>CM049429.1:45848462-47098462 GCA_026929855.1 Poa annua | reverse complement strand
AAAAACCCAAGAACTCCAGGCTTCTGAAAATCTTATTGGTCAGTTGGAGGAACTCATCCATGACCTACATTTGGAGAACCTTGGCAAGGATCAGCAAATTGCCATGCTTGAGGCGCAACTCACTCCACCTCCACCACCGCCAGTAGCTGAAGAAGGAGGTGACCAAGGCACTGGAGATGTGACAGTATCCGTAGCTACGAAGGAGGAAGGACCAGTGGAAGAAGACCCCGAAAAGGTGCTGTTTGAAGAGTCAACTGAGGAAGAAGTCACACCTGTGGCAAAGAACCACGCAATAAAACGCAAGCGTAATAATTAGGAGGGATAAATGTAGCAATCAAAACCATGTTAGAGAGACCACCAGTTATCTTATTTAGCTTATCGTATCAATTTAGAGTATTGACCTATCAAATTGTGGTATGGCAGTACTGTTGCTTTTGTACTTCCCCGACCTTTCGTTCGATAAACAATTAGTTCGATTTCTCAAAAGAAGTTTGAAATTTTTACGTATGTGTGGCTTGTGTTTGAACTTTGTTGCTTGATGTTTGTTAGATGATGTTTGTAATGGATTATCTTGAATTTTTGGTTGTGCATTAGGATGTTGAATTATCAACAAAACTTTTCTTTTAAGGGTGGTAGCCACCTAGAATATTCAAACCCAACTTATTAAACCCAAAGATCCCAAACAATCTTCTAGCCCCGCCAATCAGAAAAGTTATCCCCTACAAGTTTTCCAGTTTCCATGTCCGAAATTTCATTTCTCAAAACATCTCGAGTTATCAGAATCACTCAAGCCTTTGCTTTCTTTTCTAGCCTCTCCGAATCTCGGGGACGAGATTCCTTTTAAGGGTGGTAGTCTGTAACATCCCAACATTTTATAATATTCAAAAATCACTAAAATTTAAAACTTTTCTTTTTATTAAAATAAAATATTAAATGCATAAAGAAAACAACTATGAAAGACTTCAAACTTGAGTTAATATTTCAAATGTCACAGTTTTAACATTTTATTATTCACTGTGTTTCAAGAACCTTAAAATATAATTGGACAAATATTTTACAAACTACAATCCAGTTTATTTTAAGTAAATAGTTTACTTATGAGTATTTGAATTAAATCACTTAGCCATATCTATTCATAAATATAAGATTATTCAAAATAGTATATAATTACTAAATGGTTTTCATTCCTTTAACTATGTTCAAAATATAGTTTGGAAATTAAAGTCTATAGTGGATAACTTAAAACTTCATAAATTGTAAATTAATGAATTAGTCAAATAAACATTTCATTTGCTTAAATGAATTTCATCTATTTTCAAAACATGAAATGATTAATATATTCTAAAGAAGAATAAAATTAATACAAAGGTCTTGTCCAAAGTTGTTATGATGTATCAAATGCATTATCAGATTATAAAATATAATGTTGCACAAATTATTTTCAATTAAAAATGAATACATTATATCTTCTCTTTTCCATTTTCATATAGTTGTGTTATATCATTAATAGTTATACCAAAGCCAAAAATGAATTTAGAAGTTGAAAATGAGTTTAATAACTTAAATTCAAACATGATTGAATATGGGTATTTCATACAATTTATTTAGCCAAAATTAAAATTTATTTAAACCCTAGTGTTAAATTAAACATAAAGTGTCAATTTTACATTTAATCAATATTTCAAATTTACTATTTTTGAAAAGTGTTCAAAACACTCCCACAATTGGTTTAACAGAAAGATAATAATATTACAAATTTTTAGAAATTAATTTGACATCATTTGGATATTTAAATCAAAAGATATGAATTAACTAAATAAAATCAGAAAAAGAAAAAAGTTGCTGACGTCAGCGGTGACGTCAGCCGATCTTCTTCCCCAAATCGTATCACGAGCGAACTCTCACCGAAAACGAAATTGGATCAATCCGATCCTTTCCTTGCGGAGAAATCCTTATCTGTGCGCCCCATAAATACCCCAGCATCACCGCCCTCTCCCGCACCCGAAAACCCGAGCTCATCGCCTCCAGGCTGCCCAAAATCGTCCCCGCCGTGTCGCCATTGCCGTCGGCGTCTTCGACGATTTCCGGTGAGATTCAATCGACCTAGACCTTCTCACCCACCCCCTTAGCTTTCCCTCGATCCTATGCACCTCCCTGACATGGCGCGGTAGCTTTTTGCGTAGCAGAACGAGCCATCCATGCTCCACCGAATCTCTCCGCCGCCGTGCGCAACTCCGACGAGGTGTGGCCAAGGAACGAGGAAGCGTCAAGGACCACGAGCACGCCATCGACCTCGCCTGGATCTCCTCTTCCTCACGGTACGCTCCGCTTTACCTCTTGAGCTGTAGATCATCGGGAACGTGATTTCCGATCATGCCGCCGCCGCGCGCTCCGTCTCCGGCGACCTAGCGCCGCTCCCCTGTTGCCGTTAGATCTCGCCCGTCCGATCCGATCTCAGCGGCCACGATTAGAAGTTTTATAACGAAGCAGTACGATTTGATCTGGACCGTCATATCCAGATCTGACGGCCCAGATCAGATAACTTAACCACGTCAGCGATCCCAGTCAGCGCCGCGTGTCAGCCACGTCAGCGCCAGCGTGTAAATTCAATTTCCTATTTTAATTTTAATTGGAAAATTGCAGATTAGTCCCTGGAATTAAAACATCTATAACTTTTTAACCACAACTCCAAATTTAATAATTTTTATATATTTGGAAACCTCTCGACATGTAGAATATTTTGGATCTGACAAAATTCAAATTTGACTTAGTATAAAATATTCCAATTTCAAATGGTGAATTTGAGTATATTTGTAATAACTTTAAATCTATAAATCCAAAAATTGCAAATAAATATGTTTTAGAAACTTTAGAATATTTGTAAATTAATGTCACTGCTATAAAATAATTTTGAGTAATTTTTGAATGACTTCATAGTTGTGTGTTCAATTTGAATAAGTTTGACTATTTTGTTTAAATAACTTTTAATAGAAATATTATTTTTGATTAAATCCAATTGCAATAGATTTAATTAAATGCTCTCTGTCTATTAAACACTAAGTATAAAATTTTGTTATAAAAATTTAGTCATAGGAAACTTTAATCTTATAATTATTCCTTTTATTATATTTTCCAAGATTTGAAATTAATTAAATTGCATTTATAAATTCATGCATATTTATAAAGAAAACACAAAAGTCATTTTGATGTTTCTTGTGATTTAAAATTTCATTTCATTCATAGCATATTTTATTCTCATAGGAAAACCCCTCTTCAATAGTTTTCTCTAAGTTAGGGTCATTTCAACTTAGCATATCTGTGAAGTGCTACACTTAGACACTTAGGAGTTTCATCATGGAGCTAGAAGGCCAATGAGGGAGTTAGCCAAAACAAGACTTCAGAAGGATCTTCAAGGAGTAGAAACTCTTAGAAGAAAATCAAGAAGAAGTGCATTAAGACCAACCAGCAAATATTTTTCCAAGTCTTGCTCTCTCTCTTTCTTTTCTTTGAGACTTCATGGAGGACTTAGAAGAAAACAAACTCTGGAAGTATCCTTAAGATGTCAAGCACTTAGAAGAAAAGTGAGAAGAAGTTCAAGAAGGCCAACCCCTTTTATTCTCTAAGTCTTTCTCTCTGTCTTTTCTTCTCCTCTGAGACTTCATGAAGACTAAGTAAATCCAAGACCAGCCTCGAGGATACAAGAATCATCAAGTCTGAAGATTCGTCAAGACTACCAAGAACTCAATCAAGACATCATCCAGAAGAAAGTTACAAGTCTGGAGATGAAGCCAGGAGGACAACTACATCTTTCTTTCTATCTTTCCCTCTTTCCTAATCTGTCTTTTAGACTTAAACAAATTTGATCATAATGTTATCATCTTGAAGTTGTTGGATCCTAGCAGCATAGTGGGATGAAGAGGCCTGGAAACAAACCTTACATGTCCACGTACATGAGACATGTTCCACAATTTAAGTGGCTGGCCGGGTGTCTGTCTCTCTCACTATAGTGAATGTCCAATTTCAAAGAGTTGATAATAATTGTTGATCACCTTGAACAAATGACTTAGTATTTTTCTCTAAGTATTTTGCACATCATGGCTAAGCCATTAGAGTGCTTATTTCAAGAAAATATAAAACAAAATATGTTTATCCAACTAAAGACCTTAGTCCTTAGTCCTTTTGGGACCCACCTATTTGCCTTGCATTAACTTAAAAGAATTTCATGGCATGAAAAAGTATTTCTAGTCCTTAGGAATATTTTGCACATCATGCATAAACATATTTTCCTTACAAAGTTTTATAAAACTTATTTATTCATCTAGTATGTGTTTGTATGCATTGTGGAGTTGTGCTTGCTGTTGATTGTTGTATTGTTGTTTGTCTATACTGTTAGATTGAACGGAGAGTCCCGAGTATCGTTGAAAAGAGTTGTGAACAACGACAACATTCAAAGGCAAGTGGCACACCTCATAAACTTCCTATTTTTATATGCATTACTTAGTGTATTTTTATATGCATGTGATGTCGTGCTAAACCTGTGTAGAATCCCTTATTCCTGTGTCTAGGTTCCTATATCATACTTAGCAGAAATAATGATGCTATGCAATTGATGAAAGATTTTATAAAAGGTTAAGTGACTACTCAGGGCTGTGCTCATGGCTGTCTTCGCCTAGGATGAATTTCTGTTCTACTTAGGGCTGTGAGCATGGTGATTTTTACCTGAGAGTGCACATCTACTAAGTTAATGAAACACCTGGGTGGTAATTGGTTGTATGGTTTATGTTGAGTGGCTACTCAGGTCCATTTCTATGGTTCCTAGAGTATGTACACTTGAGAATGGCCACCCAGGAACAGAGGAATCTGAAGAACTCCGAGTGACGATTGCTTCCAGTGCAGCCATTGCCATATGGGCTCTGGCTTGATCAATTATGTCGCGTGGACTCTCTCCGGCTTGACAAGCAGATGTAGGGGGATGTTAGGTGGAACGGGTCAAGCCAGAGTGGGAGGGAAAATGCTTCTGAAAGATCTCGTCTCATTCTCTCCTTTCCTTATCACAAATGGTGTGTAAAGGATACCTTGGGTTGAATGGGTACAATGGTGAAAGTGCACAACCTCTGCAGAGTGTAAAACTAAGTACTTAGCCGTGTCCCCGGTTACGGACAATTTTGAGCAGCTGACCAAGGACGTCAACGGAGGATTCCGTCATTCCAACTTCAAAAGTGAAACTTGATGGGTGAACAAGGGAAGATGAGATTTATGGTTTTCATGCCATACTCGTCTATTTCAAGAAAAGTGTTTTCGAAAGAGTAGGAAAAATTGGCTTTATGCAAATTATCCTTGAGCTCCACCAGCCAAATATGCATATAGGCTTTAGAGTTATTCCATAAGTGTCCACCATAGTGTCACTTGCCAGACTCCATTTTTAATGGAATCTGACCCACGTTGTTGCAATATTTTTCTTATTGCAGATTTGATCAGATGACGAGTGAGGTTTCGTTAAAGGTTTCGAGTCTACAACCAACATGTTTTCGCCTGTGGCAGCATGAAAGTTATAGAGGCTCACTGCTATTGTATTTCCGCTGTGTACTTTGACAATGCTAGCTTTATGCTATGCAACTTGTATTAAATACTTTGTAATTCTAGATCATCGATGTAATAAAATTGACGCCTTGTTGTGATATTACATCGTAAACTGTGTGTGCAAATGAATCGATCCAGGGATTTGCACTATACACAGGTATCTGCCTTATTTAAAGTGCAGGTACGCTACACTATCCTACAAGCTGGGGTAGGGTTTACAAGTGTTTAGCAAGCAATTGGATGACCCCTTGCTATGGTGGAGCTCTTGCTCCTTTTAAAGGCTCCACAGGCGTCTTCCTTGCGCAGGGCTTCCAAGGTGGGTTCCCACACGGCAGTGGCGCGGAGGAGTTGGAGTCCACCGTTGCTGAATCCTCCCTGGACGCGGTCCATCGGCGAAAAAGTTGGGCGCGGTGGCCGACAGGCTGCAGGCCGCGCAGAACGGCTCGCAGGGGTTGCAGTGATCGTGGTGGAGCCCACGATACCGATCTTCTTGGAGCGTTGCGCCGTCTAGCCGCTTTATCACCAGAGAGGAAAGTCCCAGCTTTCCTGGCGCAGGCGGCACAACTTTATTGACTCCTTTATCACCAGAATGGCAATTGGAGTGCTCGCGTCACTCTGCGGCCGCTAGAGTGGCCATGTGCGCCCTGCAACACTTCCTTGGCCGCGAAGCTTCTCCACAGGGCTGAGGCGGCCTGCGGAGGAATTCTTGTTGACTTCTCTCCAAGCGGGTGGAGCCTCAGGAGAGTCTCTTGAAGCGCAGGTCCTCTTCAGGCGTTCGCTTCCTCCTCAGGCCCTCAAGAGGAGTTGTCTCTCGAGGGTCTCTCCAAGCGGTGGCTTGGTCCTTAGTCGTTTCGTCTGATCTGCTAGCATGCGAGGCCTAGGGAGAGTGGGCTCTGCACACCCCAGTCATCACTGGGCAGACACACACAATTTTAAGTTGTGAATACTAAGCTTGTCATAGATAAGTGAGAAAGATCAATGAATGCTATATTCTACATGTAATTCTTTTTCCTCTTAAGTCTCAAAGTATTGTATACGGACCAATGCTAAGTTTGCCAAAGCCAAAAGATTTACTATATGTTCCCAAAGTGATCACCAATACTAAATGACAAGGTCAATCATACATGATAAAAGTTGCAACCTAAAATAAAGTGTGCAGAAAATAAATGATAACACTTATCATTAATTGTAGCACCCTTGCTTAAGAAAGCAATGGTGCATGTGAATCATGCGGAAGACTTGGATCACATAAGTCTCACATTTTCCAGTAGGATGTAATATCACAGTACAATGTCAAAATTTATTACAATCGAGAACGAATGATCCAAAAACAATATTCCTTACAACTTTGCATAGCTGAAGCGCTAGCTAAATAAATAAATAGTTCACAAATTATTTCAGAGTTCAAACGCAATTCTAAAGATAACATGGAGCTACATCATCTCCATGAAGCCACTGGCAATCATGTTGGTTGTAGCTCGAAGACGACCCCCTTACTCCTCATCCGAACAATCTGCAAGGTTTAGTTGCAGCCCAGCTATAAAGGGTCAGCACAATTGAATTGTGGTGGCAAGTGACTTTAATTTCTAATAATCTACTAAGCTATATCTATATGCTTATTTGGCTGGTGGAGCTCAAGGCTATTGCGCAAAGCAAGTTTTCTCCTACTTTTGATAAACAATTTTTGAAACAATAATTTCTCTTTATGAGACATCCCGGACGAATCCGTGTCTCCAACCCATGTTCACCCCTCAAAGTTTTATTAAGAAATTGGAATGAAGAGATTTTCAGAAGACAGCCTTGTGAAGTCACTCAATTGTTTGATTCCGGGGACACGACTAAGATCTTAGGTTTTAACTCTCGAGAGTGTGTGCACTTTCACCATTAGACTCAATCATTCCAAACTATCCTCTAAACTCATTTAGTGAGAAGGAAAAGGAGAAGATCGAGACGAGATTTTTCAGAAGTTGTCTTCCCGAGTCGACGGAGTCCACTGCCCAACCTATCCCAGCTACCACCCTTGGAAAATCCGACTCAGGTCAACATCAACATACTCCATCAAGACAGAGCCCATAATGACTAATGGTTGCACTATAAGCGACTAAACGCAGTGCAACATCAAATCTCATAGCCCTGGGTGGCCTTCCACAAGTGAGCAAACTCAGGCCGCCGCAGACCGGACCCCTGAGTAGCCACTCAACTTGAAACCTCCTCGATCGAACCAATCCACCCAGGCGGTAAATTAAATTAGTGGAATTTTCACTTATCACATCTACCATAAAACAATTATTTTTGCAGCATGTACTTCCACAAAATTATAATAGGTTACTAACAGGGATTTCTAAAGGGTAAACTAACTGGTTTGCATAGCATGCTATAATTCTAATTAAAAATCTGTCATGCATACTACTAGAAAATACTTGAAAATACTAGTAATGCAATAGAATAAAAATAGTGGGTATTTTATGAAGTCACTTGCCTTTGGAAATTTGTCGTTTCTCACGCACTCTTGTCCAAGTCAAAAGTTGCTCCCCGTTTCAAACTATATAGTAAAAGGGCATCCAATAAATAAGCAATTCAACAAACACAAAACATACTGAAACATACAAGCGTAACGAGTCTTCTCGGGAGGGTGTGTCAAAGGTGTCACATAATTCAATATACAAAAAAAAATTAATGTGTTTGGGTTTAGGGTTTCGCCAAGGAATGGTCTTCAAAAGTTAACACAAAGGGATATCAAGAAGGCTTAATCACAATTTAAAAGCAAGGTTTAACACTTTAATACAACTATAAATATTTAATTTCATTTACCCAAGATTATGTTTAAAATTAAACTTAACCAAATTCAATTTCAAGAATTTCTTAATTTTCTCATATCTAAATTTTTTTATTTCCCAACTTAAAAGTTTATAGTATTAATAATAACTTAGCTATTTAAAATGATATAATGTTTTAAATCACATTTTAGTAAGACCTAATTTAACCAATAACATTTATAAACACTTGTAAATGAACTAAAATCATTTAAAAGGTTTAAAAAAAACTTACTTACTAATGTTATGAAATATATTAATAAACAGGAATTTGAGCTTTCTCTGGGCAAGGACAATTATTTATGTCTTGGTGCAAAGTAATAAATTTTAAATTAATAAACCTTATAATGTGCTAAAATAAATCAAATTAAGTCTCTGATCTTTAAATTCATTTTAAATTGTTCAAGCATTATTTATAACAAAATTTTATAAATGGGGTTGATAGACAGAGGGCTTTTAATTAAATGTATAGCAATTGGATTTAATCAAAAATAATGTTTGTATTAAAAGTTATGTCAAAAATAGTCAAACTATTCAAAAAAAACATACAACTATTAAATCATCAAAATAATTCTCAAAATTATTTTATAATAGATGCATCATATTACACATTTTATAAAGTTTCTAAAACAATTTTATTTGCAATTTTTGGATTTATAGATTTAAAGTTATGATAAAAATTACTCAAATTCACCATTTGAAATCTGAATATTTTAAACTAAGTCAAATTTGAATTTTGGCAGATCTAAAATATTCTACATGTCAAGGACTTTCCAAATATATAAAATTTGTCTAATTTGGATAAGTGGTTAAAAAGTTATAACAGATCTAAGTGGCAGGGGCTTTTCTGCAAAACAGCCATTTAAACTAATTAAAAGAAATTATTTTCCACGTCAGCGCTGACTGGACGCTGACGAGGCAACGACGTGGCGCTGACGTGGGCGCTGACTGGATAAGTGATTCGATCTGGATCGTTAGATCCAGATCTGACGGCCAGAAACGAATCGTACCGATTCGATTTAAAGGATCTAATCCTAGCCGTAGATCGCAGATAGGAGGGCTCACCTCGCTTTGGTCAGCAGCTGGCGGCGCCGGGTCGCCGGACTTGAAGAAGATCGGTGGCGCTGCGCTCGGCGTGGACGACGGCGACGATGCAGTGCTCCTCTGGCTCCTAGAAGATGTCGACGACGTTCGCCGCAGTACGGCGGAGGCGATGGAGGCCTTGGAGTCGTGCAACGTGTCTCGGTGCAGCGAGGAGACGAGGTCGAAGACGCGGTTACGACGGCGAGCTTCGGCTTTGCACGAGGCGCTCGATTTTCCTGAGAATCAGGGGCGGGGATTGCGTCAACGGATTCGGAACAGCGAGTGGAGAAGAAAGGATTTCGTCTCGGGTACGGGTAGTAGCTCACCTCACCGGGGAAGGAGGAAAAAAAGCGGCGGACCGGCAGAGCTCCCGCGAGCTTTTTGAGCGGCCTGGCGGCACGATTTCGATGGGGATGAGAGGGGGGAAACGGAGGAGAGGCAGGGGATTATATAGGGTAAGAGGAGAGAACAAACCCCGCAAACAACGCCGCGAATTTGAGCTCGGATTCGGGGAGGATTCGGGGGTGTAAATCTCGGACGGAGGAGGAAGACGCAGTGACGTCATCGCTGACGTCACAAGTGAATTTCTTTTTCAGATTTTTCCATTTTATTCATATCTTTTGATTTAAATGTCCAAATGAAGTCAACCAAATTTCTAAAAAAAATTAAAATTATTATCTTTGTGTTAAACCAGTTGTGTGCACGTTTTGACCATTTTTTGAAAATTAATATTTTGAAATATTCATTAAATACCAATTTGAAACTTAATATCAATTTTGAAATTATAACTTAATTAAATTTTCTTTTGGCTAAATAAAATTTGTAAAATACCCATATTCAATATGTTTGAAATTAAGTTATTTAAACTCATATCCCAATATTAAATAAATTTAGCTTTAATAGATTATTAAATAACACATTACAACTATTTGTAATGAAAGGAGAAAATGTAATGTAATCATTTTTAATTCAAATTATTTTGTGCACCTTTAAGTTTCATAATATGATAAATCATTTGAAATCTTTATAACATATCTTTAGAATAGATTTTAAATTTAATTCTTTTCTTATATAGAATATATATTCATGAAAATCATTTTATGTTTTGAAAATAAATGAAGATCATTTTAAGCTAATGAAATGTTTATTTGGATAATCCATTTATTATAAAATATATGAAGTTAATAAAGTTATAAACTATAGGTTGTAATTTCAACACTATGTTTTTGAACTTAGTTGAAATAATGAAAAACCATTTGGCAAATAGATCATGTTTTAATTTTTTTAAATAACACTTGTGAATATTATTTTAATTTATGAATAGCTATGGCTAAGTGGTTGAAATCAAATACTTATAAGGAAACTATTTTATTACAATAAAATGGATTGAAGTTTGTAAAACTTTTGTCAATTTGTATGTTCAGGTTTTAAGAAAATACAATGGAATAAAATGTTTAACCTAAACAACTTTTGAAAAATAATGATGCATTGAGATATTTAAAATAGTAAACCCCTTTCAATAAGTTTGAAGTCCTTTATAGTTGGTTTTCTTATGCATCTTAATATTTTATTTTAATCAAACAAAAAGTTTTAAATTTTTGTGATTTTTTAATGTTATAAAGTGTTGGGATGTTAGAGAAGTGGAAGTACATGCTGCAAAAATAATTGTTTTATGGTAGATGTGATAAGTGAAAATTCCACTAATTTAATTTACCGCCTGGGTGGATTGGTTCGATCGAGGAGGTTTCAAGTTGAGTGGCTACTCAAGGGTCGGGTCTGCGGCGGCCTGAGTTTGCTCACTTGTGGAAGGCCACCCAGGGCTATGAGATTTGATGTTGCACTGCGTTTAGTCGCTTATAGTGCAACCATTAGTCATTATGGGCTCTGTCTTGATGGAGTATGTTGATGTTGACCTGAGTCGGATGTTCCAAGGGTGGTAGCTGGGATAGGTTGGGCAGTGGACTCCGTCGACTCGGGAAGACAACTTCTGAAAAGTCTCGTCTTGATCTTCTCCTTTTCCTTCTCACTAAATGAGTGTAGAGGATAGTTTGGGTTGATTGACTCTAATGGTGAAAGTGCACACACTCTCGAGAGTGAAAACCTAAGATCTTAGCCGTGTCCCCGACATCGGACAATTGAGTGACTTCACAAGGCTGTCTTCTGAAAATCTCTTCATTCCAATTTCTTAAAAAAACTTTGAGGGGTGAACATGGGTTGGAGACACGGATTCGTCCGGGATGTCTCATAAAGAGAAATTATTGTTTCAAAAATTGTTTATCCAAAGTAGGAAAAAACTTGCTTTGCGCAATAGCCTTGAGCTCCACCAGCCAAATAAGCATATAGATATAGCTTAGTAGATTATTAGAAATTAAAGTCACTTGCCACCAAAATTCAATTGTGCTGACCCTTTATAGCTAGGCTGCAACTAAACCTTGCAGATTGTTCGGATGAGGAGTAAAGGGGTCGTCTTCGAGCTACAACCAACATGATTGCCAGTGGCTTCATGGAGATGATGTAGCTCCATGTTATCTTTAGAACTGCGTTTGAACTCTGATACAATTTGTGAACTATTTATTTATTTAGCTAGCGCTTCAGCTATGCAAAGTTGTAAGGAATATTGTTTTTAGATCATTCGTTCTCGATTGTAATAAATTTTGAAATTGTACTGTGATAGTACATCTTACTGGAAAATGCGAGACTTATGTGATCCAAGTCTTCCGCACGATTCACATGCACCAATGCTTTCTTAAGCAAGGGTGCTACAGATGGTATGATAGATTGTCCTACTTTAATAAAATGCTATCTTGTGTCGGGGTATTATAATTAAATGATAAGGCACCAGGCGGAAGGCCTTGCGAGGTGCTTTGTTCTGCTCAGTGTCGACCTAGGAACTGAGATTTTGTCCTCGGATCCAATTTTGAGCGCACTAACCACTTGTGGTAGGCCCTATGGAGCCCCCCTCGACTTTGAACGGATTTACAGCTTGTCTATGTGACGTGGGGCTACCTTGCGGGTAGCCCACGATGAGGCTACCTGGGCCGCGCCAAGGATGGAAAGGCCCGCAGAAGGCCCACTCAGGGTATCTCATATCCTAGTCCAACTCGGCTAGGTCTTGTAACCTACCGTATCTGTATCAACCACCCGAGACCTGGCTACCTATAAAGCCCGGAGGGTTGCCCGTCCTAGAGGACACGCTCAGAACTACCGCAAACCCTAGCGAGATCACAATCTCGCCATTGTAATCGCTACTCGAATCAATAACCAGACAAGCAGGAGTAGGGTGTTATCCTCCGGGAGCCTGAACCTGGGTAAACCTCGCCTGTTAGCCGTCGTGATCACCTTGCACTCTACTCTCTCCCCATCAATCAACCCGGGGTGCACAACCCTGGGACTTGCCGAGATACAACCTCGTCAATTGGCGCCGTCTGTGGGAAGTTCAACAAGTGCTAGGATCATGGTCGCACCGGCTCCATCCGCAATGAAGATCGGCGCATCCGCCATCAGGGAGTCGATCCGACTCGGCTCCTTCGAGTACGTCATCCACTCGCAAGCCCACCAGTCGATGTACGCCGATCTGGACAAAGGTATACACATCACCTTCGGCTCCATATTCTGTTGCATCGATAGTCGTGGCATACTCAGGTCTACGACTACCGCGCTACGCGCGACGGCGTCACCAAAATCGCCGACCATCGCGCCCGCTGGACCCGTCAAGATCGCATCTGCCGCACCCGCGGAGAACGCGCCCGCGGAACCCGCCAAGATCGCATCTTCCGCACCCGCGGAGATCGCGCCCGCGGAACCCGTCAAGATCGTATCTGCCGCACCCACGGAGATCGCGCCCGCGGAACCCGTCAAGATCGCATCTGTCGCACCCGCAAGGTTTGCACCAGCTGCACCCGCGAAGAGGACATCTACACCGACAATCAAGTCAAGACCCACCTCCACCGCCGCGCCCGCACGCACGGTCAAGGGCACGCGCCCGACATCAACGCCGCGCGCGCCCTCATCTTCGTGGAAGTCTCAAGTCTACCCCAAGCCACTCGCACTGTCCCCGTCGACTGCGGGTACATGGACAATCTTGAAGAGACGCGACAGTAAGTGCGCCGCGCGCCACGTTGCAGCAATCTTCGACCCCGAGCAAGACGAGGGTGACAGAAGCAGCAGCGGCAGCACCAACTCTCCAACCCAAGTCTACCCCAGGCAAGTCTTCATGGCCGGCACAGCACCGCATGACGACGGAGATGAACCCGTATACCCGCTAGAGGTGCACATGCCAGACAACACCAAACTGGTCATCACGCGGGACATGGCGATCCAAGCCATGAAGCATGTGGACGAGGGCACGTTCCCCCCACCCAACGCATCTCGCGAGGACCACCTGGCGGTCCAGTACTTGCTACGCAAGGAAGGCGAACGGATTCGCGCCGAAAAGGCCGAACTTCTCAGGCGCAAAAGGGACGCGGATGCATCAAGCGCCAGGCGGGCCGCCCTCTCCTTCACATCCTCCACTGAGGTGAACCAGGGAGCACGGCGAACCAGAGCCCGTGTCCCTCACATGGCAGAAGCTGACCGAACAAGGCTAACCCGCAACCTCGACTCTTCCTTCGTCACCGAAGATGAAAACGGGATACCCATCCCAAAAACAGCAAACGCTGCATTGATATCAGTCGAGACGTACCTTCGGCTCACGCAGCCACCAGAGGGCGACGCGCGCTCGCTCCTCCACAAGCAACAAATTGCCTCCATAAGGGCAATCGAAGAAGCTCTAGCGGCCCAAGGGTCAGGTAATCAAGCTCATGGACCAACGACGTCGGGCATCCCGGCGGCGCAGCGACAGCCAGTCAAGGACCTTCGAGACGTCCTGACACAGAAGACGGTGGACCGCAGCCGCAAGGAGCGTTCGGCTAACGCAGCACAGGCGGATGATCATACCGACCGCGACTTCGAGCCATGTGGCGCGGCATGTTTCAGTTTCAACATCCGCGACACCCGCATGCCCAAAGGCTTCAAATTGACGGCCGGCACACCAAAGTACGACGGGAAGCAAGACCCGAAGTTATGGCTTGAGGACTACCTTATCGCTTGCACCTGCCAAGGCGGAACATCGACAACGGCAATGCAGTACATCCAGCTCATGCTGACAGACTCTGCGCGCGGGTGGCTCACAAGTCAACCCAAAGATTCTTTCCGAACGTGGGAGGAGTTCCAGGACAACTTCATCAAGAGTTTCTCGGGAACATTCGCCAGACCAACAACCTACATCGAGTTGCAGGCCTGCAAGCAAGGGAAAGACGAGTCGCTCCGATCTTACATCCAGAGGTGGACACTCCTTCGCAACACCATGGAACCCGTATCAGAGGACAGGGTGATGGACGCCTTCATGCATGGCGTTTCTCGCCGCGACCTCCGGGAGGAATTTGGTAGGCTCCAGCCGAAGACCACAATAGAGTTAATGAAGACAGCCAACCAATGGGCTGAAGGAGAGGACTACGTCCGCGAAACTTCTCCCAAAAAGGAAGGCGAAACAAGCAACTGGCGCGATTCACGTCAGAAGAGGAAGGCACGATACACGCACGACTCAATCGAGTTAGTAGCGGCGGGTTACGAAACCCCCCGCGAGGTCAAGCGTGAGGACAGTCAGACAAGTACAATCAAAATCCTAGGCCGCCACCCGAGCCACTCGGGGGCTGCGCCACACAGGTTGAAATAACAGCTTAGGCCGCCACTCGATCCACTTGGGGGCTGCGCCATACAAGCACAATCAAAATCCTAGGCCGCCACCCGAGCCACTCGGGGGCTGCGCCACACAGGTTGAAATAACAGCTTAGGCCGCCACTCGATCCACTTGGGGGCTGCGCCATACAAGCACAATCAAAATCCTAGGCCGCCACCCGAGCCACTCGGGGGCTGCGCCACACAGGTTGAAATAACAGCTTAGGCCGCCACTCGATCCACTTGGGGGCTGCGCCATACAAGCACAATCAAAATCCTAGGCCGCCACCCGAGCCACTCGGGGGCTGCGCCACACAGGTTGAAATAACAGCTTAGGCCGCCACTCGATCCACTTGGGGGCTGCGCCATACAAGCACAATCAAAATCCTAGGCCGCCACCCGAGCCACTCGGGGGCTGCGCCACACAGGTTGAAATAACAGCTTAGGCGCCACCCGAACCACTCGGGGCTGCGCCAAACAAGCACAAAGTCAAAAAATCCTAGGCCGCCACTCGACCGACTCGGGGGCTGCGCCATACAGGTCAAGTCCAAAATCCTAAGGCGCCACCCACGACTTACGGGGAGCCGCGCCACACAGGTCACACTTGCAATCCTAGGCTACCACTCGACATACTCGGGGGCTACGCCAAACAGGCCAAAGAAAAATCCTCGGCCGCCACCCGAACCTACTCGGGGGCTGCGCTGAACAGGTCAAGTTCCAAATCCTAGGTCACCACCCGACATACTCGGGGGCTGCGCCACACAGGTCACACTTGCAACCCTAGGCTACCACTCGACCTACTCGGGGGCTACGCCAAACAGGACTCAGAAAAACCCTCGGCCGCCACTCGAACATACTCGGGGGCTGCGCTGCACAGGTCAAGTTCCAAATCCTAGGTCACCACCCGACGTACTCGGGGGCTGCGCCAAACAGGTAACACTTGCAATCCTAGGCCGTCACTCAACTTACTCGAGGGCTGCGCCAGACAGGAGTTAGTCAAAACCCTAAGTCGCCACCTGGTAGAACCAGAGACTGCGGCATACAGGTAACACTTGTTAAAAATAGGCCGCCGCTTGGCATACTTGGCAGCTGCGCCATCCAGGTCGAATCATACGCCCTCACTTTCGAGTAACATATCATGTCTTCATTACTCGAAACAGTACTAGGAAATATTACATTGTATTTACAAAGGCAAATTTGCCCTCTATAGCTAACCCTGTGCATCCGACGACAGCTACTCTAAACCGCAGGCTCAGCCTTTGGCGCGTCGAGAGGACCTACAAGCCGCTCGCTCAAATCCTGAACTTGCCGGATAATCCGGCGCGCAGCCGGCAAAGTCTCGTCGAAGTCGTCGTCACCTGGCAAGCCTTCAAGCACCCGCTCAAGCGGAAGATGTGGCCGGTGCATCCGAACGTACGCCAGCGCCGCGTTTGCACCAGCCACAAGCTGAGCGTCGACAACCTCCTTCAGCCCTTCGCCATCACGGAACCTCTCCAGCAAGGCAGGCAACCCGTTTGGCTGCGCATTATGCGGGAAGTACAGGCGGTTGACGTGCAAAAGCGTCTTCCGACAGCTCTCCAGAAGAAAGGTAGCGCGCCATGTACGATCAAGCATCGTGGCAAGGACGCACCCCCTCGACCTGTTCACCCAGAACTGGCGAGCTTCATAGGAGTCGCCTAACGCCTCTCGAGTGACTCGCTCTTCAACGCGATCCCGCTCGGCTTCCCAATCGGGATTAACATCTGCACACATCAACTGCAAGTCAGAACGAGAAGGATAAACAACTGGACGGCAGTCGCCAGCATGATACATACCCTGCAACTGCCGACTGATCAAGTCCATCTCTCCAAGCAAAAAATCTTCACGACGCGAGAACTCCGCCGTGGGGTGCGACTGGGAGCGCTGCAACGTCAGCTCCGTCTTCTTCAGGGTCGCCTCAAGCTCCACCACCTTGTTCTTCAAATAGGTGATCACCCGCTGGTCATTTGCGCTGTGCGGAGGAGCCGGCGCTGCCCGACGACGGCGAGCACCCGAAGAAGACGCCGCGCCATTCGGCCCGACCAAGGGAGAAGGCGGAGCATCAGCGCGTGTGGCAATCTGTCAGGAATACGCAGAGTCAATACAGAAAGGCGACTGCCAAACACAGTTCAACTTAGAAAGAAAGAAGTCAGCAAATTCAATACTGACGATCAAAAGACCCGACATGGGCAATATTCATTACAAAACAAGAAGTTCAAGATACAGATCGCAGCGACTGCCGCATCCCTAAAACTACGCCTACTCTAAGGCCGCAGACTGCGACCGGGAACGGCCCTTCCGAGCAGCCGCTTCAGTCGCCTTAGCAAGGGCCCTCTCGAAGAGCGCCACAAGCTGCGCAGCCAGCTGCGAGGCGCGCTCCTTCACGCCACTCAGCGACGCGGTCCGACCATCAGGCTTGCGAGGAAAACCGCTGACGATCTTCTCGAAGTCACCTGGAACTTGGTGGCCTAAAAGGAGCTGGAAGGTGAGCTCGGAGCCGCGTACCGTCTGCGACCGCGTGAAGCCGGCGATGGTGGTCGCGTCCCCAAACGGCGCAGCCAGAGCGTCCACAGTCGCTGGCGGCTGGTTGCCCGGGAAGATGCTCTGATGCACCACGGCCAGAGCCCCGGTCGACTTCTCCAGCGCGGCGGCAGACTTCCTCAGAGCGTCCGAGGCATAGGCGCAAACACGGTCGAAGAAGCCAACCGCAGTCGCCAGTTCGACGGTGTCACTCGAAGCATCTTCTGGAGGAACTCCACCGCAAGTCTCTGCGCCAGAATTCAAAGTCAGGACAAGAAAAGGAACGAAACCTAAGTAAGCGAAAGGCTGACACTCACCCCCAAGAGCAGCGGCGAGTGAAAGGAGGCGACCGATTTGAGTCTTCTCCTGGGCGACCCGCGCCAGCTCCCGCTCTTGAGACTCACGGAGAGCCTTCTCAAGCTCATTCACCCGGCCAGTAGCCTGGTCCAGCGAGGAACGCAGGTGGTCCCTCTCCTTCTCCAGGCGAACATAAGCCGCGGCTGCGTCTAGCTGCTGGCGATAGTATGGCTGAAAATAAAAGAAGCACGATGTCAATAAAGTTGCGGGCGACTATATTAGTCACCCACACCTTCGGGGGCTACTCCCATCGGGAGCGCTGATCGCGCACCCGATGAGAAATCAGAAGAACAAGGACAACAAAAGAAGACTTACGTGGTCCAGGAGCTCAAGGTCATCGACGGCCGAAGGAGGAGCCCGGCTAGACGAGGCCATGACGTTGGCCTCCACGTGCACCTTCTCCCCCACCACAGGTGTCTCCAGCCCAGTCGAAGGGCCAGAAGTAAGCTCCGTGTCCCGAAGGGGAGAGCTGACGTTGCCAGAGTGGTGGCTGCAGTAATATCAAGAACACAAAGTCAAGTAAACGGCGAACCCGCAAAAGTACTACTCGAGGAACATGTTGCGAGGAAACCAACCTGGGGGAGCTGGCGTCGTCGAAGCTCGACAGCGACGGTGAAGGCATCCGCGCGAAGGACGGCGGCGCGGCAGAGGCGACTGGAGGAACGTTGAGAGGTTCCTCCCAGCCACCCGAAGACTGCGCACCCGGGGACGTCGCCACGGCCTCCTCATCAGCAACGCCCCTGGCAGGCGACGACACAGTAGCAGACTCGCCGCGGATCGGAAGCTTCCGCTTCTTCCTCGTGGGTTCCTCCACTTCGTCTTCCTCCTCCACCTCATCGCGGGGAGAGTCTGCGGAGGGGATCTCTTCCTCATCATCCTCGTCCTCGATGAACTTCGACTCATCGTCAGGTCCGTTCTCAGGGAGCGGAGGATGGCTGATGAACAAATCCCGACCCTAAAGCAGAGTAGACGCAAGTCGAATCATAACGCAAGGTAGACGCAAGTCGAATCAAAATTCAAAGTAGACTTCGGTCGAACAAGTACAAAAAGAAAGCAATAACAGACTTACCTCAGGGACGGGTTTCGCAGCCCCGTAAGGAGCAATGGGGCACTTGACGTTGCAGGCGTCCGCGGCTCGAAGGCTGGTGATTGACCTGACGTTGGCCTCCACCTCCTCGTCATCCAGCGGCTTGTCGCTAACGCCCTCGGCGGCCCACATCGGGTGGGGCCGGGCGCTCAGCGGCTGCACCCGAAGGCGGAAGAAGGTGGCCATCAGAAAGACGCCACCCGCCTCGCGCCCAAGGGTCTCGGTCAGCTCGCGCAGTAGCATCAGCAGGGGCCGCACAGCCTCCTTCTCCACGGCAGACAGCGGGTGCGCCCATGCGCCAGTCTTCCTCAGCCCGCGCCTGCCGTCGAATGCGTCCAGGCCATCTCCGGCCGACTGGACGTAGAACCATCGCCGGCGCCACCCCTGGACGGAGTCCGACTTCTTCATCGCAAAGTACGTGGTATCACCGCGCACCTGGATTCCGAAGCCGCCCACCGGGTAGGTCAGCCCACTCTTCCCCACGTTCTTACGAACGAGGAAGAGCGACTTCCACAGCCCCCAGTGGGGCGCGACCCCCAAGAAGCACTCGCAGAGCACGATGAAGCCCGCGATGCTCAAGACGCCATTGGGGGTCAGATCATGGATCTGAACCCCGTAGGCGTACAGGAGCCCGCGCACAAAATCGTGCATGGGGAACCCGAAGCCACGCGGAATGAAGTCCGCGAAGCAAACGCGCTCCCCATCGCGAGGAGTAGGAAAAGCCTCTTTGCCAGGGAGTCGTACCTGGACTTCGGACGCAGGCAGCAGCAGGCCTTGCGCGCGGAGCACATCGACGTCAGCCTTCTTCGTCGTCGACCTCTGCCAGTCACCCTCGGGCTTCTTCATCAGCCCGGCAGCGTCGGCGGCGGCGGCGGAGGAGCCAGCAGAGCCCTTTGGCTTGCCCATTGCTTTGGTCGCAAGGTGCGTGGACAGATCGCTTCGAGCTCGAGACGGCGGTGGCAATGGCAGAGCGCAAGAGGAGAGGAAAAGGAAAGAATGGATTGGAGAAGAGGACATCCCAAACGCCAGGGGGCAGTACTTATTCCTCGAAGATCAACATCTCAACCGTCCATCGCGCAAGGGCTCCGAGCGAGAGCATCCGGCCGTCCACGTGTCGCGCGGAGAAACCAGCCGTCGCCGCCAACCTCCTCCACTACGCACGGAAACCGAGGCATCGTCATCGTGCCGCGCAAATTTCGCGCCCGCTTCGGAGACGTGACAACTGTGGACCGTGGTCAGCTCTGACAACGGGGCCCACCGCGTCACGTCCCATCGGGCGCAGAGGCGTGCAACAGGTCGTCATCAATGACGTCATTAATCTAACGGCTCCAAAATCAACCGAAGAAACTCGAAAGATTCATTCGAGTAGTAAGCTTCGCAGCTGAAATCAGCAAAGTAAGATCAAGCAATGATCCGAGCACCCGAAGGAACTATTCGGGTGGCAACACAGTAAGCTCGAACAGTCGAACCAATCAACAAAGTAAGCCAATCAGGCTGAGAAGCAAGCTTTGCAGGAAGATGAAGGCAAAAGTAATTCGACTACAAAGGTTACTCCCATCGGGAGCGGCCGGTTCGACTGAAGAATTCGAGTTCAAGCTCAAGATCAAGCAATCCAATGGCGCGTCCAGGAAGCAGGAGTCCTCTGTTCGACTCTGCGCTTCGACCAAGCACTCGGGGGCTACTGACGTGGGGCTACCTTGCGGGTAGCCCACGATGAGGCTACCTGGGCCGCGCCAAGGATGGAAAGGCCCGCAGAAGGCCCACTCGGGGTATCTCATATCCTAGTCCAACTCGGCTAGGTCTTGTAACCTACCGTATCTGTATCAACCACCCGAGACCTGGCTACCTATAAAGCCAGGAGGGTTGCCCGTCCTAGAGGACACGCTCAGAACTACCGCAAACCCTAGCGAGATCACAATCTCGCCATTGTAATCGCTACTCGAATCAATAACCAGACAAGCAGGAGTAGGGTGTTATCCTCCGGGAGCCTGAACCTGGGTAAACCTCGCCTGTTAGCCGTCGTGATCACCTTGCACTCTACTCTCTCCCCATCAATCAACCCGGGGTGCACAACCCTGGGACTTGCCGAGATACAACCTCGTCACTATGTGCTGCAACTAGTTCGGGTTTTCCATTTCCTCATATCCATGTGCATGATGATGATGATTGATGAGAGGTTACATGATACGGGGGGTCATATAGGGGTGGTGCGCGCGAAGCGGACAGTTCCTACTGTGGTTTGAGCCGCATGACGCGCAAGCACAAACTAATGAGTCCGCAATTGAGATTGGGTAGGACCCTTGACGCGGGTAACAACTCATATGGGTGGCACTTGGAATTGCTGTAGTGAAGAAACGAGTCGTGTTGAGAGGCCCTGATGCTTGCTTGGGTTGATTGTAACGCCCCGGGTTTTATCCCCTTTTAGTTTTGTGAATTTTCTTTTTTGCATCGACATGGCATCGCATTGCATCGCATTAAATTAATTTGCTGCATTTAATTACATATCCACAATTAAATTCAAATGCATTTCAAATTAATTAAAAATGTGTTATTTTCAAATCTTTTAAAAATGTTAAAAACTAGTTTATTAAATTGTCGATCCAAAACTAAAAATATTTTGTAAACGTTTCGTATTCAAATTCCTTTTCGTTTTTGTTTTAAAAATATAAACATAAAAGAATAAATCGGTGAGAAATAAAAGCCCAATCCCATCTAACCCCAAACCCTAGGGTTCCCCCCTGGAAACTTGTTTCCCACCCCCTGCAACTTTCAGCCGCCCCCCTCCACTTTCTCCTTTTCTTTTTTTCCCTTTACCCCTCCTTTTTCTTTCTTTTTTCCTTTTTCTTTTTCCTCTTTTCCTTTTTTTCTTTCTCTCCTTCTCCTTCCTCCTCCCGCACCAACTCCCGTGCTTTTCCCCTGCACCGCATCGCAGCGCCCGTGCCCACCGGCCCGAGCCCGTGCGCCTCCCCCCCGGGCCGCCGGCTCCGGCATCGCCCCCTGCTCCGCCTCCGCGCCGGAGCGCCACCGCGCCGCCCCGGCCACCTCCGTCGCGCGCCCCCCGCGCCACCTCGACCTCCCCTGCGCCGCCCGCTCCCCGGCCACCCCACGCCCGCGTCGACCCCTGCGCCTCCGTCCGCGCGCCCTGCCGCCTGCAGCCTCCGCCGGCCCGAGCTTCACCGCGCAGCCGCTTCCCCCGGTCGCCCCGCGCCCTGCTCGCGCACGACGCCGCGCCGCCTGCTCCCCGCCCCCAGCGCCGCGCCGCCCGCTCCCTGCCGCCCGCGACGCGCGTCGCGCCGCCCCGCGCCGCCGTGCTCCACCGCCGCCGCGCTCCGCCCGTCGCCCGCGCCGCGACGCCTGCGCGCGCCGTCCCGCGCCGCGTCGCCGCCGCGTCCGCCCGTGCCCGCGCGCTCGCCTGCGCACGTCGCCTCCGGCCGCCCCGCACGCCTCCTCTCGCCCACCTCCATCCGACGCCCCGCGTCCCCGTGCGCTCGCCGCCGCGGTGCGTTCCACTCCACGCCTCCGCTTCATCCGTCGTCTCCGTCCGGTGGCCTCCTCGCGTCCGCCGCACGCCGGGTGTTTGATGCAATGGCCGCAAGACCCCGTCGTCTTTTCTTGTCCGCGTTTGTCCACCCTTCGAGGTGTTGCCCGCCCGTGCGTTTTCCCTCCGGTGTCCGTTGCCGTGCTCCTACGTGTCCGCGCCCGTCAACGGTGATGATCGAGTTCGACTACTTCCCCAACCACTTCCACGACACCGACAAACGACGATGCCCCGGTTCCGCGACGACTACTTCCTCTACGGACCGAAGACGTCGGTTTCGAACCCTGTCTCTCCTGATCCGACGTACGGACCCAAACCCTAAGCCTATACATATTTTATTAAATGTCATCTATCTTGTGCATATCGAATCATAATTGCCTGTGTTGCATCTCTTGGGTTTGGTGGTGTAGCAAATCACCTAAACAATAAATATGGAATGTGTGGGGCAAATCAATATATGTATTGCCCGATTCCATTTAAATTGACTAGATCATCCATGCCATTTCTTGCCATGTTAACCAACATTTAATATTGCTGGTAAATAAATAACTTGCACCTAAATAATTAATTGTCGGGGTTGCTATACCGGTTAATTTGGATTACCTGCATTGTATTGCATCTTGCCATGCCATGCATCATTCTCGTATGATCATGCTGAATCTTTTGCCGTAGTTGTAAAATGCATCTTTTACGCTTTCCAGTGTTTGTTGCTTCTTCGCGGATAAGACGTTGACATGTGTGAGCACCGACAACGCTTCCATGCGGGATTCAAGGCAAGCAAAATTTTCTTGTATACCTATACATTGTCTTTCATTCCTGCCGTTGGTCTCTGCTACCCTAGTTATCGATTCTTGAACTGCGATCCCCTCACATGTTTATCCTGCAGCCCATACAGCTTTATCCCCACAACCTAATACCCGTTGCATGTTTACCTGTTGGCCTTGCGAGTCGTAGCGCATGCTTAGAGTTGTTTGTGCGAGTCGTCTGTTGGTCTTATGTTTCATCTGCTTAGTATGATAGATTGTTCTACCTTAATAAACTGTTGTCTTATATTGGGGTATTATAATTAAAAAATAAGGCACCAGGCGGAAGGCCTTGCGAGGTGTTTTGTTCTACTCAGTGTCGACCTAGGAACTGAGATTTTGTCCTCGGATCCAATTTTGAGCGCACTAACCACTTGTGGGAGGCCCTATGGAGCCCCCCTCGACTTTGAACGGATCTTCAGCTTGTCCATGTGCCGCAACTAGTTCGGGTTTTCCATTTGCTCATATGCATGTGCATAATGATGATGACTGATGAGAGGTTACTTGATACGGGGGGTCATATAGGGGTGGTGCGCGCGAAGCGGACAGTTCCTACTGTGGTTTGAGCCGCATGCCGCGTGGACACAAACTAATGAGACCGCAATTGAGATTCGGCCGGACTCTTGACGCGGGTAACAACTCATATGGGTGGCACTTGGACTTGTTGTAGTGAAGGAATGAGTCGTGTTGAGATGCCCTGATGCTTGCTTGGGTTGATCATCCGAGTATGGGTACAGTAGTGCACCCCTGCAGGGTATAATCTTATCGATGAGCCGTGTCCACGGTTATGGACGACTTTGGTGATGATGCTGGCTAACAAGATCTAGACAACTTGCACCTAATTAATGTTAATTAAATTGACTAGTAATATAGAATTACTTTCACAATAAATTATAACTAAAACTGTTCAACGTGTGAGTTTTCCGAATTGCTTCCTCATACTTGGTTGAGGGGGTTAATTCGAGAATGGGTTATGATTGGGGTTAGTTGTATATGTTTACTTATGTGCTCTCTTATCCCTCTCTAATTAGACGGAAGTTGTAGCGTGTCTCTTTAGGTTGCTAGTGCTGATACTGCTAAGTCCACCTCCCCTATATTTTGGGAGATGGTGTAGAAAGTAGGCAAGTCGGTTTTGCTTGCCAGGGAGTGCCCTGACCCTCTTTTGGGTTATGCTTTATGTGCAGTCAACAGGTTTGAAGTCTGACGACGTTAGCTTGGGAATCCCTCCGGCTTGGCTGGGCAGGGATATGGCGCCATAGCTTATCTTCAGGACTCTTAGACCAATTTGCATCTAATCCGTAGTCGGATACTATTTTGCTTCCGCTGTCATTTGAATCTTTGTATTGTATCATTTTTATCTTGACTCGTTCGAGTCGTTGGTGTATATTATCTTTGTTGTATTTGTGGATGTATCGGAACTGTTGTAATGCTATCACAACTCCACCCACATAATGCGCATGTTTCGGCGTGCACTTTATGTCTGGGGGCGACCTAAAATCGTTATTATGCGGATTTCGGCGGGAACGCTTAAATCTACATAGTACCGATTTTAGGGCGTCACAAAGTGGTATCAGAGCCTTGGTTTCGATCTCCTTGTTGTTTCGATACGATTGGTTATCGAAGCAGCGGGTCCGCAAAAGCCTGTAGGATAACCTCGCTAACGGTCGTGGTTTCTAGAGTGTCGAAAACTATTTGACTTAAATTATTTTGGAAAAAATCTCTCCATAGGTTTCTTTTTACTCCTTACCTCAATTCTATTTCTCCTCTTACCTTACTTGTTTTGAGTCTCTTCTCTTATCCAACATTCAAAGTTTTAGGATCCTACGTGTGGGTGAACGATCTCTTGCCTTTTACCCTATTAGGTTCAATCTTTCGGAGTCGTCTTCGTCGTGAGCAACAACCCCTTGTTAGTGGTGTCGAGAATTTACCGGTGAAGCAACAATCTCTTGTTAGTGGTGTCGAGAAGTTCATCACGAAGCCTGAAGACTCGGTAGTTACCCCTCTCTTCTTGTGGTCTCGGCGTGGATCGCGGGACGCGATCCCTTGTTAGTGGTGTCGATTGTAACGCCCCGGGTTTTATCCCCTTTTAGTTTTGTGAGTTTTCTTTTTTGCATCGACATTGCATCGCATTAAATTAATTTGCTGCATTTAATTACATTTCCACAATTAAATTCAAATGCATTTCAAATTAATTGAAAATGTGTTATTTTCAAATCTTTTAAAAATGTTAAAAACTAGTTTATTGAATTGTCTATCCAAAACTAAAAATATTTTGTAAAGGTTTCGTATTCAAATTCCTTTTCGTTTTTGTTTTAAAAATATAAACAGAAAAGAATAAATCGGTGAGAAATAAAAGCCCAAGCCCATCAACCCCAAACCCTAGGGTTCCCCCCTGGAAACTTGTTTCCCACCCCCTGTAACTTTGCAGGTGCCCCCCTCCACTTTCCCCTTTTCTTTTTTTTCCCTTTTCCCCTCCTTTTTCTTTTTTTTCCTTTTTCCTTTTCCTCTTTTCCTTTTTTTTCTTTCTCTCCTTCTCCTTCCTCCTCCCGCACCAACTCTCGTGCTTCTCCCCTGCATCGCATCGCAGCGCCCGTGCCCACCGGTCTGAGCCCGTGCGCCTCCCCCCCCCCCCCCCCCGGACCGCCGCCTCCGGCATCGCCCCCTGCTCCGCCTCCACGCCGGAGCGCCACCGCGCCGCCCCGGCCACCTCCGTCGCCCCCCCCCCCCCCCGCGCCACCTCGACCTCCCCTGCGCCGCCCGCTCCCCGGCCACCCCACGCCTGCGTCGGCCCCTGCGCCTCCGGCCGCGCGCCCTGCCGCCCGCATCCGCCGCCGGCCCGAGCTCCGCCGCGCAGCTGCTCCTCCCGCACCGGCCTCGGCCGCCCCGCGCCCTGCTCGCGCACGCTGCCGCCAACGCGCCCGACGCCGCGCCGCCCGCTCCCCGCCCCCAGCGTCGCGCCGCCCGCTCCCCGCCGCCCGTGACGCGCATCGCGCCGCCCCGCAGCCGCTCCTCCGCCCCGGGCCGCGGTGCTCCGCCGCCGCCGCGCTACGCCCGTCGCCCGCGCCGCGATGCCTGCGCGCGTCGTTCCGCGCCGCGTCGCCGCCGCGTCCGCCCGTGCCCGCGCGCTCGCCTGCGCACATCGCCTCCGGCCGCCCCGCGCGCGTCCGCTCGCCCACCTCCATCTAACGCCCCGCGTCCCCGTGCGCTCGCCGCCGCCGTGCGTTCCACTCCGCGCCTCCGCTTCATCCGCCGTCTCCGTCCGGTGGCCTCCTCGCGTCCGGCGCACGCCGGGTGTTTGACGCAATGGCCGCAAGACCCCGGCGTCTTTTGTTGTCCGTGTTTGTCCACCCTTCGAGGTGTTGCCCGCTCGTGCGTTTTCCCTCCGGTGTCCGTTGCCGTGCTCCTACGTGTCCGTGCCTGTCAACGGTGATGACCAAGTTCGACTACTTCCCCGACCACTTCCACGACACCAACAAACGACGATGCCCCGGTTCCGCGACGACTACTTGCACGACGACGACTACTTCCTCTACGGACCGAAGACCTCGGTTTCGAACCCTGTCTCTCCCGATCCGACGTACGGACCCAAACCCTAAGCCTATACCTATTTTATTAAATGTCATCTATCTTGTGCATATCGCATCATAATTGCCTGTGTTGCATCTCTTGGGTTTGGTGGTGTAGCAAATCACCTAAACAATAAATATGGAATGTGTGGGGCAAATCTATATATGTATTTCCCGATTCCATTTAAATTGACAAGATCATCCATGCCATGTCTTGCCATGTTAACCAACATTTAATATTGCTGGTAAATAAATAACTTGCACCTAAATAATTAATTGTCGGGGTTGCTATCCCGGTTAATTTGGATTACCTTCATTGTACTGCATCTTGCCATGCCATGCATCATTCTTGTATGATCATGCTGAATCTTTTGACGTAGTTGTAAAATGCTTCTTTTACGCTTTCCAGTGTTTGTTGCTTCTTCGCGGATAAGACGTTGAGATGTGTGAGCACCAACAAGATCTGCTTCCATGCGGGATTCCAGGCAAGCAAAATTTGCTTGTTTACCTATACATTGTCTTTCATTCCTGACGTTAGTCTCTGCTACCCTAGTTATCGATTCTTGAACTGCAATCCCCTCACATGTTTATCCTGCAGCCCATACAGCTTTATCCCCACAACCTAATACCCGTTGCATGTTTATCTGTTGGCCTTGTGAGTCGTAGCGCATGCTTAGAGTTGTTTGTGCGAGTCGTCTGTTGGTCTTATGTTTCATCTGCTTAGTATGATAGATTGTTCTACCTTAATAAATTGTTGTCTTATATTGGGGCATCATACGAGTATGGGTACAGTAGTGCACTCCTGTAGGGTATAATCTTATCGATGAGCCGTGTCCATGGTTATGGACGACTTTGGTGATGATGCTGGCTAACAAGATCTAGACAACTTGCACCTAATTAATGTTAATTAATTTGACTAGTAATATAGAATTACTTTCATAATAAATTATAATAAAAACTGTTCCACGTGTGAGTTTCCCGAATTGCTTCCTCATATTTGGTTGAGGGGGTTAATTCGAGAATGGGTTATGGTTGGTTTTAGTTGTAGATGTTTACTTTATGCGCTCTCTTATCACTCTCTAATTAGACGAAAGTTGTAGCGTGTCTCTTTATGTTGCTAGTGCTGATGCCGCTAAGTCCACCTACCCCCATATTTTGGGAGATGGTGTAGAAAGTAGGCAAGTTGGTTTTGCTTGCCAGGGAGTGTCCTGGCCCTCTTTTGGGCTGTGCTTTATGTGTAGTTAACAGGTTTGAAGTCTGACGACGTTAGTTTGAGAATCCCTCCGGCTTGGCTGGGCAGGGATATGGCGCCAGTGCTTATCTTCAGGACTCTTAGTCCAATTTGTATCTTATCCGTAGTCGGATACTATTTCGCTTCCGTTGTCATTTGAATCTTTGTAGTGTAATATTTGTATCTTGACTCGTTCGAGTCGTTGTTGTAATTATATCTTCTGTTGTATTTGTGGATTTATCGGAACTGTTGTAATGTTATCCCAATTCCACCCACATATTGCGCATGTTTCGGCGTGCACATTATGTCTGGTGGGCGACCTAAAATCGTTATTATTCGGATTTCGGCGGGAGCGCTTAAATCTACATAGTACCGATTTTAGGGCATCACAAAGTGGTATCAGAGCCTTGGTTTCGATCTCCTTGTTGTTTCGATACGAATGGTTATCGAAGCAGCGGGTCCGCAAAAGCTTGTAGGATAACCTCGCTAACGGTCGTTGTTTATAGAGTGTCGAAAACTATTTGACTGAAATAATTTTGAAAATATCTCAATAGGTTTCTATTTACTCCTTACCTTTGGCAACAGTACCCGACCTTTGGCAAGAGCAAGAGACACCTCCTGCTGTACTGAAAGGGCAGATTGACCCCTGAGCGCTGGTAGAGGACAAAGTACCTCCTGGCAGGCGCAAGGGTCAGGTCTCGCAGCTATAAATAGACACCCCCGGCCCTCACAATCGTAGCACAAGCATGAGCGGGTGGTTCCTCTAAGAACTAGCTTCTCGAAGATGTCTTTGCTGGTAAGCTAAGACATCTTCGGGAGGCTAGGCCTAGAGATACTCATCCTGAGGCGAGCTCGGACACCTCCGGAAAGGATCCCGGATCTAGGATTCCGAGGAGACTCCCGGGTGGAGGTGTACTCGGCTTTACCGGATAGATATTCCGGGTAAGTACTAACCGGAATGTGGGTCTCGGTCTTGATCTTATGCAGAAGATTGGCAAGTGAGGAAGTAGCCGGCGTGTGGGCTTCCGGTAGGCTGTCAACGGTTTAGAGCAGGCTTTCCCGTCTGTCGCGGGGGGGAAGTACCGTTCCGCCTGACACGGAGGCATGGTCACATCCCGCCTGACACGGAAGCATGGTCACCTCCCGCCTGACACGGGAGCGCGTCACCCGGTACGATCGTGGTACGACAAGACCTGACATGCCTAGCCCGGCAATCCGGAAAAGGCTATTCGGGATGGGCAAAGACATGTCTTGTCTCTGACAAGGGGACAATGATGATGCAGGACGGCGCCTGCCGTCCTTAACGAGATGATGACGAAGGGGCTACACCGGATAGCCCGGCGACTAGGTCGCACTAGCCGGTGACGGCATGCATGCTAGGTCTGTCCGGTGGGGCCAAGCCGATTTAGGGTTTCCGGCCCTCCTGGCCGGAACTCTATAAAAGGCGCCATAACTGCTCCTGTGGGAGAGAGACCAACTTGAGAGCCAAAGCTATAGTCGCATTTACTCTTAGTGCAGTTACTCCTTCTCACCTTGAGTTCATCTAGTTCTTCATACTTCTCCCTTTGAAAGATCTTGTAGCCAGTTGTAGCTCTTGTACTACAAGTGTATAGAGAGGAAAGGCAGGAGTAGGGGTGTTACCTCCTCACGAGGGCCCTGAACCTGTTTATATCGTGTGTGTGCTGTGTTCCTTCGTGCATTTGTTTGTGTTTGTTAGATCCTCCCTTTTGCACTTCGATCTTATTCCTTGTTCTTGGGAGATCTCGGTTTTACCGGGATCCTCCCCGTGTGAGCTCTTCAGCTCGCTATCCCTCCCCGGATCCACCAACGTCCATCGGCCCCACAAATTAGCCATCATATGGCATCTGCCGTGACACCACCACGACAGTTGGCGCCCACCGTGGGGCAGACAGAGGCGTTGGCTGGTGTACACATCCGGACGGGCTCCCCCGTTCATTTCGACGTTCGGGTTCTCTCTGGCCTAGTCGTAAGGCTAGGGGAGATGGACTTCGTCTGCAACAACGCAGGGTGCTTCCGGAACGGACCGTTCCCGGTGAACGGATGTCTCATTGATTTCGGTGTTTCACCACCTACGTGGCCACCGAGGTTGTATGTAGCTACCCGGACGTGGTCCTGGAAGCTGAGGACCCTCCCATGCTATGCGCTGCTCGGGGTCTACGTGCAGGTCGCCTTCCGAGTTACGTCGCAGTGATGATGGTCGGGGCAACCGAGGAGGAGTATCAAGATGCGGACGGCGATACTGACGGCCACCCCCGTTTGGCCAAGCCCCCGCAGGAGAGGCTTGCGGCCCGAGAGGTGATCCGCAGTCATCCCAGCCGCGGAGTCGTCCGGATCCCCTCTCGGGACTCGTGGAAAAGTTGGCTGTACCGGTAGCTACCGGAGCAGATGCCCAGGCCACTTCGGCTGACTTAGAGGAGCAGCGGAAGTTGCTACTCGCTGAAGCACAGGAGATCGCCGAGATCCGCCGCGAGCTCAGCGCTAGCCTCCGGGAGTACAATGCAGCTCACGGATTCCCTAAGATAGACTCCCGGGAGAAGCGCATTGCAGATCTGCGCAAGAAAGGAAGAATGGTGAATGAGGAGCTGGCTGGTGGAGCCACCACCAGTAACACTGGAAGTCGGATTTCAGCAGGGAAGCCGGTGTACAGCTCACCGGCGAAAACCCTTAGGGCAGCCGAAGCCGCCATGGCCGAGTTGGCGGGATTATCCGGTGAAGCCCTGCGCAAGCAGCAGGAGAGGGTAAACGAGTTGGTGATTGAAGCCAATCGTCAGAATCTGGCCTTCAAGAAGAAGAACCCCGGGGCAGGATCCCAGGTGTACTCAGCCAGACCCGACAGCCAAAAGTCGGATGGGGAGGCCTCTTCCCCGCATCCGAGCAGAAGCAGGAGCAAGAGCAAGAGCCGGAGCCGGAGTCGAGGTTCCGGGAAGAACAAGCAGCTACAGACTTATGATCCGGCTTTCGCCGGTATCCAGCAAGCCGGGCAAGCCGGACAGCGTAACTCGGGACAGACGGGAAGTACCCGTGGGGATGGTAACCTGGGTGTAGGAAACAATAACCCGGTTGGCCGGGGTAATCCACCCCGGAATCCTCCTCACGATCAGGGAAACCCGCAGAGGGAGGTCGTCTCCGTTCCCCAGCAGGCCCTGGTCCCTGCGCAAGACAGGATCAACGATGGCAACTCGAGGTTGCAGCAGCTCGGATATCAGCCAGACGAGAACCCTTTGGGATCTCGGATAGGAACCAGGCAGCTGAACCCGGCAGACGCCAGATTCCAGCTCGACCGGATTCACCAATCCGAGTTGGTGGAAGAGCAAGGACCTCCGGGACCTGCCTGCTTTGGACCTCGGATCATGCGGGAACCTCCTGTTCGGAACTTTCATCTCAACCGAGGTGCCAAGACCTATGACGGTAGCAAGAAGCCGGAGGACTGGCTAACCGACTATGTAAATGCAGTAAGCATAGCCGGTGGAAACAGACGATGGGCGGTACGTTATGTACCGCAGATGTTGGAAGGACCAGCCCGGATCTGGTTGAACAATCTGAGAACTGGCAGTATAGACTGCTGGTTAGATTTCGAGGAGGCGTTCATCAGCAACTTCACCAGCACGTACAAGAGGCCCAACAGGCCTCAGCAGCTCGCCATCTATAGGCAAAGGAGCAATGAGACTGACCGGGAGTACCTTACCCGGTGGAGTAATATTCGCAACTCGTGCGAAGGAGTGGTGGAGGCACAGGCCATCTCCTGGTTTGCGCAAGGATGCCGGCATGGCTCTATGCTGTGGCAGAAGTTGCAGAGAAAAATGCCAACGACTTTGGCACAAACCATGCGCATCGCTGATACCTATACGCTTGGAGATCCCATGCAACCCCTGGTGGATGTCGGAGACTCCAACAGGAGGAATGCGGGGCCTCAGCGTTCGGGACCGAGCAGGAGCCATGATCGCCAGGAGTTCGGCCACAAGAGGAATCAGCCCGAGTACCACCATGTCGCGCAGCATGTCGCAGCAGTGACCCGGGAGCAGGAGGATGCCGGCAACGGCCAGCGTCAAAAGACCAGTGGCCCGGCTTGGGGTCAGAGTCAGGAGGTGCAAAAGACCTGGGTGGAGCAGAAGAAGCCCCTGACATATGAGGAAATGCTGAACAAACCGTGCTGCTATCACACTCTGGAGGCCAACAAGCCCGCGAACCACTCTACTCGGCAGTGCAGCTGGTATCAGCGCACGTTGCAGGAAGGCAGCTCGGGAGCTATTCGGCAGAGTGCTCCGGCATCTCGGCCCAATATCCCGAGACCCCCTCCTCCGACATCGGGGGCCAACGCTGTTCGACTTCCCCCTCCTCCGAGAGGACCCCCACCTCGCCCAGTCAATGTGGTGCATACCCAGAGCGACAACGGTAACCAAGCCGGGCACCAGCAGAGCAACTACCGGGAGGCTCATCAGAGCTATGTGGTCTTCGTAACCGAGCCCACTGACCGAAAGAGTGTGCGGCAGCGTGCCCTGGAGGTAAATGCTGTGATCCCGGCGGTGCCCAAATTCTTGCACTGGTCCGAGATGGAGATCACCTGGAGCCGGAAGGATCACCCCCGAGTTATGCCCAAGCCAGGAGCGTATGCCTTGGTGGTGGACCCAACTTTTGTCGGACCTAACCTCAACGTCCGCTTCAGCCGGGTTCTGATTGACAATGGCAGTGCCATTAATATCATGTACAAGGACACGATGCTGAAGCTGGGAGTATCCATGAACACCCTGCTGCATTGTGCCCGGAGTCTCTTGCTCGCCCATGGGAAAGATTTGGGTGGAGGTGCTATTCGGAACTCGGGAGAACTGCCGAACCGAGAGCTTGGAGTTCGAGGTCGTGCACCTTGAGAGCCCGTATCACGCCCTGATCGGCAGACCAGCCCTCGCCAAGTTCATGATCTCGACTCACGTGGGCTACCTCAAGATGAAGATGCCGGGACCCAACGGTGTGATCACCATCTCGGGAGACCACAAGCGCTCCATGGAGTGTGCCTCGGCGGGGTCATGCTTAGCTGAGTCCCTGGTGATCGCAGAAGAGAAGAAGAGGATCCAGCAGGTGGTGGCGATGGCCAAGACCTCCCAACTCGGAATGCCCGGGATGGTGAACCCGGAGCAGGGGGCATCATTTCAGCCCCCCAAGGAAACCAAGAAGCTGTGTGTGGACCCCAGCAACCCGGAGCGCCAAGTTATCATTGGCAGCAACCTGGACAGCAAATAGGAAGGCGAGCTCGTCGACTGAGAAGAGCAGCTGTCATGGAGCATCTGGCCATACTGCTGGCCGCTGGGTTCATAATGGAGGTGCTGCACCCGGATTGGATATCGAATTCAGTCCTGGTGGAGAAGAAGAAAGATGATCCCCTCCTGCTTAAGGTGTGGCGCATGTGCATCGACTTCACCAACCTCAACAAAGCATGCCCGAAAGACCCTTTCCCGCTGCCCCTGATAGATCAAATGATAGACTCCACTGCCGGGAGTGAACTTTTAACTTTTCTAGATGCTTATTCTGGTTTTCACCAGATACCTTTGAATCCGGATGATCAATTAAAAACGGCTTTCATTACCCCTTATGGGGCTTATTGCTATCGTGTTATGACTTTCGGGTTGAGAAATGCTGGTGCTACATACCAGAGATGCATGCAAAAATGCTTGCATGACCAGATAGGCCGAAATGCCGAGGTCTATGTCGATGACATAGTCATAAAAACAAAAGAGAAAGCCTCATTAATAGATGATCTGAGGGAAACATTTAAGAACCTAAGAAGATTCCGGATGAGGTTGAACCCGGATAAATGCACATTTGGTGTGCCGGCAGGAAAGTTACTCGGTTTCCTCATCTCAAGCCGGGGAATCGAAGTCAACCCAGGCAAAATTCGCGCTATTGAGAGCATGAAGTTGCCCGTGCGCCTCAAGGATGTGCAGAAGTTTACCGGGTGTCTGGCATCCCTAAGTCGGTTTGTGAGCCGACTTGGGGAGAAGGCCTTGCCTCTGTATCAACTGATGAAGAAGAGCAAGACATTTGTTTGGACCCCGCAAGCTGAGGCGGCGTTCAACGATCTGAAGAGGATGCTCTCAACAGCACCTGTGTTGGCATCCCCGTTACCCAAGGAACCTATGCTGCTGTATATTGCCGCAACCAACCGGGTAGTCAGTGTGGCGATGGTAGTAGAAAGGGAAGAAGGGGGCAAGCTGATACAGAGGACAGTGTATTACCTCAGTGAGGTGATCTCGGAATCAAAGCAGAACTACCCGCACTACCAGAAGATGGCATATGGGGTGTACATGGCAGTGACCAAGCTCAAGCACTACTTTCAGGAACACCCGATCACAGTGGTGTGCGAAGCTCCTCTCGCCGAGATCATCGGTTGCAAGGATGCTAGCGGCCGGGTAGCCAAATGGGCCATCCAGTTGTCTCCGTACGCTCCGGCATACGAGAGACGAGATGCCATCAAGTCGCAGGCGCTGCCAGACTTCTTGGTAGACTGGGCCGAGATGCAGTATGAACCTCCGATGCCGGATTACAATTTCTGGAGGATGCATTTTGATGGCTCGAAGGCTAAGATCGGATTGGGTGCCGGAGTGGTCCTCACTTCCCCAAAACAAGATGTACTGAAGTATGTGCTGTAGATCCATTTTCGGGCATCCAACAATGTCGCAGAATATGAGGCCTTGGTTCATGGGCTGAACGTCGCCAAGGAAATCGGCATCCGCCGGATAGAGTGCTTTGGTGACTCGGACCTCGTGGTACAACAGGTGTCGGGGAATTGGGATGCCCTTGATGCAAACATGGCCTTATACAGGTTTCATGTGCAGAAAATTTCCGGATTTTTTGAAGGATGCGAGTTCAAGCACATACCCAGAGGAGAAAACGAAGCAGCGGATGTCTTGTCCAAGCTAGGATCATCCCGGGATGCAATCCCACCCGGAATAGCTCTGGAGCATTTGAGGAAGCCATCTATTCAACCATCACCCGAGTCGGAATCTATCTTCATCCCCAAGGAGCCTGGTTCAGATGCCGTACCCATGGAAGTAGATGTCGGGAGCATAACATCGAACTCGGGGACCGCGTCCCAGTGCTCAGAGAGGCAAAGAAGGATGATGATAGAGGTGATGTCGGCAGAACCAATGGACATAGACGCTCCCATGTTCCCGGATAGACCTGTACCGGGATGGGCACAGCCCATTATGGCTTACATCTTAGAGGGAACTCTCCCGGAGAATGAAGTGGAAGCCCGGCAAATACTGCGAAGATCAAAAGCATACACTGTCATCAATCAAGAACTGTACAAGAGAAGTGTCACTGAGGTACTCCAGAGATGTGTGGAACCGGCAGAAGGACAAGAGATGCTGGTGGAAATACATCAAGGGGAGTGCGGACATCATGCATCATCCCGGGCCCTGGTGGCAAAGGTGTTCCGGCATGGATTCTACTGGCCCACTGCCTTGCAGCAAGCAGAGGATATTGTCCGGAAGTGTGGAGGATGCCAGAGATTTGCTCACCGGATACACATGCCGGCGTCAGCACTGAAAACAATCCCCATCACTTGGCCATTCGCAGTATGGTGTTTGGACATGGTCGGGCAATTCAAGCCGGCAAGGGGCAATATGACACATATACTGGTGATGGTGGACAAATTCACTAAGTGGATAGAGGTCAAGCCAATCCGGAAGTGCGATGGACACACCGCTGTGCAATTCCTGAAAGACATCATCTTGAGATACGGATACCCACACAGCATTATCACAGATAATGGAACAAACTTTGCTGTGGGGGAATTCGCTCGATTTTGTGCTGAGAAGGGAATCCGGCTGGATGTAGCATCAGTTGCACACCCGGAAGCAAATGGGCAAGTCGAAAGAGCAAATGCCTTAGTCTTGGCCGGCATCAAAGCTCGTTTGATCGAACCACTATTGAGAACTCCGGGATGCTGGATAGAGGAGTTACCGGCAGTGTTATGGGGTCTCCGGACTACACCGAATAGATCTACCGGGTACACGCCATTTTTTATGGTATACGGTGCTGAGGCAGTACTCCCGACCGATATACAGTATGACTCCCCGAGAGTAGCAATGTTCACAGAGACTGAGGCAAAGGAGGCCCGAGAAGATGATGTTGACTTACTCGAAGAGGCCAGAGAATTGGCACTCTCTCGGTCTGCAATTTACCAGCAAAATCTCCGTCGCTATCATAGCCGGAAAGTGCACCCGAGGGTGTTCCGAGAGGGAGATCTGGTGCTGAGGCTCATCCAACGCACGGCCGGAATGCATAAGTTGTCACCTCCATGGGAGGGACCTTTCGTGATAAGCAGAGCGTTGCACAATGATTCTTATTACCTTGTAGATGCACAGGAGGCTAGGAAAGGTGTAATGGACAAATCCGGTGAGGAAACCAAGCGCCCATGGAATGTAGCTCTACTTCGCCCCTTTTACACGTAAAAGGTTCAGTGTATGTTGTATCTCAATTATCAGTATTAATGAAAGTAAGGCACCCCGGGAGGAACCCGGGGACTGCCTGGGTATGAGCTTGTCTTGTTGTTATTTTTGTCAAATTCATTTATTGTTTTTTACCGGCATCTCGGGAAGGAACCCGGGGACTGCCGGATAGCTGTTATCTACTTTTCTTTCGTATGCCGGAAAAGTTCCGAGTTCGACTCTCAAAGTCAAAGTAATGTATGTCATGGGAAATCATCTTGTGACTCGACTGACGCACGCCGAAATGGTAGTCAAGAGCAAAGAGAGGGAAGGTGGGAAACACGAAAATGGTCTTGGGGACTCGGAGCAGGAACTTATCCGGCATACCTGTTTTTTATTAACTTTGTTGTTGTTTATGTCGGGAATTCGGTTAGCCGGAACTCGGGTTGTTCTAAGTAATGTATGCCGTATGTGGAGTTTTGTGACTCGACTGTCGAACGCCGAAATGGTAGACAAGAGCAGAAATTACCTAAGTACGGTAAACATGAAAGGCAAGTCGGGAACTCAAAATAGAATACATTGGCATAAATTGTTCAGATAGGTAGTTCGCTGCGGAATGAAAATAGTATAAGTATATATTACATATGGCACCCGGCATCCCGGGGATTTGACGAATTTATTCTTAAGTTTTTTCAAGCGGTAGGGGAAGTCGGCTTCTCGACGGAGACCTCGGGAGCAGCGGCCTCGGGAGCAGCGGCCTCGGGAGCAGTGGCAGCAGCAGCAGCAGGAGCAGCAGCGGGAGCGACTTCGGCTTCGGTTGCGGCAGCACTACTCGGGGCTTCGGGAAGCACCTCGACCTCGGAGGCCTCGGGTCTTGGCGAAGTCGCTGCATCCCGGGGAACCACCTTCTCGGGCGCGGCACCGGAAGCAGCGTCATCTCCTTCCGGGGCCTCGTCTTCCGTGTCGCCGCTCGCGTCGCTTTCTTCGTCATCCTCACCTTCTGAGTCAGAGTCAGAAAGAACACTGGCGGTGAAGGCACGGATACTTGCCCACGTAGCAATGCGGTGCGCCACCTCCTGTCGCTGCTGGATCTTGGCCGGGTCACTAACCCACGCCGAGGTCGTCCGCAGCCGCTGGATCGCCCCCAAATCGAGACTTTCGTACCAGCTGAGTACTTGGGTCAAGACCTGGTCCGCGCCAGCCCGTGCACCGGAACGCTTCCAGGCGTGGATGCGCCTCCCGGCACCCCGAAGTGCGTTCGCAAGCTCGGGAATCGAGAGCGTCCCCCGGATACTCGGCCACAGTGCGCCGTGAACGTGGACCGCAGCGCTGAGTAGATCTGTCCCGATAGACCGGAGAGGTACTATCCGGGCCTTCACGGCGATGAGGTGATCCTCGATGTCCCAGTCATCCGAGATGGGACCCTTCCCGGCGCGCTTCTCGCGGGAGGCGGCAACAGCTTTGGCGGCAGCCTCGCGGGAGTGCTCGAACTCTCCTTTAAAAAGAAGAGCTGTCAAACGACTAAGTCATAAGAGTAACAGCAAGAAAGAAAGCAGAGAGAAGACAAGAGGGATTTCGGTCCACTTACTGTTCAGATCCCGGTTCAGCACTGTGAGCTCCGAGAGCCAAGTATCAGACCGGGAGCGGAGAAGAGCAAGCTCAGTCTCGGCAGTGTGCGCGCGCTCCTCGGACTGGTCCAAGGTCTCTTTCTGCTTCTTGCTCGCTTCGATGAAGCGCATCTTCATGTCGGCCGTAGCAGCCTTGACCTTTTCGAGCTCGCCGTTGAGCTGCGCGATCTCGGCTTGCGCAGTGGCAAGTGCAGTTTTCTGATCAACCGAGACCTTACACGCGGCGTCGCGCTCCTCCCGCAGGCGTCCTTCGGATTTCTTGGACTGACCGAGATCAGCAAGAACCCGGTTGAAGATGTTGTGGCGTTTCTGGTTGCACTCCTGAAATCAAGACAGAGAAGAAGTTAGTCGGGAAAGGATGTAAGGAACCCGGTTGGAAGGATCTCGGGGACTCGGTGTCCGAGTCCTAGATTTTTCTCTAAGATTGGAGCCTAGTGATCCGCTATTCGGTGGAATCTAGAGCACTAAGCACCAATCTCGGGGACTAGTGGTGATGGAGCAAATTTTGATGCAACCTATCCGGTTGGGAGGATCTCGGGGACTTGGTGTCCGAGTCCTGGATTTTTCTCTAAGATTGGAGCCTAGTGATCCGCTATTCGGTGGAATCTAGAGCACTAAGCACCAATCTCGGGGACTAGTGGAGGTGGAAGGAACAAATATTGTTGATAAAAGAGCGAGAACAAGCTTACCTCGGTCACCCGAGTAACATCCAGTGCGGCCACTTGGAGAGCGTGCAGAGCTTGGGCGTTGCGACTTGGGCCTGCAGCGTGCAAGTCTCCCGCGATCTCGGAGGCATCGGCGGCAAGCCAGGCATGGTTGTATTCGTCAACAACCCGTATGCCGGAGCCGCCGGGCGCGCGGGAAGCAGCAACGTCCCGGGATCCTGAAGGTACAAACGAACTGACGGTTGCTCGCAACATCCGCAAGGCAGCAGTAGGGATCTCGGCGGGAGGCGGTGGTAACGAGGAAAACGTACCCGGGCGCAGCACCAAGTCCTGGGAAGAGGATGTCGGGGCAGCTGCGGGCGAGGCAGAAGGTGTTTTCTGCCCAGCAATCTTGCCGCGAGATTTGGGAAGTTGATCTACTGGCCGGGGGGAGGCAGTAGGTTGCTTCTCCGGGATGGTCTTGGTCGCGACTGGCCGAGAGGGGCCGCTTGCCGCAGGTTGCCGGCGAGGGCTAACGATCTCTGCCTCAAGCCCGGGCACCCGCCGCGGACTCTCCGGAAGAAGAACTTCTCCCGAGGTGGTCGTGTCCTGCACCGGGCTCTCCTCGATCACCGGATGTGCATCCGGGGTCGCAGCGGTAGCCGGTGCGGCACCGGAGGCTGCAGGCTCACTTCCTCGAGTAGAAGGGCGAGGAGGTGAAGGAGAAGCCCGAGCCGGACTGGGAGTCCGAGTCCCGGGAGGAGGAGGAACAGCAGGTGACGGGAGCTCGAGTGCATCCCTGAAAAGAAGTGTCTTAGTAATAGTTGTGGAGAAAGCAAAGTCAGATAACATAAGGCAAGGAAAGTCAGATAACATAAGGCAAGGAAGACGTACCCGGATTCCACAATGGGAGGACCCCTTTGCCGGCGCCGAGCAGGCTTCTCGGTCGTTTGCTTACTCGGTTTGCTCTTCTTGGGGGGGTTGCCGGAGTTATCGGCCCCCTCGGTGTCGGAAGCCGCGCGCTTCCGGCTCTCGGCGTGTTTGGTCCCGGTTGTCGGTTTCGGAACCACTGCTGAGGCCCAATTTAGGGGGAGAGCGTCAATAACATCGAGAATCTGGCAGTCAATCTCATCCTCATCATCCGAAGAAATGAAAACTGCCTCTATGGTTGAAGGATTACCCGGAGCAGCAGACTTGACGAAAGGGATGGCGAGATGGTCCTCGCCGTCGGGGTCCTCTCTCGGCATCACGTCCGGTCTCGGGAAGTCCGGCGCGTAATTCCCGTTGACGTGGACAGCGTCTTCTTCGTGTTGACGCTCGAATAACTGCGCAAACAGATTAGGCCGTGTCGGTGTCCAGGTGAACGCATGTACGAAGGCGAATGCACGAAAGACAGATATGAGCACCTGGTCGCATGGTTTTTTCCGAGATCCCCCAATGATACCCCAAGAGTAGTCCTCCGTCATCTCCGTCCGGGCAATAGCTCGAACGCGACGGACGACCCCGGCGTGGTTTAGCCCAAAGATACTGGTCCTAGTGGGGTCATAGTTTCCAGACATGTGGCACATCTTGTGCACTCGGTTTTGAAGGGGGCAGACCCGGCGAACAATGAAGCAACGCAGGAGATCGTCCCCAGTCATCTTCTGATTTAGCACGTGCAGAACGTCGTGCATGCAGTTAACCTCATCGTTATCCGGAAACTTCTTCCAGAGACGGAACTCGCGCGGAGGACCGATAACGAACTCCGGCAGATTGATGAAGTCCGGGTTCGAGGATCCCGGACCATCTCCCGAGTGCTCCCGGTTCTTCACATAGAAGAAGCTCTGCTGCCACTTCCGGCAGGACTCTAGTCCCTTGACTATAGGGAATCCGGAGTCCGCGCGGGGGATGACGGTGGCCTCTCCGCAATCGACTAAGTCCTTTATCTTCTTATCCGGATTGGGGATGGCTTGGCGGCGGAGAATGAAATACTTGGCCCAGAGATCCAAGAAGGGCCAGATGCCGAGGTATGCCTCCGCGTATGTGGTGAAGACCGAGAGCATCATTATGGCGTTGGCGGGAAGATGGTGAGGTTGGAGGTCGTAGAGGTCGAGGAAGTCGCGGAAGAAGGGGCTTGCCGGAAGCCCAAACCCGCGCTCGAAGTGCGCGAGGAATACCACGTATTCCCCGGGTTGGGGTTCCGGTGCAACCTCTCCCTCCGGGAGACGGCTCTCGACTTCCGGAGGAATCCGGTGAGTCCGATAGAGCCAGTCCAGATCTGACTGCTTGGTCTCGGACCCATCCCAGCATCCCCGGGTACGTTCTTCGCCCATGTCGTAGAAGTACGCAAGGGTATCCGAGCTACTCTGCAGGCGCAGCGGCGGTTAGTCGGAGTTAGTCTACCGGAAACTAGGATGTCGGAGCACAAACTGCTAAACACTACCGGGTTCCTGGGAAAGAAGATCTACCGTATGCTAAATAATCAAAAATAAAGGAAGGAAAAAGGGCTCGCGCTAGGCTCGGGCGAGGCGCAATGCGAGTGAAGGACTTGCATCCTACCGCGTCGGTACAACACCGCCGTGCGCCTCATGCGCGCCGCCCAGGTTGTGCTCACCGGCGGCGGCTCTACCGGACTTGCGCTATGGCACGGCCGGGGTCGGGCGGTTGCTCTACGGAGGAAATCATCGGAGCAAAGAAGAGGAACTCACCGGAGAAGAGAAGTTCGGCGAGGGCGACGATGTCTGGGCTCCGGCGAACGGAGAGGGCGGCGGTGTCCGAGCTCCGGCGAACAGCAGCAAATGCAGCGGCAGCGGGGCTCCCGAGACGGCGAGGGAGGAAAGTGCGAAGGAGAGGAAGAAGGAGAGAAACTGTTCCGGTCCCCTATTTATGGGGGGGGATTCCGGAGCGGTTTCCGATTTTCCCGCCCACGGTCTCCACGATCGTGGGTGGGATCTGTTTTGTGCCGCGAGCCACGTGGCACTATCCGGAGCGCCCGATCCGGCCACACCGAGGGCCGCACGGCCCCAACGGTTGGATTCCGGATCGAATGCGGCTCCCCGGCGCGGGAACCCAAGCGACGGCGTGCTCGCGCAGGGGCACTCGAGTGCGTCTCTGCTCAGACGGGACGTCGGGTGGGCCCTGGCTCACTGTCTCGAATTCATCGGGAGGCCAACGGTCAAGATTCACTGAGATGGTGCTATCCGGTCGCAGGCTTCACCTCCCGGTTAAGACAGTCTCGGTGGGATGATCTCGGTAAGAAGGTCTCGGGAAGAATCGATCTCGGCATGGAATAAAAGGATGGTGTCATGTGTTATCGGAAGATAATTGTTGTTTAAAGCTGATCCCGCACATCATCCGAGGACGCTGTACAGCACCAGCTTCGGGGACTAGTGTCGGGGGGCTGCCCCCCGGGTAGGGGCAGATCCCGGTATAATCCACTAAGGAGACAACAGTACCCGACCTTTGGCAAGAGCAAGAGACACCTCCTGCTGTACTGAAAGGGCAGATTGACCCCTGAGCGCTGGTAGAGGACAAAGTACCTCCTGGCAGGCGCAAGGGTCAGGACTCGCAGCTATAAATAGACACCCCCGGCCCTCACAATCGCAGCACAAGCATGAGCGGGTGGTTCCTCTAAGAACTAGCTTCTCGAAGATGTCTTTGCTGGTAAGCTAAGACATCTTCGGGAGGCTAGGCCTAGGGATACTCATCCTGAGGCGAGCTCGGACATCTTCGGGAGGCTAGGCCTAGGGATACTCATCCTGAGGCGAGCTCGGACACCTCCGGAAAGGATCCCGGATCTAGGATTCCGAGGAGACTCCCGGGTGGAGGTGTACTCGGCTTTACCGGATAGATATTCCGGGTAAGTACTAACCGGAATGTGGGTCTCGGTCTTGATCTTATGCAGAAGAGTGGCAAGCAAGGAAGTAGCCGGCGTGTGGGCTTCCGGTAGGCCGTCAACGGTTTAGAGCAGGCTTTCCCGTCTGTCGCGGGGGGGAAGTACCGTTCCGCCTGACACGGAGGCATGGTCACATCCCGCCTGACACGGAAGCATGGTCACCTCCCGCCTGACACGGGAGCGCGTCACCCGGTACGATCGTGGTACGACAAGACCTGACATGCCTAGCCCGGCAATCCGGAAAAGGCTATTCGGGATGGGCAAAGACATGTCTTGTCTCTGACAAGGGGACAATGATGATGCAGGACGGCGCCTGCCGTCCTTAACGAGATGATGACGAAGGGGCTACACCGGATAGCCCGGCGACTAGGTCGCACTAGCCGGTGACGGCATGCCGGCTAGGTCTGTCCGGTGGGGCCAAGCCGATTTAGGGTTTCCGGCCCTCCTGGCCGGAACTCTATAAAAGGCGCCATAACTGCTCCTGTGGGAGAGAGACCAACTTGAGAGCCAAAGCTATAGTCGCATTTACTCTTAGTGCAGTTACTCCTTCTCACCTTGAGTTCATCTAGTTCTTCATACTTCTCCCTTTGAAAGATCTTGTAGCCAGTTGTAGCTCTTGTACTACAAGTGTATAGAGAGGAAAGGCAGGAGTATGGGTGTTACCTCCTCACGAGGGCCCTGAACCTGGGTATATCGTGTGTGTGTTGTGTGCCTTCGTGCATTTGTTTGTGTTTGTTAGATCTTCCCTTTTGCACTTCGATCTTATTCCTTGTTCTTGGGAGATCTCGATTTTACCGGGATCCTCCCCGTGTGAGCTCTTCAGCTCGCTATCCCTCCCCGGATCCACCAACGTCCATCGGCCCCACAAATTAGCCATCCTATGGCATCTGCCGTGACACCACCACGACAGTTTTGCTTGCCAGGGAGTGTCCTTGCCCTCTTTTGGGCTGTGCTTTATGTGCAGTTAACAGGTTTGAAGTCTGACGACGTTAGTTTGAGAATCCCTCCGGCTTGGCTGGGCAGGGATATGGCGCCAGTGCTTATCTTCAGGACTCTTAGTCCAATTTGTATCTTATCCGTAGTCGGATACTATTTCGCTTCCGCTGTCATTTGAATCTTTGTAGTGTAATATTTGTATCTTGACTCGTTCGAGTCGTTGTTGTAATGATACCTTCTGTTGTATTTGTGGATGTATCGGAACTGTTGTAATGCTATCCCAATTCCACCCACATATTGCGCATGTTTCGGCGTGCACATTATGTCTGGTGGGCGACCTAAAATCGTTATTATTCGGATTTCGGCGGGAGCGCTTAAATCTACATAGTACCGATTTTAGAGCGTCACAAAGTGGTATCAGAGCCTTGGTTTCGATCTCCCTGTTGTTTCGATACGAATGGTTATCGAAGCAGCGGGTCCGCAAAAGCCTGTAGGATAACCTCGCTAACGGTCGTTGTTTATAGAGTGTCGAAAACTATTTGACTGAAATAATTTTGAAAATATCTCAATAGGTTTCTATTTACTCCTTACCTCAATTCTATTTCTCCTCTTACCTTATTTGTTTTGGAGTCTCTTCTCTTATCCAACTTTCAAAGTTTATGATTCTACGTGTGGGTGGACGACTTCTTGCCTTTTATCCTATTAGGTTCGATCTTTCGGAGTCGTCTTCGTCGTGAGCAACAATCCCTTGTTAGTGGTGTCGAGAATTTCCAGGTGGAGCAACAATCCCTAGTTAGTGGTGTTGAAAAGTTCATCACGAAGCCTGAAGACTCGGTAGTTACCCCTCTCTTCTTGTGGTCTCGGCGTGGATCGCGGGACGCGATCCCTTGTTAGTGGTGTCGATTGTAACGCCCCGGGATTTTTTTTCCCAATTAGAAAATTGTTTGTTTTTCTTTTTGCATCAACATGACATCATCATGCATCATTTGCATTTGGCAATCTTAATTTAAATTATTGCATTTACATTTAACTCCATTTAAATTCTTTTCCACTTTTAAATCTAAATGCAAATCAAATTAATTTAAATGTGATATTTAAATTCTTTTCAAATAATCAAACAAAAATATCAAAATTGTGTATTTTTGGAATCTATAAATATTTTCAAAAAAGTCTATACATCTTTTCTTTTTCTATTTTGTTTTAAAAACATAAAACAGAAAAGAATAACAAAATAAATAAAAATTTCAGAGAAAAACCTGCCTGGGCCGAAGCCCACTTACCTCTTCGTCAAAACGGCCCAAGCCCACTCCTCCCCTGCCGTCTTCCTCCCCGTACGGGAGGAGACCTTTCTAGCATGGAGGCTATGGTGCCCCACTGCCTCCACCCACTCCCCCTCTACTTTACCCGGCCCTGCTCCCCCTCCCGAACCCTAACTCCTCCCTCTCTCCCTCCTCTGCGCCGCCGCCACTTCCCTCTCTTACCCACCTTCTTCTTCTCTGGTTTCCCCAAAAACAAGATCCACCACCGAAGCAACCTCGCCGTCGTCCCACTCTTCCACCGGCGTCGAAGGCCCTCTGGGAGTTCGCAGAGCACCGCCTCATCGTCGTCGTCCCCCAGCCTGAAGGAATCGAGCAGGGACGCTCCCTTTGCGACGAGTTTGTCCCCGTCTCGTCCCCGACTCCGGCGGACCTCCGCTCCGATTCTGGCGTTTCGGTCCTCCTCGACCCGAAGAACTTCTCCGACCACCCTCCCCGTGAGCGTCTCTCTCCGTTCCCCTCTCGTTCCCTCGAATCCGTGGCTTAATTTGGACGAAATCATCCACGCCTCCTCCTCCGACCGCCATAGCCATGGCTGAAGCTCCAAGCTCCGTGTTTGGCTCGGTCTCTCGCCCCCTGCACGGGAACCACTCCACACAAGAACCGCACACACACTCCGCACGCCCGCACGCCCGCAACGCCACCAATCAGTGGTCGACGCCGGCAAAATCTTCTCCGTCGTGCGTTCTATCTCCGGCGGTTTCAGTTCGTCAAAAAAACTAGTTGTTTGTGTCAGGTCCTAAGCAAACGGGATCCATTCCTTGCACTAACACCCTTCCGGCCCAGTGGCTAGCAGCACTTCTCCTTCGCACGCCCGGAGACCCGAGTTCGAACCCCCTGGGCGCGTGGATTAAAATGCCCACTTTTTCTCTGTTTCTCCCACTGACATCCTGGTCCCACACGTCAGTGACTGGCGCCTGTAGTTTTTACACCCTAGCCCCTGTGCCCGCTGTTTTCTGCTCTAGCCCTCACAGAAACTTGTTACCATCACGGATGACTCCCTGCACAATTTCAGAAACAACCCTAAACTTGTTATGTTAATATCTTTTAATCTATAACTCCAAATAAAATAATCTTTATATGCTTATTTATCAGAAAAATGCAATAAACATTAATATGTCATTTATATGACATTTTGTATCTTTTATTTTAATTGCTTAGTGTAATTTATTAGTTGCACCTAAATAATTAAATATGGAAGGTGTTGGGCATTTATTTAATTAATGCCCTATTCCATTTAATTTAATTAGATCACCCATGCCATGTGTTACCATGTTAGCCAACATTTAATAGTGTTAAGTAGATAAATAACTTGCACCTAAATATTAATTGTCGGGGTTGCTTTCCCGCTTAATTTGGTTTAAATGCATTTGTTTCGTATCTTGCCATGTCATGCATCATTCTCATATGATCATGCTGGATCTTTTGCCGTAGTTCTAAAATGCATCTTTTACGCTTTCCAGTGTTTGTTGCTTCTTCGTGGATATGACGTTTAGATGTGTGAGCAACAACAAGATATGCTTCCATGCGGGATTCCAGGCAAGCAAAGTTTGCTTATTTACCTATACATTGTCTTTCATTCCTGCTGTTGATCTCTGCTATCCTAGTATTCAATTCTTATCGCGATCCCATCACATGTTTATCCCGCAGCCCATACAGCTTTATCCCCACATCCCATCACATGTTGCATGTTTATCTGTTAGCCTTGCGAGTCGTAGCGCATGCTTAGAGTTGATTGTGCGAGTCGTCTGTTGGTCTTATGTTTCATCTGCTTAGTATGATAGATTGTCCTACTTTAATAAAATGCTATATTGTGTCGGTGTATTATAATTAAATGATAAGGCACCAGGCGGAAGGCCTTGCGAGGTGCTTTGTTCTGCTCAGTGTCGACCTAGGAACTGAGATTTTGTCCTCGGATCAATTTTGAGCGCACTAACCACTTGTGGGAGGCCCTATGGAGCCCCCCTCGACTTTGAACGGATCTACAGCTTGTCCATGTGCCGCAACTAGTTCAGGTTTTCCATTTGCTCATATCCATGTGCATGATGATGATGATTAATGAGATGTTACATGATACGGGGGGTCATATAGGGGTGGTGCGCGTGAAGCGGACAGTTCCTACTGTGGTTTGAGCCGCATGGCGCGCAGGCACAAACTAATGAGTCCGCAATTGAGATTCGGCCGGACTCTTGATGCGGGTAACAACTCATATGGGTGTCACTTGGACTTGCTGTAGTGAAGGAACGAGTCGTGTTAGAGGCCCTGATGCTTGCTTGGGTTGATCATACGAGTATGGGTACAGTAGTGCACCCCTGCAGGGTATAATCTTATCGATGAGCCGTGTCCACGGTTATGGACGACATTGGTGATGATGCTGGCTAACAAGATCTAGACAACTTGCACCTAATTAATGTTAATTAATTTGACTAGTAATATAGAATTACTTTCACAATAAATTATAATTAAAACTGTTCCATGTGTGAGTTTCCCGAATTGCTTCCTCATATTTGGTTGAGGGGTTAATTCGAGAATGGGTTATGGTTGGTGTTAGTTTTAGATGTTTACTTTATGCGCTCTATTATCCCTCTCTAATTAGACGAAAGGTGTAGCGTATCCACCTACCCCCATATTTTGGGAGATGGTGTAGAAAGTAGGCAAGTTGGTTTTGCTTGCCAGGGAGTGCCCTGACCCTCTTTTGGGTTGTGCTTTATGTGCAGTTAACAGGTTTGAAGTCTGACGACGTTAGTTTGAGAATCCATGCGGCTTGGCTGGGCAGGGATATGGCGCCAGTGCTTATCTTCAGGACTCTTAGTCCAATTTGTATCTTATCCGTAGTCGGATACTATTTCGCTTCCGCTGTCATTTGAATCTTTGTATTGTAATATTTGTATCTTGACTCGTTCGAGTCGTTGTTGTAATTATACCTTCTGTTTTATTTGTGGATGTATCGGAACTGTTGTAATGTTATCCCAATTCCACCCACATAATGCGCATGTTTCGGCGTGCACATTATGTCTGGTGGGCGACCTAAAATCGTTATTATGCGGATTTCGGCGGGAGCGCTTAAATCTACATAGTACCGATTTTAGGGCGTCACACCAATTGAAGCTACCACCTCCGTATTTCCGAGGAACGAAAGAGGAGACTGACATACCTGATGTGACGCCTTGGGAAATCCGCACAATCATGACCCCAGATTCCATGATGCCAGACTTCGAGCCCGTGGACTATGTCACCTACTACCCATAGTCGATTGAAGGAGTGAACATAACTATGGTGGACTTAATGGCCCGTTTGTGTTACAAGTATCACAACAATCTAGCACCGGAATCGCCCTTCCGTGCCTTTGGGAAGAGAGATGCACATGGCCACTCGTTTGCTCACACGGGAAATCGCTTGGAACTGCCCATCATCAACAAAATGTTTGAAGACTTAGATTTTCTCGTCAACTGCCTGACCAGGAAGGTTCAACAAGCTTATGACATCGTGGATCATGCCCGGGCCGTCATACACGCAAAGACCCAAGAACTCCAGACTTCTAAAACACTTAATGGCCATATGGAGGAACACATCCATGACCTACAGTTGCAGAATCTTGACAAAGATGAGCAGAACGCCGCACTCCAGGCACAACTCAATCCACCTCCACCACCGCCGGTAGCTGAAGAAGCAGGTGACAAGGGCATTGGAGATGAGGTTGTACCCGCAACTGTAAAGGAGGAAGAACAGGAGGAAGAGGATCCCGAAGAGGTGCTTTTTGAAGAGTCAAGTGAGGAAGAAGTCACACCCGTGGTGAATAACCGCGCTATGAAGCCCAAGCGGGAGACCAAAGAAGAATAGGTGAAGCAACTAAAGCAACGTTAGAGGGACCACCATTTATCTTATTTAGCATATCGTATCAATTTAGTGTATTGACCTATCAAAATGTGATATGGCAGTACCAGCGTGTTTATTTTGGAACCTAAATCGTTTTCAGATATGAGAATTAAAAATTCGAGTTTCAGGATTATTAAAATTGAGTGGTTTTGAACCTTGAGCTGTGAATATGTTTGATTGCTTGATGTGTTGCTTGTTTGACTTGAAATTATTTTAAGGATGGTAGCCACCAGTTAAATTAAACTCTGTTGCATAAACCCGGAGATCCTAAACTATGCTTCTTTTGAGCCTCCCTAATCAGAAAATTCATTCCCTGCCAAGTTTTCAAGTTCCATATCGAAACATTTCATTTCACAAAACCTCTCGAGTTATCAGAACCATTCAAGCATTTGCTTTGTCTTTCTAGCTTCTCTAAATCTCGGGGACGAGATTCCTTTTAAGGGTGGTAGTCTGTAACATCCCAACACTTTATAATATTCAAAAATCACAAAAATTTAAACTTTTGTTCGACTAAAATAAAATATTAAGATGCATAAGAAAACCAACTATAAAGGACTTCAAACTTATTGAAAGGGGTTTAATATTTTAAATATCTCAATGCATCATTATTTTTGAAAAGTTGTTCAGGTTAAACATTTTATTCCATTGTATTTTCTTAAAACCTCAACATATAAATTGACAAAAGTTTTACAAACTTCAAACCATTTTATTGTAATAAAATAGTTTCCTTATAAGTATTTGATTTCAACCACTTAGCCATAGCTATTCATAAATTAAAATAATATTTACAAGTGTTATTTTAAACAAATTAAAACATGATCTATTTGCCAAATGGTTTTTCATTATTTCAACTAACTTCAAAAACATAGTGTTGAAATTACAACCTATAGTTTATAACTTTATTAACTTCATATATTTTATAATAAATGGATTATCCAAATAAACATTTCATAAGCTTAAAATGATCTTCATTTATTTTCAAAACATAAAATGATTTTCATGAATATATATTCTATATAAGAAAAGAATTAAATCTAAAATCTATTCTAAAGATATGTTATAAAGTTTTCAAATGATTTATCATATTATGAAACTTAAAGGTGCACAAAATAATTTGAATTAAAAATAATTACATTACATTTTCTCCTTTCATTACAAATAGTTGTAATGTGTTATTTAATAATCTATTAAAGCTAAATTTATTTAATATTGGAATATGAGTTAAAAAACTTAATTTCAAACATATTGAATATGGGTATTTCACAAATTTTATTTAGCCAAAAGAAAATTTAATTAAGTTATAATTTCAAAATTGATATTAAGTATCAAATTGGTATTTAATGAATATTTCAAAATATTAATTTTCAAAAAATGGTCAAAACGTGCACACAACTGGTTCAACACAAAGATAATAATTTTATAAATCTTTAGAAATTTGTTTGACTTCATTTGGACATTTAAATCAAAAGATATGAATAAAATGGAAAAATCAGAAAAAGAAATTCACTTGTGACATCAGCGATGACGTCACTGCGTCTTCCTCCTCCGTCCGAGATTTACGCCCCTGAATCCTTCTCGAATCCGAGCTCAAATTCGCGGCGTTGTTTGCGGGATTTGTTCTCTCCTCCTGCCCTATATAATCCCCTGCCTCTCCTCCGTTTTTTCCCTCTCATCCCCATCAAAATCGTGCCGCCAGGCCGCTCAAATAGCTCGCCGGAGCTCCGCCGGTCCGCCGCCATTTTTCCTCCTTCCCCGGTGAGGTGAGCTACTACCCGTACCCGAGACCAAATCCTTTCTTCTCCACTCACCGTTCCGAATCCGTTGACGCAATCCCCGCCCCTCAATCTCAGGAAAATCGAGCGCCTCATGCAAAGCCGAAGCTCGCCGCCGTAACCGCGCCTTCGACCTAGTCTCCTCGCCGCACCGAGACATGTTGCACGACTCCAAGGCCTCCATCGCCTCCTCCGTCGTCCACGCCGAGCGTAGCGCCACCGTTCTTCTCCAAGTCCGGCGACCCGGCGCCGCCAGCTGCTGACCAAAGCGAGGTGAGCCCTCCGATCTGCGATCTACGGCTAGGATTAGATCCTTTAAATCGAATCGGTACAATTCGTTTCTGGCCGTTAGATCTGGATCTAACGATCCAGATCGAATCACTTATCCAATCAGCGCCCACGTCAGCGACACGTCGTTGCCTCGTCAGCGTCCAGTCAGCGCTTACGTGGAAAAGAATTTATTTTAATTAGTTTAAATGGTAGTTTGCAGAAAAGCCCCTGCCACTTAGATCTTTATAACTTTTTAACCACTTATCCAAATTAGACAAATTTTATATATTTGGAAAGCCCTTGACATGTAGAATATTTTAGATCTGCCAAAATTCAAATTTGACTTAATTTAAAATATTCAAATTTCAAATGGTGAATTTGAGTAATTTTTATCATAACTTTAAATCTATAAATCCAAAAATTGCAAATAAAATTGTTTTAGAAACTTTATAAAATGTGTAATATGATGCATCTATTATAAAATAATTTTGAGATTTATTTTCATGATTTAATAGTGGTATGTTTTGTAACGCCCCGGGATTTATCCCCTTTTAATTTGGTGTGTTTTCTTTTTTGCATCGACATGACATTGCATTTCATCTCATCATTTTAATTTGTTGCATTTAAATCATTTTTCCCACGATTAAATTTAAATGCATTTCAAATTAATTAAAAATGTGTTATTTTCAAATCTTTTAAAAATATTAAAAACTAGTTTATTAAATTGTCTATTCAAAACTAAAAATATTTTGTAAAGGTTTCGTATTCAAATTCCTCTTCATTTTGGTTTTAAAAATATAAATCAGAAAATAATAAACGGGTGAGAAATAAAAAAGACCAAGCCCATCTAACCCCAAACCCTAGGTTTTGTCCCCTGAAAACTTTTCCCACCCCCTGGAATTTTTGCAGCCACCCTCCTCCTTTTCCTGGTTTTTGCAAAGTAGTCTTTACACCCCTTCTTTTCCTTTCTTCCCCTTCCTTTTCTTTTCTTTTCTTTTCCTCTTTTTCTTATCTTCTTTTCTTCCTTTTTCTCTCTCCTTCTTCCTTCCTCCCGCATCCTCCCGCACGGGAGAAAACGCCACCGAGCTCCAGCACGCCCCCGACGCGGTTCCCCTGCTCCCGCGCCGCACGCCCGCCTCCGGCCGTCCCGAGCCTCCTGCGCCCGCCCGCTCCGGCCGCCAGGCGGGCCCGCGCCTCTCCCCGCTGCACACCGCCGCTCCACCGGCGCCCGCGCCTCCAGCCCAGCGCCGGCCGCCGCGCCCGCTGCTCCTCCACTCCGTCGCGCCCCCGTCGCCGCGCTCCTCCGCCCCGCCGCCGCGCTCCCGCGCCGCCCGCAGCGTGCTGCGCCGCCCCGGCCACCTCTGCCGCGCCCCATCCAGCGCGTGCGCGCCCTCCGGCCGAGTGCCGCCAGCCGCCGCGCCGCGTCCTGCGCCCCACGTCCGCCGCCTCCGGCCGCTCCATGTCTCCGCGCCCGCCGCCGCCCGCGTGCGCGCCCGCTGTCCGCGCGCCCCGGCCTACTCCGCCCGCGCTTCGCCGCCCGCTGCTCCTACACGTCCGCGCCGCGCGCACGCCGCCAGCCGTCGCCGCGTGCCCGCCGTCGTGCGTCGCCGCTCCGGTTGCTCCGCACCCGCGGACCCGTGCGCCTCCACGCAGCCGCCCCGCGCGCCCACCGCGCGCTGTAGCCCGCCGTCCCCGATGCCTCCTCTTTCCGGCCGCGTGCACGCCGCCGCCGACGCCCGCCAGTTGTTCGACACAATGCTCGCAAGAACTTCGGCGTCGCTTTTGTGTCCGGATTGTCCACCCTTCGAGGTGTTGCTACATGCGCGTGCGCGTCATCTTCTGGTGTCCGATTGTCGTGCTCCTACGTGCCACGACTTCCCGCCCACTTCCACGACACCGACAAACGATGATGCCCCGGTTCCGCGACGACTACTTCCACGACGACGACGACTTCCTCTACGGACCAAAGACGTCGGTTTCGAACTCCATCTCTCCCGATCCAACGTGTGAACCCAAACCCTAACCCTATACCTATTTTATAAAATGCCATCTATCTTGTGCATATCACATCATACTTGCATGTGTTGCATCTCTGGGTTTGGTGGTGTAGCAAATCACCTAAATAATAAATATGGAATGTGTGGGGCAAATCAATATCTTTATTGCCCAATTCCATTTAACTTGACTAGAGCACCTTTGCCATGTCTTGCCTTGTTAATGAACATTTAATTTGTTGGGTAGATAAATAACTTTAACATTAATATTAATTGTCGGAATCCCGGTTCCGCTTAATTTGGATTAAGTGCGTCTCGCATTACATCTTGCCATGTCATTCATCCGTCCCATGATCATGTTGGATCTTTTGTCGTAGTTGTAAAATGCATCTGTTACGCTTTCCAGTGTTTGTTGCTTCTTCGCGGATACGACGTTGAGATATGTGAGCAACGACAAGATCTGCTTCCATGCGGGATTCCAGGCAAGCAAAGTTTGCTTGTTTAGCTATACATTATCTTTCATTCCTGCCGTTGATCTCTGCTACCCTAGTATTCGATTCTTGAATTGCGATCCCATCACATGTTTATCCTGCAGCCCATACAGCTTTATCCCCACAACCTAATACCCGTTGCATGTTTATCTGTTGGCCTTGCGAGTCGTAGCGCATGCTTAGAGTTGTTTGTGCGAGTCGTCTGTTGGTCTTATGTTTCATCTGCTTAGTATGTTAGAATTATTCTACTTTAATAAAATATTAATTTATATTGGGGTATTATAATTAAAAGATAAGGCACCAGGCGGAAGGCCTTGCGAGGTGCTTTGTTCTGCTTAGTGTCGACCTAGGAACTGAGATTTTGTCCTCGGATCCAATTTTGAGCGCACTAACCACTTGTGGGAGGCCCTATGGAGCCCCCCTCGACTTTGAACGGATCTCCAGCTTGTCCATGTGCCGCAACTAGTTCGTGTTTTCCATTTGCGCATATGCATGTGCACGATGATGATGTTTGGTGAGAGGTTACATGATACGGGGGGTCATATAGGGGTGGTGCGCGCGAAGCGGACAGTTCCTACTGTGGTTTGAGCCGCATGGCGCGTGGACACAAACTAATGAGTCCGCAATTGAGATTCGGCCGGACTCTTGACGCGGGTAACAACTCATATGGGTGGCACTTGGACTTGTTGTAGTGAAGGAATAAGTCGTGTTGAGAAGCCCTGATGCTTGCTTGGGTTGATCATGCGAGTATGGGTACAGTAGTGCACCCCTGCAGGGTATAATCTTATCGATGAGCCGTGTCCACGGTTATGGACGACTTTGGTGATGATGCTGGCTAACAAGATCTAGACAACTTGCACCTAATTAATATTAATTAATTTGACCAGTAATATATAATTACATTCACAATAAATTATAATTAAAACTGTTCAACGTGTGAGTTTCCCGAATTGCTTCCTCATATTTGGTTGAGGGGGTTAATTTGAGAATGGGTTATGTTTGGTGTTAGTTGTAGTTGTTTATCTTATGCGCTCTCTTATCCCTCTCTGATTAGACGGAAGTCGTAGCGTGTCTCTTTAGGTTGCTAGTGCTGCTGCCGCTAAGTCCACCTCCCCCATATTTTGGGAGATGGTGTAGAAAGTAGGCAAGTCGGTTTTGCTTACCAGGGAGTGCCATGACCCTCTTTTGGGTTATGCTTTATGTGCAGTTAACAGGTTTGAAGTCAGACGACGTTAGCTTGGGAATCCCTCCGGCTTGGCTGGGCAGGGATATGGCGCCATCGCTTATGTCCAGGACTCTTAGTCCAATTTGCATCTTATCCGTAGCCGATACTATTTCGCTTCCGCTGTCATTTGAATCTTTGTATTGTATCATTTGTATCTTGACTCGTTCGAGTCATTGTTGTAATTTACCTTCTATTGTATTTGTGGATGTATCGGAACTGTTGTAATGTTATCACAATTCCACCCACATAATGCGCATGTTTCGGCGTGCACATTATGTCTGGTGGGCGACCTAAAATCGTTATTATGCGGATTTCGGCGGGATCGCTTAAATCTACATAGTACCGATCCTAGGGCGTCACATGTTTAATTTGAAGAGTTTGACTATTTTTGACATAACTTTTAATACAAACATTATTTTTTATTAAATCCAATTGCTATACATTTAATTAAAAGCCCTCTGTCTATTAACCCCATTTATAAAATTTTGTTATAAATAATGCTTGAAAAATTTAAAATGAATTTAAAGATCAGAGAGTTAATTTGATTTATTTTAGCACATTATAAGGTTTATTAATTTAAAATTTATTACTTTGCACCAAAGACATAAATAATTGTCCTTGTCCAGAGAAAGCTCAAATTCTTGTTTATTAATATATTTCATAACATTAATAAGTAAGTTTTGTTTAAACCTTTTAAATGATTTTAGTTGATTTACAAGTGTTTATAAATGTTATTGGTTAAATTAGGTGTTACTAAAAATGTGATTTAAAACATTATATCATTTTAAATAGCTAAGTTATTATTAATACTATAAACTTTTAAGTTGGGAATTAAAAATATTTAGATATGAGAAAATTAAGAAATTATTGAAATTGAATTTGGTTAAATTTAATTTTAAACATAATCTTGGGTGAATGAAATTAAATATTTATAGTTGTATTAAAGTGTTAAACCTTGCTTTTAAATTGTGATTAAGCCTTCTAGATATCCCTTTGTGTAAACTTTTGAAGACCATTCCTTGGCGAAACCCTAAACCCAAACACATTATTTTTTTTGTATATTGAATTATGTGACACCTTTGACCAAACCCTCCCGAGAAGACTCGTTACGCTTGTATGTTTCAATATGTTTTGTGTTTGTTGAATTGCTGGTTTATTGGATGCCCTTTTACTATATAGTTTGAAACGGGGAGCAACTTTTGACTTGGACAAGAGTGTGTGAGAAACGACAAATTTCCAAAGGCAAGTGACTTCATAAAATACCCACTATTTTTATTTTATTGCATTACTAGTATTTTCAAGTATTTTCTAGTAGTATGCATGACAGGTTTTTAATTAGAATTATAGCGTGCTATGCAAACCAGTTAGTTTACCCTTTAGAAATTCCTGTTAGTAACCTAATATAATTTGGTGGAAGTACATGCTGCAAAAATAATTGTTTTATGGTAGATGTGATAAGTGAAAATTCCACTAATTTAATTTACCGCCTGGGTGGATTGGTTCGATCGAGGAGGTTTCAAGTTGAGTGGCTACTCAGGGGTCGGGTCTGCGGCGGCCTGAGTTTGCTCACTTGTGGAAGACCACCCAGGGCTATGAGATTTGATCTTATCCGTAGTCGGATACTATTTCGCTTCCGCTGTCATTTGAATCTTTGTATTGTAATATTTGTATCTTGACTCGTTCGAGTCGTTGTTGTAATTATACCTTCTGTTTTATTTGTGGATGTATCGGAACTGTTGTAATGTTATCCCAATTCCACCCACATAATGCGCATGTTTCGGCGTGCACATTATGTCTGGTGGGCGACCTAAAATCGTTATTATGCGGATTTCGGCGGGAGCGCTTAAATCTACATAGTACCGATTTTAGGGCGTCACACCAATTGAAGCTACCACCTCCGTATTTCCGAGGAACGAAAGAGGAGACTGACATACCTGATGTGACGCCTTGGGAAATCCGCACAATCATGACCCCAGATTCCATGATGCCAGACTTCGAGCCCGTGGACTATGTCACCTACTACCCATAGTCGATTGAAGGAGTGAACATAACTATGGTGGACTTAATGGCCCGTTTGTGTTACAAGTATCACAACAATCTAGCACCGGAATCGCCCTTCCGTGCCTTTGGGAAGAGAGATGCACATGGCCACTCGTTTGCTCACACGGGAAATCGCTTGGAACTGCCCATCATCAACAAAATGTTTGAAGACTTAGATTTTCTCGTCAACTGCCTGACCAGGAAGGTTCAACAAGCTTATGACATCGTGGATCATGCCCGGGCCGTCATACACGCAAAGACCCAAGAACTCCAGACTTCTAAAACACTTAATGGCCATATGGAGGAACACATCCATGACCTACAGTTGCAGAATCTTGACAAAGATGAGCAGAACGCCGCACTCCAGGCACAACTCAATCCACCTCCACCACCGCCGGTAGCTGAAGAAGCAGGTGACAAGGGCATTGGAGATGAGGTTGTACCCGCAACTGTAAAGGAGGAAGAACAGGAGGAAGAGGATCCCGAAGAGGTGCTTTTTGAAGAGTCAAGTGAGGAAGAAGTCACACCAGTGGTGAATAACCGCGCTATGAAGCCCAAGCGGGAGACCAAAGAAGAATAGGTGAAGCAACTAAAGCAACGTTAGAGGGACCACCATTTATCTTATTTAGCATATCGTATCAATTTAGTGTATTGACCTATCAAAATGTGATATGGCAGTACCAGCGTGTTTATTTTGGAACCTAAATCGTTTTCAGATATGAGAATTAAAAATTCGAGTTTCAGGATTATTAAAATTGAGTGGTTTTGAACCTTGAGCTGTGAATATGTTTGATTGCTTGATGTGTTGCTTGTTTGACTTGAAATTATTTTAAGGATGGTAGCCACCAGTTAAATTAAACTCTGTTGCATAAACCCGGAGATCCTAAACTATGCTTCTTTTGAGCCTCCCTAATCAGAAAATTCATTCCCTGCCAAGTTTTCAAGTTCCATATCGAAACATTTCATTTCACAAAACCTCTCGAGTTATCAGAACCATTCAAGCATTTGCTTTGTCTTTCTAGCTTCTCTAAATCTCGGGGACGAGATTCCTTTTAAGGGTGGTAGTCTGTAACATCCCAACACTTTATAATATTCAAAAATCACAAAAATTTAAACTTTTGTTCGACTAAAATAAAATATTAAGATGCATAAGAAAACCAACTATAAAGGACTTCAAACTTATTGAAAGGGGTTTAATATTTTAAATATCTCAATGCATCATTATTTTTGAAAAGTTGTTCAGGTTAAACATTTTATTCCATTGTATTTTCTTAAAACCTCAACATATAAATTGACAAAAGTTTTACAAACTTCAAACCATTTTATTGTAATAAAATAGTTTCCTTATAAGTATTTGATTTCAACCACTTAGCCATAGCTATTCATAAATTAAAATAATATTTACAAGTGTTATTTTAAACAAATTAAAACATGATCTATTTGCCAAATGGTTTTTCATTATTTCAACTAACTTCAAAAACATAGTGTTGAAATTACAACCTATAGTTTATAACTTTATTAACTTCATATATTTTATAATAAATGGATTATCCAAATAAACATTTCATAAGCTTAAAATGATCTTCATTTATTTTCAAAACATAAAATGATTTTCATGAATATATATTCTATATAAGAAAAGAATTAAATCTAAAATCTATTCTAAAGATATGTTATAAAGTTTTCAAATGATTTATCATATTATGAAACTTAAAGGTGCACAAAATAATTTGAATTAAAAATAATTACATTACATTTTCTCCTTTCATTACAAATAGTTGTAATGTGTTATTTAATAATCTATTAAAGCTAAATTTATTTAATATTGGAATATGAGTTAAAAAACTTAATTTCAAACATATTGAATATGGGTATTTCACAAATTTTATTTAGCCAAAAGAAAATTTAATTAAGTTATAATTTCAAAATTGATATTAAGTATCAAATTGGTATTTAATGAATATTTCAAAATATTAATTTTCAAAAAATGGTCAAAACGTGCACACAACTGGTTCAACACAAAGATAATAATTTTATAAATCTTTAGAAATTTGTTTGACTTCATTTGGACATTTAAATCAAAAGATATGAATAAAATGGAAAAATCAGAAAAAGAAATTCACTTGTGACATCAGCGATGACGTCACTGCGTCTTCCTCCTCCGTCCGAGATTTACGCCCCTGAATCCTTCTCGAATCCGAGCTCAAATTCGCGGCGTTGTTTGCGGGATTTGTTCTCTCCTCCTGCCCTATATAATCCCCTGCCTCTCCTCCGTTTTTTCCCTCTCATCCCCATCAAAATCGTGCCGCCAGGCCGCTCAAATAGCTCGCCGGAGCTCCGCCGGTCCGCCGCCATTTTTCCTCCTTCCCCGGTGAGGTGAGCTACTACCCGTACCCGAGACCAAATCCTTTCTTCTCCACTCACCGTTCCGAATCCGTTGACGCAATCCCCGCCCCTCAATCTCAGGAAAATCGAGCGCCTCATGCAAAGCCGAAGCTCGCCGCCGTAACCGCGCCTTCGACCTAGTCTCCTCGCCGCACCGAGACATGTTGCACGACTCCAAGGCCTCCATCGCCTCCTCCGTCGTCCACGCCGAGCGTAGCGCCACCGTTCTTCTCCAAGTCCGGCGACCCGGCGCCGCCAGCTGCTGACCAAAGCGAGGTGAGCCCTCCGATCTGCGATCTACGGCTAGGATTAGATCCTTTAAATCGAATCGGTACAATTCGTTTCTGGCCGTTAGATCTGGATCTAACGATCCAGATCGAATCACTTATCCAATCAGCGCCCACGTCAGCGACACGTCGTTGCCTCGTCAGCGTCCAGTCAGCGCTTACGTGGAAAAGAATTTATTTTAATTAGTTTAAATGGTAGTTTGCAGAAAAGCCCCTGCCACTTAGATCTTTATAACTTTTTAACCACTTATCCAAATTAGACAAATTTTATATATTTGGAAAGCCCTTGACATGTAGAATATTTTAGATCTGCCAAAATTCAAATTTGACTTAATTTAAAATATTCAAATTTCAAATGGTGAATTTGAGTAATTTTTATCATAACTTTAAATCTATAAATCCAAAAATTATAAAATGTGTAATATGATGCATCTATTATAAAATAATTTTGAGATTTATTTTCATGATTTAATAGTGGTATGTTTTGTAACGCCCCGGGATTTATCCCCTTTTAATTTGGTGTGTTTTCTTTTTTGCATCGACATGACATTGCATTTCATCTCATCATTTTAATTTGTTGCATTTAAATCATTTTTCCCACGATTAAATTTAAATGCATTTCAAATTAATTAAAAATGTGTTATTTTCAAATCTTTTAAAAATATTAAAAACTAGTTTATTAAATTGTCTATTCAAAACTAAAAATATTTTATAAAGGTTTCGTATTCAAATTCCTCTTCATTTTGGTTTTAAAAATATAAATCAGAAAATAATAAACGGGTGAGAAATAAAAAAGACCAAGCCCATCTAACCCCAAACCCTAGGTTTTGTCCCCTGAAAACTTTTCCCACCCCCTGGAATTTTTGCAGCCACCCTCCTCCTTTTCCTGGTTTTTGCAAAGTAGTCTTTACACCCCTTCTTTTCCTTTCTTCCCCTTCCTTTTCTTTTCTTTTCTTTTCCTCTTTTTCTTATCTTCTTTTCTTCCTTTTTCTCTCTCCTTCTTCCTTCCTCCCGCATCCTCCCGCACGGGAGAAAACGCCACCGAGCTCCAGCACGCCCCCGACGCGGTTCCCCTGCTCCCGCGCCGCACGCCCGCCTCCGGCCGTCCCGAGCCTCCTGCGCCCGCCCGCTCCGGCCGCCAGGCGGGCCCACGCCTCTCCCCGCTGCACACCGCCGCTCCACCGGCGCCCGCGCCTCCAGCCCAGCGCCGGCCGCCGCGCCCGCTGCTCCTCCACTCCGTCGCGCCCCCGTCGCCGCGCTCCTCCGCCCCGCCGCCGCGCTCCCGCGCCGCCCGCAGCGTGCTGCGCCGCCCCGGCCACCTCTGCCGCGCCCCATCCAGCGCGTGCGCGCCCTCCGGCCGAGTGCCGCCAGCCGCCGCGCCGCGTCCTGCGCCCCACGTCCGCCGCCTCCGGCCGCTCCATGTCTCCGCGCCCGCCGCCGCCCGCGTGCGCGCCCGCTGTCCGCGCGCCCCGGCCTACTCCGCCCGCGCTTCGCCGCCCGCTGCTCCTACACGTCGGCGCCGCGCGCACGCCGCCAGCCGTCGCCGCGTGCCCGCCGTCGTGCGTCGGCGCTCCGGTTGCTCCGCACCCGCGGACCCGTGCGCCTCCACGCAGCCGCCCCGCGCGCCCACCGCGCGCTGTAGCCCGCCGTCCCCGATGCCTCCTCTTTCCGGCCGCGTGCACGCCGCCGCCGACGCCCGCCAGTTGTTCGACACAATGCTCGCAAGAACTTCGGCGTCGCTTTTGTGTCCGGATTGTCCACCCTTCGAGGTGTTGCTACATGCGCGTGCGCGTCATCTTCTGGTGTCCGATTGTCGTGCTCCTACGTGCCACGACTTCCCGCCCACTTCCACGACACCGACAAACGATGATGCCCCGGTTCCGCGACGACTACTTCCACGACGACGACGACTTCCTCTACGGACCAAAGACGTCGGTTTCGAACTCCATCTCTCCCGATCCAACGTGTGAACCCAAACCCTAACCCTATACCTATTTTATAAAATGCCATCTATCTTGTGCATATCACATCATACTTGCATGTGTTGCATCTCTGGGTTTGGTGGTGTAGCAAATCACCTAAATAATAAATATGGAATGTGTGGGGCAAATCAATATCTTTATTGCCCAATTCCATTTAACTTGACTAGAGCACCTTTGCCATGTCTTGCCTTGTTAATGAACATTTAATTTGTTGGGTAGATAAATAACTTTAACATTAATATTAATTGTCGGAATCCCGGTTCCGCTTAATTTGGATTAAGTGCGTCTCGCATTACATCTTGCCATGTCATTCATCCGTCCCATGATCATGTTGGATCTTTTGTCGTAGTTGTAAAATGCATCTGTTACGCTTTCCAGTGTTTGTTGCTTCTTCGCGGATACGACGTTGAGATATGTGAGCAACGACAAGATCTGCTTCCATGCGGGATTCCAGGCAAGCAAAGTTTGCTTGTTTAGCTATACATTATCTTTCATTCCTGCCGTTGATCTCTGCTACCCTAGTATTCGATTCTTGAATTGCGATCCCATCACATGTTTATCCTGCAGCCCATACAGCTTTATCCCCACAACCTAATACCCGTTGCATGTTTATCTGTTGGCCTTGCGAGTCGTAGCGCATGCTTAGAGTTGTTTGTGCGAGTCGTCTGTTGGTCTTATGTTTCATCTGCTTAGTATGTTAGAATTATTCTACTTTAATAAAATATTAATTTATATTGGGGTATTATAATTAAAAGATAAGGCACCAGGCGGAAGGCCTTGCGAGGTGCTTTGTTCTGCTTAGTGTCGACCTAGGAACTGAGATTTTGTCCTCGGATCCAATTTTGAGCGCACTAACCACTTGTGGGAGGCCCTATGGAGCCCCCCTCGACTTTGAACGGATCTCCAGCTTGTCCATGTGCCGCAACTAGTTCGTGTTTTCCATTTGCGCATATGCATGTGCACGATGATGATGTTTGGTGAGAGGTTACATGATACGGGGGGTCATATAGGGGTGGTGCGCGCGAAGCGGACAGTTCCTACTGTGGTTTGAGCCGCATGGCGCGTGGACACAAACTAATGAGTCCGCAATTGAGATTCGGCCGGACTCTTGACGCGGGTAACAACTCATATGGGTGGCACTTGGACTTGTTGTAGTGAAGGAATAAGTCGTGTTGAGAAGCCCTGATGCTTGCTTGGGTTGATCATGCGAGTATGGGTACAGTAGTGCACCCCTGCAGGGTATAATCTTATCGATGAGCCGTGTCCACGGTTATGGACGACTTTGGTGATGATGCTGGCTAACAAGATCTAGACAACTTGCACCTAATTAATATTAATTAATTTGACCAGTAATATATAATTACATTCACAATAAATTATAATTAAAACTGTTCAACGTGTGAGTTTCCCGAATTGCTTCCTCATATTTGGTTGAGGGGGTTAATTTGAGAATGGGTTATGTTTGGTGTTAGTTGTAGTTGTTTATCTTATGCGCTCTCTTATCCCTCTCTGATTAGACGGAAGTCGTAGCGTGTCTCTTTAGGTTGCTAGTGCTGCTGCCGCTAAGTCCACCTCCCCCATATTTTGGGAGATGGTGTAGAAAGTAGGCAAGTCGGTTTTGCTTACCAGGGAGTGCCATGACCCTCTTTTGGGTTATGCTTTATGTGCAGTTAACAGGTTTGAAGTCAGACGACGTTAGCTTGGGAATCCCTCCGGCTTGGCTGGGCAGGGATATGGCGCCATCGCTTATGTCCAGGACTCTTAGTCCAATTTGCATCTTATCCGTAGCCGATACTATTTCGCTTCCGCTGTCATTTGAATCTTTGTATTGTATCATTTGTATCTTGACTCGTTCGAGTCATTGTTGTAATTTACCTTCTATTGTATTTGTGGATGTATCGGAACTGTTGTAATGTTATCACAATTCCACCCACATAATGCGCATGTTTCGGCGTGCACATTATGTCTGGTGGGCGACCTAAAATCGTTATTATGCGGATTTCGGCGGGATCGCTTAAATCTACATAGTACCGATCCTAGGGCGTCACATGTTTAATTTGAAGAGTTTGACTATTTTTGACATAACTTTTAATACAAACATTATTTTTTATTAAATCCAATTGCTATACATTTAATTAAAAGCCCTCTGTCTATTAACCCCATTTATAAAATTTTGTTATAAATAATGCTTGAAAATTTTAAAATGAATTTAAAGATCAGAGAGTTAATTTGATTTATTTTAGCACATTATAAGGTTTATTAATTTAAAATTTATTACTTTGCACCAAAGACATAAATAATTGTCCTTGTCCAGAGAAAGCTCAAATTCTTGTTTATTAATATATTTCATAACATTAATAAGTAAGTTTTGTTTAAACCTTTTAAATGATTTTAGTTGATTTACAAGTGTTTATAAATGTTATTGGTTAAATTAGGTGTTACTAAAAATGTGATTTAAAACATTATATCATTTTAAATAGCTAAGTTATTATTAATACTATAAACTTTTAAGTTGGGAATTAAAAATATTTAGATATGAGAAAATTAAGAAATTATTGAAATTGAATTTGGTTAAATTTAATTTTAAACATAATCTTGGGTGAATGAAATTAAATATTTATAGTTGTATTAAAGTGTTAAACCTTGCTTTTAAATTGTGATTAAGCCTTCTAGATATCCCTTTGTGTAAACTTTTGAAGACCATTCCTTGGCGAAACCCTAAACCCAAACACATTATTTTTTTTGTATATTGAATTATGTGACACCTTTGACCAAACCCTCCCGAGAAGACTCGTTACGCTTGTATGTTTCAATATGTTTTGTGTTTGTTGAATTGCTGGTTTATTGGATGCCCTTTTACTATATAGTTTGAAACGGGGAGCAACTTTTGACTTGGACAAGAGTGTGTGAGAAACGACAAATTTCCAAAGGCAAGTGACTTCATAAAATACCCACTATTTTTATTTTATTGCATTACTAGTATTTTCAAGTATTTTCTAGTAGTATGCATGACAGGTTTTTAATTAGAATTATAGCGTGCTATGCAAACCAGTTAGTTTACCCTTTAGAAATTCCTGTTAGTAACCTAATATAATTTGGTGGAAGTACATGCTGCAAAAATAATTGTTTTATGGTAGATGTGATAAGTGAAAATTCCACTAATTTAATTTACCGCCTGGGTGGATTGGTTCGATCGAGGAGGTTTCAAGTTGAGTGGCTACTCAGGGGTCGGGTCTGCGGCGGCCTGAGTTTGCTCACTTGTGGAAGACCACCCAGGGCTATGAGATTTGATCTTATCCGTAGTCGGATACTATTTCGCTTCCGCTGTCATTTGAATCTTTGTATTGTAATATTTGTATCTTGACTCGTTCGAGTCGTTGTTGTAATTATACCTTCTGTTTTATTTGTGGATGTATCGGAACTGTTGTAATGTTATCCCAATTCCACCCACATAATGCGCATGTTTCGGCGTGCACATTATGTCTGGTGGGCGACCTAAAATCGTTATTATGCGGATTTCGGCGGGAGCGCTTAAATCTACATAGTACCGATTTTAGGGCGTCACACCAATTGAAGCTACCACCTCCGTATTTCCGAGGAACGAAAGAGGAGACTGACATACCTGATGTGACGCCTTGGGAAATCCGCACAATCATGACCCCAGATTCCATGATGCCAGACTTCGAGCCCGTGGACTATGTCACCTACTACCCATAGTCGATTGAAGGAGTGAACATAACTATGGTGGACTTAATGGCCCGTTTGTGTTACAAGTATCACAACAATCTAGCACCGGAATCGCCCTTCCGTGCCTTTGGGAAGAGAGATGCACATGGCCACTCGTTTGCTCACACGGGAAATCGCTTGGAACTGCCCATCATCAACAAAATGTTTGAAGACTTAGATTTTCTCGTCAACTGCCTGACCAGGAAGGTTCAACAAGCTTATGACATCGTGGATCATGCCCGGGCCGTCATACACGCAAAGACCCAAGAACTCCAGACTTCTAAAACACTTAATGGCCATATGGAGGAACACATCCATGACCTACAGTTGCAGAATCTTGACAAAGATGAGCAGAACGCCGCACTCCAGGCACAACTCAATCCACCTCCACCACCGCCGGTAGCTGAAGAAGCAGGTGACAAGGGCATTGGAGATGAGGTTGTACCCGCAACTGTAAAGGAGGAAGAACAGGAGGAAGAGGATCCCGAAGAGGTGCTTTTTGAAGAGTCAAGTGAGGAAGAAGTCACACCCGTGGTGAATAACCGCGCTATGAAGCCCAAGCGGGAGACCAAAGAAGAATAGGTGAAGCAACTAAAGCAACGTTAGAGGGACCACCATTTATCTTATTTAGCATATCGTATCAATTTAGTGTATTGACCTATCAAAATGTGATATGGCAGTACCAGCGTGTTTATTTTGGAACCTAAATCGTTTTCAGATATGAGAATTAAAAATTCGAGTTTCAGGATTATTAAAATTGAGTGGTTTTGAACCTTGAGCTGTGAATATGTTTGATTGCTTGATGTGTTGCTTGTTTGACTTGAAATTATTTTAAGGATGGTAGCCACCAGTTAAATTAAACTCTGTTGCATAAACCCGGAGATCCTAAACTATGCTTCTTTTGAGCCTCCCTAATCAGAAAATTCATTCCCTGCCAAGTTTTCAAGTTCCATATCGAAACATTTCATTTCACAAAACCTCTCGAGTTATCAGAACCATTCAAGCATTTGCTTTGTCTTTCTAGCTTCTCTAAATCTCGGGGACGAGATTCCTTTTAAGGGTGGTAGTCTGTAACATCCCAACACTTTATAATATTCAAAAATCACAAAAATTTAAACTTTTGTTCGACTAAAATAAAATATTAAGATGCATAAGAAAACCAACTATAAAGGACTTCAAACTTATTGAAAGGGGTTTAATATTTTAAATATCTCAATGCATCATTATTTTTGAAAAGTTGTTCAGGTTAAACATTTTATTCCATTGTATTTTCTTAAAACCTCAACATATAAATTGACAAAAGTTTTACAAACTTCAAACCATTTTATTGTAATAAAATAGTTTCCTTATAAGTATTTGATTTCAACCACTTAGCCATAGCTATTCATAAATTAAAATAATATTTACAAGTGTTATTTTAAACAAATTAAAACATGATCTATTTGCCAAATGGTTTTTCATTATTTCAACTAACTTCAAAAACATAGTGTTGAAATTACAACCTATAGTTTATAACTTTATTAACTTCATATATTTTATAATAAATGGATTATCCAAATAAACATTTCATAAGCTTAAAATGATCTTCATTTATTTTCAAAACATAAAATGATTTTCATGAATATATATTCTATATAAGAAAAGAATTAAATCTAAAATCTATTCTAAAGATATGTTATAAAGTTTTCAAATGATTTATCATATTATGAAACTTAAAGGTGCACAAAACAATTTGAATTAAAAATAATTACATTACATTTTCTCCTTTCATTACAAATAGTTGTAATGTGTTATTTAATAATCTATTAAAGCTAAATTTATTTAATATTGGAATATGAGTTAAAAAACTTAATTTCAAACATATTGAATATGGGTATTTCACAAATTTTATTTAGCCAAAAGAAAATTTAATTAAGTTATAATTTCAAAATTGATATTAAGTATCAAATTGGTATTTAATGAATATTTCAAAATATTAATTTTCAAAAAATGGTCAAAACGTGCACACAACTGGTTCAACACAAAGATAATAATTTTATAAATCTTTAGAAATTTGTTTGACTTCATTTGGACATTTAAATCAAAAGATATGAATAAAATGGAAAAATCAGAAAAAGAAATTCACTTGTGACATCAGCGATGACGTCACTGCGTCTTCCTCCTCCGTCCGAGATTTACGCCCCTGAATCCTTCTCGAATCCGAGCTCAAATTCGCGGCGTTGTTTGCGGGATTTGTTCTCTCCTCCTGCCCTATATAATCCCCTGCCTCTCCTCCGTTTTTTCCCTCTCATCCCCATCAAAATCGTGCCGCCAGGCCGCTCAAATAGCTCGCCGGAGCTCCGCCGGTCCGCCGCCATTTTTCCTCCTTCCCCGGTGAGGTGAGCTACTACCCGTACCCGAGACCAAATCCTTTCTTCTCCACTCACCGTTCCGAATCCGTTGACGCAATCCCCGCCCCTCAATCTCAGGAAAATCGAGCGCCTCATGCAAAGCCGAAGCTCGCCGCCGTAACCGCGCCTTCGACCTAGTCTCCTCGCCGCACCGAGACATGTTGCACGACTCCAAGGCCTCCATCGCCTCCTCCGTCGTCCACGCCGAGCGTAGCGCCACCGTTCTTCTCCAAGTCCGGCGACCCGGCGCCGCCAGCTGCTGACCAAAGCGAGGTGAGCCCTCCGATCTGCGATCTACGGCTAGGATTAGATCCTTTAAATCGAATCGGTACAATTCGTTTCTGGCCGTTAGATCTGGATCTAACGATCCAGATCGAATCACTTATCCAATCAGCGCCCACGTCAGCGACACGTCGTTGCCTCGTCAGCGTCCAGTCAGCGCTTACGTGGAAAAGAATTTATTTTAATTAGTTTAAATGGTAGTTTGCAGAAAAGCCCCTGCCACTTAGATCTTTATAACTTTTTAACCACTTATCCAAATTAGACAAATTTTATATATTTGGAAAGCCCTTGACATGTAGAATATTTTAGATCTGCCAAAATTCAAATTTGACTTAATTTAAAATATTCAAATTTCAAATGGTGAATTTGAGTAATTTTTATCATAACTTTAAATCTATAAATCCAAAAATTGCAAATAAAATTGTTTTAGAAACTTTATAAAATGTGTAATATGATGCATCTATTATAAAATAATTTTGAGATTTATTTTCATGATTTAATAGTGGTATGTTTTGTAACGCCCCGGGATTTATCCCCTTTTAATTTGGTGTGTTTTCTTTTTTGCATCGACATGACATTGCATTTCATCTCATCATTTTAATTTGTTGCATTTAAATCATTTTTCCCACGATTAAATTTAAATGCATTTCAAATTAATTAAAAATGTGTTATTTTCAAATCTTTTAAAAATATTAAAAACTAGTTTATTAAATTGTCTATTCAAAACTAAAAATATTTTGTAAAGGTTTCGTATTCAAATTCCTCTTCATTTTGGTTTTAAAAATATAAATCAGAAAATAATAAACGGGTGAGAAATAAAAAAGACCAAGCCCATCTAACCCCAAACCCTAGGTTTTGTCCCCTGAAAACTTTTCCCACCCCCTGGAATTTTTGCAGCCACCCTCCTCCTTTTCCTGGTTTTTGCAAAGTAGTCTTTACACCCCTTCTTTTCCTTTCTTCCCCTTCCTTTTCTTTTCTTTTCTTTTCCTCTTTTTCTTATCTTCTTTTCTTCCTTTTTCTCTCTCCTTCTTCCTTCCTCCCGCATCCTCCCGCACGGGAGAAAACGCCACCGAGCTCCAGCACGCCCCCGACGCGGTTCCCCTGCTCCCGCGCCGCACGCCCGCCTCCGGCCGTCCCGAGCCTCCTGCGCCCGCCCGCTCCGGCCGCCAGGCGGGCCCGCGCCTCTCCCCGCTGCACACCGCCGCTCCACCGGCGCCCGCGCCTCCAGCCCAGCGCCGGCCGCCGCGCCCGCTGCTCCTCCACTCCGTCGCGCCCCCGTCGCCGCGCTCCTCCGCCCCGCCGCCGCGCTCCCGCGCCGCCCGCAGCGTGCTGCGCCGCCCCGGCCACCTCTGCCGCGCCCCATCCAGCGCGTGCGCGCCCTCCGGCCGAGTGCCGCCAGCCGCCGCGCCGCGTCCTGTGCCCCACGTCCGCCGCCTCCGGCCGCTCCATGTCTCCGCGCCCGCCGCCGCCCGCGTGCGCGCCCCGGCCTACTCCGCCCGCGCTTCGCCGCCCGCTGCTCCTACACGTCGGCGCCGCGCGCACGCCGCCAGCCGTCGCCGCGTGCCCGCCGTCGTGCGTCGCCGCTCCGGTTGCTCCGCACCCGCGGACCCGTGCGCCTCCACGCAGCCGCCCCGCGCGCCCACCGCGCGCTGTAGCCCGCCGTCCCCGATGCCTCCTCTTTCCGGCCGCGTGCACGCCGCCGCCGACGCCCGCCAGTTGTTCGACACAATGCTCGCAAGAACTTCGGCGTCGCTTTTGTGTCCGGATTGTCCACCCTTCGAGGTGTTGCTACATGCGCGTGCGCGTCATCTTCTGGTGTCCGATTGTCGTGCTCCTACGTGCCACGACTTCCCGCCCACTTCCACGACACCGACAAACGATGATGCCCCGGTTCCGCGACGACTACTTCCACGACGACGACGACTTCCTCTACGGACCAAAGACGTCGGTTTCGAACTCCATCTCTCCCGATCCAACGTGTGAACCCAAACCCTAACCCTATACCTATTTTATAAAATGCCATCTATCTTGTGCATATCACATCATACTTGCATGTGTTGCATCTCTGGGTTTGGTGGTGTAGCAAATCACCTAAATAATAAATATGGAATGTGTGGGGCAAATCAATATCTTTATTGCCCAATTCCATTTAACTTGACTAGAGCACCTTTGCCATGTCTTGCCTTGTTAATGAACATTTAATTTGTTGGGTAGATAAATAACTTTAACATTAATATTAATTGTCGGAATCCCGGTTCCGCTTAATTTGGATTAAGTGCGTCTCGCATTACATCTTGCCATGTCATTCATCCGTCCCATGATCATGTTGGATCTTTTGTCGTAGTTGTAAAATGCATCTGTTACGCTTTCCAGTGTTTGTTGCTTCTTCGCGGATACGACGTTGAGATATGTGAGCAACGACAAGATCTGCTTCCATGCGGGATTCCAGGCAAGCAAAGTTTGCTTGTTTAGCTATACATTATCTTTCATTCCTGCCGTTGATCTCTGCTACCCTAGTATTCGATTCTTGAATTGCGATCCCATCACATGTTTATCCTGCAGCCCATACAGCTTTATCCCCACAACCTAATACCCGTTGCATGTTTATCTGTTGGCCTTGCGAGTCGTAGCGCATGCTTAGAGTTGTTTGTGCGAGTCGTCTGTTGGTCTTATGTTTCATCTGCTTAGTATGTTAGAATTATTCTACTTTAATAAAATATTAATTTATATTGGGGTATTATAATTAAAAGATAAGGCACCAGGCGGAAGGCCTTGCGAGGTGCTTTGTTCTGCTTAGTGTCGACCTAGGAACTGAGATTTTGTCCTCGGATCCAATTTTGAGCGCACTAACCACTTGTGGGAGGCCCTATGGAGCCCCCCTCGACTTTGAACGGATCTCCAGCTTGTCCATGTGCCGCAACTAGTTCGTGTTTTCCATTTGCGCATATGCATGTGCACGATGATGATGTTTGGTGAGAGGTTACATGATACGGGGGGTCATATAGGGGTGGTGCGCGCGAAGCGGACAGTTCCTACTGTGGTTTGAGCCGCATGGCGCGTGGACACAAACTAATGAGTCCGCAATTGAGATTCGGCCGGACTCTTGACGCGGGTAACAACTCATATGGGTGGCACTTGGACTTGTTGTAGTGAAGGAATAAGTCGTGTTGAGAAGCCCTGATGCTTGCTTGGGTTGATCATGCGAGTATGGGTACAGTAGTGCACCCCTGCAGGGTATAATCTTATCGATGAGCCGTGTCCACGGTTATGGACGACTTTGGTGATGATGCTGGCTAACAAGATCTAGACAACTTGCACCTAATTAATATTAATTAATTTGACCAGTAATATATAATTACATTCACAATAAATTATAATTAAAACTGTTCAACGTGTGAGTTTCCCGAATTGCTTCCTCATATTTGGTTGAGGGGGTTAATTTGAGAATGGGTTATGTTTGGTGTTAGTTGTAGTTGTTTATCTTATGCGCTCTCTTATCCCTCTCTGATTAGACGGAAGTCGTAGCGTGTCTCTTTAGGTTGCTAGTGCTGCTGCCGCTAAGTCCACCTCCCCCATATTTTGGGAGATGGTGTAGAAAGTAGGCAAGTCGGTTTTGCTTACCAGGGAGTGCCATGACCCTCTTTTGGGTTATGCTTTATGTGCAGTTAACAGGTTTGAAGTCAGACGACGTTAGCTTGGGAATCCCTCCGGCTTGGCTGGGCAGGGATATGGCGCCATCGCTTATGTCCAGGACTCTTAGTCCAATTTGCATCTTATCCGTAGCCGATACTATTTCGCTTCCGCTGTCATTTGAATCTTTGTATTGTATCATTTGTATCTTGACTCGTTCGAGTCATTGTTGTAATTTACCTTCTATTGTATTTGTGGATGTATCGGAACTGTTGTAATGTTATCACAATTCCACCCACATAATGCGCATGTTTCGGCGTGCACATTATGTCTGGTGGGCGACCTAAAATCGTTATTATGCGGATTTCGGCGGGATCGCTTAAATCTACATAGTACCGATCCTAGGGCGTCACATGTTTAATTTGAAGAGTTTGACTATTTTTGACATAACTTTTAATACAAACATTATTTTTTATTAAATCCAATTGCTATACATTTAATTAAAAGCCCTCTGTCTATTAACCCCATTTATAAAATTTTGTTATAAATAATGCTTGAAAATTTTAAAATGAATTTAAAGATCAGAGAGTTAATTTGATTTATTTTAGCACATTATAAGGTTTATTAATTTAAAATTTATTACTTTGCACCAAAGACATAAATAATAGTCCTTGTCCAGAGAAAGCTCAAATTCTTGTTTATTAATATATTTCATAACATTAATAAGTAAGTTTTGTTTAAACCTTTTAAATGATTTTAGTTGATTTACAAGTGTTTATAAATGTTATTGGTTAAATTAGGTGTTACTAAAAATGTGATTTAAAACATTATATCATTTTAAATAGCTAAGTTATTATTAATACTATAAACTTTTAAGTTGGGAATTAAAAATATTTAGATATGAGAAAATTAAGAAATTATTGAAATTGAATTTGGTTAAATTTAATTTTAAACATAATCTTGGGTGAATGAAATTAAATATTTATAGTTGTATTAAAGTGTTAAACCTTGCTTTTAAATTGTGATTAAGCCTTCTAGATATCCCTTTGTGTAAACTTTTGAAGACCATTCCTTGGCGAAACCCTAAACCCAAACACATTATTTTTTTGTATATTGAATTATGTGACACCTTTGACCAAACCCTCCCGAGAAGACTCGTTACGCTTGTATGTTTCAATATGTTTTGTGTTTGTTGAATTGCTGGTTTATTGGATGCCCTTTTACTATATAGTTTGAAACGGGGAGCAACTTTTGACTTGGACAAGAGTGTGTGAGAAACGACAAATTTCCAAAGGCAAGTGACTTCCTAAAATACCCACTATTTTTATTTTATTGCATTACTAGTATTTTCAAGTATTTTCTAGTAGTATGCATGACAGGTTTTTAATTAGAATTATAGCGTGCTATGCAAACCAGTTAGTTTACCCTTTAGAAATTCCTGTTAGTAACCTAATATAATTTGGTGGAAGTACATGCTGCAAAAATAATTGTTTTATGGTAGATGTGATAAGTGAAAATTCCACTAATTTAATTTACCGCCTGGGTGGATTGGTTCGATCGAGGAGGTTTCAAGTTGAGTGGCTACTCAGGGGTCGGGTCTGCGGCGGCCTGAGTTTGCTCACTTGTGGAAGACCACCCAGGGCTATGAGATTTGATGTTGCACTGCGTTTAGTCGCTTATAGTGCAACCATTAGTCATTATGGGCTCTGTCTTGATGGAGTATGTTGATGTTGACCTGAGTCGGATGTTCCAAGGGTGGTAGCTGGGATAGGTTGGGCAGTGGACTCCGTCGACTCGGGAAGACAACTTCTGAAAAGTCTCGTCTCGATCTTCTCATTTTCCTTCTCACTAAAAGAGTGTAGAGGATAGTTTGGGTTGATGGAGTCTAATGGTGAAAGTGCACACACTCTCGAGAGTTAAAACCTAAGATCTTAGCCGTGTCCCCGGCATCGGACAATTGAGTGACTTCACAAGGTTGTCTTCTGATAATCTCTTCATTCCAATTTCTTAATAAAACTTTGAGGGGTGAACATGGGTTGGAGACACGGATTCGTCTGGGATGTCTCATAAAGAGAAATTATTGTTTCAAAAATTGTTTATCAAAAGTAGGAGAAAACTTTCTTTGCGCAATAGCCTTGAGCTCCACCAGCCAAATAAGCATATAGATATAGCTTAGTAGATTATTGGAAATTAAAGTCACTTGCCACCACAATTCAATTGTGCTGACCCTTCATAGCTGGGCTGCAACTAAACCTTGCAGATTGTTCGGATGAGGAGTGAGGGGGTCGTCTTCGAGCTACAACCAACATGATTGCCATTGGCTTCATGGAGATTATGTAGCTCCATGTTATCTTTAGAATTGCGTTTGAACTCTGAAATAATTTGTGAACTATTTATTTATTTAGCTAGCGCTTCAGCTATGCAAAGTTGTAATGAATATTGTTTTTGGATCATTCGTTCTCGATTGTAACAAATTTTGACATTGTACTGTGATATTACATCTTACGGGAAAATGCGAGACTTATGTGATCCAAGTATTCCGCACGATTCACATGCACCATTGCTTCCTTAAGCAAGGGTGCTACATTAATATTCCATAACGGCAACTCACACCAAGGGATACATAGATAACCAACTAAACAGAGATACGTCCACATTGCAAACCATCATATGAGATAACTTCCCTACTCATGATATGACACTACTAAAAAGTAAAAGATGTAAGATAATGGTGATACCGCGGCACTCCCCTCAAGCTTGGAACAAGCTAAGGGAGATGCCAATACCGATCATGAATTACTCCCTCAGTGGCGATGGTGGAACGACTCGAAGTGGAGTAAGGTAACGCTCCAACATCTTGCAGAGCCTGTTATTCTCCTCTTGAAGTATATCCACCTCCCTCCTAAGGACGCAATACTGCTCGCAAAACTGATTCGTGACTCGAAGAGCTTCAGTTGCTTCTCAAAAAGAACTAAGATCTGGAACAGGTGGTATCGCTCCCTACATGTTATGAGAAAAATCACGCTGGGGGTTAATTGGTCCCACGAAGATGGGCTTGCTGGTTCCCATCCTTGCGTGATCCTTCTTTGCCGCTTCCATCTTCTTCACCTCCTTCATGACGCTCTCGTCCATGTCCTTGCGCCTAGCCTTCGCCTTCTCATCGTCCGCCCATCCAACAAAACACCCTTGATCAAGATCTTGAAGGAGCTCACGTTGGCGACGAAGTGCGTAGTCTTCGGAGCAAGATCCTTGAGACGACATCTGGACAACAACAGCTTGAAACAAAAACGCGTCGAAAACACAATATACGGACCTTGGGGGCCTCGGGTGATTATATAGCAAAAATTTACGAAATAAAAGGAAGGCAACAGCACGAAACCGAGTAGGAGAGGTGCTCCGAGGGCTCCACATCGCCCGCCGCGCCACGAGGTGGTGTGGCTCGGACTTCGTGTCCTGTTTTTTTTCGTCTCATATTTTTCCATATTTTCTAAAAATAAATCACAGTTAACCAAAAATTAAATTTGCGGACTTTTTCTTACCGAAACTGTACCTTTTCCAAATCAGGTTCTGCGAACTCAGAAATATTTTCTTTAATGTAATTCTCCAGAGAAATTGCTTGAATAACATCAACATCTTCATTATAAGAATCTCCAGAAATATAATGCTTGATTATTTGTCCATTTACCACTTGTGTAGAGTCATTCTTGAGCGAAGCAATTTTTATTGCACCCGAACTGTAAAGGCCCTCCTTATTATAAGGTAGCGACCTCATGTGTATAGTGCTATTCCCTCGATCGACTTGCTAGCACACACAGCTTAAGATGAAATAGCATAACATTGCATCAATATTCATTACACGATGATCCAGAAATAAAAGTGTTCGATACATGGTGCAAAGCCCATGGGCTAGCTCAAACCGAAATAAACACACATCGGAAAGCAAATGGATAAATGAACTCCATCTTCATCATGTGCCACAGGCAAGGCATGTTGGTTGGAGACTCGCGACCATAACAATCCTTACGCCTCGTTAGAGGGTCCTGCAATGGTGAGTTGCAGACCAAACTATATTGGGTCAACACAATTGAATTGTGGTGGCAAGTGATACTAGTGGATATAAATGGCATCCAATCATCTACATGCATATTTGGCTTGGTGGAGTTTGAGACTGATTTGCATAAAACAAGCATTTTATCCTTCAATTAATATCATGTGGGTTTCCTGTACCATGCTGGTTGGCATCACCACTTTATGTGTGACTAATCATGTGTGGGTTTCCTTTGCAACCTTATAGGTTAGCATCACCACTAATTATTTAACTAACCATTTGTGGGTTTCTTGTGCAACCTTATCGATTAGCATCAACACTTCATATGATCATGTGGGTTCCCTGTGCCACCTTGTCGGTTGGCATCACCACAACTGTCATATTGTACCCTTGTTCAACCCATCAAATCTTATTCTGAAATTAGAATGATGAGATCCTCCGTCGGTTCCTTGTCCAGCTGCTCAAATTGTCCGGTGGCAATTTGAATTGCGTAAAGAATGGACTGTGGTAAGCAAGTCTTCTACTGTTCCTCGTAAGCCATCGCATGTTGTCAGACTTACTAACTGGAGAAAAGTAAGAAATTCAGATCCTATGAAAGTTCCCTCAGAGGTTAGGGGTTCTGGTAATCCAGTACATCAAGTTGCTTCTTCTCTAAAACAGGTGGATCAATCTTTGATGTTTTTGGATCTTTACCTCCAATGGGTTTACATAATTCTGCTCAAAAGCAAGTGCTTTTGGCTCTGAATTCATAGGGTACTGATTTTTTTTTTTTTGAGAATGGGTACTGAAATTGTTGGGTTGGACTAGGAAAAGGTAGCCTTCGCGAAGGTCTATTTGGTGGTTCCGCGCGTGAGCTGCTGCCGCCACGTGGACACGCAAATTGAGGCGGTCCCGCGCATGGACAGATCCAGATTAAAATCCAGATCTTGATCTGAATCTATTATTAAATTTGTACAAAACACAAACTATGATAGTACATCAACGTAGAACGGGATGTACAACAACGCACACCGGGCTGTACAACAACACAGACCGGGTTGTACAACAACACAAATCAGTTTGTACGTACAGCAACCCCGACCGGGTTGTACAGCAACGGAGACCGCGTTGTACATCAACGGACACCGCGTTGTACAGCAACAAAAACCGGGTTGTACAGCAACACACAGACCGGGTTGTACAGCAACATACACCGGGTTGTACAGCAACACAGCACATGTTGTACGTAGAAATACATTCGGGTTGTACAAACAACTACACGTAGCAAGTTAGACGTACAACAACAAAATTCAGTTTGTACGTACGACTACACTTAGGGTGTACAGAACATACACAATCCAAAGTACAAAAAAAAAGTTTGTCGAAACCTATGAATATGGGATCTAGTTTTGAAGATCTCGACGCGAGGAGTTCAAAAGTGAAAACGGTTCGTAAATCGGATAAACAGTTCTCAAGATATTTCATTTTTAAAAAACGAATTTCAAAATAAATGTATGTACAACCCTCTGCCACCACCAGGGAGCTGCCACTTGTCACCGCGTGGAGAAAAGGTGGGAGCAGAAACGAACGAATGCGACACTTGTCAGCACCGGACCGCACGCGTGTAGACCTTTGCGAAGGGAACCCTTTTTCTAATGATTTCCTTTTATGTCCCATACTTAAACAACGCTCACAATCCCAGAAATTAAAAACCACATCATCCACGAACTCTTCAAAACATGTCAGAGCCGGCCCAATAACCTTCGTAGGCCCAGAAACATCAGTAGTAGGCCCAACATGGGAAAGTCCTTCATCGACGTACCGGCAATTGTGAAGGAACAATTTCGAAAATTCTTAGAAAAAGGTTCCCTCACAATCCCAGAAATTAAAGCCCAGAAACATCAGTAGTAGGCCCAATATGGGGAAGTCCTTCATCGACGTACCGACAATTGTGAAGGAACAATTTCGGAAATTCTTAGAAAAAGGTTCCCTCACAATCCCAGAAATTAAAAACCACATCATCCACGAACTCTTCAAAACCTGTCAGAGCCGGCCCAATAACCTTCGTAGGCCCAGAAACATCAGTAGTAGGCCCAACATGGGGAAGTCCTTCATCGACGTACCGACAATTGTGAAGGAACAATTTCGGAAATTCTTAGAAAAAGGTTCCTTCACAAAGGTCCACGCGCGTGCGCTCCGATGCTGACAAGTGTCACAATTTCGTTCGTTTCTGCTCCCACCTTTTCTCCATGCGGTGACAAGTGGCAGCTCCCTGGTGTGGGCAAAGGGTTGTACATGCATTTATTTTGAGATTCGTTGTACGTACAACCTATTAGGTGTAGTTGTTCGTACAACCCGAATGTAGTTGTGCGTACAACCCGGTCTGTGTTGCTGTACACTCCGGTCTGTGTTTCTGTACAACCCAGTCGTTGTTGCTGTACAACCCGGTCTACGTTGTTATACAATCTGGTCTACGTTGTTGTACAACGCGGTCTGTGTTGATTTACAACCCGGTCTGTGTTGATGTACGTACAAACTGATTTGTGTTACTGTACAGTCCAGTCGACGTTGATGTACAGTCCGATCTGCGTTGCTGTACATCCCGTTCTGCGTTATTGTACTATCTTAATTTATGTTTTGTACAAATCAGATCTAGATCTGAATTTGAATCTGGATCTAGATATACGTGGAACCGCTTGCTTAATTTGCGTCACGTGTCGCAACGACAGCGCGCGCGTCGCTCCCGCTTTTCCCTTCGTGAGGGCCGACCTTTGGCTAGTCCAACCCGACAGATAAGTGCATTAATAAAATTCGATGACGTGGTTGTTACAGATATGGACATAAGGAGAAATCGTGTTTTACACGTTTTGATCTTAAAACCAAGAAGTGGGTTCCTAAAGTTGTGCAGAGTAATTTAAGTAGTTTGGATTCTGATACCGGTTTACAACCCGTCGTTACATCTCCGAGGCACCTGAGATATCTCCAGTAGTTATTCCCTGCCCGAGTTCCTCTGCCTCTCTACCAACAACGAAACTAAGTCCAAGTTTCCAGCCGGTAGCTTCCTCTGAATCAATGGCAAACTTTGAGCTTGATCCTCTCCCCTGGGTACCATGGGGACATCAGATCCTGGATGGCGGTCCAACAAGACTCCCTCGTACCTACTGCAATCTGTCTTTGGACCCGCTGCCGCTTCATCTGGACTACTGCATAGCCAACATCGAGCCTGCCCAGCCGCCTGAAGCGGAAGAGTTCTGGAGAGAACAGGTTCGGATCTTCCTTCAGGTGCATCTTGATTGGATAGTTTTTGAAGTGCAGCCCTATGTTTTTGGAGTTGGTCTTTATCAGATGAATAGTGTCGCCCTAGTCCAGCATGGTCCGTTTGAAACTCATCATCCTGGGGGTGTTTGTGTGACGTCCTAAAATCGGTACTATATAGATTTAAACGCTCCAGCTGAAATCCGCATAATAACGATTTTAGGTCGCCCACCAGACATAATGTGCACGCCGAAACATGCGCATTATTTGGGTGGAATTGTGATAACATTACAACAGTTCCGATACATCCACAAATACAACAAAGATATAATACAACAACGACTCGAACGAGAGAAGATACAAATGATACAATACAAAGATACAATTGACAGCGGAAACAGAATAGTATCCGACTACGGATAAGATGCAAATAGGACTAAGAGTTCTGAAGATAAGCGTTGGCGCCATATCCTTGCCCAGCCAAGCCGGAGGGATTCCCAAGCTAACGTCGTCTGACTTCAAACATGTTGACTGCACATAAAGCACATCCCAAAAGAGGGTCAGGGCACTCCCTGGCAAGCAAAACTGATTTGACTACTTTCTACACCATCTCCCAAAATATGGGGTAGGTGGACTTAGCGGCAGCAGCACTAGCAACCTAAAGAGACACGCTACAACTTCCGTCTAATCAGAGAGGGATAAGAGAGCGCATAAAGTAAACATCTACAACTAACACCAAACATAACCCATTCTCGAATTAACCCCCTCAACCAAATATGAGGAAGCAATTCGGGAAACTCACACGCTGAACAGTTTAAGTTACCATTTATTGTGAAAGTAATTCTATATTACTAGTCAAATTAATTAATATTAATTAGGTTTAAGTTGTCTAGATCTTGTTAGACAGCATCATCACCAAAGTCGTCAATAACCGTGGACACGGCTCATCGATAAGATTATACCCTGCAGGGGTGCACTACTGTACCCATACTCGCATGATCAACCCAAGCAAGCATCAGGGCTTCTCAACACGACTTATTCCTTCACTACAGCAAGTCCAAGTGCCACCCATATGAGTTGTTACCCGCGTCAGGAGTCCGGCCGAATCTCAATTGCGGACTCATTAGTTTGCGACTACGCCACCATGCGGCTCAAACCACAGTAGGAACTGTCCGCTTCGTGTCGTACCGCACCTATATGACCCCCCGTATCACATAACCTCTCATCATCATCATCATCATGCACATGCATATGAGCAAATGAAAAACCCGAACTACTTGCGGCACATGGACAAGCTGTAGATTCGTTCAAAGTCGAGGGGGCTCCATAGGGCCACCCACAAGTGGTTAGTGCACTCAAAATTGGATCCGAGGACAAAATCTCAGTTACTAGGTCGACACTGAGCAGAACAAAGCACCTCGCAAGGCCTTCCGCCTGGTGCCTTATCATTTAATTATAATACCCCAATACAAGATAGCATTTTATTAAAGTAGAACAATCTATCATACTAAGCAGATGAAACTTAAAACCAACAGACGACTCACACAGTCAACGCTAAGCATGCGCTACGACTCACAAGGCCAACAGATAAACAAACAACAGGTGATGGGATGTGGGGATAAAGCTGTATGGGCTGCAGGATAAACATGTGATGGGATCGCGATAAGAATCGAATACTAGGGTAGCAGAGATCAACGGCAAGAATGAAAGACAATGTATAGGTAAACAAGCAAACTTTGCTTGCCTGGAATCCCGCATGGAAGCAGATCTTGTAGTTGCTCACACATCTCAACGTCTTATCCGCGAAGAAGCAACAAACACTGGAAAGCGTAAAAGATGCATTTTATAACTACGGCAAAGATCCAGCATGATCATGTGATAATGATGCATGACATGGCAAGATGCAATACAAAAACAACTAATCCAAATTAAGCGGGAAAACATTCCCGACAATTAATATTAAGGTGCAAGTTATTTATTTACCAGCAATATTAAATGTTGGTTAATATGGCAACATATGGCATGGATGATCTAGTCAATTTAAATGGAATAGGGCAATACATATATTGATTTGCCCCACACATTCCATATTTATTAATTAGGTGATTTGCTACACCACCAAACCCAAGAGATGCAACACATGCAGGTATGATGCGATATGCACAAGATAGATGACATTTAATAAAATAGGTATAGGATTAGGGTTTGGGTCTGTACGTCGGATCGGATGAACTAGGGTTCGGAACCGACGTTTTCGGAACGTAGAGGAAGTAGTTGCCGTCGGGGAAGTAGCCGTCGCGGAACCGGGGCATCGTCGTTTGTCGGTGTCGTGGAAGTGGTCGGGTAGTCGTACTCGGTCATCCTCGTTGACGCGCGTGGGCACAGAGGAGCACGGCAAACGGACACTGGAAAGAAAGCGCGCACGGGCGGGCACCGCGACACGAACACGGGCGGCCATGGAAATGCGGCACCGGAAGAGGACGCGCACGCGCACGTAGCAACACCTCGAAGGGTGGACAACTCGGACAAAAATGGCGACGCCGGGGTCTTGCGGGCATTGTGTCGAACACCTGGCGGGCGGCGGACGCGAGGACACCACCGGACGGAGAAACGCGGCGCGGATGTGTACGGTGGCAGCGACCGGCGCGGGTGGAGGCGCTGCGTGGGCGACGGCGGCGCGGACGCGCGTGGCGGAAGTGGAGCGCGGCACGCGCACGGCGGGGAAGCGGCGACGCAAGGCGGCGAGCGGTGGCGCGGCTGCGCGGCGCGGGAGGCGGAGGCGGCACGCTCTGGTGGCGGCGCATGGCGGCAGCGTGGCGTGCGGCGGCGCTGCGGCGGTCGAAGGCGACAGCGAGGCGCTGGGGCGCAGCGCGTGGGCGCGTGGGGAGGCGGCGCGGCTGTGGGGAGTGGCGGCGCGGGCGGACGGCTGCGGGGCGTGGGGACATGGTGCGGCAGCGAGGCGACGGCTGGCGGGGCGCCGGGCGGCGGCGGCTGGCGCGGCCGGGCCGTGGGGAGGCGCGGCGCGCGGCGGAGGAGGCCGGCCCAGAGGCGGCGCGGGCGTGTGGGGCGGGGAGCGGCAGAGGGCGGAGCGGCGCGCGGCCGGCAGGAGGCGGGACACGCGACCGGCGGCCGGAGGAGCAGGGTGAGGGGCGACGGGGGCGCTCGAGCTCGGGGGAGCACGGGGAGAAGGAGCGCACGGGGCTGGGGAGGCGCGGCGCGCGGGGTCGTGGGTGCGGGAGAGCTCGGCCGACTCGAGCTGGGTCGGGTGGAGGCGTGGGGCGACGGGAGGAAGAAGGGCTGGTGCGGGCAGGAGCTGGTACGGGCTCGGAAGGAAGAAGGATCGGGCGGCTCGGTGCGATGCGGGGTGGAGGAAGAAGGAAGGAGGAGAAGGAAATTCCCGTGCGTGCGGTAGAGGAAAGGAAGGAAAGAAGAGAAAAAAATGAAAGAAAAGAAGAAGAAAGGAAGGAAAGAAAGGAAAAAAGAAAAGAAGAGAAAAGGAAGGGGGAAAAAGAGAAAAGAAGGGGGGAGGAAGGACTTTTGCAAAATCCCAGAAAAGGAGGAGGGTGGCTGCAAATTTACAAGGGGTGGGAAAGAATTTTCAGGGGGAAACCATAGGGTTTGCTTAGGTGGGCTTGGGCTTTATTTTTCTCCCGTTTATTATTTTTTGTTTTATATTTTTAAAACAAAATAGAAAAAGAATTTGAACATGAAACCTTTACAAAATATTTTTAGTTTTTAATAGACAATTTAATAAACTAGTTTTTAACATTTTTAAAAGATTTGAAAATAACACATTTTTAATTAATTTGAAATGCATTTGAATTTAATTATGGAAATTAAATTTAAATGCAACAATTAAATTAATGCGATGCAATGCGATGCCATGTCGATGCAAAAAAAGAAAACACACAAAAAACTAAAATCCCGGGGCATTACAATCGACACCACTAACAAGGGATCGCGTCCCGCGATCCACACCGAGACCACAAGAAAAGAGGGGTAACTATCGAGTCTTCACGCTCCGGGATGAACTTCTCGACACCACTAACAAGGGATTATTGCTCCACCTTGAAATTCTCGACACCACTAACAAGGGATTGTTGCTCACGACAAAGACGACTCCGAAAGATCGAACCTAATAGGGTAAAAGGCAAGAAAACGTCCACCCACACGTAGGATCCTAAAACTTTGAAAGTTGGATAAGAGAAGAGACTCAAAACAAGTAAGGTAAGAGGAGAAATAGAATTGATGTAAGGAGTAAATAGAAACCTATTGAGATATTTTTCAAAAATAATTTAAGTCAAATAGTTTCGACACTCTAGAAACAACGACCGTTAGCGAGGTTATCCTACAGGCTTTTGCGGACCCGCTGCTTCGATAACCAATCGTATCGAAACAACAAGGAGATCGAAACCAAGGCTCTGATACCACTTTGTGACGCCCTAAAATCGGTACTATGTAGATTTAAGCGCTCCCGCCGAAATCCGCATAATAACGATTTTAGGTCGCCCACCAGACATAATGTGCACGCCGAAACATGCGCATTATGTGGGTGGAATTGTGATAACATTACAACAGTTCCGATACATCCACAAATACAACAAAGATATAATACAACAACGACTCGAACGAGTCAAGATACAAATGATACAATACAAAGATACAATTGACAGCGGAAGCAGAATAGTATCCGACTACGGATAAGATGCAAATAGGACTAAGAGTCCTGAAGATAAGCGATGGCGCCATATCCCTGCCCAGCCAAGCCGGAGGGATTCCCAAGCTAACGTCGTCTGACTTCAAACCTGTTGACTGCACATAAAGCACATCCCAAAAGAGGGTCAGGGCACTCCCTGGCAAGCAAAACCGACTTGCCTACTTTCTACACCATCTCCCAAAATATGGGGTAGGTGGACTTAGCGGCAGCAGCACTAGCAACCTAAAGAGACACGCTACAACTTCCGTCTAATCAGAGAGGGATAAGAGAGCGCATAAAGTAAACATCTACAACTAACACCAAACATAACCCATTCTCGAATTAACCCCCTCAACCAAATATGAGGAAGCAATTCGGGAAACTCACACGCTGAACAGTTTAAGTTACCATTTATTGTGAAAGTAATTCTATATTACTAGTCAACTTAATTAATATTAATTAGGTTTAAGTTGTCTAGATCTTGTTAGCCAGCATCAGCACCAAAGTCGTCCATAACCGTGGACACGGCTCATCGATAAGATTATACCCTGCAGGGGTGCACTACTGTACCCATACTCGCATGATCAACCCAAGCAAGCATCAGGGCTTCTCAACACGACTTATTCCTTCACTACAGCAAATCCAAGTGCCATCCATATGAGTTGTTACCCGCGTCAGGAGTCCGGCCGAATCTCAATTACGGACTCATTAGTTTGCGACTACGCCACCATGCGGCTCAAACCACAGTAGGAACTGTCCGCTTCGTGTCATACCGCACCTATATGACCCCCCGTATCACATACCCTCTCATCATCATCATCATCATGCACATGCATATGAGCAAATGAAAAACCCGAACTACTTGCGGCACATGGACAAGCTGTAGATCCGTTCAAAGTCGAGGGGGGCTCCATAGGGCCACCCACAAGTGGTTAGGGCGCTCAAAATTGGATCCGAGGACAAAATCTCAGTTCCTAGGTCGACACTGAGCAGAACAAAGCACCTCGCAAGGCCTTCCGCCTGGTGCCTTATCATTTAATTATAATACCCCAATACAAGATAGCATTTTATTAAAGTAGAACAATCTATCGTACTAAGCAGATGAAACTTAATACCAACAGACGACTTGCACAGTCAACGCTAAGCATGCGCTACGAATCGCAAGGCCAACAGATAAACAAACAACAGGTGATGGGATGTGGGGATAAAGCTGTATGGCCTGCAGGATAAACATGTGATGGGATCGCGATAAGAATCGAATACTAGGGTAGCAGAGATCAACGGCAAGAATGAAAGACAATGTATAGGTAAACAAGCAAACTTTGTTTGCCTGGAATCCCGCATGGAAGCAGATCTTGTAGTTGCTCACACATCTCAACGTCTTATCCGCGAAGAAGCAACAAACACTGGAAAGCGTAAAAGATGCATTCCAGCATGATCATGTGATAATGATGCATGACATGGCAAGATGCAATACAAAAACAACTAATCCAAATTAAGCGGGAAAACATTCCCGACAATTAATATTAAGGTGCAAGTTATTTATTTACCAGCAATATTAAATGTTGGTTAATATGGCAACACATGGCATGGATGATCTAGTCAATTTAAATGGAATAGGGCAATACATATATTGATTTGCCCCACACATTCCATATTTATTAATTAGGTGATTTGCTACACCACCAAACCCGAGAGATGCAACACATGCATGTATGATGCGATATGCACAAGATAGATGACATTTAATAAAATAGGTATAGGATTAGGGTTTGGGTCTGTACGTCGGATCGGGTGAACTAGGGTTCGGAACCGACGTTTTCGGAACGTAGAGGAAGTAGTTGCCTTCGGGGAAGTAGCCGTCGCGGAACCGGGGCATCGTCGTTTGTCGGTGTCGTGGAAGTGGTCGGGTAGTCGTACTCGGTCATCCTCATTGACGGGCGCGGGCACAGAGGAGCACGGCAAACGGACACCGGAAAGAAAGCGCGCACGGGCGGGCACCGCAACACGAACACGGGCGGCCATGGAAATGTGGCACCGGAAGAGGACGCGCACGCGCACGTAGCAACACCTCGAAGGGTGGACAACTCGGACAAAAATGGCGACGCCGGGGTCTTGCGGGCATTGTGTCAAACACCTGGCGGGCGGCGGACGCGAGGACACCACCGGACGGAGAAACGCGGCGCGGATGTGTACGGTGGCAGCGACCGGCGCGGGTGGAGGCGCTGCGTGGGCGACGGCGGCGCGGACGCGCGTGGCGGAAGTGGAGCGCGGCACGCGCACGGCGGGGAAGCGGCGACGCAAGGCGGCGAGCGGCGGCGCGGCTGCGCGGCGCGGGAGGCGGAGGCGGCACGCTTTGGTGGTGGCGCGTGGCGGCAGCGTGGCGTGCGGCGGCACTGCGGCGGTCGAAGGCGACGGCGAGGCGCTGGGGCGCAGCGCGTGGGCGCGTGGGGAGGCGGCGCGGCTGTGGGGAGTGGCGGCGCGGGCGGACGGCTGCGGGGCGTGGGGACGTGGTGCGGCAGCGAGGCGATGGCCGGTGGGGCGCCGGGCGGCGGCGGCTGGCGCGGCCGGGCCGTGGGGAGGCGCGGCGCGCGGCGGAGGAGGCCGGCCCAGAGGCGGCGCGGGCGTGTGGGGCGGGGAGCGGCAGAGGGCGGAGCGGCGCGCGGCCGGCAGGAGGCGGGACACGCGGCCGGCGGCCGGAGAAGCAGGGTGAGGGGCGACGGGGGCGCTCGAGCTCGGGGGAGCTCGGGGAGAAGGAGCGCACGGGGCTGGGGAGGCGCGACGCGCGGGGTCGTGGGTGCGGGAGAGCTCGGCCGACTCGAGTTGGGTCGGGTGGAGGCGTGGGGCGACGGGAGGAAGAAGGGCTGGTGCGGGCAGGAGCTGGTACGGGCTCGGAAGGAAGAAGGATCGGGCAGTTCGGTGCGATGCGGGCTGGAGGAAGAAGAAAGGAGTTGAAGGAAATTCCCGTGCGTGCGGTAGAGGAAAGGAAGAAAAGAAGAGAGAAAAAAGGAAAGAAAAGAAGAAGAAAGGAAGGAAAGAAAGGAAAAAAGAAAAGAAGAGAAAAAGGAAGGGGAAAAAGAGAAAAGAAGGGGGAGGAAGGACTTTTGCAAAATCCCAGAAAAGGAGGAGGGTGGCTGCAAATTTCCAGGGGGTGGGGAAGAATTTTCAGGGGGAAACCATAGGGTTTGCTTAGGTGGGCTTGGGCTTTATTTTTCTCCCCTTTATTATTTTTTGTTTTATATTTTTAAAACAAAATAGAAAAAGAATTTGAACACGAAACCTTTACAAATTATTTTTAGTTTTTCATAGACAATTTAATAAACTAGTTTTTAACATTTTTAAAAGATTTGAAAATAACACATTTTTAATTAATTTGAAATGCATTTGAATTTAATTATGGGAATTAAATTTAAATGCAACAATTAAATTAATGCGATGCAATGCGATGCCATGTCGATGCAAAAAAAAGAAAACTAAAAGGGAATAAATCCCGGGGCATTACAGTTTGTTCGTTTTATTGAGCCTGATAGAGCAATCAACCATCGTGCGGAACTTGGATTTCGTCGTGGCTGGTTGATGATGCTAGGGATACCACCGGATTACCGTAACAACACAGATATTATTAATGTTGTGTCTGCTTTTGGCAAGTTTCTCTCTTGGAATAGTGATGATCCTATGAAATCTAGAGTACTTGTGCTTGCTAAATTTCCTTCTGTATCTCGGGTGCCTAGAGATATTGTATTCAGTCGTTACTCAACTGTTGGAGGAACAAGAGAATCCTGAACTGTACCCCTGTATGTGCTTTCAGCTGAGTTTGCTGATGTGGTCCCTGAGGATGAGGATCAAATACCTCCAGATGGAAACCCGCACCCCCTCCCTGGCAATATGGTTCCTAATAATAACCTATTTGTCGGCCCCCAGTTTCCGGAGGTGGGTTGGGATGCTCCTGAGCAGCAGCCTATGCCCGAGAACAATGAAGAACTGGTGCAAAACAATGATGTTCAAGGGGAAGAGGACCAAGCCTCTACGGTTCTGAATCCTTCAAATTTGTCCACATCTTTTGTGAATGTGGGGCATGAAAACAATGATAATTTCAACCAGGTGATTAATGTGGGAGTTGTGCGTACTGTGTTTGGACCTGCTCTGCCTCCAGACATGTTATGGCTAAGAGCTTTCAATCGCATCCTACCTCTTTTGATGACTCAGAATTTACCTTGGTCTATTCAGAACACTGGTTTTGTTGGCGTTCATTTGGCTAAGAGGAAGTGGCCAGAGGCTTCTGAGTTGCAGTTTCAGCTAATCTGTGGTCAAGATCCAGTGGCTTTGTCTGCTAAAAGATTGGGTTTTCGTAAGGTGGCTAGAAAGCTGAGTTTTGAGTTGTTGGAGTCAGAAGAAGTGCAGTCAGAGTCGGTGGATTCAGTAAAGGTGTTCTCTAGTGATTCGCCTCAATCGCCGAAGCAGAAAAGGATTTCTCGGAAAAGATGCAGTTCTGGGATCAGATGAGGGTACGTCGCAGTGCTAGGCAAATGGCTATTCGTGATGGTTTCAGAAAGGCGGTGGCAACTGATGGGGAACAGCCTAAGAAAAGATCAAAGCGTTAGTTATATGGTAAAGCAAAGAACTCTGAGGAGTCTAAAGCCCGTGAGAAGAACAGGAAGGTGATGCCATTTACTCCAATTGACATTCTGCAGCAAGTGGGATTAGGGCTGGGTTTGGATCCAAGTCTTCTTTCCAAGGAACAGCTTGAGGCTGATCCAAGTGTCTCAACTTCTGTTAGTTCCAATGATAAGTAAATCTCATTGCGTTTTAAGGGTCCGGTGGATAGTATTTTTGTGTCTGTGTCTCTGCTATTTATGTTCAGTTGTTTATCTTGATGGTTAAATTGCATTTGGAGAGTCTCTTGTCTATGCAGGCTAAGTATTGGAAAAATAGGTGTACCATGCCATGGCTACCAAAAGGTTTCGGAGAAATTCGATTGCTAGTATTAAAGAGGAGGATGGTATTGTGTTGACTGACCATGATCAAATGGCGGGGAAATTTCTTTCTGTTTTCAAACAAAGGATGGGCTGCTCCGCTGGAATCACTTTGGGTCTGAATATTGCACATCTTGTTAAGAGAGTTAATGGGCTGGAGGTTCTTACAAGGCCTTTTGAAAAAGAGGAAATGGATTCAGTCATCAAATATATGTCTGCAGACAGAGCTCCAGGACCGGATGGGTTTAATGGTCTCTTTCTTAAGAAGTGCTGGCCAATTATTTGTGAGGACTTCTACAAACTGGCGAAGGATATTCATGAGGGTAATAAAGGTTTACTGAATATCAATTCCTCTTACATAACTTTAGTTCTCAAGCTAGGCTCTCCCGAATCTGCTAATGATTATAGGCCGATTTCTTTGACTAACGTGTGCCTTAAGTTCCTCATTAAATTGGTGGCAAATAGATTGCAAGATCAAATCTTATCATGCATTAGCAAAAATCAGTATGGCTTTTTGAGAGGTCGAACCATTCAAGATTGTATTGCATGGACCTTTGAGTATCTGCATCTCTGTCACTCATCAAAAAAGCCCATTGTTATTCTGAAGTTGGATTTCGAAAAAGCTTTTGACACAATTGAGCATGAGGCTTTGCTGAAAATCCTAGAATATAAGGGTTTCGATTCAACTTTCATTGGTTGGATTAGAGAGATGCTCTCTTCTGGTACTTCCTCGGTGCTTTTGAATGGGGTACCAGGTAAGCAGTTTGTCTGTAAGCCTGGAGTTCGTCAGGGAGACCCGCTATCACCTTTAGTGTTCACTATGTGGTCTAATCTTCTACAAGAGGCTATTAATGATCTATTTTCTAGAGGTGGTATTAGTTTGCCTTTAATTACTGCTGATCCCAACTTTCCAATCATTCAATACGCCGATGATACCCTATTAATCCTTCCTGCGGATCTGAATCAGATTATGGAACTTAAAAGACTATTGCAGAATTTTTCTATTACAACTGGGCTTCATATTAATTATCACAAGTCCAGCTTGTTGCCGATTAATGTTGATGCTGATCAAATAGATATTTTGGCTACTAACTTTGGATGTAAGGTTGGAACACTGCCTTTTACATATTTGGGTTTGCCGGTTGGTACTGTTCGCCCGAGAATTGTGGATCTAGTTCCTGTGGTGAGCCGTTTGGATAGAAAGCTATGTGCCACGTCTTGCTTCTTGTCGCAAGGAAGTAGGCTACAGCTGATTACTTCAGTGTTTGCTTCACTGCCAGTGCACTTCCTTTGCTCATTACACATTCCGCAAGGTATTATAGATCAGCTCAATAGAATTATCAGGCAATGTCTATGGCGTGGGAATGATGATACTCCAAAGCAGTCTTTAGCTTCCTGGGAATCCATTTGCAAGCCAAAAAATAAAGGAGGCTTAGGCATTGTAAACTTTGGGGTTAAAAATGATGCTTTGCTAATTAAATACCTTCATAAGTTTTACAATCATGTGGATATTCCATGGGTTTCTTTGGTCTGGGAGTCCTATTACGAAGAGAAGATTCCACATGATCAGGTACTTTGTGGTCTTTTTGGTGGCGTGATGTGGCCAAACTGATGGATAAGTATAGGTTGGTGGCTAAACCAACTGTCAAAAATGGCACTTCTGTTTTATTCAGGTATGATAGCTTGGAGTTGGGAGGTTCGAGTATACCTCTAAAGGAAAGGTTTGCTAGGCTGTTCTCATTTGCAGTGGATGAGAGGATTTCAGTGAAGGACTTGGTTATGGCAGAGGATAGAGCAGTTTGTTTTCATTTACCATTATCTAACCAAGCGCTTGATGAGTGGCAGATTGTAAAGCAGTGGATTGATGGAATTCAATTGGACCCGGATTCTCATGATGACTGGGTTTGCACCTGGAAGAATGGTGAATATATTGCTGCTAAATACTATGCTTTGGTTCATAAGCCTATACAAGCATGTCCAGTTTTCAGTTGGCTGTGGAAGAGTAAGTGCACCATGCGTATCAAGGTTTTCTCGTGGCTGATGCTTAGTGATCGCTTAAATACTCGAGACATGCTCAAAAGGAGGAATCGGAATGTCACTGAGGACACTCACTGTGAACTTTGCAAGGAGGGTTATATGAGGATCGTCGACACTTGTTTTTTGATTGCTTGTTCAGTCAGCGCGTCTGGAATTATCTGCAAATTACGTGGGAACCTGGTAATAATGTGGCACAAATTATTCAAGGGGCCAAGATGAGTTTTGATAAACCTTTTGTCATGGAGGTAGCTTTGGTGGCGTTCTGGAATATTTGGAAAGTCAGGAATGATAAAATCTTCAACTCTGAGGCCTCGTTTTGTGTCTTGGAAGAATCGTTTCTTGCATGATATGCGTCTACATGTACATAGATTTCCGGCTGTTTTAGTTCCTCGTGTAAATAGTTGGTTACCATCCTTTGGTACTGTTACTTGACTTTTGGGACTTGTATATTCTCCTCTGATCTTTAATAAATAAACTGTGGGGCTTTTACCTCACAGTCTCCTTTGCTTCAAAAAAAAATTAAATAAAATATTTTTGGAAACCTTAGAATATGTCTAATAATGTTACACTGTTAAAATTAAATTTTAGCAAAGTCACTTTCATTTAAAAATCAGAAAGTTTAATTGTATGTTTTTAACATAGTTTAAATTCTAATAACCTTATTAATTGTTTCCTTTTACAAAAATAACACAAGTATTTTATTTTGGACAGAAGTAACAAAACTAAGCCTACTCAACCATTTTTTAAATATAAACTTATAAAGATGTGTTTAAAACTTGTCAGATATTTTAGAATGGCAAACTTTAAATCTTAGAATACAATAAACCCTACTGACCAAATACATGTGTGATCTCTTAATCAAGACCAGTTCCATTAAACCTTTAGCACACCATATCTACCTATTCGGATTTGAAATGTTCAAATTTGAATTAGACCATCCCTTGACCAAAATGGTAAACCTTAAGTCCTATCACATTAATTCTTTTTGTAAATTGAATTATGTGATAAGACTTGATCATAAAATAAATGAACTAAAACACTTATTGATGAACACATTATTGTAATGTTTGCTTTTATGTGTTATGTGTTTGTTCGAATTGTTTGTTTATTGTATTTCTCTTTCATCGTATAGATTAAACGAAGTGATACGTTCTTCGTTGAAGAGAGTGTGAGAAACGACAACTTTCAAACGGCAAGTGATGCTCATAAACCTCCTATTATTTTGATATATTGCATAGTAGTGTTTGGGGTAGAATGCATGATAGGAATTGTATGCAGTACTGTATTATGCTATGCTCCTATTTAGTGTGTAGCCTTCCCCCACCCTGAAACAATGCGGCACCATACATGGTAGAATGCTTAGTCAAGTAATATTTTTTTTTGATTAGTTGGTTAGTTAAAAATAACTGAAACTAATCAATGAACTATCTGGGTGCTGGTTGGAGAACCATGGTGGGTGGCTACCAGGGGGTCCATGTCTATGGTAATTACCCTTAGTGGAAGCGCACAAATGTGGAAAGTCACCCAGGATCAAAGAGATTGTATACGCACTTTGTTTAGTAGCTTCCAGTGCAGCCACATGTCATATGGGCTCTTTCTTGATCATACATGTTGCGAGACCCCGATCCGTCGTGACCAGCAGATGTAGGGGATGATAGGTTGGTTCGAGTCACGCGTTGTGACTCGGGGAATTGCTTCGGAAAGATCTCGTCTCGGTCTTCTCTTTTCCATCTCATAATTGGGTGACATGGACGAGGGAATGATTGGGTCTTGTGGTGAAAATGCACACCCTCTCGAGAGTTAAAATTAAGTATACTTAGCTGTGTCCCCGGTTATGGACATTTGAGCAACTAGACAGGGTAGATGTTGAAGATCTCCTCATCCCAATTTCTTTAATAAAATTTGATGGGTGAACCAGGGTTGGGAGCTCACTAGTGTCTATCGGTGGTGCTCGTTGTGAGTAGTTTTCAAAGTTGTTCACCGTTTTCTATCGATGGTACTCTTTTTTGTCAAAGGTGTTCACTGTTTTCTATCAGTGGTACTCTTTGTCTAAAATGAAAAGTTGTTTTATAAATTATAGGACAAAACTGGCTTTATGCAAATCAGCCTCAAACTCCACCAAACCAAATATGCATGTAGATATAGTCTTAGTAATTTTAGCTATAAAGTGTCATCTTGCCACCACAATTCAATTGTGCTGACCCGATATAGTTTGGGCTGCAACTCACCATTGCAGGACCCTCTGACGAAGAGTAAGGATTGATAGGGTCGCGAGTCTCCAACCAACATGCCTTGCATGTGGCACGTGATGAAGATGGAGCTCATTTATCTATTTGCTTTCCGCTGTGTGTTTATTTCGGTTTGAGCTAGCCATGAGCTATGCACCTTGTATCGAACCCTTTTATTTCTGGATCATCGTGTAGTGAATATTGATGCAATGTTATGGTATTTCATCTTAAACTGTGTGTGCTAGCAAGTCGATCCAGGGACTAGCACTATACACAGGAGGTCGCTACCTTATAATAAGGAGGGCCTTTACATATGGTATCAGAGCACTGTGTTGCCTGTAGGTTCGTGACCCTAGGTTTGGAATAGAAATAGGAAAAGACCTTAGGAATACAAAATTATATTTTATTCCTTCTGTATTAAAAAAATGTACATCTTTCCTCATACTCTAATCGGTTACACATCCTTCTAAATGTTTTCTCTTATTTATAGATGTCCAGCCTCATAGACTCACTCAAGAAAGGACCAGTGTTTACCATGACTTTGGAATGTGAAACTGAGTTCCCAAAAGTACTTAAGGAGAGTATGAAGACCATGGGATTTAATGAAGACGCAGTTTACAATGGATTCCCGGTAATGGATGAAGACCAAGAATACTTGTGGGTAGAATTACACTTGTATCAGGATGAAGAAGACGACCACAAGACAACAGGACGATGGATGTTCACCAATAAAGTACTGGAAACATCATTCTTTGATGCAGCACGAAGAGCAGCTTGGAGGGCCATCGAGGAGCTTTCAAGGAGAATTAGGTTTAGAATGCACAGTACTCAAGGATACCTCAAAGATGTGGAAAAAGAACTTGAAGAACTTAAAAAGGAGATAAAGAAGACCAATGGCTTCGGGAAGACCAGATGCTGGCCAAGGATGCCCATATTTCATCAATGAAGTAAAAGAATTGATCTCTGAAGAATCATCGCACTAAGTCCATGAAGGATAAGAAGATAAAGAAGTGCATCACTTTGTTTCCTTCGATCAGACCACCACTTAAATTAGGACTACGATATCGCGTTTGTGTATTGATCATACCAAGTTAAGTTGTTAGTGAATATTAGATTGTTTGTTTGTGTCTGAACCTTGTTGCTTGATGTTTGATAGATGTTGATTGTAAAATGAATTGTCTTGAATCTACTGTGTTTGGTAAGATCATCCCTTAGTACCTTTCTATCCCTACTCATCTCTGCTAAACCCAATCAGATGATCCACCAAACTACCAAAAGCAATGAGATGCAAATAGGAATGCAATCACTTCTAGAGACTCAGAATAAGTTTATGCAACTGATGGCCCAAAATCAAGTCAACGACCCCAATAAGGAGTTACCCCCTGGATGGCATAAGTTGTTGTATAGCCAAAAACAAATAGTACAGATGATATATCAGACTATGAACGCCAATGACCACAATAAACTGGAAATAAACTATGACAATCAGGAGATCCAAGAGGATATGGTAAAAACAGCTAGAGCCTGCAAGACTTGTGGGGAAATCGGACACACTTCCAAAGAATGTCAAGATGAGTGGCCCCATTTGGATGCAACCAGTTCAGCTAAGAAATAATGTACCACTCAAGTTACTTGCTTTTTATGTGAAGGAGACATACATGTTCCAGCTGAGTGTCAACTCTACCCTATAGTTCAACAAGTTAGTCGACAAGTCAAGGAGGGAACGCACCAGACTTTGAATAATATTTTTGAAGAACAAGAAAAGAAGGGTAAGAGCAAGCAAGATGTTAGTCAAGAAGACTGCGACAAATGCGAAGGACTAGGACAATATTCATGGTACTGCCTAGAGAAGAAGATTGGCAATGTGATCGAACCCGATCAATTGCAGCAAAGAAATATGCATCATACCAAGGAGGAGAATAAGGCCAGAATCAAGACACAACCTAACACATCCAAAGGCATTGCCAAATGTTGCTATTCATGTGAAGAAGAAGGACATTTTTCTCGAGATTGCCCCAACAAGCGAACAAGATCATCATCCATAATAGTACAATACGACAAGCAGGATACAGAAGCCCTATTAGCCTTGGAAAGACCTAAGAAGAAGAGAAACTTGAGCCAGATCATTTGCTACGGGTGCAAAAAGGAAGGACATTACGTCAGTGATTGTCTTGAGGGGAAAACCAAGAATAGTGACAACAACGTTTACACAAAACAAGACTTCTGCCAAGTCACTTGCTCAGAACATAAGTACAAGGGACACTGGGCCGATAAATGTCCAGAGAAGAAACATCAAAACTGCCAAGGAAAGAAGTTTAAGGAAGCCCCGAACAACCCCCACAAGAAAGACATCAGTCATGTGATTTGTTACAAATGCAAAGAAACAGGGCACTATGCTAGTGGATGTCCTGAGAAGATGAAGAATAAGTTACTTCATGGGTCGAGCGGTGAAAAGTAAGTTCCTAAACAATTCTTTTAGCCACATGACACTTGGATGCAAGTATGTGCTATGAATTTGAATTAAGGATGAATGAAGCATCACCCAACAACCGAAGTCTACCCAACAAAGAGTTATGAACTCCAATGTGACATCTATTGAAGCCAACAGTCTAGATACACATGAAAGTTTTCTTTTAAGGGTGGTAGCCCACCCAATTGTCCTAATTCCGGATATCCAAACCTATCATTCTTTCTAGCCTCTTCGAATCTCGGGACGAGATTCCTATTAAGGGTGGTAGTTTGTAACATCCCAAAATTTTGGAATGTTTAAAAATCACTAAAATTTAAAACTTTTATTTCATATTAAAATAAAATCATCAATATCCAAGAAGGACAACTAAAAAGGAATTATTATGAATTATTCAAAAGTATTTTGATATTATTTCAATCAGATAAAACTTTATTTTCAAACTTGAGAGTTGAGCTATAAATAAATATTCTAAATATTTATTAAACCCTAAAACCATATTGCAAAGTATTTTCAAGTCATTTAAATTATGCATATTTCTAAAATGGTTTTGGTTAACTTATATAATTCAAAGTTATTGCATTTGGGTTTTTAAATAAACCATAGATCAATACGTTTGGTCATAAAACTATTTGGAACATCCTTTATGTTTAAAATATAGTTTGATTCAAGTGTTTGATTTTGAAAATGGGTTTAGAAAGATTTATTTTAAACATATGTATTGGTGATATTTTTCTTAATTTTATTAAGACACAAATTTCCTAATTAAGACTCTATTTTAAATTGTACAAAAGGTTACAATTTATGTTATTTGAAAATTTATTATTTTAAATGTGTTGGAAACATGTGTAATACTTTTTTTAAGAGAAAGATCTAGATTTTTTAAATTTGTAGAAATTTGTTTGAAGTCATTTGAATAAATAAATGAAAAAATATAATAGAAATAAGCAAAAAAGAAAAAGAATCGGAACAAAAAAAAAGCCAAATGGGTCGAGCCCAAACTTACCAGCCGTCCGCGTTGCGCTTAGCGGCCTATTGCCAGCCCGGCCCGGCCTCTCTCTCCCCCCTCACTGACGCGTGGGTCCCACGGCTCATCTCCTACCTCCAACCGCCTCCCCCATGCTGGCCACGATGCCATGACCGCGCCCACGACCTCGTCCCACTCCCCACCCCCTCGAGCACCCCACGACGCGCCCACGGCCTCTTTTAAATCCCCGTGACACCGGCCTCCTTTCCCCTCTGTCTCCGTCCCGATTAGTGCCTCGAGGCCGACGGATTTCGTCGTCGGAATTCACCTCCGCCGCCGCCGTTTCTTCTCGTTTCCGGCCTACCCAGTGAGCCTCCGCCACCGATTCCTGCTCCTACCCCCTTCTCTCTCCATCACGCACCTCTTAACGCCCTTTCCCCAATTTGGTTCGCAGCCAAACGAGCTAGAGTACCACGACCGAAGATCGCCGGAGAAGAAGTCGATCCGTCCACGCGTCCCCACTGCTTCCCGGAAGATTTCGATGGAGCTACCTCCCCCAGAGAGTTCACCGTGCCGCGCCTCACATTTTCTGAGCCACCCGAGAGCGGAGCGTGACCGGAGCATCGAAAACGACGAAGCTCGAGCGCCGGCGCTGTCGCCTCCGTCGTCTCCGGCGAGACCGTGCCGCCACCCGCTGCAGACCCGAGGTGAGCCGCCTGATCTCCATCCAACGGCCACGATTAGATCATTTAACAAACCGGTATCAACCAATCATAGCCCGCCATGTCACCCGAGCTTTTCTGGATTAATTTCCGAATTAAATATTTTTGGAAACCTTAGAATATGTCTAACAATGTTACACAGTTAAAATTAAATTTTAGCAAAGTCACTTTCACTTAAAAATCAGAAACTTTAATTGTATTTTTTAATCATAGTTTCAATTCTAATAACCTTATTAATTGTTTCCTTATACAAAAATTACACAAGTATTTTATTTTGGCCAGAAGTAACAAAACTAAGCCTTCTCAACCATTTTTTTATACAAACTTATAAAGATGTGTTTAAAACTTGTCAGATATTTTGGAATGGCAAACTTTAAATCTTAGAAAACAATAAACCCTACTGACTAAATACATGTGTGATCTCTTAATCAAGACCAGTTCCATTAAACCTTTGGCACACCATATCTACCTATTCGGATTTGAAATGTACAAATTTGAATTAGACCATCCCTTGACCAAAATGGTAAACCCTAAGTCCTATCACATTAATTCTTTCTGTAAATTGAATTATGCGATAAGACGTTACCATAAAATAAATGAACTAAAACACCTATTGATGAACACATTATTGTAATGTTTGCTTTTATGTGTTATGTGTTTGTTCTAATTTTTTGTTTATTGTATTTCTTTTTCATCTTATAGATTAAATGAAGTGATACGTTATTCAACGAGAGTGTGAGAAACAACAACTTTCAAAAGGCAAGTGATGCTCATAAACCTCCTATTATTTTGATATATTGCATAGTAGTGTTTTTCTGTAGAATGCATGATAGGAATTGTGTGCAGCTACTGTATTATGCTATGCTCCTATTTAGTGTGTAGCCTTCCCGCCCCCTGAAACATAGTGGCACCATACATGGTAGAATGCTTAGTCAAACAATAGAAATTGTTTTGATTAGTTGGATAGTTAAAAATAACTGAAACTAATCAATGAACTATTTGGGTGCTGGTTGGAGAACCATGGTGGGTGGCTACTCAGGGGGTCCATGTCTATGGTTCATGTCTATGGTAATTACCCTTGGTGGAAGCGCACATATGTGGAAAGTCACCCAGGCTCAAAGAGATTGTAGACGCACCTTGTTTAGTAGCTTCCAGTGCAGCCACATGTCATATGGGCTCTGTCTTGATCATACATGTTGCGAGACCCTGATCCGTCGTGACCAGCAGATGTAGGGGGATGGTAGGTTGGTTCGGGTCACGCGTTGTGGCTCGGGGAATTGCTTCGGAAAGATCTCGTCTCGGTCTTCTCTTTTCAATATCTTAATTGGGTGACATGGACGAGGGAATGATTGGGTCTTGTGGTGAAAGTGCACACCCTCTCGAGAGTTAAAACTAAGTATACTTAGCCGTGTCCCTGGTTATGGACATTTGAGCAACTAGACAGGGTAGATGTTGAAGATCTCCTCATCCCAATTTCTTTAATAAAATTTGATGGGTGAACCAGGGTTGGGAGCTCACTAGTGTCTATCGGTGGTGCTCGTTGTGAGTAGTTTTCAAAGTTGTTCACCGTTCTCTATCGATGGTACTCTTTGTTGTCAAAGGTGTTCTGATATGGGCACGACGGGGGAGGTGCAGCCCAATTTCAGGACTCCACCAAGTTAGGTGTATTCGTCGTGTGTTGCTATTTTAAATAATTAGAGTTTTTAATACTTATGAGTTTGGGCTTGGTTTGGGCCTGTCCAACCAAGTCAACGTAGGGTCCATTAGGGGGGGCGGTACTGTAGCGCGGTACTGTAGCGCGGTACTGTAGCATCCCTCCCCTCATATAAGGAGTTGCTAGGCATCGTTTTAGGGTTAGCTTGAGTTTAGATTAAAAACAGTCCATAGACTTTGAGCTCGTTGGTGAAGCATCCCTCCGGGGACGGCGATGCCGTTTATCAGTTTGTAATAAAGATTGCTGCGAGGGTGCTTGTGTTCATCAAGTGTTATCGTGCTCGGGTTAGAGGCGTGGTGATCTTCATCACGTTGCTTGCTGGATTTATTCCCCACCTTCAGGTGACGCCGTTGGTGTTGTTGGAAGGATTTACCGTCCGGGTTACTCGTTGTGAAAGATCGGGACAACAATCATAGGATCATCCCCTTGATCCTTATCATGTGGTATCAGATTACTGGGTTTATCACAGCGAGTTTTGTTTGATCAATCTGCTAGATTGATTTCGGTGGAGATTGGTTCAGGCGGAGGCTGTTGGAGATCGCGTTCGTAGAGATCGTGTCGGTGGTCGTCCTGCAGGGAGTCCAGCGTACAGCCGGCAAGGAGGTTAGATCGATTGCAAATTTGCTAAGATCGTTTTCTGCTGCAGTCCCGATCGTGGTTGCTTTTGATCGTGGTTGTGTGGAGGTTGGCTGGAGCAGCACGTGAAGTCCAGGCAGTGCGGTTCCTGCTAGATCTGCTAGTCAATTTCAAACACCAAACATCAGATCGTGGAGGAGCAGCAAGGGACAGCACGTGGTGGTGTTTGATCATCAAGTCAAGGAAAAGGAAAGTCCAAACCGGATAGGAAATTCCAAGCAAGATCGGATCTGATAAAAACGGAAAGATAAATCTCGGATTTCATTAGTTCCGGATTTGGTGGGATTCTTTCTCGTTTTGTTTTCTGACGTGGAGTTTTGGCAGGAAAGGAAAGTAAACAAGAGGCAGATTCGGATTTACTTGGCCGATAAGAAAGGAAAGGAAATACCGGAGGAAAGGAAAAGGCAAGAGGTCAGCTTTGATCTCGCGTTCTGCCCAGTCCAGAAACGACCGTCGTCTTGTTCAGCCCACAGTGACCTGCACGTGAGGAGTCGGGACTTGGGAGGCTACCAATTGGAAAGTACATAAAATTATCTTTCCGACAAGTGCTTATTTGCCTGTTTCGGACTTCCTACGAGGAAACCACGTCCGTTTTAAATTCAGAGTTTCGGTCAGTCCGAACCGAATTTGACGTGATAATGAGTTCGTTTCAGGGTGATTTTTATGGCAAGAGGTGTGTTTCTGGTGAAAGGTCCGGTGATGTTTATCATGACTACACTGGTATCATTGTTGGTTTCGCCTTTGATCCAACTAAAATCAAGTGGAGATTGGACAGCTCGGCGACGCCTGCAGAATATCAGTCTTGGGAATCAGACATGGACAGTGGTTTTGCAAAATGTCGTACGCTTGATTACAATTTTGGTGACCCTACTGCATTAGTTATTGCGTACCGGCGAGTAGATACAAAGTTGTCGAGTTGGTGGCGGGAAGAGATGCGTGTGAGAGGCATCACATGGCAAACATCTAATTGGGAGGAATTCAAACAATTTCTGCGCACCAAATTTGTGGAGCCGTCTACGGATTTGGACAAAAGTCTGGTGGAGGATGTTGTACCATTGAGTGGGTTGAATATGCAACTCAAGAGAGTACATGGTGATACTTGTATGACAGTGGATAGAGGCCAGCGATGGAATTTATTTCAGGCGCAGTGCATGATCAAGGGCAAAGCATGCAAGTTGATGATTGACAGTGGTAGCTACTGTAATGGCATTAGCAAGGCGGTTGTGGAAGCGTTGGGTTTATCCACATGGCGTATTCCAGAACCGAGGCATGTTGAGTGGGTTAATAGCTGCGGTATGATGAAGATTACTCACAAGGTTCGTGTGCCATTTATAGTTGGTGACTATGTTGATGAGGTGGAATGCGATGTGTTGCCATTGGAGGTATGTGGACTGTTACTTGGACGTCCATGGCAGTATGATCGCAATGTTACTCATGCTGGGAGAGCAAATACATATTCTTTTGTGCATGATGGCAAACAGCGGACTTTGAAACCTATGCAGGATGATCAAATAAAGTCTGATGTTGAGCTGGTGGTACACAAGGAGAAGTTGCGCAAGGCTAAGCCAAAATCTGAGCTAGCTACGCCGCAGCCTGAGGAGCATGATGCACGGAGCGTCTGTGTTGACATTGTTTCAGCCATGCCTGTAGATGACAAGCCAGTTGTACTTGTTAGTGACAAGCCGGTTGAAGTTATGCCTCTGATTGATGAGAAGAAAGAAATTCCAGTTCGTGTTGACATGGGTGTTCAGACCGATGATAGTGGTGCTGATCGTGTTCCGGTGCATATGGTGCCGCGGGTAGTTAGCCACAGTTTTGTGAGAACACCTCGGAAACGTTTTGTTGGAGCAGCAGTACGTGTGCATAAAGGCAAGGATGGACGTGTTCGTCAGTTGTGTGGCCCAGGCATTACTCATCTTGTGCAGGGTCGTGCAAAGCAGGTTCATGTTCAGCAACACGAGGTTCCAGCAAGAGTTGAGAAGAAGAAGATGGTGGCGCCTAGGTCCAAGCTCATGTGGAGAAGGAAAGAGATGCAGCCGCCGAAGACTGTATCAAGTCGAGCAGGCCGAGCGGGAGGATGTGGTGAGGAAGGCAAGCGAGACTTGAAGATGACGAAGACGCGTGATGTTGTTGCTGCTATCACGCCACCCTTTCGAGCCGACCCTCAAGCGTTGAGGACAACGCTTCTTGAAGGGGGGGAGGATGATATGGGCACGACGGGGGAGGTGCAGCCCAATTTCAGGACTCCACCAAGTTAGGTGTATTCGTCGTGTGTTGCTATTTTAAATAATTAGAGTTTTTAATACTTATGAGTTTGGGCTTGGTTTGGGCCTGTCCAACCAAGTCAACGTAGGGTCCATTAGGGGGGCGGTACTGTAGCGCGGTACTGTAGCGCGGTACTGTAGCATCCCTCCCCTCATATAAGGAGTTGCTAGGCATCGTTTTAGGGTTAGCTTGAGTTTAGATTAAAAACAGTCCATAGACTTTGAGCTCGTTGGTGAAGCATCCCTCCGGGGACGGCGATGCCGTTTATCAGTTTGTAATAAAGATTGCTGCGAGGGTGCTTGTGTTCATCAAGTGTTATCGTGCTCGGGTTAGAGGCGTGGTGATCTTCATCACGTTGCTTGCTGGATTTATTCCCCACCTTCAGGTGACGCCGTTGGTGTTGTTGGAAGGATTTACCGTCCGGGTTACTCGTTGTGAAAGATCGGGACAACAATCATAGGATCATCCCCTTGATCCTTATCATGTTCACTGTTTTCTATCAGTGGTACTCTTTGTTTAAGATGAAAAGTTGTTTTATAAATGATAGGACAAAACTGGCTTTATGCAAATCAGCCTCAAACTCCACCAAGCCAAATATGCATGTAGATATAGTCTTAGTAATTTTAGCTATAAAGTGTCATATTGCCACCACAATTCAATTGTGCTGACCCGGTATAGTTTGGGTTGCAACTCACCATTGTAGGACCCTCTGACGAAGAGTAAGGATTGATAGAGTTGTGTGTCTCCAACCAACATGTCTTGCCTGTGGCACATGATGAAGATGGAGCTCACTTATCCATTTGCTTTTCACTGTGTGTTTATTTCGGTTTGAGCTAGCCATGAGCTATGCACCTTGTATCGAACCCTTTTATTTCTGGATCATCGTGTAATGAATATTGATGCAATGTTATGGCATTTCATCTTAAACTGTGTGTGCTAGCAAGTCGGTTCTGTTTTAAAAAAAAAGCAAGTCGATCCAGAGACTAGCACTATACACAGGAGGTCGCTACCTTATAATAAGGAGGGCCTTTACAGTTACCCCGGGGGATCACCGTTTCCAACTTTCCACCAACACCCAGGTAGTTCATTAAACTTAGTTGTTTTTCCTTACTCAACTACTAAAAACATTTTCCATAGTATATCCAAGTATCAACTAAGTTCAGTGGCTCACTAAGCCTAGAGGGGGTGTGAGTGGATGGCTATTCTAAATAGGATTCCCACAGCATAGCATATTATACCAATTCTGGTAGTAAGCCTATCATGCATACTACTGAAAACACTAAATGCAATAAAGTAAAAATAGTAGGACATTTATGAGTGAGTAGATCTTGCCTTGGTCACAGGGGGAACACGCGTAACTACAACAGCAACGGGAACACTCCGCACAATCTAAATACATAAATAGTACTCAATTAACATACCAATCAATCGTATGCACCAATCATAGAAACATGGTTTCGATGACTAAAAGCAATCAACATATTTAAAGTGGGTTATATCAGAATTATTTGCTCTCTGGTTGATCAAATAATGTATTATGACATGGGAAAGATTTAATGCAATTTTGTTATTTGAAAACATTTTTAAATTACCAGAGGGCTTGCATGAAAAATTATTACTATTATGATTTATTGACTATACAAATTAGGTTTTATGTTCTCTGGACAGAGGATGTAATTATTAACATTTTCAAGAAGGTTTCACTTTAGAAATATTTTTTGAATACAAGTTATGGATTAAATGGCCGAATTGCCTCTCTGCATATTAATAAGTTTTAATAAATGAAAAATGCAAAACTAATGATGCAGCATTAAACTACATGACAAGAGCTTTCGAGGGACATAAAGTTTACTAAATTTGGAGTTGTATTTTGAAAGTTACGAATTTTTGAAGTTTGAATAAGTTTCTGTCTTTTTTAGCAATTTTCAGAAAATCGATTAATCTTGTCCGTCGGATCCAACTAAAACGTACGCCTCAGAAAAATCAATACCGGTTCGGAAATTGCAAAAAAAACTAGCCGTTCGATCATGATCTAACGATCCAGGTCCTAATGACCAAAGACTGGCGGCACCGGCTCTCCGTTGGCGGTGGCGCCATCGCCGGCGTGCACGTCTGCGAGCAAAAGAAAGGGGAGGGGCTGAGGCGTCGATACCTGGAGACGGAGAGGAACAAGGAGATGTTGAAGGCCGGCTTAGTGACCACAGGGACAGTTCCAGTCGTCGGAGATTGCTTGTCAGAGTTGCGGGAGGCGGCGGAAGTTTCGGTCGTGGATGGTTTTGTCGAGTGGAGACGCCAGGGTCCGTGAGACCTTGCCTAGGAGATGTACACGGGTGTGAGGAGGCTCTGAGGACAATCTAAAGTGGAGGGGGTGGACGGAGATCACTGGAATAGTCGATCGACGGTGGTGGCGGAGGAAACTCCGGTGAGCAACAATGCTCTCCCGAGGGATCGATTCGAGCGGAAGAAGGGGAGGGGAAACAGAGAGTTGTGTGTGGTCTTTTTAGGCAGGGGCTCGTCTCGAGCGGGGGTGTTGGAGTGGAGGAGAGGTCGTGGCGTCATGGGCACGGTCCGGGGTCGTGGTCTTCGTGCGCGCAGCGGTTGAAGAAGAAGCTGACCAGTGGGGCCCACTGGTCAGTGAGAGGGGGAGAGGGAAGGTCGGGCGGGCCGCTGCTGGGCTCGCTTTGCCCGCACGCGCAGTAGGAGAAATGTTGGGCCGGCTCGGGCTGGTCCAGTTTTTTTTGTATTCTCTTTTCTTTTCTGTTTTATTATTTCTTTTATATCTTTTGTTTTATTTATCCAAATGGCCTCAAATTAATTTCCATAAATTTGTAAAATTCATCTCTTTCTTTTAAAACAATCAAACTCATGTTTTTAACATATTTCAAATTGTTATATTTTTCAAATAATGATATTTAACACATTTTGGCAAATTCTAAACTAGAGTTTATGTCTTCACAAAATCAAGGAAAATATCACCAATACATATGTTTAAATAAATCATTCTAAACCCATTTTCAAAGTTCTACATTTGAATCAAAACTATATTTTAAAATTATAGGATATTCCAAATAGTTTTCCGACTATAATTATTGACCTAGAATTTATTATGAATCCAAAATATAATGTTTTTGAATTAATTAAATTTTATCCAAAAATATCTGAAATAGATATCATGTAAAAATATAAGGTAAATAAGTATTTAGAAAATTTATTTATAGCTCATCACTCAGGTTTGAAAACAAGGTTTACCTGATTCAATTAATGTCATAAATCTTTTGTATAATTCAATAAAATCCTTTTTGGTTTAGGGTTCATGCATTTGATGATTTTACTTTTAATAAGGAATAAAACTTCTAAATTTTAGTGATTTTTAATCATTCCCAAAATTTTGGGATGTTACAGACTACCACCCTTAAAAGGAATCTCGTCCCGAGATTCGAAGAGGCTAGAAAGAAAGATTGGCTTGGATATCTGGGTTTAGGAGAGTTGGGTGGCTACCACCCATAAAAGAAACTCTTGTTGGTTGTCCAAGACTATTGTTTCCACCGTTGAGGTAACTCAGGTGAGATGGCTAGATCTTTAGTTTTTCAGTTGTGCTTTATCAACCTTGATTCCAGATAAATAGCATGTACCAGTATTTGAGAAATATTTACGTTGAAATTAACTGATTAAGGACTTACTGTTCACCGCTTCACGTGCCTCGAACACTTCTTCCACATTGAGGTGATTCACATATCCTTTCTGGAATGGGTTGGGCTTGGCTGCTTCAATAATCTTCTTTTCAGAGTAACCACTAGAATAATGCCCCATGTTCTTACACTTATAGCATTTATATGACTCAGGTCCTTCTTGTCTTGGTGGCTATGCTGTCCATTGACATTTCCATTGCCATTGTGTTGGCCACCTTGTTGTTACCATTGCTACCCTTTTTGTCTTCATTATGGTTGTGGCCATTCCCACCCATTTGATTGTTTCCATGGTTGTGGAATTTATTGTCACTGCTTCCCTCATAATGATTGTGCCTCTTGTGTGAAGTTTCAGAGTGGTACTTACTTGAGCTATGCTTCCTCTTTCTATTTTTGGCTTGTGTCTGTTTGTTCTCCAAGATAGTGGCCTTGTCGAGAAGTGAGTGATAGCTGGGAGTGTAGACAACTGATAATTGAATGGCTAACTCATCATTCAGACCATCCAAGAATTTCTCCTTCCTCTTGGCATATGTGTCAACATAGTCTGGCGCGTAGCGTGCTAAATAAGTTCTCTATGTATCTACCAACTGTGCGGTTTCCTTGACGTAAATTGCGGAATTCTCTTTTCTTCAAGCTCATAACACCAGTTGATATGTGTCCAGTACGGAAACCTTCTTGGAACATCTCCCAAGTGACCTCCTCAATTGGGTGAGTGATCTGATAGTTGTCCCACCAGCTGGCTGCAGATCCTTCTAGCAGATATGCCGCAAACCTGACCTTCTCCGCGTCTGGGCACCCAATGGTTACCAGATTCTTATTCACCGAGCGTAACCAGTCATCTGCTACAACTTGTTCTGAGTCGCTAGTGAATGTTGCTGGTCGCAACGTCAGAAATCGGGTAAGCATGTCCACTTGAGGGGGTGGTGGTGGTGGAGGTGGATTGTTGTTGTTGTTTGCGAGGAACTGAGTCATCACTTGCATGAGTTGGGTCAACACTTGTTGCATCCCATTGTTGTTGTTACCATTGTTGTCTTCATTGTTGTTGTTGTTGTGGGTTTCACGACGAGGAGGCATCTGTTGGTTTAGCATAGATAAGCAGAGATAGAGAGGCCCAAGAGGAGTAAATCCTACCCTCACAAACAAACATGAAAAAAGAAACACACAAACATTCATAAAACAACAACCTAGTTATTTAACCAATCAACAAGATTCAACCACAAACAAGAAAATCAATCTAGTATCGACATACAACTTAAGTTGGTATGTGCAATACACTAACACGATATCGTGGTTCTAATCAAATGGTGGTCTCTTGTCTAACTCCTTGTTGAGTACTTCTGGTCCTCCAATGCTCTTCAGCGTAGTGATTCGTATTGATATTGAGAAATCCATATGAAGTATCAGACTCAGACTTCAAGAACATGCTCTTCTAGAGTAAGGAGAGGAGGAGAAAGTTGATAGTAGACGAGAGTATAAGAAAAAGGCCAAATAAAAAATATATTTATTTTAGAAATCTGAATAAAAATAGATTTTCAATCCTATGGTCAAAACCTATTTCTATCCAAACCTAGGGTCACCAACCTATAGGCAAAACAGTGCTTTGATACCATCTGTAAAGGCCCTCCTTATTATTAGGTAGCGACCTCCTTTCTATAGTGCTAGTCCATGGATCGACTTGCTAGCACACACAGTTTAAGATTAAATACCATAACATTGCATCAATATTCATTACACGATGATCCAGAAATAAAAGTGTTCGATACAAGGTGCATAGCCCATGGGCTAGCTCAAACCGAAATAAACACACAACAGAAAGCAAACGGATAAATGAACTCCATCTTCATCATGTGCCACAGGCAAGGCATGTTGGTTGGAGACTCGCGACCCTAACAATCCTTACGCCTCGTCAGAGGGTCCTGCAATGGTGAGTTGCAGCCAAAACTATATTGGGTCAGCACAATTGAATTGTGGTGGCAAGTGATACTAGTGGATATAAATGGCATCCTATCATCTACATGCATATTTGTCTTCGTGGAGTTTGAGCCTGATTTGCATAAAGCCAGTTTTATCCTATATTTTCAACAAGCATTTTATCCTTCAATTAATATCATGTGGGTTTCATGTGCCATGATGGTTGGCATCACCACTTTATGAGTAACTAATCATTTGTGGGTTTCCTGTGCAACCTTATAGGTTAGCATCATCACTAATTATTTAACTAACCATTTGTGGGTTTCCTGTGCAACGTTATCGATTAGCATCACCACTTAATATGATCATGTGGGTTTCCTGTGCCACCATGTCGATTGGCATCACCACAACTGTCATATTGTACCCTTGTTCAACCCATCAAATTTTATTGGAATGATGAGATCCCTTGTCGGTTCTTTGTCAGCTGCTCAAATTGTCCGCAACCGGGGACACTACTAAGAACTTAGTTTTTGACTCTCGAGAGTTTGTGCACTTTCACCACAAGACCCAATCATTCAATCGTCCATGTCACCCAATTATAAAATGGATAGAGAAGACCGAGACGAGACCTTTCAGAAGTAATTCCCCAAAATTATACTGCGGACCCATCCCCACTTATCATCCCTACATCTGCGGGTCACGTGGATTTTGGGGTCTCACAACTTACATGATCAAGACAGAGCCCATGTGACATGTGGGTGCACTGGAAGCAATCTAAACATGGAGTAACTTCGAATCTCTTTGATCCTGGGTGGCTTTCCACACTTACAATCCATCCTCCCATCTTGGGGTTACCCCGGGGGATCACCGTTTCCAACTGTCCACCAACACCCAGGTAGTTCATTAAACTTAGTTGTTTTTCCTTACTCAACTACTACAAACATTTTCCATAGCATATCCAAGTATCAACTAAATTCAGTGGCTCACTAAGCCTATAGGGGTGTGAGCGGATGACTATTCTAAATAGGATTCCCATAGCATAGCATATTATACCAATTCTGGTAGTAAGCTTATCATGCATATTACTGAAAACACTAAATGCAATAAAATAAAAATAGTAGGACATTTATGAGTGAGTATCACTCGCCTTGGTCACAGGGGGAACACGTGTAACTACCACAGCAACGGGAACACTCCGCATAATCTAAATAAATAAATAGTACCCAATGAACATACCAATCAATCATATGCACCAATCATAGAAACATGCTTTGTATGACTAAAAGCAATCAACATATTTAAAGTGGGTTATATCAGAATTATTTGCTCTCTGGTTGATCAAATAATGTATTATGACATGGGCAAGATTTAATTCAATTTTGTTATTTGAAAACATTTTTAAATTACCAGAGGGCTTGCATGAAAAATTATTACTCTTATGATTTATTAACTATACAAATTAGGTTTTATGTTCTCTGGACAGAGGATGTAATTATTAACATTTTGAAGAAGGTTTCACTATAGAAATATTTTTGAATACAAGTTATGGATTAAATGGCCGAATTACCTCTATGCATATTAATCCATTTTAATAAATGAAAAATGCAAAACTAATGATGCAACATTAAACTACATGACAAGAGCTTTCGAGGGACATAAAGTTTACTAAATTTGGAGTTGTATTTTGAAAGTTATGAATTTTTTAAGTTTGAATAAGTTTTTGTCTTTTTAACAATTTTCAGAAAATCGATTAATCCCGTCCGTCGGATCCAACTAAAATGGACGCCTCAGAAAAATCGATACCGGTTTGGAAATTGGAAAAAATACTAGCCGTTCCATCGTGATCTAACGATCTAGGTCCTAATGACCAAAGACTGGTGGCGCCGGCTACGTCCGCGAGCAAAAGAAAGGGGAGGGGCTGAGGCGTCGATACCTAGAGACGGAGAGGAACAAGGCGATGGCGAAGGCCAGCTTAGTGACCGCCGGGACAGTTCCAATCGTCGGAGATTGCTTGCCGGAGTTGCGGGAGGCGGCGGAAGTTTCGGTCGTGGTTGGTTCTATCGAGTGGAGACGCCAGGGTCCGTGAGACCTTGCCTAGGAGATGCGCGCGGGTGTGAGGAGGCTCTGAGGAGAATCTAAAGTGGAGGGGGTGGATGGAGATCACTGGAATAGTCGATCGACGGTGGTGGCGGGGGAAACTCCGACGATAAACAATGCTCTCCCGAGGGATCGATTCGAGCGGAAAAAGAGAAGGGGAAACAGAGAGTTGTGCGTGGTCTTTTTAGGAAGGGGCTCGTCTCGAGCGGGGGCGTTGGAGTGGAGGAGAGGTCGTGGCGTCGTGGGCACGGTCCGTGGTCATAGTCTTCGTGCGCGGAGCGGTTGAAGAAGAAGCTGACTAGTGGGGCCCACTGGTCAGTAAGAGTCGGAGAGGGAAGGCCGGGCGGGCCGCAGCTGGGCTCGCTTTGCCCGCACGCGCATCAGGAAAAATGCGGGGCCGGCTCGGGCTGGTCCAGTTTTTTTTTGTATTCTCTTTTCTTTTCTGTTTTATTATTTCTTTTATATCTTTTGTTTTATTTATCCAAATGGACTCAAATTAATTTCCAAATATTTGTAAAATTCATCTCTTTCTTTTAAAACAATCAAACTCATGTTTTTAATATATTTCAAATTGTGATATTTTGAAATAATGATATTTAACACATTTTGGCAAATTCTAAACTAGAGTTTATGTCTTCACAAAATCAAGGAAAATATCACCAATTGTTGGGGATATATCAACTAGGGGTATAACCAACATGGATCAATCCGGCTAGTCCAGGGTGGCCCAAGGGTGGTAAGGCCGAAGCCTGTCGGGCGGCCCAGATAGCTGACGTACAAGGAAGTAGGCGGACGGTCCAAGGAAGGCGGAAGGCCGAACCCCATCAAGCCACCAAGCCCAAGACGGAAGGCGGCAACTAAGCCGGCTAGGTCTAGGACTCTGTTTACTTGCCGGACAAGTACTTACCTTGTACCCTGGGGTCTGGCCGCCTATATAAGCCGGCTACCAGGGAGCCTTTAGGGCAGACGCTTCAATAGGCATCATACACATTGTAACCTGTTCACGGCTATTGCCTCATAGTGAATTATAGCAGCACGTAGGATCTCGCCACCGCTGTGGGATTCGAAGCTGGGTAAACTCGCCGTGTTCAATCCCGTTCTCGACGACACCAACCTTCTTCCCCACAATCCATACATAGGCTAGAGGACCCCCGTCTCCTATCAATTATGCCGATACTACGACAGTTCGCGCCCACCGTGGGGCATAAGGTTCCTGGCGTCACGTTCCAGGCGGGAACACTTGCGGCGTGGGCAAGCAGATCGCCGTCGGTCGCGTCACAAGATATGGCGGCCACAGCTACGTCAACTCGGATGAGTCCTGGCTCCCGGCGGACGACTACCTTATCGGCTGCGCAATCGTACCGATCGGAGGGATCGACGTCTTCATCGGGTATACGCCAGAGGCGTACGGCCTACCCCGTTTCTACAACCCCACCTGTAACGCCCCGGGATTTATCCCCTTTTGTTTTGTGAGTTTTTCTTTTTGCATCGACATAGCATCGCATTAATTTAATTGTTGCATTTAAATTCTTTTCACACAATTAAATTCAAATGCTTTTGAAATTAATTTAAATGTGTATTTCAAATATTTTGCAAATATTATAAACTAGTTTATTAAATTGCCTATTTTAAACTAAAACTATTTTGTAAAATCTCCTAATTCATTTTCCTTTTCTGTTTTGTTTTAAAAATAGAAAACAAAAAAGAATTAAAAGAAAAATAAAATTCAGAGAAGAAAAAAAAACTTACCTGGGCCGAAGTCCACCTCCTGGCCCATCTCCTCAGAGCCCAGCCCACCTACTCCTTCTCCTTCGTACGGAGCAGAGGGGCACCTCGCTTTACAGCGAGGCAGCCATGGTGCCCCCACCCCAACCACTCCCTTTCGCCCACCTTATAGCCTCCCCTCCTGCTCCCTCCAACCCTAGCCGCCCCTCTCCATCCCTCAGCGCCGCCGCCCCCCTTCTTCCCCATCTCTTGCTTCTCTGTATCCCGCACCACCGTAGCAGCCACCGGAGACCACCTCCCCGCCGTCCCCCACCGCTCCGAAGCCGACGAAGCACCGAGGAGGAGCACCGGAGCAGCGCGACCCCCTCGTCAAGCTCCTCCACCGAACGAATTCGACGCGGAGACGCGGTGCACGTCGACGCCGTCCCCTTCTTCCCCGCGGCCGGCGAGCCTCCGCCTCCGAATTCCGGCGTCCCCAACTTCCCGAGCACCAACAACTCCATCGAGCACCTCCACGGTGAGCTCCCGGTCCAATCCCCGCCTTCCCCCCTCTCTTGGACGGCGAAATCGACGAATCCATCGTCGGACTCCTCCGGTCCGCCATAGCCATGGCCGGACCTCCAAAGCTCCGGTTTTTGGACTCATTCCTCCCCCCCCGGCTCGGGTATCTCTTCCACTACACCGCAACACTCCCCGCACCAATCCCGCGCTCGAGCACGCCCGGCCGCCCGGCCGTGGTCGACGCCGTCGGTTTCTTTTTCTCCGCCGTACATCTGTGCTCGTACATGGTTCAGTTTTGTCAGGTGGTGTGCAGTAGTTCTAGCTACAAAACCAAACGCGCTGCAGTTTGAACACCAACACCGTCCGGTCCTAGTGGCTAGCGCAGCCATCGCTCTACCCGCACGAGGGCGCGGGTTCGAATTCGTCCCGGGGCGCGTTGTGAATAATTGCCCTTCTTTTTAATTTCTCTTCACTCAATGACATGCGGGCCCCGCTGGTCAGTGACCGCGGAGGCCAGCGCAACACACCCACGCCTACGTGGCGTCTCGGGTCCCACGGTCAGTCTCATGAGTAGAGTTCCCCTGGGTGAGAAAAGCCGAGGAGAAATCTGGATCTGGAACTTTTCGCACCGAGCCCCCTGTGCTCCTTGTGTTCACGTCTTAGCCCCCACCGACACTTCTTCTATCACGAATAGGTCCTGTAATTTACAGAAACACCCCTAATCTTAATATGTTAATAACTTTAATTCTGTAACTCCAAATTAAATAATCTTTATATGTTTATTTATCAGAAAAATTCAAAGAATATTAATATGCCATTTGTTTTCCATTTTGCATCTGTTATTTTAATTGCTTAGTGTAATTTGTTAATTGCAACTAAATAATTAAATATGGAATGTGTTGGGTTTTATTTAATTACTGCCCTATTCCATTTAATTAAATTAGATCACCCATGCCATGTGTTGCCATGTTAACCAACATTTAATATTGCTGGTAAATAAATAACTTGCACCTAAATATTAATTGTCGGGGTTGCTTTCCCGCTTAATTTGGATTACCTGTATTGTATTGCATCTTGCCATGCCATGCATCATTTTCATATGATCATGCTGAATCTTTTGTCGTAGTTGTAAAATGCATCTTTTAGGCTTTCCAGTGTTTGTTGCTTCTTCGCGGATAATACGCTGAGATGTGTGAGCAACGACAAGATCTGCTTCCATGCGGGATTACAGGCAAGCAAATTTTGCTTGTTTACCTATACATTGTCTTTCATTCCTGCCGTTGATCTCTGCTACCCTAGTATTCGATTCTTGTCGCGATCCCATCACATGTTTATCCTGCAGCCCATACAGCTTTATCCCCACATCCCATCACCTGTTGTTTGTTTATCTGTTGGCCTTGCGAGTCGTAGCGCATGCTTAGAGTTGTTTGTGCGAGTCGTCTGTTGGTCTTATGTTTCATCTGCTTAGTATGATAGATTATTCTACCTTAATAAAATGTTCTCTTATATTGGGGTATTATAATTAAAAGATAAGGCACCAGGCGGAAGGCCTTGCGAGGTGCTTTGTTCTGCTCAGTGTCGACCTAGGAACTGAGATTTTGTCCTCGGATCCAATTTTGAGCGCACTAACCACTTGTAGGAGGCCCTATGGAGCCCCCCTCGACTTTGAACGGATCTACAGCTTGTCCATGTGCCGCAACTAGTTCGGGTTTTCCATTTGCTCATATGCATGTGCATGATGATGATGATGATGATGATGAGAGGGTATGTGATACGGGTGGTCATATAGGGGGGGTGCGCGTGTAGCGGACAGTTCCTACTGTGGTTTGAGCCGCATGGCGCGTAGGCACAAACTAATGAGAATGCAATTGAGATTCGGCCGGACTCCTGACGCGTAACAACTCATATGGGTGGCACTTGGACTTGCTGTAGTGAAGGAATAAGTCGTGTTGAGAAGCCCTGATGCTTGCTTGGGTTGATCATGCGAGTATGGGTACAGTTGTGCACCCCTGCAGGGTATAATCTTATCGATGAGCCGTGTCCACGGTTATGGACGACTTTGGTGCTGATGCTGGCTAACAAGATCTAAACAACTTAAACCTAATTAATATTAATTAATTTGACTAGTAATATAGAATTACTTTCACAATAAATGGTAACTTAAACTGTTCAGCGTGTGAGTTTCCCGAATTGCTTCCTCATATTTGGTTGAGGGGGTTAATTCGAGAATGGGTTATGTTTGGTGTTAGTTGTAGATGTTTACTTTATGCGATCTCTTATCCCTCTCTGATTAGACGGAAGTTGTAGCGTGTCTCTTTAGGTTGCTAGTGTTGCTGCCGCTAAGTCCACCTACCCCATATTTTGGGAGATGGTGTAGAAAGTAGGCAAGTCGGTTTTGCTTGCCAGGGAGTGCCCTGACCCTCTTTTGGGATGTGCTTTATGTGCAGTCAACAGGTTTGAAGTCCGACGACGTTAGCTTGGGAATCCCTCCGGCTTGGCTGGGCAGGGATATGACGCCATTGCTTATCTTCGGGACTCTTAGTCCAATTTGCTTCTTATCCGTAGTCGGATACTATTCTGCTTCCGCTGTCATTTGTATCTTTGTATTGTATATTTGTATCTTGACTCGTTCGAGTCGTTGTTGTAATTTATCTTCTGTTGTATTTGTGGATGTATCGGAACTGTTATAATGTTATCACAATTCCACCCACATAATGCGCATGTTTCGGCGTGCACATTATGTCTGATGGGCGACCTAAAATCGTTATTATGCGCATTTCGGCGAGATCGCTTAGATCTACATAGTACCGATTTTAGGGCGTCACACCACCCACCAACCTTCGACCAAGCAGTCGACCGACAAGATGGATCTAAATCCGCCTTCTCCCAGGAGTCGGCCGAATCTGATTTCCACTTCGTCGGAGTTGTCGGACTGGGATCAGACTCCCAGCCGGAAAACAACGATCCTGAGTCAATCCTCCCTGCTCTACAGGAGGATGCGATGTCAGATGCCGGATCCAGATCTACCGTTCAAGTCAACGTAGACTCTGACTCTGATGATGATGCTAGTCTCTTCGAAGAGAAGATCAAAACCCGCTTTTCCAGTGGTAATCCGGCTCCTTTAGAGGGCACAGCGGATACTGACATGCCTGACAAGCTGGCTATGATGGTTGTTGTCGGCCACGAGACAACCCCAGTTACTTCGGAGGTGCAAAACAAGCCGACGGAAGATACCGGCGACACCACTGCCGTTCAACTCATTGAAAGTTCCGACAAGGTGCGTGCAAAGAAGAAAACTGGCCTCGAGAAAGGCAGCAGCAGCAAACCCACGGATTTTCTCTCCGTCATCAAAGAAGTAGACGAGATCGTGAATACTCCGGTGAATAAAGACACCCCACTTGACGAAGTGGAATAGCTTAGGCTTAATATGCTTAAGCACTCTAACTTCCTGCGAAAAAGAGAGGAGCACGTTGAGAGCCTTGCGAAGAAGATCGAGAAAGAACAGGAGAAGATGTCGGCCAAAACAAGCCGGCAACTCTTCGAGGAGAAAAGGTCATCAAAAAACCGCCGTGGCAAAGAGCCGCCAACACAAGCAACGACTGCGGCTCAAGATCTCGGGTTCGATTGGCGTATGGCACCACAACGCGTGGACAGAAGGGGAGATGTTGTCTTCTGCACCCCCGTTCTCAACGCGGCCGCCGCACTAGATACCCTGGACGACAACACTTACACGGCGGAAGAAAAGCTGGCCAATGCAAGACACTTCGTGAGCAAGGCCCTAGAACAACAAGCTCGCGCTGATTCCTACGGCCACATGGCGGATGCTCGCGGGGGAGACCTAGAGTCTAAGTCAGGAAAGTGCAAAGCTGCACCTAGCGCCGACCCCGAAGGCCCGTCTGGCTCCAGTAGCCATGGCGACAAAAGGAAGGCAACGCCACCTCCAAAGAAGACGCCACCGCCAAAGCCAAGGCGGGACGAAAATTCAAGGACAGGAAGCAGAGGAGACCTGCCACCTCCATCCCAGCCAAGACGCGATAACGGCGGTAGCCGGAACAATAGGCCGCCGCCTAGGAAAGATGTCGGCAACGACCCTCCCAGGAGAGGTCGAAGCCGGTCTCCGCAGCGTAGCACCGGCAGCAAGAAGAAAGAGGAGGCAGAAGGACCCAGGCGCAGCATAAGCCGGGCAGCGTAGGACGAGCCGGACGCAAACAGAGGCGCACGGCAGCTCGATCCAAAAGACGCACGACACCGCCTACAAGACATAGCAAGAGGAAAGGAGCCGCTATACTCTGGACCAAAGTGCTTCGGTGACGCCATCCGCAGAGAGCCGTTCCCTAAGGACATGACATCAGTGTGAACAAACTGTTCTAGGTACAACGGCCTCGTTAAGCCAGACTCATGGCTATCCGATTACGCCATGGCCATAGAAATTGCCGGCGGGAGCAGCTATATTGCCGTCCGCTACCTATCTCTCATGTTGGAAGGCACGGCAAGAGCTTGGATCGACAACCTTCCTGAAAAGTCCATCCATAGCTGGTACGACATGGAAAAGGTTTTCTCCCAGCACTTCCAAGGAACATACAAGCGTCCAAATACCTACACGGATTTGCAACGCTGTATCCAAAAGCCGGACGAAACCATGACAGATTTTGTCAGCCGTTGGATATCCGAAAAAGCCAACTGTCATGGTGTTTCGGACGCACAGGCTATCCATGCCTTCTATACGGGCCTACAGAAGAAGTCCTTGCTCCGTCATAGGCTCGTCCGCGAGCAAATCACGGACCTTGGTGAGATGCTCAACCTAGCCGCCCAATACGCGGCGGCGGATGACGACGCCCGGGACGATGACCTAGACGTCAACATCATACCAAAGCGGAACAACAAGCGCAAGCAGGCGGCGGATGACAAAGCCGGACCTTCCAACGAGGTATCCGTAGCATTCCAAGGGAATGCCGGCAAAAAGAAGTGGAAAAATAAGAAAGATGGTCGCGACGCCGGCTCAGGGCCTAAGGCGGCGCGAATCACTTATGAACAGGCAAAACTTTTGCCATGTCCCATCCACGCCTCACTGGGCAAGGTCAACCATATGCTTGGCGAGTGTAGTTTCATTGACGACTTCAAAAAGGACCCCACAGTCGGCTGGAAGTCAAAGAAGTCAAAGAAGAACGACAAGAAAGACAACAAGGAGGATGAGGATGACGATGACATGTCTATCTCAAGCGAAGATGACGCATCCGCCAAGAAAAAGAAGCCATATCCGAAGGTCAAAGAATCTCTTGTGTGCTTTGTCGGCACGCCTTCGGCTAAGGCGGATAAGGCAGAAATGCGCGAACTCAACGCGACAATGCCGGACGTCCCTCAGTATTTGAACTGGTCGGAAGCGACGATCACTTGGGACCGGTCCGACCACCCTGATCGCGTTCCTCACCCAGGCAAGTACGCCCTTGTCGTCGACCCCATTATCGACAACTTCAAACTCACAAAGGTACTTATGGATGGCGGCAGCAGCCTCAACATCCTGTACTATGACACACTAAGCCGCATGAACCTATCAGAGGATCAGCTGGACCACAGCAACCTCACTTTTCATGGCATAGTGCCCGGCAGGCAAGCAAAGTCAATGGGGAGCATTAGGCTTAAGGTAACTTTCGGACCAAAAGAGAACTACCGCTCAGAGTTCCTCCGGTTCGAAGTTGTCCCCTTCAAAAGCGCCTATCATGCAATCTTCGGACGACTGGCTTTCGCCAAGTTCATGGCAAGGCCGTGCTACATATACAACAAGCTTAAAATGCCGGGGGAGAACGGAACCATCACGATTTCCGGCAACTTCAAGAAAGCCAAGGAGTGCGAGCGTGGTATGGCCGCCTTCGCAGAAGCCATCATCCACAAGGAAGAACTCGCGCTGCTTGGGGCGGATTCAGACAACTCCATGCCAAGGCCAAAGATTGATGTCAAGAAGACCTTCGAAGCTTCAGAAGACACCAAAAAGGCGGACCTCATCCCAGGTGACAAGTCTAAGCAAGTTGTCATCGGCTCCAACCTTGACAGCAAATAGGAAGACGCGCTCGTCGAGTTCCTCCGTGAGAATCGTGACATCTTTGCATGGTCGCCTTCCGACATGCCTGGTGTACCGAGGGAACTTGTCGAGCACTCACTCAACGTCATAAAAGGATCCAAGCTGGTGAAGCAAGCAACAAGACGCTTTGGAGATGAGAGACGCAAGGCTATAGGAAAGGAGATAAATAGGCTGAAGGCTGCCAGTTTCATAAAAGAAGTTGTACACACTGATTGGGTGGCAAATCCTGTACTTGTTCCAAAGAAGAATAAAGAGCTGAGGATGTGTATTGACTATACCGGTGTTAACAAGTGCTGCCCAAAGGATCCCTTTGCGCTGCCTAGAATTGACCAAGTCGTAGACTCCACAGCAGGCTCCAAGCTGCTTTGTTTTCTGGACGCCTACTCGGGATACCACCAAATCAAGATGAGAGAGTCAGATCAGCTGAAAACATCTTTCACCACTCCATACGGGACTTTCTGCTACATTACAATGCCTTTTGGCCTGAAGAATGCAGGGGCAACATACCAGCGTTGTATGCAAAATTGCCTGCACGAACAGATCGGCCGCAATGTTCACGTCTATGTAGACGACATCGCGGTAATGTCAAAAAAGAAGGCAGATCTCCTAGAGGATTTGGAAGAAACGTTTCAGAATCTCCGGAGGTGTCAAATGAAACTCAATCCCGCCAAATGCGTTTTCGGCGTTCCAGCCGGCAAACTGCTCGGGTTTATCGTCTCAGAAAGAGGGATCGAGGTTAATCCGGAGAAGATCAAGGCCATCCAAAACATATCCAGACCCACTTGTCTGAAGGACGTGCACCGCCTAGCCGGATCGGCGGCAGCCGTCAGTCGTTTCATAAGCCGCCTAGGGGAAAAGGCAATGCCTCTCTACCGGCTATTGAAGAAATCCGACAACTTTGAGTGGACAGCAGAGGCAGATGCCGCCTTACAACAACTTAAGGAGGCCCTCATATCCGCTCCGATATTGGCAGCACCTCGATCACAGGAACCAATGCTGCTGTACATCGCGGCAACAGGAGCTGTTGTCAGCGTTGTCTTGGCTGTGGAAAGAAAGGAGAACGAAGCCGCGACGTGTGAGCAACGACCGGTCTACTTCATCAGTGAAGTATTCTCCGCCTCCAAGCAGAGGTATCCGCATTACCAAAAGCTGGCTAATGGTGTATTCTTCGCCGCCAGAAAACTTAGGCATTACTTCAAGGAACACACAGTGACAGTAGTCAGCAAGGCACCATTGGGAGACATAATCAACAATGCAGAGGCAACAGGTCGAGTTTCCAAATGGGGCATCGAGCTTGCCGCCTTTGATATAGTCAATAAACCACGGACCGCCATTAAGTCTCAAGCGCTTGCAGATTTTGTCGCCGACTGGACAGAAGCCATGGAGGAAACGACACTCCCCGAATCAGAATATGGGGTCATGCACTTTGACGGATCAAAGATGCTCAAAGGCTTGGGGGCTGGAGTCGTTCTACGTACGCCTAAAGGTGCCAAGCTTAGCTACGTGTTGCAAATCCACTTCACAGCAACCAACAACGTTGCCGAGTACGAAGCTTTGCTTCATGGGTTACACGTGGCAAACGACCTAGGCGTCAAAAGAATCCTTTGTTATGGCGACTCAGATTTGGTCGCGCAGCAAGTAAGCGGAAAATGGGATGCGAAAAGCGCAACAATGGCGGCTTACAGAGCCAAAGTTGACGAATTCGCAAAAATCTTCGCGGGCTACAAAGTCTGGCATGTTCCCAGAGCTGAGAACGAGGCGGCAGACACACTTGCAAGACTAGGGTCGGAATGCAAAAAGGTACCAAAAGATATTTTTTCTAGAACATTTGCACAAGCCATCCATTAAAGGCGCCGATTTGATGGACCCCGATGCAGAAGAACCGGTAGAAGCGGCAAGTCTCGCTGTCTACTTGACACAGCCGGATTGGACAGTCCCATGTCTCGATTTTCTAATCGACAGAAAGTTGCCGGAGGACGATGAGGTGCTAAAAAGGCAGATCATAAGGAGAGCCAAGGCATTCACGATAATAAAAGGCGAGCTATATAAGCGAAGCACGTGCGGCATCTATCAGCGGTGCATACAGCCGGAAGAAGGCCGGGAAATTCTGAAGGACATACATATTGGCACTTGCGGGCATCATGCTTCCGCCAGGTCCATTGTATCCAAAGCTTTCCGCCAAGGTTTCTACTGGCTTACCGCCAAAGAAGACGCCGAGAACATCGTAAAGACATGCAAAGGCTGCCAGTTGTACGCTCGTCAACCTCACTTGCGGGCACAGGAACTGAAGACGATTCCAATCACCTAGCCGTTCACGGTCTGGGGCTTAGACATGGTGGGTCCCTTCAAGAAGGCGCGTGGTGGGTACACCCACCTATTGGTCGTTGTCGACAAGTTCACCAAATGGGTCGAGGCTAAACCGATCAGCAAACTTGACGCACGAACAGCCACCAATTTCCTCTGGGGAATTATCTCTCGGTTTGGAATTTCACACAGCATTATCACTGATAATGGCAGCAACCTGTCTCAAGGCGACATAGAAGAATACTGCAGCGATCTGGGTATCCGGCTTGATTTGGCATCCGTGTCACACCCTCAATCCAATGGACAAGTAGAGCGTACAAACGGCCTAGTCTTATCAGGACTTAACCCTCGTCTCGAAGCTCCATTACACAGGGCAGCCGGCGCTTGGGCAGATGAGTTACAGTCGGTACTATGGAGTTTGCGCACAACGCCAAACAGGTCTACCGGCTACACTCCTTTCTTCTTAGTATATGGCGCTGAGGCGGTGCTACCTACCGACATGAAATACGATTCCCCAAGAGTTCAAGCCTACATCGAGAAAGACGTAGAAGGTGCAAGACATGATAGCCTAGACCTGCTAGACGAAGAAAGAGACGTTTCTCTACATCGCTCCGCCTTGTACCAGCAACAACTTCGCCGCTATCATAGCCAGAGAGTGCGGAAGCGAACCTTCAGAACAGGTGACCTGGTTCTCCGCCTAATTCAAGACAAAAAAGGCTTGCACAAGTTATCCCCGCCATGGGAAGGACCGTTTATAGTCACAAAGGCGCTGCTCAATGGTTCCTACTACCTAGCCGACATCCGCGACGAAGACGAAAAGAAAATGCGCAAGAAGGCGGCAGGTAAAAGGGGAACCAAGCGCAAAAAAGGCATTGACGATCCGTTCGAACAAACAAGACGGCCTTGGAATATTGAGCAGCTACGTCCTTTCTACACTTAGCAATTTATAATTGTAATAAGTTAAATATGATTATGAAATAAAAGTCTATGGTTCCTCATCTGTGTTGAGAAGAATGCCGTCTTTTGTCTTTTCTTGCAATCATATTTCCCCTATGTATCTAAGTTACCTATTTTTCTAGCTCCGTGCAAAGGTTCAAACTGGTAGATACTTGCAGCTTTCGAGCCAACCCAAAGCAAAAATAAACTTTTTGCGCCGCCTAATTCCTTTACCTCTGATTACTTATATGTGGTTCGCCTAGTAGTATGTCTTTGACACCAACATGTTGGCTTTGGTCTCTGATTCTAAACGCATGGTTTAGCCCTGGTTGTTTCAGCTAAAGTTACTGGCTGAGGTTTCGTCAACATACAAAAAGTCAAACATATAAGTCAGGGTAAAATTAAGGCGGGCCATATAAATAAAGACAAAATAAAACTTGTTAGCTAGTTTCCGCCTAGCAAAGCAGCAACAAAAGTATATACAAATATTACAAGTCAAAGTTGCATTGTTTCAGGGGCCGACAAATAAGGCTAAAAGGAGGCAAGGACAGAAAGCTATGGCTCGGGGGAGCGTCTACATCAGGCTTGGGGGCTGACAACTTCAGCCCCGAAACTATCACTCCCCTCCGCCTCGGCCGCGCCGGCAGCTCCAGCTTCCACTCCGCCAGGCACATGATGGCGCCGGTAGAAGATTGAAGTGTCCACCATATCGGCAACACGCGTGGCGTAGCCGGCAACGCTGTCCAGAACAGCGGCTGGCTCAACCTCGCAGCCGTCTTCATATGTAGACGACATGCCTTCGGTGACGGCTTCTATCTCCGCCTCAGGGTAGTGCGCCATGAATAACCCAAGTGCGGTCTTGGCACCACCCCGCGCCGCCGACTTCAGCGAGCTCTTGTGCAGCTTGGTCGCCTGCTCCAAGATAGCGGGCACGTCGCTGAACTCGGTCGGTTCCTGGCTGCCGGAGGAGGTGAAGAACTTGGCGGCAAACCGCTTGGAAGCCGCCAAAGTCTCGGTGATCAGTTCGCCTAGACGCGCAAGGCGATCCAGGCGGGGGCTGACAACCTTGTCGTCGCCTAAACCGGCGGGAACTGTATCAAAAATGAAGCCATCAGTTTGGTTCAGGCTAAGCAAAATGGCAACGTCAAATAAGGAGTGAGAAATTACCAAGGGACGAGTTATGGAAAGCAGACAACTCAATCATATGAGTTGCCAGCGCATCCTCAGCAGTTTGGGCGCGAGAAGCCTGCTTGGAGATTTCCTCGGCAGCCATCTTCTCCGCCTCCGCCAACTTCTTGCGCAGGCTTTCTAGCTCACCAGTGAGCTGGCTAGATTCCTGTGCAAATTTGAGCTGCTGGGCCTCCATCTCCTTCTTGTGAGCCTCCTTCAACTCCAAGTTGGCGGCCGCCAAATCAGAAGCTTCATTCATAAGAGCTTGCATATCAGTGGACGCCTTCAGTATATCCTGGGCGTGGTCTAGCAGTTCTACAAATATGGATTCGCTAACTAAATGATTGACGGCAACATAAGTCGAAAATATAGCTGAGGGCAAAGAGGATCAACCCTACCTTCATCTTTTTTGCGGGCCGCCTCCAACTCGGCAATCCGCAGGTCCTTAGCCTCGCACTCCTTCTTCAGGTCGTGGCAGCGCCGGTTTATCTCGACTCGGGAGGAGACAAGCTCAACGTTGGCGGACACAAGGCCCTGCAGGACAAAACAAAGGCATAAAACATATTGTCGAATAACCACTAAGCCGGCAGTCAAATTTCTTTTATTTTTGACCTGCCATCTAAGTGCTCGGGGGAAAGACTATGTATATGCCGGAGTGGTAAAAACTTACAGACATGTCGCCCTCCAAGTCGGCGAAGGCCTGCGAGGCGAAGTTGGCAAAAGCCAAAGTTGACTCCTTGGCCTCCTTAAAGGTGGACCAAGGGTCTCTGACTTTGCCGCCTCCCGCAGTCGGGGCTGCTCTCTGGGACCCGCCGGCAGTCGCCTCCAGCAACCCTTCCTTGGCGGCGCGCGATTGAGCGGCTTCATCGGCCGTAGCCTCAGCCAGAAGTACGGGAGTCTTGGGCACGCGGTCGGTGGAGGAGGCCCTTGGCGGAGCGCCAGAAGCCGGAGCCGGGGGCTGACGACGAGTGTCGCCCATAAAGTTGCCGGCTTGGAGCTGAGGAGTTGGCGGCACGGTAGCCGGCGAGCTGCCTTGAGGCTACTTACCCTTGCCAAGAAGCCTGGTCGTCAACCGGGAAGTTGCGACCCTTTCCCTGTCAATAAAAAGCAAGCACAGTCAATTGGGTGCCAGTATTGAAGAAGTTTGTCGTCTATTAAAGGCATAATTGAGTACCTTCGGTGAATGTTAATCCCCGCGTTCTCGCCAAGGTTGGCGAGAGCCGGCTCGGTAGCCGATGCGATCCGTTTCTTCCTCTCGGCAATCACCGTAGAGGAAGCGGCGCCGGATGCCTTGCGCTTCTTCGTCTTCCCGGCTTCCGACTCGTAGAAGTCGGGAGCCAGGTCATCCTCCCCCAAGTCGGAGAGCTGAAAAAGAAGACAAGTTTAATGGAGCTCAAGTTTAGCCGGCGAAGCTATCAACAACGGGCAAGGAACAAGATATCTACCTCGAGGGGAGGGTTGTCGTGGGTGTGCATGGGCACGCCCTCCACCGCCTTCACCAGCCCCGCCTTGACAAGGCTGCGGAGCCGGAACGCCAGGTCGGCAACCGGCAACATCTCTTCGCTCACGCGGAGAGATGCCGTGGCAGTAGGCGAATACTGACACATTTTGTGCGGGCTGTACCGCAGGGGGAGGATCTGTCGGCCGAGCCAGCAGAAGACGGTGTCGACCCCATCCAGCAGAGGGGGAACCATCGTCCGTGTGAGGAATTCAATCCGCCTTTGAATAAGGCGGAGTTCCTCCGTCAGCTTGGGCACCGCCTCGTCCCAGCATGGCCGGGGCATAGGTGGCGCGTTGACGAATTCCGGGATGCCAAATTGGCGGCCCGGAGCTGCCATATCTTGGCAGTAGAAGAATGTGGAGGTCCAGCCCTTGACGGATTCAAGGTATGGTATCTTGGGATACCATTGGCGGCCCTGGCGGCAGTTGAAGGTGACGCTGCCGCAGGTTGCCAGCCCGCCATCCGGCACAGTCTGTCGCCGGCAACGGAAGCAATATCTGAAGAAGTCTAAACTAGGCCTAATACCTAGGTAGCCTTCGAACAGAGTTGTGAAGCCGGCTAGGACTAAGATGCTATTGGGTGCTATGTTGTGGGGCTGGAGCCCGTAGTGATCTAGAACCTCGCTAAAGAAGGTGGAAGGCGGAAGCGCCATTCCCCTAACTAAATGGGAGGTGAGGATTACCCGCTCCCCGGCTCTCGGAGCCGGGATGATGTCTCCGAAGGCGGCCCTCGACCGGTAATCTTCTCGAGTGGGGAGGTAGCCGACGGCCTCCAAGTCTTGGAGGGCGTCTTCGTCGACTAAGGAGGGAAGCCAGTAGCGGGACCCGAGGTCCCCCGCTTCCTCTTCCTCGTCGACGGGAGCGCTTCCCGCCGTCGTCGTCGCGGTGGTCGGCGGAGGAGCTGAGGAGACCGCCTGGCGCGCGCGCGGTAGAAATCCTAGGGGCGACGGTGTCGACATTGCCCGTCGCCGCCGTCGCGGGACGAGTTACCGCGCCGCCCATCACCGTCGCGGGCGCGGTTTCGGTCGCCGGACCGCTCGACGCCGTGGAAAGGTTTTGGCCGGTGGACATCGCCGTGCTCGGAGGTCGTCGGAGGAGATGTGCTCGCCGGAGTTCGCTCGGAAGCAAGAAGCAGAGAAGTGGAAGGGCAAGAGGGCACGGAGAGCAAAGGCAGGGTGGCGAAAATGGACCGTTCGGTTACCTATTTATAGGGCCAGGCGTTGCTCCCTGTGCAACGGCGCTTTTAGTCGGACACGTGTCCAGCATCCGTTGCAGCGCACGATTGCACGATCTCCACGCCTCCTCTTTTCCCGCAATTTGTGATCATGGCGGGATTACCGCCTAGGCCGTTTTCAAACTGTCGTGAGCCGATTAAGTGGAATCCGTCAAGAAGAATGCTCGGCGGGATTGCAGAGTAGCCGTCTTTTCCCATGTTGGATAAAGGCGGCCGCATGTCAATATCAAGACACGCATGCCTCGTTGATTTTCAGAATGGTTCAAGTCCTGCAGCCGCCAACTTTGGCAGATGAAGAATAAAGAAGAAGCCGGCGCCTGGAGAACTTCAGCCTTTCTGGGGGCTAATGTTGGGGATATATCAACTAGGGGTATAACCAACATGGATCAATCCGGCTAGTCCAGGGTGGCACAAGGGTGGTAAGGCCGAAGCCTGCCGGGCGGCCCAGATAGCTGACGTACAAGGAAGTAGGCGGACGGTCCAAGGAAGGCGGAAGGCCGAACCCCATCAAGCCACCAAGCCCAAGACGGAAGGCGGCAACTAAGCCGGCTAGGTCTAAGACTCTGTTTACTTGCCGGACAAGTACTTACCTTGTACCCTGGGGTCTGGCCGCCTATATAAGCCGGCTACCAGGGAGCCTTTAGGGCAGACGCTTCAATAGGCATCATACACATTGTAACATGTTCACGACTATTGCCTCATAGTGAATTATAGCAGCACGTAGGATCTCGCCACCGCTGTGGGATTCGAAGCTGGGTAAACTCGCCGTGTTCAATCCCGTCCTCGACGACACCAACCTTCTTCCCCACAATCCATACATAGGCTAGAGGACCCCCGTCTCCTATCAATTATGCCGATACTACGACACCAATACATATGTTTAAATAAATCATTCTAAACCCATTTTCAAAGTCCGACATTTGAATCAAAACTATATTTTAAATTATAAGATATTCCAAATAGTTTTGCGACTATAATTATTGACCTAGAGTTTATTATGAATCCAAAATATAATGTTTTCGAATTAATTAAATTTTATCCAAAAATATTCTTAAATAGATATCCTGTAAATATATAAGGTAAATAAGTATTTAGCAAATTTATTTATAGCTCATCACTCAGGTTTGAAAACAAGGTTTACCTGATTCAATTAATGTCATAAATCTTTTGTATAATTCAATAAAATCTTTTTGATTTAGGGTTCATGCATTTGATGATTTTACTTTTAATAAGGAATACAAGTTTTACATTTTAGTGATTTTTAAATATTCCCAAAAATTTGGGATGTTACACGAACGAAACACCTCCACAATAACATATAATCCCTCCCACTTGGAGAGTAATTTTCCTACAAAGAATCCAAGACGAGAACTATACAATAGAACTTTCTCACCAACATGAAATTCTCTTGAGGATTCTCTTATCATGTCATCTTTTAATTTTTTCTTTAAAGAGTTTAGCATTTTCATAAACTTCACTTCTCCATTCATCTAAAGAACTCAAAAAAAAGCAATCTTTTCTCACCAGCAAGTTTAAAATCTCTATTTAGTTCTCTCACTACCCAATAAGCTTTGTGTTCTAATTCTAAGGGCAAGTGACATGCTTTTCCATAAACCATTTTATAAGGAGACATACTCATGGGATTTCTATAAGCAGTTCTATAAGCCCACAATGTATCATTTAGTTTACTAGCCCAATTCTTCCTCGTTCTATTAACAGTCTTTTGCAAGATAGATTTAATTTCTCTGTTTGATAATTCTACTTGCCCACTAGTTTGAGTATGATAAGCTGAAGCAATTCTGTGATTAACATCATATTTAGCAAGAAACTTTCTAAAACCACCATGAATAAAATGAGAACCTCCATCAGTCATAAGATATCTAGGAACACCAAACCTAGGGAAAATAATTTCTTGAAGCATTTTTTATGATGTTTCACCATCAGCACTTTTAGTAGGAATAGTTTCTACCCATTTAGTAACATAATCAACATCAACAAGTATATGTGTATTACCTTCTAAAGAAGGGAAATGTCGGCCCAGTGGGAACTGGGGTATGGAGAGCCCACTCCCCCAGGCCTCGCACACTGGCCAGTCAGACGAAACGGCTAAGGACCAGGCATCACTGCCTGGCGGGACCCTCGAGAGCCTCAAGAGGAAACGAGGGCCTCATGGGATCCCTCGCTTCAAGGGACCCTCCCGAGGCGCCAGCGCGCCTCGAGGGAATCCAACAGGAACCCCCCTTAGGCCTCCTCCGGCCTGAAGGGAAACGTCGCGGCCAAGGAAGTACGGCAAGACGCACATGGCCCCTGCCACGACCACGTGGTGACGCAAGCACCCCCGTTGCCGTTTTAGGCGATAAAGGGGTCAATAAAGCCGTGCCGCCTGCTGCGGAACTGCCAGGACCTTCTACTCTGGCGATAAAGCAGGTGGATGGCGCAACCCTCCAACGGAGAACGTCATCGTGGGCTCCACCTCAGAGACTACCACCCCTGCAGCAGAACTGCGCGGTCGTCTGCTGGTCGGCCACCGCGCCCAGCTTTATCAGCAATGGACCGCGTCCATGGACGAACGGGCCACGGTGGACTCCTTCACCGCCATGCCTTTGCCATGTGAGAACCACCTCGAAGGCCAAGTAGAAGGAGAGCGTCGGAGGCGCCTATAAAAGGGAGAAGACTTCAATCGTAGAGGGGGCGGCCTTTCTGATTCCACAACGCTTGTAAACCCTAGCGATCCCAAGTAGGATAGCCTCTGCCTGGAGGAGGAAGAAGGTCATCATTCCCCCCCCCCCCCCCCCCCCCAGGCAAGAACTGCCTCAAGGGTGCTTTCGGCAAGGCCGATTGTACTGTAAACTCCATAACTCAATACAGACAAGCAGGAGTAGCGGTATTACCTCCTCACGAGGGTCGTGAACCTGGGTACGGACCGGTGTCTTTCTCTGCAGTGGGGGCTTCGTCTTCAGGTCCGGCGAGCAACGTCGCCGGGTCCCTCGAGGGTCTTGGCCTCCGCGTTCAATCCCCTTCACGAACTACACTTCAGGAAGTGACTACCCCCACTTCTAGGGAGTCATAACCCGACATTTGGCGCGCCAGGTAGGGGACTGAGGCGCGTCAACAACCTTCGAGCCGCCTCCGCGCCATGGTGAACACCCGCGCCGCCCACGTCAACCAACGCGCTCCTGAAGGAGCGCGCGCCCCGCAAGGTGCCACGGCCACTCGTGCTCGCCGGGGCCGACCCCGCCATGAAGAACGCGCCCCCTCGGGCCCTCATGTGGAGGAGCCCGAGCGCAACTCCGAGCACCAGGAGGACGCGCAGTCGTCGCACCCGATCGGCAGGGATATGGCGCCCCCTCGGGCCCTCATGTGGAGGAGCCCGAGCGCAACTCCAAGCACCAGGAGGACGCGCAGTCGTCGCACCCGATCGGCAGGGATATGGCGCCATCGTTTATCTTCAGGACTCTTAGTCCAATTTGCATCTTATCCGTAGTCGGATACTATTTTGCTTCTGCTGTCATTTAAATCTTTGTATTGTAATATTTGTATCTTGACTCGTTCGAGTCGTTGTTGTATTATATATCTTCCATTGTATTTGTGGATGTATCGGAACTGTTGTAATGTTATCACAATTCCACCCACATAATGCGCATGTTTCGGCGTGCACATTATGTCTGGTGGGCGACCTAAAATCGTTATTATGCGGATTTTGGCGGGATCGCTTAAATCTACATAGTACTGATTTTCGGGCGTCACAAGAACGGAGTGGATGGATGGAGATGATGGCGTCGATGGTGGAGATGGTGGTGTTGGCGATGGTGATGGAGTGCAACTCGATGACGGTGACGATGGCGACGATTTCCCCCCTCCGGGAGGGAATTTCCCCGGCGACAACATAGCCTGCCGGAGAGCTTTTCTCTCCCTGTCTTCTCCGCCTCGTGGTGGCGGCGGAGATGGATTCTGGACAACATATGATTTTAGGTCTTCGGGGGGATAAAGTACGTGAAGGGGTACGCCAGGAGGTGGGCCAGAGTGGCCCTCACCACCTGCTCGCGCGGCAGCAACATGAGTCGCGCCATGAGGTGGTGAGGGCCCTGTATCTTCGCAAATATTGTATCTTGATGATGTTTTTTCTAGCAGAATTCAGACTCCAAAGTTCCATCCCCCAATGATCATCAATCATGCAAAATAGATGAAATAACATAAGTATCATCTCTAAATACGAAATATATCAATGGAAGCAGTAAATTATGATATAAAATAGTGATGCAATATGGACGTATCATGACCCCACACCTTCCTTTACTATAAATACTGAGGCTTCGAGGCGAAGTTTCCCCCATCTCTTCCACGTTCAATAAACGTCTGGTGCCCTCCATGTCTAGCGCATCCTTCGGTCAAATGACCGAAGAAGACGGGCTACCATGGTTAGGCTCCTTGTTGTCTATCAAGAAGATGCATCCTCTCGTGGTCGTGGGGTTCTTGCCTCGCCAAGCTCGCTGTCAATGGTGGCTTCCCACCACGGAGGCAACCCCACAGCCTTTACTTGTAGTGGGTCATTCCCATTTAGATATAGAAGATTACTCATTTCTAATGAATCAAGATAAAGTGAGCAAGGTTAGAGATTTATATATTTGGTAGTAGGTTGCACCATATATTTTCCATCAATAAGGGATGATGCTAGTAAAAAAATGTTCCCACTAAATTTATTTCTGCATGCATAATACTCCTCTCGTACTAAATTAAATTAAGTGTCTTAGATTTTTCCATAATACTCCTCTCGTACTAAATTAAATTAAGTGTCTTAGATTTTTCTGAATATGAATGTATCGAGATTTGTTTTTGGAAATAAAGGCAAAAGCTTTGCCTTATTCATTAATTGAGAAGAATGTGCCCGGTTTATTAGCGAAAGAAACCGGACGAAAACCATACAACAAACACCAAAACCAAAGTGAAGAGCCCACACAAGCACAAATAACAACTAAAGAAAGCACCATCCAACTCAACAACCTCGAACTACCTAAACCAACCACGAGTCGACAACAACTTTGGGAGCACTCATTTGTCGAAGATTTTCTTGCTATTCGTGTCATTCTTCTTTTTCCCCTTATAGTTTCCAACCTTACTGAGAGATTTCCCCACCTTCATGATCTCTTCCTTTGAAGCTTTCCCTGTCAAGACACAAGCAATGTCCTTACCATATCCAGGGCTGGCAACCTCTAAACAGGCGAGTAAATCGCAAAGCTCTTGAGCAAAAGGGCATCAGAGTTAGGCGCCAACACTCCTCCGTTGCCAAGAGAGGGCGTCGAAGGAGTAATAATGTGTTGTAACATGAACTACAACCGAGAGGTTGGAAACTATAGTGACACGATTTGTATTTTGGGATTGTCTTTTTTTTTCAAATTTTCCACATATATTAAACAAACAAAGAATATACGATTACAAAAACAACACTAAAATAGACTAGCAAATCTATGAGATTTTCAATCTTTTTTTTATCCATGACACAATATTACACTTTTCTGAAGGAAGCCGTAGAACAACGCCAAAACCACCAAACTACACACCTGTGAATACCACCAAAGGTTCTCCCTTTTTAATTTTGAGCCGCAATGCCAAAACTTTGTACACGCACGCAACCATTAAATTAATCAAGCAACATCGGTAAGAGCACCACCACTGATATTTCAGGGAAAGTAACCGAACCATGATTTGTATTTTGGGATTGTCTAATAATGATTTTACTTAATTTAGTTTTGTATTTCCTGTGTAATCTCGAAACAGACTTTCGCCCTGCTATATTAAATAGCCACAACCGGTACAACAATGTTGGGGGCGGAAACAGGACAAGCACATCCAAAAGAAAAGTGAAGAGAAAAAGAAAGAAAAAAGGCAACAACGATGGATCTATAAAAGTGAACAAGCACCAAGACGATTGCGGCCACCAGAGGCCTCCCACCAAGACCTAGTGCTACACTACGCCGATACAAAACAACACATTCAAAAAATGGTGCGTCAACAATGATACTACTATAAGGATTTTCCGCCGATACATGACGAGGAGGAGGGGCAACGACCTTAGGGCATCTCCAGCTGTTGCGCCCCACAGGGCCTAAAACGCCAGATTTTTGAGACCGCCGTAGCACAAAACGGCGCGGATCCGGAACTCGAGGGGCGTGATTACCAGCCGTGAACCCAGGCCGCCCCCCGGATGGCGCGTTTTTGGCTATATTTCGGCGAATACATGTCCGACTCATTTTGGCATACAAATTCACACGTTTAACCATACAAATTTGCACACAAATAAATAGTTCAACAACACAAAAAAATAAAAAAAATCGTACTAGACATCGGCATTGCCATTGCCCTTGCGCGCCCACATGTGCTGCACCAGATCATTCTGTAGAGCTTGATGTGTTCCAGCGTCTCAAATCTCCTGGCGTGTGGAGAGGAAGTGTGTCCATGATGCCGGCACCTGGTGATCAAAATCTGCAAGAGGATCCTGACGGTAGTATGGTATCCTTGCCTCCCTTTCAGGCACCGGGTCATCCCGCTCACTCTCAATGATCATGTTGAGCAAGATCACACACCACTGCATCACCTCCCACATGTTGGATTTCGACCAAGTCATAGCTGGGTACCGAACAACGGCAAATCGAGACTATAGCGCACCAAATGCTCGCTCGACATCCTTCCTGCAAGCCTCCTGGCACTTCGAAAACCAAACTTTCGCGCTTCCTGGCGCAGGGTTGGAGATGGTCTTCACAAATGTTGCCCACTTGGGGTAGATGCCATCTACAAGATAGTAGCCCTTTGTGTACTGGTGTCCATTGATCTCATAGTTCACTGGGGGAGCATGACCTTCGACAAGATCAACAAAGACATCCGAGCACTGTAACACATTGATGTCGTTGTGAGTTCCAGTCATACCAAAGAATGAATGCCAAATTCATAGATCATATGAAGCCACGGCCTCGAGAATCACCGAGCACTCTCCCTTCCTTTCCCTTTCACATCCCCTGCCAATCAAATGGACAGTTCTTTCATGCCCAATGCATGCAGTCGATACTACCAAGCATCCCGGGAAATCCTCTTGCTTCATTCTCTGCGAGGAGGCGAGCAATGTCTTGCGCATTGGGTGATCGCAAGTACATTAGGCCAAAGACTGCAACCACTGTCCGAAAGAACTTGTTCAAGCACTCAATGGCCGTGGACTCGCTCATGCGCAGATAGTCATCATGTGCATCTGCAGGAGCACCGTATGGCCATCGTGGTGAAGTAGGCCGTCGTGGCCATCGTGCACTTCTGAATAGAGGTAAACCCTACCATGCCGGTGCAGTCCTTCTTCAATTTGAAGTAGGTGTCGAAGTCTCAGATTTCTTGCATGATCTTGAGGAAGAGCTTGCGGTTCATCCTGAAAAGGCGTTGGAACACCTTCGCGTCCTGAGTGGGATCATCGGCGAAGTAGTCGGAGTAGAGGATGCAGTACCCCTCGTACCGCTGCTTCGGCTTGCTCTTGCGGCGACCCATTGTTGATCCAACACGCCGCGACCCACCCTGATTCTCGGCGAGCAAGCCGGCGAGGGAGGCCAAGATCAACGGTTTTCTTCGTCGTCGACGACGACCTGATCTTCCTCGTCGAAGAGCTCGACGAGTATCTGCTCGTTGGAGTCCATTGCTGTGTTGGCTTTTCGCCGAACACCTTGCGCATGGGGTTGTCGCCCTTCCGCCCTGAGGATCTCCCCGGAGGCGGGATCACGGAGGGGGTGGGCGGCGCCGACGGTGCGCGGCGTGGCGGGGCGAGGAAGCGGATAGAACTGTTGTGACGACGACAACGCGGTGGTGCAAATAGGGGGTTGGTGCGGCGGCGTTCCGACGGCGACACGGGAAGAAGGGAAAGGCGAGTCAGGGTGTGGGGGAAGGCGGTATCTCGCCGACACCGTTGATCCACGCGTGGTTTTCCTTCCACCGCCCCCCTAGGCCGAACCCAGTGAACTGGATTTCACCTAGGGCGCCAACGCTAAATTTCGGTAAAACAGCGCTAACTGAGTTTCTAGGCAGCAACTGATGGATAACCGACGCTATTTACTTTCGTCTACGTCAAAAAACCTAACCTCGTGTGGGGCGCTTGGGCGACTTATTAGTACTGGGGCACCCCGCAGACACTGCGCCGGAGTCGCGGCAAAGCATGAGCAGAAACATCCGGCTTATTTCCCCGGGACACGTTCGGAAATGCAGTTATTTCGGTCAAATGCATCCTTGGGTAGTCCCGTAATTTCCTGACCCGGTGGCGGCCGACGACTCGTACTCTTGATTTCTTCTTCCTCTCGCACGCGGTCGCTGCGCATCCCGCCCTCCCCACACATCCTCATTTCTGCTTCTACTTCGTCGTCGGCGACCTCCGATCGCGGCCTACTTCACCAAGTAAAAGTAGAGGGCTGTCTCCACTCTACGATCACCAACTGAGGCAGCGTCACCGGAGGGAGGCGGTGAGATCTCCGGGCGCCATGTCGTTGGATTCGGACTCCTCGTCGCAGGGCGGCGACCACCGGAGCTTCCGCCAGATCACACGGGACCGTAACCACCCCTTTCTGCTCTTTGCCCTACTACTTTTGCTTTAGATTTGCTAGCTTGATGTTACTGTTAAGGCTGTCCAGCTGGATCTGGCAAATTGCTTGTGGAGTTTGAGAAAATTGACATGGTCGTGCAAGCTTGTTGTTTCGGGCTCACATTGGAGCTGAGGATTGTACACGGATTATTTCCTTTTACTTTAGGTCTTCAGTGCTGAATTGCTGCTGAACTGAGTGATAAAGTAGTCCTATAAGCCACAGTTGGCTAGCCATTTGTTTCCTCGTGCTTTCTGAACTCGTTATTTTTGCGACTTGACTATGCGCTCCTCTCATGTACAAAAATCATGTCTAATGGTACGTGGCAAGCTAACGAACCTGACAATCGAGCAGTTGCGCCTTTTCTATTCCTGAAAAACCCGAAGGGCCAGGAGCTCTGGCAATTCGTTAAGCTTAACACTTCCTTTTCCAATTGTAGCTTAACCTTTTGATATCTTTCTGTGTCACGAGGCTAAAAACGTACTAAGAACTAGTAGTGAGAAATGGTAGTACTAATATAGGCTCACTGTCACGACCCCAATCTCTGGATTGAGAGGAGACAGGATGGGAATTAGAGTTAGGTGAGAAGAGCAAGCACGGAGGTGAGGAACAGACGGAGGATGAGAGTTTCACTTCTGAATTCTATTTCATCGATAACAGGTACAGCTCAGGTTCGGCTGGTTTATAGCAGCACCAGCCAACCCACACACTCCACGGCCTCGGGCCCACTTGACACACGCACACCCCAGATTGGCGCGTAAGGGTAACGAAGCTTCAGTACATCGTAATCCTCCCAAGTAGTTGCTGCACCTGGCAACACACCCCACTGTACCAGAACTTGCACCACCGCTGTATTGTGGCGCTTCACCATGCGCCATTCCAGAATCGCTGTTGGAGTTGATCCCACGCTTAACAGGTCAGGAACCTTTGGCAACTCAGCAAACACTGGAGAATAGCTTGGGGTGAAGGGTTTCAGCTGAGATACGTGAAACACCGAATGGATGCGACTGTCAGGTGACAAGGTGAGTTTGTATGCCAGGTTCCAAATTTCTCCTCCACAACAAACGGACCAAAGAACTTGTAAGCCAATTTAGCACATGGTCGATTGGCACTGATGATTGCGCATATGGTTGCAGCTTGAGTAACACTTGTTCCCCCACCTGGAACGATCGATCTGATCTATTCCTGTCAGCCTTCTTCTTGTAGCGAGCTTGAGCTTGCTCTAAACGGGCACGCAGATTATGTGCTAGCCAGTCCATTTCCTCTGTTGCAGCCCCCTCCTTGAATTGTTGCAGTAAGCCACCCAGATTAGGTTCCCGGCCGAACAAGGCTTTAAAAGGCGAACAACCCAGGGAAGCATGATGAGCAGAATTGTACCAGAACTCGGCAGTTGGCAACCAGCGGCGCCACTGTCGTGGAACATCATGTATCACACTACGCATATACATCTCGAGACATTGGTTTACGCGCTCCATTTGCCTATCTGTCTGGGGGTGATAAGCTGTTGAGTAAAGCAACCTTGTACCAGCTGTAGCAAACATTTCCTTCCAAATTGTGCTTGTGAAAATTCGATCTCTGTCTGATACAATAGTCCGAGGAATACCATGTAATTTGATCACATTATCCCACAATGCCTTGGCCACTTGAGTTGCTGAAAATGGGTGGCGCAAGGGTATGAAATGGGCAAGTTTTGTCAGACAGCCCACCACCACTAAGATAGAGTCATAACCTTCAGACTTTGGCAACCCTTCGATGAAATCCATCGAGATGTCCTGCCATGGAGCTTCAGGAATTGGCTGTGGCTGCAGTTTACCTTGAATCTTGATGTGTTCATGCTTTGACTGTTGATAGACCTGGCATTGTTTAACATACTCTTCGACAGCTGCCTTTAACCCAGTCCAAGCAAATAGTTTCTTCAGCCGTTGATACGTGCTTGTTGTGCCCGAATGACCACCCAACGCGCTATCATGTAGCGCACTGATCAGCTTTGTGCGAATGGCTGAGTTAGTGCCCACCCAGATGCGGCCTTTGTACTGAATGATTCCTTGCCGCAACTCAAAACCCTTCTTGTCTGGGCTGTGTAAAGCTAATTGTTGCAACAAATCTTGTGCTGCACTGTCAGTTTCGTAAGAGTTGAGCACTTTCTGCACCCAATTGGACTGACAGAGGGACAGTGCGTTGATCGACAAGAGGTGACCCACGCGAGACAAAGCAGAAAGTGCATCGGTGGTGCCGTTGTCTGCTCCTTTCCTGTATTGGAACCTGAATTGCATACCTACTAACTTAGCCATAGCTTTGCGTTGCAAGTCCGTGTCGAGTTGCTGATCACCCAAATTACACAGGCTCTTGTGATCGGTAATAATGGTGAACGGACCCTGCTGTAGATACGAACACCAGCGATCAACCGCCATCATGACTGTGATAAACTCCTTCTCATAGGTAGCCAATTTCTGATTGCGAACGCCCAATGCCTTACTGAAGTATGCCAGCGGGGCAGCGGGTGGCCATCTTGTGTAAGCACTGCACCTATGCCCATGTCACACGCATCCGTTTCGATTGCAAAAGGACGATCGAAATCAGGTAACGCCAACACGGGTGTCTGCATCATTGCCTGACGGAGCTCATCAAAGGCTGTTTGTGTCGCCGGCCAAGGTGAACCCTTTCTTGGTTAACAGCTGTTTAAGCGGCTTGGCAATCAGTCCGTAACGAGCTATAAACTTGTGATAATATCCAGTAAATCCCAACACACGGCGCAGCTCCGTTGGTGATAGTGGAACTGGCCAATCTCGCATTGCCTGTGTCTTTGCCGGGTCCGTAGCGACACCCGCATGCGAAATCACATGCCCCAATTTCTCAATTCGAGTCTGTGCAAAAGAACATTTCAATTCTTTAGCATATAGCTGATATTGTCTGAGTCGTGCCAAGACGAATCGCAGGTGCTCACGATGATCCTCCAGATTTTTGCTATCGTCCAGGAACACAATGACGAATTTGCGCGTGACGTCATCGAACATAGCGTTCATGAGGCACTGGAATGTGGCCGGGGCATTTGTCAATCCGAAGGGCATAACTTGGAAATGAAAGTGTCCGTGATGTGTCTTGAATGCCGTTTTCTCTTCGTCAGAAACCTTCATGCGGATCTGATGATAACCCGCTCGTAGGTCGAGCTTGGAGAAGAAAGCAGCGCCGGCTAACTCGTCCAGTAGTTCGTCGACAATTGGCAGAGGAAATTTGTTCTTGATTGTCACCAAATTGAGACGGCGATAATCCACACAAAAACGCCACGTGCCGTCTTTCTTTTTCATGAGCAAGACTGGAGCCGCAAAGGGACTGGAGCTATGTACAATTGTTCCTGCTGCCAGCATATCCCTGACTTGACGTTCGATCTCGTCCTTCTGTTGCGGCGAGTATCGATAAGGTTTTGCATTCTGCGGCTTGGCTCCCTCTTCCAATGTGATTGCGTGATCATACAGTCGGGATGGAGGTAACTCCTTGGGCTCGGCGAAGACATCAGTGAACTCTGTCAGCAAAACCTGAATTTCTGACGGTAAGTCTGAATCTGACTGTAGTGCATCACTTGAAAGTTCAGACACCACAGCCATTGCCCAAATTTCATTATGGTCTTCCCATTCTTGCAACATGTTCATGGTGGCTTGTTCAGGCGCTGCAGTTGAGTTGGTTGTGATGCCCTGCAAAGTAATCTGCTGTCCTTGCTGCGCAAAGGAAATTTGGTAATTCTTAGGCTGGGCAGTAGAATCAGTGTTGCAAGATGGCAATGGAGGCCGTCTACGCTACTATTTGGTAATTCTTAGGCTGGGCAGTAGAAACGAGTAGAAGACTCTAGAATACTGTAGCACTGACCTTGAACCCTCTATATAAGGAGAGCTCTCTATATGGAGAGAAGTAACAAGCCAAGGTCCTAGCATAGGTTGCTAAGGTTTGCCAGCATTTGTTTCTGTGGTGCAAGCTTCAGTAGGCAAGGTTGCCAAGCTTTTAGGCATTCGTTGCCTGTGTCATGTAGCATTTCTTGCTGCAAAATCTAATAGAAAAGGAAGACATTTGTTGCCTTAAACTGGTGTGCTCCTCTCTAGTGCTAGTCCCCTGTTTTCTTCATTTGCTAGAGAGAGAACAGAGAGGACAACGCAGAGAGGAACACCTAACAGTTGGTATGAGAGCTATAGGTTAGGAGATCAACGGATATGGCCAAGACAGCGCAGTAGCTGCAGAACGCTATGGAGGAGGTTCTCGCTGAAGCAAAGGCGGCACGGGCTGAAGCACAAGAATCACAGACAGACTGGAGGCGTTGAATGGGAAGAAGGCAAACGAGGCAGCAAAATCCGACGAGCTGGTTCTGGTAGCAACGTTAACGTTGCAGGTGAGGCCCTGGGGACTAATCAACTACCCCCAGCTGACCCGCACCAACTACATGCTGTGGGCGATGCAGATGCAGGTGGCGCTGCAATCAGCTGGCGTGTGGGCGGCCGTGAGCTCTGAAACTGTGAGCTTCGAGGAAGACCCATCTACCAGGGCGTGCCTGAGGATGTGCTGTCGTCGCTCACCGGCAAGGATACGACAAAGATGGCATGGGAGGCCATCAAAGCTATGAACATCGGCCATGATCATGTCTGTGAGAAAAAGCTGCTGACATTGCTCAAGGTGTTTGATGCGCTGGAGATGGAGGACAACGAGTCTGTGGACACCTTCTCAACACGCGTGAACAAGATGGTTGCTTCAATCCGTGTGCTTGGCGATGAGTTGAAGGAGCTTACTGTTGTCCAGAAAGTTCTCCATGCTGCGCCGGAAAGGTTCATGCATCTTGTGACATCACTAGAGCAGTGCATCGACCTCAAGACGTTGACAGTCGAGGATCTGTTGGGCGTTTTCAGGCGCACGACGAGCGAGTACGAATGCGCTTTGACGATCCTGTAGGCGGGCAACATTTGTTGTTGTCCAAGAAACAGGAGAGGTAATATCGGAAGGGTGATCGTGCTGCAGTCCACGGTCATGCCGGCGTGCGTAACCTGTTTTTTTTTCCGAAAATGGTAATCCTAAGAGTCATCCTACCATCCACTTAGGATGTGCACTAAATCATGTATTCTGAACTTTTTGCCTCCTAGGAGGTGTGTAAACATCATTCTATCTTTTCAATATAATGAAACGCAAAGGTCCTTTGCGTTTTCGCGTTTACAACCCGGTTTTTTTCTTTTTCGAAAAGGGTAATCCCGGCCTCTGCATCAAGCGATGCACACAACCATTTATTACTTACTATAAGAGTTATGTAGCGTATCTAATTTACATTTCGATAAGAGGTGTGTACGCTTTAAACGATGGGAGGAGTACATACCCCGAGGGATATGAAACCATTATATAGATATTTGCTATTTTCTCGAATTCTGATCACTATTGCTCAGTGTCATGTATTATATATTATTTCTATGCCTGATTTTGCATTTATAGGTGCACCTTTAGAACCTGGTGCCGTGATTCAATTTATTTGTTATTTTCATTCAAATGGTTCAGCTTTGTGATTATGCAGGTTTATTATTTGAAATGCTCAGATCGACTAGGAAGGATTCAAAATCAGCATGGAAGGTATCATTAACTTGACCATATTATACCTGCTCTATCAAGTACTTACCCCTGAGTTGTTTCCTGATATTTTAGTACCTACACCTTATTATTGTTTACTGTTCACTTTGATTTGTGTATGACTGTTATGATAATTATTTCAAGAGAAATGATTATCAGGCTTTAATGCTTTTTGCTTGTTATGTTATACCTTTGGTCATTACTTCAAATGTATGACTGTAGATATATTTGAGCCATTAGAAGTTTAGTTTCTCGTCGTGATTCAAATCAGAAAACTATAGGTAGTGCTCTCAATTTGTTAATGACTTCACCAACATCAGCCTAACTAGGTTTACCCAGATTTGCTAGATCAACGACCAAATGGACAACTAGTAACATGAATAATGAGGACCATACTCTGATGAGTCATGAATACGGGAAGGTAACGTATAAATTTTACACGTCATATATATATCTAATGTTATACACACCTAAATGTTAATTAACTGCATGAATCATTGTCAACCTAATCCTTGTTGTGCACATACAGTGTGAAACACCTGAGCTTGGGCACTAGTGTTGTCATGGACTTTGTCACAACATCACAATCAACAATTCTCAACCAGCATGCAATTCCTTGCGGGGCAGAAGCCAATACATCCCAATCACCCCAGTTTTCTTATAGCCTCAAGAAATCATGCATCCACAACAAAGATCAACTTTCCACCTCTTAGTTGGCCATCTACAAATGTCTTTCTAACTCCATGATGCAGAAAAAAAACCCATGTTCAATTTCTGATGCGAAAAAGACCTGAGATAATCACTTGATGAAGTATTGGGACGAAAGTGTTATGTTTTAAAGTTTAGGGACGTAAGTTTTACTTTCTGAATAGTTTGAGGACCTCCGATGCACTTCACCTTTTTTTAGGAATTAGACTAGATATAAGGTTGACATTTGATAATGATGTTGAGAACATCTAATCGGTTTACCATATTGTTTATGTACATTCTCTGAAAAATAACCTTATAAATCTGTGTACTACCTTACACATAAATATTTATGACGACTTCTAGGTTCTTATCATGGATAAGTTTACAGTCAAGATAATGTCATACTCTTGTAAGATGGCAGATATTACAGAAGAAGGAGTTTCATGTAAGTAGTCATATGTTTTGTCTTGCTGTCAATTTAATTTATTTGCAAAGGCAAAACTTTCGTACTTTATCGCTTCTTGGAAGACAGGGTAGTTATGTCCAAGTATTAATAGATACTTCATTTCCCAACCTTTAATATTTCTTGCCTCTATAGGTGTACCCTCAATACTAAATACCATCTATTTTATGTAAAAATCTGCCTTTTGGACCATAGTTGTGCCACAACTGTGCTTTACTGAAAGTTGCACCGATGCACCATACAAGGTTTCTGTAGTATATTCCGCTTCAGTTGTCATAATGTGCTGCTACCTTGGTACGGATCTTACTGCCATGCCTAGCCATTCCTATCGATCATGAATCGTTACATGCCTCTTTTTATCAATTAATTTTGATCGATGTAGGTAACAACTATTTTATTAATAGCGCACGTGTTGTGTCCTGAACTCGAGACCTCTTGTCTCTAATACCATATTGAAGTACATGCACCTAAGTAGTTTACTCAGAATATTAAGCTAATGGGAAAGGATGGAAAATATATTTCAACAACTTTGAGCTTACACCTTGAAACCTTTGGATTATGCCAGAACGTGGTTTCATGAATCATTGTTCACTGTACATGAATTTTCCATTAGATGCACCTTCTATCAGCTAATATCAAGTCTAAGCAATGATAGTTCTCTTCCAGTGGTTGAAGATTTATACAAACGGAGGCAGCCATTGCCTTCAATGGATGCTATATATTTCATCCAACCAACTAAAGAAAAGTAAGTTTTTATTTGTACAACTATTTGTCTTACTTGAAGTTATATTTGTTCAGTGCAATCTCTATCTATTGAATGACTGGACCATATTTCTATTGAATGACTGGACCATATTATTGTTATCTTCTGAAAATGTTGGCAAATTAGTATTATGATATAACAAGGTCAGAGTGTATCATCTAATTCAGTGGAAGCACATACTTTCTTATGAGTCCATGTTGGCCATCAATTGGCAAGTCCATATCAGGGTATGGACAATTTACCTCATCACCTTCAAAAATTATAGCCATCAGATGAATGTCGACAAGAAAAGCAAACCGTCAGATTTACAATCCGTTTGGAGGCTCCTATTTAAAATATTAGTCGTACATGTTGTCTAAGCTTGTTTCTTCCTATCGGTGCATCCACTTTTTTTTTCGAAATGGGGAAGCCCCAGCCTTGCATTGGTAGATGCATACGACTTTTTATTACTTTATTAAATTTCAGTTACTACAAGCTGAATACGTCATGGGTCGCAAAGGGTTGATGCAAGTATCAACCATCTAAAAAACAAGTGCCAACATAAAATGGCACTGCATTAACATGTTATTCTAAGATCAGAACACCATCTGCACTTGGTGTATAAATCTGACGCAACCATATTCAGCCAGTTGCACCCAATATCCAAAGCCTCACACTTCTCCATTGGTTGTAGGTAAGACCACGTACGGATTTAGTGAGTAGCCATCGGTATAACCTGCATAAATGAAGAAGATTTTACATTGTTAAAAATGTAATCATTCCGAATGTTCCATATGGCCCATAGTAAAGCGCAAACTCCCACTTGGATTTGTACTTTATGTTTTTTGGAAACACCCTGTAACCAATTCCCAAACAAGTTTGTAATGTTATCCGCATATCCTCTAGCGTAAAATGAAACAAATAAGTAGCTACATTGCTTGCTACAAGTGAGGCGCTCTGAAGAGCAGCATGACAGGATGATCGTTGAGAGGCACGCAATAAGGTAGTAGCAGTACCGCAGGATTCACAATACCCTGATTTTGGCAGAAGAGAGATGAAATAATGGGGCTATGCCCGGAGATCTGCCAAGTGTGCCATCAGGCATGAGGTGCTTGATGTCATCTCCTATATTAAGTTGCATGTATTAAAGTACTACAAATCTGTGCTCTTTAAGGCTTGTTTGGCCCAACCTCTAGCTCCAGCTATTACTTCCGCATGCTTGAAAACAAAATCACATGTTTGACCATCATATTGACTCTTTACTTTTTGTTTGAGCTTTTTTTCTTTTATCTTCTTTATTATTTAGATTCAGTTCCAGCCATGTTGTAAGACTATTTCCTTGACATAATAGGTCATGTAATTTACTTCCACCTATAGTCCTGCTTTATTACTTGTACCTGGTTATCGTAGTTTCACGCTGAATTTTTTTCATGTATCATTGTTGATTCATTCTCTAACCATCATGTTGTGGTGATTGCAGCATTGTTATGTTCCTCTCTGACATGTCAGGAAGAAGCCCGTTATACAAGAAGTACGCCTTAAGCTAACATTAACTACCCTCAACATCCTTTATATGAACTACCACCCACATCGTTTATGTACAGTTCCTTGGGTTGTTTATTTATTGACACACTGTTTGCGTTGTAGGGCGTATGTGTTTTTCAGTTCTCCCATACAGAAAGACTTGGTTTCTCAAATAAAAAAAGATTCAAGTGTGTTACCTCGTATTGGTGCACTTAGTGAGGTTACCTTAGTATTCTTGTTCATTTCTGTCTTTTACTTGGGTATCTTAAAGATGAAAACTGTTCTGTTCGCTATTCACTTGTTGTTCTGCTTGACATTTCCAGATGAATTTGGAGTACTTTCCTATTGATTCCCAGGTATCAATAGTTCTTCAAAGATTATGGGTTTCAGATACAATCTGTTTCTTGATACATGTTCCGTAAATGACACTTTAATAAGTATTTCCCAATAGATATTATTTCACACATGATTGACTATAATAAATTTACAGCAGATGGTGGTTTGACTTGATGCTTCAAGTTTGCTCTGTAAATCTTGAAATTGTCACAAATAAAAATGGGGAAATAATATATTGCTCTTTAGAGTATGGTGGAAGTCGATTCGTAGTGTTGGATAGCTCACGTGTTTTCCTTTCAATTTTTGGTCCTGCTTTTGTCAGTTACTAAAGCATCAAATCAATGCTCCATCGTGAAAGCTCCCATAAACATTTGTTAATAGTTACATATCCTTGGGTCAGTTGGGATGGATAGGATGATATGTGAATTACATATGTGATCTTGCACTTTTTTGCTAGAATCATAAGAATACCAAGATTCTACATAATTAAGAATCTACCTTGGTTCGAATTAGTCCAGTGAACCTCATATAGTAGATGTTAGATTTGTTTGGTGTCAATTTGTCATCGCTGTGATGTATACCTCTCTTATATATGGTGTTTTGTGCTTATTGCCTTTACCGCCCATCGCACATGCATATACTGGCCTGTTCTGCCCATTAAAATTCCATGGTCCACTGTAACAGTAGAATCATGAGACTTCCAGATTCCGTTTTAGATTCTGACAACATTGGTTTGGGGCTAAAATGGTTATTGTTATACTAGATTTAAGACACTCACGGATTGACTGTTTTGAATATTTGGTTGCATGACTAGGATTCTAGGAGGTTCACCAGTGTTCAGCATTGGCCAAGATGGTTGGTTACCATAGTGGAAACCAGTTAGTAACCAACTTTTAAATCACTGCCTTTAATTATTGGCTATTTTGTAGTAACAGTAATGAGTTAGTACAAGTTATGGTTTGCTAGGTGTATACTATGTGATTATGTATTAAAGGTGTTCTTACTAGAAGAGGATGGATACGTGAACTATTTTATGGTAAATCATTTTGTCTGGTATCAGCACTCACAGTGATTGTGTGTAGGGTTTCATAACTGACCATGAAAGGGCATTGGAGGAGCTTTTCTGTGAGAGCGCAGAAGACTTTAACAACTACAATGCTTGTTTGAACACAATGGCCACTCGTATATCTACAGTATTTGCATCAATGAGGGTATGTATATATCTGTTACTTGCAAAAGCATCTGTGCTTTTCGTCTAGTCCTTATCTGTGCTGTCTTGACGTACGAACAAAATTTGATTGAAAAGTAAAGAGTGCTGGTCTTTCAAACTTGTGCGCCGATCAGGGTTTGGACTTGTTAGCATCAAGGCTAGACGATGGACTTGTGGCGGAGATGCGTGTACGTACATCTGTCTTGTCTGCCAGCTTCTGGATGTGTTGGGCCATTGATGAGGGGCAGTAAAGAAAAATCAGAAGTCAAATTCATTTGGACTTCTGCAAACTTCTCCTCGATTCTAGATAATCTGGTCATTTAGTGTATTTGTTTTATTAGCCTTCAAGCATTGTTTTCACGAATCTTCTAACTATGAGTAGAGCTGAGTTTGAAAGCTCATGAAGCCTATAAATAGAGGCGGTAGCCTCTGGTTATGAACTCAGGATATGTACCCACTACCTATCAATAAGTAGAACTTTGTATATTTGCGGGGGAGATGGTATATGCACATCTGTCTTGCCTGCCAGCTTGTGGGTTAGGCCATTGCTGAGGGACAGTAATGAAAAGTCAGAAGTCAAATCCATTTTGACTTTTACAAGTCTTTTAGTAATATGTTGTATTGGTCATCTTAGCCTTCAAGTGATGTTTTCAAGAGGCTTCTAACTAGAGTAGAGCTGATTTTGAAGGCTCATGAAGCCTATAAATAGAGGTATGAACTCGGGCTATTTACCAACTACTTATCAATAAATAACTTTGTATTTTTGTCTTAGATCTCGCGTGCTCAGAATTTTGGACCGAACTCTTGCTGTACTGGGCAATCCATTGCCTCTAGAGCGATATCTCGAGCAGAATGCTGAAGTGGTTCCTTCAACCTTTGTGCTGTCCATATTGTAGCAGCAAAGTAGAGTTGTTCCTCCACAACCTTGTGCTGCTTCAGCCATGATGAGCGGTTCAATGTGGGGAACTAGTAATGCAGCATCTGTTGGTCCAACACATGCTCCACAGTTTCTTTTTTCTTCTGTATGGCCTAAATCCTGGGCCTCCCCGATCTCGCCCACATGGATCAGTATTTGAAATAGTAATTCTTGATGCATGGGAAACTGATGCAGTGAAAATAAAAAAAAACAGACAACCTTGGTCATTATTGAACTGGAAAGGGAAAAAGACAAAATATGTGGATGCTCCATCATGGTTTGAGTTGTGTTACTGTGATAACTTTGTTATGATCCTCATATCTTTACATGTTTGGTTTCCTTCAACTTAAACACGAAATCTAATGCTTGAAATGTTGCAACTTCGTACAGAGCAAGTGTTAGCTTATTATTTATATTCTTCTATAACATATAGGAATTTCCCCGTGTGCACTACCGCGTTGCCAAGACCATTGATGCTTCTACAATGACAACACTAAGGGACATGGTGCCTACAAAGATAGCTGCTGGTGTGTGGAATTATCTCGCCAAATATAAAACGTCAATTCCTGAATTTCCGCAAACGGAAACCTGTGAACTGCTCATAGTAGACCGTTCGGTAGATCAGGTACATTTGAACATACTTGTATATCTGAGTTCAACTTCTACACCCGTTCTACATGTAATACAGTGCTATTTTTTCTGCTGCTTCATCCTTTTTTTGATATACTGCAGATTGCACCAATAATTCATGAATGGACTTATGATGCCATGTGCCATGATCTGCTATTCATGGATGGGAACAAGTATGTACATGAGGTGAGCATGCAATCAGATATATTTTTAAATTTGTGAATGCTTTACTGTTGTTTCCTTGCTTGCTTATCGGTTTTTTATGTGACCGAAAAAGGTCCCAAGTAAAAATGGTTCAGCCTCAGAAAAAAGAGAGGTCCTGTTAGAGGACCATGATCCAGTTTGGCTTGAACTTCGACATGCCCATATAGCAGATGTGAGATCACTTATTAGTTCATCTTTCTATAGGTACGTTTTAGAAATTGACAGCTGTACACTTAACCAGCATAATTTCAGGCAAGTGAAAGACTCCATGATAAGATGACACATTTTGTCTCGAAGAATAAAGCTGCCCAACTGCACCAAGCAAGGTTTGTTCATAGTTACAAAGTACGAAACTAGGTGCCATGGCTCTTTCTTAATCAAAATAAGTTCAGATTGGTGCCATTCATCTGATGTTTTTCTTAGACTAATTCATTTCTATCTCGGAACAAACAAGTTTAAATTCCCTTATGCCATTAGGAGAATGCATGTCTTGAACTTCATTAAATTTATTAGTGAGAGCTCATTAATTGTGAAAAAATGTTTCTGACTAAACTATCTGGGCATGTCTGTATTGTTTTCATAACTGAAAACTAAGTAGGTACTGTAGCTACAATATGATGTCTCTAGCTACATAAGAAAGGATATTAGTTTTTTTTTGTTAATTGAAATAACTTATTCCAAGTGAAAACTTTATTCCTGAAACAAACTTAAATCTGTGTTTGTCAACCTAATTCTGTTAGAGTAGTTCAACGAAATACAAGTTGCATATTTCCTAACATGGCATCAGAGCCCTAGGTTTCTTTGTTCCACTGCATGTGCAACTTAGTGCTCTTTTTCATTCCGCAATCTATCGCTCCTATCGATCTCGTGATGGATTCCAAGATTTGTATTCTTGTGATTTTCCCAATCGCAATTGTTCTCCAACACGCTGAGCAGCTAGCCTCAAGTGCACCTCCTGTATGTGATTCCCCCTATTGTAATTCGTTGCGAAAGATTCCAAGTATGCCTCCATGGGATTATGCACGGCTGTCAGCTGCGAAAGATTCCAAGTGCACAAAAAAAAGGAAATGACTATGAGTATGTTGCCTTTATCAGGGCTCATCTTAGTGACCAAGTTCTTATGTCGGGTCTTGGTCCTCTTCGTTAATTTCTTGGGATTGAGATTTTTTCTACCTTATGGCGTCTTCCTCTCTCAATGAAGTACATCTAGGATCCTCAGATGAAACCTCATGTTCACCTCTGAGCTTCTGACGGCACACCTCTTTCTGATCCGACTTGCTATTGTCATCTTGCTGGGACTCTTGTCTACCTAGTTGTCACACGTCCAGATATTTCTTATCCGATTCACATTATGAGTTAGTTTGTTTTTCACTCCCACTTAAGTTCACTATCATCTCCTCCTTTGGTTCTACGATATATTTGTGGGACCATCCCTCACTGTCTTTTCTTTGCACGTTCCTCTTCACTACAACTTCAGGCATATATTGCTGTGTATTTTCCTCATTCTATAAGGGGCTTTCTGCATATTTACCACACCTCTACGTGTAATATGGGCCCATGGCCTTCAGGAAATACAAGTTGCATACATCCGAACTACACTTTTCTTTTCTTATGCTCAGTTGAATGTGTCCATTTTTATTTGTTATGTTCTGGACTTTTCTTGCTACTGTTCATTGCCTTCTGTTTAAATTTTCAGAACTGGAGCAGAGCTATCAACTAGGGACCTGCAAAAAATGGTTCAAGCTCTTCCACAGTACAGTGATCAAATTGACAAGCTTTCTCTGCATGTCGAGGTTGGTTGTTATATTGTCCGTGATATTATTTGAAGTTTTAAGATTCGTACTTGCCTGCTGTTGAATTTTTCTTCTGAACAGAAAATCATGAATTTGGATGTATTCGCTTCAAATTTTCTTCCGAAATTGGTGTAAGGTGGAATTGAGTTCTAATTTTATAGATTCCATCTAAATATAGTATCTTTAAATCGAACATTGAAAGCCCCTTTATTCATCAACTACTTGGCACAAAAACGATGTTTCATGAATCAACGGTGGTGGCACATACTGTGTGGACCTGTGAGGTCAACAAAGCACCATTTCTTTCATAACGTAGTTCGAATAGAGTTGCCACGTAACAAACCTAAGAAAACCTGAAATCAAAAGATTTATGTCATGAACATGACATGATATGGCTTATTCGAGGTAACCTTGGACACAAGAGGCGGGCACTGGCAGCTGCCAGGGGCATCGAAGGGGGAAAGAGGAAATAGATTGGTCACTTTTTACTTGATTCAGAAGGATATCAAAGTAACTTTTTGTTGCTTTTAAAATGATGGATATGGTCCAGTGGAGATATGGTTCCCATAGAAAAAAAATGAGTTGGTCCTAGGAGGAACTGGGGACCAAATTTAGTTAGGTGGGAGTGAGCCTCAAACCCTTGCTCACCACCTCACGTCCTCACATGCTAGCCAGTAAGACCCACAGCCTTTCTCAGACATGAATCTCTTAAGGATAGCAACTAACAGTTAAAAATAGCAACTAATGACCCCAAACCTTAACTAGCAGCTGGAGGGGCTTGGTGCATTTGCTGCTGTTAAGAGTATCCCTGGCCCATATGATATCATGAGAGGATCTCGGATCGCACAACAAGGATGATAAATCGGAGAAGGAGTTGGTGAGGAAAAGCAAGCAGAGGGTGAGAGGGTGAGATACGAAAACGACAACCCTGCGAAGGGCGCCGGACTCCATTATACAAGATAACGGAGCTACAGCGTTCTTGGTACATATATATACACACAAACAAAACAGAAAAGCAACTACTAGGTTAACCAGCTACCAACTGCGGCATTTCCCCTCGCAGATCACCAACTACCAGAGTTATGAAACATTCATGACCAGAAGGTCAATCAACAGCTTACAAACAACCACCAAACAGGCTTAGAAGACAACCAGCCTACACTCAAGATTTTCCAGACAACAACTATTGCTACCAAGGAACATAGCTGGGACACGACATTACTGCTGATCTTCAGCTTCCCCCATGTCCACATCTGTGACAGGAGTGTCTCCAATTGTTAATCTGTTTGCACTTGTCGAGGGCATCCTTGGCATCCCATCAGTTGCCATCCTTAGAAGAATACCAGCACCTTCCCTCAGGTCCTCCTTTTCGTGAGTGGAGTGTAGACCTGCCCAATAGTTAATAAACACGCAAGCATATCGGATTAGCTCCACCGGGGATTTGATGAACTTATTCTCAAAACAAGCACGGTTCCTAATTTTCCAAATGGCCCAACAAATGGCAGCCAACCCAGTAATCTGGATGTTCCTGCTAGCAACGAAGTGCTGAGGAATCCACCAGAAATACTGCGAAAAAGACCCAGGTATAGTCCTTGCCCCAATAGCAGAACTAACCACACTCCAAACATATTTTGCAGCTGGACATTGAAAGAATAGATGAGAGATAGTCTCATCAGATTCACAGAACTTGCATTTGACATCCCCCACCCATTTTCTTTTAACCATGTTATCTTTAGTAGAGATCGCATTGTGCCAAATGAGCCACAACCAAACCTTGATTTTCAGAGGTACTTTGGCTTTCCACAAATGCCTGAATGACCTGTCAATCCCATTGCTTGTCAGGTGTTCATACATGGATTTCACAGTAAACTTACCACTTTTAGTCCATCTCCATTTAGGTGTATCTATAGACCCATTCAGAGCTACCCCAGCCAGCAGATTCTGCAAACATCTCATTTCACCTTGGAGTTCAACATTTAACCACCTTCTGAAGCTAAAAGCCCATCTTTTGCTAGCCATGACAGCCACACTCACATTCTGTTCATTGCAGATCATAAACAGACTAGGAAATCTAGTTTTAAAAGAAGACATACCACACCACACATCATCCCAGAAGTCTGTCCTCTCACCATTGCCAACCAACATTATCCTGCCAAGCAAATATAACTGACGAACACGCAGCATATCAGACCAGCAAGCAGAATCCATTAATCTGTGTGAAACACTAGTAATCCCACCTCCTCCCAGATACTTCGCTCTGATAAACTGTTGCCAAGGTCCATCACCAACTTCTAACTTCCACCACCATTTACACATGAGACTGATATTAAATTTAGATAAGTCTCGAATACCCAAGCCCCCTTTTTTCTTAGGCTTGCAAACCAGCTTCCAGCTTACTAAATGATATCTTCTTTTTGCAGCATTACTTAGCCACAGAAAGCCTCTCCTTGGTTTGTCCATCTGCTCCAGATTAGTCTTATGTAAAAGGAACATAGACATGTGATAGACACCCAAAGCAGACATACAAATATCGATTCTAAGGACCCTACCCCCAATAGATAGAGTCCCACCCATCCAACCATTCATCATTTTCACAGATCTTTCACCCAGGAAACTCATTTCACTCACAGAATTCCTTCTTGAATTAACAGGCACCCCAAGGTATTTAATTGGCCATGTGCCTATCTGACAATTAAACATTTCAGCATATTGTTTTTGCTTATCCATATCCTCCATCACCATAAGTACCTCACTCTTCTCAAAATTGATCTTGAGACCTGACATGGATTCAAACAAATATAACAGAATTTTCAAATTCATGGCACCCTCTAGATCATCTTTAATCAGCAGAATAGTATCATCTGCATACTGTAGTATAGCAATACCTTTAACAATCAGATGATCAGCCAACCCAGTAAGTAACCCTGTGTCTTGAGCATTATGAACCATTTTTGACAAGTTCTCAGCAGCAGCATTAAACAGAAATGGAGAAAAAGGATCTCCTTGCCTTACTCCTTTAAAGCTGCCAAAGTAAGGACCCGTTTCCTCATTTACTTTCACACTTAGCGTGCCATTAGTTACTGCATTCTTAATCCAAAGCAACCACTTCTCACTAAAACCTTTTTGTCTACAGCACTCAAAAAGAAACTCCCAGTTCACCTTGTCGTAGGCCTTCTCAAAATCAAGTTTTAGCACCACGCCCTGATGTTTACGAAATTTCTCCTCTCTAAGGATCTCCAGCAACAGTTCAACCCCATCCATAATATTCCTTCCCTTGATAAAGGCAGTTTGACACTTATTAATTATTTTATCCATGAATGGTCCAATCCTCTCAGTGAGAGGGTGAGATGCTTGGAGAGGAAGGTGAGAGACGTTTTCACGTTTTACTTCATCGATAATCTTTTTTTTTTCAAGAGAACGCAAAAGGATTGCGCTTCATTTCATTGAATAGAAGGGACAGTATTTACAAGCCTAGAGAGGCAAAGTCAACAAATTGCAAACATGGGAAAAATTAGTGAACATCCCAGGCTTCTGGCAGGATGCGTAGGCCTAGAGCCCCAGCACGCGCCCACAGCGTTTCCTCTTTGATGCGTCTGAGGGTGTTGCTGCAGCTAGGTCTGGCGCCTTCAAAGGTGGTTTCGTTTCTCTGTTTCCAAACCATCCAGGCGGTCAGCAAGGTGATCGAGGCAACGCCTTTACGCATTGGCTGGGGATTTTGGGCTTGGTTGCATTCCACCAGTCGCCTATCTTAACTACAATGTGAGGTGGAGGGCATGTGGCTTGAATCCAAGATAGGACATCAAACCAAATCTGTTGCGCGAAGGGGCAGTCGACGAGGAGGTGTTGACCACTTCATAGATAATCTGATGCACCGTTTTCCTGAGCTCATAACAACGCTCGAATGCGTGGGTCAGAGACGACCACTTTTAGCATTCGGCCCATGGCCAGCCCAACTTCACACATGACACACATTCAAAGTTTTCCTATCTCAAGGTGTGACATTCTCACCCCCTTGAGACTGGGCACCGACATCCCAGATTGATGAAGCTGGATAACGAACACGGAGCACGTCGTAATCTTCCCATGTCGTAGCCGCCGGCGCCTGATTAGTCCAATGAATAAGAAGCTGAGCCACGACAACATTACCTTAGTTCCTACTGTCACCCGCTCGGTCTGGTCTTCAGCCTGGGGGATGGTATGCCGTAGACTACAACAACTTAGTTCCCACTGTCACAAGCAATTCCCGCCAGATTGCGTTCGTGAAGATGTGATAGCGGTCGGAGACCATGTGCTTCCTGAGTCATATGGTCACATGACCATATACCCCAGAAGAACTCCAGGCCAAGGCCACTCCAGGATTGCTCATCGTCTGTGCGGCTAAACCACAACCAACGGAGCGCACTCCAGATCTTGTGCACGTAGTCCGCCATATTCTACTTGCCAGCGCACACGGTTCTAATTGGCAGTTGCCCCATTAGCATCTTCGTGCCCCTCCTATTTGCACACTCATGTTGTGTTTATTCTGTGATACTGAAATGCTTTTGCGCCATATTGTATGTTTAATAATTAATTACTACACATTTACTATTTGACTCATATTTTTGTCTATCGTTTGAAGCATAAAAGAATTAATGTGTCGATTTCTGTTACTTCATTCTGTACAGATTGCAGGAAAACTTAATAGCATAATAAGGGAGCAATGTCTTCGAGATGTGGGACAGCTAGAGCAAGATCTTGTTTTTGGTGATGCCGGGACAAAAGAATTAATCAATTTTTTTAGGACACAATTGGTATTCTTCATTTGAATTACATGGAATGACATATTGGACTTCTTTGGATATTATATTTAGATATTTACTGACTCAATGCAGGGTGTAAGTCGTGAAAATAAGTTGCGTTTGCTGATGATTTATGCAGCAATCAATCCGGAGAAGTTTGAAAGTGATAAGGGTATAAAATTGATGCAGGTAAATTTGTATAACCTCTTGGTGAAATGCATTCTATTATTTTCAGCTGCTCCTGTATCTCTTTTGGTTCCGATGTAAATATTTGTTTTCTAGTAGATATACACAGCGCAGGTTAGCATCTTGAAACATTATTTTTGGGTCGTGCTCTGCTGTCATAGTTAGGTAACTGGTCACATCTTTCACTTTAGTGTTGGAGTTTTTGCTTTGTGTTTTTTTCTTAAATGAACATTCTCAGTTCCGTCCCATATATTTGATATGCAACAGCAGAGAAATAGTGAGATGATTTGGCACTCTCTTGGGGCTTCCTTTGTATGCAGCTTTAGGGCATGTCACCAAGCACTTATCTAAAATTAGTTTTATCCAATGATAGCATTTCTATGGAGGTGCCTAAATTCTGGAGCCGCCTCACTATCACTTTCTCGAGCATTTCTATGTACAACGCTAGAGAACATATCCTGTGATACGGGCCCCTAAATGATACACTGAAGACTGAACACATTCTATCTGAGCCATTTGATCTGTTCTTACAGCCAGGATAAAAAATTGGTAAGGCTGTCTTTGTGGATTAGAAGATTATGTGGGTTATTATGTAATTGGGTAAGCAGTCCTGTTCCTCTTCCTATACATGTTCGATCCTTCTCTCGGTTAATTTATTGTGCAATAGAAGCCTCCTGCCGGAACGGATTTCTAGGGCTGCCTTAGCTTACAAGCACGAATCACATGGGCAACTGGACATGCTAATGCCTCCTATATTTGAGTCCCTACATCCAAGAAATTTGGAAAAATGCTTGTAATTTCTCCATTTAGCTCCCCTAAATACAGACAGCAACATGTAATGCTGCAGGGAAAGAGTTGGCCGGCCACTCTCAAATACTACCTCTGTACGGCGGAATAAGGCGTATATTTTGGTCAAAACTCAACGTACTGTAACTTTGACCAATCCTATAAATAAATATTTAAACATTTACTACATTTAGTAAACATACCATGAAAATATAGTCTATGGTGAGTCTATTGACATTAAATTGGTATTCTAAATGCTTGGTCAAACATAATATATGTTGACTTTTGACTAAAATTATATGCCTTATTTTGAGAATGTGGGAAGTATATATCTGCACTTAAGTGGATTAAGTATCCGATTAGCGCACAATGGATTAATCAAACGGACGAGTGTGGCATGCATTCCTAGAACTGAAATGGGAGATGCAAAGTGTCGGGATTCAGAAAAGGGAAAATCTTCAAAATTATGAACAGCTAAAGTTAACCCAATGTTTCAAGAAATAGAATATTGGGCAAATATGAAAAACAGAAGTGGGAGACTGAGGGTGAGTTGTCCTCCCCCATTGATCGTATCCCTACATGCAAATATCAAGTCCCAGGATATTTGTGTTCACTGGATCACCTACGAGTTTGTATCACTAGATATATCCTCTCCAATGCTAGCAAGTTATGTTTGTGATGTCAATGTCCACACATCATCCATGTGATCCGGATTACGGCAGTCATGGAATTGCATAGGGCAGTGGCTCACAAATCCTTATCTTGCCCATGTACCGTAGTGCTTCAATGACCATTATTGCTTTAGCTTAGGAACGGTTAATTGTCTATTTTTCGAAGTATTTCTTCCCGGTGTATAGGTCCTACGTGTGTCCCTAGATTGTCAATTTAACCAATTTGAGTTGTATACAGAAAATATAGCATCTAAAGTTTCAAATGGTATTTTTTTTGTAATGTTTAACTCGTACTACGTTAGTCAAATTGACGACCTAGGGACACGTGCAGGACCTATATATCGGACCGGAGAGAGTATCAACAATCTGATATGATTCTTCAAAAGGAAAGTCTGCTACTTCTGTTGGAGTAACTTGAACCTCCCACTCCCAGACCCAAACAAACATTGCAAGGTACAGTTGTTCTGTGGTCTAGTAGCAAACGTGCAAGCACTACAAGCAGCTTAGCCGAGATGATTGTCTCGGGCTTCGGTTTAAAGGACCTTACGGAGAAAAGTTTACTTACCTGAGAGGCACTTAAGCAAAGTGAGGCTCTCCTCCCCTGTAAGCACCCTGTGGGTCTGATGATGCAAAAAAGAACCCATATTCTTTTCCTAGTCACTCATTGTCACGATGTAATGTGACGATTCCCCAATTATAACACAGATAATATCAGCAAGAGATGAGATAATCACAGAAAATAGATGAGAAACAGAGAAAAGGGGCTGAGAGCCGAGCCGAAACGTGGCAGCGGTGTTCTAGGGTTCTATTACTCAGAATATTCGATAGGTTTCTATGTTAAATCTCCAGGGTTTATAAGGCATCCGATGCAACAGAGCTCGAACGGAAAACATAACGAAAAGAAGAATGAAAACAACAGCTACAGAGATAGAAGACTGTAGACGGCGTTGGTGGGAGAACGGCCACCTGCCACTTGAATGTCGTCCTTGCGATCTTCATAAGCGAAGCGGTATCGATTGATCTGGACCGCCCGTTAACTGCATGTGAACAGTTAACTCAAGATGACGAACACTTGGTATGCTTCAGGATTCAGACAATGGTTCATGACAATTCCATTCCCCTTGAGCTCATACTAGCCACTGAGTATGGAAATCTGGAAACACAACTGCCAGGAATGTAACATCCTCCCAGCTTGTGAGCTCTTCTGGCAAATTGACCCATTTTATCAGCCACTGTACCACCGGCAAGTTGTTTCTGTGTACTACTCGGCGAGCTAAGATGGTTTCAGGAGGAATTCGATATTGCCATCATTGTCAAATTAGTGGGAGATGTGGGGTTGGTATAGCCTTTGCACCAATGTGACATGGAACACTGGGTGCAGTTTACAACCATCTGGGAGTAGCAGGTGATACGCCAATCCTCCAATTCGTTTCAAGATCATGAAAGGGCCATAATACTTCGAATGCAACTTGAGTGACCTGTGCAAGCTGAGAGAAGTGTGCCTGTAGGGCTGTATTCTTAAGTACACCATGTCTCCTTCGGCAAACTCCCGCTCCTTCCTCCTTTTGTCAGCATACCTTTTCATTCTCTCCTGAGCCTTGATCAAGTTGTTTTAATCACTTAATTGGCCAATTGTCTCCTCTGCTCAATGTCTTGCATATCTTGATTAGTGGGTTCAGCAAGCACTACTTCACTGATCATAGGAGCTGGATAACCATACAATGCCTGAAAAGGGGTCATACCCAGGGAAGTGTGGTAATTTGTATTATACCACCACTCAGCCAAGGAGAGCCACTGACTTCATTTCTTGGGACTCTCAAATGCCATGCACCTTAAGTAACCTTCAAGACATTGGTTCAATCTCTCGGTTTGCCCATCGGTTTGTGGATGATAGGAGGTGCTAAAGTTCATCTTGATATCAACAGACTTGATCAATTCCAACCATAGAGTGTTTGTGAAAATTCTGTCTCGATCAGTGACAATAACTGAGGGTATGCCATGCAATTTGCACACATTATCCATGCAGAGTTTGGCAATTTGCTTGACAGTATATGGGTGACTGAGTCCAATGAAATGTGCATATTTGGTGAACCAATCAACCACTTCCAATATCACATTATGTCCTCCTGATGTGGCTAAACCCTCAATGAAATCCATGCTCAAATGAGTCCAAACTTGTTCAGGTACTTCTAGTGGTTGCAGCAAGCCAGTATATGGAATGCGAAGCTTGATTGCACGCTCAAAGAAACGGGTTTCAAACAAAGCGAGCACGAGCATGCAATCTACCGGCGCAACAGCGGCGATACAGCCTTGCTCATTGGAGTATATGTGGATGATCTTATCACCGGTTCATCCAAGGGAGCAGTAGAGAGCTTCAAGGATGAGATGAAGACAAAATTCCAGATAAGTGACCTTGGACTACTGTAATTCTATCTCGGAATCAAATTCCAGCAGCATCGTGATGGCATCAGCCTATGCCAGGCACACTATGCCTTGCGTATCCTTCAGCTCAAAGGAATGGAAGGCTGCAATCCTGCACACACTCCAGTGGAGGAGCAGCTCAGGCTCAGCCATCATAGTACAGCAGAAGAGGTGGACGCTACAGAGTACTGGCGGATCCTTGGCAGCCTCCGCTATCCTGTACACACCAGGCCAGACCTGGCATTTGCTGTTGGGTTCGTGAGTCGATTCATGGAACAACGCACGAAGGAGCATATGATGGATATGAAGAGAATTCTTCGCTACGTGGCTATGGTCTTCACTACAGACGGAAGACGAAGGAGGTAAGTCTGATTGGTTATAGTGATAGTGACCTCGCTGGCGACATTGACACTAGGAAGAGCACGAGTGGCACACTGTTCTTCCTCGACAACTGCTTGGTAAGTTGGCAATCTCTCAAGCATAGGTTGGTTGCTCAGTCCTCCTGTGAGGCAGAATATATAGCAGCCACAACTGCAGCAAATCAGAGAATTTGGTTGGCTCGACTTCTTGGTGAGCTTCAAGGAAGGAAAGCTGAGACAGTTGAGCTGAAGATGGACAACAAGTCTGCTATAGCATTAGCCAAAAACCCAGTCTTCCACGAGCGCAGCAAGCATATCTGCAGTTGTTTTAGAGGAAATTTCTGGGATGGGCAGGTCCCTTGGACCTCCACACCCTCTTATATATATAGCTCAACTTAGGTTTACATCTCAACTGTACACTAGAATACTCTAGAGTCTTGTAGGATACTAACTCAGACTAACACTCCCTGGAATAATCTAGACTCTCCTAGGACACTACTATTACACTAACTGATATTCCAACACTCCCCCTCAAGATGGGTGATAGATATCTATCATCCCCATCTTGTTACAAGCCGACAAACACTCTTTTGTTCCTAACCCCTTTGTTAGGCAATCAGCTAATTGTTCTGCAGAAGTTACATGACTTAGCTTCAGTGTTCCCTCATCAAGCCGTTCTTTGATGAAAAAACGATCTATCTCCACATGCTTCGTTCGGTCATGCTGAACTGGATTATTTGCAATGTTGATTGCTGACTTGTTATCGCACCAAAGATTCAATGGTCCTTTCCTTAGAAGCCTTAACTCTGATAAGAGTCCTTTCATCCATAGCATCTCACTCAAACAAACGGACATTGCTCTATATTCTGCTTCTGCCGTAGATCGGGAGACCACCGACTGCTTCTTGCTCCGCCAAGATACTAAGTTTCCTCCAACAAAGACACAAAAGCCAGATGTTGACCTTCTATCATCCAGGCAACTAGCCCAATCGGCATCACAATACCCCTCTAGATTCAAGTTTCCATTAGCCTTGAACCATAAACCTCTTCCAGGACTCCCTTTTAGATAGCGCAAAATTCGGTGTGCTGCTTCTAAGTGCTCACTTCTTGGGTCATGCATGTAGCGGCTAACCACACTCACCGCATAGGATATATCAGGTCTAGTAAAGTAGATGAGTCGACCTACAAGTCGTTGATATCTCTCTCTATCAACGGGATCTCCAGATTGTGCACACAATTGATGATTTTGCTCAATAGGAGTTGAAGCTGCTCGACACCCAAGCATTCTTATATCACTAAAGGAGGTCCAAGACATACTTTCGCTGCGATAGAACTATCCCTTTGGGGGATCTTGCAATCTCAATGCCTAGGAAATACCTCAGTTGTCCAAGGTCCTTAACCTCAAACTCTTGACTCAACTTCTGCTTTAGTTGTGCCATCTCAACAATATGATCCCCAGTGATAATGATATCATCCACATACACAGCAAGAATCGTGATGTGCCGTTCTGAGTGGCGGTAGAAGACGGTGTGATCACCATTGCATTGTTTGTATCCTATACCACACATAGCACGACGAAATCGATCAAACCATGCTCGTGGAGATTGTTTAAGCCCATACAATGACTTTCTCAACCTAAGGACCTTTCCATGGGTTTGAGATGTACTAAAGCCAGGTGGAATTTCCATGTAGACTTCCTCCTCAAGATCACCATGCAAGAATGCATTTTTCACATCCAACTGATGCAATGGCCAACCAAAATTAGCAGCACAAGAAATAAGAGTTCTTACTGTACTCATCTTTGCAAGAGGTGCAAATGTCTCGTCATAGTCAATCCCATAAGTTTGACTGTAACCTCTTGCCACCAACCTCGCCTTGTATCGTTCTATTTTTCCTTCGGGTGTTTGCTTCACGGTATACACCCATTTGCAAGTAACTGGCCTTTTCCCTGCTGGAAGAAAACAAGATCCCATGTCTTGTTCTTCTCAAGAGCTTTCATTTCCTCCAACATGGCCTCATGCCACTTTGGGTCTTGTTTTGCTGCTTTCCAATCTCTTGGAATTACCACAGATTGCAATGAAGCAACAAAGGCTCTATACCCAGGTGACAATAAGTCATATGACACATAGTTTGCAATATCATGCTCAAAACCGTACCTTTCACGAGACTTTCCTGTTGTAGCTCGTGGTTCTTTCCTCAAGGCAATTGGCAAATTTAGTGAGTCATCAATGACACGTGGCTCACTCTCATCTGGGTCAAGTTCGTCGTCCACTGGAATCTGTTGTTGATTTTGCTCCCCCTGCAATTGGACCTCATCATTTGTTCGAGCTTGTTGTTGATGTTGTGGTTGCCTCCTCGATACACCCTTAAATTTTCTTCCTCATTTGGTTTTCTCCATCTCTCTTCACCTGTAGGTTGTCTCCGTGTATACACCTTAAAATTTTGTTCCTCGTTTGGCTTTCTCCATCTCTTTTCACTCATCGGACATGGCATTGAACCATCCACAACTCTCAATGGTTCATCCTCCTTTGACCTTAAAGGTTCACTCTCCCCCTCTCGACTAGCATCACTTGTGCTAGAAGAGTCAAAGTCAAATAATGAGCTGAGATCAGTCTTTTCTCCATAGAAGGGTTCAGATTCTCTGAATGTCATATCCATGCTCACAAATGTTCTCCGTTCACTAGGACTCCAACACTTGTAGCCCTTCTGTCCAGATGAGTATCCAATGAAGATGCACTTCACAGCACGTGGATCCAATTTTCCCACCGAAGGCCTATGGTCTCTAACAAAGCACGTACACCCGAACACCTTTGGTGGAACAATGAATTCATTTTTACCATAGACCATTTCGTATGGAGTTTTCATCCCAAGCACTCTTGATGGCATCCGATTGATGAGATAAGTAGCAGTCATAACAGCTTCACTCCATAAGAATTTAGGCACATTCATTGTAAACATAAGTGATCGAGCTACCTCAAGCAGATGTCGGTTCTTCCTTTCAGCTACTCCATTCTGTGGAGAAGTATCAGGACACGAAGTTTGATGAAGTATTCCTTTTTCCGATAGAAATTTATCAAATTCATTGTTCACATACTCTGTCCCATTGTCCGTCCTGATAGTTTGAATACCAGTGTTAAAGCGATTTTGGATATATGCATGGAAGTCCTTGAAACAATTAAGCACCTCACTCTTTTGTTTCATGAGATATATCCAAGTCATTCGGGAGTGACAATCAATGAAGGTGACAAAATACTTCATTCCACTTATAGAAACCACAGGAGAAGTCCACACATCAGAGTGAATCAACATGAAGGGCAATGTACTCCGGAGTCCACGACTTACATATGATGTTCTTGTGTGTTTTCCATACTCACATGCATCACACACAAGTTTCTCTTTATCTACCTTCTTCATTTCTTCAGGAAATATCTTAGTCATAGCATCAAACGATATATGGCCCATTCGACAATGTTGGAGCATTACCTTTGCTTCATCATCTCCTGCACCAACCATCAGGGAGGTGCATAATGCATCATCTATTTCTCGTCTATCCAAGTACCATAGTCCCTTATGCCTGACACCAAACCCAATCCTCCTTCCTGTTGACCTCTCCTCAATTATGCAATTGTATCGATCAGCAATGATTCGACAATCAATATCATCAACCAAGGAGCTCATAGATACCAAACTAACTGGAAATGATGGAGCATATAAGACCGAAGACAATGTAATTGACGGAGTGCATTTCACTGTGCCGACCCCTTCGACAGGTTGATAAGGTCCATCTGCTGTTTGGATGGTCTCTTTATGCATGGGTGGATGTGGAGTATAGGATGCAAATTCACTCCACCTACCTGTGACATGTGCCGACGCTCCCGAATCTAGTATCCAATTTGTACTATAAACTTCATTTGCAGGAGCCTGATTTGAGATGCTTTTCCGGCTTTGAGCAAGATTCATAAAATTACCGAGAATTGTTGTTTTCCCACTCGATTTGGAACTTTCTGCATTCTCGAATGACTGTCTCATTTTCTCTAACTCTTTGGCTGAGACTTCAAGCATCTCATTTGATCCTTGTGCCGTCAAAGTTAGTTTGTCTTTGATTTTTGCCTTGAACAGTTCAGCCAATTTGTCAAGCAATTGCTCAATATCTTGACTCTCTTCCATCACTGGATATCAGGTTACTGCAGCTCTCAGCTCACACAGTAAACAACCGCACCACTTGCTGCGCTCTTCTTTGTTCTCTTTACTCTTCAGTCTTCAGGCCAGAAACAGCAACTGCCTGTTCTCTCCTCTTTTTTTTTTTAAATTCCCACAGTACCTTCTGCTCAATCCTTGCTCCTCCCTGCCGTGTAACCTCCCTACACGGCACCCGCAGCTCCTCTGTTGCTTCACAACCAAACCAGCCACGTACAAGAGATGGCCAATGGCTTCCAATCTGCTGCAACACTACTACCTCTCCTGGCAGCACGCGCACTGCCAACCGCCGCCACCAAAACCTCAGATTTACAGCAGCCACACCTCTGCCTGCCAGCACCTCTCCGGTTGAGGCAGCTGCCCCTGCCTACACTGCCCACCTGGACGCCTGGAGCTCCTCCACAAGCCGCTGATTCACCACCGGCCACCACCAGGACCACGCGCCCCCTTCCTCACCTTAGGCCACAACAGAGCAGCCCTGCGCTATCACTATTGCCACCTCTCAGGAGCACCACGGCTCTGATACCATGTAGTTGTTTTGGAGGAAATTTCTGGGATGGGCAGGTCCCTTGGACCTCCACACCCTCTTATATATATAGCTCAACTTAGGTTTACATCTCAACTGTACACTAGAATACTCTAGAGTCTTGTAGGATACTAACTCAGACTAACACTCCATGGAATAATCTAGACTCTCCTAGGACACTACTATTACACTAACTGATATTCCAACAATATCGATATTCGGTATCACTTCATCAGAGATTGCTTGGAAGATGGTGCTTCATCAATACATCAGATCAACTCGCTGATATTTTGACAAAATCTTTGGGGCGAGTGAAGTTTCAGTAGTTGTGTGCTCGAATTGGGATGGTCAAGATCAAGTCAAGCTTGAAGAGCAAGGATTAGGGGGAGAATTGTGAGAGTAATCCTTGCCTAGTAATTAAATCAGTAGGTTCTGGAGTGTTCTAGAGCAAGGTTTAGGCTGTAAGATAAATTAGCAGTACCAACTCTGGTTAGCAGTAGAAGGTTGTAGAAGGATGCAGATAGCTGTAGAAACCTAGTTGTAGATAGCTGTAGAAGGTTGTAGAAGGTTTGTCGCAACCGACTATGTACTCCTATATATACCCCTATGTAATACAAGGGTTTGAAGCTTTTGCAGCACGCATAGAACACCTTCCACATAGCTAAGTCTAACAATCTGTAGTTTTTGGAATTTCCCCTATTACTCTCATGCTGATTCTCTCTATGATCATTTGGGCTGGAATCTTAAGATATTATGTTTCTTGACAGTTGGCAGGATTATCTGCTGATGACATGATTGCTGTAAATAATATGCGTTGCTTATGTGCTGATACAAAAAGGCCCTCCGGTGGAGGTTTTACGCTAAAATTTGATGTCCACAAGGTGAACGCTCTAGTTTGCATCTTAAGTTGTTTGTATTCATAACTTTAATGTGAGTTTGCTCATATGTACATTCTGAGAACAGAAAAAACATGGACATAGAAAAGAGCGAACATGGGAAGAATCAGCATGGGCATTGTCCCGATTTTATCCGGTTTTGGAGGTATCAACTTAAAACTATATCTTTGTATCTGCCCAAAAATGCTCATTCTGATTCTTTGCATGGCCTTTGTATGTAATTATTTCTTCATGTACATGTTCTTATTTATGTGCTTTCTTAGTAATGCTGCGGGTTCACCCAGATCTGCTAAGTTATCTGGTAAAATTGTACTATTAAATATAATATGCGTACAAGTTGTGCTACAGTTGAACTTGTAATTAGCAGAGGGTTAGGTGTTTGAGTAAAAAACGTGTAACCCTGGCCTAATATATAAAGACGCAGGGTAGCAAAATTAGGTTAGACAAAAGCTGGTAGGCTAGACCTAAGATCACGAGAAGGACGGCCCGGGCTCCCATCACAGGGTTAACTGGACAAGCTGTGGTGTGGTGGTCGAGAACTCGAGATGCGTTTGACGGCCTTGGTGGGCTTCTGTCATCGGTTTTACTATGGCAATTTAGTACATGGGGAGGAGCGCTCATAGACATCCCCCGATAAGTAGCCGAGTTCGTCGAACCCATCAACACAGCTTGATGTTGTGCTTGCTTGTCCTTGTTTTTTTTAGAGAGTACGCGATTGCGTACTTATTTATATAGAAGGAGAAACACAATTACAAGATCATATCCGGCTGCGAACAGCTGGACAGAGAACACCACACACCAACTAGGGAAGGAAAGCCTACTACTCGCTACCCACAACACCCACACCAGCTAGACCGACGAGCCCTCCCTCAACCTGCTGCCCTGTTCCTCTTTTGGCCATCATCCAAAGTTTGATCTCATCAAGGATCCTAGCCAAGAGCTGCTGGACCGAGAACTGCTGATTAGCGTTGCCAAATGGCCAAGCATTGCGATTTTTCAAAGACTCCAACAAACCAAGCAGACCAACATGTCAAACCCCTTCCTGTCCTTGGCCCGAACACTCGCTCGCTCCTGCTTCCACCACTGCGCCAGGCTGCTGTTCTGCTGGGGGATGGACAGCTGTAGGTTCAACGATCTGAAAGTGCTAAACCACACCTCTCTTGCAAACGGGCATTGCAAGATGATGTGCTCCACCGTGTCCCAGCCTTGGAGGCAGACAAAACAGGTATCCGTGTGTGCCTGAAGTCCCCTCCTACCTCGCTTCTCTGTTGTCCAAAGCCTGTTGCGGGCAGCCAACCACATGAACAGCCTGCACTTGGGTGGCGCCCCATTCCTCCAAATCTCCTCCGCTAAGCCAAAGCTAATGCCTCCCTGACAGAGCCTATCATAAGTCGACCCTGCCGAGTACATCCTGGAGCTGGAACATGGCCAGGAGTACACATCCTCCCCGTCGGCATCCCTGCCAGCATCAGCAGCTCTGGTTGCCAGCCAGAGTCTAACCCACTGCGAAGCCGCGTCAGGCGGCAAAGGCACCGTGAGATCCGTCATCCATCGATCCATACGCAAACCTTCGTGCACCGTACGGCTGTTCTTTCGTCTGTTACTGATCAACTCTGCAACCACAGGAGCAATGTCCTCGACGGAGCGCCCATCCAGCCAACGGTCTCTCCAAAAAAGAGTGCGCTGTCCATTCCCCACCGTAATATCCACGAGACTGTCGAACACTTGCTTGGCTGATGTATCATTAAGCATTGGCAGCCCAGCCCAAGGCCTGTTGCCCTCCGTCTTACTTCTCCACTCCCAGCGAACCCTGAGCGCGAGCCCCTGAAGCTTTAGGTTTTTTATGCCTAGCCCACCGAATTCATAGGGCTTGCACACGATCTCCCAAGCCACGAGGCACTGGCCTCCTGTCACCTCCTTCCCCGCCCAAGGGAAGGCGCGCAGGCATTTCTCCAGCTCCAGCAACAACCAGCACGGTGGATCGGCGACAAGCAGTAGGTGAATCGGACGCGCTGATAGCACATACTTGATCAACGTGAGCCTTCCTGTCCTGACTAACATGCCGTTCATCCACGCCGGCACCAAGTCCACCGCCTTATCAAGCATCGGCTGCCACTCAGCTTTGGTAAGCGGCCGCAAGGCTAATTGCAGACCTAGGTACTTGATCGGAAAGTTAGCCAATTGGCAGCCCAGTACCCCGGACACGCCATCCGCCAACTCTTGACTGCCTCTGATTATGCTTGTCCTTGTTTGACTGACATGCGCCTCCGTTTTGTGACAATATCTGGCAAAGAAAATCCTTACACCGCTAATCTTATATTCTCAACTGTCTATATGGCTCTGTGTCGTGCTGCAAGCCACTCGTTTAAGTTTTTTTCGTGGAAACATCATTGACATGGGATATCCATTTTAGCACCACTATGAAGGATCAGGTCAACAATTCGAACCCTGATTTTGCACATAACATCCGAAGATTCTGTTTAGTTTAATACAAAGTTTGTAACTACAGGAATTATTTAACAAATCTGTAGCACCCCCAAGAGCCACGCTAGACAAAACTGAGACCTTAATCTGAGATAAGTCTAACATAGATCTTGGAAGCCGACAGTTGAAATCGGTAACACAACAAAAACCCTACAACACAGAAAGCAATAGGTTAAGCTCTTTAAGGAGCTAAGAAGCAAATACCACGAAAATAAAGTCACTGACCTGTCAATCACCAATACAACGGAAGGCAAATTATGCTATTAGACATAGCAAAACTAACAAAAGGCCTAAGAGGCCAAAGCATAACGGCGACGTCCCAGTCCATAGATTCCAGGCTGCCGTCTGGGAACCCCAACCTACTCGTCGATGTCGATGTCCATTAGACACACCTGTTCAAATAATTGCGCAAGGCTGAGTACAGGAGGCACTCAACAAGACTTATTTAACCTGCTAAATATCTGCTCGTTCAGAGAGTATTCATGAATGTCTTTTGCATAAAGCCATCTTTATTTTCAAATCGAGGGAGGAGAGAATCTCGCATCAGTAGACTTTAAAAAAAAAGGATAAGAGAGTGAAACACAAGCTTCATCCACATCTTCAAACTCGACCAGATCATCATGAGTTGTACCACCCACCGGAATCACCCCCTCGCTCAACCCGAGGAAGCGATCCTCCCTTAGTTGGCAAGTTTTATAATTAGATTCATGTTATCTATGATCATCAGACATAAGGTACCAAGTCGTCCATAACCGTGGACACGGCTTCCCGAAAAGATTTACCCTGCAGGGGGTGTAACTACCCACACACGCCAACCAACCGATACGCTAGCTATTAGCACTCTTCCGGGGAGTGCCGGCAGGAGGGTTGGCCACGACCTTTCCCAAGCTTCGCCTATGTCCATGAGCCACAGCAGTAGGTCAGACCGCCATCTCAGCGATCCCTAGTGCGGGTTGCCAGGGTCAAGATCAGAGCGTCACACTCTCCTGACCCAAGCCCTAATTTCCTCAACTCATTTTACCGCACACGCAAATGGAAAACTCGAACTAGTGGCTTCACGTAGTAGGCTAGACAAGCTGGGGTCGAGGGAGGTCCAAGTCCAGTGTGGATGCACGAGGTCTTGGTTCCGAAGACGAGAACTCAGTTCCTAGGTCGGCAAGAATGGAACAACCCACCACAATCCCTATGTGGCCTCCCATCCAAGCCTTTAGCATATTAAACACATCTCTCACCATTCCACGTCATCCTTCCCAGCTCCGATTCATCAACCGGATCGAACAGAGGGAAGATCTAAGCAAGGCTAAGCATAGCAGACTCTCGCGATGCAACACTTAAGACAATCTAAACCTCAACTCAAAACCACATTTGAATCGCATGCATAATACCAGAATCAAATACTTTGAAATCTTATATGTGCAGATAAGAGGTTATGCTTGCCTTGCTCTTCGATAACAAGATATAACGCTTTTGGAAATCTTCGGCATCACTTGATCGAGATAACCAGAAATAACCCTTCATGAATTCCCGCTTGAGTATGTCTTCGATGATCCAACACGGTCCTCCGATATTGTCAATCTCCACTTCGGATTCGCATTCTACCGCGAAAAACGAAACACCGGAAAAGAAACGGAAACAACATTCAACCATGGCATTGATGCAATGCGCACAATGCATGACATGACAAGTTAAAATTTTGAAATGTAAAACCTACACATGGAAGGACATTTTAAATGGAGTGTGAATGCCCGAGAGGTGCCATTCGCCAAATTCCATATTGAAAGAAATGGTGTAATTTGTTCTTCTATTATAAACATGGTTCAAAGTTGCTTAAATATGCATGATAATGATGTAATTAGATAGATATTATTTTTCTGCAAATTTTGATATATTAATTACAATTTTCTGATTTAAAATGAATTATTTATGAATTTCCAAAGATTAATCAAATTTAAATCAATTTAAAACATTTATGGAATTAAATAAATAATTTGGGACCCACATGTCAGATTTTTAACAATTACATAAAACATTTTGGAAATGATGAAATCCCTGACATCAGGGACCCACCTGTCATATAATTAAATAATTACAGAAAAGAATTAAATTTCAGAAAAGAAAAGGAAAAGGAGCTGATGACGTCAGCTGATGTCATCCATGGAGCAATCCTCCCAGCCGAGCACCGATTGCTCGATTCTGTGCAAATTGGTTCGATTGCCTTGCGGCAATCGAAAGAGGACGGCGTGGCGAACCAGAAGGTGGCTGCGCCGCTGGCAGATGGTCGCCGGGGACGGTGGGATGGTTGCAGAGCGGAGCACGACGGCGGCGCATGTCGGCCCGAGGAACCAGAGGGAGAGGGAGCGAGCTGAGGGATCCCTGAGGACCGTAGGCTCACCCTGGTGCTTGTGGAGGCGTCGAGGAAGCGCGGGGAGGCCGGAGTTCGCCGGAATCGAGCTCGCCGGCGTCGGACTGAGGTTGAAGAAGATGGAAGAAATCCTCGTCTTCCCGGCTTGCCTGCACGAACAGATGGAGGAGGAGGGAGAGAAGATCACGGCGGTCCTGCGGAGCGTCTCGCCGGAGCGAGGAGTTGTCCGGAGCGGCGGCGATTCGAGAAACGGCCGAGGCTAGGGTTTCGGGTGATGCGGAGCAATGGGAAAGAAATGGGCCTAGGGTCTGCTTCCGGCGGCGGCGGGGGAGGTTTATACGCCGGGTAGGGCGGCGGCGAGGATCTTGGCGCAGGGCTCCGGCGGGGATCGGCGGAAGAGACGTCACGTCTCTGGATTTTTCTAATAACCCCCTGGAGTTTTAATAAATAGCGAAACCTTTGCAAACATGCCCCTAGTTTGGAAGATAAGACTTTTGAGGGCCTTTTTGTAAACATAAAAATTTGTACAAATATACCAGGGAACTTAGAATTTCTCAACAAAGCCATTGGCAACTTTGGATTTTGAAATTTTTGAAATTCTTTTAACACATTTAAAATAACAAGTGGGTTAGCCACTTTAGGGTTTGTCTCTTTAATTTAAAAACTCAAGTTTTGTGCAAATTTTTAATTAGATGCAAATGATGCTCATGATGCACAAACAAATCTTGATTAACAAATAGCAAATTTGGGGACGTTACAAAATCTCATGTAATTTCAAGTTTTTGTAGGATTCATTTTGATAGCTCCTTAGCATAGACATTGAATGTCTATTTTGTGCACTTCTGTTTACAGTTTTTTGCATGTAAAATGAGGTCCCTTTTGTACAGGAGTTGATTGAGAAGCTCAGCAAGGGTGAATTACCAAAAGATGAATATAACTGCATGAACGACCCCAGTCCCAGTTTCCATGGACTAACTACCACCAGCAGCACCTCAGCCCGCACAAGCCCAGCTCACTCGATGAGATCCAGAAAGACGGGTGGCTCATGGGCTAGGCCTCGTGGTTCTGATGATGGGTATTCGAGGTCAGTGGTGGATACTCCCCAAGTAGAATCTTGCCAGAACTATCTAGAACTCTGCTGCCCCCATGGATGGATTACTGTCCATGTGTTAATAGCCAGGAGTTCTCTTCCTGTACTGTATGTGCACCGGCCGTAGTGTTTAAAGAGCCTTCGACTACTGATATCAGTAAACAAATCTCTGGTATCGTGAAAAATGCACATGCATGTACTACTATGTCTAGAATAGGCAAACTGCACATGTGGTCCTTGTACCTCCATAAAAGAAGTATCCAGGTCCCTGTACTTCAAAAGGTGACTTAAATCCTTATGCTTAGTAAACATATGGCCCTTAGGTATCACTCCCTCCGTTCTACAATATAAGATGTTTTAGATGTGTCACATGCTTTTTAGATTCAGACTAAACTGAGTGGATATCTACACTAAAACGTGTCTAGATGCATGTCTATACATGTGAATGTGGAAAAGGTCCAAAATACCTTATATTGTGGAACGGAGGGAGTACTAGCCAGTGACATTTTAATTAGGTTCTTTTTTAGTTGTTGACCTAACATGGAAATGATTAATGACTGACTAAACCGTTGGGTTACTCATGTCATGCACGCATCAATCAAATGTGCAGAGTCTTGTTGTGACTTGGCAAGCTATGGTGAACCCCTTAATGATTATGATTAGGTAGTTTTCACTAATCAAATTTAGGAAATTGAAGATGCCCCAATTTTCTCCTATGTAATACAATTAATTGAAATCCTGTTTGTATGTAGATAACATTATACTCGCTCTGTTTTAAAATATAAGGCCACTTAGGTTTTTGTTTCAAATTTTAACTTATAATTTTGGTCCACAAACTATGAGTTATATGTCATAAAATAGATACCATTGGAAAGTTCTTTGACCCGAAAATATGAAGTGGCCTTGCATTTATAGATGGAGGGAGTGTGTAACTGTAAGCATGGATTGTCTACTTGACATATGGCATTTTGCAGTGATTCCGTATTGAAGCATGCGTCAAGTGATTTCAAAAAGCTTGGCCAACGAATATTTGTTTTTGTCATTGGTGGTGCTACTCGTTCAGAGGTGTGCAGTAGTATTTTCTTACTTGTTACTTCCGTATTGCCGTTGTAGCTTTAGATCCGTTCATGTTTTCAAAACCACAGTTATGTACGGACATACTAATCTGCATGTGGCAACCAATAATATGCAATTTCCAGTTACGTGCTGCACACAAACTTACTTCCAAGCTGAAGCGGGAAGTCATCCTCGGGTCGTCCAGCCTTGATGACCCACCCCAGTTCATCACAGTAAGTAGTTTGAATTGTTGTTTATCTTGTTGAATAAGCAAAGATCTTGCAAGTTGATCAAGTATATGGTCTACAGAAACTGAAGATGATGTCAGCTGAAGAGCTGACACTGGATGATCTTCAGATATGAAATCATTATGCATGGGGGATGTGGCACCAACCGGACTTTCTCCATTGTACTCATTTTGCTATTAACTTTGTGATCGTTAAGCCTAGTTACACGCTAATTGCATCAAACCACATGCTATCAATATGTTATTAAACTGTATCATATTCATTTTGTAGGGAATGACATCCCAAAACTGGCTACTCATAATTGAAATGAGTGTACATAACAGTGCCCAGCAAGTGTAACTACGTAAGGAATTTGTTTATCTGGCTAATGGTTAGTTTTTGCATCCTCAGAAAAATCTTCTGAGTTTGAGTATCAGGTGTCGTGCACGTGGGTCTTTGTAACAAAACTAGTCTATCGATTTAATTTCCTTGATTTACGAAATTACATGCATTCAAATGAATACCAAGTTTTTTTTGTGGAAAAAATATATCAGAAATCTTGTCAGGAAAATTTGCTAGTCATACGAATTTGATTGATGCATTCTCATCCTTTTCCTATGCTCCTTGGCTGTGAGTGCAATTTCCCCACTCTTGGTATTTTCAGCTTTTCCTATGCCCTGTTTGGCTAGGCTTTTGCGGTGGCTTTCCTGCTTATAAGACGTAAGCCTAACCAAATGAAAAAAAACCCAGCAAACATGCTTATGCCGCCCGAGAAAGCGAGGCGCGTGCTCGCCCGAAAACGCGAGTCGCAGGCAAAGCACGCGTGGAGGTGCCTTTTCCTGCTTTGACTTCGTGCGTTCCTACTCCCATTTTTTGTCCCCGTGAAATTGCTCTGCCCTGTTCCCCATATCTTCTATCGCCCTCTCTTGTCATGTCGCCTTCTCCTCTCCCGTGCGATTAGGGTAGGGCGAGCGCCGCCACCGCTTCCCTGATCGATGGTGAACTCCACCGTCGGCCGCCCCTTCCTGTCCGGCCGATCGTCTCCCCGCATCTCCCTCTACATTATCTCCTTGCACACATTGACGCAAGGATCGGCTGGGGCAGCCCACCTATCCCGGGGTCAGCGGAGAGTGGGGAATGTCAAGCTTCAGCTTGCTGTTGCGAATCTGGTAGTGTTTAGGCTTGATGCGGCGCATGAAAGGCGTGTTATGTCACCATGTTCGGCCTTGCTTCTCTGGAGAACCATCGCTGGGTAGCGATCTCGGATTAGGTGGCTTAAGGAGGGGATGCGAACACACGTGTTCCATGCTGTGGCTAACGTGAGCTGGACCAAGAACTTCATTCGATCTATCCGTGTGGGAGAGGATCTGGTGACTGATCAAGGACAGAAGAATTTGCTTGGTATGCTAGACACAAGAGAGCACACGCTGAATTTGGATTATCTTGCTTGTGAAGAGCATATGTGAAGGTGCTTATGTTGATGCGGAGCAGGTTGATCCCATCACGGGCCTTAGTTCCACGGCCACGGGGGAAAGGGAAGTTGGCAGTGTATTTGGTTCTTCCGACTTTGTTGAGTGTCGTAGAAGTCAAAGCGTGAGAGAACTTCATGAAGTGGGAGATTTTGTTTCTGATGATGAGGAATCTGATCATGTGGTTGTCAATGAGGATGACATTGACTGATGATGATGTGGTGAAGGAAGGCCATGTCAATGAAGATGAGGAGGGGGACGTGATGGAGACCTGATTCTTGTGGCTTCCTTTTTTGTTGTGATTTGTCCAAACCATGCTTGCTGTTTGTGAACCATGTTTGTTGTTTGTGAACCATGCTTGATTTTGTTGAGGACTTGAGGTCGTGGACCTATGTATTGTTGGCTTGCTGCAATATGCTATATGCTTATCTTTCATTGTTTGTCATTTATTTCATTTTCAAGTACTGGTCATGTGAGTGCACCTAAGTTTCATGATGAAAATATGAAATTAGGCAACTATGTTGTTCAGTATTATTTTTCTATACAAAGTTTACATTATTTTGGCTAGAAAAACCTGAGATTTTTTTTAAAATCTGCCGATATATAGTCAACTGATAAATTCGATTAACCATCCGATAAGCCGATTTATCTCTTCTCAGGTGTCGAACGATACGGTACCGATAAGCGATATCCCCACATTGGAAGACATGAGTTGCAGGATCTGAAGGCGATGATCATAGAGGTGGAAGTGTGGGGGGTTATCAAGGAGTTGCCACAAGATTGAGCCCCTGGTCCGGATGGATTCATTGAGATGTTCTATCAGAGGGCTTGGAGTGTTATCAATAATGATGTGATGTCAAGGGGTCCAACAAGTCCGGAAGTTATGCTAGGGCGATTCGGAGGTGATTCGTGTTGGGCTAGGGTTTTCCGTATTTGGCCGCAAGTTTGTCTCAGTGCGCTGATGGGTTTGTGCTCTAGGTGTCAGACGCTGCTAGGGCCGTGTTTCTCGTCGAGTTTTGGATAGCGTCCAGGACTTGTTCTCCTACGAAAAAGTACCAGATCATCAAAGTCTATGACACTGCCGCCGGCAAAAGCTGGATCGGAGGAGCTGGCGGCTAGTCCGTCAGATCCCAGGTAGCGACCTGACATAGTCTCTCGTCAAATATGGTACTCCCTTCATTCTGAATTAATTGTTGCACTAAATCTAAGTCAATTAATTTAGAACGGAGGGAGTAGATCTGTTGCTCATGGACAAGAAGGCCACTAGGTTGGCAATCAAGGGTTTGGGATCGACGTTAACCCTAAACCAAGATGGGTGATGGTCGGACAGGTTTGCTCCACGAGGAAACTGGTGATCATCGCGTTGGAGCGCGGAATGCATAGAGCATGGGGGCTGCATGGTTCGGTAATGTTCAAGGACCTCGGTGATAACTGCTTTGTGGTGAGATTTACTACAGATGGGGATTGGAAGCATGTGAGGAAGAATGGTCCTTGTCAATTTGATCTTAACGCTATTCTGATGAAGGATTTTGATGGATCAGAACATTCATCCGATATGGTGTTCGAGACTATGGATATCTGGGTTAGGGTTTTGGATTTGCCGATGGATATGATGCATAGATTTTTCGGTGAGCTTGTTGAGGGATGGATTGGACAGTATATATCCACCAAGGTTGATGATGAGGACATGGAATGGGGAAAGGATATGCGAATTTGTGTGGCGGTGAAGGTTGATCAGCCATTGTCGAGGGGAATTAATCTGAAAAACTCTGAAAATGAAGATGAAGTTGAGGGAACCTGGTTTGATCTGAACTATGAGAAGGTCCCGCATTTTTGTTTCGATTGTAGATGACTAGTTCATCTCGAGGGGCAGTATCGGGAGGAGAAGGTAGAAGTGTCGTAGTGGGGCGAATGTATCCACGCCTCTTCAAGGAAAAATATGAAGTCACCTGCACCGGTACGCCCTGCAGTCTCCACTGGGAGGTAGTGGGGCGAATGTATCCACGCCTCTTCAAGGAAAAATATGAAGTCACCTGCACCGGTACGCCCTGCAGTCTCCACTGGGAGTTGTGACACCCCTCCCCGATACAGCTTGCCAGCGAGGCGGTCGTCCATGTGCCAACCCAAGATAATTGGCCACACATCGGGACAATGTAACATATGTGCGGAGATGGAAGACGAATCCTCACCAATATCTTGCCACTCAACAAGAATAGTCCCTCACTACAAACAATACAACAATCTTGCAACAACCAAATATGCGACAAGTTATTCATAAATAAAAGTAGCCTAATATCTGGCTACAATCACGAGACTCGTGAGTACATTTTGCATGCACTCAACAAGAATAGTCCGTCACTACAAACAATCCAACAATCATACAACAACCAAACATGCGACAAGTTATTCATAAATAAAAGTAGTCTATGACATGGGTAAGAGTCTAAACTAAGCAGAACAACATAATGGTAGCATGGCATCGCAAAAAAAATGGCATGGACAATCAATGGGTGTCACCAATAAAACATGGCATGAGTTCTGAATATAGCATGGCATATGTTAGGAAAATAGCATGGTTAGTACGAGTCCAATCTTAACGGTTGGACTTAAATCTCGACACCGAGGGGCGGTGCCCAACATGTTTTAGTTTCTCACGGGTAAGTTCACATCACTAGGCACTTCGGCCCCTCGCTAACTCTGTGGCAACACTTAGATTACACGAGTCTCACAACATGTTTTGAGTTCCTTTGCAAAGTTTTCCCCGTGACAAGACTGACTCTAAGTGTGACTCGACCCAAACTTGTCCCCTGACCTGTGGATTAGGCTTATATCTAGTTTACACTCTCGAGAGGTTGCAACCATAGAGCGTGTGTAAACAATTCCGCTGGTACCCAAGTACTAGACCATTCCGCTGGTACCCAAGTACTAGACCATTTCTGGCGGCAAGTATAACTCCACGCTCCCTTGCGGTTCACAAAACCAAGACACTCATTCTTTAGCGGCGCCTAGCTCCAGAACCTTTGCAAGACTAGCCCCGACCACACAGAAACCGACTAGACTTGCCAATAGGGGTGACATCAAAGGAGGTCCTGATAAATGCTACTAAGCTAGGTCCACCCATACAGACAACACTTGAGTGAGCTAAAATATTTGGTGGGTGGCGCTGATGACTCAATCTAGTCGAGGGAGGTGGTTAAGTTCTTAGTCACATTTAAACATATCTTTTCAAAAAGGATGTTTCGACGACAATGATTGTAAAACAAGGGTTTCAAGTGTTAACATCAGAACCAAAGCATACGGTGAAAGCAATAACATAGTGATAACAAAAGAATCTCCAAATGATCCTCACAACATATCATATATCAACAATAATAGCAGGGTAATAATAGGAAGGGTTTTCGACCGGGAAGGCGATTCCGCCGACCAGCGCCCCCGAGGATAAACAACCACAACTAGATCATGTAGGCGCGTTGCCATACCCGTCCAATATGAATGTAGATATATAAGGAAATATAGTGTTTTCTTAATTATTTTTAAAGAATTTTGAAAGGATTATTAACTTAGAGTTGAAACTCGTTTGCTGGACTATATTTATATGATCGAAGTGTGGATGGAATTAACGTTAATACGGACAGGTCCCAATTTAACGTGGTATGGGTGAAGCTGGGCTCCAGGCAAAAGTTTCAGGCTATGAGATCATATAGAAATGCAGATTAGCCCAGCACGCAACGTAGGTATGGTCCATTGTTTTTGACGCGTGTTCTTCAGGAAAACGTGACTGGATCGAACTCTATGTTTCTCCGCTCGTCTTAAATTTCTCTTTTAGCTCTAGCGTACTGTTTGCAGCCTCCAAGTATGTTGTTACCGTTCCTAGTACATTTCCGAACACGGTAACCTTTAAAGTTACCTCATCAGCTATAAGATAAGTCTAGCCCAAAGAAGGAAAAAATATCAATAAATTACATAAAACCCTTTTGCACCCTTCATAATAAATATTATTGTTCCTGATCATGATACATAATAATTAAATAGTACTCCGTATAAAGTAACAAAGATTTTAAACTTCCTGATTATGATACAGGTCTAAATTTTTATACTACCTCTTGCCCACTCATGCGGTTAATCCTTTGATGTTACTCACACAACAAAGGTAGAAAGATAAAAAAAAACCAGAACTGTTCTCTTCAGTACTTAAAATAACACTTTTGACAGTAGACTGCAACCTTTGTTCAAACAAGTAACATGTGTACTCTGCTTTTCTTCGTCCTGGTTTTTTTAAAACCTCATCCAATATGATCTTGCGGGTAATGCGAATGATTCCAAGGTTATCTGCAAGTTCAATAGACTAAACAGATTAAAGGTTTAACTTTACTCAGCCAATCGTGCTAGAATATTACTCCGATGATTGTTCTAGAATATTAATATTCTAATTTACCTCTTGCCACTCCTGCCATGGGAATCTTAACTTTACTCAGTGAACAAACACAGAACCCTACATAAACCAATTTATGTAAGTTAACATATTAGTTTGGGATCTAGATGACACTACAACACACTTTTTAATCTGTCATTAAGAATCTGAAGTACAACCTAACACGAAATATACATGTATAAGTATTCAGAAAGAGGATGCATACTTCAACGTTCAAAGACATAAGAACAACGATTTCTATATGACTTGCTGTATTGCACATTTAATTGTTCATATGCAGAAAAAAATTATGTATGTGTGAACAATTTACAAGGGTTAATTGGTTATGTGCCATTTTTCTCTGAGTTTTATCTGTCTGTGCCATACCGTGCTGTTTCTCTGATCTGTGTCCAGGTTGACCCGCACTTGGTCTGACCAGTGGGGTCGGCCTGGCACGACTCAACTAGTGTGTGGCTCAGTTGGGATTTACTTTGGTCGACGCGTGGGGCCTGGGCACTAGTCTGACTGGTGGGGCCGGGGCACTAGTCTGACTTGGTGGGGTCGGGACACAAGTCTGACCTGGTGGGGTCGGACCCACCAGATGTGGAACCCACAGAGAATCACCACCGCTAGTTGGGTGTGTGCGCGACCTCTTTATATTATACTCCCTCCGTTCTAAATTGACTCAGATTTAGTGTAAGTTGTACTAAATCTGAGTCAATTAAATCAGAAGAGCGAGTATATCACAATATTGCAAAGCTATCGTTATCATTAAACGTGTTGGTGTATAGATCTGCCTCTAGTTTCTGGAGTAGATAGTTTCGGTACGGATGATTAGTAATAGGGAAACGGTTGGTCCAAATGAGACGACTGGTTTATCATAAGCGGTTGGTTACATAGAGGTTACATTGCATTAATGCTTACATCGCATTAATTAACTACGATTGACAATCACCAGATAAACAAATCCTTGAGTAACTATAAAGAGATAAAATCCTGCAGCTATCAGATTAGCCTGCTTCTTCAGATTATTCATCTGGCTTAAATGCTTGTTCAACTTCTTCAGTTCGCCTATCACTTCCGCTTCCGCAAGCCCCATCGGCGGAGCAACAATGCCCATCAGCGGAGCAGAGGGTGCAATCTCCACATTAGATGGCAGAGGAAGGTCGATGTGCACACGCCTCTCCTGTCTAAAATACGCAATGTATTCATCCACCCACTTGAAATATTTGCATGGATCTAAGCTGAGCCCATAAAAAAGTCAACCTGAACCCTAAATCCTAGATCTGAGTAAGAAATTGAAAACACTGAAGAAATCAACGCAAAAGGATGCGAGAGAAAGATATTTACATCTTGTGGTAGGCTCTCGCATGTCAAATAATCGCGCGCCATGTTCTTTCCTTGCTTAGTAGTCTTACGGAGCAGTGGTTCCTTGCGTGAGCATTAGGACATGGCGGCAACATCACCTCAGGCTGCTTTGGCCAATTGGGGCGAACGGATTATGTGGAGGAGCTCGACATTGCTGCTGCCCTTCGTCGCCCGAGAGAAAGAAGCAGAAGTAATAGGAGGAAGAAGATGGTCCAAAGAGGAGGATGGATGCTCTGTCTATGCGAGCAAGGTTGGGTGCTCTGTCTATGCGAGGAAAGAGATGGTCCAAAAACGAGAATGGATGCCCTGTCTATGCGAGCAAGAATGGATGCTCTGTCAATGCGAGGAAGAAGAAGAGGAACAAGAGGAAGCAAGAGGATGGGTGCTCTGTCTAAGAAGAGGAGGCAAATGGTGGGTCCGTGGTGAGCGTGTAACGGTCACATGCGGCGGTGCGGCTGTTGCGAGTCCACAACCCTTTTTGCTTAGAAATGTGGCCGTTTATCCTACCTTCGGAGCTCATTTGAAACACATCGAACGGGTTGTGCAGAATGAGCTTCTCACACAGTTACCGTCAATCAGATCACATAATGAGCCTCTCGCGGATCGTGCCGAGTCTGCCAGATTCCTTCTAGAGGACGATCAAACAGATGCCGTTCAATGGTAGGGTTAGATCGACGGTCATTGTTCAAATGGGGTTTGGAGGCACTTAACGGGGTTTTGAAAAGTTTGATAAAGTGTCCAAATTTCATTTAGAAGTGGCTAAGAAGGCATTTTTATCGAAACCGAAACCCTCTCTCACTCTTCTGGGAACTCTATAACTCTTTGTACGTGATATCTCATTTGTGCGTACCATTTTTCATGAAATGAACCAAACCCAGGTTTATATTTTTTATCATAACTATGTCACATAATAAGACAATGTGTGCTGGTTTCACATTTTTTTGATTTTTTAATCATTTATGATCATTTGAATGTCTGGTCAAACCTGGTCAAATGTAGTTTGAGCGTCTCCAAAATAAGTTTAAAATATGAAAATGAAAAACAAAGGGCAGATGCTTCTTAGTAACAATGAAATGAAGCTTTTATGATTTTTGTGATTTTTCTTGATTTTATCAAAATCGAAACCCTCTCACTCTCCTACGAACTCTATAACTCTTTGTACGTGATAGCTCATTTGTGCCATTTTTCATGAAATGAACCAAACCTAGGTTTATATTTTTTTGTCATAACTATGTCACATAATAAGACAATGTGCGCTGGTTTCACAATTTTTCGATTTTTTGATTCATTTATGATCATTTGAATGTCTGGTCAAACCCGGTCAAACGCACTTTGAGCGTCTCCAAAAGAAGTTTATAAGTTGAAAATGAAAAACGAACTGCAGATGCTTCTTAGTAACAATGAAATGAAGCTTTTGTGATTTTTGTGATTTTTCTTGATTTTAACGAAACCGAAACCCTCTCACTCTCCTACGAACTCTATAACTCTTTCTACGTGATAGCTCATTTGTGCGTACCATTTTTCATGAAATGAACCAAATCTAGGTTTATATTTTTTTATCATAACTATGTCACATAATAAGACAATGTGCGCTGGTTTCACATTTTTTTGATTTTTTGAATCATTTATGATCATTTGAATGTCTGGTCAGACCTGATCAAATGCACTTTGAGCGTCTCCAAAATAAGTTTAAAATAGGAAAATAAAAAATGAAGTGCAGAGGCTTCTTAGTAACAATGCAATAATGCTTTTGTGATTTTTTTATTTTATCGAAACCGAACGCGCACAGTTCATGCCCACAACGCGCACAGTTCATGCCCAGAGCACGCCCATAAGGTGTTTAACCAAATTACATCCGACCAAAATATAACTGCTAGTAATAGTAATCAGTCTCTTCTTTGACGTCACCAAAGCCGGGCATCATCTCGTCAGCCCACTTCTCGATCTCTTCGATGGGGTCGCTGATCTCTTCGTCCGACTGGTCGATTTCTTCGTCCGACTGCTCGATCTCTTCACTGATCTTCTCAAATGTTAGCTGAATGTACTTCACCTTGATGATCACCTTGATAACGTAGAGATCATCAAAACGAATCGGCAGTTGCTCCCAGAATAGATCCCAGTTCTTCTCAAACTCGAGGTAATCGTGTCCGTTGACCACTTGATATGATCCAAAGATCTCGACATCTTTCGCCATAAGACGAGAAATTTCGTGATCTTGACGTAATATGAGCTCAAGCGGTGGAAAAAACTCGGGGTAGCCATCTAGTAACTCAATCTTGAGATGCTATCAAAACAACATGGGCATCATATCAGAATAGTTCAAATGATAGAACTGAGGGATCATTCAAATGACGTAACATGAGCATCGTATCAGAATACCACAGAAACTTCATCTATAGAATCATTCTCAATCCTGTGCACGTAGTACTGAGGGATCTCTTCCAACTCCAATGTGGCATCTTGCAATACAGCGAGAGATTTCACATTCATTTCTGAATAGGTGACATCTCTCGTTTCGTGAAATATGCTCGACAGGAGGGATGGCTTGGAGCGTCCGTCAATATGTTGAAACTCTGATCAAAGAGAGGAAGTCATTCAGAAAACTTGTAAACTACTCAATGTGTAAAAAAACGAACACAAACGTGCATACCCGTGTGTTGCACAAGAGGTTTTACAGCATTGTGCTTGTTAGTCACTTCAACATTGAACAAATGCAGATCTTCATTCCAAGCGAATTTTACAACATCGCCCTGCTCGATGCCGTAGCCTTCACATAGTGCTCTTCACTGCGTTCCACAGATCTCCGTGTACATATGGATATTCGGGCTACCACTTAGTTGCTTAACATCTTCTACCCACTTATCCTGGTAGAACAAGTACTGGTCTCCGTTCGGACACCTAGCCTCCATCTAGTTCTTACGAGGGTCAAGTGCTCGGCTCTGATCTAGAAGATATCTTAAAAGGCATGGCAGAATCTACATGTAATGCCAAACCGGAGAAACTATGAAGACATTCAATGAAGGATAAACAAATGACATTCGCTCGAATTTGAAAGGCAATACTTACAACGGCCGTTTTGAGACCGTGTTCCATCGGGACTTTGAAAGTGGAACCACGAGTTAGTGTGCGACAGGGAGTTGCTTCGTAACGGCATAGAGCACAGTAATCGACTCCATCGCTATCGCTATCGCTATTGGAATCCTATTTTAACAAATGAAATTTAGAACCTGATAAACAGGCAGAACCTAGGGTTTTCCCCATTCCGCAATCCAAATACAAAATCATATCTACTCACATATAATACACCAAACAGGAAAATGAAACATGTAGAGAAGATAGCACTAACCATCAGCGACAAAATGGGGTTGATGGACTGCATCTGGAACCGTCGGCGACCAAAAAACCCCAAACGGCGAAGACGGCCGTACAGTGGCGTGGGGATGGAGCTCCTTGCTTGTCCCTTCTTCTCGACGGACGACGGGAGACTGGCCGACTACGGAAATGGCGATGGCAATGGAGCTCCTTTGCGCCCTTCAATCACCCTGCTCTCTGCCCTCAATCCAACTCCTATTGCTCTGTTTTGATCTGTTCTTGGGGGTTCATGGAAGGTTCTATGGGCGACAACAGTGAGGCAGGGAAGAAAGACCATGTGGGCCCCATCGGCGGTTTCCCTTGATTAAACAAGTCCCCCGGCACCAAGCCGACCCCTCGAAATCCCAACCGAGCCGTACACTAGCCGACCCTACGAGACTCCAACCGAGCCGCGATTCCAACCGAGCCGCGCCTGGCCGACCCCACCAGTCAGGCCAAACAAAGCGTTTGGCCGATATGCGAGCAAATCTGGGCACAGACCAGAGAAACATCGCGGGTATGGCACAGACAGATAAAACTCAGCTAGGTATGGCACATAACCAATTGACCCATGTACAAAGTTGCAAAGGACATGGATATTGAATACATTGTAATATGGCGTGATATTGAATGGAACTCACCCGTCCAGCAGCCATTGTGAGAACCGAGTCCAAGAAATTCAACCAGAATGAAACCCGAAAAATTTGCGGGATACCTGCACAGAAACATAGCCCTGCTTCACAATAGAAGAGAATTGTTATCCCAAGAAGAATGGTTTCGTTGGAAATAGAAGCAACCTAAAACACGACCATTGGAACCGGAAGCTGCTGTCGGCTGAGAGTATTATGGACACAAACTGATGCTGAGACAAGAGATCTATAGGACATGTAGGCTGATGAGTAACGTACCATAATCATCATCATCATTCGCCGCCAGGAACCTGTGCACAATGTCTGCCATTAGGGATCTGGATGAACTGAAAATTAAACGGCAATCAAGGACTGACGCCTCAAGTCGCCCTTCACTAGTAGAAAAAAGTCTAACCGTCCCGGTTGGTAAGCGCCTTCAGTACCGGTTTACCAACCGGGACTGCGGAATCGGGACTAAAGACCTCAACCTATAGTCGCGATACGATATGCAACCAGAAAGGTATCCACGTGGGCGCGTATGCGAGCTGCTCGGCGATGACCTTTTGTTCCGGTTTGTAATACAAACCGGGACTAATAAGTTCGAGTGGTTTTAGGTTTTAGCATTTTTATTTTTATTTTGTTTTCTGTTTTATTTATGATTTAAACTATTGTTTGTAAGCTACAATTACACACATCGATGCATATATTATATGAAGTGTCTAACGAGAATTGATCCATATATTACATATACATATATAACGAGACTCGTATCAAGTTAAACATGTATCATATACATAAGTGTCGTCCCAACATGATCATTATTTACGATTTATATTGTATTCTCCTGTTGAGACTATGACCTCGTCAAGCAGAAATCCACAAATTTCCTCTTGAATTCCTCTAGAGCGTTGATATGGAGTGAGATGCTCTCGTTGATTCATTTACTGGATATATCAAGAGAAGACGGTCAATATGAATACATCAAAAGTTAAATTGTGAATTGATATGTAAATGCTTTATGTACCACCATATCCATCTGCTCACTGACATACATGCGCATATACTCGCAAACGTTACTCTACTTATGTTGATTAGCTCAAAGGTCAGCTCTGGTTTAAATTGACCTTCTCCGAAATGTTTTATTAACCGCTTCCATACTCTGCCTTGACAAAGAAAATGAATAAAGAATATATTCATAACTGAAACTTAGGAAATGAGAAAAGATGTCAATATAGTATCTCTGGAGCGTTTGAGTAATGTTCTAGTAATCCTTCATGGGTCGATGTAATGAGTCCTCGATCTGAACTTTCCCCAAGTCAATTTCAATGTTGAAGAGAATCCAGTGGTGGCTGCACATACACATCAACACATAGAAGATGATTTAGTAAATATTAAGTCTCTAGCTAACTCATCAACATCGAGTACGAGGAAAATGAACATGTAACACTCTAACCTGAAGTTGTACGGAAATAATATGTTATTGAAATGTTGTTTCTCCAAAAAAATTGAGCAAGTTGTTCTCCGTTTCCCCTAGGTTTATTTTTAAGGTATGTATATGAACTTGATCTGGGTCCATGAACCCAATTTGATAAATCCGGTTCCTCCTACACTCAAGAATCTTCATTCTACATAGCAGCGTACAAAAGAATGTAGTGATGACATTTATATTATAGGAAAATGATACGAGATTAGCTTTAGAAATAAATTAATCACTTACAAACAATAGCAGCTGATGATAGATTTGTCAAGGGCCTTCTGGTTGAATAACTGAAAGAGTTCGTCAAAGTCAATATGGATCATCTATTCTCCTATGAAGTAATGCTCATCTCTAAGTTTAACAGACGGTAACTCGTCCTCGTCTTCTGAGGCATCCTTGTACCATTTATGTAATGCTCGCATTCTTGTAGGTAGGTTGGCCCACTCCTCCTTCGTGACCAGATCATTCCCAAGACGATATTGCAAGCCTCGGGAGCAATGTCGGCCTCTATCAAATCCACCATTTCTTCGTAGGTCATACCAGGAATCTCATACCCTTCTGGTATCACAATCTTTAGATGGCAACTTCAGCGGAGCAACGTCGCGTCTGTTCCGCTTTGTTTCCTCGAGCCCCTCATTATTTTCCTTGTCAATACAACGATCATAGCCCGATAGTAAGTTTAAAACATATTGCGGTGGTTGAAAACAATGTTTCAGGAAGTACTCTATTTTTTTCGGATCAATTGAACGTCTGGCTTGTTTTACACAGGGGGCTAATAAGGGTAAGGAATCTTTGAAGGACTCCTGGGGACCTTTGGAAGCGGCGACGATTTCGCCTTAGTAGGCGGAGGCGGGCACTTAGTCAAGTTACCCCACTTGACCTGTCTGATCTTCCGCTTTCCTGCCCTGTACTCAGGCGAAAAAGGTTCATGCGAAGAAGGTTCAGGCTGCTGTCGTGGCAGCGAAGATCGAGGTGGAGACATGTAGGTGTCATCGTCGTCCCTATCGAAGTTCAATGGACTTGGAGGTGGTGGAGGTGACAGAGACCGTGGCCTCTGAGTCGAGCCTGAAAATATAATGTATTTCTTTTTTTCCATAAAATGATTCCATGCCTGACTTATTCCAGGCTCGCCTCCCCTTCAGGGCTAGGGTGGTCAATATCCAATGTCTCGCATCAAGGTACAATTTCCTCCACCCCAACACGAGCATACCCCAGCTGGAACCTTGCGGCAATGCCAACACACTTCAGGATCAACTTTTAAAGCAAAGCCGACGGCCACCTTCACATATATGTTCTTCATTGGCTGGTGCAGCTCACATTCAGTCTCATCTTTGATATTATCCACGAGGTAGCGATCCATCGGTGACGCATCAACTTCTCCATCATTGTCATGCAACCCCGTGGAAGCCACACTGCTCCTCCATCTAGATGGGCCATCAGCTGCAGGATCTATGTAAATCTGATCAGCCTCTGGACGGCTTGAAAATTTCTCCTGCATCTTCGTATACATCGCAAAGAGTAGCTCGTTCCTTTCGTCCACCTTCTTTAGCCGGTGTGCAGCCTGCTGCTCCCTCCTCTTCATTGCTCTGGCTCGACTTCTATAAGTATGATAGTCCTCATGAAACCCATCTTCCAAGGAACACCTCCATTGCCTCATGTTCATCCTCCCTTCTTAGTAGTTCCGAGTGCCTTTGTCAGCTCGTCGTTCTCTCTATCCGGAATGAACGTTCCCGCCTTCACCTCGGCTACTGCTTTTTAAAGATAATCGAAGGGAGTCAACACTGCTTTCTTCGTCGGATCACGAAGAACCAACTCCCCTGTTTCCTTCTCCAACGTCATACCATGCACCATTAGGAAGTTTCCTGCTCTCTCGGGCTCTTTCTCCGTCTCTGGAGTTAGACCTTTTGCCTTAATTTTAGCCTTAAGTTTATTCCACTTAGGCATGGCAGTCTTGTAGCCACCTGGCCCAAATTATGATGGTATACCTTTTTCTTGGCATTATCCGCATTCTTTTTGGACCTCTCAAGAGCTTCTTCCGATTCCTTTTACGTCACGAAATCATCCCAGTGATCACGTAACCTCTCGTTTGTTCCCTTAAACTCCGGAGTAATTTTCCCACTCTTGACATACTTCGCCCATGTTCATTATTTGTGGTTTTGGAATTGTTTGGCCATCTTCTTCAAGATCCACACCTTGCCTTTGGCCTTCAGTGTCGTTGTTTGCTCCTCGGTGTCCATTGTCGGCATAGTGAAATGTGATATCAGCTTGTCCCAAATAGAATTTTTCAATTTGTTAGAGATAAAACTTATTCCATCAGCTCTTGGCTTCTTCCATTCTTGACAGGTGATCGGTATCATGTCCCTAACAAGAACTCCTGCTTGATTAGTAAATGCAATCACACTGTTTTTGGGCTCTGAAGGTTCCGCATCGGCACTGACTATGTCAATAATCATATGTGTCTTCTCGTTCCACTTTTTGGCCGGGCCCCGTAACCTTGAAGTTGAGGACTAAAAAACATTCATTAAATATATTCTCAATGTGGAGGTCTATATATGAAGGGGATCGTGTGCAGAAAACAAAAATTTTCCTAGCAACGATATCCTTAAACTAGCCAAGATCTACACTATGTAGATATAGTAGTACGGCGGAGATCGGAATACATACCCTCGTAGACCGAATAGCGGGGATTACGCTCCCGCACAAGCGTTGACGACGAAGACGACGTAGCCGACCTCTAGGTCGCGGAGAACTCGGCGCGACGAAGACGACGAAGATGACCCCGAGGTCGGGTGGAGGAAGTAGGCCTCCGAGTACCGCTAGCGTAGCACCTCGCAGGGCGTCACATACATACGGTGGAGACGACGGCCTCCGAAGCTCCAGTCCAGGACGAGCAGCGGAAGACTTGGACCGGAACACCAGCAGCGCGACAGCGGGCTATGGTGGAAGAGATCCCCTTCCTCTACTCGGCGCGGCTCCGACAAGGGAACCACGAGATCGAGAGAGAAATTGGGAATTAATTGGTGGATTAAAAGGCCAGGGGTGCCCCTTCTTATATAGGCTCCCGGGGGGAGCCAAACTCCCTAGCCTGGGACTATCCCACAGCCATGGTGCGGCTAGGGATTGTGCGCCGGCCCTAGGTGGGCCCCATTTGGCCCACCTAGACCGGCCAAGCCTCCCCCACAAAATTCCCTTGAGGGTTTCCCCCCCATGGGCCTTCTTTCGACCAGAAGGCCCATTTAGGGAAATCAGCCTAAATAAATTCGAAAATAAATATATAAAATCATATTTGCATATTAATTACACTAATTAATATCAAACATAATATATATAATTTTTCCAAGCTCCGAAAACTCTTTCGGCGCTGCCCGATCTCCATCGGACCCCTCCCGGGACATTGCCGGTGATCTCTTTCCTTTCCGGTTGTCTTGTCGAAACCCCTTAAGTGTGTTACCCTAGCGGTTCGATATAATAACAGGTACGATCAAGACTCCTCTATGATCGACGACTAACTCGTAGGCCTGGACCCCATGAATTAATCCCTGTGATATAACGAATGACTTTCATCTATCAAACCTGGACGTATAGTCTTAAACCCTTTGTCATGGCGATACTTAGCGTGTCCGAGCATCATTCTCAGATATCTCCATATCTAGCATGATCTCGTTACCGATATCGCTATCTTCTACTCGTCTATGATATTATATCAGCTGGTGACCTAGTCACATGTTTGCAAACTCATTTGACATAATCTCACCGAGTGGGCCCTAGAGTATCTATCCGGCTATGCGGACTGACAAATCCCGATGTTGACCCCTCGTCTCAACTACTCCTTTCCGATACCCAAAAGTATCACCGTTATTGTCATACTAAATAAGATACGACGTTTGGTGCGATCAAAGTATCTTCCAGGAATACCAATAAGAGTTGATCTCACGGTTTTAAGGCGTAACGACTATGTCCTATAAATACTGGGTATGTCCATCACATCGTTACTCCTAACGATATGACTTCCGTTGCCGACCGGCGCCATGCCCTATGATCGGAAAACCTCGATCATCAATCGCGCAATAAAACTAGTCTTAGTAGAGGCTACTAGGGACCTGGTTGTTTATCTACCACACCTGTATTAATGTTTCCGCTTAATACAGTTATAGCATGGTATAAAACATATAATGAACGATTGGGATATTGCCAATAAACTATGTTTATTAAGTGCCTCTAGGGCATATTCCCTTCAATATATATAATTAACAGAGACTTAAATATTTACATCAGATGACTTCATTGAGGGTCCAACGCTAGCATCGACATCAATACTTGTTTCCGGGTTGCCTATGTTTTGGTCTTCTAACTGATCATCCGACAACCCAGCATCACCATCTTCATTCAGATACTGTGAGCCGTCATCTACCTCATTATCTTTTTGGCCTTCCCGATCATCTCTACCGTCATGGTCTATAGCTTCACTATAAAGAATAAAGATTAAAAGTCATAGTAGCAATAACAACAGAAGAGCAAGATTGAAAATACTAAAACAATATTTATACTAAAGCTATACTAGCAATACTAAAAAATATTAATAGTAAGCAATACTAAAACAATATTTATACTAAAGCTATACTAGCAACACCACTAAATTACACTAAATTCTAATCCATCAAATTAATCAACTAAATTTCATTAAATTATTATCAGTCAAAGGAATCAACTAAATTTCACTAATTAAGTCCTAAAACACTAAATTCCTAAAACAATTTGCTAAGATGTTTAAATTTGCTAAGACACTAATTAAACCACTAAAACAATTTACTAACAATCAACTAATTAACTAAACTATAATTTGTCTAGCTAATCAACTAAATTCTAACCCATCATCTTATCAACTAATCCACTAAATTTCACTAAGTCCTAATACACTAAATTCCTAAATCAACAAATACACTAAATCTTATCAACTAATACACTAAATCTTATCAACTAATACACTAAATTCTAACCCTAGCTAGACGAACTAATTATCCTTCAAAAAAAAGGTAGATGAACTAACCCTAGCTAACCGGCGTGTGCTCACCACGCACGATTCAGTCGGAGACGTCAACGGAGGAGCTTTGGGAACGTCGGGACGACTTGGCGAGCTCAGTGGCGGCGCGGTGTGAGGGAGAGAGAAAGAGGATTTGCCGCGGTGGCGGCCTCCGCGACAGTGGTGAGGGAGAGGAGCGGGCGCGGCGGCGGCAGCGGACGGCAGCGAGGGAGAGAAGCGGGCGGGAAGCTCGGCAACACTGGCGGCGCTCGATTTGGGCACCTGGCGGCGTCGCTGCAAGTCCTAAGCGCGAGGTTCCGGTTGGTGGCTCCAACTGGGATCCACATCTTTGTTATATACCTCCCACCCTTTAGTCGCGTTTCGTGGCTCGCACCGAGACTAAAGGGGGGCCTTTAGTCGCGGTTGAAGCCACGAACCGCGACCCAGTGAGTGTTTCGACTGGGCGCGCGCGCAACCCCTTTAGTCGCGGTTCGTGGCACGAAACGCGACCCAGTGAGTCTGAATTTTTTTTCAGTTTGCACTTTCAAAAGAGTTTGAATATACATTTTTAATAACTTTTGTATATTTTGGAATTTTACAAAACTTTCAATATGAAATGGGTTTGAATTTGACTAACTAATATAAAACATTTTATGTTTTCGATAATAATTATTTTATCTTTGGATATGAATTTGAAGAACTTTTGTATAATTTGGAATTTGACAAAACTTGCAATATGAAATGTGTTTGAATTGGACTAACTAATATAAAATCAGTTTCTTTCAACAATTTCTTTTGTATAAATATGTTTGAATCACGGGTGTGTTTCTTTTGAGGGCTTGTGATCTGTTGGATCAACAGTTTCACTTCCGAAGCGGGACTAAATAAAGAAGCACACGGATTGTGTGTTTCTTTCAAACACTTGTGAGCCGTTGGATCAGGGGTGTGTTTCTTTTGAGGGCTTGTGAGATGTTGGATCAATATTTTCACTTCCGAACCGGAATTAAATTAATAAGCACACGGATCGTGTGTTTCTGTCAAGCACTTGTGAGCCGTTAGATCAGGTGTGTGTTTCTTTCGAGGGCTTGTGAGCTGTTGGATCAACGGTTTCACTTCCAAACCGGGACTAAATTAAGAAGCACACGGATCGTGTGTTTCTTTCAAGCACTTGTGAGCCGTTGGATCAACACTATCATGACTAATTTGTGAGCCACATGACCCTATATATAGCCCCCTCTCTCAGACATGTTCGGCACTCAGTGTCTCCTCCATCTAGTTTAGTTTGGTATGCAAAGCATTCAGATTCCCTGCATACGCCCAACCGTGCATTTGATATGCGGGCACTCATGAGCCACGGTTGGGCTGTATGTAGGAGAAACCGTGTGTTCTGTTCTATCTACAAAGTACTTCAGTTCATCGACTGAATACAAATCTTCAGGAGCCACGGTTGGGCTGTATGCAGGAGCGTCCAACCGCGACCTAGTGAGTTTTTTGACCATACGCAGTGCTACCCCTTTAGCCAGTGAGTCTGATTTGTTTCAGTTTACACTTTCAAAAGAGTTTGAATATACATTTTTAATAACTTTTGTATATTTTGGAATTTGACAAAACTTGCAATATGAATGTGTTTGAATTTGACTAACTAATATAAACTATTTTAAAAATAGTTTGGAGTTGTTGGATCAGCACTATCACTTTCAAACTGGGACTAGAGAAGCACATAGATCATGTGTTTCTTTCGAGCACTTCTGAGCCATTAGATCAGGGCTGTGTTTCTTTTTAGGGCTTGTGAGCTGTTGGATCAACGCTATCACTTATGAACCGGGACTAAAGAAGCACACGAACGGATCGTGTGTTTCTTTCAAGCACTTTTGAGCAGTTGGATTAGGCTACAAAGATATATACAGTGAATTCTTCGACTGCGGGAGGTTTACAGTCTGCGCATTTAGTCCTGTCTTGATACACGACTAAAACACCTTTAGTGGCGGTTGGATGGCAAAGGTCTGGATGCCCTTTCGTCGGTGACAGTGGTAAAGATGCCTCCCCTGGTGATGCTATAAATAGACGCCCAAACCTTATGTTCAATCCAGACAAAGGCAGAGGACTCCTCTAGGCACCAGTTTCTCAAAGATGTTCTTGTGAGCATACTAAGGATATCTTCGAGAGGCTGGGCTTAGAAGCATTGTCTCTTGTGAGGTAGGAGGAGGAAGCAAACATGTCGAAGCTATGTCCCGGGGTGGACTGAGGTGATCCAGGCAAAGGCTGAGGACTCCTCAAGGCACCAACTTCTCAGAGATGTCCTTGTGAGCATACTAAGGACATCTTCGAGAGGCTGGGCTTAGAAGCATTCTCTATTTCGAGTTAGGAGGAGGAAGCAGACATGTCGACTAAGCTATGTGCCGGGATGGAGGTGATCTGAGACCGACATATGCCTATGGCAGGAGGAACTAACACATATGCCTATGTCTTTGTGATCAGTTTTTCTCTGGTGTGCAGGGAGTACCTACCTAGGTTAATCTGACATAGTCATGCCGGGTAATGAAGAGCATCCGGCATATTCATAGGAGATTCATACTGCTCAAGATCCGGTGCTTGACAAGATCTAAAGAAGAAGAGTAGAGAGAAGAGAGTGTTCATCTCGTGTATTCATATCCTCACTACCTCGTGAGTTCATCTCCATATATAGGTGATTCAGACAGCTCAAATGAGCATCTTGTAACACTTGTGGTATACATCTAGAGAGAGACACAATTAAGCAGGAGTAGATGTTTTACCTTCTCACGAGGGTCTCGAACCTGGGTAGATCGAGGTATTGGTTTGTGTTCTTGGTGTTCTTGTGTTCTTCTATATGTCAGAACCATGGAGCATCTTCTTCATCTGACACATGTCTGTCTTATCCTCCACTCCCACGATGTTTCGTTTTCGTGAAAAAACTATGTGACGCTTCGGCTCATCGTATGATGTATTAATTCAACTCATTTTATTTCAACATGAAAAGTATTTGAATTTGAATAACTAATCTAAATTCATTTCCTTTTTTAAAAATGTAGGGGTGTTTTTGCGCCAAAACTCATTTTTTTTCTCATTTTGCACTTTCAGACATCTACCGTGCTTAATTTTTTATTTTGTAATTTCAAAAGAGTTTGAATATACATTTGAATAACTTCTGAATATATATTTAGACTCTGACAAAACTTCCAACATGAATATTATTTGAATTTGAATAACTAATCTAAATTGTTCATTTTATTCTTATAAAATAAAGGGGTGTTTTTATTTCAACGAATCAACTCATTTGAATAACTAATCAACTCACTTTATTTCAACATTTAAATCGAATCGAAAATAAAATCCATATAATCTTATTAATCTTATTGTTTCATAATATCGGATGGAAAATAAAATACATATAATCCATATAATCATATTAACCTTATTGTTTCATAAAATGGATGGAAAGTAAAATACATATAACCCATATAATCATATTAACCTTATTGTTTCATAAAATCGGATCGAAAATAAAATACATATAATCCATATAATCATATTAATCCATGAAACCGAAGGGCTCAAAACCGAAGGGCTGTTTTCTACTAGTGACATAATCCATGAAATTGGATGAAAAATCGTATATGAAGCTCTAAATATGGAAATATTCATATCTTTCAGCCGGTAACCGAAATTACTTACAAATGGAAATATTTATATTAATAAACCGGTAACCGATATATAAAAATCCAAGCATTTCCAATACATGAGATAACTGAGACACACAACGGTCTACTAATCATATCAATCTAAATACCACTTCCGTGCAATCTCGTAGCCTAGACGAGCGTCCAGAGCAGCATACACGGCTCTCTCGTAGTTCAATGGAACCGCGACCCAATATTTCGTTAGGTATTCTCCTTCTTCGTCGTCGTCCCGTTTCTTGTCGTCCTTCTTATTTTTCTTCATTTCAAGTTTTCACCCAATGACAACATTGGAAAGAGCATACATGCTCGGGGTAGGATTATCGGTTGGGTTCTGGCTATTCCTCTGGAGGTCGACCGCTGACGGAATTGTAATTCTGTAGTATCACAACATCCGCACATCATTTTGGATTGCCAGACCGTAAAAGTTGACAGTCTTGTCACCTAAGAAATCGATGACTAGCTTCGGCACCCGATCATACCTGCAAATGTGGAAAATAAGAGTCTCAGTCGCCACCGAGATTTAAATGACGGCGGCGCGCTGCTTCTCCTCGACTGAAAGATCCCTCCGGCGACGACCCGGGAGTGCGTCGGTGAACTCGTAGTCGAGTCCAACCCCCTTGATCGGTGCGGCGTCGAGATACTCCTTCTTCACGTGTTGGATCCACCGCTCCACGCGCGATGCACGTAGGGTGACCCATACCTTGAAGTCCATGCCTTCCTTGGAGAAGAAGAATAACCGACACGCCGTGATGTGTCCGAGTGACAACATTGGAATGGAAGAGAGCAAGGATGGAGATGGAGATTTTGTGTGTGATTATGCATATGGGATTACTGTAGCTTTATAGCCAGCCGGAGAGGGAGGCCGACAGCCAGCAAGGGAGGCCGGCAGGCGGCGGCGCGATGAATTTCGTGAGTGTATCAACGCGTACCGGCTGATCAGTTTCCAAAACGCAGTCAAACCTGTTCTTTTTCCAAAACGCGCTCAAACCGGATCGGAAGGTGTATAGTTTGCACATTTAGTCCCGATTTCATACACGAACCGCGAGTAAACCTTTAGTCACGGTTCGTATATCAAACCGGAACTAAATGTTCTCCTGGAACCGGGACAATTGGTTTTTGAGTTTGAGATGTCATCCTAACCGTTGGAAGCGTGGCTGAAGGTGGCGTTAGTCCGGGTTCAGGGCTCAAAACCGAAGGGCTATTTTCTACTAGTGTTTTTTCTTTCGCTCAGCAAACCCGATGGGGCGTGAAGTAAGCATTCCGGCCCTTTTGATGGGAAGAGAAGCGTCCTAAGGGATATCCGGCCCGGGCGGGATCTGACATGCATCTAACAGCCAGAACGACGCAGTGGGCGTGATCAGACGGTCAGAGTTGCCCAGTTCGTGGGAAACCTCCTCTTTGAGCCAGTTTTAGAGTGATCCCTCTTGTGCCCAGTTCTGGAGAGCTCCCGTTCGGCATCAGGTTCTATAAAAATGAGTTGATCCAAATAATTCAACTGCGGGTGTTTATGGAGAAAATATATGGGGCAGTTAATTAATCTATGACTTCAACGACCAGGATAAAGGTCGCATCAGCGCTGGCGACATCTTCTTTCTGTTTTTCTCAACTGAACCCCCAACTGTATTTTATTTTATTCGCAAATAATCAGCCTAAGACAACATGACCAGGGAAAATGTGAAAATAATAAGCGACCAGGACAAAATAGTGAATTCATATGGGTGGTCATTATCTAAAGCTGTGAGATTCGAATTTGTTGGAGAAAGTTATTTCATCTACTCACGGTAGAGAAGGAGAAAATGACAGACTGCTCAAGCAAGCTAGGGTTCGTCATTGGGTTAATTGGTTCTGTGCCATACCGATCTGAGATTTATCGATCTGTACTCTACCCGCGCTGTTTCTCTATTACGTGCCCTGGTGCATATCGATCAAACGCTCGTTTCCCTCTGATCAACCTACTTTGAACCGCACTTGGCCTGACTGGTGGGGTCTGCCTGGCGCGGTTCGGCTCGTTTGTCGGCTCGGTTGGGATTTTCCTGGGGGCGGCGCATAGCGTTGGGCACAAGTCTGACTGGTGGGGCTGTGGCACAAGTCTGACTGGTGGGGCTGTAGCACTAGTCTGACTGGTGGGGACGGCACGTGGGGTGCGCGTGGGGTCAGCGTGGCACTGCACCTCCGCTTGGAAGTCACATCCATGACGGCAGATCCAGGCCTCACCGTTCCGCCCGTTCCGCTGGTCAATTGTGGACAGTTTCATCCTACTGCAGGATTGAGGTGGTTCAGAAACGAATTTAACAAGTCGAACTGAGCGCCCCATCTTTTATATAAAGACGGAACACCTGTGTTAAGTGCTAGTCACTGGATCACTGCCAGCACCACAGTACAAAATATATAGTATCATTGCATAAGTATCATAATACTACAACGAGATCCAAAAATAGCTAAGTATAGCTTTATTACAAAGTGCATAGCCATGAAGACTAGCTAGAATATTCAGAGTTCACAACAAAAGCAATAGCAAATGAGCCTCATCTTTAAGCATGCGTCAAAGGCAGACATGTTGGGTGTAGACTCGAGTTCAGACTTATTCTTTATCTGAAGTACCTGCACATTTGAATATGCAGCCCCCGAAGGAGTTCAATACAATGAAATATTGGCAACTGACATGGTGGATAATTACGACAAGTCTAATTCTATATGCATATTTGGCTTGGTGGAGTTGTAGGCTAATTTGTACAAAGCAAGCTTTCTCCTATCTTTTGTAAAACATTTTTGTTTCTCAAAGACTTGGCACCAAGGGATGAATCCCAAGTGCACCAATAATTCTTTCCTTAGTCGAATTTTACTTTATGAAAACGATGTTGAGATTCTTCCGTCCATCCTTGTCCAGCTGCTCGAAGTAGTCCATCACCGGGGACACGGCTAAGTACTCAGATTGTTGACTCTGCAGAGGTCGTGTACTTTCACCTTTAGACTCAATTAACCCAAACATCCTATACACGCGGAGTGCATTAAGGAAAGGAGAGAATTGAGACAAGAACTTTCACAAGAAGAATGCAACCATACTAGCAAGACCCGTTCCACCTACCAACTCTACATCTGCTTGTCAAGCTGACAGGTTACACTCTCACAACTTAATTATTCTAGACAGAGCCCATTGTCAAAAGGCTGCACGGGAAGCATCTAAACTTGGAGGGACTTAGTAATCTCTTTGTTCCTGGGTGTCCGTCCACAAGTGCACTTTTGAGTGACAACCACCATACTCATGGCACTAAGTAGAATAAAAATTCATCCTAAGCGACAACAACCACAAGCATAGTCCCAAATAGCCACTCAACATAAACCATACCAACCAATCCACCCTTGTGTGCATTTTAAATATAACACTTAGAAATATTTTCATAGCATAGTTTGTAAACAATTTTATAGCATAGCTAAGCATTTAATAAAACTTTTAATGCCTGCATGGTAAAGGGTGGCTACACACTACTAGGAATTTTACAAAGTGTAAAACTAACTTAACATAGTGAAATAGTCCAAAGCTCCTATCATGCATACTACTCAAAATATACTACTAATGCATATAGAAAATATTGGGTAGATTATGAATGTCATTTGCCTTGGTAACAGGGGGAACAAGCACAACAAGAATAACAATCACAAGCAAGTCCTTCCTCTTCTTCACAATCTAGCACAAGCCATACAAAATAAAATAAATGAATACACACACATTACAACACTTAAACACCAACAAATAAACATGTATACATGCATGATGTGCTATGAGTATAACAAGACACAACGTACGTTTTATACTTTCTGTTATTGAATGCATGAAATGCAATTTCTAGAAATTTCTTATTTTACTTATCAATTTAATAATGGAAGTGAATATAGCAAAATTAGAATTCTACAACTACAACTTTTATTGTTTTATGAAAGTTTTCAAATAAAGCACTTGTTGATATTTCTGAACAGAGGGCAACATTACCACACTAAAATAATTAAATTTATTAGAAAAGCATTTTTATTATTTAAGTTATGGATTTAATAGCCGAAATACTCCTCAGATAATTACACGAATTATAATTTAGCAAAAGAAAAAATAAATGATGTAGAAATAAACTACACTATCAAGGCTATCCGTGGATATAAAATTTATCAAATTTGGACTTACAGAACATAAGTTATGAATTTTCTAAGTTTTACATATTTTCTGTTTTATTTATAAAAATTCCAGCGAAAACAAATAATGGGAGGGCTACGTGGCGCAATTCCATTGTACGATACCGTTTCGACGCGGATCGGCAGCTCGAGCCGTCTGATCTCTTTAAAAACGAGTGCTCGGGATTGAATTGATCTAGATCCGTTGGATCTAGATCCAACCGTCCGGAAGCGGAGACTAAACGCGGGCGGCGCCGTTCGCCGGAAGACTCCCGATTGCGGCGGCGCCATGGCCGGCGTCGCACGCGCTCGTGATCTACGGCTAAGGGGAGGGGATGATTCATACCACGGCGGAGAGGAGGTCGAGGCGAAGGCGATGGCGCGGCTGCTGCTTCTCGTGCTTCCTCTTCTTCTCCCAATGCTCCGCCGGAGACGAGGACTGCGGTGGTGCTCTTTGGTCGCGGACGGAGGAGACGTTTTGCTGCGGTTCAGGACACGAGATCAGATGCAAAACGATCGCAAGGAAGAAAGAAATCGAGGGGAGGAGAAGAGAGGAGCCGGGGTGGTCGGAGTATTCCGTACGGCGGGCTCGACGGCGGCGGAACGCTCGAGATGCCGATCTTGGTTGCGGCAGCCCGGTGGCGTAGAAATTAGGGTTTTTGGCGTGGAATCGGGAGGCGTGGTCGTGGGGTATAAATTGGGCGTCTCCGGGAAACAAATCGCGCGAAATTCACGAGGATTTGATCTGTGTTCGGATCGATCTCCGCCGGGATCCTTGCGAACGAAGGTTGAAGATTCTGACGGGCGGTCCCCACCCGTCAGCGAGGGAAAGAGGAAGGTGGGCTGCGCGGCTGGCTTGCTGGGCCGGTCTTAGCGCGCGCTTGGCAAATAACACATGGGCCGGCCCTATTCTCTTATTCTTTTTATAAAATAAAAACTGTTTTCAAAACTGATTTCAAAAATGATTTTTAAACCAATTCAAAACATTTCAGAAAAATTCATAAAAATATGTTTTGGAAAGGTTATTAAAATTAGAACTTTTTAGCATTATACTTGCCCATTAAATAATTTTTAAAAAATATATTTATTAAAGAAGTTTAAATAAACAACTTTATGGAGTTATAAATTATTTAAACTTATAATTAAATTTTTACTTAGTACTTAGGTGATGTAATATTATGCCTAAATGATGAATGATGCATGAATGCAAAGTTTTAAATTTTTGCAAATTTTTGGGATGTTACAGACTAACCCCCTTAAGAGGAAGCTCGCCCTCGAGCTTCATAAAAGTCAGCAAATAGGTGAGGATGGTCTTCTCGGAGGTCATCTTCTCGTTCCCAAGTGGCTTCTTCCTCGGTGTGATGATTCCACTGAACTTTGCAAAACTTGATGGTTTTGGTACGGGTGACTCTTTCTGCTGTCTGCAATATCTTGATGGGCTTCTCTTCGTAGGTCAGATCACACTCCAATTGTACTTCCTCGAGAGGTACAGTATCCTTTAAAGGAACTCCCATCATCTCGGGGTGACATTTCTTCAACTGACTTACATGGAACACATTATGCACAACAGACAAAACTTCTGGCAGTTCTAACTCATATACCACTTCACCTTTGCGAGAAAGGATTTTGAATGGTCCAATGAATCGAGGTGCTAACTTTCCTTTGATTCGAACCTTTTTACACCCCGGAGGGGTGACACTCGGAGATAGGTTCTATCACCCACCTCGTAGGTGACCTCTCTACGTTTGGAATCGGCATAACTTTTCTGGCGTGATTGAGCTATCTTCAATCTATCCTTAATCATCCTGACCTTCTCTTCAGCATCCTGGATTATATCCGGTCCAAAGAAACCCCGTTCTCCTACACCACTCCACAACAATGGGGTTGTGCATTTCTTCCCATACAAGGCTTCAAACAGTGCCATCTCAATGCTGGCTAGGTAACTATTATTGTAGGAGAACTCAGTGTAAGGTAGATTATCATCCCAGCTAGATCCATAATCGAGCGCACAAGCTCTTAACATTTCCTCTAAAATCTGATTTACTCTTTCAGTTTGACCATTTGTTTGCGGGTGAAAAGCCGTACTGAATTCCAATCTGGTTCCCAGTGATTCATGCATTTGCTTCCAGAAATGAGATGTGAACTGAGTTCCTCTATTAGACACGATGCTCTTAGGAACGCCATGAAGACACACAATTCTCTTCATGTAAATATCTGCTAACTTAGCACTTGTATAAGTGGTCTTCACGGGTATAAAGTGAGCTATTTTTGTCAGACGGCAAACAATAACCCAAATGGAATCATAACCCGATTTTGTCCTTGGTAAACCGGTGATGAAATCCATCCCAATTGGATCCCACTTCCAGTCTGGCACTTTCAAAGGCTGTAAAAGTCCTGCTGGTTTCTGATGTTCTGCCTTTACTCGACTGCATACATCACACTTAGCGATATATTCTACTATTTCTCTTTTCAGATTATTCCACCAAAATTTCTCCTTTTCATCCATGTACATCTTGGTATTTCCCGGATGAATGGAATAAGGTGTCTCATGGGCTTCTTGCAGAATTAACTTCCTAAGATCAGGGTCATCGGCCACACACACACACATTTTTCAAACCACAAAATTCCTTGTTCATCTTCATGGAATCCTATAGCTTTTCCTGCTCTCAGATTGACTTTGATTTCTTCTATTTCCTTGTCTCCTTTCTGAGCTTCCCGTATCTTGTCCATCAAAGTGGGTTGTACTACTAATGAGGCTACAAAACCTTCTGGTACCACTTCCAATCTGAGGTCCTTGAATGCCTTGCATAAATCCTCGGGTATTTCTCCTGCTGTGAGGCCATTCACATACACTTTACGACTCAGGGCATCTGCTACGACATTGGCTTTTCCCGGATGATATTGGAGACTTAGATCATAATCTTTGATAAGTTCCAACCATCTTCTCTGTATCATGTTCAATTGCTTCTGAGTAAAAATATATTTCAAACTTTTGTGGTCAGTGAATACTTCACATCTTTTCCCCATCACATAGGGTCTCCAAGTCTTCAGGGCATGTACCACTGAGGCTAACTCGAGATCATGAGTAGGATAGTTTGCTTCATGTTTCTTGAGATGTCTGGAGGCATAAGATGCCACTCTGCCTTCCTTCATCAACACACTTCCTAGGCCTTGGCGTGAAGCATCACAATACACTTGGAATTCCTTCTCTATATCAGGTAAGCATAGAACTGGAGCTGAAACTAGACGTTTCTTCAATTCTTGAAAGCTGGCTTCACATGCCTCCGTCCACTCAAACTTCTTCTCCTTCTTTAACAATTCCGTCAAAGCCTTTGCAATCTTGGAGAAGTTTTCAATGAATCTACGGTAGTATCCTGCTAGACCAAGAAAACTTTGTAATTCTCCAACATTCTTCGGCGGCTCCCAATTAGTTACAGCTGAAACTTATTCAGGATCCACCGCTATACCTTCCTTGGACACCACATGGCCTAGAAATCTGACTTGTTCTAACCAAAACTCACACTTGCTGTATTTGGCATACAACTTATGTTCTCGTAGTCTCTGCAATACTAGACGCAAATGCTCTTCATGTTCTTTGTGACTCTTGGAGTAGATTAAAATGTCATCTTTCTGCAAGGTACTCGATGGCTCTCCATGCTACATTCCTTGCTGAATCAAAGAATGATGTGCGAAGTATCCGGTTGGTGAACATGCAGTCACCCTCAATCTTGTGGTCATCTTCTTTGCTCCTGTATAGATGGATAATCACCCACCAGTACTCTTGGCCTTCATCCATGAAAGGAAAACCTTTGTATACTACTTGTCCTTCAAAACCCAAGCTCTTCATGTTATCCTTAAGTGCTCTTGGAAACTCTGTTTCACATTCCAAGGTCATGGTCATCACTGGTCCTTTCCTGAGTGATTCAATGAGGGCGGTCATCTAAAGAAAACAAGAGAAGAAACTTAGAAATGAAATAGTTAAGATTGTTACAAGAATGATGTTTGAAAAGTTCTTATTTTCAGAAACTGAATGAAATAGATTTTCAATCCTATGGCCAAATCCTATTTCTATCCAAACCTAGGGTTTCGAACCTACCGGCAACACAATGCTCTGATACCATCTGTAGCGTACCTGCACTTAGAATAAGGCAGATACCTGTGTATAGTGCAAATCCCTGGATCGAATCGTTTGCACACACAGTTTACGATGTAATATCACAACAAAGCAATTTTATTACATCGATGATCCAGACTTACAAAATATTCAATACAAGTTGCATAGCATAAAGCTAGCATTGAAAGAGTAAACAACGGAAATACAATAGCAGTGAGTCTCCATCACATTCATGTTGCCACAGGCGAAAACATGTTGGTTGCAGACTCGAAACCTTTAAACGAAACCTCACTCGTCATCTGATCAATCTGCAATAAGAAAAATATTACAACAACGTGGGTCAGATTCCATTAAAAATGGAGTCTGGCAAGTGACACTATGGTGGACACTTAATGGAGTAACTCTATAGCCTATATGCATATTTGGCTGGTGGAGTTCAAGGCTATTTTTCATAAAGCCAATTTTTCCTATTTCTTTGGAAAACACTTTCTTTAAATCAAGACAAGTATGGCATGAAAACCATAAATCTTATCTTCCCTTGTTCACCCATCAAGTTTTATTTCTGAAGTTGGAATGGTGGAATCCTCCGTTTGACGTCTGTGATCAGCTGCTCAAATTGTCCGTACCGGGGACACGACTAAGTACTTAGTTTTACACTCTGCAGAGGTTGTGCACGTTCACCATTGTACCAATTCAACCCAAACTATCCTTTACACACCATTTGTGATAAGGGAAGGAGAAGAATGAGACGAGATCTTTCAGAAGCACTTTCCCTCCCACCTGGCTTGACCCGTTCCACCTAACATCCCGCTACATCTGCTTGTCAAGCCGGAGAGAGTCCACACAACATAATTGATCAAGCCAGAGCCCATATGGCAATGGCTGCACTGGAAGCAATCGTCACTTGGAGTTCTTCAGATTCCTCTGTTTCCTGGGTGGCTATCCACAAGTGCACATACTCCAGGAACCATAGACATGGACCTGAGTAGCCACTCAACTTCGCCACCATACAACCAATCCACCCAGGTGATTCATTAACTTAGTGGATGTGTACTCTCAGGTGAAAACCACCATGCTCACGGCCCTAAGTAGAATAGAAATTCATCCTAGGCGACGACAACCATGAGCACAGTCCTGAGTAATCACTTAACATTTTGTAAAAACATTTCATCAGTTGCATAGCATCAATATTTCTACCAAGTATTTTATAGGAACCTAGACACAGGAGTAAGGAATTTCTACACAGGTTTAGCATAGCAATACTATCCTACACATGCTTATATAAAAATACACTAAGTAATGCATATAGAAAATAATAGGAAGTTTTATGAGGTGTGACACTTGCCTTTGAATGAAGTCTTTACTCACCAACTCTTTTCAACGAAATCGGGTCTCTTCGTTCAGTCTAAACAATATAAACAAACAACAATACAACAATCATAAAACAAAACAACACAACACATACAAACAAGTTTCTTAAACTTCTAAGGAAAACATGTCATGCCATAAAAATATATTTTAAGTTAATGCAAGGAAATGTGTTGGTCACAAAGACTAAGGACTAAGGTTAGAAGTTGGATAAAATACCTTTGTTATAATTTATCTTGAATAAGTACTCTAATGACTTAGTCACGATGTGCATATCTACTTAGAGAAAATACTAAGTCTATTTTTCAAGGTGATCAACAATTATTAACAACTCTTCGTAAATTGGATACTAGGATCCAACAAAACTCAAGATGATAATATCATGATCAAAAATTGTTTAAGTCTAAAGTGAAAGACAAGATTAGGAAAGAGGGAAAAGATACAAAGAAAGATGTAGTGGGTCTTCCAGGCTTCATCTCCAGACTTGTAATATTCTCCTTGGTGATGTCTTGATTGAATTCTTGGTATACTTGAATAATCTTCAGAATAGTCTTGGATTTACTTAGTCTTCATGAAGTCTCAGAGAAGGAGGGAGAAAGAAAGAGAGCAAGACTTAGAAATATTGCTGGTTGGTCTTCATGAATTTCTTCTTGATTTTCTTCTCAGTGCTTCTACTCCTTGAAGATACTTCTGAAGTCTTGTTTTGGCTAAGTCCTTCATTGGTCTTCTAGCTTCATGTTGAAAATCCTAAGTGTCTAGTGCATAGCACTTTCACCAGAATGCTAAGTTGAAAAAAATCCTAACTTAGAGAAATGGGTGAGGAGTTTTCTTATGGGAAATATAAATACAAAATAAAATATGCTATGCATGAAATGCAATTTTAAATCACAAGAAACATAATACTAATTTTTGTGATATTTATAAAGTATGCATAAAGTTATAATTGCAATTTAATTTGTTTCCAATTTTGCAAAACATAATAAAAGGAAAACATATAGATTAAAGTTTTATGTGATTTAAATTTTATAACGCAATTTTTATAAATGGTGTTAATAGCCAGAGGTGATTTAATTAAATTTATTGCAATTTTATTTAATCAAAAATAATATTTCTATTAATAGTTATGTTGAAAATACTCAAACTATTCAAATTAAATATATAACTATGAATTCATTCAAATATTACTCAAAAATATTTTATAGCAGTGGCATCAATTTACAAATATTCCAAAGTCTCTAAAACCATTTTATTTACAATTTTTGAATTTACAGATTTAAAGTTATGACAAAAATACTCAAATCCACCATTTGAAATTTGAATATTTTAAACTAAGTAAAATTTGAATTCTAACAGGACTAAAATAATCTACATGTCAAGGGCTTTCCAAATATATAAAAATATTTAAATTTGGATATGTGAGTAAAAAGTTATAACAATTCTAAGTGACAGGGGTGTTTCTGTAAAACTGCCAAATTAAATAAATCGAGAAAAAATATTTTACACGTCAGCGCTGACTGGGCTCTGACTGTGAGCTGACTGGGATTGCTGACTGGATTAAGTCAACAGATCTGGATCGTCAGATCTAGATCTAACGGTCCAGATCTGGCAGTACCGATTCGCTAACGGAACCTAATCTGGGCCGTAGGATTGGAATCGGACGGTCGGGAGAAGAGGAGCTCACCGGGCGGCGCGGGGTGGTCACCGGAGACGTGGCCGACGGCGGCGGTGGCTCGATCGTGGGCGGCGACGGTGCTACGGTGCTGCCCCGGACGAACGGAGGCGTGCGGCTCGTCGCGGCGGTGTCGATGGCGTGCTCGGAGACCGCGTTGCGTTTGCGTTCCTCGGTAATTCCTCGTCGGAGTAGCAACCGGCGGCGGTGGTCTCCGTTCGCAGACGAACTGCTCGCTCCAGAGGGGGAAAGACCAAACCAAGGTGTCACTGAGAAGCGCGAGAAGAAACTAATGCAAATAGGAAGGTCAAGAGGGCTCGGGGTTGTAGAGGCTCACCAGAAACAGAGGAGTTCGCCGGCAGAAATGGCGGACGGAGGCGGAGCATTGCGGGCAGCCTGGTGGCAGGATTGCTAGGGTTTCGAGGGGAAGAGAAGAGGCGGTGTCGGGGGGTTTAAATGGAGGCAGAGGAGGAAACCATCTCTGCGAGAAGCGCCCGAATTGGAGCAAGGATCGGAGGAGGATTTGGGGGCGTGATTTCTGGCTAGAGGTTAGGGATGAAGTCAGGTTTTTCACTTTTTCTTTTCTGATTTATTTATTTCTTTTATAACTTTTGATTTAAAACTCCAAATGAAGTCAAAAAAATTTCTAAAAATTTGTAAAATTATTATCTTTGTGTTAAACCAGTTTTGGGCATGTTTTGAACAATTTTCAAAATAATAATTTTGAAATATTGATTAATGCAAATTTTGACACTTTATGTTATATTTGAAATTAGGCATTTAATTAATTCATTTGGGTTAAATAAAATTTAGGAAATTACCCACATTCAAATATGATTGAAAACAAGTTATTTAAACTCATTTTAAAATACTAAATTCATTTTTGGCTTTAGTATAATTATTAAATAGTATAACACAACTATATGAAAATGGAAAAGGGAAATATAATGTATTCATTTTTAATTCAAATAATTTGTGCACCATTATATTTTATATTGAGATAAATCATTGGAAAACCTTATAACAACTTTGGAGAAGACTTTAGATTTAATTCATTTCTTATATAGAAAATATATTCATGAAAATCATGTTATGTTTTGAAAATAAATGAAAATCATTTAAGCTAATGAAATGTCTATTTGGATAATTCATTAATTATAAAATATATGAAGTTATTAAAGTTATAAACTATAGACTTCTAATCTCCAAACTATGTTTTGAACTGAGGTAAATGAATAATAATCTTTTGGCAAATAGACATTGTTTTCAATAGTTTAAAATAACACTTGTAATTATTATTTTAATTTATGAATTGCTATTGCTAAGTGGTTGAAATCAAATACATATAAAGAAACCTTTTATTTCATGAATATGGTTTGAAGGTTTGTAAAACATTTGTCAAATTAGATATTGAGGTTTTAATAATTACAATGGATAATGAATTGTTTAACTTGAAACAACTTTTGAAAATAATGTTGCATTGAGATATTTTAATTAATAAACTCTTCAATAAGTTTGAAGTCTTTCATAGTTGGTTTTCTTATTCATTTTAATATTTTATTTTAATAAGAAGAAAAGTTTTAAATTTTAGTGATTTTTAAACATTATAAAATGTTGGGATGTTACAGATGGACAACCATGTCTTAGTGCAGCAACCGGGATCCAAATGGCTTACAAAGGAAGTTAGCCTGAACAACGAAATCTTAATCGGAAATCTTCCATTCCAAGCGTCTCGTATTGCTCTTCGTTCTTCAGACATTGATTTCATCCTAGGGATGGATTGGCTTGTGGCTAATAAAGCAGTCACTGACTGTACTGCTAAATCTGTTAAGCTTACCCATTCTTCTGGCCAGATAGTCTACTTCTATTCTAAAGCCCCATCTGTTCAGCTGTATGCTCTCAATGTTCATCCTCTTCCTGCTATGGAAGATATACCGGTGGTCCGAGACCTTCCTGACGTCTTTCCTGAGGAATTGCCAGGTATGCCACTTGACAGAGCCGTGGAGTTCGTTATTGAACTAGAACTAGGCACTGCTCCTATCTCTAAACGTCCTTACAAGATGGGCCCCAACGAACCGGCTGAACTTAAGAGACAGCTCAAAGAGTTGGAAAGCAAAGGTCACATCCAACCTAGTACTTCTACTTGGGGTTGTCCTTCTCTATTTGTCAAAAAGAGGGACACGACTGAGCGACTGGTTGTTGACTACCGTCCTCTAAACAAGAAAACCATCAAGAACAAGTATCCCCTTCCTCGCATCAATGACCTGTTTGATCAACTCGCTGGTGCTAAGGTTTTTTCCAAGTTGGACTTGAGGTCAGGCTATCACCAGATCAAGATCCGCAAAGAAGACATTCCAAAGACAGCTTTCACCACTCGTTATGGTCTCTATGAATACATGGTCATGTCCTTCGGTCTCACAAATGCTCCGGCGACTTTCTCACGTCTCATGAACTTCGTTTTCATGGAATACCTTGATAAGTTCATGGTAGTCTATCTCGAGGACATTTTTATCTATTCCAAAACCGAGGAAGAACACGGAGAACATCTACGTCTTATCTTGTTGAAACTCTGAGAACATCGTCTCTACGCCAAGTTCTCCAAGTGTGAATTCTGGCTTCCTAAAGTATCCTACCTTGGTCATGTCATCTCTTCTGAAGGCATTTATGTTGATCCAGAAAAAGTGAAGGCAATTGTTGAATGTTTGCCTCCTACAACGGTGAAACAAGTCAGGAGTTTACTTGGCATGGCTAGCTATTGCCGTCGATTTGTTGAGAACTTGTCAAAATCGCTAAGCCTCTCACCGATCTTACTAGGAAGGATAGTATGGTTCTTTGGACTCCAAAGTGTGATGAGAGCTTAAATCTCTTGAAAGCTAAACTCACTTCTACTCATGTTCTAGTTGGCCCAGACACTTCCAAACCTTTCCAAATCTTCTGTGATGCATCTCTTCAAGGACAAGGCTCAGTCCTCATGTAAGAACGCAAAGTTGTGTCTTATACATCTTGTCAGTTGCAGCCTCATGAGCTCAACTATTCTACACATGATCTTAAACTTACAGCAATCATGTATGCCCTAAAGGTTTGGAGACCTTATTTGTTGGGGCACAGCTGTGAGATCTTCACCGACCACAAGACTTGAACCTCAGGCAAACAAGGTGGCTTGAGAAACTCTCAGATTTCGATCTCACCATCTCTTACACTCCAGGCAAAGCTAATGTGATGGCTGATGCTCTTAGTCGCAAGTTCTATTGCAACAACCTCATGGTTAAGGACATCAAACCTCCTCTCCATGAAGAATTCAAGAAGCTCAATCTCCAAGTGGTTCCTTCGGGTTATCTTGCAAACTTGATTGCCACTCCTACACTTGAGAATAAAATCCGTGCCGCATAATTGCGTGATTCTGGTGTCAAGAACATCAAAGACAACATTGGCTAGGATAAGTACAAGAGTTTCTCTCTCGATGACAAGGGTGCCTTGCTGTTTGAAATACGCATTGTAGTACCCAAGCTTGACAGCTTAAGAGAGCTGATTCTCAAGGAGGCTCATGATACTCCGCTTTCTATCCACCCTGGCAGCACAAAGATGTACCAGGATCTCAAGTCAATCTATTGGTGGACCAGGATGAAGCGTGAAATTCCTCGCTATGTGTCTCAATGTGACGTTTGCTGTCGTGTCAAGGCAGTACATCAGAGACCACCTGAACTTCTTCAACCACTGCAAATTCTCGAGTGGAAATGGGACAAGATCGAAATGGACTTCATTACTGGGTTTCCAAAGTGCAAGAAAGGCAACGATGCAATCTTTATTGTCATTGATCGTCTCTCCAAAGTGGCTCACTTGTTCCCTGTCAAAGTGACGATCAAAGCTGATCAGTTGGCAGAACTCTACAGGACAAAACTGGTTCCTTTACATGGTGTTCCTTTGGCAATAAGCTCAGATCGTGGAAGTATCTTCACCTCTCGATTTTGGGATAGCTTTCAGAAAGCCTTGGGTACCAAACTCCTGTTCAGCACCACTTACCATCCACAGACAAGTGGACAGGTTGAAAGGGTGAATCAAATTCTGGAGGATATGCTCAGAGCTTGTGTTATCTCCTTTGGCATGAAATGGGAGGATTGCCTTCCATATGCTGAGTTCTCCTACAACAACAGCTTCCAAGCAAGTCTAGGCATGGCTCCCTTCGAAGCTCTCTATGTCCCCAAATGCAGAACTCGGCAGAGGAGCCATGGCGTTGCCCCCACTGCCACCTCGCCCCCACGGCCACCTCCTCTCCTCTCCCCTTCTTCTTTAAATCGAGACGCCCCCCCGGAGAAAACCCTAACCCTAGCCTCGCTCGCCCGGAGCGCCGCTGCCCCTCTCCTTCTCTGTCACCACCAAACACCACCGAAGCTGTCGCCGCGCCGCTCCTCCGTCGCCCCCGAAGCCCTTCTCCCGCCGGCGAACTCCCCCGGTGAGCCTCGACGTTCCCCCTCACTCCCCCTCTTTCTTTCGTCCTCGTTTGGCTCGAATCGCCGGCACCAGAGCAACTCGGCCACGGACACGCACGCCCGTGCCGAGCACGAGCACGAGCGCGGACACCTCGACCCTGTTTTCTCACATCGGAACACGGGAATGGAATCACCCACCCACCAGCACGCACGCAGGCACCCACACGCACTGCGGCGCCGCCCCAGTCAGGTCGCCGACGCCCAAATCACTCCGCCGCCGCGCACATTTTCTCTGAAACTTCCGGTTTCAGTTTTCATCAGTAGCCAAGGCGTTTCAGTACTTCGTCAGTGTTAAAAGACACTTGTTCCCGTTTGTATCAACATCACAATCCCAGCCCAGTGGCTAGCGCAGCCAACACGCCCGAGTGCGAGATCACGGGTTCAAACCCCAGCTGTGGTTAAAGCCAACATTTTTTCGATTTATTTGCGCGCCACTGACATGTGGTCCCGTTTGTCAGCGACAGCGGAGACCAGCTCATCACCGCGCGCCTGCGTGGCACATTGGCCCGTCTGGCAGCCTTAGAGTGGGTGTTGTTATAGGTGAGAAAAGTTGAAGCCAACATTTTTTCTATTTATTTGCGCGCCACTGACATGTGGTCCCGCTTGTCAGCGACAGCGGAGACCAGCTCATCACCGCGCGCCTGCGTGGCACATTGGCCCGTCTGGCAGCCTCAGAGTGGGTGTTGTTATAGGTGAGAAAAGCTTAGGGAGAACCCTGCACCTGCTTCTTAGCACCGAGCCCCCTGGGTCTCTGGTTTTCCACAGGGACCCCTCCAGATAGTTTTTCCCATCACGGATAAGTCTCTGAAAATTTCAGAAACACCCCTAGGCTTATAAAGGCAATAACTTTAAATCTATAAACTCAAATAAAATAATCTTTATATGTTTTTCTATCAGAAAAATGCAATAAACATTAATATAACATTCTTATGTCATTTTGCATCATCTATTTTAAATGCTTAGTTTAATTTAACAAATGCAACTAATTAATTAAATATGGAATGTGAGTGGTGATAAATATATAATGCCCTAATTCCGTTTAATATGCTCATATCATTTACACCATGTCTTTCCATGCTAATAAACATTTAATTTGAGTTGTAGATACATAATTTGCAATTAAATACTAAATATGGAATGTGTTGGGCAAATATTTAATTAATTTCTATTCCATTTACATTGATTGGATCACCATACATGCTATATATATTAAGCAACATTTAATTTGTTGGTTACACAAATAACTTGCAACCTAATCCTTTTGCCATGATTTCATCCCCGTTTTAATATGACCAAATCTTCTCATACCATAATGCACCATCATTTGTTTGCGCATTCCTTGGTATTGATTATTGTTTTCCTATTGTCTATGTCTGGCTTTTCTCGGGGTAGATGACGACGTGTCTGCTGCGAGTACCTACGATACTGAGGAGCTCTTGTGTCGGGCCACGAGCTGCCAGGCAAGCTTCTGCTAACATGTTACACGATTGTTTGGTTTTCATTCTTGCCTTTTTATCTATTCTATCCTAGTTATCGATTCTCAAATTGCGATCCCATCACATGTTTATCCTGCAGCCTATACAGCTATATCCCCACAACCCATAACCCCTTGCATGTTTTACCTGTTGGCCTTTGCGAGTCATAGTGCATGCTTAGAGTAGGTTGTGCGAGTCTTCTGTCGGTCTTATATTTCATATGCTTAGCATGATATTTTATTTTACCTTAATAAAATGTTGTCTTTTATTGGGGAATTATAATTACAAGATAAGGCACCGGCGGAAGGCCTTGCGAGGTGTTTTGTTCTGCTAAGTGTCGACCTAGGAACTGAGATCTTGCTCACCTAATCCAAGACTGAGCGCACTAACCACTTGTGGGTGGCCCTATGGAGCCCCTCGACTTTGGCTGGAACTTCAACTTGTCCGGGAGCCACACCTAGTTCGGGTTTCCATTTGTCTCATATACATCGATAGTAGTGTAGTATTTTAGTTTGGCGGTGTGCCTTGTTACATGCATATAGGGCGCGGCCTGTTGGTGCGGAGGGGTGTGTCCTGCGGGAGTCCGCACCCTTTTGGCCGGGACCAGCATAGCTCCCGTGGCTCCTCGGACTTGTTGCAGTGAAGGAAAGAGTTGTGTTGAGAGGCCCTAATGTTTTTTACTGGGTTGATCATGCGGGTATGGGTCCAGTAGTGCACCCCTGCAGGGTATAATCTTATCGATGAGCCGCGTCCGCGGTTATGGACAACTTGGTGCGTTGCCGACTAATGAGATCTACTTTCGCAATAAATGGTAACTAAAATGGTTAACGTGTGAGTATTCCCGAATTGCTTCCTCATACTTGGTTGAGGGGGTTAATCCGAGAATGGGTTATGATTGGTGTTAGTTGTAGATGGCTACTTAAGCACTCTCTTATCTGTCTCTAATTAGACGGAAGTTATAGCGTGTATCTTTAGGTTGCTAGTGCTGCTGCCGCTAAGCCCACCTAACCCCATACTTTTGGAATCTTACTGTTTTGTAACTTGTTAGATTAATCTTGTTCGATACGCTTTGGTGTATTGACCCGTTAGTGGGCTGTGGTTTTTCTGCAGTTGAGGATTCTCCATACGACCAGGTGGGTGGATACTACGTGGAGTTCGACGACGAGATCTACGACGAGTAGTTAGAGTTCCCCTGGGCTACTTCCTGGCGGACCGCGTGGATGGGCCTTCTATTCCGTTTCGGCCTTGAGCCCTTTGCTTCTTGTCTGTACTCAGACCGGTTTGTTTTCCGGTGCATGATGTAATGTTGGGACATGTGTCCTCTGATTGGTGCTATTCGATATTTTTGCTCAGTGAGAGCGTTGGATAATTATTTCCTTTCTTTGTGTCTTAGGTTTATTCTGTGGTTTCAACTTGTTAAAAATCCGACTCGTATACCATGTGTGTATGGTTGAAGTATACGAGTTGGTAGACTTTTTGGGTTCTTGCGTGCACAATCTGAAACGTATGTGACGTTGTGGTCGCCAAGAGCTGTCGGCCGACGATCCTTTCCGAGCCTGGCCTGCCTGTTTCCTGGGATTGGTAATCCCCAGTATGCTCTTGGTTGTGTGGCCCAACCTATACGTTTTGTTTGTGTAGCCTGAATTTAGGGTCTGACAATTGCACTGGCCCTTCCGCCGAGGTATCATCCTGATATGTTAGTCCACCATCGGTACCCTTTTCTGTTTCAGTTTCCATCACGCTCCACAAGTGCCTATGCTCAAATTTTTGCACAACACGCCAATTTCCACGCAATCTGCTGTCTGGCACATAAAACACCTTTGTTGCTTGTGAGGTTAGAATAAATGGATGATTCCTATACAAACACCTTCCAGTGTTGATACTTTTGAAGTGTCCATCAAATTTGGAAACCATCTTCTTCTTGCCACCGAGATCAAACCAGTCACAACGAAAGAGGACAGCCGAACGCTGGATGGCTCCGCTAGAGTTGTATTGCAGCTTGATGACGCTTCTCAGCAGACCATAGAAGTCAATGTCCTCACCATCATGAGATCCCTCTGTGACGATTCAACAGTTCTGTGTCTTTCTGTTCTTCTCACGGTCAATGATGTGGTACCAAAAACCGTCAACAATACAAGTTGAATACAATCTCACTCTTGTATCAGGTTGGCATGCCAAAGCAAAGAGATCATCACTCACCTTCTTCTCCTCATGTAATTTCCCAATCTACACATGTAAACCAGGTTTAAAAACACACAAAACAAAAATGATGTGGCAATGGATTACATGGCTACAGATCTCACCTTTTTCTTAAACCAATCAGCAAATTCCTTGGGAAGCTTCTTATCAACATGGATGTGGCTTTCTTCTTGATTCAACATTTCCTTGCACATCCTGCCATGCCAAGAAAAAAAGTGAATGAAAGTATACAAGAAGAACGGGTTCCTCCCAAGCCAAGATAATAAAAAAATTAAGCTATAACGTACTCTATGTATGGTTGAACCTCTGAGCTATTACTGAGGACAAACCAGACTATTTTGTCACAGTCATCACCGGCGTTCAAGTATCGTGACCCTCCAAGAAACTTGACATCAATGCTCACAAATGGCTTGCGGAATATTTTTCTAAATGTTTTGAAGAACATGTGAGATCTTTAGCTATTGCTATTCATCAGGCACAATCAGTACCTATTGCTTAACTTGCTTGATATCCTGGCCATTTTATTTGCACATCATACTGAATTTATTTGCTCATGGACATGTTCGTACAGTTTGGGAAATTGCACGAGGAGAAGAAGGTCAGTGATGATCTGTTTGCATTGTCATGTAGGCCGGATAGTCGAGTAAGGCTGTATTCCGCATCTGTTGTTCATGGTTTCTGCTACCACACCGTTGACCGTGAGTTAAATAGGAACACTTAGAATAGTGGAATTGTTGCAGAGGGACTACATGAGAATGCCTTCATTGACTTCTATGGTCAGCTGAGGAGCATTATCAAACTGCAGTACAACTCCAGCGGAGGAGTCCATCGTTTCGTTGTCTTGTTCCACTGTGATTGGTTTGATCTTGGTGGCAAGAAGACGAGCCGAGTCCAGGAAGATGGACACTTCAAAAGCATTAACACTGGAAGGTGCTGGTACAAAAGTGATCCTTTCATTCTTACAACACAATCAACAAAGGTCTTCTATGTGCCAGACACCGATTTGGGTGGGCATTGGTGAGTTGTGCAAAAATTCCAGCACAAACACCTATGGAGTGTGAAGGAAAATGAATTTGGAAGGGGTCCTGGTTGTGGTGGTGGGCTATCATACCAAGATGATGACACACCAGGAGTTCCAGTGGTACTTCATGGACCCAATGTGGAAACCAGATCCAAAACGCACCTTGAACGCGTGTTAGTTGATGTTGTGGCTGTGGAAAGAATGAAGAAGAGAAGGAAGCATGTAGTGGATCAGCCTGAAAGCGATGATGAGGAAACAAACAAAGCTGATGACACAACTTTCCAGTATTGTAGCGGCGGTGACAATAATAGGCAGGTTGAAGATGATGAGTAGCTTGAACCATCTGTAAGGTGAATTGCTCATTTTTGCTGATGTTTGGTAAATATATGTTCATTTCTGGAACTAGCTTCGCAAGTTGATTCTTGTTTGCAGGTCTTCAATCTTCAAGATGGGGCACGGCCAACTGGACAACCTGATGCTTGATGGCATGGCAATTGGAGCAACCTGATGCATGATAACATGATGACAGGCAATATGGTTTCATTCTGTACTTTTGTATTGTTCTCTGGCAGGGCAATCTTCTATCGTTGAACAACCTGATATGGTTGCATTATGTACTTTTGTATTGTTCAAACTGAAAAGATGGTGTTCAACAACTGCAATATTGCAGCATTCTATAAATATTTGGCAATTTGTGCTATTTGCTATGTGCAGCATTCTATAAGATGGTGTTCGAGCTATGTTATCATCCTGTGCCATGTTTGTAGTGTTCCTTTTTCCTGCAGGTTGTTTGAAACAAATGAGAGCTACTACTGTAGCTTTTCAGTTTTTGTCCTATATGAAAAGTAGGTACAACTAGGTTTCCTGTCCAGAATCATCACGAGCGAGTGGCCGGCCAAGTGGTAGTAGCGCGGGCGGGGGAAGAGGAGGTCGTAAGTTCGATCCATACCAATGCGCTCGTATTTATTTTGATTCAGTGGGCATGGGCTGGACCCGCAGGTGAGCGTGTGGGTGTGTGCGGACCCGTAGGTCAGTGGGTTGGGGCGTGTGCGGACGCGCAGGTCAGTGTGTTGTGAGTGGGGTGTGTCGTGGACCCGCGGGTCAGCGTGTGGGCGTGTGCGGACCCCCGGGTCAGTGGCGTGTGGTGGTGGGTTGGACCAAGTGGTCAGGTGGAGTGTGTGGTTGTCAGACCCTGGATTCAGACGTCACAAAGAAGACGTACCGGTTGGGCCACACAACTAGGAGCATACTGGGTGTACCAATCCCAGGAGAAAGCAGGCAGGTTCGGAATGGATCATCGGCCTACAGCTCGCAAGCGATCCCAACGTCACGTACGTCTCGCGATTGCGCACGAAAGAAATCCAAAATCCTACCAATTCGTATACTTCAAATATACATACACTGTATACGAACCGGTTTGGAAACATAATGGAAATCATAGGATAAACCTAAGACACAAAGAAAGGAAATAAATATCCAGAGCTCTCACTGAGCAAATATAGCGAATATCACCAAGCGGAGGACACATGTCCCAACATTACATCGTTCAGCGGAAACATGCCGGTCTGAGTATAAACCAGAAGCAAATAGGCACAAGGCCAAAACAAAAAGAGAAGGCCCATCCACGCGGTCCACCAGGAAGAAGCCCAGGGGAACTCTATCTACTCGTCGTAGATCTCGTAATCGAACTCCACGTAGTAGCCACCCACCTGGTCGTACGGAGAATCCTCAACTGCAGAGAAAACCACAACCCACGAACGGGTCAATACACCAGAGCGTATCAAATAAGCTAGAGCTAACAAGTTACAGAAACTGAAAGACTCGCAAAGTATGGGGTTAGGTGGACTTAGCGGCAGCAGCACTAGCAACCTAATAGAGAGACGCTACAACTTCTGTCTAATTAGAGAGTGATAAGAGATCGCATAAGTAACCAACTACAACTAACACCAATCATAACCCATTCTCGGATTAACCCCCTCAACCAAGTATGAGGAAGCAATTCGGAAAAACTCACACATTGAACAGTTTTTGTTACCATTTATTGTGAAAGTAATTCTATATTACTAGTCAAGTTAATTAACAATGATTAGGTGTAAGTTGTCTATGATCTTATTAGCCAGCATCATCACCAAGTCGTCCATAACCGTGTACACGTCTCATCGATAAGATTATACCCTGCAGATACCTCAATTGAGTTGTTACCCGTGTCAAGAGTTGTCCAAGTGCCACCCATATGAGTTGTTACCCGCGTCAAGAGTCCGGCCGATACCTCAATTGCGGACTCATTAGTTTGCTACTACGCCGCCATGCGGCTCAAACCACATTAGGAACTGTCCGCTTCGCGTCGTACCGCCCCTGTATGACCCCACATATCACATAACCTCTCATCAATCATCATCATCATGCACATGCATATGAGCAAAAGGAAAACCCGAACTACTTGCGGCACATGGACAAGCTGAAGATCCGTTCAAAGTCGAGGGGGGCTCTACTGGGCCACCCACAAGTGTTTAGTGCGCTCAAAATTGGATCCGAGGACAAGAACTGAGTTCCTAGGTCGACACTTAGCAGAACAAAGCACCTCGCAAGACCTTCCGCCGGTGCCTTATCATTTAATTATAATACCGCGCATAAGATAGCATTTTATTAAAGTAGAACAATCTATCATACTAAGCATGTGGAATAAAAGACAGACGAACGACTCGCACAACCAAATGAAAGCATGAACTACGACTCGTAAAGGCCAATAGATAAACATACAAAATGCGATGGGATGTGGGGATAAAGCTGTATAGGCTGCAGGATAAACATGTGATGGGATCGCAATTCAAGAATCGGAAGCTAGGCTTGCATAGATAAAAAGGCAAGGATGAAAACCACAACCTGTGTAACATGTTAGCAGTAGCTTGCCTGGCAGCTCGTGGCCCGGCACCAAAGCTAGAACCTCAGGGACGTAGGTACCGTCAGCAGACACGTCGTAGTCTACCCAGAGGAGAGCAAAACATAGACAATAGGCAACATAATCAATACATGGAAATGCGCAAATAATTGATGGTACATGACATGGCAAGATGTAATATGAGATGCACTTAATCCAAATTAAGCGGGAATGCAATCCCGACAATTAATATTTAGGTTCAAGTTATTTATCTACACATCAAATTAAATGTTTATTAACATGTGAAGACATGGCATAGATGATATAATCAAATAAAATGGAATATGGCATTACATATTTACTACCCCACACATTCTATATTTAATTATTTAGTTGCATTTGTTAATTTAAACTAAGCAATAAAATTAAATGATGCAAAATGGCATAAGAATGGCATGTTAATGTTCATTGCATTTCTCTGATAATAAAATAAATACTGATTATTTTATTTGGAGTTATAAAACTAAAGTTAGTAATGTTTAAAGTCTAAGGGTGTTTCTGCAATTAGCAGGGACCTGTTCGTGATGGAAAAGTGTCTGGGAGGGACTAAAGCACTAAACCCGAGAGCGCAGGGACCTCTGGGTAAAATGCAGCGCATAAATTCTTCTCTAATCTTTTCTCACCGAAGGAAACCCACACCTGCGACTACCGTGCGGGCCCACTTGCCTCGCCGGCGCGCGCGCGCTATGCTCTCGACCGCGGTCACTGACCAGCGGGGTCCACCTGTCAGCGAGCGCGGAAAAATAAAAAAGGGGGTTTTTTCCACTCGCCCGAGGAAGGATTCGAACTCGCGCCGCGGCAAGGGAATCATACGGACGCGCTAACCAGTGGGATCGCTAGGTGTTGGTGCTAGGTTAAGGTTCAGTGTTGTTTTAACAGTAAAAGACCATTGTTTTTTAACTGAGGAACTGAATCCGGAAGTGTTAATTGTCGAAACTGAAAGTCTGCACGGACAGAACGCACGACAGAGGAAAAACGGTCGGCGGCGACCTCGTCCGGGCGGCGCGGCAGCGTGCGTGCTCGTGCGTGATTGCGGAGTGTGTGGTGTGTGCGTTTTTTTTGCTCGGATGCAAGGGAAAAGGCCGGCGCTTTCGTTTTCGTGCTCGCGCTCGGCGGTGTGCTCTGGTGCCGCCCAAATTGGGCCGCCAGAGGAAGGATACGGAGGGGGAAAAGAGGCGAGGCGACGCGGCTCACCTCGGGGAAGTCAATGGCGAGCGGAGGGAGGAAGGGGACGACGGAGTGGAGCAGACGGTCTCGGGGAAGGGGAGCGGAGCCGTGCCGTCGTCGGGGAAGAATACGTATTGCGGCACGTCGGGGAGGTGCTGGGTTCGCTGCTTGTGTCAAGAAGGGAGGTGAGGACGAAGCGCAGTTCCTGGCGCAAGCTGGACGAATGAGGGGGCCGGAATCACCAGGAGGAGGTGTTGTGGGGGCGCACTGGCAGTGGCCATCGCCATGGCGTTCTCTGCCTCGCTGTAAATGTCGTCAAGAATGCCAATAGGTTGTTCCACACAAGAGAGATCTTCTCGAAGTTCAATTGATCCATTATCAACTACACGTCCTGAATCTTGGAAGCACTTCTTGAGTTGTGACACGTGGAAGACATCGTGCACTTTGGAGAGGTTTGGAGGAAGTTCCAGACAGCAGGCCAATTCACCACGCCTTAAAAGAAAGTTGAAAGGCCCAACATAACGTGGAGCGAGCTTGCCTTTGATGCCAAAGCGTTTCATGCCTCTCAGAGGAGTGACACGAAGGTAAGCTTGATCACCACGTGCATAGACCATGTCCCTGTGCTTGCTATCATAATAGCTTTTCTGACGAGACTGGGCAATCTTTAGATTGTCACTAATGACGTGAACCTTTTCTTCAGCCTCCTGGATAATGTCAGGGCAAAAGAAATGACGTTCACCAGCTTGAGACCAATTCAGAGGAGTTCTGCATTTGCGCATATAGAGAGCTTCGAAGGGAGCCATGTCTAGACTTTCTTGGAAGCTGTTGTTATAGGAGAACTCAACATACGGAAGGCAATCCTCCCATTTCATGCCAAAGGAGATAACACAAGCTCTGAGCATATCCTCCAGAATTTGATTCACCCTTTCAATCTGTCCACTTGTTTGCGGATGGTTAGCGGTGCTGAACAGAAAGTTTGGTACCCAAGGCTTTCTGAAAGCTATCCCAAAATCGAGAAGTGAAGATACTTCCACGATCTGAGCTTATTGCCAGAGGAACACCATGTAAAGGAACCAGTCTTGTCATATAGAGTTCTGTAAACTGACTAGCTGAGACTGTCTCTTTGACTGGGAAGAAGTGAGCCACTTCGGAGAGACGATCAATGACAACAAAGATTGCATCGTTGCCTATCTTGGACTTTGGAAACCCAGTAACAAAGTCCATCTCGATCTTGTCTTTCCACTCAGGAATTTGCAGTGGTTGAAGAAGTCCAGTTGGTCTCTGATGTACTGTCTTGACATGACAGCAAACATCACACTAAGACACATAGCGAGCAATTTCACGCTTCATCCTGGTCCACCAATAGATTTGCTTGAGATCCTGGTACATCTTTGTGCTGTCAGGGTGGATAGAAAGCGGAGTATCATGAGCCTCCTTGAGAATCAACTCTCTTAAGCTGTCAAGCTTGGGCCATACAATGCGTCCTTCAAAGAGCAAGGTACCTGAAAAGGTTATACCAAACGGGTACCCCTTGTAACATCCCAACATTTTATAATATTCAAAAATCACAAAATTTTAAAACTTTTCTTTTTATTAAAATAAAATATTAAATGTATAAGGAAACCAACTATGATAGACTTCAAACTTATTGAAAGAGTTTAATATTTCAAATGTCACAGTTTAAACATTTTATTATCCTCTGTATTTCAAAAAAAAAAACTAAAAATGAAGTTTGACAAATATTTTACAAACTACAATCCATTTTATTTTAAGTAAATAGTTTACTTATAAGAAATTGATTTCAACCACTTAGCCATATCTATCCATAAATTTTCAAATTAATTAAAAATTGGTGTTAGTTGCCAAATGGTTATCATTCTCTCAACTAAATTCAAAACATGGTGTTAAAATTTAAATTCTGTAATTTATAACTATAAACTTTATAGATTTTAAATTAATGAATTAGCCAAATAAACATTTCATTTGCTCAAATGAATTTCATCTATTTTCAGAGCATGAAATGATTAATATATTCTAAATAAGAATGGAATTAAAACAAAAATCTTTTCCAAAGTTGTTATGAAGTTTTCAAATGAATTATCATAATATAAGATATAATGTTGCACAAATTATTTTCAATTAAAAATGAATACCCTATATTTCACATTTCCTAAACATTTTTATATTTAGTTCTTTAATATCATGCCAAAATAAAGAAGAATGATTTTAGTAAAACAAGTTAAATAACTTAAATCCAAACATAATTGAATATGGGTATTTCATATAATTTATTTAGCCAAAATTAAAATTAATTAAACCCTAGTTTAAATTAAACATAAAGTGTCAATTTTACATTTAATCAATATTTCGAAATTATTATTTTTGAAAAGTGTTCAAAACACTCCCACAATTGGTTTAACAGAAAGATAATAATATTACAAATTTGTAGAAATTTATTTGACATCATTTGGAGTTATAAATCAAAAGATATAAATAAAACAGAAAAATCAGAAAAGAAAATACCTGTGACGTCATGCTGACGTCAGCAGATCTTCTTCAACCTCCAGCCGAGATTTCCGCCGGCGATCTCCTTCCAAAATCGAGCGAGATTGTCGCGGATTCGTTTTTCCCCTTCGGCCTATATAAACCCCACGCTCTCCTCTTCCTTTTGCCCCAAACCCTAGCCCCTAAGACGCCGCCAGGCCGCCGGAAAAGCTCGCCGGAGCTCCATTGCTACCGCCGCCATTTTTCTTTGTTCCCCGGCGAGGTGAGCCTTCCCCGATGCCCCTGACGCTCTCCTCTTCCATGCCGTCCTCGTGCGCATCTCCTAAGTCACGCGTTCGGTTGTTTCCTGCTGTGTTTCGTGCGCATCGTGCACGACCGGACATCACCGGAACCGCCGCCGCACTCGTCCTCGCCTCTCCGCTGTCCGGGGACGCCCGAGACAACCTCACCGTCACCATCCACCTCGCTAGGCCGCGCCGCGTCCGCCCATCGCCTCCACGAGCCCAGGAAGGCACGGCAACGATGGGAGCATCCACGCCCGAGCGCAGCGCCGCCGTCGGCCTCGTCTCCGACGAAATCCCGCCGCCGGTTTTTGGTCAACACACGGTGAGCGTCCGATCCAATCTCAACGGCTCAGATTAGAAAATCTTAGACGAATCGGTACGATCCGATCTGGACCGTCAGATCCAGATCTGACGGCCCAGATATGTTGACTTATCCAGTCAGCGCCCGCGTGGCAGCCACGTCGGCGCCTCGTCAGCAGCCACGTCAGCGCCAGCGTGTAAATCATTTTCTATTTTAATTTTAATTGGAAGTTTTGCAGATTAGTCCCTGTAATTAAAACATCTACAACTTTTTAACCACAACTCCAAATTTAATAATTTTAATATTTTTGGAAAGCTCTTGACATGTAGATTATTTTAGATCGGTCAAAATTCAAATTTGACTTAGTATAAAATATTCAAATTTCAAATAGGAAAATTTAGTATATTTGTAATAACTTTAAATCTATAAATCCAAAAATTGCAAATAAAATTGTTTTAGAAACTTTAGAATATTTGTAAATTAATGCCACTGCTATAAAATTTTTTTAGTAATTTTTGAATGAATTCATAGTTATATATTTAATTTGAATAGTTTGAATATTTTCAACATAACTATTAATAGAAATATTAATTTTGATTAAATCAAATTGCATTAAATATAATTAAACCACCTCTGGCTATTAACACCATCTATAAAGAAAATTGTGTTATAAAATATAAATCACATAAAACTTTAATCTATATGTTTCCTTTTATTATGTTTTGCAAATTAGAAACTAATTAAATTGCAATTATAACTTTATGCATATTTTATAAAATTCACAAAAATTAGTGTTATGTTGCTTGTGATTTAAAATTGCATTTCATGCATAGCATATTTTATAGTTATATTCTCCATAAGGAAAACTCCTCCCCATTTTCTCTAAGTTAGGATTATTTTCAAACTTAGTATTTTGGGAAAAGTGCTATACACTTAGACACTTAGGATTTTCAACATGGAGCTGGAAGACCAATGAAGGACTTAGCCAAAAACAAGACTACAGAAGTATCTTCAAGGAGAAGAAACACTTAGAAGAAAATCAAGAAGAAGTTCATGAAGGACTTAGAAGAAAATAGACTCCGGAAGCATCCCAAAGATGTCAAGCACTTGGAAGAAAAGTGAGAAGAAGTTCAAGAAGGCCAACCCCCTTTTATTCTCTAAGTCTCTCTCTCTGTCTTTTCTTCTCCTCTGAGACTTCATGAAGACTAAGTAAATCCAAGACCAGCCTCTAGGATACAAGAACCATCAAGTCTGAAGATTCAGCAAGAATACCAAGAACTCAATCAAGACATCATCCAGAAGAAAGTTACAAGTCTGGAGATGAAGCCTGGAGGACAACTACATCTTTCCTTCTATCTTTTCCCTCTTTCCTAATCTTGTCTTTTAGACTTAAACAAATTTTGATCATGATGTTATCATCTTGAAGTTGTTGGATCCTAGCGGCATAGTGAGATGAAGCGGCCTGGAAACAAACCTTACATGTCCACGTACATGAGACCTGTTCCACAATTTAAGTGGCTGGCCGGGTGTCTGTCTCTCTCACTTTAGCGAATATCCAATTTACAAAGAGTTGATAGTAATTGCTGATCACCTTATAGACTTAGTATTTTTCTCTAAGTATTTTGCACATCATGCATAAACATATTTTCCTTAGAAAGTTTTATAAAACTTATTTATTCATCTAGTATGTGTTTGTATGCATTGTGGAGTTGTGCTTGCTGTAGATTGTTGTATTGTTGCTTGTCTATACTGTTAGATTGAACGGAGAGTCCCGAGTATCGTTGAAAAGAGTTGTGAACAACGACAACATTCAAAGGCAAGTGGCACACCTCATAAACTTCCTATTATTTCTATATGCATTACTTAGTGTATTTTTATATGCATGTGTAGGATAGTATTGCTATGCTAAACCTGTGTAGATTCCTTATTCCTGTGTCTAGTTTCCTATGTAATACTTAGTAGAATTATTGATGCTATGCAAATGTTGTTTTGTGAAAATCTAAATTCTACTAAGTTAAGAATGAAACACCTGGGTGGTAAGTGGTTGTATGGTTTAGGTTGAGTGGCTACTCAGGTCCATGTCTATGGTTCCTGGAGTATGTACACTTGTGAATGGCCACCCAGGAACAGAGGAATCTGAAGAACTCCGAGTGACGATTGCTTCCAGTGCAGCCATTGCCATATGGGCTCTGGCTTGATCAATTATGTTGCGTGGACTCTCTCCGGCTTGACAAGCAGATGGAGAAAGCAGACAAATTTGAATGGACGGAAGAGGCAGAAGCAACTTTTATAGACCTCAAACGAACACTCACTATCCTCCCATTCTAGCAGCACCAAAAGAGAAGGAGCCTCTATACCTCTATGTGGCAGCAACAAACAAGGTGGTCAACACAACACTTGTAGTCGAGCGCATGTAAGTAGGAGAAACTCAGAGTATGCAAAGACCAGTCTACTAAATCAGCGAGGTGTTATCCCTATCAAAGCAAAGATACCGACACTTCCAGAAGCTAGCTTACGCAATATTAATAACAACAAGAAAGCTACGTCACTACTTCATAGAGCACCCAATAACGGTGATGAGGAAATCAGCAATTGGAGACATACTCACCAATCCAGACGCAACAAGACGAGTCGCCAAGTGGCTTATCGAAATGGGACCACTCGGAATAACATACGACCACCCGAAAGCCATCAAAGCTCAAGTACTACAAGATTTCACAACAGAGTGGATCGAGTCACAGCTACCAGGAACACCGGACATATCCAATTCATGGACACTGTATTTCGATGGATCAAGAAAAACGAAGGGGCAGGAGCAGGGGTAGTACTAATATCCCAAAAGGAGACAAGCTGAAGTACGTACTCCAAATGGATTTCCCGACACCATCCAATAACAAGGCCGAATACGAAGGTCTAATACATGGCATACGAATGACCAAGGCTTTGGGATGCACTCGATTGATGATATACGGCGACTCAAACCTGGTGGTACAGCAAACAATGAAGGCTTGTGATGCCATAGCAGATAATATGATCGCGTACCGTGACTTATATAACAAATTGGAAGGAGACTTCGACGGTTGCGAGTTACGACATATTGGACGAGAAAGCAATGAGGAAGCAGACATACTAGCCAACATTGGGTCGACTAAAGCACAAGTACCGCCGGGTGTCTTTCTGGAACGCATCACTTACAAATCTATCCACAAAAAGCGATCAACGGAAAATTCAAAATAAGCTACGGCAGGTAACACACCTAGCACACTGGATCCAGCGGTCGAAGTCCTCTTATGCCAAGGCGATCATGTAACTCCAGCCTGGACGGAACAAATTCTAGCATATATGCTCCGAGAAGAGCTACCAGGCGATACAACAGAAGCCAGAAGAATTACTCGAAGGGCAAATGTAGTGTACCTGCACTTAAAATATGGCAGATACATGTGTATAGTGCAAACCCCTGGATCGATTCATTTGCACACACAGCTTACGATGAATATCACAACATTGTATCAATATTACACGAATAATCCAGACTTGGTAAAATAAATAATTCGATACATCTTTGCATAGCTTAAAGCTAGCTCAAAACAGTAAAACAACGGAAATAAATCTTCAATGAGCCTCGATCTCCATGATACGCCACAGGCGAAAACATGTTGGTGCAGACTCGAAACCCAAACGTAATCCTTACTCTTCGTTAGATTTTTTTGCAACAAATAATAATTTGCAACAGAGTGGGTCAGATTCCATTATAAATGGATCTGGCAAGTGACACTATGGTGGACACTTAATGGAAATTACTCTATAACCTGTATGCATATTTGGCTGGTGGAGTTCAAGGCTTCCATAAAGCTAGTTTTGCCTAACTCTTTGTAAAACAAACTTATTAACATCATCATTGGCAACATTGGTTAACCTAGTTGAGCCAAAAGATATCACGTCCTTAAGTGCACCCTCAGGTGAAAACCCCCACATTCAATGGTCCTAAGTGTAGTGGAAACTTTCTTAGGTTAAAACCCCCATGAACATGGTCCTGAGTAGTCCACTATTGTTTATCAAAATTTTATTAAGCAATTATAATGTTGGGATTCCTCTATGTTCCTTGATCAGCTGTAGTCTTTACTTGAAATACTTCTCCTTGAGTTCTTCACAATCTTGTCCATTTATTCCTCACATCCCTTGGTTCCTGGGTGGCCTTCCACAAGTGTGCTCTCAGGTGAAAACCCCCACGTTCATGATCCTAAGTATAGTAGAAACTATCTTAGGTGAAAACCCTCATGGACATGGTCTTCAGTAGCCACTCAACATAATCCAAACAACCAATCCACCTAGATAATTCATTAACTTAGTGGATGTGCACTCCCAGGTGAAAACCCCCACATTCTATGATCCTAAGTATAGTAGAGACTATCTCAGGTAAAAAACCTCATAGACATGGTCCTGAGTAGCCACTTAACATTTTATAAAACCTTTCATCAATTGCATAGCATCAAAATTCTACTAAGTCATTTCATAGGTACCTAGACACAATGGATTAGGGAATTCTAAACAGGTCTTGCATAGCAATACTACTAAGTCATACACATGCTTAGGAAAATACTTCTACTTATGCATATAAAATACTCGGGAATTTATGAGGTGTGCCACTTGCCTTGGCAACAAGAAGAATAGCAACAACAGCTGCAACAGTTGTCGTTTCCCTCCGAAATTTCTAACACATCAAACAAAACACACATAAACATACAAACAAAAATAACAATACAAAAATATGCTACGCATGATGTGCAAAATACTTCGAGAAAATACTAAGTCTATTCTTCAACGTGATCGACAATTATCAACAACTCTTTAAAAATTGGATATTCACTATAGTGAGAGAGACAGGCACCCGTGGACATGTAAGGTTAGTCTCCAGGCCACTTCATCTCACTATGCCGCTAGGATCCAACAAACTTCAAGATGGTAATAACATGATCAAAAATTGTTTAAGTCTAGATTAGGAAGGAGGGAAAAGATAGGAAGAAAAATGTAGTTGGTCTTCCAGGCTTCATCTCCAGACTTGTAAATTGCTTCTTGGGGATGTCTTGATTGAATTGTTTGGTAGACTTGATAATTCTTCAGACTTGATGATTCCTGTATCATCGAGGCTGGTCTTGGATTTTAACTTACTCTTCATGAAGTCTCAGAGGAGAAGGGAGGAAAGAGAGACAGGAAGTAAGACTTTGAAATATTGTTGGTTGGTTTCATGAACTTCCTTTGATTTTATTCTAAGTGCTTCTACTCCTGGAAGATACTTCTGAAGTCTTGTTTTTGCTAAGTCCTTCATTGGCCTCCCAGCTCCATGTTGAAAATCCTAAGTTTCTAAGTGCATAACACTTAACCAAAAATGCTAAGTTGAAAATATTCCTAACTTAGAGAAAACAATGGAGGAGTTTTCCTATGAGGAGAATAACTATATAATAAAATATGTTATGCATGCAGTGCACTTTTTAATCATAATAAACATCATACAAAATTTGTGATATTTATAAAGCATGCATTAGGCTATAAATGCAATTTAATCAATTTCTATTTTTGCAAAACATCATAAAAGGAATAAATATAAGATTAAACTTTTATGTGATTAAACTTTTATAACTAAATTTTATAAATGGTTTTAATAGACAGAGGGCATTTAATTAAATTTATAGCAATTGGATTAAATCAAAAATAATATTTCTGTTAATAGTAATGTCAAAATTAGTCAAACTATTCAAATTCAACATATAACTATGAAATCATTCAAATTCTTCCCAAAAATATTTTAATACTGAGGCATCATATTACAAATATTCCAAAGTTTCTAAAACAATTTTATTTTCAATTTTTGGAATTATAGATTTAAAGTGATTACAAATATACTCAAATCATCCATTTGAAATTTGAATATTTTACACTAAGTCAAATTTGAATTCTAATAGATCTAAAATATTCTACATGTCAAGGGCTTTCCAAATATATAAATTTATCAAATTTGGATGTGTGAATAAAAAATTATAACAAATCTAAGTGATAGGGGCTTTTCTGCAAAACTGCCAAAATGAATTAAATAGAAAAATCATTTTCTGACGTGGCTGCTGACTGGGTGTTGACTGGGATCTGACTAGGCTGCTGACTATGCAATGCTGACTGGGTTAAGTGATTTGATCTTGTCTGCACGATATAGATCTAACGGATGAGAACCCAGCGTACCGGTTCGATTAAAAATAATAAAACCGATCCGTCTGATCGAGATCCGACGGTGGAGATCTAATCTACCAGAGGCTAGCGGCGCTAGGTCGCCGGAGTCCTCGCCGGAGATGCGCCCGTGGCCGCGACGCCTCGGCATCGAGCGTTCCCGACGAACTAAAAGCTACGGGGACGAACTGATGTTACCAGAGCGTGCGGGAAGTTACGGCGGAGACGTTGGCGAGGTAGACGGCTTCGACGTGCCCTTCTCCTCCGTGACTCGCTCGCCAGAGTTGCCGGAGGCGGCGGCGTGCTTCGGTCGCGCACAGAATCGTCGATCTGGCGTAGGAAAGGACAAACGGAAATGTCAAAAGGACACGCACGGACTCGGGAGGGAGTAGGGGACACGAGGGAGAGCTCGGGGAGGTCTATTCTCACCGGAAAGTGCAGATTGCGGCAGCGGTGATTGTGGACAGCCTGGGGGCGTTTGAACTAGGGTTTTGGGGGGCTCTGAGGGAGGGATTCGTGGGGGCTTAAATAGCAACGACCGAGCGTTAATTTCGTGCCTAAATCGTGCGGATTTGGAGAAGGAAGCTCCGTCTGTCTCGGGCGCGATTTGGGGCAGAGGTTGAAGACGATGACGTCAGCGATTTCTTTTTCTGATTTTCCATTTTATTAATTTCTTTTGATTTTAGTGTCCAAAATATGTCAAATTAATTTCTATAAATTTGTAAAATCTATATCTATGTTTTAAAACATTAGTGGGCATGTTTTGAAACTTTTTGAAAAATAATTATTTTGAAATATTTATAAAATACAATTTTATCCATTTTAGGTTAACTTTGAAATTAGAGATTTAAAAATTTATTTGGAGTTAAATAAAATTTATGAAATTACCCACATTCAAATATGTTTGAGTTTAATTTATTTAAACTTATTTTGCTGAAATCATTCACCTTTATATTGGCATAATAGTAGAATAATAAAATATAAATACTTTTAGAGCAATATGAATATAATGGAGTTTTAATTTAAACCCTTTGTGATTTAATAAGATGATGAATGATGAGTGTATGCATGAATGCAATGCTTAAATTTTCTTTTCCACGGCAAAAGTACTTAAATGTTTTCAAAGTTTTAAATTTTAGTGATTTTTAAACATTCCAAAATATAGGGATGTTACAGACTCCCACCCTTAAAAGGAATCTCGTCCTCGAGATTCGAGAAGGCTAGCAAAAGGGTTCTGTCTGGGTATCTGCTACCACCCTTAAAAGAAATCTTGTTAGTATTGAAAACTTCAATATGAAAACTGGATTCCGAATGTACCGTTCACTTCTTCCACATTGATGTGGTTCACATATCCTTTATCGAAAGGATTTGACTTAGCAGCTTCTTCGGCCCTTTTCTTTGTTGAGCACTCATTGGCGTAATTACCCTTGTTCTTGCATTTGTAACAGAGCACCTAACTGATATCGCTGTGTTCAGGATTTGGACGGTGGTGTCCATTGTTATGGTTATGGCCAGCAAATCCATTTTTTTTATGATCTCCATTGCTTCCCTTGGATCCACCATGGTGATCATGATGCTTGTGGTGACTTCCTCCATTATGGTGATTCCCATGTTTGTGGCTACTGTACACATCATGAACAAGGTGCTTCTTGAATGAGGGTTCAGAGGAGTGCTTGTCCATCTTCCTCTTCCTATTTTCAGCTTTCTTTATGCTATCTTCAAAGGTGATTGCTTGCTCGAGAAGTATCTGATAGTTTGGTGCATAAGCAACAGTCAGAGGTATCTTTAGCTCATCACTAAGTCCATTGAGAAATTTTGACTTCCTCTTTGCATCTGTGTCAATGTCCTCAGACGCATATCAAGACAAGGAATGGAAGTCGTCCATATACTTCTTCAGACTTCTGTTTCCCTGACGCATATTGCGAAACTCTTCCCGTTTAAGATTCATAATTCCCGTGGAGACATGAGCATTACGAAATCCTTCCTTGAATTTCTCCCAGGTCAAGGTGTCCAATGGGTGAGTAATCTGATAAGTTTCCCACCATTGGGCAGCAGGTCCTTCAAGTAGATGTGCGGTAAACCTAACTTTCTCAGTGTCATAACATTCAGTTGTCACCAGATCCTTCTGCACAGAGCGTAGCCAGTCATCAGCCACCATTGGCTCTGTTGCGTTCGAGAACTTGTTTGGCCTTAGCCTCAGAAATATGGTAAGCCTGTCCACTTGGGGAGGTGGTGGTGGTAGAGGATTGTTGTTGTTGTTGTTGTTGTTGCTTGCTGCAATAAACTGAGTCATCATAGTCATCAGCTGAGCTTGAGCGGCCATCAGTTGCTGCATGGCATCATTGTTGTTGTTGTTCTCAGGAGCACAGCGGGGAGGCATCTGTGGGTTTTAGCATAGATGAGTAAAAGATAGACAAATCTAGGAGAAATATTCCTACCCATACAACCTATTGACACAATAAACCACAATCATTAAATTTCCAAACATATTTTGAGAAAACTAAACTAATCGTTTTGTAACGAAGCACCCGAGGTTATGGAGAACACATACGATGATACTGCCATACCATAATTTGATAGGTCAATACATCATTAGGATCTCGTTACTCTAATAGATAGGTGGTCTAGTCTATCTCCTTCCTGAGTGCATCAAGTTCCTCTTCTATTTCCTTGAGTTCGTCAATGTACTTCTGGGTGTTACAAAGTCTAAATCGAAGTCTTGCTCTAAGGTGTTCGATAGCTTCCCATGCTGCACTTCCTGCTGAAGCAAAGAATGATGTGTGAAGTATTGGGTTGGTGAACATGCAGTAGCCATTGGTCTTGTGGTCATCTTGTTTGCTCTTGTATAGATGGAGTTGCACCCACCAGTACTCTTGACCTTCACCCATGAAACGAAACCCTTTGTATATTGCTTCTCCTTCAAATCCCAAGATCTTCATGTTATCCTTAAGTGCTCTTGGAAAATCAGTCTCACCTTGTAGGGTCATGGTCATCATTGGTCCCTTCTTGAGTGATCCAATGAGGTTGGTCATCTAAAAAGAAGATAAGGTATTTAGAAAGCAAATACATAAGATAGTTACAACAGGAACATCAGAAAAGTTTTGTTTTAGCAAACTGAATAAAAATAGATTTTGAATCCTATGGCCAAATCCTATTTCTATCCAAACCTAGGGTTTCGAACCTACAGGCAACACAGTGCTCTGATACCATCTGTAGTGTACCTGCACTTAAAATATGGCAGATACCTGTGTATAGTGCAAACCCCTGGATCGATTCATTTGCACACATAGTTTACGATGAATATCACAACATTGTACCAATATTACACGAATAATCTAGACTTGGTAAAATAAATAGTTCGATACATCTTTGCATAGCTTAAAGTTAGCTCAAAACTATAAAGCAGCGGAAATAAATTTTCAATGAGCCTCCATCTCCATGATACGCCACAGCGAAAACATGTTGGTGCAGACTCGAAACCCAAACGTAATCCTTACTCTTCGTCTGATATTTCTGCAACAAATAATAATTTGCAAAAGAGTGGGTCAGATTCCATTATAAATGGATCTGGCAAGTGACACTATGGTGGACACTTAATGGAAAAAACTCTATAACCTGTATACATATTTGGCTGGTGGAGTTCAAGGCTATTTTGCATAAAGCCAGTCTTGCCTAACTCTTTGTAAAACAAAGTTATTAACATCATAATTGGCAACACTGGTTAACCCAGTTGAGCCAAGAGATATCACGTCCTTAAGTGCACCCTCAGGTGAAAACCCCCACATTCAATGGTCCTAAGTATAGTGGAAACTATCTTAGGTGAAAACCCCATGAACATGGTCCTGAGTAGTCCACTGTTGTTTATCAAAATTTTATTTAGAAATTAGAATGTTGGGATTCCTCTATGTTCCTTGATCAGTTGTAGTCTTTACTTGAAATACTTCTCCTTCAGTTCTTCACAATCCTCTCCATTTATTCCTCACATCCCTTGTGTGAGGACCCCTTTGACTACCCGTCAGAGATGCCCACGTTATGTAAACAGATCACGATCCCAATGATCAGTGCATCGCGATCACATAACCAACATGGTATACAAAGTTACATCATAAAACTCGAGTAGAGCGAGACTTACATAAATAAGGGTCTCATGACCAAGTCTACAAACATCGTCGCACATGACGAATGTTAACTAAGGCACAGCGGAAGATTCGGCTAGCGTCGGCCCTCGTCACGTCCTGACGCATTCCCACAGAGCAGTTGAGCGGGACACTCAGTTTGGCGTAGTCGTCGGCGTACTCCTCCTTCTTGTCATCCATCTTCTCATTGCAACCTGGACGTTTGAATATCCAGGGACATAGCCACATGAGTACATTTACGTACTCGCAAGACCACCTTTAAGGCTTAAGTTTTCATGATAATGCAAGAAAACACTTTTCGAAAACTGGGATAGCTGCTATATACGACTATAGGGCTTAGTTTTTGAATACGATGATTTTAGGCATAGAGAATACGATATCTCTGTATCTTTGTTGAAGAAAACATTTAGAGATATAATTCTCTTCTATTAGATATAGCAAGGACATATCTAAGTACAAAACTTTCTTTTGTAAAACTTTGTCAAAACACTAGGATAGGGGTGACGTGGGGCTGCCTTTTAGGTAACCCACGATAAGGCTACCTGGGCCGCGCCAAGGATGGGAAGGCCCACACGGGGTACCGTGTAACCTAGTCCAAGTCGGTTAGGAAGCATAACCTGCCATATCTGTAGTTGCCATCGGCACCAACCACCCGAGACCTGGCTGCCTATAAAGCCAGGAGGGTTGCTCGTCCCAGGGGACACGAAAATAGCTACGGCACAAACCCTAGCGAGATCGCAATCTCGCCATTGTAACCACAACTCGCATCAATAACCAGACAAGCAGGAGTAGGGTGTTATCCTCCAGGAGCCTGAACCTGGGTAAATCCTTGCTTGTCAGCCGTCGTGACCACCTTGCACTCATCTCTCTCCCCATCAATCAACCCGGGGTGCACAACCCTAGGACTTGTCGAGTTAACACCTCGTCAATTGGCGCCGTCTGTGGGAAGTCAAACAAGTGCTAGGATCATGGTCGCTCCGGCTCCATCCGCAATGAAGATCGGCGCGTCCGCCATCAGAGAGTCGATCCGATTCGGCTCCTTCGAGTACGTCATCCACTCGCCAGCTCACCAGTCGATGTACGCCGATCTGGACAAAGATCGCATCTGCCGCACCCGCGGAGATCGTGCCCGCCGAACCCGCGAAGATCGCATCTGCCGCACCCGTGGAGATCGCGACCGTCGAACACGCGAAGATCGCACCTGCCGCACCCGCAGGGGCCGCGCCAGCTGCACCCGCGAAGAGGGCATCTACATCGACACGTTCGGCAGCGGCCGCGCGAATCGAGTCTACTACCCCAACCTCGGTCGTGCGGTAGATCAAGTCAAGATCCATCTCGACCGTCGCACCCGCACGGGCGACCAGGAGCCCGCGTCCGACAGCCATGTCGCGCGCGCCCTCATCTTCGTGGAAATCCCAAGTCTACCCCAAGCCAACCGCACTCGCCCAGGCGAGCATGAACACATGGACAATCACGAGAAGACGCGACAGCGGCTGCGTCGCGCGCCACGTTGCAGCAATTTTTGACCCCGAGCAAGAAGCGGGCGACAGAAGCAGCAGCGGCAGCACCAACTCTCCGACTCAAGTCTACCCCAAGCAAGTCTTCATGGCCGGCACAGCACCCGCAATCAAATGGGCAAGTGGAGAAAGCCAATGGCCTCGTCTGCAACGACATCAAGAAGCGACTGCGCGTGCCCCTAAAACGCGCAGCGGGAGCATGGGTGGAAGAACTGCCGTCGGTCCTTTGGAGTCTGAGAACAACGCCAAACAGATCCACCCAGTACACTCCATTCTTTATGGTGTATGGTGCAGAAGCGGTCCTCCCCTGCGACATCAAGTTCGACGCACCGAGAGTAGTCGCCTATGACGAGTCGGATGCAGAGGAGGCACTCGAAGACAGCAGGGACACCTTGGACGAAGCACGCGACATCGCCCTGGCACGATCAGCCGTGTATCAACAGGACCTATGCAACTATCACACTCGGAGGCTGCGACCAAGAGCATTCGTTGCAGGCGACCTCGTTCTTCGACTCAAGCAAAAGAAGGTACACAAGCTCGCTTCCCCATGGGAGGGCCCGTACATCGTGACAGAAGCAATCGGCAACGGAGCTTACCGCCTGAAAGACTCGAAGACAGGAGCGGACTGCAACAACCCGTGGAACGAGGCACAACTCCGCCGGTTCTACGCCTAGTTCAACCCAATCATTGTACAAGAAAATCAGCGCGGCAGGTTTCAGACGCACTCTTTCCCTTACCAGGGTACCTGAGGGGACTGGAAGGGTTTTAATGAGGTGGCCTGTTCGCAAGAATCAATAAAGTGATTTGAAAAAAATCTGTCTCCTTTACCTGTCACACAGAGGAAGCCGAAATCCTAGGACGCCACCCGAACTACTCGGGGGCTGCGCCACACAGGTTAAAAGAAAAGCTTAGGCCGCTACCCGAACTACTCGGGGGCTGCGCCATACAAGCATAAGTCAAAAAATCATAGGCCGTCACCCGACCGACTCGGGGGCTGCGCCATACAGGTCAAGTTCAAAATCCTAGGTCGCCACCCGACGCACTCGGGGGCTGCGCCACACAGGTAATACTTGTAATCCTAGGCTACCGCTCGACCTACTCGGGGGCTACGCCAAACAGTCCTTCTCAGAAAAATCCTCAGCCGCCACTCGAACTCACTCGGGGGCTGCGCTGTACAGGTCAAGTTCAAAATCCTAGGTCGCCACCCGACATACTCGGGGGCTGCGCCAAACAGGTAACACTTGCAATCCTAGGCCGCCACTCGACCTACTAGGGGCTGCGCCACACAGGTCTTATCCAAAATCCTAGGCCACCACTCGAACAACTCGGGGGCTGCGCCATACAGGTCAAGTTACAAAAATCCTAAGTCGCCACCTGTTTAAATCAGAGACTGCGGCATACATGTCACACTTGAGAAAACCTAGGCCGTTGCCTAGCATACTAGGCGACTGCGCCAAACATGTCGCAAACCAAAACAGGCATTCTCACTTTCGAGCAGGCAGATCAATTCTCATAACTCGAAAGTATTTTAATCTAGTACATTACGACTTGCACAGGCAAACTTGCCCTCTATAGCTAACCCTGTACATCAGACGACAGCTACTCTAAACTGCAGGTTCGCCCTTCGGCGCATCGAGGGGACCTACAAGGCGCTCACTCAGGTCCTGAACCTGCCTGATGATTCGGCGCGCAGCCGCTAAGGTCTCGTCGAAGTCGTCATCACCAGGCAGGCCGTCAAGCACCCGGTCGAGCGGAAGATGCGGCCGGTGCATCCGGACGTATGCCAACGCCGCGTTCGCCCCAGCCACAAGTTGGGCATCGACAACCTCCTTCAGCCCTTCACCATCGCGAAACCTCTCCAGCAAGGCGGACAACCCGTTCGGCTGCGCATTATGCGGGAAGTACACACGATTGATGTGCCAGAGTGTCTTCCGGCAGTTCTCCAGAAGAAAAGCAGCGCGCCACGTACGATCAAGCATGGTGGCAAGGACGCGCCCCCTCGACTTGTTCACCCAGAACTGCCGAGCTTCGTAGGAGTCGCCGGACGCCTCTCAAGTAACTCGCTCTTCAACGCGAGCCCGCTCGGCCTCCCAATCAGGATTAACATCTGCACGCATAAAATGCAAGTCAGAACAAGAAAGAAGGCTAGCAAAGTCAGCAACCGCCAAAAGAATGCAAACCTTGCAACTGCCGAGAAATCCTCACGTCGCGAGAACTCCGCCGTAGGATGCGACTGGGAGCGGTGCAGCAGCCGCTCAGTATTCTTCATGGTCGCCTCAAGCTCCACCACCTTGTTCTTCAGGTACGTGATTATCCGCTGATCATTTACACTACGTGGAGGAGCCGGCGCCGCCCGACGACGGCGAGCACCCGAAGAAGAAGATGCGCCACTCGGCCCGGCCACAGGAGAAGTCGGAACATCATCGCGCACAACATTCTGCCATGGATACGCAGAGTCAATACAATCATACGACTGCGAAGTGAAGTTCAACTCAGAAGAAAGAGAGTCAGCAAAAGCAATATTGAAGGCCAAAAGACCCGACAGGACAATATTCATTACAAAGCAAGAAGTTCAAAATACAGACCACGGCGACTGCCGAATTCCTAAAGCTACGCCTACTCTAAGGCCGCGGACTGCGATCGGGAACGACCCTTCCGAGCGGCAGCCGCCTCGGTCGCCGTAGCAAGGGCCCTCTCGAAGAGTGCCACAAGCTGCACGGCCAGCTGCGAGGCACGCTCCTTCACGCCACTCAGCGACGCGGTTCGGCCATCGAGTTTGCGGGGAAAACCGCTAACGACCTTCTCGAAGTCACCTGGAACCTGGTGGCCTAATAGGAGCTGGAAGGTGAGCTCGGAGCCGCGTACCGTCTGCAACCGCGTGAAGTCGGCGATGGTGGTCGCGTCCTCAAACGGCGCAGCAAGGGCGTCCACGGCTGCCGGCGGCTGGTCGCCCGGGAAGATACTCTGGTGCACCACAGTGAGGGCTCCAGTCGATTTCTGCAACGCGACTGCGGACTTCTTCAGCGCGTCTGAGGCATAGGCACAGACCCGGTCGAGGAAGCCAACAGCAGTCGCCAGGTTAACCGTGTCACTCGACGCGTCTTCCGGAGGAGCTCCACCGCAAGTCTCTGCTCAAAAATTCAAGGTCAAGCAAAGCAAAAAGATCAAAGACACAGTAGGCATCAAGCCGAAACTTACCCCCAAGAACACCGGCGAGCGAAAGGAGACGACCGACTTGAGTCTTTTTCTGGGCGACCCGCGCCATCTCCCGCTCGCGAGACTCATGAAGGGCCTTCTCAAGCTCATCAACCCGCCCAGTAGCCTGGTCCAGAGATGCACGCAGCTGGTCACTCTCTTTCTCCAGGCGAACGTAAGCCGCGGCTGCGTCGAGCTGTTGACGGTAGTACGGCTGAAGCAAAAGCAAGATGTTAATAAAGTTGCAGGCGACTATACTAGTCACCCACACCTTCGGGGGCTACTCCCATCGGGAGCGCTGATCGCGCACCCGATGAAAAATCAAGAATGCAAGCACAAACATAAAAGACTTTCGTGGTCCAGGAGTTCAAGGTCCTCTGCAGCCGAAGGAGGAACGCGGCTAGACGATGCAACGCCGACAGGCTCAGCAAGCACCTTCTCCACTACCGCCTGAGTCCCCAGTCCAGTCGAAGGGGCGGATGTATGCTCCACGTCCAGAAGGGGGGAGCTAACATTGCCAGACATCGTCATAACTCTCCAGGGAAGGCGAAGGCATCCGCGCGAAAGAACGAGGAGCCGCGGAGCTGACTAGAGGAACGTTCAGGGGTTCATCCCAGCCACCCGAGGACTGCGCACCCGACGATGTCGTGACGACCTCCTCCAGAGTAACGTCGGCATCTTTGGCAGGTGACGACGCAGTGGCAGAGTCGCCACGACTCGGGAGCTTCCGTTTCTTCCGCGCGGGTTCCTCCACTTCATCCTCTTCCTCCACCTCATCACGGGAGAATGTGCGGAGGGAATCTCCTCGTCTTCGTCTTCCTCCTCGACAAACTTCGACTCGTCGTCGGGTCCGTTCTCAGGAAGAGGAGGAAGGCTGATCAACAGAGCTCGACCCTGAAGCAAGTAGACACAAGTCGAATCAAAAAGAAAAGTAGACGCAAGTCGAACAAGGACAAAAGGAAAACAAGACAAGACTTACCTCAGGAACGGGGTTCGAGGCCCCGTAAGCAGAAATCGGGCACTTGACGTTGCACGTGTCCGCGACTCGGAGGTTGGTGATGGATCTGACTTTGGTCTCCACCTCCTCATCGTCAAGCGGCTCGGCGCTGACGCCTTCGGCGGCCCACATCGGGTGAGGCCGAGCGCTGAGCGGCGGCACCCGAAGACGGAAGAAGGTGGCCATCAGGAAGACGCCACCCGCCTCACGCCCAAGGGTCTTTGTCAGACCGCGCAGCAGGCTCAGCAAGGGCCGCACGGCCTCCTTCTCCACGGCAGTCAGCGGGTGCGCCCAGGCGCCGGTGTTCCGCAGTCCGCGTCCGCTGTCGAATGCATCCAGGCCGTCCTGGTTCGACTGGACGTAGAACCACCTCCGGCGCCATCCTTGGACGGAGTCGCACTTCTTCATCTGGAAGTACGCGGTGTCACCGCGCACATGGATTCCGAAGCCGCCTACGGGGAAGGTCAACCCGCTCTTCCCAACGTTCTTGCGAACGAGGAAGAGCGACTTCCACAACGCCCAATGGGGCGTGACACCCAGGAAGCATTCGCAGAGCACGATGAAGCCCGCGATGCTCAAGACGCCATTAGGGGTCAGATCGTGGATCTGAACCCCATAAACATACAAGAGACCGCGCACGAAATCGTGCATGGGGAACCCGAAGCCCCGCGGAAGGAAATCCGCGAAGCAAACACGTTCCCCATCGCGGGAGTGGGGAAGACCTCCTTGGCAGGAACGCGTACCTGGACTTGGTCGGCAGGTGGCAGCAGACCTTGCGCGCGGAAGAGCTCCACCTCGGCTTTCTTCACCGATGATCTCTGCCAGTCGCCGTCGGGTTTCTTCATCACCCCGGCTTCGTCGGCGGTGGCAGAGGAGCCAGCGGCGCTCTTCGGCTTGCCCATGGTCAGATTGCAAGGTGTACGGATAGATTGCCCGGAGCTCTGGATGGCGGCGGAAATGGTAGAGAGCAGAGGAAAGGGAGCACAGAGCGATTGGAGAAGATGAAATCCCGAGCATCAAGACACAGTACTTATGCCTCGAAAAACATCATCTGAACCGTCCACAGAACAAGGGCTCCGAGCAGGCACATCCGGCCGTCCACGTGTCGCACGAAGAAACCAACCGTCACCGCCCACTTCGTCCACTACGCACGAAAACCGAGGCGTCGTCATCATGCCGCGCAAATTGCGCGCCCTCTTCGGAGACGTGACAATTGTTGACCGCGGTCAGCCCTGACAGTGGGGCCCGCCAAGTCACGTCCCATCGAGCGCAGAGGCGTGCAGCAGATCGTCACCAGTGACGTCACCAAGCCAACGGCCCCAAAATCGATTTAAGCAACTCTACAGAGTAATTAGAGTAGTAAGCTTCAAAGCTGAAGTCAACAAAGGTAGGATCGGCCGCTGATCCGGGAACCCGAAGAAACCATTCGGGTGGAAACATAGTAAGCTCGAGCAGCCGAATCCATACACAAGTAAGCCAAACAGGCTGAGTAGAAGCAAGCTTCAAAAGAAGATGAAGGCAAAGTAATTCGACTGCAAAGGTTACTCCCATCGGAAGTGGCCGGTTCGATTGAAGAAATCGAGTTCAAGCTCAACATCAAGCAATCCAATGGCGCGTCCAGGAGGAAGGAGTCCTTTGCTCGACTCTACGCTTCGACCAAGCACTCGGGGGCTACTGACGTGGGGATGCCTTTCGGGTAACCCACGATAAGGCTACCTGGGCCGCGCCAAGGATGGGAAGGCCCACACGGGGTACCATGTAACCTAGTCCAAGTCGGTTAGGAAGCATAACCTGCCATATCTGTAGTTGCCATCGGCACCAACCACCCGAGACCTGGCTGCCTATAAAGCCAGGAGGGTTGCTCGTCCCAGGGACACGAAAATAGCTACGGCACAAACCCTAGTGAGATCGCAATCTCGCCATTGTAACCACAACTCGCATCAATAACCAGACAAGCAGGAGTAGGGTGTTATCCTCCGGGAGCCTGAACCTAGGTAAATCCTTGCTTGTCAGCCGTCGTGACCACCTTGCACTCATCTCTCTCCCCATCAATCAACCCGGGGTGCACAACCCTGGGACTTGTCGAGTTAACACCTCGTCAAGGGGTAACCCTTTTTCCTGATTGAGATCGGACTGATTGTCTCCCCGAGACCAATCATCCTCACCCAAATTCCATACCTTCCAGGTACCACATTGTTGCCTCCTTGTTTCCTTCGAAAACATTTTTCTTTTGAAACCATAAAACAGCCAGTGTGCCTAGTGGGACCTTTCCAACCGTCCATGACAGCTGACGCGGCTATTCGAATAGATTTACACTCTGCAGAGGTTGCACACTTTACCCACACCTATCGGTCATTCCGCCGTGTCTGCCACGGCCCATCATACGACATCATGCGGGGGTCCGGATAACACGATCAAAGCTTTCCACTATGACCACCCTAGTATTGAGGCCTCCCGGTAGTTTTGTTCTCCTCGGCACCGTGTGCTCCACTAGACCTCTTGGTATTTCCTCGGGACGCCACACCGCCACGTCAGGAGACCCGCCATAATCGTCCGCCTGCTGGTCCTCAGCAGTGTATTGTCTCTTCCAGACGACAACCCGGCTTTGAGGGCCCAGCCCTCATAGAAAGTATGAGAGCCCAACACTAAAACATACAAGCTTCCGGCTAAGCCCTACCCATGTCACGTAGTGTGGCTGCACGGGTTAATTGTTCGGGCGGCAGCTACGGTCACACTTTGTTTTTTTTTCAAAACACTTTCTCCTCCGACTACTCCCAGCAGCTCGGGTTTTCCCAAACATCTCCGTTTGCTCCCAGCAACTCGGGTTTTAATAAAACACTTGTTCGTCGATTGCTCCCAGCAACTCGGGTTTTCCTTCGTAAAACAGTAAGTTTTGACGTAATGAAATAAGAGTTCACTACAAGAAAACTTAATCTTTTTGATGGAGCCTTCAACAACAAGGCTCACCAAATAAACTCTTTTTGTAACACCTATAATATTCTAGTAGATAACTTTGGCCAAACAATATTTTGTAAAATAGTTTTCGGGTGGCAAGGTACCACAAAAGAAATAAAACATGCACTATTTTATTTTGAAAACAAAACATGCTTGTTCAAAATAATAGGATTCATTATAGTGGTGAGGTGGCTTGCCTGACTCAGCAATATGTCCCTGGTCTTGATCTTGATGTTCCTCCGGTTCACTCCTCAAATCCGGCTCCTTACCGATCGCATCTAGCCTCGTAAACAGGAAAAGGAACACCACTCAGCATTCAAGACAATGCCACAAGGTCATAACAAACAGCAAGCATCGCACAAGACATTTAGCTAACAATAAAAAGCAAACAATTCCTTTAGCTAAACAACAATAAACAACAAGGTCCATAGAGCTAAGACAAACAACAGATACTCCTAAGGGAATATACACCACAACTCTGAGTATTAAAAAGGTAGTTCTACAGAACACTAAAACAACACATCACTTAGGGTTATTGTATCATTTAACAAGAGCTGTTATATTAGTTTCAGGAAGTACTTTAGATAAAAGTATCTTAATAGTTCTAGAAATACTTCAGACAAAAGTATATTAATTGTTTAGGAAATACTCCAGACAAAAGTATATTAATTGTTTAGGAAATACTCCAGACAAACGTACCTTAACACACACGCAAGTATTAATATTAACACTAGCATTGAGCACACTCACATGCAAAACTGTTACTAGCTCAAGAAACACCTACTATCAAGTAACTAGGCGACACTAACACCTCTATCCAAACCAGTTTATGACTAAGAGCTAAAAAGGTGCATTAAGACTATTTAATAACACATTGCAATTAATACCACTTCAACAATTAAACCAAACAATCACACAGTAACCAAGTGTTGCCAACAGTCAGGAAATAAAGTAAAACATGCCACAAGCATTTTAATCTACAACAACTACTGGATAATATCTAAGGGAACCAACATTCATGACACACATGACTCCTACATACATGATGGCACTAGTTTCGTTGACAGAGTTTCCAAACAGTAATATCAAATAGGCACACACACAACTAGTGGTTTGCTGACTACTTCGATGAGAAAGTACACTTATGTTAAAGAAGCAGGTCCCCTCTTAAAGCGGAAATACTTCAGATGAAATTATGTTAACATGCAAAAAATATTATTATTACTTAGTCACATGTAAGCATGTTGTCGATTTAAGAGTACACACTAGTAAGAAACAAGCCAACCCACAAGATTACACTAATGTTCACCCAAGTTCTGTATGATGGGAATAAAAAGGTGTTCTTGGCTTAAATAATAAAAACACCACCATTAAGACCACTTCAATCATTAGAACAAGCAAGAACATACTAACTTATAGCACACAATTTTATCACACACTTCACCTCGAAATAAATACACACTCATCTACCAAAAGAAATCTAAACATGTGTAGATTTTTGGGCAAGGTAAACTAGACTTAGCACAAAAGTAGATTGCTTAAAAATGTATATTAGAGGTTGATCATTGTTATTAATGGTTAAAATAATAGTCTAGACTTAGTTTTGCTTAAAACAAACAAAAGCACACAATGTGCTTAAAATCAGGAATTTAAATTAGTAGTTTTACGTGTTGTAATTGTCCTGTTTTGGAAAATAGATCACTACCCACAGAATATAGATTCTAAAATCAAACCCTTCTAACACAGTACACCTAGTAACCATATTAAGATATGGGAATTGGATTTGCATCAAAAGTTATTACTAAACAGGAGTTAAAAATCATACAAGTGCTACTGGTCTCAAAAGCAAAAAGGTTGTAGCTTCAGTTTTAGGAATCTCATGTATGCAAGGTTAATTTCTATGGATAGGTATTTACTTAAGCTTTCTGTAGAAATTGGATTCACTTAATTTGTACACTCATAGCTCCATATATTTCAGTTTTAGTGGAACACACACATTTTACCAGTAATAGTGTGCAGCACAAGATATGGTTTATTTTTAGAAAAATCCAACTTTGCATGATAAACAAAATGCATAGGTACCACACAAACATACTCCTAAATCATTTGCATAAACAAATAAACAAAAAATTAAAACTAGATACATGCAAATAATAGAGAATAAGAATATCCATTTTAAAGTGTAATAACCTTCTGTTTAAGAAAATAATCTACCAAGAGAAAAATATAAGCTGTAAAATTATACCAAGATAGGATATTATATCTTCCACCTCTATCTAACCCAATCAATTGGATTTACTCCAAAAAGTATTTTTAATAATGAACTAAAAATCCCCAAAGTGGTACTGGTGTCAATTTTAAACATGATATAACTTTATGCCTAAACATCTCCTGCATACAAAACTTTTAGATCTAGGTAGGTATTCGCCTAGGCTTTCCACATAACTAAAGTTTGTAATTTTGAATCTATAAAACTCAAGTTATTAAGTAAATGGTGAAAATGCCACTTTTTACAAGATTGAACATAGCACACGCATATAAATATATTTTTGAGAAGGGCCAGTGCCACATGGTCAAGAAAACACATAGCTACTCAAAACAATTTGAATCATCCAATTTGGATAAGTAAACCTCCCATAAAAGAATTTAAGCTATCAAGCATCTTTCTGGAAAAATTAGACAGGAAAACAGTTTAACTGAAAAACAAAAACGAAAATGGGCCAGATCTGAAAGGAGGCAGAGCAGCGCGGTGTTGGGCTGGCCCAGGTCGAGGTCCAGCTCGCCAAAGGGGTAAGTTACCCTCAGATCTAGATCTGATGGCCAGAAACAGATCTTAGAACAAGCAATCGAAACCGTTGATCTATGAATGGACGGTGACTGTGCTTCTTCTTCCTAGGGACGCACGGGCTGAGGCAAAATGCCCAGAAAAACCAAAGCAGGAGGGGAGGGGTCGTGTGGCTCACCTAGGGCGCATGCCTGCCGGAGATGGTGGTCATAGGTGAAGGAGGGGGTCTCGGGAGGGTCAGGGACGGCTTCAAAACTTGCATGCACAGACGGTTTCCTCGTCGGCCTCGTGCCTCGAGTTCTACGGTCAAGGACGGAGGCGACGGACTCGGGCACCTAAAGGGAAAAATAAGACGGCGATGAGAAAGGTATCAAAGAGAAGAGCACGGAGATCAAACAATGGCGAGGAACGGTGGGGAGAATCCCCGGCTGCGGCCGTTTTTCCATGGCGGCTTCCGGAGGAAAACTCCACGTCCTGGCCAACAGAAGGTGAAAGCGCAGGCTGGGCTTCAGGGACGAGGAGAGGGGGTGTGTGTGTGGGGGGCTTTGAGGTGGAAATGAGCGACGGGAAGGGCTTGGTCGCTTTAACAAGGAGGGTGGCTGGTTTGCTCAATCACGGGCATGGGCAGGTGAGAGGGAGGGCAGGGGATGCGGGATTGGCTCAGGAGGGACGTGGCTTGGCCAGTGGGGAGTGAGGGGGTGAGCCTCCATTGGTCAAGAGAGAAAAAGAGGGGAGATGAGAGGTGGTGGGCTCTCCCGGGTCCATGACGAGTGGGCCAGGGGGGGGGGGGGTAGGTTGCTGGCCTCTTCTTCTCCAAGCCAGGAGGTCGTTGGGGAGAGAGAGAGATTAGGTGTTTAGTTGGTTTAAGGTGATTGAAGGAGAGTGCACAGAATTAATATGATGCCCTGTTCAACACAAGATACTAAGCAACCTGGGGCATAATTAGGGCTAAAACTAATTCTCCATGGAAAACAGGAGATGGAGAAGAGAGTAGTGCAGGTGCATTGTTCAAACGTGGTCCGAATTGCTAAGGATGAAAATGGCAAAATGCTATCTTATACAAACACAAATGGTCACCTTAAAAACTAGCACTGAAAACATACATGAAGTAATGATCAAACATTTTTGGATATTTTAAATAAGGTTATGGATAGCTAGAAGAGATGACAAGGATGAGATTAGGTGAGTTGCATTTCCAAATTGTAATAAATAAACCCTAATTATCATGCTCTAGAAATACTAAATATTAATGGAAATGAAGATAGTTATTTCCTATTTGAAAAAGGATAATCTTTGAGTTTCTCCTAAAATCAAATATAATAATAAAAAGTTAAACATCCCACAACCATATGGCACCACATTAAAGCATGAATGATCTCAGTTAAATTATATAAATAAAATGTTGTCTCATACACCACCACATGAACACACATAAAATAACACACTTATGGAAAACAACTTAAGCACATAACATATAGGTCAACCACACATACAAATAGATAAACACCCACACAACTGGATCACTAACCATACTTTTAATATAAATCAAAAATATTTGTGAGGAGGTGATCAACATAATCAAAACAGGGTATTTTTGGTACGAAAAGAATTAAACAAACATTTTTGGAGTTGATTTCCAAGACCAACAGAAATGGGGTTCTTAAAAGAGAGTTGCTAATATTAGCTACATATAAAACTAAAATTATATTAGGACTTATTATATAGTCCTTTATAGTCTGCAAATATATAGGTTTTGGAAAGACCTTTATTGTCTGAAATAAAAGGGTCTTTCGGGGAATTGATAAGGTCGTAGTAAATATAGCTTGTTAATCAAATAAGATAGGAGGAGATAAAGGAATCATTTTGCTTGTCACAAAATTAATCACAAGGATTATTTATAAACAGGTAAAATTCATATGTTGATATTTAATTGGTGGTTATTTGATGTCAACAGCACAAACAACATATCACCACAAGTCAAACAGGGCAATCAAGGATGAAAACATCCATAAGTAATACATTTCAAAAAAAAAAGTTTTTTTTGTTCCCTCGGTATTTTGGGTCTGTTATAATTATGCTTTTGTTGCTTCCAAAATTTGGGGTGTTACAGACCTTCCCCCCTTAAAAGAATCTCGTCCCGAGATTCCTATGCGGGTACTAAGAGAGTGAAAGGTTAGTGGTTTGATGCTCCTTCATCTTCAGGCATTCTAGATTCTCAAATGAGGTCTCCTTGTCAATATGGCATCTGATTTCTCCAGGACGACATGGGTCTTTGTTGAAGGTGTCGACATGATGGTTGATGCTGGTGTAGGGCTCTTGTTGAGTTGACTTCAAAAACTCCAGGGTTTGTGGCGCAAGGAACAACTTGCCACGACTATCCAATAAAACTAGCATGTGTCTTCCCCCCTTAAAAAGGCGCACCATGAAGGGTTAAAGTTGATGGTCAAAGTTGTCGCCGACTTCAGGATGTTGTTGCTCTTCGGTAACATGATGATCTTCATCTTGGTCGTATCCCCTCGGTGCTTGGGGTTGTTGTAGACACTGGTATATATTGCTGTCTTGAGGGGTTAGCAGTTAGACACACGTGAAAAGCTTTCAAACCTCACAAGGGCGTCAGGTCAGCAGACTTGACTCTCTTCTTTTTATAATAAGAAAAAGGGTGCTAAGATCTGCTAAAGACATCTAAACTTGCTTGATGTTAGGTGTCATAAAGCTTCGCACTAGTCTTCAGAGGTCAGTCGGATCTAAGTTAATCTATAAGTCATTTCTCTCTATATCACTCAAGTCAGGGCCAGCTGAGTTAATGAAGTTGACCCACAGAAGTCACTGACGACTCTAGATTCATGGCACATCTTCATGTAGACGATCTTCTGTTCTGGTTGTCTCCGTTGTTGCTGACGTCGATCTTCTTTGCACGTCACATCTTGAGGGTTTCATAAAGTCATCAAAAAGTTGTGGCTCCCGGTGTTATTCGAGTCCTCCGTGTTGCCATCTGCAAGAGAGACTTCTGTTGGCATCTCTTTTCTTGTCTCGGTTTGTAGTTCTTGAGGAGGTTAGTTACCCACAATAATGATTGGCGTTAAATGCTACTCTAAAGTTAGCTACGTTAAGTTAGTGATGGTATGCTTGTAATACGAAAATTAATTGAACTACACAAGGTCAGCCACATTATGGGGAGGGGCTTTCTTTGGGGGTTTCGGTATCATGTGTAGTTCATAACTCTTATGTTTTGAAGTTTAGATTAGAAGGAAAAGCATTTTAGGAAGTTTTCGAGGACAAGTTTATAAGTGCCTTAGGGTACATCTATGGAAAAATGTAAGAAAGGTTTTTGTGTAAAGATAACAAGGGGTTTAAACCAATTTAAAATATGTGCTTGATATGCATCGCCTACAAGGCGTGTTTGTTAAAATACTAGAGAACCACATATCAACAACAAGCAAGCAAACAAGGCACACACGAGCAACAAGCATACCAGCAAAAGAACACACAAGACACATCTAGAACAAAAAGGGCACTCCACAAACGCTTTAGTTCGAGAATCCAACCAAGGGTCATATCCTAGAAGTCCTATGGGTCTTGGTCATTCCTACTTGTTGGAGGCTACAATTCTTTAGCTGGAGCTTCTGCTGGAAAAAGCTTGAGACTGTCGAAGATACAACTTGAATAAATTACTGGGGTTGAAGTCTTGACAGTGACACTACTTCGGCAAGTAAGGGTGGCTTTGCAGCTTGCTTCTTCACTTGACGACCACCTTGATGTCGTGTGTTGAAGTTTTGAGACTGAACTTTGCCTTCTCGATACTAGTTACTTAGGTCTCATTTGGGTTTATCGTCAAGTCTATACAAGTTTTGAATAGGGACAAGATAGTAGACAAAAATCTTTCTGAAATACTTCAAATTAGAGAGGTAAGATCAAGTCATTTTTGAGAGAAGGTGAGGAGTGGAAACCATATTAGGCTTACCTAGAAGAAAATAGATTTATGTCAAAATAGGTTTTAGCAAAATATTTCGTTCCTAAGCTAACGACCAAGCTAACTAAGGTCTCCTAAGGTCAACGATGGCTCTGATACCAAGTCTGTGAGGACCCCTCTGACTACCCGTCAGAGATGCCCACGTTATGTAAACAGATCACGATCCCAATGATCAGTGCATCGCAATCACATAACCAACATGGTATACAAAGTTACATCATACAACTCGAGTAGAGCGAGACTTACATAAATAAGGGTCTCATGACCAAGTCTACAAACATTTAGAGATATAATTCTCTTCTATTAGATATAGCAAGGACATATCTAAGTACAAAACTTTCTTTTGTAAAACTTTGTCAAAACACTAGGATAGGGGTAACCCTTTTTCCTAACTTGAGATCGGACTGATTGTCTCCCGAGACCAATCATCCTCACCCAAATTCCGTACCTTCCAGGTACCACATTGTTGCCTCCTTGTTTCCTTCGAAAACATTTCTCTTTTGAAACCATAAAACAGCCAGTGTGCCTAGTGTGACCTTTCCAACCGTCCATGACCGCTGACGCAGCTATTCGAATAGATTTACACTCTGCAGAGGTTGCACACTTTACCCACACCTATCAGTCATTCCGCCGTGTCTGCCACGGCCCATGATACGACAGCATGCGGGGGTCCGGATAACACGATCAAAGATTTTCACTATGACTACCCTAGTATCGAGGCCTCCCGGTAGTTTTGTTCTCCTCGGCACCGTGTGCTCCACTAGACCTCTTGGTATTTCCTCGGGACGCCACACCGCCACGTCAGGAGACCCGCCGTAATCTTCCGGCTGCTGGTCCTCAGCAGTGTATTGTCTATTCCGGACGACAACCCGGCTTCGAGGTCCCAGCCCTCATAGAAAGTATGAGAGCCCCAACACTAAAACAGACAAGCTTCCGGCTAAGCCCTACCCATGTCAGGTAGTGTGGCTGCACGGGTTAATTGTTCGGGCGGCAGCTAGGGTCACACTTTGTTTTTTTTTCAAAACACTTTCTCCTCCGACTACTCCCAGCAGCTCGGGTTTTCGCAAACATCTCCGATTGCTCCCAGCAACTCGGGTTTTAATAAAACACTTGTTTGCCGATTGCTCCCAGCAACTCGGGTTTTCCTCCGTAAAACAATATTATCAAATAGGTTCCCATCCTAATGTTTTGAGGTAAGGAAATAAGAGTTCACTACAAGAAAACTTAATCTTTTTGATGGAGCCTTCAACAACAAGGCTCACCAAATAAACTCTTTTTGTAACACCTATAATATTCTAGTAGATAACTTTGGCCAAACAATATTTTGTAAAATAGTTTTCGGGTCGCAAGGTACCACAAAAGAAATAAAACATGCATTATTTTATTCTGAAAACAAAACATGCTTGTTCAAAATAATAGGATTCATTATAGTGGTGAGGTGGCTTGCCTGGCTCAGCAATATATCCTTGGTCTTGATCTTGATGTTCCTCCGGTTCACTCCTCAAATCCAGCTCCTTACCGATCGTATATAGCGTCGTAAACAGGAAAAGGAACAACACTCAGCATTCAAGACAATGCCACAAGGTCATAACAAACAGCAAGCATCGCACAAGACATTTAGCTAACAATCAAAAGCAAACAATTCCTTTAGCTAAACAACAAAAAACAACAAGGTCCATAGAGCTAAGACAAACAACAGATACTCCTAAGGGAATTTACACCACAACTCTGAGTATTAAAAAGGTAGTTCTACATAACACTAAAACAACACATCACTTAGGGTTATTGTATCATTTAACAAGAGTTGTTATATTAGTTTCAGGAAGTACTTCAGATAAAAGTATCTTAATAGTTCAGGAAATACTTCAGACAAAAGTATATTAATTGTTTAGGAAATACTCCAGACAAAAGTATATTAATTGTTTAGGAAATACTCCAGACAAAAGTACCTTAACACACAAGCAAGTATTAATATTAACACTGGCATTGAGCACACTCACATGCAAAACTGTTACTAGCTCAAGAAACACCTACTATCAAGTGACTAGGCGACAAACAATGGTAACACCTCTATCCAAACCAGTTTATGACTAAGAGCTAAAAAGGTGCATTAAGACTATTTAATAAGATATTGCAATTAATACCACTTCAACAATTAAACCAAACAATCACACAGTAACCAAGTGTTGCCAACAGTCAGGAAATAAAGTAAAACATGCCACAAGCATTTTAACCTACAAGAACTACTGGATAATATCTAAGGGAACCAACACTCATGACACACATGACTGCTACATACATGATGGCACTAGTTTCGTTGACAGAGTTTCCAAACAGTAATACCAAATAGGCACACACACAGCTAGTGGTTTGCTAACTACTGCGATGAGAAAGTACACTTATGTTAAAGAAGCAGGTCCCCTCTTAAAGCGGAAATACTTCAGACAAAATTATGTTAACATGCAAACAGTATTATTATTACTTAGTGTAATCACATGTAAGCATGTTGTAGATTTAAGAGTACACTCTAGTAAGCAACAAGCCAACCCACAAGATTACACTAATGTTCACCCAAGTTCTGTATGATGGGAATAAAAAGGTGTTGTTGGCTTAAATAATAAAAACACCACCATTAAGACCACTTCAATCATTAAAACAAGCAAGAGCATACTAACTTATAGCACACAATTTTATCACACACTTCACCTCGAAATAAATACACACTCATCTACCAAAAGAAATCTAAACATGTGTAACTTGTTGGGCAAGGTAAACTAGACTTAGCACAAAACTAGATTGCTTAAATTGTAACTTAGAGGTTGATCATTGTTATTAATGGTTAAAATAATATTCTGGACTTAGTTTTTCTTAAAACAAACAAAAGCACACAATGTGCTTAAAATCAGGAATTTAAATTAGTAGTTTTACTTGTTGTAATTGTCTTGTTTATGAAAATAGATCACTACTCGCAGAATATATATTCTAAAATCAAACCCTTCTAACACAGTACACCTAGTAACCATGTTAAGATATGGGAACTGGATTTGCATCAAAAGTCATTACTAAACAGGAGTTAAAAATCATACAAGTGCTACTGGTCTCAAAACAAAAAAGGTTGTAGCTTCAGTTTTAGGAATCTCCTATATGCAAGGTTAATTTCTATGGATAGGTATTTACTTAAGCTTTCTCTAGAAATTGGATTAACTTAATTTGGACACTCACAGCTCCATATATTTCAGTTTTAGTGGAACACACACATTTTACCAGTAATAGTGTGCAGCACAAGATATGGTTTATTTTTGGACAAATCCAACTTTGCATGATAAACAAAATGCATAGGTACCACACAAACATACTCCTAAATCATTTTCATAAACAAATAAAGCACAAACAATTAAAACTAGATACATGCAAATAATAGAGAATAAGAATATCCATTTTAAAGTGTAATAACCTTCTGTTTTAGAAAATAATCTACCAAGAGGAAAATATAAGCTGTAAAATTATACCAAGATAGGATATTATATCTACCACCCCTATCTAACCCAATCAATTGGATTTACTCCAAAAAGTATTTTTAATAATGAACTAAAAATCCCCAAAGTGGTACTGGTGTCAATCTTAAACATGATATAACTTTATGCCTAAACATCTCCTGCATACAAAACTTATAGATCTAGGTAGGTAGTCGCCTAGGCTTTCCACAGAACTAAAGTTTGCTAATTTTGAATCTATAAAACTGAAGTTATTAAGTAAATGGTGAAAATGCCACTTTTTACAAGATTGAACATAGCTGTGAGGACCCCCCTGACTAACCATCAGAGATGCCCATGTTATGTAAACAGATCACAATCCTAATGATCGGTGCATCGCGATCACATAACCAACATGGTATACAAAGTTAGATCATACAACTCTAATAGTATAAGACTTACATAAATAATGTTCTCATGACCAAGTCTGCCAAAATCGTCGCACTTGACGAATATTAACTAAGGTACAGCGGAAGATTCGGCTAGCGTCGGCCCTCGTCACGTCCTGACGCATTCCCACAGAGCAGTTGAGCGGGACACTCAGTTGGCGTAGTCGTCGGCGTACTCCACCTTCCTGTCATACATCCCTTCATTTCAACCTGGACGTTTGAATATCCAGGGACACAGCCATATGAGTACATTTACGTACTCGCAAGACCACCTCTAAGGCTTAAGTTTTCATGATAATGCAAGAAAACACTTTTCAAAAACTGGGATAGCTGCCATATACGACTATAGGGCTTAGTTTTCGAATACCATGATTTTAGACATAGAGAATACGACATCTCTGTATCTTTGTTGAAGAAAAACATTTAGAGATAGAATTCTCTTCTCTTAGATAGAGCAAGGACATATCTAAGTTCAAAACTTTCTTTTGTAAAAGTTTATCGAAACACTAGGATAGGGGTAACCCTTTTTCCAGTCTTGAGATCGGACTGATTGTCTCCCCGAGACCAATCATCTTCACCCAGATTCCGTACCTCCCAGGTACCAACTTGTGCCTTCTTGTTCTCCCCCGGAAAACCTTTTCTTTCCTCTTTTCAAGAACGAAAATGCCCATACGCCTAGATCAGTGGCCTTTCCAACCGTCCATGACCGCGGACGCGGCTATTCGAATAGATTTACACTCTGCAGAGGTGGTACACTTTCACCACAAGATTCGGATGGTCTGCCGTGGATCAACCACGGACTGTACATGGACAGCATGCACACATCAGACGGCCGATCCTAACTTCCACTATGTTAATGCTGGTATAAGAATATCCTCTTCGAGTGGGTTTGTTCTCCCCGGCACCGAGTGAGCTAGCCGTATCGATCCGGTTCCCCCTAGTCTCACACCGCCATGACAAGAGACCCACCGTTGCTTCCCGGTGGCACACGAAGTCCACACTCTGTATGCCCATCCCCTTGCAGCATTCAGTTCTGGGGACTCTAACCCCATCTAGCCAATTGAGGAATATTCGAATACCAACACCAACAAGCTTCCCGTTAAGCCCCGTGCCCATTTTGAGGTAATGTGGTTGTACGGGTTAATTGTTCGAGCAGTTGCTAGGGCAGTACTTTGTTTTTCAAAAACAACTTCCAATCCTCCGACTACTCCCAACAGCTCGGGTTTTCACAAACATCTCCGATTGCTCCCAGCAACTCGGGTTTTAGTAAAACACTTGCTCTCCGATTGCTCCCAGCAGCTCGGGTTTTCCTCCGTAAAACAGTTTTATCAAATAGGTCCCCATCCTATAGTTTTGAGATAAGTAGACGAAAGTAATCTACTAGAAAATCTTAATATTTTTGGATGGAGCCTTCAACAACAAGGCCCATCAGGTAAAACTCTGTTTGTAATACCTACAGTATTCTAGCAGATAACTTTGGCCAAACAATATTTTGTAAGATAGTTTTTGGGTGGCAAGGTACCACAAAAGAAGTGAAACATGCATCATTTTATTTTGAAAACAAAACAATGCTTGATAAAATAGTAGGATTCATTATAGTGGTGAGGTGGGCTTGCCTGGCTCAGCAATATGTCCTTGATCTTGATCTTGATGTTCCTCAGGTTCATTCCTCACTTCCCGTTCCTTCCCGATCGTATCTAACGTCGTGAACAGGAAAATGAACCACACTCAGAATACAAGACAAAGCCACAAGGACAAACAGCAAGCATTGTACAAGATAGTGAGATACAAACAGCAGCAAACAACTCCTTTAGCTATACAACAACAATCAACAAAGTCCATAGAGCTGAGAAAATATACACAACAACTCTGGGTATTAAAAAGGTAGTTCTTCAGAACACTATAACAACACCTAACTTAGGGTTATTATATCATTTAATAAGAGTTGTTATATTAGTTTCAGGAAATACTTCAGACAAAAGTATCTTAGTAGATTAGGAAATGCTTCAGACGAAAGTATATTAATTGGTTAGGAAATACTTCAGACAAAAGTATCTTAATCACACCAGCAAGTATTAACATTAACACTATCATTGAGCACACTCACATGCAAACATGTTACTAGCTCAAGAAACACCTACTATTAAGTAACTAAGCGAGAAACAATGGTAACACCACTGTCCAAACAAGTTTATGACTAAGAGGTAAAATGGTGCACTAGGCCTATTTAACAGGACACAACAATCAAGGTCACTTCAACCAATAAACAAACAATCACATGACAACCAAGTGTTGACAGCTACCTAAGATAAGAAAGTCATATATTAAGCATTGCAAAACACAAGGAACTACTGGATAAAGTTTAACACCAAACAATCATTCATATGCATAACACACAAATAAAATTAGTGCAACTCCTAGGAAACAAGGTGAACTATGTGAAACTCAAAAGTGAAGGGACTAGCAATACTTTCAGGAAACTTATTAAGGATATTAAAGGGTAACCTAAGTTTCTGGACTTATTAGTTACTAAGCACATCAACACATAACAATTCAAGTAAAACAGGGAATTAACTTATTACATTTATTGGATAAATAAGATGATGTTTAAAGAGATAAAACATAACACACAAACATACCCACAAACAAGGCATCTAAACACAATTGATGTTATTATTAAGGTACAAAGTGAATAATGCTAAACCAATGTAAACCATGCACCACACATTATCTAAGTGGTTTAATCAAGTCATTATTATTGAGTTAAGGTTCTGATCTTCAAAAGTTGATTAGTAATATTTCTACAAATTCACATTTGCTAAGAACAGATGATTAAAAACTAATACTTCTATTAGCCAAATGTTGCTGTTTTGGTTGATAAATCATAACTCCTAAGGTAATGTTCATAAAGCAGAATCCTTCTACCACAATACACCTAGCAACCATATGAAGTGGTGAAAATTGGATTTGCATCAAAAGTTATTACTCAACAGGAGTTAAAAATCATACAAATGCTATTTGTCTCAAAACCAAAAAGATTGTATCTTCAGTTTTAGGAATCTCCTGAATGCAAGGTTAATTTCTATGGATAGGTATTTCCTTAAGTTTTCTTTAGAAATTGGATTCACTCAATTTGGACACTCCTAGCTCCATATATTTCAGTTTTAAGTGAAGAACATACTTTTTACTTGCTTTAATGTGCAACACAAAGTTTAAATATTTTTGAGACAAAACCAGTGTGGTATGATAAACAAAACACATAGGTGCTACACAAAAATACTCCTAAACCATTTGTATAAACATACAAGGCACAAACAATTAAAACTAGATACATGCAAATAACAGAAAATAAGAATATCCATTTTAAAGTGTAATAACCTACTGTTTTAGCAAATAATCTACCAAGAGCAAAATATAAGATGAAAAATTCTACCAAGCTAGTATGTGATAGCTAATACCAATATCTACCACATGCAATTGGATTTACTCCAAAAAGAATTTTAAATAAAGATTTAAAATTCATCAAATAGCTACTGATGTCATTTTTTAACTTTATAGAACTTTATGTAGACACATCTCCTGCATGCAAGGCTTATAGATATAGGTAGGTATTCTCCTAAGCTTTCCATAGAACTAAAGTTTGCTAATTTTACAAGATTGGACATAGAGCACACATAAAAACATATTTTTGAGAAAGGCCAGTGCCACATGGTTAAGAAAACACTTAGCTATGCTACAAAATTTATTTCACAATTTTTGCAGGCACAGATCTTCCACAAATGAATTAAAGCTAGAGCACTAGTTCTCTGGAAAAATAAAACAGGAAAAGGATTTCTACAGAAAAAAAGAAAAGGCCGGATCAGGGTGGGTGGGCTGTGTTGCCCAAGCTGGGCCGGCCCACCGGCGCTGCGCGCGCGGCGAAGCGGTAAGCCACCGTAGATCTGCAGATAGACGGCCAGGATTAGAAGGAAGAGCGTTCAAAAGGGACCATTGATCTCAGATCCGACGGATCCCACGCGTCTTCTTCCTCCAAACTCGAATGACTAGGCCAGAACACAGAGCAAGACGACGAGCACGAGATGCTCACCCCGGGGGCTCGTTTGACGACCAGGAGGAGCGGAGGAGGATGCAGAGAGGCAGGGCATCCGAGGGGAGGTCACGGCTCGGGCGGAGAAGCTTCCAAACGACGGCGGCGCCGAGCGTGTCCGCGCCAGGCACGGTGCGGCCCCGGCGGCTTCCCTGCATCAAAACGCACAAGGAGATGTCTCAGAGGAAGCCCTCAGAGAGGAGAACGGGATAGAGGTGAGCAAAAAAGCAGAGGGGGACGGAGGCCATGGCGCTCGTGCTCGAAGGAGCTCGGGACCGAGCGGCAAATCCTCTTCCATAGCGAGAGGAGAGGAGAGAGAGCTCGAGAGATATGGTAGGGGGTGAGTGAGAGGGGGTTTGGGAACGAAATGGGCATGGTGAGAGGGGCCATGGAGCCTCGGCTGCAATAAGAGAGGGGTGGTGGCCGGTTCATGAGGTCAGGGTGCACGGGCACGCAAGGGGGAGGGCGATGGAAAGCTATTGGTCGAATTGGGCGGTGGAGACCATTATGAGTACCCAGGGGCACGACTTGGAGCCTAGTGGACGTCGCAGCACCCGTTGGAGGGGTTGGAGTAAGGGAGTGGTCTCTCCTGCCCCCAGGGTGCTCGACACAAAGCCAAGAAGAAAAGGACAAGAAGAAAAGGAGGGCTAGGGTTTGACAAAAATCATGCTAAGAGTTGCTAGAGGGGTGGAGGTCCAGTGCACACCCAAAAACACATGATGGACAAGAGGAGAGGGGTAGGTTTAGTTAATACAATCTTGGGAAAATAGGTATTAGGCCACTTTGCTAAGATGGATTAGTCAACCCATTGACAAAAAAAAATATAACACAAGATGGTTTGGGGGAGGGCATAAGGCTTTAACATTCTATTAAAAAGTTTAGGTCAAAGGGGTTTGATAACAACCATATACAAAAATGGCAAGTTGATATGTTATAAACTAGACATTGTCACTTTAAAATGTAGCCCTCAACACAATCAATAATTAATGATCAAATGATTTTGTAAAATGTAAATAAGAATATATAAGGAAAATAGAGGTGATGTAGATGATACTAGATGTTTTTTATTCCCAAGACTAACAAAATAAACCCTATTTGGCATGCTCAAGAAATGATAAAAATTAACAGGGGTGAAGATAGATTTTTATACTTTTATAAAATAGAATTTTTGAGCAACACACCCCCAAACAATATTACAAGAGGTAACACATTGATCCCAATTAAATTATATAAATAAAATATTGTCTCATACACCACCACATGAACACACATAAAATAACACACTCAAAGCCAACAAATTAAGCACATGACAAATATGATCAAACTCACAAGAATAATAGGATAATTAACCACACTTGTAAGACACAATAACTATATTTGTGAAGTGGTGATCAATAAAAATTATGACAAGATTTTGAAGAAAGAGGGTTAAACAACTTCTTAGTAGTAGTCTCCAAAGAAATACCAATTTAGGAATGTTGAAATAAGAGTTGCAAACACTTGCCACATATTAGGCTCAAAATATATTAGGAATTATTATAGGGTCTTATATAGTTTTGTAATCATATAGCTTTTGGAAATACTTTTATTTTCTCAACTCAAAGTTCTTTGGGTAGTTGCTAAAATCAGAACCTCATGGTGAGTATAGTTTGTTAAAAATATGATGGGTGAAATTGTATGTACTATTTTACTTGTGATAACACTGATATCAGATGTCAAATTATAACTAGGTTGAGTTTTAGGGTTGTTAGCTAGAGAGGTCATCAACACAACACAAATCAAAACAAAACAAGGCAACAAAGGAAACAAGAGTGAAAAACATTCATAAGTAAAGCATTTCAAAAAGTTTTTGTTCCCTCAGAAATTTGGGTCTTTATTAAGTAAGCTTTTGTTGCTTCCAAAATTTGGGGTGTTACAATAGCACACGCATATAAATATATTTTTGAGAAGGGCCAGTGCCACATGGTCAAGAAAACACATAGCTACTCAAAACAATTTGAATCATCCAATTTGGATAAGTAAATCTCCCATAAAAGAATTTAAGCTATCAAGCATCTTTCTGGAAAAATTAGGAAGGAAAACAATTTAACTGAAAAACAAAAACGAAAATGGGCCAGATCTGAAAGGAGGCAGAGCAGCGCGGTGTTGGGCCGGCCCAGGTCGAGGTCCAGCTCGCCGAAGGGGTAAGTTACCCTCAGATCTAGATCTGATGGCCAGAAACAGATCTCAGAACAAGCAATCGAAACCGTTGATCTATAAATGGACGGTGACTGTGCTTCTTCTTCCTGGGACGCACGGGCTGAGGCAAAATGCCCTGAAAAACCATAGCAAGAGGGGAGGGGTCGTGTGGCTCACCTAGGGCGCATGCCTGCCGGAGATGGTGGTCATAGGTGAAGGAGGGGGTCTCGTGAGGGTTAGGGACGGCTTCAAAACTTGCATGCACGGACGGTTTCCTCGTCGGCCTCGTGCCTCGAGTTCTACGGTCAAGGACGGGGGCGACGGACTCGGGCACCTAAAGGGAAAAATAAGACGGCGATGAGAAAGGTCTCAAAGAGGGAAGCACAGAGAGCAAACAATGGCGAGGAACGGTGGGGAGAATCCCCGGCTGCGGCCGTTTTTTGATGGCGGCTTCTGGATGAAAACTCCACGTCCTGGCCAACAGAAGGTGAAAGCGCAGGCTGGGCTTCAGGGAAGAGGAGAGGGGGTGTGTGTGTGGGGCTTTGAGGTGGAAATGAGCGACGGGAAGGGCTTGGTCGCTTTAACAAGGAGGGTGGCCGGTTTGCTCAATCACGGGCATGGGCAGGTGAGAGAGAGGGCAGGGGATGCGGGATTGGCTCAGGAGGGACGTGGCTTGGCCAGTAGGGAGTGAGGGGGTGAGCCTCCATTGGTCAAGAGAGAAAAAGAGGGGAGATGAGAGGTGGTGGGCTCTCCCGGGTCCATGACGAGTGGGCCAGGGGGGGGGGGGTAGGGTGCTGGCCTCCTTCTTCTCCAAGCCAGGGGGTCGTTGGGGAGAGAGAGATTAGGTGTTTAGTTGGCTTAAGGTGATTGAAGGAGAGTGCATAGAATTAATATGATGCCCTGTTCAACACAAGATACTAAGCAACCTGGGGCATAATTAGGGCTAAAACTAATTCTCCATGGAAAACGGGAGATGGAGAAGAGAGTAGTGCAGGTGCATTGTTCAAACGTGGTCCGAATTGCTAAGGATGAAAATGGAAAAATGCTATCTTATACAAACAAAAATGGTCACCTTATAAAGTAGCACTCAAAACATACATGAAGTAATGATCAAACATTTTTCTTTATTTTTAATAAGGTTATGGATAGCTAGAAGAGATGACAAGGATGAGATTAGGTGAGTTGCATTTCCAATTTGAAATAAATAAACCCTCATTATCATGCTCTAGAAATGCTTAAAATTAATGGAAATGAAGATAGTTATTTCCTATTTGAAAAAGGATAATCTTTGAGTTTCTCCTAAAATAAAATATAATAATAAAAAGTTAAACATCCCACAAACATATGGCACATCATTAAAGCATGAATGATCTCAATTAAATTATATAAATAAAATGTTGTCTCATACACCACCACATGAACACACATAAAATAACACACTTATGGAAAACAACTTAAGCACATAACATATAGGTCAACCACACATACAAATAGATAAACACCCACACAACTGGATCACTAACCATATTTTTAATATAAATCAAAAATATTTGTGAGGAGGTGATCAACATAATGAAAACAGGGTATTTTTGGTAGGAAAAGAATTAAACAAACATTTTTGGAGTTGATTTCCAAGACCAAAAGAAATGGGGTTCTTAAAAGAGAGTTGTTAATATTCGCTACATATAAAACTAAAATTATATTAGGACTTATTATATAGTCCTTTATAGTCTTCAAATATATAGGTTTTGGAAAGACCTTTATTTTCTGAAATAAAAGGGTCTTTGGGGGAATTGATAAGGTCATAGTAAATATAGCTTGTTAATCAAATAAGATAGGAGGAGATAAAGGAATCATTTTGCTTGTCACAAAATTAATCACAAGGATTATTTATAAACAGGTAAAATTCATATGTTGATATTTAATTGGTGGTTATTTGAGGTCAACAACACAAACAACATATCACCACAAGTCAAACACGGCAAGCAAGGATGAAAACATCCATAAGTAATACATTTCAAAAAAAAAAATTTGTTCCCTCTGAATTTTGGGTCTGTTATAATTACGCTTTTGTTGCTTCCCAAATTTGGGGTGTTACACCTTGGTTCCTGGGTGGCCTTCCACAAGTGTGCTCTCAGGTGAAAACCCCCACGTTCATGATCCTAAGTATAGTAGAAACTATCTTAGGTGAGAACCCTCATGGACATGGTCCTGAGTAGCCACTCAACATAAACCAAACAACCAATCCACCCAGATGATTCATTAACTTAGTGGATGTGCACTCCCAGGTGAAAACCCCCACATTCTATGATCCTAAGTATAGTAGAGATTATCTCAGGTAAAAACCCTCATAGACATGGTCCTTAGTAGCCACTTAACGTTTTATAAAACCTTTCATCAATTGCATAGCATCAAAATTCTACTAAGTCATTTCATAGGTACCTAGACACAATGGAATATGGAATTCTAAACAGGTCTTGCATAGCAATACTACTAAGTCATACACATGCTTAGGAAAATACTTCTACTTATGCATATAAAATACTTGGTAATTTATGAGGTGTGCCACTTGCCTTGGCAACAAGAAAAATAGCAACAGCAGCGGCAACAGTTGTCGTTTCCCTCCGAAATTTCTAACACATCAAACAAAACACACATAAACATACAAAGAAAAATAACAATACAAAAATATGCTATGCATGATGTGCAAAATACTTAGAGAAAATACTAAGTTTATTCTTCAAGGTGATCGACAATTATCAACAACTCTTTGTAAATTGGACATTCACTATAGTGAGAGAGACAGACACCCGGCCAACCACTTAAGTTGTGGAAAAGGTCTCATGTACGTGGACATGTAAGGTTAGTCTCCAGGCCGCTTCATCTCACTATGCCGCTAGGATCCAACAAACTTTAAAATGGTAATAATATGATCAAAAAAAATTTAAGTCTAGATTAGGAAGGAGGGAATAGATAGGAAGAAAAATGTAGTTGGTCTTCCAGGATTCATCGCCAGACTTGTAACTTGCTTCTTGGGGATGTCTTGATTGAATTCTTTGGTAGACTTGATAATTCTTCAGACTTGATGATTCTTGTATCATCGAGACTGGTCTTGGATTTTAACTTTGTCTTCATGAAGTCTCAAAGGAGAAGGGAGAAAAGAGAGAGAGGAAGTAAGACTTAAAAATATTGTTGGTTGGTCTTCATGAACTTCTTTTGATTTTCTTCTAAGTGCTTCTACTCCTGGAAGATACTTCTGAAGTCTTGTTTTGGCTAAGTCATTCATTGGCCTCCCAGCTCCATGTTGAAAATCCTAAGTGTCTAAGTGCATAGCACTTAACCAAAAATGCTAGGTTGAAAATATTCCTAACTTAGAGAAAATAATGGAGGAGTTTTCCTATGAGGAGAATAACTATATAATAAAATATGTTATGCATGCAATGCACTTTTTAATCATAATAAACATCATACAAAATTTGTGATATTTATAAAGTATGCATTAGGCTATAAATGCAATTTAATTAATTTCTATTTTTGCAAAACATCATAAAAGGAATAAATATAAGAATAAAGTTTTATGTGATTAAACTTTTATAACTAAATTATATAAATGGTTTTAATAGACAGAGGGCATTTAATTAAATTTATAGCAATTGGATTAAATAAAAAATAATATTTCTTTTAATAGTAATGTCAAAATTAGTCAAACTATTCAAATTCAACATATAACTATGAAATCATTCAAATTTTTCAACAAAATATTTTAATAATGAGGCATCATATTAAAAATATTCCAAAGTTTCTAAAACAATTTTATTTTCAATTTTTGGAATTATAGATTTAAAGTTATTACAAATATACTCAAATCATCCATTTGAAATTTTAATATTTTACACTAAGTCAAATTTGAATTCTAACAGGTCTAAAATATTCTACATGTCAAGGGCTTTCCAAATATATAAATTTATCAAATTTGGATGTGTGAATAAAAAGTTATAATAAATCTAAGTGACAGGGGCTTTTCTGCAAAACTGCCAAAATGTATTAAATGTAAAAATCATTTTCTGACGTGGCTGCTGACTGGGTCCTGACTAGGATCTGACTGGGCTGCTGACTGTGCAATGTTGACAGGGTTAAGTGATTTGATCTTGTCCGCACGATCTAGATCTAACGGATGAGAACCCAGCGTACCGGTTCCATTAAAAATAATAAAACCGATCCGTCCGGTCGAGATCCGATGGTTGAGATCTAATCTACTAGAGGCGCTAGGTCGCCAGAGTCCTCGCTGGAGATGCGCCCGCGGCGGCGACGTCTCGGCATCGAGCGTTCCCAACGAACTAAAAGCTACGGGGACGAACTGATGTTACCAGAGCGTGCGGGAAGTTGCGGCGGAGACGTTGGCGAGGTGTACGGCTTCGACGTGCCCTTCTCCTCTGACTCGCTCGCCGGAGTTGCCGGAGGCGGCGGCGTGCTTCGATCGCGCACGGACTCGTTGATCTAGCATAGGAAAGGACAAACGGCAATGTCAAAAGGACGCGCACGGACTCGGGAGGGAGTAGGGGACACAAGGGAGAGCTCGGGGAGGTCTATTCTCACCGGAAAGTGCAGATTGCGGCGGCGGCAGTGGATGAATGGCGGCGGTGATTGTTGTAACATCCCAAATTTCTCAAAAATTTAAAACTTTGCATCCATGCATCATGCATCATAAAAGTAGGGCATTGAAATCACATAGGGAGTAGATTGAATTTTAATTATATTGTTAAATAGAATTGTTTTCATTAAAGAGGTTTATTTGAGCTCCTCATACAAATCTGTATTTTATTATTTTATTTATTTAACAAAATGATATCAAAAAGTCATAAATTAAATTAGCTTTTCAAAACATATTTTTATAAATTTTTCTGAAATGTTTTGGTAAGTTTTAAAAATCAAATTTGAATTAAAGTTTTGAAATCAGAAAATTGTTTTATTAAAAAAAAAAGGGGGAGACGACCTAACTGGGCCGAAGCCCACTGCTTTACCCCCTTCTCTACCGCGCGCGCGCTGCCTCGGCCCAACAGCAGCCCATCTCCTCTCCTCTCTCGCTGACGACCGGGCCCCACCTGTCATCTCCTTCGTCGTGTAGAACACGAGCTCCTACCGAACTCCTACCGAACTCTCCAAAAATTGGATCAATCCGATCCTTTTCTTGCGGGATACGAACTCTGGCTCCTCCTATTTATACCCCATCCCCGCCGCTGTTTTCCCGCACCCCAAAACCCTAATTTCTACGCCGCACGGCTGTCACAATCGGAGTTGCATCTCGCCGAAATCCGCCGCCGTCGAGCTCACCGTACGGGACCCTACGACCACCCCACGCTTCCTCGTCTACTTCCCTCACCTCCTCTCGACTTTGCGCATCGGTTTGACATGGTCTCGTGTCTCGGTTTGCAGACCAGCGACGCCTTCGTCCGCAACCGCCGCCGCCGCTTGCTACTTCAACTCCGACGAGCCTTGGAGGGGGGATTGGACCTCTACGACCGCCTCTGCCGCGCCACCGAGTTCGTCTCGTCGTCACGCACCGAGCGGTATGAAAATCATCCCTGTTGTCCTTCGTTTGCGAGTGGTAGATCACCTCCGGCGAGGGCGCCGCCGCGGGCACGAAATCACCGGCGAGCCGCGCCGCCCGATCCCCCCCCTTTAGATCCGCGCGGTTCGTTCGAGATCGGACGGGCGAGATTGAATCTCCCGTACCGTTTCGTTCCTTTGATCTGGCGCGTTAGATTTAAATAGATCGGACGGTCCTCGTACGCGATCCGCGCGAAACGGTACCGGCCAATCAGCGAGCGCCGCGTGGCGATTTTATTTTCTATTTTCGGCAGAGATTTTGTTTTAAAAACAGAAAATAACCCAAACTTGCAAAAATCATAACTTTTGATCTGTTCATCCAAATTTGATGAATTTTATATCCACGTGAAGCTCTGCTCGTGTAGTTTAATATGGTTTCATTAGTTTATCCTTTTAGTGCATATTAAATTGCGAAATTAAATTGTTTAACTTTCGGATATTAAATCTATAACTTAATTAATAAAATTTTCTCTCCAAATAAATCCAATTGTTTTAGAGAGATATTAATGCCCTCTGTCCAGAGAGTGCAACATGAGTTTTATTTGAAATTTCTTCTAATAGACTTAAAGAAATTGGTTTTATAATTTAAAACTACTAATATGCTCATTATTTAAATGATTAATTAAAATATTAAAATATTGATCATTGCATCTTTATGCATGAATAACAGAGAACTTAATATAGTAATTAATTGGTCTTGTGAAGTTCATTGCATATTAAGCATGCATACATATTTTTGTATTGATATTTTAAGTGTTATATTTTGTGTGTTTATTTAGTGTTATTGTTTGTCTCTAGATTGTGAAGAGGAGGAAGGTCCTTGTGATTGTTATTCTTGCTGTGCTTGTTCCCTTTGTTACCAAGGCAAGTGACATTCATCCTCTATCCTATGTTTTCTATATGCATTATTAGTAGATTTTGAGTAGTATGCATGATAGGGAAATTTTGATACTATCTTAGAATGCTAAGTTAGTCTACACTTTGAAAATATCCTAGTAGTGTGTAGCCATCCCTTCCCTTGCAGCCACCAAAAGTTTTATTAGATGCTTAGCTATGCTATAAAGAAGTACTTATCATGTTATGGAATTATTGCTAAGTGTTAAAACATTGAATACACTTCTGGGTGGAATTGGTTGTGTGGTTTATGTTGAGTGGCTTTTGGGACTATGCTTGTGGTTGTCTTCGCCTAGGATGAATTTCTATTCTACTTAGGGCCATGAGTATGGTGGTTTTCACCCAGAAGTGCACTTGTGGACGGCTACCCAGGAACAAAGAGATTACTAAGTCCCTCCAAGTTTAGAAGCTTCCCGTGCAGCCTTTTGACAATGGGCTCTGTCTAGAAAGACTAAGTTGTGAGAGTGCAACCTGTCAGCTTGACAAGCAGATGTAGAGTTGATAGGTGGAACGGGTCTTGCTAGTATGGTTGCATTCTTCTTCTGAAAGTTCTTGTCTCAATTCTCTCCTTTCCATAATACACTCCGCAGGTATAGGATATCTCGGACAAATTGAGTCTTAAGGTGAAAGTGCACAACCTCTGCAGAGTCGACAAACTGAGTACTCAGCCGTGTCCCCGGTGATGGAGAACTTCGAGCAACTGGACAAGGATGGACGGAAGAATCTCAACATGGTTTTCGTAAAGTAAAATTTGGCTAAGGAAAGAATTATTGGTGCACTTGGGCTTCATCCCTTGGTGCCAAGTCTTTGAGATACAAAAGTGTTTTACAAAAGATAGGAGAAAACTGGCTTTCTGCAAAATAGCCTACAAACTCCACCAAGCCAAATATGCATATAGAATTAGACTTGTCATAATTCATCCACCATAGTCACTTGCCAATACTTCATTGTATTGACCTCCTTCGGGGGCTGCATATTCAAATGTGCAGGTAATTCTGATGAGGAGTAAGTTTGGACTCGATTCTACACCCAACATGTCTGCTCGTGGCGTATGCTAGAAGAGAAGGCCCATTGCTTTTATTTTCGTTGTGAACTCTGAATATTTTAGCTAGTCTTCATGACTATGCACCTTGTAATAAAGCTATACTTGGCTATTTTTGGATCTCGATGTAGTATTTTGATACTTATGCAATGATACTATATATTTTGTACTGTGGTGCTAGCAGTGATCCAGGGACTAGCACATAACACAGGTGTTCCATCTTTATTTAAAGATGGGGCGCTACAAAATGGTATCAGAGCTAAAGTGTTGCCTGTAGGTTCGAGCCCTTAGGATTGGTTAAGCCTCCTTTTTGATCATAATATTACCATCTTTGAAGTATGTTGGATCCTAACGGCATAGTGGGATGAAGCGGCCCGGGACTAACCTTACATGTCCGCGTACATGAGACCTGTTCCACAATTATAAGTGGCTGGTCGGGTGTCTGTCTCTCTCACTATAGTGAATATCCGACGTACAAAAGAGTTGATAATAGTATTGATCACCTGTTAGAAAAGAACTTCTTTTTCTCTAAGTACTTAAGTACTCCACGATTAGTTTATATTACCTTTGTCTGGTTTCATAAACTTTACCTTATCACTTAAGGATGTCATTCTTCATGTATCAAACCGCGGAGGACTTCAAGGACATGCGCTTTGGAAGATATCTTCTAGAGTTGGTAGAACTGTTGGCACTTCCAACATCCATCATCAAGGCAAGCCAGCTGAAGCACTTCAACAAAGAAGGCGTATGGGGAATTCGCCTTTACCAACAAGGGCGCCAGACTGAACCCAAGACCAAAGACATCCAGTACAAGTCGATTAGTGACTCCTTGGAGAAAGGGCTGAATCTCGTCACGCAGGAGCTAATAGGACGTCTTTGCTTGCAATACCAAGAAGAGTTAAAAGACCACTACTTTGCTCACCTTGGCCAACGTGACGAACATGGGATTCCTTACTGTATTAGCGAGGAAGACAAAAACAAACCAGAAGCTTTGTACCCATATCTCCAAGACTTAGAACTTCACCTCTGGCAACTAGAAGAAGATAGACGCAATGAGCTGTTGAAGAATGATGAAATAATGGCACAAGTCAAGGAGACTCAAAAGAAGATTGAAGCCCAAGAAGAGGTGGCCAACGCTCAAGAGGAGAAGTTCCGAGCTCAAGAGAAGAAGTTTCAAAGCCAAGAAAAGAGAATTAGAGACAAGAACAAGGAGATCAGAACCTTGAAGGATGAAATCCAGAGCAACGACGTCGAGTTCGAAGCTGATCGAGACTCTACACCGTGAGAAGAGAATGCTACAAGAAAAGATTGAAGTCCTGGAGAAGGAAGCAATCGAGACTCTGCACCGTGAGACGACAATGTTACAGGAGAAGAATGAGGCCGTGGAGAAGGAGGTGAATGACTACAAGGAGATCCTTACGAAGGAAGGCATCACCATCGAGGAAGTGGAGGAAGATGAAGGAGACGTCATGGACGAAGTTTAGACTTAGTAGTTGGACCACCATATTCTCCCTCGTTTAGTTCGTCGTTCTTTTTAAGACATTGATCTCCAACTTGTGGTGTGACAATGATAGAATGTTTGGGGTTGCAGACTCTGTGTTTTATTAAATCAACTTAGAATACTCGTTTGGTTTTGCTAAGTAGACTTTTTCCTTTTAAGTTGTCTTATGAGTGTGATTGTGTTGACTTGGTTGCTTTGTGCATGGGTAGGATTTTTCTTCTCTTAGTTCTGTCTATCTTTCACTCATCTATGCTGAAAAACCCTACAGATGCCTCCTCGTCGTGATACCAACAACGACGACGTCATGCAACAACTGATGGCCGCTCAAGCTCAGTTAATGAATATGATGACTCAGTTCATTGCAGCAACCAACAACAACAACAACAACAACCACAACAACAACCCGCCACCTCCACCACCACCCCCAGTGGACAGACTTGCTAGATTCCTAAGGCTTAGGCCTAATAAGTTCTCCTCTGCTACTGAACCAATAGTGGCGGATGATTGGCTCCGTTCAGTCAACAAGGACTTAGTAACTTGTGAATGTTCTGAGGCAGAAAAAGTGAGGTTCACTGCACACCTGTTGGAAGGACCCGCAGCACTGTGGTGGGAAAATTATCAAGTGACTCATCCTATGGATGGCATGACTTGGGATACGTTCAAGGAAGGCTTCCGGAATGCTCACATCTCCTCAGGTATAATGAACCTGAAGAAAGACGAATTTCGCAGTTTGAGGCAAGGAGGTAGAACACTGAAGGAGTATATGGATGACTTCTGTATGCTATCAAGGTATGCACCAGAGGACATTGATACTGATGCAAAGAGGAAGGAAAAGTTCCTCAATGGACTTAAGGGAGAACTGAAGATACCGTTGTCTGTGGCTTATACTCCAAACTATCAAGCTCTGCTGGATCAAGCTATCACCTTGGACAACAACATAAGAAATGAAGAGAATAGGAAGAGGAAGTTCAGTGCAAGTAAGGTTCATTCTGAAGGGACATATAAGAAACACGCCTCTGAAGTCAGTAGCCATAAACCCTGGAATCACTCCAACACTGGTAGTGGCCAAAAACATCATGGCCATAACCACAATGGAGGGAACAAAGGTAGCAATGGAGGATACAATGGAAATAATGGTGGATCCAGGGGAAACCATCATCATGGCCATAATCATGGGAATGGGAATCACCGTCCTAACCATGAAGGGAAGAAAGACTTGTCTCATGTGACCTGCTACAAGTGCAAGAAGACAGGACATTATGCAACCGATTGCCCAGAGAAGAAAGCTGATGAAAATTCCAAGCCCAATCCTTTTCAGAAGGGACAAGTGAATCACATCAATGTGGAAGAAGTTCATGATGAACCTGATGCTATGATTGGTACGTTCTTGCTCAACTCCTTTCCAGCATTAGTTTTATTTGATACTGGAGCATCTCATTCATTCATATCAAGAGCTTTTGTTAACAAACATGGGTTAGCTGAGGAAAGTCTAGGAAAACCTATTAGGGTAAGTTCACCTGGAGGAGAGATGCTAGTAAATTCCGGGTGTAGGCAGTTAGACTTGCAGATTGGAAAACACACCTTCCCAACAGGCTTAGTCATCCTAGAGACCCAAGGATTGGATGTTATCATCGGAATGGATTGGATGACTCGTTGTGAAGGAATCATAGATTGTGCAAATAGAGCAATCACCCTCACCACCCCAGAGAAAAGGAAGATTAAGTTCCGATCAACTTTCGAACTTAAGAAGGTTAGGCTAAATTCTCTTAAGGGGGTTAGCCTTGGTGATGTGCTTATCGTCAAGGAATACCCAGATGTTTTTCCGGAGGAACTACCGGGAATGCCACCCGATAGAGATGTAGAGTTTCTCATCGAATTGAAGCCGGGAACAGGGCCAATAGCTAAAAGACCTTATCCTATGGCCGTCGATGAATTGAAAGAGCTCAAGAAGCAATTAGAGGAACACATCCAGAAAGGATTCATTCGTCCAAGTTCATCGCCATGGGGAGCACCAGTCTTATTTGTTAAGAAGAAGGATCAAACCCAGAGGCTAGTCACGGATTACAGAGATATAAACGAGCAAACTATCAAAAACAAGTACCCGTTACCCAAGATAAATGAACTATTTGATCAACTGGAAGGTGCTTGTGTTTTCTCAAAGATCGATCTTCGATCATGGTACCTCCAAATGAAAGTTAGAGAAATGGATATACCCAAAACTGCATTTGTTACGAGATATGGCTCTTATGAGTACACAGTAATGCATTTTGGATTAACCAATGCACCAGCTTATTTCATGAATATGATGAATAAAGTGTTCATGGATTTTCTGGATAAGTTTGTGGTCGTGTTCATAGATGATATTCTAATCTACTCTAAGAGTCACAAAGAACATGAAGAGCACTTGCGTCTGGTATTGCAGAGACTGCGTGAACATAAATTGTATGCCAAGTACAGCAAGTGTGAGTTTTGGTTAGAACAAGTCGGATTTTTAGGCCATGTGGTGTCCAAGTAAGGTATAGCAGTGGATCCTGAAAAGGTTTCAGCTGTAACTAATTGGGAACCGCCGAAGAATGTTGGTGAATTACGAAGTTTTCTGGGTTTAGCAGGATACTACCGACGATTCATTGAAAACTTCTCCAAGATTGCCAAGGCCTTGACGGAATTATTAAAGAAGGAGAAGAAATTTGAGTGGACAGAGGCATGCGAAGCCAGTTTTCAGGAGTTGAAGAAACGTCTGGTTTCAGCCCCAGTTCTATGCTTACCTGATTTGGAGAAGGAATTCCAAGTATACTGTGATGCTTCACGTCAAGGTTTAGGAAGTGTATTGATGCAGGAAGGCAGAGTGGCATCTTATGCCTCTAGACAACTCAAGAAACATGAAGCAGATTATCCAACTCATGATCTCGAGTTAGCATCAGTAGTGCATGCTCTGAAAACTTGGAGACCCTACCTGATGGGAAAAAGATGTGAGGTATTCACGGACCACAAAAGTTTGAAGTACATATTCACACAGAAGGAATTGAATATGAGACAAAGAAGATGGCTGGAAATTATTAAAGATTATGATCTGAGCCTTCAATACCATCTGGGAAAAGCTAATGTGGTAGCAGATGCTCTGAGTCGTAAGGTGTATGTGAATGGCCTTACAGCAGGAGAATTACCCGAGGATTTATGCAAGGCATTCAAGGACCTCAGATTGGAAGTAGTACCTGAAGGGTTTGTAACCTCATTAGTTGTACAACCCACTTTGATGGACAAGATACGTGAAGCTCAGAAAGGAGACAAGGAAATAGAAGAGATCAAAGTCAATTTAAGAGCTGGAAAATCTAAAGGATTTCATGAGGATGAGCAGGGGATTTTGTGGTTTGAAAAACGTGTATGTGTGGCCAATGACCCTGATATTAGGAAGTTGATTTTGCAAGAAGCTCATGAAACACCTTATTCAATTCATCCGGGAAATACCAAGATGTATATGGATGTGAAAGAGAGATTTTGGTGGAATAATCTGAAGAGAGAAATAGCAGAATACATCGCTAAGTGTGATGTATGTAGTCGAGTAAAGGCAGAACATCAGAAACCAGCAGGATTATTACAACCCTTGAGAGTACCGGATTGGAAGTGGGATTCCATTGGGATGGACTTTATCACTGGATTACCAAGGACTAGATCGGGTTATGATTCTATTTGGGTTATTGTTTGTCGCCTAACCAAAATAGCTCACTTCATACCCGTGAAGACCACTTATACTAGTGCTAAGCTAGCTGATATTTACATGAAGAGAATTGTGTGCCTTCACGGTGTTCCTAAGAGTATCGTGTCGGATAGAGGGACCCAGTTCACTTCTCATTTTTGGAAGCAATTGCACGAATCTTTGGGAACCAGATTGGAATTCAGTACGGCTTTCCACCCGCAAACAGATGGTCAGACTGAAAGAGTGAATCAGATTTTAGAAGATATGTTAAGAGCTTGTGCGCTCGACTATGGGTCTAGTTGGGATGATAATTTGCCATACGCTGAGTTCTCCTACAACAATAGTTACCAAGCCAGCATTGAGATGGCACCGTTTGAAGCCTTATATGGAAAGAAATGTACAACCCCACTGTTGTGGAGTGGTGTAGGAGAACGAAGTTTCTTTGGGTCTGATATAATACAGGATGCTGAAGAAAAAGTCAGGCTGATTAAGGACAGATTGAACATAGCACAATCACGCCAGAAAAGCTACGCAGATTCCAAGCGTAGAGAAGTCACCTATGAAGTGGGAGATAGAACCTATCTAAGGGTGTCACCACTTCGGGGTGTGAAAAGATTTGGAATCAAAGGAAAGTTAGCACCTCGATTCATTGGACCATTCAAAATTCTTTCTCGCAAAGGTGAAGTGGCCTATGAGTTAGAACTACCTGAAGTACTGTCTGCTGTTCATAATGTGTTCCATGCCAGTCAGTTGAAGAAATGTCATCCCGAGATGATGGGAGTTCCCTTAAAAGATACAGTACCCCTCGAGGAGGTACAATTGGAGAGTGATCTGACATACGAAGAGAAGCCCATCAAGATATTACAGACAGCAGAAAGAGTCACCCGTACCAAAACCATCAAGTTTTGCAAGGTCCAGTGGAATCATCACACCGAAGACGAAGCCACCTGGGAACGAGAGGATGATCTCCGAGAAGACCACCCGCACCTATTTGCTGACCTTTCCGAAGCTCGAGGGCGAGCTTCTTCTTAAGGGGGTTAGTCTGTAACATCCCAAATTTCTCAAAAATTTAAAACTTTGCATCCATGCATCATGCATCATAAAAGTAGGGCATTGAAATCACATAGGGAGTAGATTGAATTTTAATTATATTGTTAAATAGAATTGTTTTCATTAAAGAGGTTTATTTGAGCTCCTCATACAAATCTGTATTTTATTATTTTATTTATTTAACAAAATGATATCAAAAAGTCATAAATTAAATTAGCTTTTCAAAACATATTTTTATAAATTTTTCTGAAATGTTTTGGTAAGTTTTAAAAATCAAATTTGAATTAAAGTTTTGAAATCAGAAAATTGTTTTATTAAAAAAAAAAAGGGGGAGACGACCCAACTGGGCCGAAGCCCACTGCGTTACCCGCTTCTCTACCGCGCGCGCGCGCTGCCTCGGCCCAACAGCAACCCATCTCCTCTCCTCTCTCGCTGACGACCGGGCCCCACCTGTCATCTCCTTCGTCGTGTAGAACACGAGCTCCTACCGAACTCCTACCGAACTCTCCAAAAATCGGATCAATCCGATCCTTTTCTTGCGGGATACGAACTCTGGCTCCTCCTATTTATACCCCATCCCCGCCGCTGTTTTCCCGCACCCCAAAACCCTAATTTCTACGCCGCACGGCTGTCACAATCGGAGTTGCATCTCGCCGAAATCCGCCGCCGTCGAGCTCACCGTACGGGACCCTACGACCACCCCACGCTTCCTCGTCTACTTCCCTCACCTCCTCTCGACTTTGCGCATCGGTTTGACATGGTCTCGTGTCTCGGTTTGCAGACCAGCGACGCCTTCGTCCGCAACCGCCCGCTACTTCAACTCCGACGAGCCTTGGAGAGGGGATTGGACCTCTACGACCGCCTCTGCCGCGCCACCGAGTTCGTCTCGTCGTCACGCACCGAGCGGTATGAAAATCATCCCTGTTGTCCTTCGTTTGCGAGTGGTAGATCACCTCCGGCGAGGGCGCCGCCGCGGGCACGAAATCACCGGCGAGCCGCGCCGCCCGATCCCCCCCCCTTTAGATCCGCGCGGTTCGTTCGAGATCGGACGGGCGAGATTGAATCTCCCGTACCGTTTCGTTCCTTTGATCTGGCGCGTTAGATTTAAATAGATCGGACGGTCCTCGTACGCGATCCGCGCGAAACGGTACCGGCCAATCAGCGAGCGCCGCGTGGCGATTTTATTTTCTATTTTCGGCAGAGATTTTGTTTTAAAAACAGAAAATAACTCAAACTTGCAAAAATCATAACTTTTGATCTGTTCATCCAAATTTGATGAATTTTATATCCACGTGAAGCTCTGCTCGTGTAGTTTAATATGGTTTCATTAGTTTATCCTTTTAGTGCATATTAAATTGCGAAATTAAATTGTTTAACTTTCGGATATTAAATCTATAACTTAATTAATAAAATTTTCTCTCCAAATAAATCCAATTGTTTTAGAGAGATATTAATGCCCTCTGTCCAGAGAGTGCAACATGAGTTTTATTTGAAATTTCTTCTAATAGACTTAAAGAAATTGGTTTTATAATTTAAAACTACTAATATGCTCATTATTTAAATGATTAATTAAAATATTAAAATATTGATCATTGCATCTTTATGCATGAATAACAGAGAACTTAATATAGTAATTAATTGGTCTTGTGAAGTTCATTGCATATTAAGCATGCATACATATTTTTGTATTGATATTTTAAGTGTTATATTTTGTGTGTTTATTTAGTGTTATTGTTTGTCTCTAGATTGTGAAGAGGAGGAAGGTCCTTGTGATTGTTATTCTTGCTGTGCTTGTTCCCTTTGTTACCAAGGCAAGTGACATTCATCCTCTATCCTATGTTTTCTATATGCATTATTAGTAGATTTTGAGTAGTATGCATGATAGGGAAATTTTGATACTATCTTAGAATGCTAAGTTAGTCTACACTTTGAAAATATCCTAGTAGTGTGTAGCCATCCCTTCCCTTGCAGCCACCAAAAGTTTTATTAGATGCTTAGCTATGCTATAAAGAAGTACTTATCATGTTATGGAATTATTGCTAAGTGTTAAAACATTGAATATACTTCTGGGTGGAATTGGTTGTGTGGTTTATGTTGAGTGGCTTTTGGGACTATGCTTGTGGTTGTCTTCGCCTAGGATGAATTTCTATTCTACTTAGGGCCATGAGTATGGTGGTTTTCACCCAGAAGTGCACTTGTGGACGGCCACCCAGGAACAAAGAGATTACTAAGTCCCTCCAAGTTTAGAAGCTTCCCGTGCAGCCTTTTGACAATGGGCTCTGTCTAGAAAGACTAAGTTGTGAGAGTGCAACATGTCAGCTTGACAAGCAGATGTAGAGTTGATAGGTGGAACGGGTCTTGCTAGTATGGTTGCATTTTTCTTCTGAAAGTTCTTGTCTCAATTCTCTCCTTTCCATAATACACTCCGCGTGTATAGGATATCTCGGACAAATTGAGTCTTAAGGTGAAAGTGCACAACCTCTGCAGAGTCGACAAACTGAGTACTCAGCAGTGTCCCCGGTGATGGAGAACTTCGAGCAACTTGACAAGGATGGACGGAAGAATCTCAACATGGTTTTCGTAAAGTAAAATTTGGCTAAGGAAAGAATTATTGGTGCACTTGGGCTTCATCCCTTGGTGCCAAGTCTTTGAGATACAAAAGTGTTTTACAAAAGATAGGAGAAAACTGGCTTTCTGCAAAATAGCCTACAAACTCCACCAAGCCAAATATGCATATAGAATTAGACTTGTCATAATTCATCCACCATAGTCACTTGCCAATACTTCATTGTATTGACCTCCTTCGGGGGCTGCATATTCAAATGTGCAGGTAATTCTGATGAGGAGTAAGTTTGGACTCGATTCTACACCCAACATGTCTGCTCGTGGCGTATGCTAGAAGAGAAGGCCCATTGCTTTTATTTTCGTTGTGAACTCTGAATATTTTAGCTAGTCTTCATGACTATGCACCTTGTAATAAAGCTATACTTGGCTATTTTTGAATCTCGATGTAGTATTTTGATACTTATGCAATGATACTATATATTTTGTACTGTGGTGCTAGCAGTGATCCAGGGACTAGCACATAACACAGGTGTTCCATCTTTATTTAAAGATGGGGCGCTACAATTGTGGACAGCCTGGGGGCGTTTGAACCAATGGTTTTGGGGGCTCTTAGGGAGGGATTCGTGGGGGTTTAAATAGCAACGACCGAGCGTTAATTTCGTGCCTTAATCGTGCGGATTTGGAGAAGGAAGCTCTGGCGGTCTCGGGCGCGATTTGGGGCAGAGGTTGATGATGATGACGTCAGCATGACATCAGCGATTTCTTTTTCTTTTTCTAATTTTCCGTTTTATTAATTTCTTTTGATTTTAGTGTCCAAATGATGTCAAATTAATTTCTATAAATTTTTAAAATCCATATCTATGTTTTAAAACATTAGTGGGCATGTTTTGAAACTTTTTGAAAAATAATTATTTTGAAATATTTATAAAATACAATTTTATCCATTTTAGGTTAACTTTGAAATTAGGGATTTAATAATTTATTTGGAGTTAAATAAAATTTATGAAATTACCCACATTCAAATATGTTTGAGTTTAATTTATTTAAACTGATTTTGCTGAAATCATTCACCTTTATTTTGGCATAATAGTAGAATAATAAAATATAAATATTTTTAGAGCAATATGAATATAATGTAGTATTAATTTAAACCCTTTGTGATTTTATAAGATGATGAATGATGAGATGCATGTATGCATGAATGCAATGCTTAAATTTTCTTTTCCACAACAAAAGTACTTAAATGTTTTCAAAGTTTTAAATTTTAGTGATTTTTAAACATTCCAAAATATAGGGATGTTTCAGCAAAGGCATACACCATTATCAACGGTGAACTCTACAAACGAAGCACTTCAGGCGTTTTCCAAAGGTGCGCAGATTTTGAGGATGGTAAAACTATACTCCGTGACATTCATGCAGGAACTTGTGGACATCATGCTGGCAGTCGATTGCTGGTAGCTAAAGCTTTCAGAGCAGCTTTCTACTCGCCCAATGGAGGCTCGATATGGTAGGGCCACTCAAAAAATCGTCACCCAGAGGACGTACACATCTGCTGGTCACAGTCGATAAATTCACAAAATGGATCGAAGCAATCCCAATCACAAGTTCGACAGTAACAACAGCGGTCAGGTTCATAAAGTCCATAGTCTATCGCTTTGGGGTTCCAAACAGCATCATCACAGACAATGGCACAAATTCATAGCGGAAGAATTCCAGACCTAAGAATGGGATATTACGCTCAACTACGCATCAGTAGCGCATCCACAGTCTAATGGACAAGTCGAAAAAGCAAACGGGTTCGTATGTGCAGGCATCAAGAAAAGACTACTAGTTCCACTCAAAAGGGCTGTAGGTGCCTGGGTCGAGGAGTTGCCAGCAGTACTTTGGAGTCTTCGCCCAACCCCGAACGCATCGACACAATTCACTCCATTCTTTATGGTCTATGGAGCAGAAGCAGTACTACCACCAGAAATAAAGTTTGGTGCTCCAAGAATAGAAGCCTACGAGGAGGAAGAAGCAAAAGTATCACAAGAAGACGCTTTGGATGTACTAGACGAAGCACGCAACACGGCTTTGGATCGCACAGCTGTTTACCAGCAGGACCTGAGAAACTATCACAGTCGACGTCTCCGGCCAAGAGCTTTCATAGTAGGCGATTTAGTGTTGCGACTAAAAGAAAAGAAAGTCCACAAACTCGCGTCACCATGGGAAGGGCCATTCATAATTACTATGGTCATCGAAGGAGGAGCTTATCGACTGAAGCACGCACAAACGGGAGAGCTATCACACAACCCATGGAATGTGGCGCACTTGGGTCGTTTTTACGCATAAGTCTCTCGACAAATCATTGTACAAGTCGTAGTAGATTTCAGACGCGCTCTTTTCCTTACCAGGGTATCCACGGGAACTGGAAGGTTTTTAATGAGGCGGTCTACTGGACAAATATTTTCAATAAAAGATGTTTTACTATGATATCTTAAACACACAAGCCCACCCGACGGACTCGGGGGCTGGGTTATTGTAACATCCCAACATTTTATAATGTAAAAAAATCACTAAAATTTAAAGCTTTAATTTTGATTAAAATAAAATATTAATATACATAAGAAAACCAACTACAAAAGAATTTAAACATATTGAAAAGGTTTAATATTTCAAATATCTCAGTTTAACCTTATTTTCAAAAGTTGTTTCAAGTAAACAATTTATTATCCAATTTAATTATAAGAACCTCAATATCTAATTTGACAAATGTCTTTACACCATCGAACCATATTCATGAAATAAATAGTTTCCTCATAAGTATATGATTCCAACCACATAGCCATAGCTATTTATAAATTAAAACAATATTTACAAGTGTTCTTTTTAAACTATTTAAAACATGATCTTGTAGCGTACCTGCACTTTAAATAAGGCAGATATCTGTGTATAGTGCAAATCCCTGGATCGATTCATTTGCACACACAGTTTACGATGTAATATCACAACAAAGCTTCAGTTTTATTACATCGATGATCCAGAATTACAAAATATTCGATACAAGTTGCATAACATAAAGCTAGCATTGAAAAAGTACACCGCGGAAATACAATAGCAATGGGTCTTCAACACTTCATGTTGCCACAGGCGAAAACATGTTGGTTGTAGACTCGAAACCTTTAAACGAATCCTCACTCGTAATTTGATCAATCTGCAATAAGAAAAATATTGCAACAACGTGGGTCAGATTCCATTAAAAATGGAGTCTGGCAAGTGACACTATGGGAATTAAAATTCGTAACTTGCCTCCTTCAAGTTATTTTCATGTTTCTTGTGATTTAAAATTTCATTTCATTCATAGCATATTTTATATTGTAGATATATTCTCATAGGAAAACCCCTCTTCATTAGTTTTCTCTAAGTTAGAAATAATTTCAAACTTAGTATTTTGGGAAAAGTGCTATGCACTAGACACTTAGTAATTTTCAACATGGAGCTGGAAGACCAATGAAGGACTTAGCCAAAAACAAGACTCCAGAAGTATCTTCAAGAAGAAGAAACACTTAGAAGAAAATCAAGAAGAAGTTCATGAAGGACTTAGAAGAAAACAGGTTCTGGAAGCATCCTCAAGATGTCAAGCACTTAGAAGAAAAGTGAGAAGAAGTTCAAGAAGGCCAACCTCCCTTTTATTCTCTAAGTCTTTCTCTCTATCTTTCCCTCTCCTCTGAGACTTTATGAAGACTAAGTAAATCCAAGACCAGCCTCGAGGATACAAGAATCATCAAGTCTGGAGATTCATCAAGACTACCAAGAGCTCAATCAAGACATCATCCAGAAGAAAGTTACAAGTATGGAGATGAAGCCTGGAGGACAACTACATCTTTCTTTCTACCTTTTCCCTCTTTCCTAATCTTGTCTTTTAGACTTAAACAAATTTCGATCATGATATTATCATCTTGAAGTTGTTGGATCCTAGCGGCATAGTGAGATGAAGCGGCCTGGAAACAAACCTTACATGTCCACGTACATGAGACCTGTTCCACAATTTAAGTGGCTGGCCGGGTGTCTGTCTCTCTCACTTTAGCAAATATCCAATTTACAAAGAGTTGATAGTAATTGTTGATCACCTTATAGACTTAGTATTTTTCTCTAAGTATTTTGCACATCATGGCTAAGCCATTAGAGTGCTTGTTTCAAGATGATATAAAACAAAATATTTTATTCAACTTATGACCTTAGCCCTTATTCCTTTTGGACCAACCTATTTGCCTTGCATAAACTTAAAAGATTTCCATGGCATGAAAAAGCATTTCTAGCCCTTAGGAATATTTTGCACATCATGCACAAACATATTTTCCTTAGAAAGTTTTATAAAACTTATTTATTCATCTAGTATGTGTCTGTGTGCATTGTGGAGTTGTGCTTGCTGTTGATTGTGTATTGTTGTTTGTCTATACTGTTAGATTGAACGGAGAGTCCCGAGTATCGTTGAAAAGAGTTGTGAACAACGACAACATTCAAAGGCAAGTGACACACCTCATAAACTTCCTATTTCTATATGCATTACTTAGTGTGTTTTTATATGCATGTGTAGGATAGTATTGCTATGCTAAACCTGTGTAGAATTCCTTATTCCTGTGTCTAGGTTCCTATGCAATACTTAGTAGAATTATTGATGCTATGCAAATGTTGTTTTGTGAAAATCTAAATTCTACTAAGTTAAGAATGAAACACCTGGGTGGTAAGTGGTTGCATGGTTTATGTTGAGTGGCTACTCAGGTCCATGTCTATGGTTCCTGGAGTATGTACACTTGTGAATGGCCACCCAGGAACAGAGGAATCTGAAGAACTCCGAGTGACGATTGCTTCCAGTGCAGCCATTGCCATATGGGCTCTGGCTTGATCAATTATGTTGCGTGTACTCTCTCCGGCTTGACAAGCAGATGTAGGGGGATGTTAGGTGGAACGGGTCAAGCCAGAGTGGGAGGGAAAATGCTTCTGAAAGATCTCGTCTCATTCTTCTCCTTTCCTTATCACAAATGGTGTGTAAAGGATAATCTGGATTGAATGGGTACAATGGTGACCGTGCACAACCTCTGCAGAGTGTAAAACTAAGTACTTAGCCGTGTCCCCGGTACAGACAATTTGAGCAGCTGATCACGGACGTCAACGGAGGATTCCATCATCCCAACTTCAGAAATAAAACTTGATGGGTGAACAAGGGAAGATGAGATTTATGGTTTTGATGCCATACTCGTCTTGATTTCAAGAAAAGTGTTTTTCAAAAGAGTAGGAAAAATTGGCTTTATGCAAATTAGCCTTGAACTCCACCAGCCAAATATGCATATAGGCTTTAGAGTTATTCCATTAAGTGTCCACCACAGTGTCACTTGCCAGACTCCATTTTTAATGGAATCTGACCCACGTGGTTGCAATATTTTTCTTATTGCAGATTGATCAAATTACGAGTGAGGTTTCGTTTAAAGGTTTCGAGTCTACAACCAACATGTTTTCGCCTGTGTCAACATGAAGTGTTGAAGACCCATTGCTATTGTATTTCCGCGGTGTACTTTTTCAATGCTAGCTTTATGTTATGCAACTTGTATCGAATATTTTGTAATTCTGGATCATCGATGTAATAAAACTGAAGCTTTGTTGTGATATTACATCGTAAACTGTGTGTGCAAATGAATCGATCCAGGGATTTGCACTATACACAGATATCTGCCTTATTTAAAGTGCAGGTACGCTACAAGATCATGTTTTAAATAGTTTAAAAAGAACACTTGTAAATATTGTTTTAATTTATGAATAGCTATGGCTATGTGGTTGGAATCATATACTTATGAGGAAACTATTTATTTCATGAATATGGTTCGATGGTGTAAAGACATTTGTCAAATTAGATATTGAGGTTCTTATAATTAAATTGGATAATAAATTGTTTACTTGAAACAACTTTTGAAAATAAGGTTAAACTGAGATATTTGAAATATTAAACCTTTTCAATATGTTTAAATTCTTTTGTAGTTGGTTTTCTTATGTATATTAATATTTTATTTTAATCAAAATTAAAGCTTTAAATTTTAGTGATTTTTTTACATTATAAAATGTTGGGATGTTACAATAACCCAGCCCCCGAGTCCGTCGGGTGGGCTTGTGTGTTTAAGATATCATAGTAAAACATCTTTTATTGAAAATATTTGTCCAGTAGACCGCCTCATTAAAAACCTTCCAGTTCCCGTGGATACCCTGGTAAGGAAAAGAGCGCGTCTGAAATCTACTACGACTTGTACAATGATTTGTCGAGAGACTTATGCGTAAAAACGACCCAAGTGCGCCACATTCCATGGGTTGTGTGATAGCTCTCCCGTTTGTGCGTGCTTCAGTCGATCATCTTATAGACTTAGTATTTTTCTCTAAGTATTTTGCACATCATGGCTAAGCCAGTAGAGTGCTTGTTTAAAGATGATATAAAACAAAGTATTTTTATCCAACTTGAGACCTTAGCCCTTAGTCCTTTTTGGACCAACCTATTTGCCTTGCATTAACTTAAAAGATTTTCCATGGCATGGCTTGCATCCCTAGTCCTTAGAAATAACTTGCATATCATGCATGTCATGTTTTCCTTAGAAGTTTAAGAAACTTGTTTGTAAGTGTTGTGTTGTTTTATGATTGTTGTATTGTTGTTTGTTTGTATTGTTTAGACTGAACGGAGAGTCCCGAGTATCGTTGAAAAGAGTTGTGAACGACGACAACATTCAAAGGCAAGTGGCACACCTCATAAACTTCCTATTTTTATATGCATTACTTAGTGTATTTTTATATGCATGTGTTGCTATGCTAAACCTGTGTAGAATCCCTTATTCCTGTGTCTAGGTTCCTATGCAATACTTAGTAGAATTATTGATGCTATGCAAATGTTGTTGTTGTGAAAATCTAAATTCTACTAAGTTAAGAATGAAACACCTGGGTGGTAATTGGTTGCATGGGTTATGTTGAGTGGCTACTCAGGTCCATGTCTATGGTTCCTGGAGTATGTACACTTGAGAATGGCCACCCAGGAACAGAGGAATCTGAAGAACTCCGAGTGAAGATTGCTTCGAGTGCAGCCATTGCCATATGGGTTCTGGCTTGATCAATTATGTTGCGTGGACTCTCTCCGGCTTGACAAGCAGATGTAGGGGGATGTTAGGTGGAACGGGTCAAGCCAGGTGGGAGGGAAAATGCTTCTGAAAGATCTCGTCTCATTCTCTCCTTTCCTTATCACAAATGGTGTGTAAAGGATACCTTGGGTTGAATGGGTACAATGGTGAAAGTGCACAACCTCTGCAGAGTGTAAAACTAAGTACTTAGCCGTGTCCCCGGTTACGGACAATTTTGAGCAGCTGATCAAGGACTTCAACGGAGGATTCCACCATTCCAACTTCAAAAATAAAACATGATGGGTGAACAAGGGAAGATGAGATTTATGGTTTTCATGCCATACTCGTCGATTTCAAGAAAAGTGTTTTCAAAAGAGTAGGAAAAATTGGCTTTATGCAAATTAGCCTTTAACTCCACCAGCCAAATATGCATATAGGCTTTAGAGTTATTGCATTAAGTGTCCACCATAGTGTCACTTGCCAGACTCCATTTTTAATGGAATCTGACCCACGTTGTTGCAATTTTTTTCTTATTTCAGATTTGATCAGATGACGAGTGAGGTTTCGTTTAAAGGTTTCGAGTCTACAACCAACATGTTTTCGCCTGTGGCAGCATGAAAGTTATAGAGACTCACTGCTATTGTATTTCCGCTGTGTACTTTTTCAATGCTAGCTTTATGCTATGCAACTTGTATCGAATATTTTGTAATTCTGGATCATCGATGTAATAGAATTGATGCTTTGTTGTGATATTACATCGTAAACTGTGTGTGCAAATGAATCGATCCAGGGATTTGCACTATACACAGGTATCTGCCTTATTTAAAGTGCAGGTACGCTACACAAAAGTTTTAAATTTTAGTGATTTTTGAACATTATAAAATGTTGGGATGTTATAGACTACCACCCTTAAAAGGAATCTCGTCCCCGAGATTCGGAGAAGCTAGAAAGACAAAAGCAATTGCTTGAGTGATTCTGATAGCTCGAGATGTTTTGAGAAATGAAATTTCTGACATGGAAACTTGAAAACTTGGCAGTGAATGGTTTTTCTGATTAGGAGGATGGAAAGAAAGATAGTTTAAGATCTCTGGGTTTAAGCGACTGGGTTTGAATTATCTAGGTGGCTACCACCCTTAAAAGAAATTTTTGTGGTCAGTCTAGAAACTTTGTGTAATCTTGTTTATTCCTCTGATGTAGAGCGTACAAGTGTTCAAAATACAATGGCATGTGGTGGATACAGAAATTTTTTAGCACTCACGCTTTCCACTCGGTCCTTGGAGAGATTTATTCTTCTTCCACTCAGGGCAGCCACTGACATAGTGTCATGTTGCTCCGCATCTGCGACATGTCACGGAACTGATGATTTTCTTGTGTGAGCGGTTAAGGCATTTCTCCTTCATCTTTACTGGGCACTTATCCGCATAATGTCCTTTGCCTTTACATTTGTAGCAAATTACGTCACTTAAGTTCCTCTTCTTCTTCTTAGATGTTTCCAGGGCTAAAAGTTCTTCCAAATCTTGTTTGCCATATTCTATCTCACTTAAAGAAGTCCAGTCTCGGTTGATGTGACAACTTCGAGCTAGGTGATCTCCTTTACACTTATAGCAACACTTGGAGGTACTTTTGGATATCATTGGGTGTGACTTTACTCCCACTTCATTATCCATCTGGGCAGGAGCTTCAATCGTCCTTGGACAATGATTTGGTTCAGTGTCCTTACCAATCTTCTCCTTTATGTAGTTCGATGAACTATGTCCTTGTTCCTCTAGGGTCTTCATGAGAGACTGTTGCATTCCTTCCTTGGTTTGCTGGGTAGCTTGTTGCACCAAGGGATAAAGTTGACACTGGGTTGGGACATGGTTTGTTCCTTCACACAAGAAGCAAGTAACCTGACTTGTGAGGCATCTTTTAACTAGATGTCCTTTATCACCATGGGGCCACTCATCCGGACATTCTTTGGACGTATGTCCTATCTCTCCGCAAGTTTTGCATGCCTTTGGTTTGGTCATAAGGTTCTCTTCAAAATCACTATGGTTTTGATCAATCTTAGGCAGGTGGTCATTGATCAACTTCCACAGCTGACTCTGGTTCTCTAATAGTAGTCGCATAGTTGTATACAAATCGCTGGTGTTGGTATTGGGGTGAGACATCTGTTTGGTTTAGAAAGCAATGAGTTGAATTATTCGTACTTATGGAGGAATCCTAGTTCAATAAAACAAAACAAGGCAACAAATCTATAACAAAATCAATCAACATCTAACAAACATCAAGCAACAAGGTTCAAACACAAGCAAACACATACGTGAAAATTTTCAAAACTTCTTTTGACAAACCGAACTAATTGTTTATCAAACGAAACACACCATTGTCATGCTAAGACAAAATTGATAGTACTGTCATACCACAATTTGATAGGTCAATACATCATCGGATCTCGTTATTCTAATGGGTAGGTGGTCTAATCTGTCTTTTTCTTGAGTGCCTCGAGTTCTTCCTCAACTTCCTTGAGTTCTTCAAGATACTTCTGGGTGTTGTGAAGTCTAAAATGAAGTCTTTCTGCAAGGTACTCGATGGCTCTCCATGCTGCATTTCTTGCTGAATCGAAGAATGATGTGTGTAGTATTGGGTTCGTGAACATGCAGTCACCCTCAGTCTTGTGGTCAGCTTCTTTACTCATGTATAGATGGACTTGCACCCACCAATACTCTTGACCTTCATCCATGAAAGGGAAACCTTTGTATACTACTTCTCCTTTAAAACCTAAACTCCTCATGTTATCCTTAAGTGCTCTTGGAAACTCAGTCTCGCATTCCAAGGTCATGGTCATCACTGGTCCCTTCTTAAGTGCTTCAATGAGGGCGGTCATCTAAAGAAACAAGAGAAGAAACTTAGAAAGGGAATATATAAGGTAGTTACAAGAATAATGTTTGAAAAATTCTTATTTTCAGTAAAATGAATGAAATAGATTTTCAATCCTATGGCCAAATCCTATTTCTATCCAAACCTAGGGTTTCGAACCTACATGCAACACAGTGCTCTGATACCATCTGTAGCGTACCTGCACTTTAAATAAGGCAGATACCTGTGTATAGTGCAAATCCCTGGATCGATTCATTTGCACACACAGTTTACGATGTAATATCACAACAAAGCTTCAGTTTTATTACATCGATGATCCAGAATTACAAAATATCCGATACAAGTTGCATAGCATAAAGCTAGCATTGAAAAAGTACACAGCGGAAATACAATAGCAATGGGTCTTCAACACTTCATGTTGCCACAGGCGAAAACATGTTGGTTGTAGACTCGAAACCTTTAAACGAATCCTCACTCGTAATTTGATCAATCTGCAATAAGAAAAATATTGCAACAACGTGGGTCAGATTCCATTAAAAATGGAGTCTGGCAAGTGACACTATGGTGGACACTTAATGGAATAACTCTAAAGCCTATATGCATATTTGGCTGGTGGAGTTCAAGGCTAATTTGCATAAAGCCAATTTTTCCTACTCTTTTGAAAAACACTTTTCTTGAAATCAAGACGAGTATGGCATCAAAACCATAAATCTCATCTTCCCTTGTTTACCCATCAAGTTTTATTTCTGAAGTTGGGATGATGGAATCCTCCGTTGACGTCCGTGATCAGCTGCTCAAATTGTCCGTACCGGGGACACGGCTAAGTACTTAGTTTTACACTCTGCAGAGGTTGTGCACGTTCACCATTGTACCCATTCAATCCAGATTATCCTTTACACACCATTTGTGATAAGGAAAGGAGAAGAATGAGACGAGATCTTTCAGAAGCATTTTCCCTCCCACTCTGGCTTGACCCGTTCCACCTAACATCCCCCTACATCTGCTTGTCAAGCCGGAGAGAGTCCACGCAACATAATTGATCAAGCCAGAGCCCATATGGCAATGGCTGCACTGGAAGCAATCGTCACTCGGAGTTCTTCAGATTCCTCTGTTCCTGGGTGGCCATTCACAAGCGTACATACTCCAGGAACCATAGACATGGACCTGAGTAGCCACTCAACATAAACCATGCAACCACTTCCCACCCAGGTGTTTCATTCTTAACTTAGTAGAATTTAGATTTTCACAAAACAACATTTGCATAGCATCAATAATTCTACTAAGTATTGCATAGGAACCTAGACACAGGAATAAGGAATTCTACACAGGTTTAGCATAGCAATACTATCCTACACATGCATATAAAAACACACTAAGTAATGCATATAGAAATAGGAAGTTTATGAGGTGTGCCACTTGCCTTTGAATGTTGTCGTTGTTCACAACTCTTTTCAACGATACTCGGGACTCTCCGTTCAATCTAACAGTATAGACAAACAACAATACACAATCAACAGCAAGCACAACTCCACAATGCACACAGACACATACTAGATGAATAAATAAGTTTTATAAAACTTTCTAAGGAAAATATGTTTATGCATGATGTGCAAAATATTCCTAAGGGCTAGAAATGCTTTTTCATGCCATGGAAACCTTTTAAGTTTATGCAAGGCAAATAGGTTGGTACAAAAGGAATAAGGTCTAAGGTCATAAGTTGAATAAAATATTTTGTTTTATATCATCTTGAAACAAGCACTCTAATGGCTTAGCCATGATGTGCAAAATACTTAGAGAAAAATACTAAGTCTATAAGGTGATCAACAATTACTATCAACTCTTTGTAAATTGGATATTTGCTAAAGTGAGAGAGACAGACACCCGGCCAACCACTTAAATTGTGGAACATGTCTCATGTACGTGGACATGTAAGGTTTGTTTCCAGGCCGCTTCATCTCACTATGCCGCTAGGATCCAACAACTTCAAGATGATAATATCATGATCAAAATTGTTTAAGTCAAATGTGAAAGACAAGATTAGGAAAGAGGGAAAAGATAGAAGAAAGATGTAGTTGTCCTCCAGGCTTCATCTCCAGACTTGTAATATTCTCCTTGATGATGTCTTGATTGAAGTTTTGATAGACTTGATAAATCTTCAGACTTGTGGTTCTTGTATCCTCGAGGCTGGTCTTGGATTTACTTAGTCATCATGAAGTCTAACAGAAGAAGAAGGGAGAAAGAAGAAAGAGGGAGAAAGACTTAGAAAATATTTCTAGTTGGTCTTCATGAACTTCTTCTTGATCTTTCTTCGAAGTGCTTCCACTCCTTGGAGATTCTTCTAGAGTCTTGTTTTTGGCTAAGTCCTTCATTGGTCTTCCAGCTCCATGTTGAAAATCCTAAGTGTCTAGTGCATAGCACTTTTCCCAAAATACTAAGTTTGAAAATAATCCTAACTTAGAGAAAATGGGGAGGAGTTTTCCTTATGGAAAATATAACTATAAAATATGCTATGCATGAAATGAAATTTTAAATCACAAGAAACGTAATACTAATTTTTGTGAATTTTATAAAATATGCATAAAGTTATAATTGCAATTTAATTAGTTTCTAATTTGCAAAACATAATAAAAGGAAACATATAGATTAAAGTTTTATGTGATTTATATTTTATAACACAATTTTTTTTATAAATGGTGTTAATAGCCAGAGGTGGTTTAATTATATTTAATGCAATTTGATTTAATCAAAAATAATATTTCTATTAATAGTTATGTTGAAAATATTCAAACTATTCAAATTAAATATATAACTATGAATTCCTTCAAAAATTACTCAAAAATATTTTATAGCAGTGGCATTAATTTACAAATATTCTAAAGTTTCTAAAACAATTTTATTTGCAATTTTTGGATTTATAGATTTAAATTCATTACAAATATACTCAAACTCACCATTTGAAATTTGAATATTTTATACTAAGTCAAATTTGAATTTTCATGTGGAGTTGGACCATACCGTGGGCGGCGCAGCTCGCCGGAGTTGGAGCGGACGACGGTGCCGGCGGCTCGGGCGTGGACGCTCCAGTCGCCCTAGAGCTTCCCCGGACGCGCGAAGACCTCGAAAGTGCGCGTACGGATGCGGTGGAGACGAGGGTCGCGTCGGTGTAGCGCGATGCTCCTTCTACGACGACCTCGGTGGCGAATCCGTGCGGGGCGTCGGTGAGTTCTCCGGCGTGCTTGTCCTCCGCAAAATCTGCAGGAGAAGATCGCCCGAAGGCCTCAGGGGACGCGTACGGAAGCGGGGTAGCAGAGGGGAGGGTCTCGGTCGCAGGAGGGGGCTCATCTCACCGGGAGTTGAAGAAAAACGCGGCGGCGGCAATGGCTACTCCGGCGATGAGATTGGACGGCCTGGCGGCGTGTTAGATGCTAGGGTTTGGGGCAAAAGGAAGACGGAGTCGTGGGGTTTATATAGGCCGAAGGGGGAAAACGAATCCGCGACAATCTCGCTCGATTTTGGAAGGAGATCGCCGGCGGAAATCTCGGCTGGAGGTTGAAGAAGATCTGCTGACGTCAGCATGACGTCACAGGTATTTTCTTTTCTGATTTTTCTATTTTATTTATATCTTTTGATTTATAACTCCAAATGATGTCAAATAAATTTCTAAAAATTTGTAATATTATTATCTTTCTGTTAAACCAATTGTGGGAGTGTTTTGAACACTTTTCAAAAATAATAATTTCGAAATATTGATTAAATGTAAAATTGACACTTTATGTTTAATTTAAAAACTAGGGTTTAATTAATTTTAATTTTGGCTAAATAATTTATATGAAATACCCTTATTCAATTATGTTTGGATTTCAGTTATTTAAACTTGTTTTGCTGAAATCATTCTTCTTTATTTTGGCATAATATTAAAGAACAAAATATAAATACTGTTTAGGAAATGTGAAATATAAGGTATTCATTTTTAATTGAAAATAATTTGTGCACCATTATATTTTATATTATGATAAATCATTTGAAAACTTCATAACAACTTTGGAAAAGTTTTTAGATTTAATTCATTTCCTTATATAGAATATATTAATCATTTCATGCTTTGAAAATAAATGAAATTCATTTAAGCAAATGAGATGTTTATTTGGCTAATTCATTAATTTAAAATCTATGAAGTTTTTAGTTATAATTTAGAGAATTGAAATTTTAACACCATGTTTTGAACTTAGTTGAGAGAATCAAAACCATTTTGCAACTAACACCATTTTTAAATAATTTGTGAATTTATGAATAGATATGGCTAAGTGGTTGAAATCAATTACTTATAAGTAAACTATTTACTTAAAATAAAATTGTTTGTACTTTATAAAACATTTGTCAAATTACATATGAAGGTTTTTGAAATACCATGGATAATGTAATGTTTAATTGGAAATAACTTTTGAAAATAATGACACATTGGGAATTTTGAAATAATAGACTTTTTCAAAATTGGTTGAAGTCTTTTATAGTTAGTTTTCTTATGCATTTTAATATTTATTTTAATCAAAACAAAAGTTTTAAATTTTAGTGATTTTTGAACATTATAAAATGTTGGGATGTTACAGATCTATTTGTCAAATAGTTTTTCATTCTTTCAACTAAGTTCAAAACTTAGTGTTGAAATTACAACCCTATAGTTCATAACTTTAATAACTTCATATATTTATAATAAATGGATTATCCAAATAAACATTTCATTAGCTTAAAATGAATTCCATTTATTTTCAAAACATAAAATGATTTTCGTGAATATATATATTCTATATAAGAAAATAATTAAATCTAAAATCTTTTCCAAAGTTGTTTATGAAGTTTCAAATGATTTATCTTAATCTAAAATATAATGGTACACAAAATAAAATTTCATTAACATTAGAATCCATTATATTTCCTATTACTTTAAAATTATTTATATTCTATTATTCTTCTATTAAACCAAAATAAAGATGCATGTTTAAGAAAATGAGTTTACATAGCTTAAATTAAAACATATTTGAATATGGGTATTCTACAAATTTTATTTAGCCAAAAGAAAATTTTAATTAAGATATAATTTCAAATTTGACTTTAAGTGTCAAATTTGTATTTAATCAATATTTCAAAATATTTTGTTTTTAAAATGTTCAAAACGTGCCCACAACTGGTTTAACAAGAAGATATGAATTTTACAAATTTTTAGAAATTTGTTTGACCTCATTTGGACAATTAAGTCAAAAGATATGAATTAAATAAATAAAACAGAAAAGGAAATTACCTGCTGACCTCAGCGATGACGTCATCGTCTTCCTCCTCCGACGCAAATCCCGTCCGAGATCGCCGAAGCTCAAATCCACGCCGTGATGACCGCGTGGAGTTTCCCCTCAGTCCCCTATAAAAGACCCAGCATCTCCTCTCTCTTATCCCCAAAGAACCCCAGCCTGAGCGCCCCCAGGCTGTCCGCAATCGCCGCCGCCGTTCGTCCATTACCGCCGGCGAATTTCTCCAACTCCGGCGAGTACAAGACCTCCCGAGCTCTCTCCTTTCTCCCTTTCTCTTTATTTTTCACATGCGCATCTTTCTAACTTGGCAGAATTTTCTTTCGCGCGCCAGAACACCGTCCCCGTCATCGACAGGAGCTGGCCGCCGCCACCCGCAACTCCGACGAGGAGTAGATCGAGCACCGGAGCACTCCGCCACCAACCATCGCCACCCTTCCCTTGCCGTGTTGCGCCGCGTCCGGAGCTGGCCTCCGCGCATCCAGGGAGGCACGGAATCGGCCAGAGCGTCCTCGCCCGAGAGCACCGCCTGGAGATGAAGCCTAGAGGACAACTACATCTGTCTTTCTATCCTTTCCCTCTTTCCTAATCTTGTCTTTCACTTAAGACTTAAAATTTTTAATCATATTATTACCACCTTGAAGTTTGTTGGATCCTAGAATATCCAATTTACAAAGAGTTGATAAAAAATTGTTGATCACCTTACAGACTTAGTATTTTGCACCTCATGGCTAAGCCATTAGAGTGCTTGTTTCAAGATGATATAAAACAAAGTATTTTATCCAACTTCTAACCTTAGTCCTTAGTCCTTTCTGACCAACACATTTCCTTGCATTAACTTGAAAGATTTTCATGGCATTACATCCATCTCTAGTCCTTAGAAATAATTTGCATATCATGCATGACATGTTTTCCTTAGTAGTTTAAGAAACTTGTTGTATGTGTTGTGTTGTTTTGTTTTATGATTGTTGTATTGTTGTTTGTTTATATTGTTTAGACTGAACGGAGAGACCCGAGTTCGTTGAAAAGATTTTGTGAGCAAAGACATCATTCAAAGACAAGTGGCACACCTCATAAACTTCCTATTATTTTCTATATGCATTACTTAGTGTATTTTTATATGAGCATGTGTAGGATAGTATATTGCTATGCTAAACTTGTGTAGAAATTCCGTATTCCTGTGTTTAGGCTCCTATACAATACTTAGTAGAATTATTGATGCTATGCAAATATTGTTTTGTGAAAACCTAAATTCTACTAAGTAAAGAATGAAACACCTGGGTGGTAAGTGGTTGTATGGTTTATGTTGAGTGGCTACTCAGGTCCATGTCTATGGTTCCTGGATTATGTACACTTGTGAATGGCCACCCAGGAACAGAGGAATCTGAAGAACTCCGAGTGACGATTGCTTCCAGTGCAGCCATTGCCATATGGGCTCTGGCTTGATCAATTATGTTGCGTGGACTCTCTCCGGCTTGACAAGCAGATGTAGGGGGTGTTAGGTGGAACGGGTCAAGCCAGAGTGGGAGGGAAAATGCTTCTGAAAGATCTCGTCTCATTCTTCTCCTTTCCTTATCACAATAAGTGTGTAAAGGATAGTTTGGGTTGAATGGGTACAATGGTGAAAGTGCACAACCTATGCAAAGTGTAAAACTAAGTACTTAGCCGTGTCCCCGGTACGGACAATTTGAGCAGCTGATCACGGACGTCAACGGAGGATTCCACCATTTCAAACTTCAGAAATAAAACTTGATGGGTGAACAAGGGAAGATGAGATTATGGTTTTCAGGCCATACTTGTCTTGATTTTGAGAAAGTGTTTTCCAGAGAGTTAGGAAAAATTGGCTTTATGCAAAATAGCCTTGAACTCCACCAGCCAAATATGCATATAGGCTATAGAGTTATTCCATTAAGTGTCCACCATAGTGTCACTTGCCAGACTCCATTTTTAATGGAATCTCACCCACGTTGCTGCAATATTTTTCTTATTGCAGATTGACCAGATGATGAGTGAGGTTTCGTTTAAAGGTTTCGAGTCTACAACTGTAACATCCCAACATATTATAATGTTGAAAATCACTAGAATTTAAAACTTTTGTTTTGATTAAAAGAAAATATTAAAATACATGAGAAAATCAACTACAAAAGACTTTAAACATGATAAAAAAGGTTTAATATTTCAAATATTTCAGTTTAACCTTTTTCTCCAAAGTTGTTTCAAGTAAACAATTTATTATCCATTGTAACTATTAAAACCTCAATAGCTAATTTGACAAATGTTTTACAAACCTTCAAATCATATTCATAAATTAAAATAATATTTATAAGTGTTCTTTTTAAACTATCTAAAACATGATCTATTTGTCAAATAGTTTTTTTGCATTCTTTCAACTAAGTTCAAGCTTAGTGTTGAAATTTCAAACCTATAGTTTATAACTTTAATAACTCCATATATTTTATAATAAATGGATTATCCAAATAAACATTTCATTAGCTTAAAATGAATCCCAATTATTTTCAAAACATAAAATGACTGTCATGAATATATACTCTATATAAGAAAAGAACTAAACTTAAAATCTTTTCCAAAGTTGTTTATAAAATTTTCAAATGATATATCTTAATTAAAAATATAATGGTGCACAAATAAATTGAGTTAAGAATGATTACATTACATTTTCTCCTTCCATTTCAAGTAGTTGTAATGTGATATTTAATAATCTATTAAAGCTAATATTTATTTAATATTGGAATATGAGTTTAAATAACTTAAATTCAAACATTTTGAATATGGATATTTCATAAAATATATTTTAAGCCAAAAATAAAATTTATTAAACCCTAGTTTTAAATTTTACATAAAGTGTCAAATTTGTATTTTATGAATATTTCAAAATAATTAATTTTCAAAAAGTTTCAAAACATGTACACTTTTGTTTTAAAACATAGATATGAATTTTACAAATTTATAGAAATTAATTTGACATCATTTGGACAATTAAATCAAAAGATATGAATTAAAAGAAAAATCAGAAAAGAAAAAGAAAAACGCTGACGTCATGCTGACGTCATCGTCTTCAACCTCTGCCTCAGATCCCGCCCGAAACCGCCGGCGTCTCCTTCCTACAAAATTCGCGTGATTAGCGCCCTAAATCAACGCGCCTCTCTGCCCTATAAGTAGCCCTGCCCCTCCTCTCGCTTTTCCCTCAAAAACCCTAGCCGAGCACGCCCCCAGGCTGCCGGAAAAGCTCGTCGGAGTTCCCCGGTACCGCCGTCGTTTCTTTTTGTTCCCCGGCGAGGTGAGCCTCCCCCGAGTCCGAGACCTCCTCCATACTTCTCCTTGCGTCCGTGCGCATCCTCTGACACCCTCCCTCGATACTTTTCGCAGCCGAACGGAGCACCTCGTGCTCGATCGAAGTTCGCCGGCGCCGAAGCACTTCCGCCACGCCCCACGCCCCTCCGAAACGCCCGCGAAGCCGCCACCGAGCCCATCGAGATCGCCCCGACGCACCGCACCCGAGGGCATCATCCGCGCGTCCGAGGAACTGCCGGAGCACCATCCCCGTCCGTGCCCGAGCCCAGCGCCGCCGTCTCCTTCGTCTCCGGCGACCATCCGCGCCACCCGGTGAGCTCCTATTCTCCTGGCCGTCCGATCTATATTGTACGTGTAGGATTAGATCATTTAATCGAATCGGTAAGATCCGTTTAGATCCGTCGGATCTGGATCCAACGGACCAGATCTACTCACTTGCCACGTCGGATCCGCGTCAGCGCACAGTCAGCGCACAGTCAGCGCTGACGTGGAAATTGTTTTCTTTTAAATTGTTTAAATGGTAGTTTTGCAGAAAAGCCCCTGTCACTTAGATCTGTCATAACTTTTTAACCAGTTATCCAAATTCAAATATTTTTACATATTTGGAAAGCCTGACATGTAGAATATTTTGGATCTGCCAAAATTCAAATTTGACTTAGTTTAAAATACTCAAATTTCTAATGGTAAATTTGAGTATTTTTGGCATCACTTTAAATCAATAATTCAAAAAATTGCAAATAAAATTGTTTTAGAAACTTTGGAATATTTGTAAATTGATGCCACTGCTATAAATTTTTTTTTTTGAGTAATATTTGAATGAATTCATAGTTATATATATTTAAATTGAATAGTTTGAGTATTTTCAACATAACTATTAATAGAAATATTATTTTTGATTAAATCAAATTGCAATAAATATAATTAAATCACCTCTGGCTGTTAATACCATTTAAAAAAATTATGTTATCAAATATAAATCACGTAAAACATTAACCTGTATGTTTTCCTTTTATTATGTTTGCAAAATTTGAAACTAATTAAAATTGCAATTATAGCTTTATGCATACTTTATAAATATCACAAAAATTAGTATTATGTTCCTTGTGATTTAAAATTTGCATAGCATATTTTATCTTATAGTTATATTTCCCATAAGGAAAACTTTCCCCCATTTTCTCTAAGTTAGGATTATTTTCAAACTTAGTATTTTGGTAAAAGTACTATGCACTACACACTTAGGATTTTCAACATGGAGCTAGAAGATCAATGAAGGACTTAGCCAAAACAAGACTTCAGAAGTACCTTCAAGGAGCAGAAGCACTTAGAAGAAAATCAAGAAGAAGTTCATGAAGACCAACCAGCAAATTTGTCTAAGTCTTGCTTCCTCTCTCTTTCTTTTCTCCCTCTTCTCTAAGACTTCGTGAAGAATAAGTTAAATCCAATGACCAGCCTAGGTGATACAAAAATCATCAAGTCTGAAGATTATTCAAGTCTACCAAGAATTAAATCAAGACATCATCTAGAAGAAAGTTACAAGTCTGGAGATGAAGCCTGGAGGACAACTACAATCGTCTTTCTTGATCACCTTATAAACTTAGTATTTTCTCCAAGTATTTTGCACATCATGACTAAACATTTTGAGTGCTTATTCTAGATAAGTTATAACAAAGTTATCTTGTCCAACTTCTAACCTTAATCCGTAGTCAATTGACCAACCTACTTACCTTGCATTAACTTAAAAGATTTTTCATGGCAAGACATGCATTTCTAGTCCTTAGAAATAATTTGCATATTATGAAACTTGCTTGTATGTGTTGTATGGTTCTTTTTTATGATTGAGTATTGTTGTTGCAATTATTTCTTAGATTAAACGGAGAGCAAACGTTCGTTGTTGAAAAGAGTTTGTGAACAACGACAACATTCAAAGGCAAGTGGCACACCTCATAAACTTCCTATTATTTTCTATATGCATTACTTAGTGTATTTTTATATGCATGTGTAGGATAGTATTGCTATGCTAAACCTGTATAGAATTCCCTTACTCCTGTGTCTAGGTTCCTATATCATGCTTAGCAGAAATATGGACGCTCTGCAGTTGATGAAAAGTTTTACAAAATGTTAAGTGACTACTCAGGACTGTGCTCATGGTTGTCATCGCCTAGGATGAATTTCTATTTTCTACTTAGGGCCGTGAGCATGGTGGTTTTCACCTGAGAGTACACATCCACTAAGTTAATGAATCACCTGGGTGGATTGGTTGAATGGTTTATGTTGAGTGGCTACTCAGGGCTGTGCTTGTGGTGGTCTTCGCCTAAGATAGTTTCTACTATACTTGGAGCCATGAGCATGGTGGTTTTCACCTGAGAGTGCACTTGTGGATAGCCACCCAGGGAACAAAGGGATCTGAAGAACTCCGAGTGACGATTGCTTCCAGTGCAACTATTGCCATATGGGCTCTGGCTTGATCAATTATGTTGCGTGGACTCTCTCCGGCTTGACAAGCAGATGTAGGGGATGTTAGGTGGAACGGGTCAAGCCAGAGTGGGAGGGAAAATGCTTCTGAAAGATCTCGTCTCATTCTCTCCTTTCCTTATCACAAATGGTGTGTAAACGATACCTTGGGTTGAATGGGTACAATGGTGAACGTGCACAACCTCTACAGAGTGTAAAACTAAGTACTTAGCCATGTCCCCGGTACGGACAATTTGAGCAGCTGATCACGGACGTCAACGGAGGATTCCACCATTCCAACTTCAGAAATAAAACTTACTGGGTGAACAAGGGAAGATGAGATTTATGGTTTTTATGCCATACTTGTCTTGATTTGAAGAAAGTGTTTTACAAAAAGATAGGAAAAATTGGCTTTATGCAAAATAGCCTTGAACTCCACCAGCCAAATATGCATATAGGCTTTAGAGTTATTCCATTAAGTGTCCACCATAGTGTCACTTGCCAGACTCCATTTTTAATGGAATCTGACCCACGTTGTTGCAATATTTTTCTTATTGCAGATTGTTCAGATGACGAGTGAGGTTTCGTTTATAGGTTTCGAGTCTACAACCAACATGTTTTCGCCTGTGGCAGCATGAAAGTGATAGAGACTCACTGCTATTGTATTTCCGCTGTGTACTTTTTCAATGCTAGCTTTAGGCTATGCAACTTGTATCAAATATTTTGTAATTCTGGATCATCGATGTAATAAAATTGACGCTTTGTTGTGATATTACATCGTAAACTGTGTGTGCCAATGAATTGATCCAGGGATTTGCACTATACACAGGTATCTGCCTTATTTAAAGTGCAGGTACGCTACCACAACCAACATGTTTTCGCCTGTGGCAGCATGAAAGTGATAGAGACTCACTGCTATTGTATTTCCGCTGTTTACTCTTTCAAAGCTAGCTTTATGCTATGCAACTTGTATTGAATATTTTGTAAGTCTGGATCATCGATGTAATAAAATTGATACTTTGTTGTGATATTACATCGTAAACTGTGTGTGCAAACGAATCAATCCAGGGATTTGCACTATACACAGGTATCTGCCTTATTTAAAGTGCAGGTACGCTACAGATGGTATCAGAGCACTGTGTTGCCTATAGGTTCGAAAGCCTAGGTTTGGATAGAAATAGGATTTGACCATAGGATTGAAAATATATTTTTTTCACTTTTCTAAAAACAAAACTTTTCATTTTATCTTCCTCATACTCTCATCTACTATCAACCTTGTGAAAACCTCTTATCTTTTTCTAAATGACCATGTTCTTGTAGTCTAAGTCTGATTCTACTGCTTCATATAGAAAAGTTTCAATTCAACATGAAGTTCTACATGCATGGAAGACCACTGAAGAAACAGGGTTCGGCCAACACTTCTAAGATATCCAAGATAGTTGAACAAGAACTTGAAGCACTTACGAAGGAGGTAGACTTGACCACCACCTAAATAGAATGACGATATCGTGTTAGTGTATTGATCATATCAACTTGGCTATATGACAATACTAGATTGTTTGTTTGTTGTGAACCTTGTTGCTTGATGTTTGTTAGATGTTGATTGATTATGTTATAGATTGGTTGCCTTGTTTTGTTTTATTGAACTAGGATTCCTCTATAGTACAAATAATTCAACTCATTGCTTTCTAAACCAAACAGACGTCTCACCCCAATACCAACACCAATGATTTGCATACAACTATGCGACTACTATTAGAGAACCAGAGTCAGCTGTGGAAGTTGATCAATGACCAACTGCCTAAGATTGATCAAAACCATAGTGATTTTGTAGAAGTCCTTATGACCAAACCAAAGGCATGCAAAACTTGTGGAGAGATAGGACATACGTCCAAAGGATGCCCTGATGAGTGGCCCCATGGTCATACAAGACATCTAGTTAAAGTTTGCCCCACAAGTCAGGTTACTTGCTTCCTGTGTGAAGGAACAAACCATGTCCCAATTCAGTGTCAACTTTATCCCTTGGTGCAACAAGCTAACCAGCAAACCAAGGAAGGAATGCGACAATCTCTCATGAAGATCCTGGAGGAACAAAGACAAAAGGTTGAATCCAAGAAAGATCTTAGCCACATAAGATGCTACAAGTGCAAAGATAAGGGACACTATGCCAGTGGCTGCCCTGAGTGGAAGAAGGATAAATCTCTTCAAGGACCGAGTGGAAAACGTTAGTGCTAAAACTTTTCGTATCCACCACAGGCCATTGTATTTGAATACTTGTACGCTCTACATCAGAGAAATAAACAAGATTAAACAAAGTTTCTAGACTGACCACAAAAATTTCTTTTAAGGATGGTAGCCACCAAGTTAAATTAAACCCCGTGCTGAAACCCAGAAATCCCAAACTATCTTTCTTTCTATCCTCCTAATCAGAAAAATCATTCGCTGCCAATTCTCAAGTTTCCATGTCAAAATATTTACATTTCTCAAACCTCTCCAGTTATCAGAATCATTTCAAGGAGTTGCTTTTCTTTCTAGCTTCTCCGAATCTCGGGGACGAAATTCATTTTAAGGCTGGTAGTCTGTAACATCCCAACATTTTATAATGTTCAAAAATCACAAAAATTTAAAACTTTTGTTTTGATTAAAACAAAATATTAAAATACATAAGTAAACCAACTACAAAAGACTTTAAACATATTGAAAAGGTTTAATATTTCAAATATCTCATTTTAACCTTATTTTCAAAAGTTGTTTCAAGTTCCTTAAAAAGTGTTGGAATCAGGTTAAAGAGCAATTCTATCAGCTGTGCTTTAAGTTTTATGAGGGTAACCTTGATATTCATAGCATTAACTCTGCTTATATTCCTCTTATACCCAAGAAGAGTGATCCTGAGACTGTCAATGATTATAGACCTATTTCTCTGGTCAGCATAACTCTTAAGCTTCTCACCAAGGTTTTGGCAAATAGAATGCAGAGGGTTATTGTTCAGGCATTACACAAAAATCAATATGGCTTCATTAAGAGTAGAACCATCCAGGACTGCCTAGCTTGGGCCTTTGAATATATCAGCCTCTGCCACAAATCTAAGAGAGAGATTATCATCCTTAAACTTGATTTTGAAAAGGCTTTTGATAAAGTTGAGTACAGTGCTATTCTCCTTATGCTGAAGAGTCTTGGATTTGGGGATTTGTGGTTAAGTTGGATTGCTCAGATCTTGTTCTCTGCCTCAACCTCTGTACTATTAAATGGGGTGCCTGGTAAGAAAATTTGGTGTAAAAGGGGTGTAAGGCAAGGAGATCCGCTATCACCTCTTCTCTTTGTATCAGCGGCACATTTGCTACAATATGTTATCAATGAGGCCTGGCATACTGGAGAGATTGATTTGCCACTTGCAGATTCCTTTGGTTTGGAATATCCCATCATTCAATATGCAGATGATACTCTGCTTATTATGTCTGCCTGCACTGAGCAACTGAGGAGATTAAAAATCCTTCTTGATAAATTCTCATCATCTACTGGTTTGAAGGTGAATTATTGCAAATCCTCTTTAATACCCATTAATCTTGATCTTGAGAAAAGTTCAGATTTGGTTGGGTGTAAAGTGGAGTCATTACCATTTACATATCTGGGCCTTCCTTTGGGAACAACCAGGCCAAAGATGGGAGATCTGATTGGTATTCTTCACAGAATTGACAGAAGGTTAATAGGTATTGCATATACCTTATCTTACGATGGAAGATTAGTTGTTATAAAATCAATCATTTCTGCTATCCCTAACTTCGCTATGTGCACCTTAAAACTTCCTTTGGGGTTTTTGGATTATATTGAGGGTTCCACCAGAGGTTTTTTCTGGAGAGGAAAGGATATTCACAAAAAAGGAAAATGCTTGGTCAAGTGGGAGAATGTATGCAAGCCCAAGAGAGTTGGAGGGCTGGGAGTTCTAAACCTCAGAAAACATAATATTGCATTACTCATGAAGCACCTGTTTAAATTCATGAATAGAGAGGACCTTCCATGGGTAAAGTTGATATGGCAGGCTCATTATACTAATGACAAGTTGCCACAAAACACAGGATCTGTGGGCTCTTTTTGGTGGAAGGATTGTATCACTATTCTGAATACCTTCCTTGAAATTGCTGCTTGTACTCCAGGGGATGGAGGAACCATTAGATTATGGTTAGATCAATGGACTTATGAGATGCTGCGATATAAATTGCCTCACCTATGTTCCTTTGCTAAGTCACAGTCCATTTAACTAAAACAGGCAGTTGCTATTTGTGTGGATGAGGATATTGCTGATATGTTCCACATTCCTTTATCAGTTGTTGCTGACCAGCAATGTGACCAATTGGAAACCCTTCTTGCCACTAGTACTGAACCTAACTTGTTGGATAAATGGACTCTGGCCCCAAATGGAAAGCCTTACTCTAGTCAGAGAGTATACAACAGCCTGATGTCAACTGAGTTGGCCCCTCCTCCTTTTAGGTGGATATGGAAATCTTGCACACTCCCAAAGCACAAGATATTCTTCTGGCTCATCTTGCAAGATAGACTTAACACAAGAGAACTGTTAGCGATGAAATTTTTTGTGATTGAGGATTATGATTGTGTATTATGCACACAGGGAGCTAGTGAAGACTACTTACACCTTTTCTTTGAGTGTGACTTCAGCAGAAACTTTTGGTGGAAGCTCTTGCTAGAATGGAACAATGATCTTGATTTTATCTCTATGCTGCTCGCTGCAAAAAAAAGTTACAAGTTGATCTGTTTTAAGGAAATCCTGATTGTGGGATGCTGGAGCCTATGGACTCACAGAAACCGAAGCATCTTTGATAACCAACCTGTCTGTCTGGAGAGTTGTTTTCAAGACTTTATTTATTCGTTCAATCTTATTATGCATAGAGCTAAACCCTCTCTTAAAGAGGGTATGACCCAATGGGTCGATACATTATGAACTTCTCTGTATGTACAGTTTGGACTCCGTGAGAAAATAGAAAATTAAGCAGTAGGGATTTTCCCTACTGTTTTGCGCCTCAAAAAAAAAGTAAACAATTTATTATCCAATGTAATTATTAGAACCTCAATATCTAATTTGACAAATGTTTTTACAAACCATCGAACCATATTCATGAAATAAAAAGTTTCCTCATAAGTATATGATTCCAACCACATAGCCATAGCTATTCATAAATTAAAACAATATTTACAAGTATTCTTTTTAAACTATTTAAAATATGATCTATCTGTCAAATAGTTTTTCATTCTTTCAACTAAGTTCAAAACTTAGTGTTGAAATTACAACCCTATAGTTTATAACTTTAATAACTTCATATATTTTATAATAAATGGATTATCCAAATAAACATTTCATTAGCTTAAAATGAATTCCATTTATTTTCAAAACATAAAATGATTTTCATGAATATATATATTCTATATAAGAAAAGAATTAAATCTAAAATCTTTTCCAAAGTAGTTTATGAAGTTTGAAATGATTTATCTTAATATAAAATATAATGGTACATAAAATAAAATTTAATTAACATTAGAATCCATTATATTTCCTATTACTTTAAAATTATTTATAATCTATTATTCTTCTATTAAACCAAAATAAAGATGCATGTTTAAGAAAATGAGTTTACATAACTTAAATTCAAACATATTTGAATATGGGTATTCTACAAATTTTATTTAGCCAAAAGAAAATTTTAATTAAGATATAATTTCAAATTTGACTTTAAGTGTCAAATTTGTATTTAATCAATATTTCAAAATATTATTTCTGAAAAATGTTCAAAACATGCCCACAACTGGTTTAACACAAAGATATGAATTTTACAGATTTTTAGAAATTTGTTTGACCTCATTTGGAAAATTAAGTCAAAAGATATGAATTCAATAAATAAAACAGAAAAGGAAATTACCTGCTGACGTCAGTGATGACGTCGTCGTCTTCCTCCTCCGGGGCAAATCCGGCGCGAGATGCCGGAGCTCAAATCCACACCGTGATGACCGTGTGGAGTTTCCCCTCAGTCCCCTATAAAAGCGCCAGCATCTCCTCTCTCTTTTCCCCAAAGAACCCCTGCCCGAGCGCCCCCAGGCTATCCGCAATCGCCACCGCTGTTCGTCCATTACCGCCGCCGAATTTCTCCAACTCCGGCGAGTACAAGACCTCCCGAGCTCTCTCCTTTCTCCCTTTCTCTTTATTTTTCCCATGCGCATCTTTCTAACTTGGCCGGATTTTCTTTCGCGTGCCAAAACACTGTCCCCCTCATCGATAGGAGCTGGCCGCCGCCACCCGCAACTACGGCGAGGAGTAGATCGAGCACCGGAGCACCCCGCCACCAACCATCGCCACCATTCCCTTCGCCGTGTTGCGCCGCGTTCGGAGCTGGCCTCCGCGCATCCGGGGAGGCACGGAATCGGCCAGAGCGTCCTCGCCCGAGAGCACCGCCGCCATCTCCTCCATCTCCGGCGAGATTCCGCCGCCACCAACTGGTCAAGCACGGTGAGCCATCCGATCTAGATCGTGCGATGTAGATTAGAAGTTTTAAATCGAACCGGTACTTTAGATGTGGACCGCCAGATCCAGATCTGACGGCCCAGATCGAATCACTTAACCACGTCAGCGCCTACGTGGCATGTATAGTCAGCGCCCAGTCAGCTGCCACGTCGAAAATGAATTTCTTATTTAAATTTATTTGGCTGTTTTGCAGAAAAGCCCCTGCCACTTAGAATTGTTATAACTTTCTACTCACACATCCAAATTCAAATATTTTTATATATTTGGAAAGCCCTTGACATGTAGAATATTTTAGATCTGCCAAAATTCAAATTTGAATTAGTTTAAAATATTAAAATTTCAAATGGTGAATTTGAGTACATTTGTAATAACTTTAAATCTATAATTCCAAAAATTGCATATAAAATTGTTTTAGAAACTTTAGAATATTTGTAGTGTGATGCCTCTGTTATAAAATATTTTTGAGTAATATTTGAATGAAATCATAGTTATATATTTAAATTGAATAGTTAGAATATTTTCAGCATAACTTTTAATATAAACATTATTCTTGAATAAATCCAATTGCTATAAATTTATTTAAATCCCCTCTTTCTATTAATATTAATTATAAAAATTGGTTATAACAATTTAAATCACATAAAAATTTAATCTTATATATATTCCTTTATTATATTTTGTGAAAATAGAAATTAATTAAATTGCATTAGCATAATTGTTCATGTGATTAAAAATTGCATTTTATTGATATCATATTCTATTTTGTAGTTATATTTCCCATAAGAAAACTCCCTCGCCATTTTCTCTAAGTTAGGATTATTTTCAACTTAGCATTTTGGTAAAGTGCTATGCACTTAGACACTTAGTAATTTTCAACATGGAGCCAGAAGACCAATGGAGAACTTAGCCAAAACAAGACTCCAGAAGAATCTCCAAGAAGTAGAAGCACTTTGAAGAAAATCAAGAAGAAGTCCAAGAAGACCAACCCTTTTATTCTCTAAGTCTTTCTCTCTCTTTTTTTTTTCTCCCTTCTTCTCTGAGACTGCATGAAGACTAAGTTAAATCCAAGACCAGCCTCGAGGATACAAGAATCATCCTGTCTGAAGATTCATCAATACTACCAAGAATTCAATCAAGACATCATCCAGAAGAAAGTTACAAGTCTGGAGATGAAGCCTGGAGGACAACTACATCTGTCTTTCTATCTTTTCCCTCTTTCCTAATCTTGTCTTTCACTTAAGACTTAAACATTTTGATCATATTATTACCACCTTGAAGTTTGTTGGATCCTAGAATATCCAATTTACAAAGAGTTGATAAAAATTGTTGATCACCTTATAGACTTAGTATTTTGCACATCATGGCTAAGCCATTAGAGTGCTTGTTTCAAGATGATATAAAACAAAGTATTTTATCCAACTTCTAACCTTAGTCCTTAGTCCTTTCTGACCAACACATTTCCTTGCATTAACTTAAAAGATTTTCATGGCATTACATGCATCTCTAGTCCTTAGAAATAATTTGCATATCATGCATGACATGTTTTCCTTAGTAGTTTAAGAAACTTGTTGTATGTGTTGTGTTGTTTTGTTTTATGATTGTTGTATTGTTGTTTGTTTATATTGTTTAGACTGAACGGAGAGACCCGAGTTCGTTGAAAAGAGTTTGTGAGCAAAGACATCATTCAAAGGCAAGTGGCACACCTCATAAACTTCCTATTATTTTCTATATGCATTACTTAGTGTATTTTTATATAAGCATGTGTAGGATAGTATATTGCTATGCTAAACTTGTGTAGAAATTCCCTATTCCTGTGTCTAGGCTCCTATATAATACTTACTAGAATTATTGATGCTATGCAACTGTTGTTTTGTGAAAATCTAAATTCTACTATGTTAAGAATGAAACACCTGGGTGGTAAGTGGTTGTATGGTTTATGTTGAGTGGCTACTCAGGTCCATGCCTATAGTTCCTGGAGTATGTACACTTGTGAATGGCCACCCAGGAACAGAGGAATCTGAAGAACTCCGAGTGACGATTGCTTCCCGTGCAGCCATTGCCATATGGGCTCTAGCTTGATCAATTATGTTGCGTGGACGCTCTCCGGCTTGACAAGCAGATGTAAGGGGTGTTAGGTGGAACGGGTCAAGCCAGAGTGCGAGGGAAAATGCTTATGAAAGATCTCGTCTCATTCTTCTCCTTTCCTTATCGCTATAAGTGTGTAAAGGATAGTTTGGGTTGAATGGGTACAATGGTGAAAGTGCACAACCTCTGCAGAGTGTAAAACTAAGTACTTAGGCGTGTCCCCGGTACTGACAATTTGAGCAGCTGATCACGGACGTCAACGGAGGATTCCACCATTTCAAACTTCAGAAATAAAACTTGATGGGTGAACAAGGGAAGATGAGATTATGGTTTTCAGGCCATACTTGTCTTGATTTGAAGAAAGTGTTTTCCAAAGAGTTAGGAAAAATTGCCTTTATGCAAGATAGCCTTGAACTCCACCAGCCAAATATGCATATAGGCTATAGAGTTATTCCATTAAGTGTCCACCATAGTGTCACTTGCCAGACTCCATTTTTAATGGAATCTGACCCACGTGGCTGCAATATTTTTCTTATTGCAGATTGACCAGATGACGAGTAAGGTTTCGTTTAAAGGTTTCGAGTCTAGAACCAACTTGTTTTCGCCTGTGCCAGCATGAAAGTGATAGAGACTCACTGCTATTGTATTTCCGATGTTTACTCTTTCAAAGCTAGCTTTATGCTATGCAACTTGTATTGAATATTTTGTAAGTTTAGATCATCGATGTAATAAAATTGATACTTTGTTGTGATATTACATCGTAAAATGTGTGTGCAAACGAATCGATCCAGAGATTTGCACTATACACAGGTATCTGCCTTAATTAAAGTGCAGGTACGCTACAGTTATACTTAAAGTTCATAATCATACAACCAATCCGACATACTCGGAGGCTGGGTCTTACTTAAAAGTTCACAGTCACATACACCCACCCGACAGACTCGGGGGCTAGGTCTTACTTAAAGATCATACTCACAAACACACACCCGGCAGACTCGGGGGCTGAAGCTCAATAATATTACACAATCAAATAAACCTACTCGACGGGATCAAGAGTTGGGTCAGAAAGCTACCAAAACTCGATCGAGTCATAAAAAACAGAAAACAAGCAAAGGCATTATACTTTACGAGGGTCTTATATTAGAGAAAAAAAAGTTCAGTCGATTACAAAAGGAACAGTCACTCGCGAGCTACCATCTTGGCCTTGCTACCACAAGACTGACGCTCGGTGGACACGGCAGCCTGACGACGCTCTCTGAGGCAAATGCTAACTCTGGCAAGACGAGCAGCCGCATCCGAGATTCCCCGAAAGGACGAAGGTTTCCCGTCTAACTTCTTTGGGTAATCTGATAATGAAGCCTCATAATCAGCCTCGACACCATTCGCCAGCAGCAGCTTCAGAGTAATTTCAGAGCCACGTACTGTCAAATCACGTGCCCACCGAGTGAGGGTCGTCGTGCCAGGTCCAAGCACCTTGGAAAACTCCTCTGCAGCCGAAGGAGTGGAAATCCCGGGCAAAGCCTCTGCAAAAATAGCATTTAATGTCTGAATAGACACATCCAGAGAGCGTCGAGTATTATCCATCTCTTCACAAGAACGGACTTTATGATCATGAAGTTTCTTCTCCAAATCATCCTCTCGGTCTTCCAGGGATATTTTTTCCTCTGCAAAAGTAACATAGCATGAGAAGGTTGTGCAAAAGACAATTCAAGACTCAAAACAAGTGAAAAGGTAGGGCCATACGACTGAGTTGCTTCAAGGAGCAGCACAGGCGGGTCTTTTCTTCTTCTGCATGCACAAAGGCTTGCCCAACGACGGCCAAGACGCTTACAGCAGGCTACAAAGGGAATACAAAAATGCCCAATCGGGTCAGAAGAAAACAACGAACGAATTGAGGAAGACAAATACAGGAGAGAGGGGAAGATTTACATGATCCACCCAAGAAGAAGAGGCGGGGTGAAAGTGCATTCTATGCACTCCCAGATTTTGGTGACTAATGACAACACGAAAGGTATTCTAATGTTTGTGATGAAGAATGCAGGTTCTTTTACAGGTCGTTTGATAAAGAGGAACACTTATTTTTCCCAAGTTTCAATTCTACTTCACTTGGTCTTTCTTCAGGATTTCAGCCAGGAGATTTCCGGGACTCGGAGATTACCGGTCCAAAGACCGGAGATCTCCGAGCTTATCAAGTTTTTCACTAAGTCATAAACCAGTTGCGTACTGACTCCAACTCAAGCTGAGTCGGAAATGCTCTCGGAGATTTCCGGCGCTCGGAGATTTCCGAGCACCAGTCCGGAGATCTCGGAGTGACAGAGGAATTTCAACCAAGTACAGAACTCAAAATACGTACTGACTCCAACTCAAACTTAGTCGGAAATGCTCTAGGAGATTTCCGGTGCTCGGAGATATCCGAGCCCCAGTCCGGAGATCTCCGAGTGTCAGAGAATTTTCTACCAAGTCAAGAAGCCCAACCAGTACTGATCCAGAGTCAAGCACAGCCGGAATTCCTACCGGAAATTTCCGGAGTCCGGAGATCTCCGGTCCTCAACCAGGAGATTTCCGGGCTGGCGGCTATACAACAGGCAGATTTTGGAGAGGGGTATAAATACCCCTCCACCTACCTCCAGCAGACTAAGCTTCCAGATTTTCTCTCTCCTCCATTGGTGCTGAAGCTTGTTTCTTCCGGATCTCCCAATCTAGCCACTCAAATTGTTTGCTACTTGGGGATCTGAGGGAGAAGCCACCGATCTACAACTCCACCGAAGCGTTTTGATTTCCCCCCTCTATTTCTTGAGGGGCAACGAATCTAGGGTTCCTTTGTGGATAGCTAGGTTCAACTTTGTGTGTTCTTGATCCTTTGTGGATTCCTTTGTGGATTTGACATGTTGTGGTCTTTGTGGGAGGCCCCAATTCAGTTGTGGGTGTGTGCCTCACGTGTTTGTATGGGATCTTCTCCGCCCTTAAAGGAGTCCTTAGTGGAAGAGTGGATTCGCACGTTTGTGGTCGAATTCACAGGAGAATAGGGTGAGGCCTTTGTGGCGTTGAGCAAACCTTTGTGGTGGCTCACACCCCTCCAACGAGACGTACACGTATGTGGTGGAACTCGGGATAAAATCGGTGTCTACGAGTTCTTACGGTTGTCTTGTTCCACTCTTCTTTACTGCATTCCTGTACTTGTTTAGTTTCCTTGTAGTCGTTCACTTGTATCACCTAGTTGCACATTTAGACAACTTACTTTCCGCTAGCCTAAAACTGAAAAACACATAAAAATTGGTCACCACCTATTCACCCCCCCCCCCCTCTAGGTGGTCAACTGCCGTTCAATTGGTATCAGAGCCAGGTTGTCTCTTAAAAGCTTCACCGCTTGAGACCAACCTTGGACAATGCAAGTTGATCCGAAAGAGGGTTTCGAAGCGGACGCCGAGACTTTGGTGGCAATGCAAGAGAAAGGTGCCACTGTGGCCGATATCAACTCATTGGAAGCAAAGTTGACATCGTCCATACAAACCGAGTTCAAGAAGTTTCATGATATGCTTGAGTCTCTCAAGACATCTAAGGAAACCTCTCTTGCCTTGCCCTCAAAGTCTCCGGTGCTTCCGGGCATCACTCAAGATGTGGACCCCGAATTGTTGAAGGGAAAGCAATTGCCTTTGGATGGGAAGGGTGATGCTACTAGTTCCTCAAACCATCAAAACACTTCATCTTCCCAAGATGAAGTGCCTAAAGGCTACAACGCCACTCCTCCCCCATCCCAATACCATACCCCCGATCCCATTATTCCTCATCCGCAAGTTTCTCATAGGGGTGATCCCCCATTGCTTAAAGATTAAACATTCTCTCAATGGCAATATGTGATGAACTCTCATGTGTGCAGCTCTTCAATCGAGTTGTGGCGCAGCATTCAAGTTGGATACAAGCCGCATGATCCGACCAACTTAACAAGAAGAGAAGTGGTGGAGGCTCAACTTGATGCCACCGCTCTCTACATGATCCAAAAAGCGGTTGGGAACAAGGACATGTCTCTCATCCAACATCTCATCACCACCAAGGATACATGGGATGCTCTATCCGAGTTGTTCGTTGGAAATGATAGCATGAGGAGGAACCGCAATGACTCTTTGAGCAATGAAGCCGAAGGCTTCTTCAAGCTTGATGGTGAAGATCATGAGATGATGTATAGAAGATTGGTGACAATAGCCACAAGCTTTCGGGAAGTTGGTGCCTCTCATATTGATGATGCTTGGATCAAGAGGAAGTATGTTAGCTCTATGATGGCATGTGAGCCAACCGATGTCAAGAGTCTTCAAGGAAGACACAAATACCATCTCATGACGTCTAATGAGGTTATGCAAGAGAGGGCCGCGTACAAGGTAGCCACTAAGAATGCTCAAGACGCAAGGGCAAGGGCTCTTGGAATGCAAAGAGACACAACCAACCTTGCCTTGAAGGCTACCGTTGAGGAAGACAACGATGATGATGATCTTGGAAGCTTTGCCGCCATGTCCGAGGAAGCACTCAAGATTGCTTACAATGATCATCTCGCTCTTGCGGCTCGCACCTTTTGGAACAACGCCTCAAGAGGCAAGATGCGTTTTGACAAGAGTGCACCTCAAGCCGATAGGGTCTCACCCTCCAAGTCAAGGACATGTTACAATTGTCAAGACAAGTTCCCTTTCATTGTCGAGAGCCCTTATGAGAAAAGAGAACAGCATGGTGGACGTCTAGTGCTCAAGGACAAAACCAAGATGCCTCCCAAGAAGGCCTATGGAAAGAAGAGGCCTTTTAACAAGAAGCCTCGCATCGTGTTGTTGACTCAAGAGGAGTATCCTACCGATGATGAAGAATCGGAGGAAGAAACGCCAAATGAAGTGGCGGCTCTTGCCACCACATCGACAACTACCGTTTCTCCATCAACAACAAGAACTCCTTCAACTACGACAAGTTCTTCATCGTCTCTATTCACATCGCCAAATGAGAACTCCATCACCAAGAGCTCAAGGTGTCTTATGGCAAAGGCATCGGAGGTACCTTCATCATCTTCCTCTCTCATGAATGAAATGAATGAACTTGATGATGCCTCTAGCCTTCAAATCAAGCAAGAGCTTGTGGCTTTCGACTCTTTTATCACTAACTTGCAAGGTGATAGCAAGAAACATGTTGGTGCCCTCATGGCTCGGATTGGTGAGCTAGAGCATCTCAATGAAGAGAAGGGTAAGATAGAAAGAGAAGACGCTATTTCTCTATCTTACTTGAAATCCTCTCTTGAGGAGGTTGAAGAGTCTCATGCTCGTCTTGAGGAGCAACTTGAAACTATTGAGGAAACTCATAATTCCTCACATGCTTAGCTCATTAAGGATCGTGATATGTACTTTGCTAAATTCAAGGTGGCTCAACAAGATAAAGCCGAATTTGCGGTTGGACATGTTAGACTCATTAAGGACATGGAGAAGCTCGTCATAGCTCACAAGGCTTTGGAGAGTGAACATGCTCTTCTAAAGGAGTCGTATGCTCAACTCCAAACTCGGCTAACTAACCTTGATTCTCTTAGCATTTCTACCTCTAAGTGTTCGTGTGATAATGCTAATCTTGTGAAGGAGAATGCTAGGTTGAAGAGTGAGATGACTAAGGCCTCCACATCCAAGATCATCCTTCTCAAGGTAAAGCAAGTTGTTGAGACTCCCATCATGGAGCCTCACACTCGACAAGGAAAGGAAGGTCTTGGATATGTGCCTCCCATGAAGATGAATGCCAAGAAGGGTATTCCCAAGAGCGTCAACCCCATCGAAGCCAAGAAGGCCGACTCCATTCAATCCAAGGAAGGTCTTGCGAGTAGGAATGTCACAAGGGGCAAGCCTACTCGTAAAGATCACGCCCATTGTGAAGCAATGGGTTGCTAAATGTAAGAAGTGATCTCTTGTAGAACCTTGCTCCCGGTGGTTCAAAATGGATAATTGATAGTGGATGTACAAGTCATATGACCGGGAGCAAAGAGCTCGTCACGGAGTTTAAACCTAATGAAGATCAAGTAACCGTGACGTTTGGTGACTTATCAAGGTCTAAGGTAACCGGGCTTGGCAAAGTGGTAGTTGACCCCGACATTACTCTAGTCAATGTTATGCTTGTTGAATCTCTTGGCTATAATTTGTTATCGGTTCGTGCCTTAACAAAGATAGGGATCTCTCCCTTCTTTGATAAGGACATTGTGGTCCTCTTGTGGAGCAAGTCGCTAAGAGTGGCTTTCGTGGGATACGTGGAGCATGAGCTCTATGTGGTGGACTTCTCCAGAGCCACCACTTCTCAAGCCATGTGTCTCTTCGGAAAAGCCGACGTGGGTTGGCTTTGGCATCGCCGACTAGCCCACGTAAACATGCGTACTTTGCAAAGTCTCCACAAGGGTGGCCACATCCTTTGACTAAAAGATCATGTTTTCTTTTCAAGGGATCGAATTTGTAGAGCTTGTGTGGAAGGCAAGATGCATCATATTCCTCATCCAATCAAGACCATCATATCTTAGTCCCGGATTTTGGAGCTCCTTCATGTTGATCTATTTGGACCAATTCCGGAGATAAGTCTTGGTGGCAAGAAATATTGCCTCGTGATTGTTGATGACTATTCAAGTTATACATGGGTCTATTTCTTCAAGACCAAGGATGAAACTCAACAAGTCTTCATCGACTTCTCAAAGGAAGTTCAACGCCAACATGACCTTCCCATATTGGTTGTTCGAAGTGACAATGGGTCGGAATTCAAGAACTACACTCTTAACGACTTTCTTAGTGAAGAAGTTATTCGTCATCAATATTCCACTGCTTACACTCCTCAACAAAATGGCGTTGCCGAAAGAAAGAACCGGACTCTCATCGATATGGCAAGATCTATGTTGGCGGAGTTCAAGTCTCCCATCAACTTTTAGGCGGAGGCTATTTCCACCGCGTGTCACTCATCAAATCGCCTCTACTTCCGTAAGGATCTTCCTTACCGCGTGTCGCCTCTACTTCCGCAAGGATCTTCCTTACCACAAAGAAGACTCCATATGAGATCCTTACCGGCAATAAACCCAACATTGGCTACTTCTGAGTGTTTGGATGTAAGTGCTATTATCTCGTCAAGGGTGTCCGGTTGGGTAAATTCCACTCTAAATCTATTGAGGGGATTTTTGTCGGATATGGTAGCGAGTCCCACACTTATAGAGTCTTTGATAAATCCTCCCGGATTATCATAGAGTCTTGTAGTGTGGAATTAGATGAAAATTATGGCTCCCAAGTGGAGCAAGTTGGTGTTTGTGATGTAGGTGTTGAACAACCTTTTGATGCCATTAAAAGATGGGGGTGGGCTTTCTTCACCCCATTGAAGTCCATCAAGAAGTTGTTCAAGAAGACTCAAGTTCTCCCATTAAGGAGACCTCACCATCACAAGAACCACAAGGTGGCTCACCCATAGCAAATGATGAACCCCCTCAAGAACAATCTCAAGATCTTCCTCAACAAGTGCATACTATTCCTTCTCAAGATTAAGCTCATGAGGATCATCAACAAGAACTTCATCAACAAAAAGATCATATCTCCTCCACCAAGATTATTGAAGAAAACTCCACTTCTCCAAGTTATACTCAAGGGCAAGATCATCCTTCTCCACCACACGAAGAGACTTTTCATGATGATCAAGGCCCTCTAGAAGGTCAAGACGAGGATCCAAAGGATCAAGATGGTCAAGAGATTGTCCCCACAACAAGGGCGGCAATTGAAACTCATCGTCAAGCTCGCTTTGCTAAGTCTTTGGAACTTAGGGCATTATCTCTCGACAAGGTCATTGGTGATATACGAGCAAGGGTCTCCACACGAAGTCAATTAGCTCATTTTAGTGAGCATCAAGCACATATTTCCATGGTCGAGCCCAAGAAAGTTTTCGATGCTCTTGAAGATCCCGATTGGCTAGGGGCTATGCATGAAGAACTTAACAACTTCGAGCGCAACAAAGAGTGGCGCCTAGTTGAGAAGCCTAAAGATTGCCGCAACGTTATTGGCACTAAGTGGATCTTAAAGAACAAGCAAGATGAACATGGTAACGTTGTAAGGAACAAGGCACGGTTGGTGGTCCAAGGATTTTCTCAAGTAGAAGGCATCGATTTTGGAGAAACTTTTGCACCGGCCGCAAGACTCGAATCGATACGTATTCTCATCGCTTATGCTTCTCACCATGGTTTGAAATTGCAGCAAATGGACGTAAAAAGCACTTTTCTTAATGGTCCCTTGCAAGAACTTGTGTATGTTAAACAACCCCCAGGTTTTGAAAACCCCAACCATCCTCACCACGTCTATGTCTTGGACAAAGCTCTCTATGGCCTTAAACAAGCCCCGCGTGCATGGTACGAGCACTTGAGACAGTTCTTGGTAGACCGTGGATTTGAGGTTGGGTTAATCGATCCCACTCTTTTCACTAAAAAGGTTAATGGTGAACTCTTCATTTGTCAACTATATGTCGATGACATTATCTTCGGTTCTACTAACCGTGTGTTCAATGATGAGTTTTCTAAGCTAATGACCGACAAGTTCGATATGTCCATGATGGATGAACTCAAGTTCTTTCTTGGCTTTGAGATAAAGCAATTGAGGGAAGGGACCTTCATATGTCAAGCCAAGTACATTCAAGATATGATCAAGAAATTCAAATTGCTTGGACTTAATGGTGTGACTACTCCTATGCAAACCAAGTGCCACCTCCAACTCAACCCCGACGGTAAAGAGGTAGACCAAAAGGAGTATCGTTCTATGATTGGGTCTCTTCTTTATTTGTGTGTGTCTAGGCCCGATATCATTTTAAGCGTTGTAGTGTGTGCTCATTATCAAGCCGCGCCTAAGGAAAGTGATTTGATGGCAGTGAAGAGAATCTTCAGATATTTGGTTCATACCCCTTGCTTTGGGTTGTGGTATCCCAAAGATGGCACCATGTCTCTTTGTGGATACACCGACTCCGATTGGGCGGGCGACATTGATGATAGGAAGTCCACATCCGGGACGTGTCAATTTCTTGGAAGATCTTTGGTGATTTGGTCCTCGAAGAAACATAATTGCATCTCTTTATCCACAGCGGAAGCCGAGTACGTCGCCGACGCAAGCGGGTGTACTCAACTTCTTTGGATGCGGCAAACTTTAAAGGATTACGGTGTCCTCTTGGACAAAGTGCCGCTTTTATGTGATAATGAGAGTGCCATCAAAATTGCATACAATCCGGTGCAACATTCAAGGACCAAGCACATTGAGATTCGTCATCACTTCATCCACGATCACGTAGCACGAGGAGATATTGATCTATCATATGTTGCTACAAAAGATCAATTGGCGGATATCTTCACGAAGCCCCTTGATGAAGCCCGCTTTTGCTACTTGAGGAATGAGCTCAATATCATAGATTCTCGGGCCTTGGCTTGAACTCCGTACACACACTCCAACGTCTAAGGCTTTATTAGACCTAGAGGTACGCATGGACTTGGGGGGAGTGTTTTCCTAATACATTGGACTCTTTCTCCCCATATTATGCATATAGTGACATATCATTGCTAAAACTTCAAATTAAATCTAATTTGTGAGCTTCAATGTTGAGATGTAGTTATGGACCCAAGATATATCTTCGCGGTACCATGCTACAACTCATACACGGTGGCCTCGGCCACCAACATGATTCTATTTGGTTTTATTTTTGATTATCACTTGCATTGTCTTTGGCTCTTTTGGGAAAACACACTCTTGGTTGGTCTTCTCTTGTGTTTTATGGTTCTTGCAACTTGAGTGTGTCTTCTTTATTCAGTTTGAGTGTCTATCCTAAACCCTTCACTATCTTTAACCATGCTTTTCCCCACTCATGTCCCCTTTTTGTTTTCTTGATTCCTGGAGTTTTTGGGTTTGAACGGAAATCTCCGAGCCTTACTCGGAAATCTCCGGTCCACCAGAGAATTTCGAGACTAAGTCCATTCAAAAATCAGCACTGACCTGTGATGATTATTGACCGGAAATAGTCCCGGAAATTTCCGGTGTCCGGACATTTCCAGGCTGAGACTCGGAAATCTCCGCCCCCTGCGATTTTTCGGCACTAAGTTCATTTTCGGCACTGACCTCAGGCGAAGCTGAATCGGAATTACAGCCAGAAATCTCCGGGGTCCGTAAATCTCCGTTCCGATGTCCGGAAATCTCCGAGCGTGCGAAAGTATTCCAGGGCTAAGTCCGAATCCGAAAATAGCCCCGGAAATCTCCGGCACCCGGAGATCTCCGAGCCTCAGTCCGGAGATTTCCGGTTCAAATTTTTCTGCCTATATAAGGGCACGGGTGGACTGGCCGGTTCGGCCAGTTCATCCACCCCGTGCCCTATTCCTCTCTCTCCTCAGAAAATCTCCAAATCTTCCATTCCATGCTGCAGGTGGATCGTTCGAGGGTTTCTCGCGTGCTTCGGGGATCTTCTTCTCCTCCTCGAGGGCTTCGATTTCATCCGCACTCTTTCCGCGATGTCTTCCGGTAACTCCTCGTTTTTCAAATCTAGGACGAAACTAGTTTTCGTTTAACCTAGCCGATTTAGGAGGTTGTTGATTGTTTCCTTTGGTAGAATTGCTCCTCTTGGCATCCTCTACCCTCCACGTGCACAGATCTGTTTTTCGTTCATAGATTTTGTTCCAATCTGTCAAAATTTTGTGCAGACCGGAAATCTCCGAGTCAGACTCGGTAATCTCCGAACCCCGGAGATCTCCGAGTCAGACCCGGAAATCTCCGGCCTACTCAGAATCAAATCAGCTAAGGACAGAAACTGTGTTTGCAAAAACTTCTCTAGTACGTTCCATTTTGTTTCTCGGACATGAGTGCTTACCCCATATGCTTTCCATCCTCTCTTTGCTGTGTCTTTGCAGGTTCCAACCCTCGAGGCCGTTTCAAGCAAATCTCTACACGTGGAAAAGGCAAACCAGTTCATTCTCGCCCTCCCAGTGGGTCCTCAAGTGAAGATAGCACACCTGCTGAGTCTGCAGCCCTACTCAGGAGAGCCACTGGGACTAGCAAGAAAAAGAGGCCCGAGCTCCGTCTTGAAGACTTCAACAAAGGCAGTGTTCGCAAGTGGCGAAGTGAGCTCTCCTACAATGTGGAGTCTGATGATCCTAAGTACTTTTGCACTGAGATGGCATGGCTCTACAGGGAAGTTTATCAGAAGTTCTCAATTGACAAGCCCATCTGCCCCATGAAGTGGATTGACTTTGAGAAATTAATGAAGAAGGCTGATTATTTTGGTGGTGCTGTCAAGGTATGTGGACTTCTGGGTTTGGAGCACCTGATGAGGACTGCGTGCAACTACAGCGTATCTCTTATCCCTCAGTTCTATGCTACTGTGGTGTTTGACTCCTCAGAGGATATTGGGATGACCTGGATGTCTGGCAGGCAGCGCTTGACTTCCTCTTTTCGAGAGTTTGCTCGGATTCTTGGTTGCCCCTTCAGTGGTTTGTCTGTTCCAGCTGGCGCCCGCATGCATGTCCATGGCATGTCTTACAACAAACATGTCATGTATGATCTTTACCAGCCTGGAGGAAGGATTGGCTCTCAGAATGGTCTCCTCCCTACTTATGATATTCTGCTTCGCATGTTCCGTTGGACTATTGCTCCCATTGCAGGAAATGCAGACAATATTGCTGGGGCTCTAGTCAACTTGATGGCCAAGGCTCATGCGGCCATCTTGGTGAGTATGAGGTTGAGCAGGAGGCCTACAAAGTGGATGTCATGGATTTCATTTTCCAGGAGATGTCTCTAGCAGTTTTCGAGAGGAAAGTTCCTTCGTATGCTCCCTATGTGATGTTACTCATCAAGAGGCTCTACAAGCTTTCCGAGCAAGACGGAGATGATTTTGATGCAGCCTTTGGTACTCAGCCCCACAAGGCAGCCCTGCTTATCCAGAAATCTGCTCACCTTGTTCAACAACAAGCCACCATGCAAGATATCAATGAGATGAGCTTTTTGGTGGTCCATCTCGGGTTCCCTCCAATCCCAACATCATGAAAGCTGCCAAGAAGAGTCGCCCATGGGTAGTTCGAGCTATTAAGAAAATCATGAACATGAACTGTTCCATTCACAGTGAGAACTACTCCATCTATTCTCAGAACCATCGCATTATGAAGCTCCAAGAAGAGATGATGGCTCATATGAAGATGCCTGCTCCGAAGCACCCTTTGAAGCCTGTGATTCCTTTCAAGGATTGGAATGCAGATGGACTCACTTTTGATTGGGATGATGCAGTGCCAGAGGACAGCGATCTTGAGTATGATGATGATGCTGAGGAGGAGGAGGATGATGCCGAGCAGGGTTCTGACTCTTGAGTCATGGGACGATAGTGGAACCTCCTCCCTTTTTGGTATCTTGATGCCAAAGGGGGAGAAGTATCTCTAGGACTCTCGGGATTTGCATGGGTTGGGAGCACTTCTTTCTTTTCGTTTTGTTTTTTAAAGTGCTCCCTATTTTCGTGACGGTTTATTTTCGTCATGTGTGTGAGACATGAGTACTGTTAAATTCTCTATTGTAATAACTCTATTGTCTAAGTTTGTTGCTTCTATTGTGTATTGTGTATTTGTGTGTTTTGTAAAATCTAGGGGGAGTGTTGATCCTAAGGAACGTGCACTTTGTATTCCAAAAACATCCTAAAATAGTGCACTCTCTTAGGGGGAGCTCCGTCTATATTTTGCAAATCCGTTCTCCTTTCGTGTTGTCATCATTCGCCAAAAAGGGGGAGATTGAAAGTGCATTCTATGCACTCCCAGATTTTGGTGACTAATGACAACACGAAAGGTATTCTAATGTTTTTGATGAAGCATGCAGGTTCTTTTACAGGTCGTTTGATAAAGAGGAACACTTATTTTGCCCAAGTTTCAATTCTACTTCACTTGGTCTTTCTTCAGGATTTCAGTCAGGAGATTTCCGGGACTCGGAGATTTCTGGTCCCCAGACCGGAGATCTCCGACCTTATCAAGTTTTTCACTAAGTCATAAACCAGTTGCGTACTGACTCCAACTCAAGCTGAGCCGGAAATGCTCTCGGAGATTTCCAGCGCTCGGAAATTTCCGAGCCCCAGTCCGGAGATCTCCGAGTGACAGAGGAATTTCAACCAAGTCCAGAACTCAAAATGCGTACTGACTCCAACTCAAACTTAGCCGGAAATGCTCTAGGAGATTTCCGGTGCTCGGAGATTTCTGAGCCCCAGTCCGGAGATCTCCGAGTGTCAGAGAATTTTCTACCAAGTCAAGAAGCCCAACCAGTACTGATCCAGAGTCAAGCACAGCCGGAATTCCTACCGGAAATTTCCGGAGTCCGGAGATCTCCGGTCCTCAACCAGGAGATTTCCGGGCTGGCGGCTGTACAACGGGTAGATTTTGGAGAGGGGTATAAATTCCCCTCCACCTACCTCCAGCAGACTAAGCTTCCAGATTTTCTCTCTCCCAATCAAGCCACTCAAATCCGTTTATACTTGGGGATCTGAGGGAGAAGCCACCGATCTACAACTCCACCGAAGCGTTTTGATTTCCCCCCTCTATTTCTTGAGGGGCAACGAATCTAGGGTTCCTTTGTGGATAACTAGGTTCAACTTTGTGTGTTCTTGATCCTTTGTGGATTCCTTTGTGGATTTGACCTGTTGTGGTCTTTGTGGGAGCCCCCAATTCAGTTGTGGGTGTGTGCCTCACGTGTTTGTACGGGATCTTCTCCGCCCTTAAAGGAGTCCTTAGTGGAAGAGTGGATTCGCACCTTTGTGGTCGAATTCACAGGAGAATAGGGTGAGGCCTTTGTGGCGTTGAGCAAACCTTTGTGGTAGCTCACACCCCTCCAACGAGACGTACACCTATGGGGTGGAACTAGGGATAAAATCGGTGTCTACAAGTTCCTACGGTTGTCTTGTTCCACTCTCCTTTACTGCATTACTGTACTTGTTTAGTTTCCTTGTTGTCGTTCACTTGTATCACCTAATTGCACATTTAGACAACTTACTTTCCGCTAGCCTAAAACTGAAAAACACATAAAAATTGGTCACCACCTATTCACCCCCCCCCCTCTAGGTTGTCAACTGCCGTTCACGGGGGACAACGGCGTGACGACCTTAGCAGAAGGACAGGAAAGATCTTGTCTGACAAAGGAGCCGTTCGCATAATCAAACAACAGAGCAATAAAGCACACAAAAGATAGTCGAAGCACGAAACTTACTTCTCCACATCCACCTCAGCAGAAGAAGTCGCAACAACCAAGGATGGGTCCGCATCATCAGGATCAACATCACCAAGTCGGTGCAGTCGACGATGCTTCATTGCTGGTGCAAAAACCGGATCAGTCGCCATCAGGCATAAAGGAGCCTCCTCAGCAGCCTTCGCCTCAGAAGCAGTCGCGTCGTCCGGGAGACGAGAGGCTACAACCGCACCAACCGCGTCAGGAAGAATCTTCTCTGCATTTGAACATGCTCTGGTAGTGGCGATAGAGAGGTAGCGACTGGTGATCTCTGAGCACATCATAAGAAAAACAGGTCAGTCGAACACATATGGAAGAAGATACTACCAAGAAGACAAACAAAAAAAGGAGCAAGCAACAAATCAAAAAGTACCGTAGGAATAGGAGTCCCAAGGCTGTAAGGGAACACAGAGAATTCGAAAGAAGCAATATCGACAGGCGAGATTCCAGTGATATGTTGCACATAACCGTGAAATTCATGGCCAGACAACTCAGTTGAGCTCATACGGGTGGCGTCAAGGCATCCCTCATATCGCCATAAGGGTGCGCTCGTCGTCGCAATGGCCACACTCGGCGCCCATACTTACTGACTAACTGGATCCCTGTTAAGACTTTGCACAGCTCCTGCACCCTAAGCATAAGAGAAGAGGTTTCTTCCTCTTCCAAAGTCGACAAGTCATGATCCCAAGACGCCAACACTGCAGGAGGGGCAGTTGAAAAGGCAGACAGTAGGCTTTGGTCGACTAGCACATTAAACCATTTCTTCCTCCATTTCAGGAAAGGCTCGGCTGACGTCACATCAAAATACCGACAGCCGTCACGTACTTCAATGAAGAAACCCCTAGTCGACAAAGGGTGACCCTCACAATAGAGTAAACTCACCTGGAATATAAGTTTCCAGAGAGCCCAGCTAGGGTGCACTCCAAGAAAGCACTCACATCAAACCACAAAACAGGAGATATGCAAAACACCAGGAGGTTTTAGGTCGTGCATCTGAATCCCATAAGTAAAAAGAAGTCCCCGGACGAAGTCGTGCAAAGGAAATCCAAATCCACGAGGAAGAAAATCCACAAAACAAACTCGATCTCCAGAAAGAGGCATGGGAAGTACCTCTTTGTGGATTGGGGACCGAGCAGCAACAACCTCAGCTGGGGACAAAATTCTTGCCTGGCAAAAATATTCCAATTTCTTGTCGGTGACGATGGATTTGACCCAATCACCAGGGATCTCCTTCGTCACAGCACCAGAGGTAGCTGCGGAATCAGCAGAAATCTTTTTCTTTGGGGATTGGTTCGGGGAAGAAACATCAGTTAGGAAAAATTGGCTTTATGCAAAATAGCCTTAAACTCCACCAGCCAAATATGCATATAGGCTATAGAGTTATTCCATTAAGTGTCCACCATAGTGTCACTTGCCAGACTCCATTTTTAATGGAATCTGACCCACTCTGTTGCAAAATTTTATTTGTTACAGGTTATTCAAATGACGAGTGAGGTTTCGTTAAGGGATTTCGAGTCTGCAACCAACATGTTTTCGCCTGGGGCAACATGTAGTTGTTGGAGACCCACTGCTATTGTATTTCCGTTGTTTACTCTTTCGAAGCTAGCTTTATGCTATGCAACTTGTATTGAATATTTTGTAAGTCTGGATCATCGATGTAATAAAATTGATACTTTGTTGTGATATTACATCGTAAACTGTGTGTGCAAACGAATCGATCCAGAGATTTGCACTATACACAGGTATCTGCCTTATTAAAAGTGCAGGTACGCTACAGATGGTATCAGAGCACTGTGTTGCCTGTAGGTTCGAAAACCTAGGTTTGGATAGAAATAGGATTTGACCATAGGATTGAAAATCTATTTTATTCACTTTTCTAAAAACAAAACTTTTTCATTTTATCTTCCTCATACTCTCATCTACTATCAACCTTCTGAAAACCTCTTATCTTTTTCTAGATGCCATGTTCTTGTAGTCTAAGTCTGATTCTACTGCTTCATATAGAAAAGTTTCAATTCAACATGAAGTTCTACATGCATGGAAGACCACTGAAGAAACAGGGTTCGGCCAACACTTCTAAGATATCCAAGAAAGTTGAACAAGAACTTGAAGCACTCACGAAGGAGGTAGATTTGACCACCACCTAAATAGAATAACGATACCGTGTTAGTGTATTGATCATATCAACTTGGCTATATGACAATACTAGATTGTTTGTTTGTTGTGAACCTTGTTGCTTGATGTTTGTTAGATATTGATTGATTATGTTATAGATTGGTTGCCTTGCTTTGTTTTATTGAACTAGGATTCCTCCATAAGTACAAATAATTCAACTCATTGCTTTCTAAACCAAACAGATGTCTCACCCCAATACCAACACCAATGATTTACACACCACAATGCGACTACTATTAGAGAACTAGAGTCAGCTGTGGAATTTGATCAACGACCAATTGCCTAAGATTGATCAAAACCATAGTGATTTTTTTTTGAGTCAGCATGCAAAACTTGTGGAGAGATAGGACATACGTCCAAAGGATGTCCTGATGAGTGGCCCCATGGTCATACAAGACATCTAGTTAAAGCTTGCCCCACAAGTCAGGTTATTTGCTTCCTGTGTGAAGGAACAAACCATGTCCCTATTCAGTGTCAACTTTATCCCTTGGTAAAACAAGATAACCAGCAAACCAAGTAAGGAATGCGACAGTCTCTCATGAAGATCCTGGAGGAACAAAGACAAAAGGGTGAACCCAAGAAAGATCTTAGCCACATAAGTTGCTACAAGTGCAAAGACAAGGGACATTACGCTGATAAGTGCCCTGAGTGGAAGAAGGATAAATCTCTCCAAGGACCGAGTGGAAAACTTGAGTACTAAAATTTCTGTATCCACCACATGCCATTGTATTTTGAATACTTGTACGCTCTACATCAGAGAAATAAACAAGATTAAACAAAGTTTCTAGACTGACCACAATTATTTCTTTTAAGGGTGGTAGCCACCCAGTTAATTCAAACCCAGCTGTGTAAAATCCAGAGATTCCAAACTATCTTTCTTTCTAGCCTCCAATCAAAAAATAAATCATTCCCTACTAGTTTCCATCTCCCATGTCAGAAAATTTCATTTCTTGAAACCTCTCAAGTTATCATAATCTTTCCAAGCAGTTGCTTTTCTTTTTAGCCTCTCCGAATCTCGGGGACGAGATTCCTTTTAAGGGTGGTAGTCTGTAACATCCCAACATTTTGGAATGTTCAAAAATCACTAAAATTTAAAACTTTTGTTTTGATTAAAATAAAATATTAAAATGCATAGGAAAACTAACAATAAAAGACTTCAACTAATTTAAAAAAGTCTATTATTTCAAAATTCCCAATGTGTCATTATTTTTAAAAGTTATTTCCAATTAAACCTTTCATGATCCATTGTATTTAAAAAACCTTAATATGTAATTTGACAAAGGCTTAATAAACTTCAAACCATTTTATTCCAATAAAATAATTTACTTATAAATAATTGTTTTCAACCACTTAGCCATATCTATTCATAAATTCAAGATTATTTAAAATGGTATATAATTACCAAATGGTTTTCATTCCTTTAACTAAGTTCAAAATATAGTTTGGAAATTATAAGCCTATAGTTTATAACTTTAAAACTTCATAAATTAAAATTAATGAATTATCCAAATAAGCATTTCATTTGCGTATATGAATTTCATTATTTTCAAAGCATGAAATGATTAATATATTCTAAGTAAGAAATGAATTAAAACTAAAAGCTTTTCCAAAGTTGTTATGAAGTTTCAATTGTATTATCTTAATATGAAACTTAATGGTGCACAAAATAAATTAAATTAAAATGATTACATTACTTTTTTCTCTTTTCATTTCAAATAGTTGTAAAATGATATTTAATAATCTACTAAAGCTAAAATTTATTTAATATTGGAATATGAGTTTAAATAACTTAAATTCAAACATATTTGAAATGGGTATTTCATAGAATTTATTTTAGCCAAAATTTAAAATTAATTAAACCCTAGTTTTAAATTAAACATAAAGTGTCAATTTTGCATTTAATCAATTTTTCAAAATTATTATTTTTGAAAAGTGTTCAAAACACTCCCACAACTGGTCTAACACAAAGATAATAATTTTCCAAATTTTAGAAATTGATTTGACTTCATTTGGAGTTATAAATCAAAAGTTATTATAAAAAAAGAAAATCAGAAAAGGAATAAGAAAAATCCCTGACAGCGGTACCCACCTGTCAGGGGAGCTTCTTCTTCAACCTCTGTCCGGGAATCTCGTCCGGGAAGCACGCTCGGATTTCGTATCAATCAGCCCACCCCTTGCGGGATTTGTTTCGTAGACGCGCCCCATTTATAGCCCAGCCCCGCCGCCTCCTTTCCCCCAAAAAACCCTAAACCGATAGGCCCCGGGCTGCTCGGATTTGAAGCTGTGCCGCAGCCATTGCCGCTGGCAAACTTCTCCGATTGAGGTGGATGTCGAGCACCCTACGCCTCCTATCCACTCCCTTTCTCTTTCTTTTGTTCGTGCACACCGTCCTGACAAGCTCTGGTATTTTGTCTCGCGCCAGATCAACGAAAGCAGCTGGACCCGAAGGTCACCGCCGCCATCTTCGTCTCCGACGAGCCACCGGAGGCGACCCGAGAAGCTCCGACCACCCCTACTTCGCCACTGGACCCGCCGCGACTCCCTCTCCACTTCGGTACATTCGCCCTGTCCCCGCCCGTCCTAAATCGCCTAGAACGACCGTAGCCGACGCGTCGCCGCCGTCGATCGAGGTCGCCGGAGCAACTCCGGTGGAAAAACCGCCGCCCGGATTTGGTCCTTTAGATCTGGACCATCAGATCTCGATCTGACGGCCACTGTCTTATGACTTTTACCGAACCGGTACCAACGTATCAGAACGTGCCACGTCGATGCCCCGTCAGCGCTCAGTCAGCAGCCCAGTCAGCGCACACGTGGAAATTGATTTCTTTATTTAGTTTAAATAGCACTTTTGCAGAAAAGCCCCTGCCACTTAGATCTGTCATAACTTTTTAACCACTTATCCAAATTCAAATATTTTACATATTTGGAAAGCCCTTGACATGTAGAATATTTTGGATCTGCCAAAATTCAAATTTGACTTAGTATAAAATATTCAAATTTCAAATGGTGAATTTGAGTATATTTGTAATAACTTTAAATCTATAAATCCAAAAATTGCAAATATTTTTTTTTTAGAAACTTTGGAATATTAGTAATATTATGCCTCTGTTATAAAATATTTTGAGTATTATTTGATGATTTAATAGTTGTTTGTTTAATTTGAATAGTTTGAGTATTTTCAACATAACTATTAATAGAAATATTATTTTGATTAAATCAAATTGCTATAAATCTAATTAGATGCCCCCTGTCTATTAACACTAATTATAAAACTTTGTTATAAAAATTTAATCATAGAAAACTTTAATCTTATAATTATTCCTTTTATTATATTTTCCAAAAATAGAAATTAATTAAATTTATAAATTCATGCATATTTATAAAGAAATCACAAAAGTTATTTTGATGCTTTCTTGTGATTTAAAATTGCATTTCATTCATAGCATATTTTATTTTGTAGATATATTTCTCATAGGAAAACTCCTCTTCATTATTTTCTCTAAGTTAGGATTATTTTCAACTTAGCATTTTGGTAAAGTGTTATACACTTAGACACTTAGGATTTTCAAGATGGATCTAGAAGGCCACTGAAGGAATTAGCCAACACAAGACTTCAGAAGTATCTTTAAGGAGTAGAAGCACTTAGAAGAAAAGCAAGAAGAAGTTCAAGAAGACCAACCTCCTTTATTCTCTAAGTCTTTCTTGCTCTCTCTCTTTTATTCCTTCTTATCTGAGACTTCATGAAGACTAAGTGAATTCCAAGACCAGCCTCGGTGATATAAGAATCATCAAGTCTGAAGATTTATCAAGTCTACAAAAATTCATTCAAGACATCACCAAGGGGAAAGCTACAAGTCTGGAGATGAAGCCTGGAAGACTAACTACATCTTTCTTTCTTTCCCTCTTTCCTAATCTTGTCTTTTAGACTTAAACAAATTTTGATCATGATGTTATCATCTTTAAAGTTTGTTGGATCCTAGCGGCATAGTGAGATGAAGCGGCCTGGAGACAAACCTTACATGTCCACGTACATGAGATCTGTTCCACAATTTAAGTGGTTGGCCGGGTGTCTGTCTCTCTCACTATAGTGAATGTCCAATTTACAAAGAGTTGATAATAATTGTTGATCATCTTGAAGAAATGACTTAGTATTTTCTCTAAATATTTCTATACATCAAGACTAAGCCATTAGAGGGCTTATTCAAGATGATATAAAACAAAATATTTTATTCAACTTATGACTATAGTCCTTAGTCATTTTGACCAATCTAATTGCATTGCATTAACTTAAAAGAATTTCATGGCATGACATGCATCTCTAGTCCTTAGAAATAATTTGCATATCATGCATGACATGTTTTCCTTAGAAGTTTACAAAACTTGTTTGTTCACTAGATATGAGCATGTAGGTTTGATGATTGCTATTTGTTGATTGTTGTATTGTTGTTTGCTTGTATGGTTTAGATTAAACGGAGAGCAAACGTTCGTTGTTGAAAAGGGTTTGTGAACAACGACAACATTCAAAGGCAAGTGGCACACCCCATAAACTTCTTACTATTTTCTATATGCATTACTTAGTGTATTTTTATATGCATGTGTAGGATAGTAGTGCTATGCTAAACCTGTGTAGAATTCTCTTACTCCCGTTTCTAGGTTCCTATATAATACTTAGTAGATATATTGATGCTATGCAATGATGAAAAGTTTTACAAAATGTAAGTGACTACTCAGGGCTGTGCTCATGGTTGTCGTCGCCTAGGATGAATGTCTATTCTACTTAGGGCCGTGAGCATGGTGATTTTCACCTGAGAGTGCACATCCACTAAGTTAATGAATCTCCCTGGGTGGATTGGTTGTATGGTGGCGAAGTTGAGTGGCTACTCAGGTCCATGTCTATGGTTCCTGGAGTACGTGCACTTGTGGATGGCCACCCAGGGAACAGAGGAATCTGAATAACTCCGAGTGACGATTGCTTCCAGTGCAGCCATTGTCATATGGGCTCTGGCTTGATCAATTATGTTGCGTGGACTCTCTCCGGCTTGACAAGCAGATGTAGGGGGATGTTAGGTGGAACGGGTCAAGCCAGAGTGGGAGGGAAAATGCTTCTGAAAGATCTCGTCTCATTCTTCTCCTTTCCTTATCACAAATGGTGTGTAAAGGATAATTTGGGTTGAATGGGTACAATGGTGAACGTGCACAACCTCTGCAGAGTGTAAAACTAAGTACTTAGCCGTGTCCCCGGTACGGACAATTTGAGCAGCTGATCACGGACGTCAACGGTGAGCAGCTGATCACGGACGTCAACGGAGGATTCCATCATTCCAACTTCAGAAATAAAACTTGATGGGTGAACAAGGGAAGATGAGATTTATGGTTTTCATGCCATACTTGTCCTGATTTGAAGAAAGTGTTTTCCAAAGAGATAGGAAAAATTGGCTTTATGCAAAATAGCCTTGAACTCCACCAGCCAAATATGCATATAGGCTATAGAGTTATTCCATTAAGTGTCCACCATAGTGTCACTTGCCAGACTCCATTTTTAATGGAATCTGACCCACTCTGTTGCAAAATTTTATTTGTTACAGGTTATTCAAATGACGAGTGAGGTTTCGTTAAGGGATTTCGAGTCTGCAACCAACATGTTTTCGCCTGTGGCAACATGAAGTTGTTGGAGACCCACTGCTATTGTATTTCCGCTGTTTACTCTTTCGAAGCTAGCTTTATGCTATGCAACTTGTATTGAATATTTTGTAAGTCTGGATCATCGATGTAATAAAATTGATACTTTGTTGTGATATTACATCGTAAACTATGTGTGCAAACGAATCGATGCAGGGATTTACACTATACACAGGTATCTGCCTTATTAAAAGTGCAGGTACGCTACAGGAGTAAAAGTGGAGCGGGAGGAAGAAGATGAAACAGAAACGGAGGAGAACAAATGGCGGGGTAAAATTAACCATAGTAGACGATCTTGTATTTACGGTGCAAACAACCATTCATCACAACCGTCCGAGCAAAAGTCACCATAACATGTGGCATAATCAGAACGCTCACCGTGGGCCATATAGCCCACTCCGCGCACAGATCGAGGGAATCATCATCACGTCCACAAAAATCTCGCCACGTCAAGACAAATCAGAACTGAACCGGTGTCCACAACGGTCAAAGAGACGGACCCACTGTGCGACGTCCCATCAGAGTGTTATTCACACGCCAAGGATGTCACGCATGACATCATTCGAGACGAATAAAAAGCAGGTGTTGTATCGAGACTGACAAAAAGGAAAAGCTCCTTACAAACTCAAACGCCAAATGGAAAGAACAAAAATGAGTCGAGTGGGAAACTCCCATCGGGAGAAGGTAAAAAAGAATTCGACTGGTAAAGGCATAAAAATGAGATTATCCTCTACTGCAAGCTATAAAGCACAATCTCGGGGGCTACTCCCATCGGGAGCACTGTCGTGCACCCGATAGAATCAACAGACATTCGAAACATAAAAATTCCCGAGCGAAAATCAGTCGATAGAGTACCTCGGATGCTGTATACGATAAATACAAAGGTAAGACCCATCGATCAGTCGGAAGGGCCGAGGATCACTCCAGAAGTGTTAAAATCCTGGACATTTCCGTGTCAACAGATACGATGAAAATCCTGGCGGACGCGCTGGGTAGCAAAATGAAACTGAACAACAATATCAGTAAAACCATCGACTGGCCTGAGGTGTGTCTGTCAAGTATGTTCCGGGTTCGAGCCCAAGGACTCGAAACCCGACTGAAGGATAGTAAGGTTTTGCCCAAGTGCAGTTAACTGGTTTCGACTGAGTCAAATAAATTCATGCCTCCTTAGTCGAAATCCTTTGTCAAATTCATAAATCCAAAAGACAAAATCGTCATACCAGAAGAATAAAAGCATGAGATGTGCACTACGTAGTGAGTCCATGACTTATTCTCTGAATTAGCCAAGCACTCGGGGGCTAATGACAAGGTTATACCAAACGGGTACCCCTTCGTGTGGGTACCTGGTGCACGTAATGACTAAAACCCAATTGTCAATAGGCTGAAGAAGCCCAAGCGAAGCTCAAGTCAAAGACATATACCATAGATATCTTAGTCGGTAATACTTTCCATACATGTAGTCCTAGTCAGTTACGACCCGAGTCTTGTACCCCTATATAAAGGAAAGGAGGGAGACTGACCAGGGATACGCCCAATCAGAATCACCAAACCCTAGCAAGATCGACATCTTGCTACACCCCTGTACTCGTCGCATATACACAATCAATAACAGACAAGCACGAGTAAGGGTTTACCTCACTCGAGGGCCCCAAACCTGGGTAATTCCCGCTTGTCAGCCGACGAATCTACCAACACCACACGTTCTTTACCTCATAAACTCTTACCCTGGGCTAGTAACCATGGGTATTGAGTGGGACATCCCTCGTCAGTATCCTTGTCATCGAGAGAGAAACTCTTGTACTTATCCTTGCCGATGTTAAATTTGATATTCTTAACACCAGAATCGCGCAACTGTGCGGCACAGATTTTATCCTCGAGTGTAGGAGTGGCAACCAAGTTTGCAAGATAACATAAGGAACCACTTGAAGATTAAGCTTCTTGAATTCTTCGTGAAGAGGAGGTTGGATGACCTCAACCATGAGGTTGTTGCAATAGGACTTGCGACTAAGAGCATCAGCCATCACATTAGCTTTGCCTGGAGTGTAAGAGATGGTGAGATCGAAATCTGAGAGTTTCTCAAGCCACCTTGTTTGCCTGAGGTTAAAATCTGGTTGAGTGAAGAGATATTTGAGACTCTTGTGGTCGGTGAAGATCTCACAGCTGTGCCCCAACAAATAAGGTCTCCAAACCTTGAGAGCATACATGATTGTTACAAGTTCAAGGTCATGTGTAGGATAGTTGAGCTCATGAGGCTGCAACTGACGATATGCATAAGCCACAACTTTGCGTTCTTGCTTGAGGACTGCGCCTAGTCCTTGAAGGGAAGCATCACAGAAAATTTGGAAAGGTTTGGAAGTGTCTGGGCCAACTAGAATAGGAGTAGAAGTGAGTTTAGTTTTCAAGAGATTGAAGCTCTCATCACACTTTGGAGTCCAAAGAAACTTTCTATCCTTCCTAGTAAGATCGGTGAGAGGCTTAACGATTTTGGAGAAGTTCTCAACAAATCGACGGCAATAGCTAGCCATGCCAAGAAAGCTCTTGACTTGTTTCACCGTTGTAGGAGGAAACCATTCAACAATGGCCTTCACTTTTTCTAGATCAACATAAATGACTTCAGAAGAGATGACATGACCAAGGTAGGATACTTTAGGAAGACAGAATTCACACTTGGAGAACTTGGCGTAGTGACAATGTTCTTGGAGTTTCAACAATATAAGGCGTAGATGTTCTCTGTGTTCTTCCTCGGTTTTGGAATAGATAAGAATGTCATCGAGATAGACTACCACGAACTTGTCGAGGTATTCCATGAAAATGAAGTTCATGAGACGTGAGAAAGTCGCCGGAGCATTTGTGAGGCCGAAGACCATCACAGTGTACTCATAGAGACCATAACGAGTGGTGAAAGGTTTCTTTGGAATGTCTTCTTTGCGGATCTTGATCTGGTGACAGTTGATCGAAAAGATCATTGATGCGAGGAAGGGGATACTTGTTCTTGATGGTTTTCTTGTTCAGAGGACGGTAGTCAACAACCCGTCGCTCAGTCGTGTCCCTCTTTTTGACAAACAGAGTAGGACAACCCCAAGGAGAAGTACTAGGTTGGATGTGTCCTTTACTTTCCAACTCTTCGACCTGTCTCTTAAGTTCATCCAGTTCTTTGAGGCCCATCTTGTAAGGACGTTTGGAGATAGAAGCAGTGCCTGGTTCTAGTTCAATGATGAACTCCACGGCTCTGTCAGGTGGCATACCTGGTAATTCTTTAGGAAAGACGTCAGTAAAGTCTCAGACCATTGGTATAGCTTCTATGGCAGGAAGAGGATCAACATTGAGAGTTGAAAGCTCAGATGAAGAGTTTTGGTTTGGAGAATAGACTATCTGTCCAGAAGGATGAGAAAGAGTTACAGTCTTTGTGGAACATTCTATCTTAGCTTGATTGGCCTAAAACCAATCCATGCCTAGAATGACATCAATGTCTGAATTGCCGAGAATTATTAGAGATGCCAAGAAGATGTGGCCTCCAATTTGGATTTCATTGTCGTGGCTTATCTTGGAAGAAGTCATTTGAACGCCTGGAGAAGTGACAGTAAGATTGTTCAAGAGGGGTTCGTGAGGTAAACTATGAGTTATATAAAACTTAGTTAAAATGAAAGAATGAGATGCTCCTGTATCGAACAACACCCAAGAAGAGATAGAGTTAACGGGTAGTGTACCAAGAACAACTTCTGGAGCTTCTTCTGCTTCCTCAGCCCTGATGTGGTTCACCCGCCTTACACGTGCCGAAGGCCTGTTGTTGGGGACGAAAGGCCTAGTCGGTGCAGGTGCGCAGACCATCACCTGAGTTGGAGCAGGGCGAGGTTATGGTGGAGGAAGACGGTTCTCCAGGCAATTGTTGGAGTAGTGGCCCGTTTGCCCACACTTGTAGCAGGTCACGTCGGGGCGAGCGCCCGTTGGCCTTGGCGGTCCTCCCAAACCCCTCGTAGCAAGAGCCGGGTTCTGTAGTGCCCCAACTTTTATTAAAGATGGAGCACCTGTGTTAAGTGCTAGTCCCTGCATCACTGCCAGCACCACAGTACAAAATATAAAGTATCATTACATAAGTATCAAATTACTATAACGAGATCCAAAAATAGCTAAGTATAGCTTTATTACAAAGTGCATAGCCATGAAGGCTAGCTAGAATATTCAGAGTTCACAACAAAAGCAAATAGCAGTGAGCCTCATCTTCAAGCATGTGCCACATGCAGACATGTTGGGTGTAGACTCGAGTCCAAACTTATTCTTCATCTGAAGTACCAGCACATTTGAATATGCAGCCCCTGAAGGAGGTCAATACAATGAAGTATTGGCAAGTGACTATGGTGGTTATAAAACGACAAGTCTAATTCTATATGCATATTTGGCTTGGTGGAGTTGTAGGTTGTTTTTGCAGAAAGCAAGTTTTCTCCTATCTTTTTGTAAAACATTTTTTATTTTCAAAGACTTGGCACCAAGGGATGAAGCCCAAGTGCACCAACATTTTTTTCCTTAGTCAAATTTTACTTCATGAAAACGGTGTCGAGATTCTTCCGTCCATCCTTGTCCAGCTGCTCGAAATAGTCCATCACCGTGGACACGGCTAAGTACTCAGATTCTTAACTCTGCATAGGTTGTGCACTTTCACCTTTAGACTCAATTAACCCAGACATCCTATACACGCGGAGTGCATAAAGGAAATGAGAGAATTGAGACAAGAACTTTCAGAAGAAGAATTCAACCATACTAGCAATACCTGTTCAACCTACCAACTCTACATCTGCTTGTCAAGCTGACAGGTTGAACTCTCACAACTTATTTGTTTTAGACAGAGCCCATTGTCAAAAGGCTGCACGAGAAGTATCTAAACTTGGAGGGACTTAGTAATCTCTTTGTTCCTGGGTGGCTATCCACAAGTGCACTTTTGGGTGAAAACCACCATGCTCATATCCCTAAGTAGAATAGAATTCATCCTAGGCGACGACAACCACAAGCATAGTCCCAAATAGCCACTCAACATAAACCATACCAACCAATCCACCCAGGTGTGCATTTTAAGTTTAACACTTAGAAATATTTCCATAACATGGCATGTAAACAATTTTATAGCATTGCTAAGCATCTAGTGAAACTTTTTAATTGGCTGCATGGTAAAGGGTAGCTAAACACTACTAGAAATTTTGCAAAGCATATAGCTAACTTAGCATAATAAAATAACACAAAATTCTCCTATCATGCATACTACTCAAAATATACTACTAATTCATATAGGAAAAATATTGGGTAGTTCATGAATGTCACTTGCCTTGGTAACAGGAGGAGCAAGCACAACAAGAATAACAATCACAAGCAAGTCCTTCCTCCTCTTCACAATCCAGCACAAGCAATACATAAAATAAAATAAAAAACACACATTACAACACTTAAAGCACCAAAACATAAACATGTATGCATGCATGATGTGCTATGAGTAAAGCAAGACACACTTATTAACATTTTATACTTTCTGTTATTAAATGCATGAAATGCAATTTCCAGAAATTTCTTATTTTAAATTAGCAATTAAATATTGGAAAACAATATAGCAAAATAAAGTTCTACAACTACAAACATTCATTATTTTATGAAAAGTTTTCAATTAAAACACATGTTGAAATTTCTGGACAGAGGACAATAATACAAATCTAAAACAATTAAGTTTATTAGAAAAGCATGTTTATTATTTAAGTTATGAATTTAAATAGCCGAAATACCAATCTGATAATTACACGAATTAAAAGCTATCAAAATGAAAAACCTATGATGTAGAATTAAACTACACTAGCAGGGTTATCCGTGGATATAAAAATTATCAAATTTGGACTTACAGATCAAAAGATATGAATTTTCCAAGTTTAACATATTTTATGTTTTTATTTACTAAATTCTGCCGAAAATAGAAAAGGAAGGGCTTCGTGGCGCGATCCTATTGGACGGTAACGTTTCGACGCGGATCAGCGTGAAAGCCGTCTGATCTAAATAAAAATGAATGCGTCAGATTGATTCGATCTAGATACGTTGGATCTAGATCCAACGGTCCAAGAACAGAGGCCAAAAACTGGCGGCGCAGTCGCCGGAAAAACTTCCGACCGCGGCGGAGCCACGGTCGGCATCGCGTGTGCACGGCTTCTAGGGTCCTACGGGATGAACGGAGCTTACCGCGATGTAGAGGGCGTCGAGGCGGGGTCGGTGGCGAAGCGCTGGTCTTCAGAGCGTCGTCGTTCGCCGGGAGTTCCTCGCCGGAGTTGAAGTTTGCGAGCGGCGGCGTCGGTCGCGGACGGAGACAGCGTTTGGCCGCGGTAAGAAACCAAATTTTATGTCACAAAGATGTCCACTGTTATAGGAAGAAGAAATAAAGGGGAAGGAGGGCTCGGAGAGCACGGTCGAGGTCGTGGGCGGCGATTCTCACCGGCGGCAATGGCGGCGGCGAAACTCGATTTCCGAGCAGCCTGGGGGCGGGGTGGTTAGGGTTTTGGTGTGAAGGGAGTGGCGGCGGGGTGGAGGTTTATATGGGGGTGGCTAAGGAAACTAATCCCCTGGAAATTGGAGTTGGTTTTGCTCCGGATCAGAGAGGATCCCGAGTGGAAATCGCGTTCGGAGGTTGAAGATGCACCTGACAGGTGGGTCCCACCTGTCAGCGTGAGAAGAGAGGAGCGCGGGCTGCTGGGCTGGCTTGCTGGGCCGAGGCAGCGCGCGTTAGATATGAGAATGGGCCGTCTCGTTTTTCTCCTTTTTCCTATTTTCTTTTATCAAATTAATTTCTGTTTTCAAAACTGATTTCAAAAATGCTTTTTAAACTTATTCAAAACATTTCAGAAAAATTAATAAAACTATATTTTGGAAAGCTTATTAAATTTCGAACCTTTTAGTATCATACTTGCCCATCAAATATTTTGATAAATAGAAATATTATAAGAAGTATAAGTAAACAACTTTATGGAAATATAAATTATTTAAACTTATAATTAAATTTTTTATTTAGTACTTTTTTGATTTAAATGTCATGCCTATATGATGAAGGATGCATGAATGCAAGTTTGAATTTTTTTAGAATTTAGGGATGTTACAGACTAACCCCCTTAAGAGGAAGCTCGCCCTCGAGCTTCGGAAAGGTCAGCAAATAAGTGAGGATGGTCTTCTCGAAGGTCATCTTCTCGTTCCCAAGTGGCTTCTTCCTCGGTGTGATGCTTCCACTGAACCTTGCAAAACTTGTTGGTTTTAGTACGGGTGACTCTTTCTGCTGTCTGTAATACCTTGATGGACTTCTCTTCATAGGTCAGGTCACTCTCCAATTGTTCTTCCTCGAGGTGTACAGTATCTTTGAAAGAAACTCCCATCATCTCGGGATGACATTTCTTGAACTGACTGACATGGAACACATTATGGACAGCATACAGAACTTCTGGCAGTTCTAACTCATATGCCACTTCACCTTTGCGAGAAAGAATTTTGAATGGTCCAATGAATCGAGGTGCTAACTTTCCTTTGATTCCAAACCTTTTTACACCTCGAAGTGGTGACACTCTAAGATAGGCTCTATCACCCACCTCGTAGGTGACTTCTCTACGTTTGGAATCTGCGTAGCTTTTCTGGCGTGACTGTGCTATCTTCAATGTATCTTTAATCAGTCTGACCTTCTCTTCAGCATCCTGGATTATATCAGGCCCAAAGAAACTCCATTCACCTACACCACTCCACAACAATGGGGTTGTGCATTTCTTTCCATATAAGGGTTCAAACGGTGCCATCTCAATGCTAGCTTGGTAACTGTTATTGTAGGAGAAGTCAGCGTAAGGTAGATTATAATCCCAGCTAGATCCATAATCGAGCGCACAAGCTCTTAACATATCGTCTAAAATCTGATTTACTCTTTCAGTCTGACCATCTATTTACGGGTGAAAAGCCATACTGAATTCCAATCTGGTTCCCAGTGATTCATGTAACTGCTTCCAGAAATGAGAAGTGAACTGGGTTCCTCTATCAGACACGATACTCTTAGGAACGCCATGAAGGCACACAATTATCTTCATGTAAATATCAGCTAACTTTGCACTTGTATAAGTGGTCTTCACGGGTATAAAGTGAGCTATTTTTGTTAGACGACAAACAATAACCCAAATAGAATCATAATCTGATTTGGTCATTGGTAAACCGGTAATCAAATCCATTCCAATAGAATCCCACTTCCAGTCCGGCACTTTCAAAGGTTGTAAAAGTGTTGCTGATGTTCTGCCTTTACTCGACTGCATACATCACACTTTGCGATATATTCTGCTATTTCTCTCTTCAGATTATTCCACAAAAATCTCTCCTTCACATCCATATACATCTTGGTATTTCCCGGATGAATGGAATAACGTGTCTCATGGGCTTCTTGCAGAATTAACTTCCTAAGATCAGGGTCATTGGCCACACACACACACGTTTTTCAAACCAAAAAATTCCCTACTCATCTTCATGGAATCCCTTAGCTTTTCCTGCTCTCAGATTGACTTTACTTTCTTCTATTTCCTTGTCTCCTTTCTGAGCTTCGCGTATCTTGTCCATCAAGGTTGGTTGTACTACTAATGAGGCTACAGAACCTTCTGGTACTACTTCCAATCTGAGGTCCTTGAATGCCATGCATAAATCCTCGGGTATTTCTCCTGTCGTGAGGCCATTCACATATACCTTATGACTCAGGGCATCTGCGACTACATTAGCCTTTCCCGGATGGTATTGGAGAATTAGATCATAATCTTTGATAACTTCCAACCATCTTCTCTGTCTCATGTTCAATTCCTTTTTAGTGAAATAGACTTCAAACTTTTGTGGTCAGTGAATACTTCACATTTTTCCCCATCAGATAGGGTCTCCAAGTCTTCAGGGGTTGTACTACTGAGGCTAACTCGAGAACATGAGTAGGATAATTTGATTCATATTTCTTGATCTGTCTAGAGGCATAAGATGCCACTCTGCCTTCCTGCATCAATACACTTCCCAGGCCTTGGCGTGAAGCATCACAGTACACTTGAAATTCCTTTTCTAAATCAGGTAAACGTAGAACTGGGGCTGAAACTAGACGTTTATTCAACTCCTGAAAACTGGCTTCACATGCCTCAGTCCACTCAAACTTCTTCCCCTTCTTCAATAATTCCGTCAAGGCCTTGGCAATCTTGGAAAAGTTTTCAATGAATCTTCGGTAGTATCCTGCTAGACCAAGAAAACTCCATAATTGTTCCACATTCTTTGGCGGCTCCCAATTAGTTAGAGCTGAAACTTTTTCAGGATCCACCGCTATACCCTCCTTGGACACCACATGGCCTAGATATCGGACTTGCTCTAACCAAAACTCACATTTGCTGTATTTGGCATACAACTTATGTTCATGTAGTCTCTGCAATACCAGACACAAATGCTCTTCATGTTCTTTGTGACTCTTGGAGTAGATTAACATATCATCGATGAAAACTACCACAAACTTATCCAGAAAATCCATGAACACTTTATTCATCATATTCATGAAATAGGCTGGAGCTTTGGTTAATCCAAAGGGAATTACTGTGTACTCATAGGAGCCATATCTCGTAACAAATGCAGTCTTGGGTATATTCATTTCTCTAACTTTCATTTGGAGATACCCTGACCGAAGATCGATCTTTGAGAAAACACAAGCACCTTCAGTTGATCAAATAGTTCATTAATCTTGGATAACGGGTACTTGTTTTTGATAGTTTGCTTATTTATATCCCTGTAGTCCGTGACTAGCCTCTGGGTTTGATCTTTCTTTTTAACAAATAAGACTGGTGCTCCCCATGACGCTGAATTTGGACGAATAAATCCTTTCTGATTAAGTTCCTCCAGTTGTTTCTTGAGCTCTTTCAGTTCATCGACGGCCATAGGGTATGGTTTTTTGCTATTGGTCCAGTACCCGGATTCAGTTTGAGGAGAAACTCTACATCTCTATCGGGCGGCATTCCCGGTAGTTCTTCCGGAAAAACTTCTGGGTATTCCTTGACAATAAGCACATCACCAAGGCTAACCCCCTTAAGAGAATTTAGCCTAACTTTCTTAAGTTCGAAAGTTGATCTGAACTTAATCTTCCTTTTCTCTGGGGTGGTGAGGGTGATTGCTCTATTTGCACAGTCTATGATTCCTTCAAAACGGGTCATCCAATCTATTCCAATGATAACATCCAAGTCTTTGGTTTCTAGGATGACTAAGTCCGTTGGAAAAATGTGCTTACATTTCTTTAAGTCTAACTGTCTGCACCCAGAATTTACTATCATCTCTCCTCCAGGTGAACTTACTCTAATAGGTTTTCCTAGGCTTTTCTCAGCTAGCACATGTTTGTTTACAAAAGCTCTTGATATGAATGAATGCGATGCTCCAGTATCAAATAAGACTAATGATGGAAAAGAATTGAGCAAGAACGTACCAATCACTGCATCGGGTTCATCATGTACTTCTTCCACATTGATGTGGTTCACTTGTCCCTTCAGGAAAGGATTGGGCTTGAAATTTTCATCAGCCTTTCTCTCTGGGTAGTCAGTTGCATAATGCCCCGTCTTCTTGCACTTGAAGCAAGTTACATTAGCCAAGTCTCTCTTCCCTACATAGTTAGGACGGTGATGACAATTTCCATTATTATGGCCATGGTGATGGTTTCCCTTGAATCCACCATTGTTTCCTTTGTATCCTCCATTGCTTCCTTTGTACCCTCCATTGCTTCCTTTGAATCCTCCATTATGGTTATGACCATGATGCTTGTGACCATTTCTGTTGTTGGAGTGATTCCATGGTTTATGCCCACTGCTTTCAGAGGTGTCTTGTCTCTTGTGTGTTCCCTCCGAATGAACCTTTCTTGCATTGAACTTTCTCTTCTTCTCCTTTCTTATGTTGTTGTCCAAAGTGATTGCTTGATCCAACAGAGCTTGATAGTTAGGAGCATAGGCTACTGACAAGGGTATCTTCAATTCTCCCTTAAGTCCATTGAGGAATTTTTCTTTCCTCTTAGCATCAGTGTCAATGTCTTCTGGTGCATACCTTGATAGCATACAGAAGTCATCCATATACTCTTTCAGATTTCTACCTCCCTGCCTCAAGCTGCGATATTCTTCTCTCTTCAGATTCATTATGCCAGAGGAAATGTGAGCATTGCGAAAACCCTCCTTGAAAGCATCCCAAGTCATGCCCTCTAGAGGATGTGTCACTTGATAAGTCTCCCACCACAGTGCAGCGGGTCCTTCCAGCAGTTGTGCAGTGAATCTCACCTTCTCTGCCTCAGAACACTCAGAAGTCACTAAGTCCTTGTTGATTGAGCAAAGCCAGTCATCGGCCACTATAGGTTCAGTAGCAGAGGAGAACTTATTAGGCCTAAGCCTTAGGAATCTAGCAAGTCTGTCCACTTGAGGTGGTGGTGGTGGAGGTGGCGAATTGTGGTTGTTGTTGTAGTTACTGTTGGTTGCTGCAATGAACTGAGTCATCATGGTCATCAGTTGAGCTTGAGCGGCCATCAGTTGCTGCATGGCATCATTGTTGTCGGGATCGCGATGAGGAGGCATCTGTGAAGTTTTCAGCATGGATAAGTAAAAGATAGATAGAACTGAAAGAAGGAAAATCCTACCCATGCACAAAACAACCAAGTCAAGCAATCAACACACAATAAACAACTTATTTTTTTTTCTTCCTTAGCCATTCGAAAAGGACATTTTAGGTAGATTAAATAACGACAAGTCTGCAAACCAAAACATTCTAACATTATCACACCACAAGTTGGAGATCAATGTTTAAAAAAACGACGAGCTAAACGCGAATAAGACATGGTGGTCCAAGTACTAAGTCTAAATTTCGTCCATGACATATCCTTCATCTTCTTCGACCTCCTCGATGGTGATACCTTCCTTCATGAGGATCTCCTTGTAGTCGTTCACCTCCTTCTCTAAAGCTTCATTCTTCTCCTGTAGCATTGTCTTCTCACGGCGCAGAGTCTCGATCGCTTCCTACTCTAGGGCTTTGATCTTCTCTTGTAGCGTCCTCTTCTCACAGTGTAGAGTCTCAATCACATCTCGATGAGCTTCGAACTCGACGTCGTTGCTCAGAATTTCATCCTTCAAGTTTTTCATCTCCTTGTTCTTGTCTCTAATTCTCTTCTCTTGATTTTGGAACCTCTTCTCTTGAGCACGGAATTTCTCCTCCTGAGCGTTGGCCACTTCTACTTCGGCGTCAATCTTCTTTTGAGTCTCCTTGACTTGGGCCATTATTTTATCATTCTTCAGCAGCTCATCGAGCCTATCCTCTTCTAGTTGCCAGAGGTGAATTTCTAATTCTTGAAGATAAGGGTGCAAGGGATCTGTTTTGCTTTTGTCTTCCTCATTTACAAGGTAGGGTATCCCATCTTCATCACGTTGGCCTAGGATAGCAAAGTAGTGATCCTTTAACTCCTCCTAGAATTTCCCACAAAGACGTCCTATTAGCTCCTGCATGACGAGAGTAAGTCCTTTCTCCAAGGAGTCACTAATCGACTTGTACTGGATGTCTTCGGTCTTGGGTTCAGTCTGGTGCCCGAATTGCATGATGCGAACTCCCCATAAGCAATCCTTGTTCGAGTGCTTCAGCGGACTTGCCTTGATGATAGGTGTTGGAAGCGCCAGTAGTTCCACCAACTCCAGAAGATATCTTCCAAAACGCATGTTCTTGAAGTCCTCTGCGGTTTGATACAAGAAGAACGACATCCTTAAGTTGTAAAAGAAAAAAATGTTAAAACAGAATACATAAGGTAAGAAGTACTAGTCATGATGTAAATAAGTACTTAGCGAAAATAAGGATTCTATTCTACAAGGTGATCAACACTATTATCAACTATTTGTAAATTGGATATTCACTATAGTGACAGAGAGACAAACACCCGGCCAGCCACTTATAATTGTGGAACATGTCTCATGTACGCGGACATGTAAGGTTAGCCTCCGGGCCGCTTCATCTCACTATGCCGCTAGGATCCAACATACTTCAAAGATGGTAATATTTTGATAAAAAAGGGTCTTAACCAATCCTAAGGACTCGAACCTACAGGCAACACTTTGCTCTGATACCATTTTGTAGTGCCCCAACTTTTATTAAAGATGTAGCACATGTGTTAAGTGCTAATCCCTGGATCACTGCCAGCACCACAGTACAAAATATAAAGTATCATTGCATAAGTATCAAATTACTACAACGAGATCCAAAAATAGCTAAGTATAGCTTTATTACAAAGTGCATAGCCATGAAGGCTAGCTAGAATATTCAGAGTTCACAACAAAAGCAAATAACAGTGAGCCTCATCTTCAAGAATGCGCCACAGGCAGACATGTTGGGTGTAGAATAGAGTCCAAACTTATTCTTCATCTGAAGTACGTGCACATTTGAATATGCAGCCCCCAAAGGAGGTCAATACAATGAAGTATTGGCAAGTGACTATGGTGGTTATAAAACGACAAGTCTAATTCTATATGCATATTTGGCTTGGTGGAGTTGTAGGTTGTTTTTGCAGAAAGCAAGTTTTCTCCTATCTTTTTGTAAAGCATTTTTATTTTCAAAGACTTGGCACCAAGGGCTGAACCCCAAGTGCACCAACATTTCTTTCCTTAGTCAAATTTTACTTCATGAAAACGGTGTTGAGATTCTTCCATCCATCCTTGCTGCACGAAGTAGTCCATCACCGTGGACACGGCTAAGTACTCAGATTCTCGACTCTGCAGAGGTTGTGCACTTTCACCTTTAGACTCAATTAACCCAGACATCCTATACACGCGGAGTGCATTAAGGAAATGAGAGAATTGAGACAAGAACTTTCAGAAGAACATCCCAACATTTTATAATGTTCAAAAATCCCTAAAATTTAAAACTTTTGTTTTGATTAAAATAAAATATTAAAATACATAAGAAAACCAACTACAAAAGACTTCAAACATATTGAAAGAGTTTAATATTTCAAATATCTCAGTTTATTATTATTTTCAAAACTTGTTTCAAGTTAAACAATTTATTATCCATTGTATTTCCTTAAAACCTCAATATATAAATGGACAAATGTTTTACAAAATTTCAAACCATTTTCATGTAATACAAAGTTTCTTTATAAGTATTTGTTTTCAACCACTTAGCCATAGCTATTCATAAATTGAAATAATATCAACAAATGTTATTTTAAACTAATTAAAACATTGTCTATTTACTAAATGGTTTTTATTCTTTTACCTGAGTTCAAACATAGTTTTGGAAAGTATAAGTCTATAGTATATAACTTTAAAACCTTCATAGATTTTATAATTAAATTATCCAAATAGGCATTTCATTAATTTTTCAAAACATAAAATAAATTTCATGAATATATTCTATATAAGAAATGATTTAAATTTAAAATCTTGTCCAAAGTTGTTATGAAGTTTGCAAATGATTTGTCTTAATATAAAATATATAGTGGCACAAAATAAAATTTAAATAGAATTGAATCCATTATATTTCCTATTACTTTAAAAATACTTATATTTAGTTATTCCACTATTATACCAAAATAAAGATGAATGGTTAAAGCAAATGAGCTTAAATGACTTAAATTCAAACATATTTGAATATGGGTATTTTACAAATTTTATTTAGCGAAAAGAAAATTTAATTAAGCTATAATTTCAAAATTGATATTAAGTATCAAATTGTATTAAACCAATATTTCAAAATTATTATTTTTAAAATAGTTTTCAAAACATGCCCACTAATGTTTTAAAACATAGATATGAATATTACAAATTTTTAGAAATTTATTTAAATTCATTTGGACATATAAATCAAAAGATATGAATAAATTAAAAAATCAGAAAAAATAAAATTTGCTGATGTCAGCGATGACGTCAGCGTCGTCTTCAACCTCCGGCGTTAATTCCGGCCGAAACTCCTCTCTCCATTGCGGATCAAATCACGGGCGAAACTCGCGGAATTGAATTCTCTGAGTGTGCCTATAAGACCCCCTGCCCCTCCTCCCTCGTTCCCCCTAAAAACCCTAAAGAAACACACCCCCAGGCCGTCCAATCTGCTCGCCGGAATTCTCGGTTTCCGCCGCCGTATTTCTTCCTCTCCGGCCAGGGTAGCACGCCCCCGAGCCCGGGAACCTCTCCATCCTCGTCCTCTCATCCCTACGCATCCTCCTGACACCATCGGTGTTCTGTTTTTGCTCCAGATCGACGTGTTCGTGTTCAACCGAAGGAAACCGCCGCCGTTCCCGCCTCCGGTGAGCATTTGAGAAGGATCAAGCGCACCCCGACACCCACGACTTTGCCATCGACTTCGCGGAGCCCTTCTGAGCGCCAAGGTGAGCTTCGTTGGTCCTAGGAATCCGTAGAATAGGCGCACGTCGCTTGCCCAGATCGTCGCTGTAGGGACCCCTCGAAGCCAGTCCGAGATGCCCACGTTATGTTAAAGATCACGATCCCAATGATCAGTGCATCGCGATCACATAACCAAACATAGGTATCAAAGAGTTACATCATTCAAGTCGTACGAATAAAAATTCTTACAACACAAGGACGGTCATACGACCAAAGTCAACAAGCCTCGTCACGCAGGACGGAATTAACTAAGATAGCGGAAGCTCGTGGCTAGCGGCGGCTCTTAACATCTCCGAGCGCCGATCCCACAAGTGCAGTTGACCAGTGATAGCTAAGTGGCGTAGTCGTCGCCTCCTCATTATAATCTGGACATTTGAATATCCAGGGACAGAGCCACATGAGTACAATTACGTACTCGCAAGACCACCTCTAGGCTTAAATTTTCATGATAATGCAAGAAAACACATTTCGAAAACTGGGAAGGCTCCTTAATACAACTACAGGGCTAATTTTCGAATACAATGATTTTAGGCATAGAGAATACGACATCTCTATATCTTTGTTGAAGAACAACATTTAGAGATAGAATTCTCTTCGCCAAAATACGACATCTCTATATCTTTGTTGAAGAAAATCATTTAGAGATAGAATTCTCTTCTCTTAGATATAGCAAGGACATATCGAAGTTCAAAACTTTCTTTTGTAAAAGTTTATCAAAACCAAGGATAAGGATACCCCTTTTTCCTTCCTTGAGATTGGACTGATTTTCTCCCCGAGACCAATCATCCTCACCCAAATTCCGTACCTCCCAGGTACCTCCTGATTTTCACATAAACAATGCTCCTTTATAAAACAACTTCTTTCTCCAGACGCCCAGTGTGGCCTTTCCAACCGTCCATGACCGCGGACGCGGCTATTCGAATAGATTTACACTCTGTAGAGGTTGTACACTTTTACCCACACCTATCGGTTATTCCGCTGTGTCTGCCACGGCCCGTCATACGACAGCATGCGGGGGTCCGGATAACGCGATCAAAACTTTTCACTATGACTACCCTAGTATCGGGGCCTCCCGGTAGCTTTGTTCTCCTCGGCACCGTGTGCTCCACTAGACCTCTTGGTCTTTCCTCCGGACGCCACACCGCCACGTCAGGAGACCCACCGTAATCGTCCGGCTGTTGGTCCTCAACAGTGTATTGTCTCTTCCGGACGACAACCCGGCTTCGAGGGCCCAGCCCTCATAGAAAGTATGAGAGCCCCAACACTAAAACAGACAAGCTTCCGGCTAAGCCCTACCCATGTCAGGTAGTGTGGTTGCACGGGTTAATTGTTCGGGCGGCAGCAGGGACTTCGAAATTAAACCTCCATCTTCGACTGCTCCCAGCAGCTCGGGTTTTCGCAACATCTCCGAATGCTCTCAGCATCTCGGATTTTCATAAAATATTTCTTTCTCGCTGATTGCTCCCAGCAACTCAGGTTTTCCTCCATAAAACAGTTTTATCAAACAGGTTCCCATCCTATAGTTTTGAGGTAAGGTAACAAAATATACTACTAGAAAACTTAATCTTCTTGACGGAACCTTCAATGATAAGACTCATCAAGTAAAACTCTTTTTATAATACCTACAGCTATTCTAGTAGATAACTTTGGACAAACAATATTTTGTAAAAAAGTTTTCGGGTGGCAAGGCGCCATAAAAGAAGTAAAACATGCATTATTTTATTTTGAAAACAAAACAGGCTACTTCGTCTTGTTCAGAGTACTGTCCCTGGTCTTGTTCTTCAGCGTAGTCGTGCTCAGCTACCTCGTACATGAAAAACAAACGAGACTAGCGTAAGTCCTAAAATGCGAGTTGATAACAATCTAAAGTATATCAACAAACAACAAGCATCACAAACAGAAAACACAACTAATGCATTCAATAGTTATTAGGGGCTGTTTACATGGTTTAAGCATAACTCTTAAGGTGCTGCTCCTAAAATTAAACCCTTCTACCGCATTAGTTCTAACACACATGTGGAGCTCTGAAAATTAGCTGTGCATGAAAATCTATCACCAAACAAGAATTAAAAATCAGATAAGAGCTACTGATGTCAAACTTAAATAGAACATAGGTTCAGTTTTATAGATCTCCTGAATGCATAATTAACCTTTCTGGTGAGATATGAGTTTTCTCTTTAAGTGGAGATTTTATTCACCAATTTTGGATACTCCTAGCTCAAGTTATCCCAGTTTTAAAATAAAGTATACTTCTGACCATTATCTAAGTGCAGAAAATAATAAGAATTATTTTGGTGTCAATCCAGTGGGGTGAGTTAGATAAAACCTGTGGCTATCCCACAAAAATATTTCCAACATTTATCTATGGACAGAGGTGGCTCCACCAATTAAAACTAGACATGTCATAATCTCTGAAATTTCAGAAATGCAATTTAAGAGATTATCTCCCTGTTTTTCAGTGATTTATTCACTAAGAAATAACTAGTTACTGGAAAAATCTACATTTGTAGTATATGATAGTTCCAACTCCTATCTAACACTTCCAAGTGGATTTACCTCAAAAAGTCTTTCTATTTAAGAACTAAAAATCACCAAACACCTACTGAAGTTATTCTTAGACTAAACACAACTTTTGCTAGAGTAATCTCCTGCATGCAAGATTTACCAATTTGGATAGAATTTTTTATAAGCTTTCCAACAGATCCAAGATTTGGATTTACATAACACAAGTTATTAAACAAATGGTGCAATAGATACTTTTTACTAGATTTATTTTAACACTCAACAAGAAACACATTTTGGAACAAATCCAATGCTACATGGTTAAGAAAACGTGCATGCATGCTACAAAATTAATCCGATCATTTTAGCCACTCTAGATTTACCACAAAATATTAAAAGCTTGACTGAAGATTTACTGGAAAAATAATCAGGAAAAGAATAAAAGAAGGGCAGGCCGAATGGGCCAGATCTGGGCCAGATCGGCCAAGAGGCGACGCAGAGCAGCGCGGATCCGCGCGGGGCTGAGCGGGGCCGGCCCAAACGCTGCGCGCGCGCCAGCGAAACGGTAAGCGACCGTGGATCTGGGATCCGACGGTCCAGGATAGATCGGGCGCGGTTCAAAAACAACCGCCGATCTGAAAATCGACGGCCTCAGGCCATCGTCTTCCTCCCGACCGAAAAACACGAGCAGGAGCTCGATAAAACGACGCCGAGCACGGAGGGCTCACCTAGGGCTCACGTATGGACGAAACGGTGGTTGGAGGTGGACGCGGCGTCGAAGGGGAGCTCAGGGGTGGTCGCAGAACTTGCATGCAACGTCGGAGTCCAAGGTGGTGATGACGGCGTCCTCCTCGGGTCGTGGACGAACCAGGTGCTCTCGAGCTGCAACAGAGCCAAGGGAGGAGAGGGGAGTTAGATCCAGCAGAGGGGAAGCCAGAGAACCAAAAATGGCGAGGAATGGTTGAGAGGAACGAGTGCTACGGCAGTTTCCTTCCTTCGGCCACCGAAGGAAATCTCCTCGTCTACAGGGCGAATGAGGGGGAGAGCTTGGTGGTTTTCGCCAGGGGGGGGAGAGGAGTGGGTTGGTAGGAGCCAGGGAGGGGCAGAAATGGACAGGGGAGGGGCTCGGGTGGTTATAACGAGCTCCACCCGATCTAGGGTTAGCTCGGGCAGGAGAGAGGGAGGAGGGTTGTCTCCTCTGTTCTTGCTGGCTCAGGTGGGCGGTGGAGAGGGGGCAGAGAGGGGTTTGGTCGGATGACCAGCCCTAGCCAGTGAGAAGAAGGGAGGTGTCCTTCGGTTGGGTGGAAAAGAGAAGAAAAGAGAGAGGAGGGAGAAGAGGTTGGCCCTAGTCCATGACAGGTGGGACCAGGGGTGAGGGTGTTGTTCTCCTCTTCAGCAGGTGGAGTGGAAAAGAGTGAGAGAGAAATAAAAGGTGAAAGCTTTGAGTAGATTGCTCAAATGAATTTAAAATCCTAAGTTTGAATTATTCAAACATGACCCACAAAGATAAAATGGGTCAACACCCCAAACTTACCTAAATTAAGAGAGGGTGCTGAATTTACAAATGCCTAAGTCAATTATCTCATTTAGCTTTTAAAGAAAAGAAAACTTTTAGTGATAAAGAAAAGAATATCTCAAATGGTCATGTTAATTTGATGGTCACAACAGCTAATGATATTTATGTGCAAACAAGCCCTTTTGAGAAAATTTAGGACAGGGTAAGAAAATATACAATACCTAGATCACAATGGTTCAAATGCATGCCAAAACCATTTATGGTTTGCTTAATAATAGCTCCTAGTTTGGCTAAGTTTTATCAACCAAGAAGATCCTAACAGTGGATATTTTAATTTTGGTGAGATGTGATTTTAGTGTTTTCAATATCAGGGAACACTAGTGGAGCTCAACAAGCATAAGATGTGCAAACAAATTAAATCATTTCTCAAACTTCTACACACAAAAGTTTCTACAAGAGGTGCAAATCTAGAATAACACCACAATACTAAAGCTAAGAGAATTGGGGTGTTACAGACCTTCCCCCCTTAGGAGAATCTCGTCCCCGAGATTCCAGATTTGAAAAGGAGAGAAAACCAGGAAATTCATGCTCCAAATACTCTTCACGCTCCCAGGTGGCTTCTTCCTCCGAATGGTTGCTCCATTGGACCTTCAGGAACCGGATCTTCCGTCTCCGGGTCAGACGGACGTCTTCAGCAAGAACACGAAGTGGTCGTTCTCGATAAGTGAGATCATGATTGAGAACAATGGTGCGATGATCTACCTCCTGATATGAATGAGTATCACCAGGAACTTGCAGACACTTCCGGAGTAGTGATACATGAAATACATCATGGAATCCTGACAGATGGGGTGGCAGGTCTAGCTGATATGATACTTCTCCTCTTCGACCGCTTACTCTAAAGGGACCAATATATCTCGGAGCCAATTTTCCCTTCACATGAAAACGTTGCATTCCCTTGAGTGGAGTAACACGCAGGTATACCATATCACCAGTTTTGAAACTAAGTTCCCGCCTCCTAGAATCGGCATAACTCTTCTGCCTGGACTGAGCGGCCTTAAGACGGTCGTGAATGAGTTGAACTTGCTCTTCGGCTTCCCTCAGGGCGTCAACTCCAAAAATCTTGCTGTCTCCTGTTTGCGACCAGTTCAAGGGTGTACGGCATCTGCGCCCGTACAAAGCCTCAAATGGTGCCATCCTTAGACTGGCTTGATAGCTGTTGTTGTATGAAAACTCAGCAAACGGCAAGCAACTATCCCATTTGGTCCCATAAGCTAAAACACAAGATCTAAGCATGTCCTCTAAGATCTGGTTGATTCTTTCTGTTTGTCCTCCTGTCTGAGGGTGATAAGTAGTACTGAAAAAGAGTTTGGTTCCGAGCTCCTCCTGAAGCTTAGTCCAGAATCGAGAAGTGAATTGGGTTCCTCGATCTGATACAATAGTCTTAGGTATTCCATGAAGGCTGACGATACGGGACATGTATAGATCTGCGAGCTGATCCGATCGATGGGTGGTCCGCACAGGTAAGAAATGTGCAACCTTGGTGAGTCTATCCACGATAACCCAAATAGCGTCATGCCCACGATTGGATCGGGGTAATCCAGTGATGAAATCCATGCCAATTTCATCCCATTTCCACTCGGGCAACTTGAGAGGTTGGAGTAACCCAGCGGGTCGCTGGTGTTCTACCTTGATCCTTTGTCAGATGTCGCAACTCTGGACGAAGAGTGCAATCTCGCGCTTCATGCCATGCCACCAGAAATTCTGCTTCAAATCCTGGTACATCTTGGTTCCACCGGGGTGGATAGAATACAAAGTCTCGTGAGCCTCCTTCATAATTAACTGCTTCAAAACAGGATCTGACGGTAGGCAGATGCGTCCCTTGTACCAAACAATACCGTCAGAGTCGATGGTGAACCCAGGGACTTCCTCTTTGTCCAATCTTCTTTTGATGCCCTCAACGCTTTCGTGACCCTTCTGTGCTTGCTTGATCCGCTCCCATAAGGTGTGTTGCAACAGGAGTTGATCGACTGCCCCATAACTGACTACTTCGATACCCAACTTATCAAGCTCTTCCCAGAGTTCTGGCTGTCGAATCTTGATCATGGAGTTGAATGAACACGGCTGACGGCTAAGGGCATCAGCCACAACGTTAGCTTTTCCAGGGTGGTAATGGATGTCCAAGTCATAATCCTTGATGAGTTCTATCCATCTTCGCTGCCTCATGTTCAAGTCCCTCTGGGTGAAGATGTACTTCAGTCTCTTGTGATCGGTGTAAATTTCGCAACGGTTGCCCATCAGAAAGTGCCGCCATGTCTTGAGTGCATGGACCACTGCAGCAAGCTCTAGGTCATGGGTTGGGTAATTTTGCTCATGCTTGCGGAGTTGACGCGACGAGTATGAAATCACCTTGCCCTCTTGCATAAGGACACAGCCAAGTCCGAGTTTGGAGGCATCGCAATAAACCTCACATCAGGCATGGTTAAGATAGGTGCGGTAGTAAGGCGCTCTTTTAGTTCCTGGAAGCTGGCTTCACATTTGTCGGTCCAAACGAACTTCTGATCTTTCTTCAATAGTTGGGTAAGAGGCTTGGCGATACTCGAAAATCCTTCAACAAATTTGCGGTAATAACCAGCTAATCCAAGGATGGACCTCACTTCGGTTATGTTGGTAGGGGTCGGGAAATCAAGGATGGACTTGATGTGGTTTGGGTCAACAGATATTCCTCCAGCCGAGATAACATGACCAAGAAATCCTACTTCCTTCAACCAGAACTGACACTTGCTGAACTTAGCATACAACTGATGTTCTCGAAGGGTATCGAGAACCAACCTCAGATGCTCTTCATGCTCCTCCTCCGACTTGGAGTAGATCAGGATGTCGTCAATAAAGACAACCACAAATTTATCCAAGTAATCCATGAACACCTTGTTCATCAGATTCATGAAATAGGCTGGAGCATTGGTCAGGCCAAATGACATTACTGTGTACTCAAACAATCCGTATCGAGTGACAAAGGCCGTCTTAGGGATATCAGATTCTCTGACTTTCAACTGATGGTAACCGGTGCGGAGATCGATCTTGGAGAAGACTCGAGCTCCATTGGGTTGATCAAATAGATCTTCGATCTTGGGTAGGGGGTACTTGTTTTTAATAGTCACATCATTCAACTTACGGTAATCCACGCACAAGCGAGTGGTACCGTCCCTTTTATCCACGAAAATGATTGGTGACCCCCAGGGTGAAGCACTAGGGCGGATCATCCCTTTTCTAAGCAGGTCATCCAACTGCTTCTTTAGTTCCACCAACTCCTCGGGGTTCATCCGGTAAGGTTTTTGAGCTATAGGGCCAGTACCGGGTACCAACTCAATGATGAACTCAATATCCCGATCCGGTGGCATACCGGGTAACTCTTCGGGAAAAACATCCGGGTACTCACATACTACCGGTACCTCTTCCAAAATGGCTCTAGCTACACTCTTATGGCAATGACTTGAGGTGGAGTGGTAGGTTGAGAAGTGTGTAATCTCCTCTCCTTCCGGGGTGGTTAGTGTGACAGACTTGTTGGTGCAATCAATTTTTCCCCGGTTAACTGCCATCCAATCCATTCCTAAAACCACTTCTATTCCTTGCTTTCCTAATACCACTAAATCCGCATGGAATCGGGCTCCTTGAATTTCCACATGAGTCTCCTTGCAAGATACAATGGCTTTAGTAGTGGCCCCCGGAATTTGCACTCTCATAGGACGATTCAACAAAGTTGGAACCATACCACTTTTCCTAACAAATGGCTCCGTAACGAAAGAATGGGAAGCTCCCGAATCAAATAAAACCGAGGCAGGAACTGAGTTGACAGGGAACGTACCCATAACCAGATCTGGTGCCTCCTGAGCTTCTTTTGCACTGATATGATTCAGATGTCCTCGGGTGACAGGGGCTGCTTTCTTGGGATACGGGTTCTTGCCTCCAGGTGGACCGGGTGGCCCTTGATTCATCTTTGTCGCATTAGGGCGACCACCGGCGGGCTGTCTAGTGGGACACTCCCGCGAGAAGTGTCCAGGTTGTCCACGAGTGAAACACCCTCCTGTGGGCTTCGGAGCAGGCGGCCTGTTAAAGTTGAGGCCGGGGTTGGAACCACTTCCAGGACGAGGTGCAGGCGGGCGAGGAGAGTAGCTGGGTCTTGGTGCAAAGGTTGGAGGCCTTGGTGATGGATAAGAAGGCCTCGGTGGAGGTGAAGGGCGCGGACGGGGATAACTTCCAGTTGGGCTGCTGCTGCTACTGCCTTGCTGCATCAGTTGGCGACGCTTGCGGTTGTCAAACGAAGCCTTGCGCTTGTGTTCCATCATAATGGCTGCATCCGCCAAGGATTCCAGGTCAGTGAACGGCATCACCACCAGAATGCACTGCATTACATCATGAAGTCCATTCATGAACCTCTCTTTCTTCTTGTCCTCAGTATCGGTATCGGTGGGCGCATACCTCGCTAGAGAAGTAAACTTCTCCAAGTACTCACTCACCGACATCCCGCCTTGCTTGAGCTGCAAGAACTTTTCTCGCATGATACTGACGAGTCCAGAGGGCACATAACGCTTCAAGAACTTGGTCATGAACGCTGGCCAAGCCACAACTTCCTCCGGCGGCAACAGGGCACGAATGGCCTCCCACCACGCTCGGGCAGACCCAGAGAGGTAGTGAGTGGCGTAGACCAGCTTCTCATTGTCACCCACTTGGGCGACCCTCAGGTTGTTTTCTATAGTACGGATCCAGTCATCAGCATCCAGTGGCACTTCACTCTTGGAGAAAACTGGAGGATTGGTGTTCTGAAAGTCACGAAGCTTGGAGCGGGGTTCTTCATTCCCTTGGCCGCCATTCTGGTTGACGGCAATCTGAGCAAGATGATGCAGGGTGGCAATGTTGGCATTCCTCTCGGTGCGAGCTGCCTCGCGATCCTCCATGAGAAGACGGAGCACTTGAGCCATAGATGGCTCGGGTGGTGGGGGTGGTGGTGGATCCCTTGCCATTCTGAATTTCAGAATAAAACACACATTAATTATTCTACTTAGAAATTTTAAAACAGGTTTTGAAAAAGGGTTCATCAAGCATACACAGAAACATACAAATTTCAGCAAGACATTTCTCATAAGAAGACATGATTCCATTTCATAGCAAGGTTCCAAAAGCATCATCACATAGTTCACAACCACAAAACACAGACTCACATAGTCTTACAATAATTCTGACACACACTCATGCTAACTAGACCACACAATCGCATCCACTTATCGCGATGGTTCGGCCCTAACCCAAAAGATACTGCGCAACTAACTACTCCACATCCACGTCAGCGTCACTGTCAAAGGGTGGCTCGTCGGGGTCCTCGTCCTCAGACATCACAGCTCCCGAGACCTCACCGTCCTCGCCTCGAAGGTCATCGTCGTCCTGCTCGCTCACGGGCTCCATATCCATATCCTCCGTAGGGTCCTCATCATCAGGCAGGAGATCGTCATTATCCTTGCTCAGAGCCTCCACCTCGCTCTCCAGCTCGCTGATCCGCTCGTCACGGGCATCAACGGTCGACCTGAGCATGTCAACCATCCCGTCAAGCTTTAACCTGTAGAAGCGAGTAGTCTGGAGCCGCGCAAAGGTGGAACGGTGCTCCTTGCGCTCCATCTTGAGCTCTGCCTGCGACTCCACTAAGCGCTCCTCCGAGGTCTTGAGCTTCAGCTCCACGGTCTTCAGCTTGTCCTGAGACGCCTTGAGTTGCGCCTCCAAGTCCTCGATCCTCAGCTCAGCTGCCGAGATCCGCACCTCAGCACCGTCGTGATTCAGACGGTGAAGACCACTCTCGAAACGACTAGTGACCAGCTGGGACTGGGTATACTCGACGAGGAGTCCCAGCTCGGCCAAGTGGTTCCCGAAAGTGGGGTGGGGACGCGGCGGCACAGGGTTACTCTGCTCGTCCAAGCCAGAGTAAAACTCAAAACGGGTGCCGCCCAGCTCGGAACTGTGAGCACACACCAAGCGGGCAAGAGCCCTCTGCAGCACGGTGACGAACGCCCCCATCTGAGTCGATGCAAGGGCATCCTCAGTCCGCTCCTCGGCGAAGGGTGGCACCAACGGTCCTCGAAGGATGCACCTCACAGTCCAGGACATCTCGTCTCCAACCATGGGTAGACAGCGCCCAATCAGCAGCTCTGGTAGCGGACGCCTCAAATGCCTGGTCAGCTGGAGTAGGTCTGCCTGGAACAGACGCGAAACTCCAGTGTCGGGCACAACTCCCAACTGAATAGACGACGAGAACTCTCCGCTCATCTACACAAATTTTTTAATGGAGGTTTAATTAGTGAACGATGTACAAAATTTTAAACAGGTAAAATCATAAGATTTAATGCAGGTATAATATTAATCAGTGAGTAATAACAGAGGGGAGGGAGGAGTAGCAGTATATTCTGCACATTTTTAAGTATTTCTCTCCTAACTATTTAGGAAAACATTTTCGTGTGACGTCGACGCCCAACCTAACTAAAGTCTCCTAAGGTCAACGATGGCTCTGATACCAAGTCTGTAAGGACCACTCGGACAAGTCCGAGATGTCCACGTTATGTAAGAGATCACGATCCCAAAGATCAGTGCGTCGCAATCACATAACCAACATAGGTATCAAAGAGTTACATCATTCAAGTCGTACGAATAAAAGTCTTACAACACAACGACGGTCATACGACCAAAGTCAACAAACCTCGCCACGCAGAGCGGAATTAACTAAGATAGCGGAAGCTCGTGGCTAGCGACGGCTCTTAACATCTCCGAGCGCAGATCCCACAAGTGTAGTTGACCGGTGACAGCTAGGTGGCGAAGTCATCGTCATACACCTCCTGCTCGATGTAGGCCTCCTCATTATAATCTGGACATTTGAATATCCGTGGACAAAGCCACATGAGTACAATTACGTACTCGCAAGACCACCTCTATGCTTATGTTTTCATGATAATGCAAGAAAACACATTTCGAAAACTGGGAAGGCTCCTTAATACAACTACAGGGCTTATTTTCGAATACAATGATTTCAAGCATAGAGAATACGACATCTCTATATCTTTGTTGAAGAAAAACATTTAGAGATGGAATTCTCTTCTCTTAGATATAGCAAGGACATATCTAAGTACACAACTTTCATTTGTAAAACCATGAAAAGCACTAGGATGAGGATACCCCTTTTTCCTTTCTTGAGATTGGACTGATTGTCTCCCCGAGACCAATCATCCTCACCCAAATTCCGTACCTCCCAGGTACCTCTTTATTCCACAGAAACACGATCAAAGCTTTCCACTATGACCGCCCTAGTACCGGGGCCTCCCGGTAGGTTTAAATTCTCCTCGGCACCGTGTGCTCCACTAGACCTCTTGGTCTTTCCTCGGGACGCCCCACCGCCACGTCAGGAGACCCACCGTAATCGTCCGGCTGTTGGTCCTCAACAGTGTATTGTCTCTTCCGGACGACAACCCGGCTTCGAGGGGCCCAGCCCTCATAGAAAGTATGAGAGCCCCAACACTAAGACAGACAAGCTTCCGGCTAAGCCCTACCCATGTCAGGTAGTGTGGTTGCACGGGTTAATTGTTCGGGCGGCAGCAGGGACTTCAAAATTAAACCTCCATCTCCGACTGCTCCCAGCAGCTCGGGTTTTCGCAACACCTCCGAATGCTCTCAGCATCTCGGGTTTTCATAAAATATTTATTTCTCGCTGATTGCTCCCAACAACTCAGGTTTTCCTCCATAAAACAGTTTCATCAAACAGGTTCCCATCCTATAGTTTTGAGGTAAGGTAACAGAATATACTACTAGAAAACTTAATCTTCTTGATGGAGCCTTCAATGACAAGACTCATCAAGTAAAACTCTTTTTATAATACCTACAGCTATTCTAGTAGATAACTTTGGCCAAACAATATTTTGTAAAATAGTTTTCGGGTGGCAAGGCGCCACAAAAGAAGTAAAACATGCATTATTTTATTTTGAAAACAAAACATGCTTGATAAAATAATAGGGTTTCATTATAGTGGTGAGGTGGGCTTTCCTTGCTCAGAGTACTGTCCCTGGTCTTGTTCTTCAGCGTAGTCGTGCTCAGCTATCTCGTACTGCTCTTCCTCGGGTTGCGATTCTCCCGTAACATGAAAAACAAACGAGACTAGCGTAAGTCCTAAAATGCAAGTTGATAACAATCTAAAGTATATCAATAAACAACAAGCATCACAAACAGAAAACACAACTAATGCATTCAATAGTTATTAGGGGCTGTTTACATGGTTTAAGCATAACTCTTAAGGTGCTGCTTCTAAAATTAAACCCTTCTACCACATTACTGCTGACAAACATGTGGAGCTCTGAAAATTAGCTGTGCATGAAAATCTATCACCAAACAAGAATTAAAAATCAGATAAGAGCTACTGATGTCAAACTTAAACAGAAGATAGGTTCTGTTTTATAGATCTCCTGAATGCATAATTAACCTTTCTGGTGAGATCTGAGTTTTCTCCTTAAGTGGAGATTTTATTCACCAATTTTGAAATACTCCTATCTCAAGTTATCCCAGTTTTAAAATAAATTATACTTCTGACCATTATCTAAGTGCAGAAAATAATAAGAATTATTTTGGTGTCAATCCAATGGGGCGAGTTAGATAAAACCTGTGTCTATCCCATAAAAATATTCCCAACATTTATCTATGGACAGAGGTGGCTCCACCAATTAAAATTAGACATGTCATAATCTCTGAAATTTCAGAAATGCAATTTAAGAGTTTATCTCCCTGTTTTTCAGGGATTTATTCACTAAGAAATAACTAGTTACTGGAAAAATCTACATTTGTAGTATATGATACCTCCAACTCCTATCTAACACTTCCAAGTGGATTTACCTCAAAACGTGTTTCTATTTAAGAACTAAAAATCACCAAACACCTACTGAAGTTATTCTTAGAGTAAACACAACTTTTCCTAGGGTAATCTCCTGCATGCAAGATTTACCAATTTGGATAGAAATTTTTATAAGCTTTCCAACAGATCCAAGATTGTAAGATTTGGATTTACAGAACACAAGTTATTAAACAAATGGTGCAATCGATACTTTTTACTAGATTTATTTTAACACTCAACAGGAAACACATTTTGGAACAAATCCAATGCTACATGGTTAAGAAAACGTGCATGCATGCTACAAAATTAATTCCGTCATTTTAGCCACTCTAGATTTACCACAAAAGATTAAAAGCTTGACTGAAGATTTACTGGAAAAATAATCAGGAAAAGAATAAAAGAAGGGCAGGCCGAACGGGCCAGATCTGGGCCAGATCGGCCCAGAGGCGACGTAGAGCAGCGCGGATCCGCGCGGGGCTGAGCTGGGCCGGCCCAAACGCTGCGCGCGCGCCGGCGAAACGGTAAGCGACCATGGATCTGGGATCCGACGGTCCAGGATAGATCGGGCGCGGTTCAAAAACAACCGCCGATCTGAAAATCGACGGCCTCAGGCCATCGTCTTCCTCCCGACCGAAAAACACGAGCAGGAGCTCGAGAAAACGACGCCGAGCACGGAGGGCTAAACTAGGGCTCGCGTATGGACGAAACGGTGGTTGGAGGTGGACGCGGCGTCGAAGGGGAGCTCAGGGGTGGTCGCAAAACTTGCATGCAACGTCGGAGTCCAAGGTGGTGATGATGGCGTCCTCCTCGGGTCGTGGACGAACCAGGTGCTCTCGAGCTGCAACAGAGCCAAGGGAGGGGACGGGAGTTAGATCCAGCAGAGGGGACGCCAGGGAACCAAAAATGGCGTGGAATGGTTGAGAGGAACGAATGATACGGCAGTTTCCTTCCTTCGGCCACCGAAGGAAATCTCCTCGTCTACAGGGCGAATTAGGGGGAGAGCTTGGTGGTTTTCGCCAGGGGGGGGGAGAGGAGTGTGTTGGTAGGAGCCAGTGAGGGGGAGAAATGGACAGGGGAGGGGCTCGGGTGGTTATAACGAGCTCCACCCGATGTAGGGTTAGCTCGGGCAGGAGAGAGGGAGGGGGGTTGTCTCCTCTGTTCTTACTGGCTCAGGTGGGCGGTGGAGAGGGGGCAGAGAGGGGTTTGGTCGGATGACCAGCCCTAGCCAGTGAGAAGAAGGGAGGTGGCCTTCGTTTGGGTGGAAAAGAGAAGAAAAGAGAGAGGAGGGAGAAGAGGTTGGCCCTAGTTGACAGGTGGGACCAAGGGTGAGGGTGTTGTTCTCCTCTTCAGCAGGTGGAGTGGAAAAGAGTGAGAGAGAAATAAAAGGTGAAAGCTTTGAGTAGATTGCTCAAATGAATTTAAAATCCTAAGATTGAATTATTCAAACATGACCCACAAAAATAAAATGGGTCAACACCCCAAACTTACCTAAATTAAGAGAGGGTGCTGAATTTACAAATGCCTAAGTCAATTATCTCATTCAGCTTTTAAAGAAAAGAAAACTTTTAGTGATAAAGAAAAGAATATCTCAAATGGTCATGTTAATTTGATGGTCACAACAGCTAATGATATTTATGTGCAAACAAGCCCTTTTGAGAAAATTTAGGACAGGGTAAGAAAATATACATGACCTAGATCACAATGGTTCAAATGCATGCCAATAACCATTTATGGTTTGATTAATAATAGCTCCTAGTTTGGCTAAGTTTTATCAACCAAGAAGATCCTAATAGTGGATATTTTAATTTTGGTGAGATGTGATTTTAGTGTTTTCAATATCAGGGAACACTAGTGGAGCTCAACAAGCATAAGATGTGCAAACAAATTAAATCATTCCTCAAACTTCTACACACAAAAGTTTCTGCAAGAGGTGCAAATCTAGAATAACACCACAATACTAAAGCTAAGAGAATTGGGGTGTTACAGTCGCCGCCGCGGAAAAGTCCTCCGGCAAGTTTTTCCGGCGAGTGGCGCCGCTCCTAGTTGGTCAACGCAATCGGGGCCGTCCGATACAAATCTTGTGGTTAGGATTAGATCACTTAAATCGAACCGGTACTTTAGATCTGGACTGCCAGATCCAGATCCAACGGCCCAGATCTAATGACTTATCAACGTCAGATCCGCGTCAGCAGCACAGTCAGTGCCCAGTCAGCGCTGACGTGGAAAATGATTTTTCTCGATTTAGTTAATTGGCAGTTTTGCAGAAAAGACCCTGCACATTAGTTTTATCATATATTTTTCTCTGTTTATCCAAATTTGATTTAGTTTAAAATATTCAAATTTCAAATGGATGATTTGAGTATTTTTGGCATAACTTTAAATCTATAAATTCATAAATTGCAAATAAAATTGTTTTAGAAACTTTATAATATTATGATGCCTCTGTTATAAAATAATTTTGAGAATTATTTTGATAATTTAATAGTTATATGTTTATATTGAATAACTCGAGTAATTTTGATATAACTTTTAATATAAACAATATTTTTGGAATAAATCCAATTGCTATAAATTTCTTTAAATCCCCTCTGTATATTAACACTATTTTTAAAATTTTGTTTGAAAAATTTAATCACAGAAAACTTAATCTTATATTTATTCATTTTATTATATTTTGCAAAAATAGAAATTTATTAAATTGCATTTATAGCCTAATGCATACTTTATAAATATCACAAATTTTGTATGATATTTCTTAGGATTAAAAATTGCATTGCATGCATAACTTATTTTCACATATGGATATATTTCCCATAGAAAATCTCTTCATTATTTTCTCTAAGTTAGGTTTATTTTCAAAACTTAGTATTTTGATAAAAGTGCTATGCACTAGACACTTAGGATATTCAACATGGAGCTAGAAGGCCAATGAAGGACTTAGCCAAAACAAGACTTCAGAAGTATCTTCGAGGAGTTGAAGCACTTAGAAGAAAATCAAGAAGAAGTGCATGAAGACCAACCAATAATATTTTCTAAGTCTTGCTCCCTCTCCCTCCCCTTCTGAGTTTTCATGAAGACTAAGTTAAAACCCAAGACCAACCTCGATGATACAAGAATTATCAAGTGTGAAGAATTATCAAGTCTACCAAAGAATTCAATCAAGACACCACCAAGAAGCAAGTTACAAGTCTGGAGATGAAGCCTGGAAGACCAACTACACTTTTCTTCCTATCTTTTCCCTCCTTCCTAATCTAGACTTAAACAACTTGATCATGTTATTAACATCTTGAAGTTTGTTGGATCCCAGCGGCATAGTGAGATGAAGCGGCCTGGAGACTAACCTTACATGTCCACGTACATGAGACCTGTTCCACAACCTAAGTGGCTTGCCGGGTGACTGTCTCTCTCACTATAGTTAATATCCAATTTACAAAGAGTTGATAATAATTGTCGATCACCTTGAAGAATAGACTTAGTATTTTCCTCTAAGTATTTTTGCACATCATGCATAACATATTTTTGTATTGTTACTTTGTTAGTATGTTTATGTGTGTTTTGTTTGATGTGTTAGAAATTTCGGAGGGAAACGACAACTGTTGCAGCTGTTGTTGCTATTCTTCTTGTTGCCAAGGCAAGTGGCACACCTCATAAATTCCCAAGTATTTTTATATGCATAAGTAGAATTATTTTCCTAAGCATGTGTAGGACTTAGTAGTATTGCTATGCAAGACATGTTTAGAATTCCCTATTCCATTGTGTCTAGGTACCTATGAAATGACTTAGTAGAATTTTGATGCTATGCAATTGATGAAAGGTATAACAAAATCTTAAGTGGCTACTCAGGACCATGTCAATGAGGGTTTTCACCTGAGATAGTCTCTACTATACTTGGGATCATAGTATGTGGGGGTTTTCACCTGGGAGTGCACATCCACTAAGTTAATGAATCATCCGGGTGGAATGTTGAGTGGCTACTCAGGACCATGTCCATGAGGGTTTTCACCTAAGATAGTTTCTACTATACTCAGGATCATGAACGTGGGGGTTTTCACCTGAGAGCACACTTGTAGAAGGCCACCCAGGAACAAAGGGAATGGAAATAAGTGAAGAACTTGAAGAGAAAACTCCAAGTGAAGACTTCAACTGATCAAGGACGCCAACGGAGGATTCCCAACATTCTAATTTCTTAAATAAAATTTTGATAGATGAACAATAGTGAACTACTCAGGACCATGTTCATGGGGGTTTACACCTAAGATAGTTTCTACTATACCTAGGACCATGTTCATGGGGGTTTACACCTAAGATAGTTTCTACTATACCTAGGACCATGTTATGTGGGGGTTTTGACCTGAGGGTACACTTAGATGGGTGAGCTACTCAGGACCATGTCTATGGGGGTTTTCAACTAAGATAGTTTTCACTATACTTAGGACCATAGTATGTGGGGGTTGTTACCTGAGAGTGCATTCAAGGATGGACCATCTTTTGGTTCACTGGAACTTGCCAGTGTTGCTAATTATGATGTTGAAACTGTTTTATAAAGTGATAGGATAAAACTGGCTTTACGCAAAATAGCCTTGGAACTCCACCAACCAAATATGCATATAGGCTATAGAGTTATTCCATTAAGTCTCCACCATAGTGTCACTTGCCAGACTCCATTTTTAATGGAATCTGACCCAAGTTGTTGCAATATTTTTCTTATTGCAGATTGATCAGATGACGAGTGAGGTTTTGTTTAAAGGTTTCGAGTCTGCAACCAACATGTTTTCGCCTGTTGCAACATGAATGTGATGGAGATTCACTGCTATTGTATTTCCAATGTTTACTCTTTCAACGCTAGCTTTATGCTATGCAACTTGTATTGAATATTTTATAAGTCTGGATCATCTATGTAATAAAATTGATACTTTGTTGTGATATTACATCGTAAACTGTGTGTGCAAATGAATTGATCCAGTGATTTTCACTATACATAAGTATCTGCCTTATTTCGAAGTGCAGGTACACTACAGATGGTATCAGAGCACTGTGTTGCCTGTAGGTTCGAAACCCTAGGTTTGGATAGAAATAGGATTTGGCCATAGGATTAAAATCTATTTCATTCACTTTGCTGAAAATAAGAACTTTTCAAACACCATTCTTGTAACAATCTTAACTATTTACTTTCTAAGTTTCTTCTCTTGTTTCTTAGATGACAACCCAATACTTCATACCTCATTCTTTGATTCAGCAAGATATGCAGCATGGAGAGCGATCGAGTACCTTGCAGAAAGACTTCGTTTTAGACTTCACAACACCCTGAAGTATCTTGAAGAACTCAAGGAAGTTGAGGAAGAACTCGAGGCACTCAAGAAAAAGATATATTAGACCACCTATCCCTTATAATAATGAGATCCGTTGATGTATTGACCTATCAAATTGTGGTATGGCAGTACTATCAATTTTGTCTTTCCAAGACATTGGTGTGTTTCATTCGATAAACGATTAGTTCGATTTCTCAAAAGAAGTTTGAAATTTTCACGTATCGTGTTGCTGGTGTTTGAACCTTGTTGCTTGATGCTGGTTAGATGTTGGTTGCAATGATTTGTATTGATCTTCTTATATAAGTTAGAATATTTTGAGTACCAACAAAACTTTTCTATTAAGGGTGGTAGCTACCGAGATAATTCAAACCCAGTCACTTAAAACGAGAGATCCCAAACTATCTTTCCTTCTAGCCTCCCTGATCAGAAAAATCATCCCCTGCTAGTTTTGAAATTTTCATGTCAGAAATTATATTCTCAAAAACTCCCCCTCTCGAGTTATCATAGTCATTCTAAGAAATTGCTTTTCTTTCTAGCCTCTCCGAATCTTGGGGACGAGATTCCTTTTAAGGGTGGTAGTCTGTAACATCCCAACATTTTATAATGTTCAAAAATCACTAAAATTTTAAACTTTTGTTTTGATTAAAATAAAATATTAAAATACATAAGAAACCAACTATAAAAGACTTCGATCATATTGAAAGAGTTTAATATTTCAAATATCTCAGTTTATTATTATTTTCAAAACTTGTTTCAAGTTAAACAATTTATTATCCATTTTATTTCCTTAAAACCTCAATATATAAATGGACAAATGTTTTACAAAATTTCAAACCATTTTCATGTAATACAAAGTTTCTTTATACGTATTTGTTTTCAACCACTTAGCCATAGCTATTCATAAATTAAAATAATATCAACAAATGTTATTTTAAACTAATTAAAACATTGTCTATTTACTAAATGGTTTTTATTCTTTTACCTGAGTTCAAACATAGTTTTCGAAACTATAAGTCTATAGTATATAACTTTAAAACCTTCATAGATTTTATAATTAAATTATCCAAATAGGCATTTCATTAATTTTTCAAAACATAAAATGAATTTCATGAATATATTCTATATAAGAAATGATTTAAATTTAAAATCTTGTCCAAAGTTGTTTATGAAGTTTTCAAATGATTTGTCTTAATATAAAATGTGAGGACCCCTCTGACTAACCGTCAGAGATGTAAACAGATCACGATCCCAATGATCAGTGCATCGCGATCACATAACCAACATGGTATACAAAGTTACATCATACAACTCGAATAGTATAAGACTTACATAAATAATGGTCTCATGACCAAGTCTGCAAACATCGTCGCACTTGACGAATATTTACTAAGGTTCAGCGGGAGCTTCGGCTAGCGTCGACCCTCGTCACGTCCTGCCGCATTCCCACAGAGCAGTTGAGCGGGACACTCAGTTGGCGTAGTCGTTGGCGTACTCCTCCTTCTTGTCGTACATCTCCTCATTTCAACCTGGACGTTTGAATATCCAGGGACACAGCCATATGAGTACATTTACGTACTCGCAAGACCACCTCTAAGGCTTAAGTTTTCATGATAATGCAAGAAAACACTTTTCAAAAACTGGGATGGCTGCTATATACGACTATAGGGCTTAGTTTTCGAATACCATGATTTTAGACATAGAGAATACGACATTTCTATATCTTTGTTGAAGAAAAACATTTAGAGATAGAATTCTCTTCTCTTAGATATAGCAAAGACATATCCAAGTTCAAAACTTTCTTTTGTAAAACCTTTTAAAACAATAGGATAGGGGTAACCCAATCATCCTCACCCAAATTCCGTACCCTGAGATTGGACTGATTGTCTCCCAGAGACCAATCATCCTCACGCAAATTCCGTACCTCCCAGGTACCTCTTTATTCCACAGAAACACTTTCCTTTTTAAAACAACTTCTTTCTCCAGACGCCCAGTGTGGCCTTTCCAACCGTCCATGACCGCGGACGCGGCTATTCGAATAGATTTACACTCTGCAGAGGTGGTACACTTTCACCAGAAGATTCGGATGGTCTGCCGTGGATCAACCACAGACTGTACATGGACAGCATGCACACATCAGACGGCCGATCCTAACTTCCACTATGTTAATGCTGATATAAGAATATCCTCTTCGAGTGGGTTTGTTCTCCCCGGCACCGAGTGAGCTAGCCGCATTGATCCGGTTCCCCCTAGTCTCACACCGCCATGACAGGAGACCCACCGTTACTTCCCGGTGGCACACGAAGTCCACACTCTGTATGCCCATCCTCTTGCAGCATTCGGTTCCGGGGACTCTAACCCCATCTAGCCAATTGAGGAATATTCGAATACCAACACCAACAAGCTTCCGTTAAGCCCCGTGCCCATTTTGAGTTAATGTGGTTGTACGGGTTAATTGTTCGGGCGACAGCAGGGACTTCGAAATTAAACCTCCATCTCCGACTGCTCCCAGCAGCTCGGGTTTTCGCAATATCTCTGAATGCTCTCAGCATCTTGGGTTTTCGCAACCTCTCCGAATGCTCTCAGCATCTCGGGTTTTCATAAAACATTTCTTTCTCGCTGATTGCTCCCAGCAACTCAGGTTTTCCTCCATAAAACAGTTTTATCAATCAGGTTCCCATCCTATAGTTTTGAGGTAAGTAGTTGAAGGTAGACTACTAGAAAACTTAATATTTTTGATGGAGCCTTCAACAACAAGGCTCATCAAGTAAAACTCTTTTTGCAATACCTACAGTATTCTAGCAGATAGCTTTGGCCAAACAATATTTTGTAAAAAAATAGTTTTTGGGTGGCAAGGTACCACAAAAGAAATTAGACATGCATTATTTTATTTTGAAAACAAAACATGCTTGATAAAAATAATAGGATTCATTATAGTGGTGAGGTGGCTTGCCTGGCTCAGCAATATGTCCTTGGTCTTGGTCTTGATGCTCCTCAGGTTCACTCCTCTCTTCCAGTTCCTTCCCGACTGTATCTAACGTCGTAAACAGAAAAAGGAACAACACTCAGAATACAAGACAATGTCACAAGGACATAACAAACAGCAACCATCGCACAAGACATTTAGCTAACAATCAAAAGCGAACAATTACTTTAGCTAAACAACAATAAACAACAAGGTCCTTAGAGATAAGACAAACAACAGATACTCCTAAGGGAATATACATCACAACTCTGAGTAATAAAAAGGTAGTTCTACATAACACTAAAACAACACATCACTTAGGGTTACTGCATCATTTAACAAGAGCTGTTATATTAGTTTCCGGAAATACTTCAGATAAAAGTTTCTTAGCAGTTCAGGAAATACTTCAGACAAAAGTATATTAATTGTTTAGGAAATACTCCAGACAAAAGTACCTTAACACGCAAGCAAGTATTAATATTAACACTAGCATTGAGCACATTCACAGGCAAAACTGTTACTAGCTCAAGAAACACCTATTATCAAGTAACTAGGCGACAAACAATGGTAACACCTCTATCCAAACCAGTTTATGACTAGGAGCTAAAAAGGTGTATTAAGCCTATTAAATAAGACACTTCAATTAATACCACTTCAACAATTAAACCAAACAATCACACAGTAACAAGTGTTGACAACAATTCTTGAAGTGAACAAACCATTCAACGATCATTACAAAACACAAACAATTACTGTATAATATTTAACACCAAACAATCATTCACATGCATAACACACAAATGAAATAAGTGCAACTCTTAGGAAACAAGATGAACTATGTGAAACTCAAAATGAAGGGACTAGCAATACTTTCAGGAAATTTATTAAGGCTATTAAGGGATAACCTAAGCTTCTGGACTTAAGAGTTACTAAGCACACCAACACATAAAAATTGAGGTAAAACAAGAATTTATCTCATAACACTTATTAGATAAATAAGATGATGTTTAAAGAGATTTAACATAACACACCAACACAATTGATGTGAATAATGCTAAACATATGTAAACAATGCACCACATATTATAAAAGTGGTTTAATCAATTAGTTATTATTGATTTAAGGTTCTGATCTTCAAAAGATGATTATTAATATTTCTACAATTCACATTTGCTAAAAACTGATGATTAAAATCTAATACTTCTATTAGCCAAATGTTGTTGTTTCGGTGGATAAATCATAACTCCTAAGATAAAGTACATAAAGTAGAATCCTTCTACCACAGTACACCTAGCAACCATATGAAGTGGTGAAAACTGGATTTGCATAATAAGCTATTACAAAACAGTAGCTAAAAATTATGCAAATGCTACTGGTATCAAAACCATAATGAATATAGTTTCCGTTTTAGGAATCTCATGTATGCAAGGTTAATTTCTATGGATAGGTACTGGTTTTATCTTTCTGTAGGAATTGGATTCACTTAACTTGGACACTCCTAGTTCCATATATTTCAGTTTTAGTGGAACACACACATTTTACGATTAATAGTGTGCAACACAAGATATGATTTATTTTTAGACAAATCCAACTTTGTAAGATAAACAAAAAGCATATGTACTACACAAAAATACTCCTAAACTATTTGAACAAACATATATAGCTCAAACAATTAGAACTAGACACATGCAAACCACATGAAATAGATATATTATTTTTGAAGTGCAAAAACCTACGGTTTAAGAGAATAATCCACCATGCACAAAATATAAGTTGTAAAAATCTACCAAGCTAGGATATGATGTATACTACTCATATCTAACACATGCAATTGGATTTGCTCCAAAAAGTATCTTTAATAATGAACTAAAAATCACCAAAGTGGTACTGGTGTCAATCTTAAACATGATATAACTTTAGTTATAAACATCTCCTGCATGCAAGGCTTATAGATCTAGGTAGGTATTCTCACTGGCTTTCACTAGAACTAAAGTTTACAAGATTGCACATATCACACTCATACAAATATATTTTTGAGAAGGGACAGTGCCACATGATTGAGAAAACACATAGCTATGCTACAAAATTTATTTCATAATTTTTGCATGCACAGATCCAGCAGAAATGAATAAAATCTAGGCTACCAAATCACTGAAAAATAAATAGAGAGATAAATTGCTTAAAAGGAAAGATTAGAAGGGCCAGATCTGGAGCGGGCTTCTCTGAGCGAGATGGGCCGGCCTAGTGCGCGTCGCGCGCGCGGCGAAGGGCTGCTCGTCCCTGGATCTCAGATCCAACGGCCATGAATAGATCGGGGCTCTTCAAACCTGGGCCGTTGATCCAAAGATCGACGCCTCCAGGTCGTCTCCTTCCTCGGGACGGGAATGCCAGAGGAAACCGGCGGGAGAGAGAGAGAGAAGAAGGGGGCGGCCTCGGTAGCTCACCTATGGGACTCATGGGTCGAAGGAGAGGGGTGCGGGTGGATGCGGAAGGCAAGGGGAGGCGAGGGGTGGCCGCAGTTCCAGCCGGAGAGGTCCCGAATGGCGAGGACGCCGAGGACGCCCGCGACGGGCACTGCGAGGTCGCGGCGGCTCCGGGACTTCTGCAAGGGAACGGGGATGTCAGAGAGATAGCCAGGGAGGAGGGGAGCGTGCAGGAAGAAAAATGGAGTGCAGAGGTGGTCGGAGGTGATGCATTTCCCCGTGCAAATATGCGGAACCGAGGTCAAGATCTTGCGCTCCCGGGTAGGAGGGAGGGAGAGCTTGCTCGCCCTTGGCAGGGGTGAGAGAGGGGAGGTGGGGGAAGCCGAATGGCAAGGAGAGAGGAGCAGAGGGGCTCTCGGGTTTCTTATCGGTCCACCATGGACTTCGAGCACGGGATGGGAGGAGGGGGATGCAGGCCGGGGATTGGCAAGGTTGGGCGGTGTCTGGGAGGTAGGCAGGGATGCAGAGGGGAGTTGGCCGCGCATTGTCTTGTCTCCATGCAAGGATTAAAGAAGAGGGAGGAGAGGTCAGCTCTGCACTAGAGGTGCTCGACAAAATGCCAGAAGGAAAAAGACAAGAGTTTTGGAGCAAGGGTTTTGGTCCAGGGTGAGGGTGAGAGTTTTCTAGGGGTGTGGGAGTTCAATGCACACTCAAACCAACTAGCTGGACACGAGGAGAGGGGTATATTTGAGAGGTTGAAAAATTTGTGGGAGATGTTGATTAGGTGACTTTGCTAAGAAGAACAAGTCAATTCTATGACAAGAAAATTAAGATGCAAGAAGATTTGATTAGAAGGGGCATAGGTGCAGTACTTGGCTAAAAAGATTAGGTAATAAATGAGAAAAGGTTATCTAATAACACACATGTGGTCACCTTATCATGAAGCACTAAAAACAAGCATGAATTTATGATCAAACATTTTTGAATATTTTAAATAAGGTTATGTGTGTATAGTAGAGGTGATAAGGATGAGGTTAGATGAGTTGCATTTCCAAAAAGAATAAAATAAACTATAATGGTCATGTTCTAGAAAGACTAAAAATTAAGGGAAAAGAAGATGGTTATTTCCTATTTGAAAAAGGGTAATATTTGAGTTTCTCCTAGAATCAAACATTATAATAAAGAGTTAAACACACCATTACCATATGGCACAACATTAAAAGCATTAATGGTCTCAATTAAATTATGTAGATAAAATGTTGTCTCATACACCACCACATGAACACACATAAAATAACACACTCATGGGAAACAATTTAAACACATAACATATAGGTCAACCACACAATTGGATTACTAACCATACCTTTAATGTAAATCAAAAATATTTGCGAGGAGGTGATCAACAGGGTAATTCTAGTAGGAATAGAATTAAACAAACATTTTTGGAATTGATTTCCAAGAGCAATAGAAATGGGCTTCTGAAAAGAGAGTTGCTAATATTAGCTACATATAAAACTCAGAATATATTAGGACTTATTATATAGTCCTTTATAGTTTGCAAACATATAGGCTTTGGAAATACTTTTGGTTTCTCAAATGATATATATATATATTTTTTTTGGTGGTTGCGAAAATCAAAACATCAGGGCAAAATAGAGTTTATTAAAAAGAGAATGGGAGAAGATTTGAGGACCATTTCATTTGTTAAAACATTGACTTCAGAGGTCATAGTATAACTAGTTTGAGTTTTAGATGGTTATTATTAAGGAGTGATCAACACAAACATCACCACACATCTTGACTGACAAAGCATACAAGGAAAAGCACATCCATTAACAAAACATTTCACAAAGTTTTTGTTGCCACAAAATTTTGGATCTTTTTATATTTAAGTTTTTTCTGCATCCAAAATTTGGGGTGTTACATAAAATATATAGTTGCACAAAATAAAGTTTAATTAGAATTAAATCCATTATATTTCCTATTACTTTAAAAATACTTATATTTAGTTATTCCACTATTATACAAAAATAAAGATGAATGGTTAAAGCAAATGAGTTTAAATGACTTAAATTCAAACATATTTGAATATGGGTATTTTATAAATTTTATTTAGCCAAAAGAAAATTTAATTAAGCTATAATTTCAAAATTGATATTAAGTATCAAATTGTATTAAACCAATATTTCAAAATTATTATTTTTTAAAAGTTTACAAAACATGCCCACTAATGTTTTAAAACATAGATATGAATATTAAAAATATTTAGAAATTTATTTGACTTCATTTGGACATAAATCAAAAGATATGAATAAATTAGAAAATCAAAAAAAAATGCTGACATCAGCGTCGTCTTCAACCTCCGGCGTTAATTCTGGCCGAAACTCCTCTCTCCATTGCGGATCAAATCACGGGCAAAACTCACGGAATTGAATTCTCCGAGTGTAAATATAAGACCCCCTGCCCCTCCTCCCTCGTCCCCCCTAAAAACCCTAAAGAAACACGCCCACAGGCCGTCCAATCTGCTCGTCGGAATGCTCGGTTGCCGCCGCCGTATTTCTTCCTCTCCGGCCAGGGTAGCACGCCCCCGAGCCTGAGAACCTCTCCATCCTCTTCCCCTCATCCCTGCGCATCCTCCTGACACCATCGGTGTTCTGTTTTTGCTCCAGATCGACGTGTTCGTGTTCAACCGAAGGAAACCGCCGCCGTTCCCGCCTCCGGTGAGCATTTGAGAAGGATCCAGCGCACCCCGACACCCATGACTTCGCCATCGACTTCGCGGAGCCCTTCTGAGCGCCAAGGTGAGCTTCGTTGGTCCTTGGACTCTGTAGAATAGCCGCACGTCGCTTGCCCAGATCTTCACCGCCGCGGGAAAGGCCTCTGGCAAGTTTTTCCGGCGAGTGGCGCCACTCCTAGTTGGTCAACGCAATCGGGGCTATCTGATACAAATCTTGCGGTTAGGATTAGATCACTTAAATCGAACCGGTACTTTAGATCTGGACCGCCAGATCCAGATCCAACGGCACAGATCTAATGACTTATCCATGTCACATCCGCATCAGCAGCACAGTCAGCGCCCAGTCAGCGCTGACGTGGAAAATGATTTTTCTCGATTTAGTTAATTGGCAGTTTTGCAGAAAAGACCCTGCACATTAGTTTTATCATATATTTTTCTCTGTTTATCCAAATTCAAATATTTTTATATATTTGGAAAGCTCTTGACATGTAGAATATTTTATATCTGTTATATTTCAAATTTGATTTAGTTTAAAATATTCAAATTTCAAATGGATGATTTGAGTATTTTTGGCATAACTTTAAATCTATAAATCCAAAAATTGCAAATAAAATTGTTTTAGAAACTTTATAATATGTGTAATATGATGCCTCTGTTATAAAATAATTTTGAGAATTATTTTGATAATTTAATAGTTATATGTTTAAATTGAATAACTGGAGTAATTTTGATATAACTTTTAATATAAACATTATTTTTGGAATAAATCCAATTGCTATAAATTTATTTTAATCCCCTCTGTATACTAACACTATTTATAAAATTTTGTTATAAAAATTTACTCACAAAAAACTTAATCTTATATTTATTCCTTTTATTATATTTTGCAAAAATAGAAATGTATTAAATTGCATTTATAGCCTAATGCATACTTTATATATATCACAAATTTTGTATGATATTTCTTATGATTAAAAAGTGCATTGCATGCATAACTTATTTTCACATATAGATATATTTCCCATAGAAAATCTCTTCATTATTTTCTCTAAGTTAGGATTATTTTCAAAACTTAGTATTTTGATAAAAGTGCTATGCACTAGACACTTAGGATTTTCAACATGGAGCAAGAAGGCCAATGAAGGACTTAGCCAAAACAAGACTTCAGAAGTATCTTCGAGGAGTTGAAGCACTTAGAAGAAAATCAAGAAGAAGTGCATGAAGACCAACCAACAATATTTTCTAAGTCTTGCTCCCTCTCCCTCTTTTCTCCCTTCCCTTCTGAGATTTCATGAAGACTAAGTAAAAACCCAAGACTAACCTCGATGATACAAGAATTATCAAGTCTGAAGAATTATCAAGTCTACCAAAGAATTAAATCAAGACACCCCCCAAGTAGCAACTTACAAGTCGGGAGATGAAGCCTGGAAGACCAACTACATTTTTCTTTCTATCTTTTCCCTCCTTCCTAATCTAGACTTAAACAACTTGATCATGTTATTACCATCTAGAAGTTTTCTGGATCCTAGCGGCATAGTGAGATGAAGCAGCCTGGAGACTAACCTTACATGTCCACGTACATGAGACCTGTTCCACAACTTAAGTGGCTGGTCGGGTGTCTGTCTCTCTCACTATAGTTAATATCCAATTTACAAAGAGATGATAATAATTGTCGATCACCTTGAAGAATAGACTTAGTATTTTCCTCTGAGTATTTTTGCACATCATGCATAACATATTTTTGTATTGTTACTTTATTAGTATGTTTATGTGTGTTTTGTTTGATGTGTTAGAAATTTCGGAGGGAAACGGCAACTGTTGCAACTGCTGTTGCTATTCTTCTTGTTGCCAAGGCTAGTGGCACACCTCATAAATTCCCAAGTATTTTTATATGCATAAGTAGAATTATTTTCCTAAGCATGTGTAGGACTTAGTAGTATTGATATGCAAGACATGTTTAGAATTCCCTATTCCATTGTGTCTAGCTACCTATGAAATGACTTAGTAGAATTTTGATGCTATGCAATTGATGAAAGGTTTTACAAAATCTTAAGTGGCTACTAGGGACCATGTCTATGAGGGTTTTCACCTGAGATAGTCTCTACTATACTTAGGATCATAGTATGTGGGGGTTTTCACCTAGGAGTGCACATCCACTAAGTTAATGAATCATCTGGGTGGATTGGTTGTTGGGTTTATGTTGAGTGGCTACTCAGGACAATGTCCATGAGGGTTTTCACCTAAGATAGTTTCTACTATACTTAGGATCATGAACGTGGGGGTTTTCACCTGAGAGCACACTTGTGGAAGGCCACCCAGGAACAAAGGGAATGAAAATAAGTGGGGGTTTTCAACTGATCAAGGACGCTAACGGAGGATTCCCAACATTCTAATTTCTTAAATAAAACTTTGATAGATGAACAATAGTGAACTACTCAGGACCATGTTCATGGGGGTTTTCACCTAAGATAGTTTCTACTATACCTAGGAACATGTTATGTGGGGGTTTTTACCTGAGGGTACACTTAGGGTTTTCACCTAAGATAGTTTTCACTATACTTAGGACCATAGTATGTGGGGGTTGTTACGTGAGAGTGCATTCAAGGATGGGCCATCTTATGGTTCACTGGAACTTGCCAGTGTTGCCAATTATGATGTTGAAACTATTTTATAAAGTGATAGGATAAAACTGGCTTTACGCAAAATAGCCTTGGAACTCCACCAGCCAAAATGCATATAGGCTATAGAGTTATTTCATTAAGTGTCCAACATAGTGTCACTTGCCAGACTCCATTTTTAATGGAATCTGACCCACGTTGTTGCAATATTTTTCTTATTGCAGATTGATCAGATGACGAGTGAGGTTTCGTTTAAAGGTTTCGAGTCTGCAACCAACATGTTTTCGCCTGTGGCAACATGAATGTGATGGAGACTCACTGCTATTGTATTTCCGATGTTTACTCTTTAAAAGCTAGCTTTATGCTATGCAACTTTTATTGAATATTTTGTAAGTCTAGATCATCGATGTAATAAAATTGATACTTTGTTGTGATATTACATCGTAAACTGTGTGTGCAAATGAAGTGATCCAGGGATTTGCACTATACACATGTATCTGCCTTATTTTTAAGTGCAGGTACACTACAATAAACAGGACATGTAAACAATTTTATAGCATTGTTAAGCATCTACTGAAACTTTTTAATTGGTTGCATGGTAAAGGATAGCTACACACTACTAGGAATTTTGCAAAGCATATAGCTAACTTAGCATAATAAAATAACACAAAATACTCCTATCATGCATACTACTCAAAATATTCTACTAATGCATATAGGAAAAATATTGGGTAGTTCATGAATGTCACTTGCCTTGGTAACAGGAGGAGCAAGCACAACAAGAATAACAATCACAAGCAAGTCCTTCCTCCTCTTCACAATCTAGCACAAGCAATTCATAAAATAAATACACACACATTTGTAACATCCCAACATTTTATAATATTTGAAAATCAGAAAAATTTAAAACTTTTGTTTTTGGATTAAAAATAAAACATTATATGCATAAGAAAACCAACTATAAAAGATTTCAAACATATTTAAAGGATTTAATAATTCAAATATCTCAGTTTATCATCGTTTTCAAAAGTTGTTTCAGGTTTTTATCCATTGTATTTCTTAAAACCTCAATATCTAATTTGGCAAATGTGTTACAAACTTTCAAACCATTTTATTCCAACAAAATAGTTTACTTATAAGTAATTGATTTCTACCACTTAGCAATAGCAATTCATAAATTAAAATAATAATTACAAGTGTTATCTTAAACTATTGAAAACATTGTCTAATTGCCAAAAGATTATGATTCATTTACCTGAGTTCAAAATATAATTTGTAAATTATAAGCCTATAGTTTATAACTTTAAAACTTCATAAATTAAAATTAATGAATTATCCAAATAAACATTTCAACTGCTTAAAAGAATTTCATTTATTTTTAAAGCATGAAATGATTAATATTTTCTATATAAGAAAGGAATTAAATCAAAAATCTTTTCCAAAGTTGTTATGAGGTTTTCAAATGAATTATCATAATATAAAATATAATGGTGCACAAAATATTTTAAATTAAAAATGAATACATTATATTTCCCTTTTCATTTCAAATAAATGTGTGAAGTTATTTTGTATTATTACTAAAGCCTAAAATGATTTTATTATTGGAAATGAGTTTAAATAACTTGTATTCAAACATAATTGAATGTGGGTAACTTCCTAAATTTTATTTAACTCAAATGAATTAATTAAATACCTATTTTCAAACATAACATAAAGTGTCAAAATTTGCTTTAATCAACATCTCAAAATTATTATTTTTGAAAATTGTTCAAAACATGCCCACAACTGGTTTAGCACAAAGATAATAATTTTACAAATTTTTAGAAATTTGTTTGCCTTCATTTGGAGTTATAAATCAAAAGTTATAAAGGAAATAAGTAAAACAGAAAAGAAAAGGTGAAAATCCTGACAACGGGACCCACACGTCAGCGCGACGTGGTCATCTTCCCCGCGCGTCCATCACGCCCCCGACAGAGCAGAAAACGGACGTCGTTACCTCGCTTCAATTCGTAGGAATTAGGACCGGATTCAACGCCCCCTTCGACCCCTTTTAACCCCCTCCTCCTCCGCATCATTTCCCCTCTCGTTGCTCTCTGTTTCGTGCCGTAGGGCTGTCAGAAATCCTCGCCGACCATCCGCCCTTGCCCACCTACTCCATCCTTCGTTATTCTTCCTCGTGCATCTATCTAACTTGGTGCGGTATTTTATTTCGCGCTAGGACGAGCTGTGCATCCACGACCGATGCCGCCTGTCGCCATCTCCAACTCCGGCGAAGGATTGCCGAAGAACACAGACGCGACGAAATCTCCGAGCTCGCCATCGACACCGCCTCGCCACCCTACTCGCTCCGGTATAGTTTGCTCGTCCCGAGACCCCCTAGAGCGCGTAGAACACGAATGCCGAGCGGTCACCGCCGCGCTCCGGTGACCTAGCGCCGCCATCGGTGAGCTCCTCTCTCGATTTCACTCCTGGCCGTTAGATCCGTTTTAGAGGATCATGATTAGATTACTTAATCGAATCGGTATGGTTGCGTTAGAACCATCAGATCTGGATCTGACGGCCCAGATCCAATAACTTATCCACGTAGGATCCAGTCAGCGCCACGTCGTGCCTCGTCAGCGTCCAGTCAGCTGCCACGTGGAAAATGATTTTCTTATTTAAAAATAATTGGCAGTTTTGTAGAAAAGACCCTGCACATTAGTTTTATCATATATTTTTTCTGTTTATCCAAATTCAAATATTTTTATATATTTGGAATACTGTTGACATGTAGAATATTTTAGAACTGTTAGAATTCAAATTTGACTTAGTTTAAAATATTCAAATTTCAAATGGTGAAATTGAGTATTTTTGTCATAACTTTAAATCTGTAAATTCAAAAATTGCAAATAAATTTCTTTTAGAAACTTTAAAGTATGTGCTATAATGTACCTCTGTTATAAAATATATTTTTAGTATTGTTTTTATGATTTAATAGTTGTATGATTAAATTGCATATTTTGAGTATTTTCAACATAACTATTAATAAAAATATTATTTTTGATTAAATCAAATTGCTATAAATTTAATTAAATGCCCCCTGTCTATTAACACTCTTTATAAAATTATGTTATAAATATTTAATCAATAGAAAACTTTAATCTTATTTCTTCCTTTTATTATATTTTGCAAAATTAGAAAATAATTGAATTGCAATTATAACTTTATGCATACTTTATAAATAACACAAAAATTAGTATTATGTTTCTTGTGATTTAAGATTGCATTTCATGCATAGCATATTTTATGCTGTAGTTATATTTCCCTTAAGAAAACTCCTTCCCCATTTTCTCTAAGTTAGAAATTTTTTCAACTTAGCATTTTTGTAAAGTGATACACTTAGACACTTAGGATTTTCAACATGGAGCTAGAAGACCAATGAAGGACTTAGAAGAAAACAGACTCTGTAAGCATTCCAAGATGTCAAACACTTAGAAGACAAGTGAGAAGAAGTTCAAGAAGGCCAACCTCCCTTCTATTCTCTAAGTCTTTCTGTCTGTCCTTTCTTCTTCTCCGAGACTTCATGAAGACTAAGTAAATCCAAGACCAGCCCAGGTGATACACAAATCATCAAGTCTGAAGATTATTCGAGTCTACCAAGAATTCAATCAAGACATCACCAAGGAGAATATTACAAGTCTGGAGATGAAGCCTGGAAGACCAACTACATCTCTCTTCTATCTTTTCCCTCTTTCCTAATCTTGTCTTTCACTTAAGGCTTAAAAAGATTTTCGTGGCATGACATGCATCTCTAGTCCATAGAAATAATTAGCATATCATACATGACATGTTTTCCTTACAAGTTTTATGAAACTTAATTGTTCACTATGTATGTGCATGTATGTTTGATGATTGTTGTTTGTTGATTGTTGTATTGTTGTTTGCTTATATTGTTTAGATTGAACGGAGAGCAAACGTTCGTTGTTGAAAAGAGTTTGTGAACAACGACAACATTCAAAGGCAAGTGGCACACCTCATAAACTTCCTATTATTTTCTATATGCATTACTTAGTGTATTTTTGTATGCATGAGTAGGATAGTATTGCTATGCTAAAACTGTGTAGAATTCCCTTACTCCTGTGTCTAGGTTCCTATATAATACTTAGTAGATGTATTGATGCTATGCAATTGATGAAAAGTTTTACAAAATGTTAAGTGACTACTCAGGGCTGTGCTCATGGTTGTCGTCGCCTAGGATGAATGTCTATTCTACTTAGGGCCGTGAGCATGGTGATTTTTACCTGAGAGTGCACATCCACTAAGTTAATGAAACTCCTGGGTGGATTGGTTGTTAATGGTGGCGAAGTTGAGTGGCTACTCCGGTCCATGTCTATGGTTCCTGGAGTATGTGCACTTCTGGATGGCCACCCAGGGAACAGAGGAATCTGAAGAACTCCGAGTGACGATTGCTTCCAGTGCAGCCATTTCCATATGGGATCTGGCTTGATCAATTATGTTGCATGGACTCTCTCCGGCTTGACAAGCAGATGTAGGGGGATGTTAGGTGGAACGGGTCAAGCCAGAGTGGGAGGGAAAGTGCTTCTGAAAGATCTCATCTCATTCTTCTCCTTTCCTTATCACAAATGGTGCGTAAAGGATAATTTGGGTTGAATGGGTACAATGGTGAAAGTGCACAACCTCTGCAGAGTGTAAAACTAAGTACTTAGCCGTGTCCTCGGTACGGACAATTTGAGCAGCTGATCACGGTCGTCAACGGAGGATTCCATCATTCCAACTTCAGAAATAAAACTTGATGGGTGAACAAGGGAAGATGAGATTTATGGTTTTCACGCCATACTTGTCTCGATTTGAAGAAAGTGTTTTCCAAAGAGATAGGAAAGATTGGCTTTATGCAAAATAGCCTTGAACTCCACCAGCCAAATATGCATATAGGCTATAGAGTTATTCCATTAAGTGTCACTTGCCAGACTCCATTTTTAATAATCTGACCCACGTTGTTGCAATATTTTTCTTATTGCTGATTGTTCAGATGACGAGTGAGGTTTCGTTTATAGGTTTCGAGTCTACAACCAACATGTTTTCACCTGTGGCAGCATGAAAGTGATAGAGACTCACTGCTATTGTATTTCTGATGTGTACTATTTCAAAGCTAGCTTTATGCTATGCAACTTGTAATAAATATTTTATAAGTCTGGATCATCGATGTAATAAAATTGATATTTTGTTGTGATATTACATCGTAAAGTGTGTGTGCAAACGAATCGATCCAGGGATTTGCACTATACACAGGTATCTGCTGTAAGGACCCCTCGGACAAGTCCGAGATGTCCATGTTATGTAAGAGATCACGATCCCAATGATCAGTGCGTCGCAATCACATAACCAACATAGGTATCAAAGAGTTACATCATTCAAGTCGTACGAATAAAAGTCTTACAACACAACGACGGTCATACGACCAAAGTCAACAAACCTCGCCACGCAGGGCGGAATTAACTAAGATAGCGGAAGCTCGTGGCTAGCGACGGCTCTTAACATCTCCGAGCGCAGATCCCACAAGTGTAGTTGACCGGTGACAGCTAGGTGGCGAAGTCATCGTCATACACCTCCTCCTCGATGTAGGCCTTCTCATTATAATCTGGACATTTGAATATCCGTGGACAAAGCCACATGAGTACAATTACGTACTCGCAAGACCACCTCTATGCTTATGTTTTCATGATAATGCAAGAAAACACATTTTGAAAACTGGGAAGGCTCCTTAATACAACTACAGGGCTTATTTTCGAATACAATGATTTCAAGCATAGAGAATACGACATCTCTATATCTTTGTTGAAGAAAAACATTTAGAGATGGAATTCTCTTCTCTTAGATATAGCAAGGACATATCTAAGTACAAAACTTTCTTTTGTAAAACCATTAAAAGCACTAGGATGAGGATACCCCTTTTTCCTTTCTTGAGATTGGACTGATTGTCTCCCCGAGACCAATCATCCTCACCCAAATTCCGCACCTCCCAGGTACCTCTTTATTCCATAGAAACACTTTTTTTTTAAAACAACTTCTTTCTCCAGACGCCCAGTGTGGCCTTCCCAACCGTCCATGACCACGGACGCGGCTATTCGAATAGATTTACACTCTGCAGAGGTTGTACACTTTTACCCACACCTATCGGTTATTCCGCCGTGTCTGCCACGGCCCGTCATACGACAGCATGCGGGGTCCGGATAACACGATCAAAGCTTTCCACTGTGACCGCCCTAGTATCGGGGCCTCCCGGTAGGTTTGTTCTCCTCGGCACCGTGTGCTCCACTAGACCTCTTGGTCTTTCCTCGGGACGCCCCACCGCCACGTCAGGAGACCCACCGTAATCGTCCGGATGTTGGTCCTCAACAGTGTATTGTCTCTTCCGGACGACAACCAGGCTTCGAGGGGCCCAGCCCTCATTGAAAGTATGAGAGCCCCAACACTAAGACAGACAAGCTTCCGGCTAAGCCCTACCCATGCCGGGTAGTGTGGTTGCACGGGTTAATTGTTCGGGCGGCAGCAGGGACTTCGAAATTAAACCTCCATCTCCGACGGCTCCCAGCAGCTCGGGTTTTCGCAACACCTCTGAATGCTCTCAGCATCTCGGGTTTTCATAAAACATTTCCTTCTCGCTGATTGCTCCCAGCAACTCAGGTTTTCCTCCGTAAAACAGTTTTATCAAACAGGTTCCCATCCTATAGTTTTGAGGTAAGTAGATGAAGGTAGACTACTAGAAAACTTAATCTTCTTGATGGAGCCTTCAACAACAAGGCTCAACAAATAAACTCTTTTTGTAACACCTATAGTATTCTAGTAGATAACTTTGGCCAAACAATATTTTGTAAAATAGTTTTCGGGTGGCAAGGTGCCACAAAAGAAGTAAAACATGCATTATTTTATTTTAAAACAAAACATGCTTTGTAAATAGTAGGATTTGCATAAAGGTGGTGAGGTGGGCTTGCCTTGCTCAGAGTACTGTCCCTGGTCTTGTTCTTCAGCGTAGTCGTGCTCAGCTACCTCGTACTGCTCTTCCTCGGGTTGTGGTTCTACCGTAACATGGAAAACAAACGAGACTAGCGTAAGTCCTAAGATGCAAGTTGATAACAATCTAAAGTATGTTGACAAACAACAAGCATCACAAACAGAGGCACAACTAGTGCATTTATTAGTTATTAAGGGTTGTTTATATGATTTGAGCATAATTCTTAAGGTACTGCTCCTAAAATTAAACCCTTCTACCACATTACTATTAACACACATGTGGAGCTCTGAAAATTAGCTGTGCATGAAAATCTATCACCAAACAAGACTTAAAAATCAGATAAGAACTACTGATATCAAACTTAAACAGAAGATAGGTTCAGTTTTATAGATCTCCTGGATGCATAATTTACCTTTCTGGGAGATATGAGTTTTCTCTTTAAGTGGAGATTTTATTCATCAAATTTGGATACTCCTAGCTCAAGTTATCCCATTTTTAAAATAAAGTATACTTTTGACCATTATCTAAGTGCAGCAAATAATAAGAATTATTTTGGTGCCAAACCAGTGGGGTGAGTTAGATAAAACCTGTGGCTATTCCACAAAAATATCCCCAACATTTATTTATTGACAGAGGTGGCTCCACCAAATAAAACTAGACATGCAATAATCTCTGAAATTATAGAAATGCATTTTAAGAGATTATCTCCATGTTTTTCAGAAATTAGCTCACTAAGTAATAAATAGTTACTGGAAAATCTACACTTCTAGCATAGGATACTTTCAATTCATATTTAACACTTCCAAGTGGATTCACTTCAAAAAGTGTTTTCATTTAAGAGTTAAATCACCAAACACCTACTGATGTTATTCTTAGACTAGAAACAACTTTTGCTAGAGTAATCTCCTGCATGCAAGATTAACCAATCTAGATAGATATTTTTACAAGCTTTCCAACAAAACCAAGATTGCATGATTTGGGTTTACAGAACACAAGTTATCAAACAAATGGTGTAATAGTTACTTTTTACTAAATCTATTTTAACCCTCAACAGGAAACATATTTTTGAACAAATCCAACGCCACATGGTTAAGAAAACGTGCATGCATGTTTCAAAATTTAATTCCATTGTTTTAGCCACTCTAGATTTACCACAAAAGATTAAAAGCTAGGCTATAGATTTACTGGAAAAATAACAGGAAAAGAATAAAAGAAAAGTAGGCCGGGCCAGATCTGGGCCAGATCGGCCCAGAGGCGACGCAGAGCAGCGCGGATCCGCGCGCGGGCTGAGCTGGTCCGGCCCAAACGCGCGCGGCTGCTCGCGCACGGGGAGGTTCAAACCTGGCCGTAGATCTCGTGATCTACGGCTCACGGTCGTCGTCCTCCTCGCGACGCAGCGCGGATGAACCAGACGAGGGGGAGGAGAACGGCGGCGACGGTGCTCACCAGGGACCGCGCGGGGTCAGGGGGAGGGTAGATATTGACGGAGCGGAGGCAGGCGAGCTCGACGGCGTCCTCAACACCCGCATGCAACGTCGGAGATCATGGCGACGGCGGCGGCGAGCTTCTCGGGTCGACGACGAGCGCGGAGGCTACGGTCACCTAGAAGAGCAAAGAAAGGCAGGGGGAGTTAGATCTCGACGAGGCGTGCTCGAGGTGCCATAAATGGCGGAGAGAGGTGGAGAGGAACGACGATGAACACGGCTGGAAGAGCTCGGTCTCCGGCGAGGTTTTTCCACTTCCAGAGCTCGAGGGAGGGAGTGGCTTTGGGTGAGGGTGGTAGGGGTGGGCAGAGGAGGTGAGGGGGAGCCTCGGGCAGGGTTTTAAGAGGGGAGGCAGAGCTGAGGACAGCTCCAAAACCAGGGGCTGGTTTTCGGGCTCCCTCGGGCAGGAGCGGTTTGGGGAGGGGGAGGGCAGTCCTGGTTGGTCCTCCTTGGCGGTGGAGAGGGGCAGAGAGGATGCTGGCGGGGTGACACGACCTGGCCAGTGAGAAGAGAGGAGAGGGGCTCGGATTGGGTGGAAAGGAAGAGAAAAGAGGGAAGAGAGAGGAGGGGTTGGCACTAGTCCATGACAGGTGGGACCAGGGGTGAGGTTGCTGCTCTCCTTCTCAGCAGGTGGTGTGCAAAAGAGTGTGAGAGAATATAAAGGTAAGAGGTTTGAGTAATTAGCTCAAAAGCATTTTAAAAACCTAAGTTTGAATTATTCAAACAGGACCCTCAAAAATAAAATGAGTCAACCCCCCAAACTTACTCAAATTAGGATAAAGTAATGAATTTATAAATGCCCAAGTCAAACATCTCATTTAGCTCTCACAAAAAAGAAAACTTCTAGAGAAAACAAAAAGAATAACTCAAATGGTCATGTAAATTTGATGACCACAAGAGCTAGTGATATTTATGTGCAAACAAGGTGTTTTGAGAGAATTTAGAACAGGGTGTGAAATTATATATGCCCTAGATCAAAATGGTTCAGATGCATTTCAAAAACCATTTATGGTTTGCTTAATAATAGCTCCTAGTTTGGCTAAGTTTTAACAACCATGAAGATCCTAATAGTGGTTATTTATTTCAGTGTGTTGTGATTTTTAGTATTTTCAAATCTCATGAAATGTTAGTGACACACAACAAGCATAAGGTGTGCAAGCAAATTAAATCATGACTCAAAATTCTACACACACAAAAGTTTTTGCAAGAGGTGGAAAATCTAGAATGACACCACAATGCTAAAGCTAAGAGAATTGGGGTGTTACAGACCTTCCCCCCTTAGGAGAATCTCGTCCCCGAGATTCCAGATTTGAAGAAGAGAGAAAACCAGGAAATTCATGCTCCAAATAATCTTCACGCTCCCAGGTAGCTTCTTCCTCCGAATGGTTACTCCATTGGATCTTCAGGAACCTGATCTTCCGTCTCCGGGCCAGACGGACGTCTTCAGCGAGAACACGAAGTGGTCGTTCTCGATAAGAGAGATCATGATTGAGATCAATGTTGCGATGATCTACCTCCTGATATGAATCAGTATCACCAGGAACTTGCAGACACTTCCGGAGTAGAGATACATGAAATACATCATGGAATCCTGACAGATGCGGTGGCAGGTCTAGCTGATATGATACTTCTCCTCTTCGACCGCTTACTCTTAAGGACCAATATATCTCGGTGCTAATTTCCCCTTCACATGAAAACGTTGCATTCCCTTGAGTGGTGTAACACGCAAGTAAACCATATCTCCTTCCTTGAATTTCAGTTCACGCCTTCTGGAATCTGCGTAACTTTTCTGCCTGGATTGGGCGGTCTTAAGACGGTCGCGAATGAGTTGAACTTGCTCTTCGGCTTCCCTCAGGGTGTCGACTCAAGGTCCGTACAAAGCCTCAAATGGTGCCATCTTCAGACGGGCTTGATAGCTGTTGTTGTACGAAAATTCGGCAAACGGCACGCAATTCTCCCATTTGGCTCCATAAGCTAACACACAAGACCCAAGCATATCTTCAAGGATCTGATTGACTCTTTCCGTCTGTCCTCCTGTCTGAGGCTGATACGTAGTACTGAAAAAGAGATTCGTCCCCATGGATTCATGCAGCTTAAACAAGAAACGGGAGGTGAATTGGGTTCCTCGATCAGATACAATAGTCTTAGGTATTCCATGAAGGCTGACGATACATGACATGTAGAGATATGCAAGCTGATCTGATCGATGGGTGGTCCTTACTGGCAAAAAGTGTGCTACCTTAGTGAGTCTATGCACGATAACCCATATGGAGTCATGCCCGCGATTGGACCGGGGCAATCCAGTGATAAAATCTATGCCGACCTCATCCCATTTCCACTCGGGCAACTTGAGAGGTTGGAGTAATCCAGCGGGCCACTGATGTTCTACCTTGATCCTTTGGCAGATGTCGCAACTCTGGACGAAGAGTGCAATCTCGCGCTTCATTCCATGCCACCAGAAATTCTGCTTCAAATCCTGGTACATCTTGGTTCCACCGGGGTGGATAGAATACAAAGTCTCGTGGGCCTCCTTCATAATTAACTGCTTCAAAACAGGATCTGACGGTACGCAAATGCGTCCCTTGTACCAAAGAATACCATCAGAGTCGATGGGGAACCCAGGGACCTCCTCTTTGTCCAATCTTCTTTTGATGCCCTCAATGCTTCCGTGACCCTTCTGTGCTTCCTTGATTTGCTCCCATAAGGTGGGTTGCAATAGGAGTTGATCGACTGCCCCATAGCTGACCACCTCTACACCCATCTTATCCAGCTCTTTCCAGAGTTCTGGCCGTCGAACCTTGATCAGGGAGTTGAATGAACACGGCTGACGGCTAAGGGCATCAGCTACAACGTTAGCTTTTCCAGGGTGGTAATGGATGTCCAAGTCATAATCCTTGATGAGTTCTATCCATCTTCGTTGCCTCATGTTCAAGTCCCTCTGGGTGAAGATGTACTTCAGGCTCTTGTGATCGGTGTAAATTTTGCAACGGTTGCCAATCAGAAAGTGCCGCCATGTCTTGAGCGCATGGACCACTGCAGCAAGCTCTAGGTCATGGGTTGGGTAATTTTGCTCATTCTTGCGGAGTTGTCGCGACGAGTATGAAATCACCTTGCCCTCTTGCATAAGGACACAGCCAAGTCCGAGTTTGGAGGCATCGCAATAAACCACAAAATCTTTGGTCACATCAGGCATGGTTAAGATAGGTGTGGTAGTAAGACGCTTTTTCAGTTCCTGGAAGCTGGCTTCACATTTGTCGGTCCAAACGAACTTCTGATCCTTCTTCAATAGTTGGGTAAGAGGCTTTGCGATGCTTGAGAATCCCTCAACAAACTTGCGGTAATAACCTGCTAATCCAAGGATGGACCTTACTTCGGTTTGGTTGGTGGGGGTTGGGAATTCAAGGATGGACTTGATGTGGGTAGGATCTACAGATATTCCTCCCGCCGAGATAACATGGCCAAGAAAACCTACTTCTTTTAACCAAAACTGGCACTTACTGAACTTAGCATACACCTGGTGTTCTCGCAGGGTACCGAGAACCAACCTCAGATGCTCTTCATGCTCTTCTTCTGACTTGGAATAAATCGGGATGTCATCGATGAAGACAACTACAAACTTATCCAAGTATTCCATGAACACCTTGTTCATGAGGTTCATGAAATAAGCAGGTGCATTGGTCAGGCCGAAAGACAACCGTATACTCAAACAATCCATAGCGAGTGGTGAAGGCCGTCTTAGGGATGTCAGACAGCTGATGGTAACCGGTGCGGAGATCAATCTTAGAGAAGACACGAGCTCCGTTGAGCTGATCAAACAGATCTTCAATTTTGGGTAGGGGGTACTTGTTTTTAATAGTCACATCATTCAACTTACGGTAATCCACGCACAAGCGAGTGGTACCATCCCTTTTATCCACGAAAATGATTGGTGACCCCCAGGGTGACGCACTAGGGCGGATCATCCCTTTTCTAAGCAGGTCATCCAACTGCTTCTTTAGTTCCACCAACTCCTCGGGGTTCATCCGGTAAAGTTTTTGAGCTATAGGGCCAGTACCGGGTACCAACTCAATGATGAACTCAATATCCCGATCCGGTGGCATACCGGGTAACTCTTCGGGAAAAACATCCGGGTAATCACATACTACCGGTACCTCTTCCAAAATGGCTCCAGCAACGCTCTTGTGGAAATGACCCGTGGTGGAGTACTGGGTCGAGAAGTGTGTAATCTCCTCTCCTTCCGGGGTGGTTAGTGTGACAGACTTGTTGGTGCAATCAATTTTTCCCCGGTTAACTGCCATCAAATCCATTCCTAAAACCACTTCTATTCCTTGCTTTCCTAATACCAGTAAATCCGCATGGAATCGGGCTCCTTGAATTTCCACAGGAGTCTCCTTGCAAGATACAATGGCCTTAGTGGTGGCCCCCGGGATTTGCACCCTCATAGGGCGATGCAACAAGGTTGGGACCATACCGCTCTTCCTAACAAACGGCTCCGTAACTAAGGAATGGGAAGCTCCCGAATCAAACAAAACTGAGGCAGGAACTTAGTTGACAGGGAACGTACCCATAACCAGATCTGGCGCCTCCTGAGCTTCTTCTGCACTGATATGACTCAGATGACCTCGGGTGACAGGGGCCGCTTTCTTGGGATACGGGTTCTTGCCTCATGTTGGACGGGGTGGCCCTTGGTTCATCTTTGTCGCATTGGGGCGACCACCGGCGGGCTGTCTAGTGGGACAATCCCGCGAGAAGTGCCCAGGCTGTCCACAAGTGAAACATCCTCCGGTGGTCTTCGGAGCAGGTGGCCTGTTAAAGTTGAGGCCGGGGTTGGAACCAATTCCAGGACGAGGTGCAGGCAGGCGAGGAGAGTAGCTGGGTCTTGGTGCAAAGGTTGGAGGCCTTGGTGATGGATAAGAAGGCCTCGGTGGAGGTGAAGGGCGCGGACGGGGATAACTTCCAGTTGGGCTGCTGCTGCTACTGCCTTGCTGCATCAGTTGGCGACGCTTGCGGTTGTCAAACGAAGCCCTGCGCTTGTGCTCCATCATAATGGCTGCATCCGCCAAGGATTCCAGGTCGGTGAAAGGCATCACCACCGGAATGCACTGCATCTCATCATGAAGTCCATTCATGAACCTCTCTTTCTTCTTGTCCTCAATATCGGTGTCGTTGGGCGCATACCTCGCTAGAGAAGTAAACTTCTCCAAGTACTCACTCACCGACATCCCGCCTTGCTTGAGCTGCAGGAAATTCTCTCGCATAATACTGATGAGTCCAGAGGGCACATAACGCTTCAAGAACTTGGTCTTGAACGCTGGCCAAGCCACAACTTCCTCCGGCGGCAACAGAGCACGAATGGCCTCCCACCACGCTCGGGCAGAACCAGAGAGGTAGTGAGTGGCGTAGACCACCTTCTCGTTGTCACCCACTTGGGCGACCCTCAGGTTGTTCTCGATAGTACGAATCCAGTCATCAGCATCCAGTGGCACTTCACTCTTGGAGAAAACTGGAGGATTGGTGTTCTGAAAGTCACGAAGCTTGGAGCGGGGTTCCTCATTTCCTTGGCCGCCATTCTGGTTGACGGCAATCTGAGCAAGATGCTGCAGGGTGGCAAGGTTGGCATTCCTCTCGGTGCGAGCTGCCTCACGATCCTCCATAAGAAGACGTAGCACTTGAGCCATAGATGGCTCGGGTGGTGGGGGTGGTGGTGGATCCCTTGCCATTCTGAATTTCAGAATAAAACACACATTAATTCCTCTACTTAGAAGTTTTAAAACAGGTTTTGAAAAAGAGTTCATCAAGCATACACAAAAGCATACAAATTTCAACAAGACATTACTCCTAAGAAGACATGATTCCATTCCATAGCAAGGTTCCAAAAGCATCATCACATAGTTCACAACCACAAAACACGGACTGACATAGTCTTATAATAATTCCGACACACAATCATGCTAACTAGACCACACAATCGCATCCACTTATCGCGATGGTTCGGTCCTAACCCAAAAGATACTGCGCAACTAGCTACTCCACGTCCACGGCAGCGTCACTGTCAAAGGGTGGCTCGTCGGGGTCCTTGTCCTCAGACATCACAGCCCCCGAGTCCTCACCGCCCTCGCCTCGAAGGTCATCGTCGTCCTGCTCGCTCACGGGCTCCATATCCATATCCTCCGTAGGGTCCTCATCATCAGGCAGGAGATCGTCATTATCCTTGCTCAGAGCCTCCCCCTTGCTCTCCAGCTCGCTGATCCGCTCGTCACGGGCATCAACGGTCGACCTGAGCATGTCAACCATCCCGTCAAGCTGGAACCTGTAGAAGCGAGTAGTCTGGAGGCGCGCAAAGGTGGAACGGCGCTCCTTGCGCTCCATCTTGAGCTCTGCCTGGGACTCCACTGGGCGCTCCTCTGAGGTCTTGAGCTTCAGCTCCACGGTCTTCAGCTTATCCTGAGACGCCTTGAGTTGCGCCTCCAAGTCCTCGATCCTCAGCTCAGCTGCCGAGATCCGCACCTCAGCACCGTCGTGATTCAGACGGTGAAGATCACTCTCGAAACGACTAGTGACCAGCTGGGACTGGGTGTACTCGACGAGGAGTCCCAGCTCGGCCAAGTGGTTCCCGAAAGTGGGGTGGGGACGCGGCGGCACAGGGTTACTCTGCTCGTCCAAGCCAGAGTAAAACTCAAAACGGGTGCCGCCCAGCTCGGAACTGTGAGCACACACCAAGCGGGCAAGAGCCCTCTGCAGTACGGTGACGAACGCCCCCATCTGAGTCGATGCAAGGGCATTCTCAATCAGCTCCTCGGCGAAGGGTGGCACCAACGGTCCTCAAAGGATGCACCTCACAGTCCAGGACATCTCGTCTCCAATCATGGGTAGACAGCGCCCAATCAGCAGCTCCGGCAGCGGACGCCTCAAATGCCTGGTCAGCTGGAGTAGGTCTGCCTGGAACAGACGCGAAACTCCAGTGTCGGGCACAGCTCCCAACTGAATAGACGACGAGAACTCTCCGCTCATCTACACAAAATTTTAAATGGAGGTTTAATTAGTGAACGGTGTGCAAAATTTTAAACAGGTAAAAACATAAAGTTTAATGCAAGTATAATATTACTCAGTAATTAATAACAGAGGGGAGGGAGGAGTAGCAGTATATTCTGCACATTTTTAAGTATTTCTCTCCTATCTATTTAGGAAAACATTTTTGCGTGACGTCGACGCCCAACCTAACTAAAGTCTCCTAAGGTCAACGATGGCTCTGATACCAAGTATGTAAGGACCCCTCGGACAAGTCCGAGATGTCCACGTTATGTAAGAGATCACGATCCCAATGATCATTGCGTCGCAATCACATAACCAACATAGGTATCAAAGAGTTACATCATTCAATTCGTACGAATAGAAGTCTTACAACACAACGACGGTCATACGACTAAAGTCAACAAACCTCGCCACGCAGGGCGGAATTAACTAAGATAGCGGAAGCTCGTGGCTAGCGACGGCTCTTAACATCTCCGAGCGCAGATCCCACAAGTGCAGTTGACCGGTGACAGCTAGGTGGCGAAGTCATCGTCATACACCTCCTCCTCGATGTAGGCCTCCTCATTATAATCTGGACATTTGAATATCCAGGGACAAAGCCACATGAGTATAATTACGTACTCGCAAGACCACCTCTAGGCTTATGTTTTCATGATAATGCAAGAAAACACATTTCAAAAACTGGGAAGTCTCCTTAATTCAACTACAGGGCTTATTTTCGAATACAATGATTTCAAGCATAGAGAATACGACATCTCTATATCTTTGTTGAAGAAAAACATTTACAGATAGAATTCTCTTCTCTTAGATATAGCAAGGACATATCAAAGTACACAACTTTCTTTTGTAAAACCATTAAAAGCACTAGGATGAGGATACCCCTTTTTCCTTTCTTGAGATTGGACTGATTGTCTCCCCGAGACCAATCATGCTCACCCAAATTCCGTACCTCCCAGGTACCTCTTTATTCCACAGAAACACTTTTTTTTTTAAACAACTGCTTTCTCCAGACGCCCAGTGTGGCCTTCCCAACCGTCCATGACCGCGGACGCGGCTATTCGAATAGATTTACACTCTGCAGAGGTTGTACACTTTTACCCACACCTATCGGTTATTCCGCCGTGTAGGCCACGGCCCGTCATACGACAGCATGCGGGGGTCCGGATAACACGATCAAAGCTTTCCACTATGACCGCCCTAGTATCGGGGCCTCCCGGTAGGTTTGTTCTCCTCGGCACCGTGTGCTCCACTAGACCTCTTGGTCTTTCCTCGGGACGCCCCACCGCCACGTCAGGAGACCCACCGTAATCGTCCGGCTGTTGGTCCTCAACAGTGTATTGTCTCTTCCGGATGACAACCCGGCTTCGAGGGGCCCAGCCCTCATAGAAAGTATGAGAGCCCCAACACTAAGACAGACAAGCTTCCGGCTAAGCCCTACCCATGTCAGGTAGTGTGGTTGCACGGGTTCATTGTTCGGGCGGCAGCAGGGACTTCGAAATTAAACCTCCATCTCCGACTTCTCCCAGCAGCTCGGGTTTTCGCAACACCTCCGAATGCTCTCAGCATCTCGGGTTTTCATAAAACATTTCCTTCTTGCTGATTGCTCCCAGCAACTCAGGTTTTCCTCCGTAAAACAGTTTTATCAAACAGGTTCCCATCCTATAGTTTTGAGGTAAGTAGATGAAGGTAGACTACTAGAAAACTTAATCTTCTTGATGGAGCCTTCAACAACAAGGCTCAACAAATAAACTATTTTTGTAACACCTATAGTATTCTAGTAGATAACTTTGGCCAAACAATATTTTGTAAAATAGTTTTCGGGTGGCAACTTAATCTTCCTCGGGTTGTGGTTCTACCGTAACATGGAAAACAAACGAGACTAGCGTAAGTCCTAAGATGCGAGTTGATAACAATCTAAAGTATGTTGACAAACAACAAGCATCACAAACAGAGGCACAACTAGTGCATTTATTAGTTATTAAGGGCTGTTTATATGATTTGAGAATAATTCTTAAGGTACTGCTCCTAAAATTAAACCCTTCTACCATATTACTATTAACACACATGTGGAGCTCTGAAAATTACCTGTGCATGAAAATCTATCACCAAACAAGACTTAAAAATCAGATAAGAACTACTGATATCAAACTTAAACAGAAGATAGGTTCAGTTTTATAGATCTCCTGGATGCATAATTTACCTTTCTGGGGAGATATCAGTTTTCTCTTTAAGTGGAGATTTTATTCATCAAATTTGGATACTCCTAGCTCAAGTTATCCCAGTTTTAAAATAAAGTATACTTCTGACCATTATCTAAGTGCAGAAAATAATAAGAATTATTTTGGTGCCAAACCAGTGGGGTGAGTTAGATAAAACCTGTGGCTATTCCACAAAAATATCCCCAACATTTATTTATTGACAGAGGTGGCTCCAGAAAATAAAACTAGACATGCAATAATCTCTGAAATTACAGAAATGCATTTTAAGAGATTATCTCCCTGTTTTTCAGAAATTAGCTCACTAAGTAATAAATAGTTACTGGAAAAATCTACACTTCTATCATAGGATACTTTCAATTCATATTTAACACTTCCAAGTGGATTCACTTAAAAAAGTGTTTTCATTTAAGAGTTAAAAATTACCAAACACCTACTGATGTTATTCTTAGACTAGAAACAACTTTTGCTAGAGTAATCTCCAGCATGCAAGATTAACCAATCTAGATAGATATTTTTACAAGCTTTCCAACAAAACCAATATTGCATGGTTTGGGTTTACAGAACAAAAGTTATCAAACAAATCGTGTAATAGATACTTTTTACTAGATCTATTTTAACCCTCAACGGGAACCATATTTTTGAACAAATCCAACGCCACATGGTTAAGAAAACGTGCATGCATGTTACAAAATTTAATTCCATCATTTTAGCCACTCTAGATTTACCACAAAAGATTAAAAGCTAGGCTATAGATTTACTGGAAAAATAACAGGAAAAGAATAAAAGAAAAGCAGGCCGAACGGGCCGAATCTGGGCCAGATCGGCCCAGAGGCAACGCAGAGCAGCGCGGATCCGCGCGGGGGCTGAGCTGGGCCGGCCCAAACGCCGCGGCGCCGCGCGTACGGGGAGGTTCAAACCTGGCCGTAGATCTCGTGATCTACGGCTCACGGTCGTCGTCCTCCTCGCGATGCAGCGCGGATGAACCAGGCGAGGTAGAGGAGAACGGCCGCAACGGTGCTCACCAGGGACCGCGCGGGGTCAGGGGGAGGGTAGATATCGACGGAGCGGAGGCAGGCGAGTTCGACGGCGTCCTCAACTCCCGCATGCAACATCGGAAATCATGGCGACGGCGGCGGCAAGCTTCTCGGGTCGAGGACGAGCGCGGAGGCTACGGTCACCTAGAAGAGCAAAGAAAGGCAGGGGGAGTTAGATCTCGACGAGGCGTGCTCGAGGGGCCAGAAATGGCGGAGAGAGGTGGAGAGGAACGACGATGACCACGGCGGGAAGAGCTCGGTCTCCGGCGAGGTTTTTCCACTTCCAGAGCTCGAGGGAGGGAGTGGCTTTGGGTGAGGGTGGTAGGGGTTGGCAGAGGAGGTGAGGGGGAGCCTCGGGCAGGGTTTTAAGAGGGGAGGCAGAGCTGAGGACAGCTCCAAGACCAGGGGCTGGTTTTCGGGCTCCCTCGGGGAGGAGCGGTTTGGGGAGGGGGAGGGCAGTCCTGGTTGGTCCTCCTGGGCGGTGGAGAGGGGCAGAGAGGATGCTGGTCGGGGTGACATGACCTGGCCAGTGAGAAGAGAGGAGAGGGGCTCGGATTGGGTGGAAAGGAAGAGAAGAGAGGGAAGAGAGAGGAGGGGTTGGCCCTAGTCCATGACAGGTGGGACCAGGGGTGAGGTTGCTGCTCTCCTTCTCAGCAGGTGGTGTGGAAAAGAGTGTGAGAGAATAAAAAGGTGAGAGGTTTGAGTAATTAGCTCAAAAGCATTTTAAAAACCTAAGTTTGAATTATTCAAACAGGACCCTCAAAAATAAAATGAGTCAACCCCCAAACTTACTCAAATTAGGATAAAGTAATGAATTTATAAATGCCCAAGTCAAACATCTCATTTAGCTCTCACAGAAAAGAAAAAGAATAACTCAAATGGTCATGTTAATTTGATGACCACAAGATCTAGTGATATTTATGTCCAAACAAGCTCTTTTGAGAGAATTTAGAACAGGGTGTGAAATTATATATGCCCTAGATCAAAATAATTCAGATGCATGTCAAAAACCATTTATCGTTTGCTTAATAATAGCTCCTAGTTTGGCTAAGTTTTAACAACCATGAAGATCCTAATAGTGGTTATTTATTTCAGTGTGTTGTGATTTTTAGTATTTTCAAATCTCATGAAATGTTAGTGACACACAACAAGCATAAGGTGTGCAAGAAAATAAGTCATGACTCAAAATTCTACACACACAAAAGCTTTTGTAAGAGGTGGAAAATCTAGAATAACACCACAATGCTAAAGCTAAGAGAATTGGGGTGTTACATCTGCCTTATTTAAAGTGCAGGTACGCTACAGATGGTATCAGAGCACTGTGTTGCCTGTAGGTTCGAAACCTTAGGTTTGGATAGAAATAGGATTTGACCATAGGACTGAAAATCTATTTTATTCACTTTTCTAAAAACAAAACTTTTTCATTTTATCTTCCTCATACTCTCATCTACTATCAACCTTCTGAAAACCTCTTATGTTTTTCTAGAAGACCATGTTCTTGTAGTCTAAGTCTGATTCTGCTGCTTCATATGGAAAAGCTACGATGCAACATGAAGTTCTACATGCATGGAAGACCACTGAAGAAACAAGATTCGGCCAACACTTCTAAGATATCCAAGAAAGTTGAACAAGAACTTGAAGCGCTCACGAAGGAGGTAGATTTGACCACCACCTAAATAGAATGACGATATCGTGTTAGTGTATTGATCATATCAACTTGGCTATATGACAATACTAGATTGTTTGTTTGCTGTGAACCTTGTTGCTTGATGTTTGTTAGATGTTGATTGATTATGTTATAGATTGGTTGCCTTGTTTTGTTTTATCGAACTAGGATTCCTCCATAAGTACAAATAATTCAACTCATTGCTTTCTAAACCAAACATATGTCTCACCCCAATACCAACACCAATGATTTGCATACAACTATGCGACTACTATTAGAGAACCAGAGTCAGCTGTCGAAGTTGATCAATGACCAACTGCCTAAGATTGATCAAAACCATAGTGATTTTGAAGAGAACCTCATGACCAAACTAAAGGCATGCAAAACTTGTGGAGAGATAGGACATACGTCCAAAGAATGTTCTGATGAGTGGCCCCATGGTCATACCATACGTCCAGTTAAAGGATGCCTCACAAGTCAGGTTACTTGCTTCCTGTGTGAAGGAACAAACCATGTCCCAGTTCAGTGTCAACTTTATCCCATGGTGCAACAAGCTAACCAGCAAACCAAGGAAGGAATGCAACAGTCTCTCATGAAGACCCTGGAGGAACAAACACAAAAGGGTGAATCCAAGAAAGATCTTAGCCACATAAGATGCTACAAGTGCAAAGATAAGGGACACTATGCCAGTGGCTGCCCTTAGTGGAAGAAGGATAAATCTCTTCAAGGACCGAGTGGAAAACGTGAGTGCTAAAACTTTTCGTATCCACCACAGGCCATTGTATTTTGAATACTTGTACGCTCTACATCAGAGAAATAAACAAGATTAAACAAAGTTCGTAGACTGACCACAAAAATTTATTTTAAGGGTGGTAGCCACCCAGATAATTCTAACCCAGCTGCCTTAAACTTAGAGATCCCAAACCATCTTTCTTTCCAGCCTCCCCAATCAGAAAATTCATCCCCTTTTAGTTTCCAGTTTCCATGTCAGAAAATTCATTTCTCAAAACAGCCTGAGTTATCAGAATCATTCAAGAATTTGCTTTGTCTTCCTAGCCTCTCCGAATCTTGGGGACGAGATTCTTTTTAAGGGTGGTAGTCTGTAACATCCCAACATTTTATAATATTTGAAAATCACAAAAATTTAAAACTTTTGTTTTTGGATTAAAAATAAAACATTATATGCATAAGAAAACCAACTATAAAAGATTTCAAACATATTTAAAGGATTTAATAATTCAAATATCTAAGTTTATCATCATTTTCAAGAGTTGTTTCAGGTTAAACATTTTTTTTATCCATTGTATTTCTTAAAACCTCAATATCTAATTTGGCAAATGTGTTACAAACTTTCAAACCATTTTGTTCCAATAAAATAGTTTACTTATAAGTAATTGATTTCTACCACTTAGCAATAGCAATTCATAAATTAAAATAATAATTACTAGTGTTATCTTAAACTATTGAAAACATTGTCTAATTGCCAAAAGATTATGATTCATTTACCTGAGTTCAAAATATAATTTGTAAATTATAAGCCTATAGTTTATAACTTTAAAACTTCATAAATTAAAATTAATGAATTATCCAAATAAACATTTCAATTGCTTAAATGAATTTCATTTATTTTCAAAGCATGAAATGATTAATATTTTCTATATAAGAAAGGAATTTAATCAAAAATCTTTTCCAAAGTTGTTATGAGGTTTTCAAATGAATTATCATAATATAAAATATAATGGTGCACAAAATATTTTAAATTAAAAATGAATACATTATATTTCCCTTTTCTTTTCAAATAAATGTGTGAAGTTATTTAGTATTATTACTAAAGCCTAAAATGATTTTAGTATTGGAAATGAGTTTAAATAACTTGAATTCAAACATAATTGAATGTGGGTAATTTCCGAAATTTTATTTAACTCAAATGAATTAATTAAATGCCTATTTTCAAACATAACATAAAGTGTCGAAATTTGCATTAATCAATATCTCAAAATTATTATTTTTGAAAATTGTTCAAAACATGCCCACAACTGGTTTAACACGAAGATAATAATTTTACAAATTTTTAGAAATTTGTTTGCCTTCATTGGGAGTTATAAATCAAAAGTTATAAAGGAAATAAATAAAACATAAAAGAAAAGGAGAAAATCCTGACAGCAGGACCCACACGTCAGCGCGACGTGGTCGTCTTCCCCACGCGTCCATCACGCCCCCCGACAGAGAAGAAAACGGCCGGCGTTACCTCGCTTCAATTCGCAGGATTTATAACCGGATTCAACGCCCCCTTCGACCCCTTTTAACCCCTCCTCCTCCGCATCATTTCCCCTCTCGTTGCTCTCTGTTTCGTGTCGTAGGGCTGTCAGAAATCCTCGCCGACCATCCGCCATTGCCGCCGGCGAGGAGCTCCATTTCCGGTGGATGTCGACCACGCCGAGCTCTCCCACCTACTCCATCCTTTGTTATTCTTCCTCGTGCATCTATCTAACTTGGTGCGGTATTTTATTTCACCCTCCGGCGAAGGATTGCCGAAGAACGCAGACGCGACGAGATCTCCGAGCTCGCCATCGACACCGCCTCGCCACCCTACTCGCTCCGAGATAGTTTGCTCGTCCCGAGACCCCCTAGAGCGCGTAGAACGCGAATGCCGAGCCGTCACCGCCGCGCTCCGGTGACCTAGCGCCGCCACCGGTGAGCTCCTCTCTCGATTTCACTCCTGGCCGTTAGATCCGTTTTAGAGGATCGTGATTAGATTACTTAATCGAATCGGTATGGTTGCGTTAGATCCATCAGATCTGGATCTGACGGCCCAGATCCAATAACTTATCCACGTAGGATCCAGTCAGCGCCACGTCGTGCGTCATCAGCGTCCAGTCAGCTTCCACGTGGAAAATGATTTTCTTATTTAAAAATAATTGGCAGTTTTGCAGAAAAGACCCTGCACATTAGTTTTATCATATATTTTTCTCAGTTTATCCAAATTCAAATATTTTTATATATTTGGAATGCTCTTGACATGTAGAATATTTTAGACCCGTTAGAATTCAAATTTGACTTTGTTTAAAATATTCAAATTTTAAATGGTGAAATTGAGTATTTTTGTCATAACTTTAAATCTGTAAATTCAAAACTTGCAAATAAAATTCTTTTAGAAACTTTAAAGTATGTGCTATAATATGCCTCTGTTATAAAATATTTTTTTAGTATTGTTTTGATGATTTAATAGTTGTATGATTAAATTGCATATTTTGAGTATTTTCAACATAACTATTAATAAAAATATTATTTTTGATTAATCAAATTGCTATAAATTTAATTAAATGCCCCCTCTCTATTAACACTCTTTATAAAATTATGTTATAAAAATTTAATCATAGAAAACTTTAATCTGAAAGATCTCGTCTCATTCTTCTCCTTTCCTTATCACAAATGGTGTGCAAAGGATAATTTGGGTTGAATGGGTACAATGGTGAAAGTGCACAACCTCTGCAGAGTGTAAAACTAAGTACTTAGCCGTGTCCCCGGTACGGACAATTTGAGCAGCTAATCACGGACGTCAACGGAGGATTCCATCATTCCAACTTCAGAAATAAAACTTGATGGGTGAACAAGGGAAGATGAGATTTATGGTTTTCACGCCATACTTGTCTTGATTTGAAGAAAGTGTTTCCAAAGAGATAGGAAAAATTGGCTTTATGCGAAATAGCCTTGAACTCCACCAGCCAAATATGCATATAGGCTATAGAGTTATTCCATTAAGTGTCCACCATAGTGTCACTTGCCAGACTCCATTTTTAATAGAATCTGACCCACGTTGTTGCAATATTTTTCTTATTGCTGATTGTTCAGATGACGAGTGAGGTTTCGTTTATAGGTTTCGAGTCTACAACCAACATGTTTTCGCCTGTGGCAGCATGAAAGTGATAGAGACTCACTGCTATTGTATTTCCGCTATGTACTATTTCAAAGCTAGCTTTATGCTATGCAACTTGTAATGAATATTTTGTAAGTCTGGATCATCGATGTAATAAAATTGATACTTTGTTGTGATATTACATCGTAAACTGTGTGTGCAAACGAATCGATCCAGGGAATTGCACTATACACAGGTATCTGCGTTATTTAAAGTGCAGGTACGCTACAACATTACAACACTTAAAGCACCAAAACATAAACATGTATGCATGCATGATGTGCTATTAGTAAAGCAAGACACACATATGAACATTTTATACTTTCTATTATTAAATGCATGAAATGCAATTTTCGGAAATTTCTTATTTTAAATTAGCAATTAAATATTGGAAAACAATATAGCAAAATAAAGTTCTATAACTACAAACTTTCATTATTTTATGAAAAGTTATCAATTAAAACACATGTTGAACTTTCTGGACAGAGGACAATAATACAAATCTACAACAATTAAGTTTATTAGAAAAGCATGTTTATTATTTAAGTTATAAATTTAAATAGCCGAAATACCAATCTGATAATTACACCAATTAAAAGTTATCAAAAGGAAAAACAAATAATGTAGAATTAAACTACACTAGCAGGGCTATCCGTGGATATAAAAATATCAAATTTGGAGTTACAGATGAAAAGATATGAATTTTCCAAGTTTTACATATTTTTTATTTTTATTTACTAAATTCTGCCAAAAAAGAAAAGGAAGGGCTATGTGGGGCGATCCTATTGGACGATACCGTTTCGACGCGGATCGGCCTGGAAACCGTCCGATCTGGATCTAGATCCAACGGTCCAGGAACAGAGGCCAAAACTGGAGGCGCAATTGCCAGAAAAACTTCTGACCGCGGCGGAGCCATGGCCGGCATGGAGTGCACACGGCTTCCAGGGTCCTACGGGACGAACGATGCTTACCACGACGTAGAGGGCGTCGAGGCGGGGTCGGTGGCGAAGCGCTGGTCTTCGGAGCGTCGTCTTTTGCCGGGAGTTCCTCGCCGGAGTTGAAGTTTGCGAGCGGCGGCGGAGGTCGTTGACGGAGACGGCGTTCGGGTGCGGGAAGAAACCAAATTCGATGTCATGAAGTTGCGCACGGTTATAGGAAGAAGAAATAGAGGGGAAGGAGGGCTCGGAGAGCACGGTCGTGGCCGTGGGCGGCGATTCACACCAGCGGCAATGGCGGCGGTGAAACTCGATTTCCGAACTGCCTGGGGCGGGGTGGCTAGGGTTTTGGGGTGCGGCGAGTGGCGGTGGGGTGGAGGTTTATATGGGGGTGGCTAAGGAAACCAATCCCGTGGATATTGGAGTTGATTTTGCTCCGGATCGGAGAGGATCCCGAGAAGAAATCGTGTTCGGAGGTTTAAGATCCACCTGACAGGTGGGTCCCACCTGTCAGCGTGAGAAGAGAGGAGCGCGGGCTGCTGGGCTGGCTTGCTGGGCCAAGGCAGTGCGCGCGCGGTAGATAGGAGAATGGGCCGGCTCGTTTTTCTCCTTTTTCCTATTTTCTTTTATCAAATTAATTTATGTTTTCAAAACTGATTTCAAATATGATTTTTAAACTTATTCAAATCATTTCAGAAAAATTCAAAAAAATATATTTTGGAAAGCTTATTAAATTTAGAACCTTTTAGTATCATACTTCCCATCAAATAATTTGATAAATAGAAATATTATAAGAAGTATAAGTAAACAACTTTATGGAAATATAAATTATGTAAAACTATAATTAAAAAAAATTATTTAGAACTTATGTGATTTAAATGTCATGCCTATATGATGAAGGTTGCATGAATGCAAGTTTTAATTTTTTTAGAATTTTGGGATGTTACAGGTTCAGTGGGCGAGGGGCGAGTCTTGGAGGTCCTGGCACGTAGGTAGCTCGTGCGAATGCGCTGTTGGGCACCCAGATCCTACGCTTCTGAGTAGGAGCGGCGACGATTGAGGATGAAGAAGAGTTGCTCTCACGAGAGTGCTTGCGTGACTCCTCGAAGATCTTGCGCCCATGCTCCTCATTGAGTGCGATGTTGACGAGGTCCTCGAAGTTATCAACCTTGACGAGGTTCAGCTTTACTTGAGCGCGGGGTTGAAACCCTTGCGGAACTTGGCCATATTCTTGGCCTCAGAGTTCACCTCATCTCCAGCGTAACGAGCAAGGCGATTGAACTCACCGTTGTACTCCATCAATCCATCTTTCCTTGCGTCAGCGAGTTAAACTGCTCTCGCATCCTGTCCATGAGACCCTGTGGGATGTGGTGGCGCGGGAAGGTCGTCTTGAAATTCCCCCAAGTGGTAACCACCCCGGGAGCTCTCATAGCCTGGAATATCTCCCACCATGAGACAGACTTGCCCCAATGCAAGTAGGATTCATAAGGCACCTTGTCTTGCTTAGCCACGTGGGCGATAGCAATGGTCCTTTCCATCTTGCGAAGCCAATCATCAGCTTCCAGAGGCTCAGTGGGGGAAGCAAAGTTCCTTGGTCCTAGACTGAGGCAGTCCTTGACGGTCACACATGCATTGCCTTCATTGCGATGCCCGTGGTTGTTCTGGTAGGCTTGATGCTCCGCCATTTGAGCCAGGACTTGGGTCATCTGTCCAAGCAACTCAGTGATCGGTGGCGGCTCACTGCCTTCCGCATTGCGGTTGTTCCTGGTGTTTGTCATCCTGGATACATTCGATATTAGAACAGCAGCAAGATACGTAAAATCGTGGAAGAAAAAACTTGGAAAGTAGAATTCTTGCTCAGAAAAACAGTTACAAACTGTAGGATAACAAGGATAAAAGCTTCTCATAGAAAATGATCACAGCATGACACTTAGTTAGCTATCAGTACAACCACCAAGGTTTCAATACAACAAAGATAGCTACTAGTACATAGTTAACCATCCGTACAACCAACACGGTTTCAGTACAACAAGGACAACTACTATTACAAAGGAAGAGATACATCGTGAATACTAGCTCGCACTTCCCTCGGAAGGCGAATCTATGTACCCCTCTCTGTTGTGGCGATGGGTGTAACGGCGATCAAAGTACGCGTGGTACTCCGGCACAACATGAAGTATCTTGCTGAAGTAGGCATCTGTCGTCTGTCTCCCGTGCAGAAGTGGCCCGACGTGGTCTGGAGAAGTAGTGAGCAATGGACCACGCTCTGGAGTGTGTCCGCCAACAGCAGACAGGCGACTCAGAGGTGGAAGCTGGAACCTCGGGTACGTGTCCTGTGTGACGTTCCCCATGTCGTACTGACCGAGGTGAGAGAGTGGCCGCTGAAGGTTCTCACGGACTGCTGCTAGCTCCAAGCGTAGAGCTCTAGCGACTGAGTCTAAAGACTAGCCAAACTGAGCGGTCCTGTCCAGAACATCGGTCTCGTACTGAGGCTCCGTGTAGAAGAAGTCTGGAACGCAGCAGAACGGATGGTAGTTGAAACAGTAGTAGTCCCTGCGCAGAGTCACAACTGCCTCATAAGCTGCCAAGTGGACTGCCATTTCCACACTGGAAGCTGCAGCCTCGTACTTGTACACAGTACCACCATCATCTCCCCTGATATGAACTATAGCTCTGTAGAAGGTCTGTCTGAAATCCATCGGGATCTCAAACACCTAGTACTCTGGAAGCCAGCGGAAACCGAGATAGTCAACCATGCCTCTGAGAAGCCTTGGGAAACCGGTAGTCCGCTCGCACTGCGTCATACGTACCACCTGGTAGTGCGCCATCTACATAGCAGTTTGAAGTAGAAGTTAGCCACCGGAAACCAAACGGATTGATTGCACAGAATAGATTGTACAATGACAAGGAGATGATTCAATTGGAAGGTAGAACAACAACTGATTGATTCGAGAAAGAAACTGAACATAGCCGAAGAGGTTGATAACAGCCAAAACAAAAAAACAACCTTCAAACACCTGCAACTATGGTACTACGGAAACCCAAAACATGTGATGTCCTAATTTGAAATTTTTTAGGTGAGAAGGGAAAAACATCATAATACTTCCTTACCAGAAGAACAGGGAGGGTGAGTGGGGAAAGGAATAAAAGAACAGAATTCCTACTCTCACGTTTAAGATTTTCCTGATAACTACAAAATATTTTTCTAGACTCAAACAACGACAAGTAGAAGGGAATCTGAGGGCGTTTAGGCTCTGATACCAATTGTCAGACCCTGGATTCAGACGTCACAAAGAATACGTACCGGTTGGGCCACACAACTAGGAGCATACTGGGTGTACCAATCCTAGGAAAAAGCAGGCAGGCTCGGAATGGATCATCAGCCTACAGCTCGCTAGCGATCCCAGCGTCACGTACGTTTTGCGATTGCGCACAAAAGAAATCCAAAATCCTACCAATTCATATACTTCAAACATACATACACTATATACGAACCGGTTTGGAAACAAAATGGAAATCACCGGATAAACCTAAGACACAAAGAAAGGAAATAAATATCCAAAGCTCTCACTGAGCAAATATAGCGAATATCACCAAGCAGAGGACACATGTCCCAACATTACATCATTCGGCGGAAACATGTCGGTCTGAGTACAGACAAGAAACAAATAGGCACAAGGCCAAAAAGAAAAGAGAAATCCCATCCACACGGTCCACCAGGAAGAAGCCTAGGGGAACTCTATCTACTCGTCGTAGATCTCGTCATCGAAATCCACGTAGTTGCCACCCACCGGATCGTACGAAGAATCCTCAACTGCAGAGAAAACCACAGCCCGTGAATGGGTCAATACACCGGAGCGCATCAAACAAGCTAGAGCTAACAAGTTACAAAAACTGAAAGACTCGCAAAGTATGGGGTTAGGTGGACTTAGCGGCAGCAGCACTAGCAACCTAATAGAGACACGCTACAACTCTGGTTAGAGAGGGGTAAGAGAGCGCATAAGTAACCAACTACAACTAACACCAATCATAACCCATTGTCGGATTAACCCCCTCAACCAAGTATGAAGAAGCAATTCGGGAAAACTCACGTATTGAACAGTTTTTGTTACCATTTATTGTGAAAGTAATTCTATATTACTAGTCAACTTAATTAATAATGATTCGGTGTAAGTTGTCTATGATCTTATTAGCCAGCATAATCACAAAGTCGTCCATAACCGTGGACACAACTCATCGATAAGATTATACCCTGTAGGGGTGCACTACTATACACATACTCACATGAGCAACCCAGTCAAAAACATTAGGGCCTCTCAACACGACTCATTCCTTCACTACAGCAAGTCCAAGTGCCACCCATATGAGTTGTTACCCGCGTCAAGAGTCCGGCGGATACCTCTATTGCGGACTCATTAGTTTATGACTACGCCGCCATGCGGCTCAAACCACAGTAGGAACTGTCCACTTCGTGTCGTACCGCCCCTGTATGACCCCCCATATCACATAACCTCTCATCAATCATCATCATCATGCACATGCATATGAGCAAAAGGAAAAACCGAACTACTTGCGGCACATGGACAAGCTGAAGATCCGTTCAAAGTCGAGGGGTTAATGTTTATTGCATTTTTCTGATAATAAAACAAATAAAGATTATTTTATTTGGAGTTATAAAACTAAAGTTATTAATTTTTGAAGTCTAGGGGTGTTTCTGCAATTATCAGGGACCTGTCCGTGATGGAAAAGTGTCTAGGAGGGACTAAAGCACTAAACCTAAGAACGCAGGGACCTCTGTGTAAAAATGCAGCGCATAAATTCTTCTCTGATATTTTCTCACTGAAGGAAACCCACACCTGCGACTACCGTGCAGGCCCACTTGCCTCGCTGGCGCGCACGCGCTGTGCTCTCTACCGCGGTCACTGACCAGCGGGGTCCACCTGTCAGCGAGCGCAGAAAATAAAAAAGGGGGCTTTTTCCACTCGCCCGAGGAAGGATTCGAACTCGCGCCGCGGCGAGGGATTCAGACGGACGCGCTAACAAGTGGGATCGGTGGGTGTTGATGCTAGGTTAAGGTTCAGTGTTGTTTTAACAGTAAAAGGCCATTGTTTTTTAACTGAGGAACTGAACCCGGAAGTGTTAACTGTCGAAACTGAAAGTCTCCGCGGACAGAACGCACGGCGGAAGTGGGCTCCATTGGGCCACCCACAAGTGGTTAGTGCGCTCAAAATTGGATCCGAGGACAGAACTGAGTTCCTAGGTCGACACTAAGCAGAACAAAGCACCTCGCAAGGCCTTCCGCCGGTGCCTTATCATTTAATTATAATACCCCACATAAGATAGCATTTTATTAAAGTGGAACAATCTATCATACTAAGCATGTGGAATTAAAGACAGACGGACGACTTGTACAACCAACTCTAAGCATGCACTAGGACTCGCAAAGGCCAATAGATAAACATACAATAGGCGATGGGATGTAGGGATAAAGCTGTATAGGCTGCATGACAAACATGTGATCGGATCGCAGTTCAAGAATCGGAAGCTAGGCTAGCATAGATCAAAAGGCAAGGATGAAAACCAAACAACCTGTGTTACAGGTTAGCAGTAGCTTGCCTGGCAGCTCGTGGCCCGGCACAAAAGCTGGAACCTCAGGGACGTAGGTACCATCAGCAGACACGTCGTAGTCTACCCATAGGAGAGCGAAACATAGACAATAGGAAACATAATCAATACATGGAAATGAGCAAACAATTGATGGTGCATGACATGGCAAGATGTAATATAAGATGCACTTAATCCAACTTAAGCGGGAATGCAATCCCGACAATTAATTTTTAGGTTCAAGTTATCTATCTACACATCAAATTAAATGTTTATTAACATGGCAAGACATGACATTGATGATATAATCAAATTAAATGAAATAGGGAATTATATATTTACTACCCCACACATTCCTTATTTAATCATTTAGCTGCATTTTTTAATTTAAACTAAGCAATAAATTTAAATGATGCAAATTGGCATAAGAATGGCTTGTTAATGTTCATTGCATTTTTCTGATAATAAAACAAATAAAGATTATTTTATTTGGAGTTATAAAACTAAAGTTATTAATTTTTGAAGTCTAGGGGTGTTTCTGCAATTATCAGGGATCTGTCCGTGATGGAAAAGTGTCTAGGAGGGACTAAAGCACTAAACCTGAGAACGCAGGGACCTCTAGGTAAAAATGCAGCGCATAAATTCTTCTCTGGTCTTATCTCACCGAAGGAAACCCACACCTGCGACCATCGTGCAGGCCCACTTGCCTCGCTGGCGCGCACGCGCTGTGCTCTCTACCGCGGTCACTGACCAGCGTGGTCCACCTGTCAGCGAGCGCGGAAAATAAAAAAGGGGGCTTTTTCCACTCGCCCGAGGAAGGATTCAAACTCGCGCCGCGGCGAGGGATTCAGACGGACGCGCTAACCAGTGGGATCGGTGGGTGTTGATGCTAGGTTAAGGTTCAGTGTTGTTTTAACAGTAAAAGGCCATTGTTTTTTAACTGAGGAACTGAACCCGGAAGTGTTAACTGTCGAAACTGAAAGTCTGCGCGGACAGAACGCACGGCCGAGGAAAACGGCCGGCGGCGACCTCGTCCGGGCGGCGCGGCACCGTGCGTGCGCGTGCGTGATTGCGGAGTGTGTGGTGTGTGAGTTTTTGTGCTGGGATGCAAGGGAAAAGGCCGGCGCTTTCGTTTTCATGCTCGCGCTCGGCGGTGTGCTCGTCGGTCGTGGCGGAGTGCTCCGGTGCCGGCCAAATTGGGCCGCCAGAGGAAGGATACGGAGGGGGAAAAAGAGGCGAGGCGATGCGGCTCACCTCGGGGAAGTCGATGGCGAGCGGAGGGAGGCAGGAGCGACGGAGTGGAGCAGACGGTCTCGGGTAAGGGGAGCGGAGCCGTGCCGTCGTCGGGTAAGAAGACCTTACTGCGGCGCGTCGGGGAGGTCCTAGGTTCGCTGCTTGCGTCAAGAAGGGAGGTGAGGACGAAGCGCAGTTCCTGGCGCGAGCTGGAAGAAGGAGGGGGCCGGAATCACCAGGGGCCCGAGCTCGGCCTCTGAGGGATCATGGCAATGACAAAGCGTGGGAAGCAAGCGGCGGCGGGGAAGGATAGAGCTAGGGTTAGGGTTTCCGTTGCGGCGCGACTTAATAGGCAGGGAAAAGGAGGACGAGGTGATGTGGGGGGCGCCCTGGCAGTGGCCATCGCTATGGCTTCCTCTGCCTTGCCGTAAAGGTCGTCTCCCGTACGGAGGGAGACGATAAACAGTGGAGGGGGTTTGGGCTTGTGTTGGGCCGGAGTTGGGCCAGGATTGGCCTACTTCGGCCAGGGTAGGTTTTTCTTCTCTAGTTTTTTATTTTTTCGTTTTTATTCTTTTCTGTTTTGCATTTTTAAAACAAAATAGAAAAGGAAACAAGATAAAAAAAATTTGCAAATTTTTATAGTTTCAAAATAGAAAATTTAATATACTGGTTTGAATATTTGTAAAGATTTTGAAACTTCACATTTGAATTTATTTGAATTTGCATTTGAATTTAAATGTAGAATTTGAATTTTGAATGCAACGATTTAATTAAAAGCAAGACAAATGAAATGATGCCATGATGTTTTTCTTTATTGCACAAACAAACATACATTCTAGGAAGGCATTATATTTTGGATGTTACCGTGGGACACCCGTGTCAGTGGCGTGTGCTGGTGGGCGGGACCTAGTGGTCTCGTGGGGGGAGTAGGACCTAGTGGTCAGTGGCGTGTGGGGGTGGGTGGGACACAATGGTCAGTTGGGGGAGTGGGACCCAGTGGTCAGTGGCGTGTGGGGGTGGGTGGGACCCAGTGGTCAGGTTGGGGGAGTGGGACCTAGTGGTCAGGTGGGGTTAGGTGGGACCCAGTGGTCACGTGGGGGAATGGGACCCAGTGGTCAAGTCGGGGGAGTGGGACCCAGTGGTCAGTGGCGTGTGGGGGTGGGTGGGACCCAGGGGTCTTGTGGGGGAGCATGGGACCCAGTGGTCAGTGGTGTGTGGGTGGGACCCTCAGGTCAGGTGTGGTCGGTTGAACCCGCATGTCAGACGGAACTGCACGGCGGGTCCCACAGGTCAGGCGGGGCTGCTGGGCTCGTCCCACATGTCATTAGTGTGAGACGTAATCATAAATGACATGTAGACAGTGACACGTAGGCGAGTTGACTTAGGTGTCAGCCCAGTCACAAATGTATATCAGTGTAACCTATTAGATTGGTCGTTATAGTCTGTAATTAAGGTCATGGAGTAGTTATCTTAGAATTTATGACCAATTGGTGTCTGCGTGTTATGACCTTTCTAAAACAGAAGGTCATAATTTTGTCCCTCTTAGTTGAGTTATGACCAACGAGTTTAAAATGGTCATAAAACTTGGTCATTAAGACAAGGTAACTAGTTGACATATTTCTTGTAGTGCTCCTTTGCTCTCTTCGGTTCCTGTAAAATTCCAACGCGGCGGCGACGTCGCCCGGGAAGTCCTCCCTCCACCGGCGCATCAGCTCCTCGTCGTGCTCGGCGGTGTTGATCCGCCACTGCACCTAGTGGTGGCGATGACGATATTCGTTGGTGAGGAGGGCTGGCCGTGGCGCGAGGAACTCCGCCTCCATGATGTCCTGGAAGTCCGGGAAGTTTAGCTCGCTTTGGGGGCGCCGGAAACGCCACGTAACGGGGTGTAAATCCGGCAAATCCCTCGGTTAGGTACCTTGGGTTTCTTATAGAGAGAGAAGTATGGCGGCTGGTGGTTCCAGACGGCTGACAAGCAAGGTTTTCCCAGGTTCGGCCCATCATTGTGAGGTAAAGACCTACTCCTGCTTGTCAAATCTTGTATTGATGATGATTACATGATGGCCTTGATGGCGATGAGGTGGAGATGTGGTCGCTTGTCTATTTTCAGTCAATCTGTTGGCTTGTCTTTTTGTCTACCCCTCCCTGCGTTTATATATGGAGCCAGGGGTTTTTTACATGAGAGTCCTAGTAGACTACGAATAGGAGTCCTTGTCTCGTCCTTCAAGTTATTTCTTTAGCATCTTCTTGGTCTTCATTGGGCCACCCGGTGGGCCCTCTCTTCATTATACGTCATAGTGGGGTGATGCACACGGTGGCTGTGTTGTTGGGAGACCCCAAGTGGAAGCTGGGAAGTAGTGCGGAAGCAAGTTTCCCTCAGTATGAAACCAAGGTTATCGAACTAGTAGGAGATGAATGTTCACTCGAGGTTGTTGATGGCGACGTTGACACGGCGCAATACCAGCGTTAGCAGCGAACGTGAAGCCAGCACATAAACATTCAAGATACTTTGCCCCAACTTAACAGTGAGGTTGTCAATCTCACCGGCTTGATGTAACAAAGAATTAAACGTATGTGTGGAAGAAAGATTTATGTTTGCAGAAAGTAACAGGTTTGCAGTTGTGGTTTTATCAGATTAATGAGAAGGAGCGGGGTCCACAGTTCACTAGTGGTGTCTCTCCATAAATAAAAATAACATTCATCCATGCGTGGTAAATAAATTACAGTTAGGCAATTGACAGAATAATGATAAGCAACCGAATGCATATACTAATGATATGGTGTCTAGTGTGAGATTCATTCGGGCATTACAACAATATACATAGACCGTTCCAACCGCATATATGACTAATAATCCACCTTCCGGTTTGCGTCCGCACCCCTTTCAGTATTAAGTTGCATGCAACAGATTATCCCCTTAAGCACTACGTTTAAAGTAAGTAAGTAACATCATCCTTAGACAAAGTACTATTGTTTTATTCCTAATAGCAACATTACATCTACAACCTTAGAGCTTTCTGTCACTGCCCCAGATTTAATAGAGACATCAACCCACTATCGAGCATAAATACCCCCTCTTCGAGTTACGAGCATCTACTTGGCCAAAGCCACACAAGTAACGGAGAGCATGAAAGGTCATTAAATAGCACACACATGATATATTATTAAGCAATAACTTTAGTACTCAATATTCATCGGATCCCAGCAAACACAACATGGAGAATTACATAAAGATGATCTTGATCATTATAGGCAGCTCACAAGATCTAAACATGATAGCACAAAGAGGATAAGACAACCATCTAGCTACTGCTATGGACCCGTAGTCCAAGGTAGACTACTCAGGCATCAGTCCGGAGGCGGTCATGGCGACGTAGAAGCCTCCAGGGACGATTCCTCCTCCGGGCAGGGTACCGGGGAGCAGTTCTGATCTCTCCCGAATTGTTGTTGATGACGGCGGTGGCTCGTGAGCCGTGGAGGAAAAAGTGTTCAACCTTCTTGTTTTTAGGTCAGGGGGTTTATATGGGCGAAATACCTAGGTCGGTGGGCGCCCGAGGGCGCCACACCACCTCCCGGCACGACAGGCATGGGGCCCGCGCCACGAGGCGATGTGGCGGCCTCGTGGGCCCACTTCGTCTCGTCTTCGGTTTTGCTGGACACATATATTCAGAAAATAATTCCTGGTTGACTCGTTTCCAATTTGGTGGATATTTCCTTAAGTGCTTTTCTGAAACCAAAAACAACAGAAAATAGGAAACTGGCACTATGGCATCTTGTTAATTGGTTAGTCCACGAAAATGCATAAACTATATAAAATGCATATAAAACATGTAATAACATGATATAACATAGCATGGAACACAAGAAATTATGGATACGTTGGAGACGTATCAACATCCCCAAGTTTGGTTCTACTCGTCCCGAGTAGGCAAGAACAATAAAAGAAGAATAATTTATGAAGTGACATGCTGAAACACAATCTTGATCATGTAATAATGTAAGGCATCTAAACTGATATCAAATGAATAAGGGTTGTAGTTTATATTGATATCAAACGAGTAATGAACAAACAAGTAGGTGAAGCAAGCAAAGCTTTCAATGATATAGTACTAGATAGCAATCAACTGTGCAACTTAGATATTAGAGATGATTTATGCTTCAAGCACAACAATATAATCATCTAATGCTTCGAACAAACATGACAACTTTATGAAAGGATCAAGTCAAGTAATAGCAATATGCACGTAGAAGATCAATATATTATTTGTTCATAAGAAACAAGCAAGCGTTCAACGTTGGTTCCTGGCACTAGGATGTTATGGCTAAGAGAATGTTAACGAAGGTTTGGAAGGCCAACGGAAGAAAAGGCTCACAAAGCTGTAGATGATCATTAGACAAGAGAAAGTCATACAATCGAAACTATGCAAGGAGTAGTGATTGCCATACAACGGATGCACATGGAGCTATAAGTATATGAAAGCTCTCCAATGGAAGTAGTGGGGGTGCATCCAACTTGCTTGCTCACCAAGACCTAGAGCACTTTTGAGGAGGCTCATCATGGAATATACAAGCCAAGTTCTATAGTGTAAAGTTCTCCACATAGCTATGCAACTAAGACATGAAAACTCTCTCATATGGAGTAAAGGTGCTAAACATGCGCACAAATGATGATCACAGATGATATGGTGCTATAACATGAGCACAAGTGATGAATATAGATGATACGGTGTTGTAACATAAGCACAAGTGTGTGATGAAGAATAGTAATGTTGCCCCCTTTATTATTTCTTTTATTTCTTTTCTCTTTTTCTATTTTTTTTCTTTTTCTGTTTTTCTCTTTTCGATGGCCTCCATGGCTCTGTTCACTTTTAGGGAAGCATTCTAATATGATACATGATGTATGACAACACACTAATGATGATAAAAAAACATACTGATGATATAAGTAACTAATATGAATGTGCCATATGTAACAACGGTGCCTCTGCCAGTGTAGCAGGTTATGCAGTGCTCTAGCGTAACATGGGTAAAACCACACGTCAGCTTTATAGAAACACACAAAGCAATAAATAATTAATGAATGCCAACAAGTCATGTAATGTAAGATGGATGTTGCATGGCAATATATCTCGGAACAGCTATGGAAATTCTGTAGTAGGTAGGTATGGTGGATGTTTTGAGGAAGATATTTGGCTTATGTGTAGGAGAACAAGATGAAGATCTCCCACGAGTTTGGATGTACCCGCGAACAATGCACCAACTCTCAATGTGAGAAAGGGCAAAGCAAAGTGCCGAAGAGGCTAGCAATATGGTGGTGGAAGTGCCATGAAAACCGCAGTTTTAGAACTCACAAGTGAAAAGATTCCAAATAAAAATTTGATCATACAAGGCATAATGAAAATTACTCCTAGGGGTGCTGTTATAAATGAACAAGTCACTGTTGGGGACCCGACCGTAGCGCATAACATAAAGCCATTACGGTTGCCTTAGGCAAAAAGAAGTCATATCCCATTATGCAATCAACTGGAAATTTAAGTGTGGCACAATTTTCAAGTTTCTCTAGACTAACCATTTAATCATTCCACTTTACTAGACCATCATGTTTACCATTAAGCAAGTTAATATCCCAAAACAACATCAATGATTCAAGTGACACAATTTAATGATCTACAAGATTATGTGTCATTTAATTATACCATCTACCACATTTAGCATATTTTTGTTCTCAACCAAAAACCAATACACTTATTTAAAAGATAAACTCTCCAAGTAATTAAACAATGAGATATGAGAGTATAATATCACAAAGCTAGCATATCTAACAAGAGATGGATGAAAAACAAGAGCTAGAGAGAGAGAGCGATAACAAAAGAAGAATACTCAATGAATATAAGTGCAGAATACGAGTATTCATATGAAAAAGTGAAGCGTGTCTCTCTCCCACACAAAAGAATGCAAGGATCCATTTTATTCGGATAATGAAAATAACAAAAACAAAAACAAACAAATGCTTCAAGATAAGCACATAAGATGTTCGGAATTAAAATATAGTTTCACGAGAAAGGACCTGATAGTTTGTCGATGAAGAAGGGGATGCCTTGGGCATCCCCAAGCTTTGACGCTTGACTCTCTTGACATATATTGGGGTGAACCACCGTGGCATCCCCAAGCTTTGCCTTTACTATCCTCTTGCTCACATTATATCATCCTCTTCTCTTGATCCTTTAAACTTCCTCCACACCAAACTTAGAGTAACTTCATTATAGGGTTAGTGCACAAAAAGTTATGATATTCTGTAAGAAGACAATTGCTACCAATGCTACTGGATATTAGCTACAGCCACTGATATTTCAAAAGGATAAAAGGATCCAATCAAAATAACAAAAGAGGCATTACAAAATAAAATGACAGAATATGTCAAAAACAGAACAGTCCGTAAAGACGAAGTTTTTCGAGGCACTTAACTTACTCAGATCACAAAACTCAAAGCTAATTAAAGCTGTGTATACATCTACGTATTGTGAACAAAAAAGGGAAGATTTTTATGGCGTTCCAGTAGGGAGATATGGGATTTACGGTGGACAGCAGAAATTTGTTTCAGTACAGGAATTGAAATTTAGCATCAACTTTCGAATAGTGGCTTAACTTGAATCAACATTGCAATCAAATAAGATACAAAGGAATTGTTACAGAGGTAGGACAAGTCCTTGACACAAGCAAAACAAAATAAAATGACAGGAAATAAAAGTGGGTTGTCTCCCATAAGCGCTTTTGTTTAACGCCTTTGAGCTAGGCACAAAGAACAAAACTCAAGTATTATCAAGAGATGAAGCATCAACACCATAATTTGAACGAACAATAGAATCAAAAGGTAGCTTCATTCTTTTCCTAGGGAAGTGTTCCATTCCTTCCTTGACTGAGAAGTGGTACTTCATGGTACCTTCTTTCATATGCATAATTGCACCTGCAGTTCTCAGAAAGGGTCTTCCCAACACAATTGGACAAGATGGATTGCATTCAATGGGGACCAGGTTATTATTAACCATAATAGGAATATCATTGGTCCTCCCCAAAGGTTTCTTCAAAGCATTATAAGCAAGAAAAATATCCAAATAACAATGTTTCAATGGTGGCAAATCAAACATATCATAGAGCTTTTTAGGCATAACAGAAATACTTGCACCAAGGACACACAAAGCATTGCAATCAAATTTTTTCTACTTTTATCTTAATGATGGGCTCCCAACCATCTTCTAACTTCCTAGGGATAGAAGCTTCAAGTTTTAATTTATATTCCCTAGCTTTAATGAGAGCATTTGTAATATGAGCAGTAAAAGCCAAATTAAAAGAGCTAGCATTAGGACTTGTGGCCAATTTTTACAAGAACTTAATAACTTCAGAGTTATTACAATTATCAAAATCAAAATTATTATTATCAAAGCAAACCGTACCACCATCTCTCACATTCTTAAAAATTTCAGCACTTTTGTCAACACTAGTTTTAGTAGTTTAGGCAATTTTAAATTTTTGGAGGGAGTAGAGGAGACATCTCCAACACCAACTATGTTACCATGGATAGTAGGAGGCTTACTAACATGTGAAACACCATTATTTTCAGAGGTAGTAATAGTAAAAACATTAACAATATTAGCCTCTTTCTCTAATTCTATCTGTCTTTCCCATCTAGCACGTAATTGAGCCATCATCATAACATTTTCATCAATTTGAATTTGGATGGCATTAATTTTAGCAAAGGGATTATTCTCTTTAGTTTCAGTAGGCATAACTTTAGATTTTAAAAGATCAACATCAAGGACAAGATTATCAACTTTAGACGCAAGAATATCAATTTTTCCATGCTTTTCCTCAACAATTTTATTAAACAGAGTTTGTGTAGTGATAAAATCTTTTAGCATGGTTTCAAGTTCAGAAGTGGTAGTATTATTGTTGTTATAAGAATTATCATACGAGTTTCCATTATTAGGAGGATAGGACTTATAGTTGTTGTTACCATAGTTGTTCCTATAGGCATTGTTGTTAAAATTGTTGCTTTTAATAAAGTTTACATCAACATGCTCTTCTTGTGAAACTAAAGAGGCTAAGGGAACATTATTGGGATCAATATGGGATTTACCACTAGCAAGCATAGACATAATAATATCAATCTTTTCACTCAAGGAGGAATTTTCTTCAACATAATTTACCTTCTTACCTTGAGGTGTCCTCTCTGTATGCATTCAGAATAATTCACCATCATATCATCCAAGATTTTTGTTGCAGCCCCCAAAGTGATGGACATAAAGGTACCTCCCGCAGCTGAATCCAATAAGTTTCTTGAAGAAAAATTCAGTCCTGCATAAAAGGTTTGGATGATCATCCAAGCAGTCAGTCCATGGGTTGGGCAATTCTTTATCATAGATTTCATTCTTTCCCAAGCTTGAGCAACATATTCATTATCAAGTTATTTAAAATTCATGATGCTACTTCTTAGAGAAATAATCTTAGCAGGAGGATAGTATTTTCCAATGAAAGCATATTTGCATTTAATCCATGAATCAATACTATTCCTAGGCAATGAAAGCAACCATTCTTTAGCTCTTCCTCTCAAAGAAAAAGGAAATATTTTCAGTTTTATAATATCACCATCTATATCCTTATATTTTAGCATTGCACATAATTCAACAAAGTTATTTAGATGGGCAGCAGCATCATCAGAACTAACACAAGAGAATTGCTCTGTCATAACAAGATTCAATAAAGCAGGTTTAATTTCAAAGAACTCAACATTAGATGTAGGTAGAGCAATAGGTGTGCATATAAAATCATTATTGTTGGTTCGTGTAAAGTCACACAACTTAGTGTTTTCAGCGGTACTCATTTCAGCAATTTAATTGACAAACCGAAATAAGAAAGCTAATGCAAGTAACAATTTATTTTGTATTTTTGATATTAAGAAAATAAGACAGTAATAAAAATAAACTAAGCAAGACAATAACAAAATAAAAAGATTGGAATTCGAAAGCTCCCCTCGTAGTGAATCTACAAATCCTCGGCAACGACGCCCAAAATTTGCTTGACGCACACGGTGGGTGTGTTGTTGGGAGACCCCAAGTGGAAGGTGTGAAGTAGTGCAGAAGCAAGTTTCCCTCGGTATGTGTAAAGGCCCTCCTTATTATAAGGTAGCGACCTCCTGTGTACAGTGCTAGTCCCTGGATCGACTTGCTAGCACACACAGTTTAATATGAAATACCATAACATTGCATCAATATTCATTTCACGATGATCCTGAAATAAAAGGGATTCTATACAAGGTGCATAGCTCATGGCAAGCTCAAACCGAAATAAACACATAGTGGAAAGAAAATGGCTAAGTGAGCTCCATCTTCATCATGTGCCACAGACAAGGCATGTTGGTTGGAGACTCGCGATCCTATCAATCCTTACTTCTCGTCATAGGTGAAGGGAATATGCCCTAGAGGCACTTAATAAACATAGTTTATTGGCAATATCCCAATCGTTCATTATATGTTTTATACCATGCTATAACAGTATTAAGTGAAAACATTAATACAGGTGTGGTAGATAAACAACCAGGTCCCTAGTAGCCTCTACTAAGACTAGTTTCGTTGCGCGATTGATGATCGAGGGTTTCCGATCATAGGGCATGGCGCCGGTCGGCAATGGAAGTCATATCGTTAGGTGTAACGATGTGATGGACATACCCAGTATTTATAGGACATAGTCATTACGCCTTAAGACCGTGAGACCAACTCTTATTGTTATTCCTGGAAGATACTTTGATCGCACCAAACGTCGTATCTTATTTAGTATGACAATAACGGTGATACTTTTGGGTATCGGAAAGGAGTAGTTGAGACGAGGGGTCAACAGCGGGATTTGTCAGTCCGCATAGCCGGATAGATACTCTAGGGCCCACTCGGTGAGATTATGTCAAATGAGTTTGCAAACATGTGACTAGGTCACCAGCTGACATAATATCATAGACGAGTAGAAGATAGCGATGTCAGTAACGAGATCATGCTAGGTATGGAGATATCTGAGAATGATGCTCGGACACGCTAAGTATCGCCATGACAAAGGGTTTAAGACTAGACGTCCAGGTTTGATAGATGAAAGTCATTCGTTATATCACAAGGATTAATTCATGGGGTCCAGGCCTACGAGTTAGTCGATGATCATAGAGGAGTCTTGATCGTACCTGTTATTATATCGAACTGCTAGGGTAACACACTTAAGGGGTTTCGACAAGACAACCGGAAAGGAAAGAGAACACCGGGAGCGTCCCGGGAGGGGTCCGATGGAGATCGGGCAGCGCCGAAAGAGTTTTCGGAGCTAGGAAAAATTATATATATATTATGTTTGATATAAATTAGTGTAATTAATATGAAAATATGATTTTATATATTTATTTTCGAATTTATTTAGGCTGATTTCCCTAAATGGGCCTTCTGGTCGAAAGAAGGCCCATGGGGGGGAAAACCCTCAAGGGAATTTTGTGGGGGAGGCTTGGCCGGCCTAGGTGGGCCAAATGGGGCCCACCTAGGGCCGGCGCACCTATCCTAGCCGCACCAGGCATGTGGGGATAGTCCCAATTGCCTGGCTGGCAAGGTTGGCTCCCCTTGGGAGCCTATATAAGAAGGGGCACCCCTGGCCTTTTAGTTCACCAATTAATTCCCAATTTCTCTCTCGGTCTCTTGGTTCCTTTGTCGGAGCCGCGCCGAGTAGAGGAGGGGGATCTCTTCCACCATAGCCCGCTGCCGCGCTGCTGGTGTTCCGGTCCAAGTCTTTCGCTGCTCGTCCTGGACTGGAGCTTCGGAGGCCGTCGTCTCCACCGTATGTGTGTGACGCCCTGCGAGGTGCTGCGCTAGCGGTACTCGGAGGCCTACTTGCTCCACCCGACCTCGGGGTCATCTTCGTCGTCTTCGTCGCGCCGAGTTCTCCGCGACCTAGAGGTCGGCTACGTCGTCTTCGTCGTCAACGCTTGTGCAGGAGCGTAATCCCCGCTATTCGGTCTACGAGGGTATGTATTCCGATCTCCGCCGTACTACTATATCTGCATAGTGTAGATCTTGGCTAGTTTAAGGATATCGTTGCTAGAATTTTTTTTGTTTTCTGCACACGATCCCCTTCAGTGGTATCAGAGCCGATCTATCGTAGATATAGCTGTACGATGTTAGAACCCGTGTTCTGCACGGGGGCACCGTTCCTGTTATTTGCTACCCTCTAGCGTGCACTTGTGATTCCAGCGGCATCGAGTTGATGAAGCGGCCCGGACCGACTTTACGCGTACGCTTACGCGAGACTGGTTCCACTACTGACATACGGCTTGTATCGTATCTGTGGCTGGCGGGTGCCTGTTTCTCTCTCTTTAGTTGGCTTTGAGTTTTCAATGGAGGGCCCGAAAGGAATGCTTAAACATGCAATTATTGGATCGTTGTTGTGGTCATAAGGTTCGTAGGTATGAAGCGGTCCTATTTACGAAAGCACTAAGCCACGTAAAATATGCAAAAGATAAAGTAGAAGCGTCTAACTTTATTTTGCAGGGGCTATGTGATATGGTCAAGGTAGGTTTATTAAATTGTTTATAAACTGCGGGCGCCAACAAGACCATGGCGCAATGGACTATATCACATTGCATTACATTTGATGTTTTGTGTGCATCTTATTGTAACGTACCTGCACTTTAAATAAGGCAGATACCTGTGTATAGTGCAAATCACTGGATCGATTCATTTGCACACACAGTTTACGATGTAATATCACAACAAAGCGTCAATTTTTTTATTACATCGATGATCCAGAATTACAAAATATTCGATACAAGTTGCATAGCATAAAGCTAGCATTGAAAAAGTACACAGCGGAAATACAATAGCAGTGAGCCTCTATCACTTTCATGCTGCCACAGGCGAAAACATGTTGGTTGTAGACTCGAAACCTATAAACGAAACCTCACTCGTCATCTGAACAATCTGCAATAAGAAAAATATTGCAACAACGTGGGTCAGATTCCATTAAAAATGGAGTCTGGCAAGTGACACTAAGGTGGACACTTAATGGAATAACTCTTAAGCCTATATGCATATTTGGCTGGTGGAGTTCAAGGCTATTTTGCATAAAGCCAATTTTTCCTATCTTTTTGGAAACACTTTCTTCAAATCAAGACAAGTATGGCATGAAAACCATAAATCTCATCTTCCCTTGTTCACCCATCAAGTTTTATTTCTGAAGTTGGCATGGTGGAATCCTCCGTTGACGTCCGTGATCAGCTGCTCAAATTGTCCGTACCGGGGACACGGCTAAGTACTTAGTTTTACACTCTGCAGAGGTTGTGCACTTTCACCTTTAGACTCAATTTGTCCGAGAAATCCTATACACACGGAGTGTGTTAAGGAAAGGAGAGAACTGAGACAAGAACTTTCAGAAGAAGAATGCAACCATACTAGCGAGACCCGTTCCACCTATCATCCCCCTACATCTGCTTGTGAAGCTGACAGGTTGCACCCTCACAACTTAATTATTCTAGACAGAGCCCATTGTCGAAAGGTTGCACGGGAAGCAATCGTCACTCGGAGTTCTTCAGATTCCTCTGTTCCCTGGGTGGCCATCCAAAAGTGTACTTCTGGGTAACAACCACCATACTCGTGGCCCTAAGTAGAATAGACATTCATCCTAGGCGATGACAACCACAAGCATAGTCCCAAAAGCCACTCAACATAAACCATAACAACCAATCCACCCAGGAGTTTCATTAACTTAGTGGATGTGCACTCTCAGGTAAAAAAGAATAGAAATTCCTCCTAGGCGACGACAACCCTGAGCACAGCCCTGAGTAGCCACTTAATAATTTGTAAAACTTTTCATCAATTGCATAGCATCAATATTTCTGCTAAGTAAGATATAGGAACCTAGACACAGGAGTAAGGGAATTCTACGCAGGTTTAGCATAGCAACACTATCCTACACATGCATATAAAATACACTAAGTAATGCATAGAAAATACTTAGGAAGTTTATGAGGTGTGCCACTTGCCTTTGAATATTGTCGTTGTTCACAACTCTTTTCAACGATACTCGGGACTCTCCGTTCAATCTAACAGTAGAGACAAACAACAATACAACAATCAACAGCAAGCACAACTCCACAATACACACAAAACACATACTAGATGAATAACTAAGTTTTATAAAACTTTCTAAGGGATTATGTTTATGCATGATGTGCAAAATACTTAGAGGAAAATACTAGCTCTATTCTTCGAGGTGATCAACAATTTTTATCAACTCTTTGTAAATTGGATATTCACTAAAGTGAGAGAGACAGACACCCGGCCAGCCACTTAAATTGTGGAACAGGTCTCATGTACGTGGACATGTAAGGTTAGTCTCCAGGCCGCTTCATCTCACCATGCCGCTAGGATCCAATAACTTCAAGATGATAACATCATGATCAAAATTTGTTTAAGTTAAATGAGAAGGATAAGATTAGAAAGGAAGGGAAGAGATAGAAAGAGAGAGATGAAGTTGTCCTCCAGGCTTCATCTCCAGACTTGGTGGTTCTTGTATCTTCGAGGCTGGTCTTGGATTTACTTAGTCATCATGAAGTCTAACAGAAGAAGGAGGGAGAAAGATGAAAGAGGGAGAAAGACTTAGAAAATATTTCTGGTTGGTCTCCCAGCTCCATGTTGAATTTTACTAAGTGTCTCAGTGTAGCACTTCACAATAATGCAAAGTTGAAAACATTTCTAACTTAGAGAAAACTAATGTAGAGGGGTTTTCCTACGAGAATAAAATATGCTATGAATGAAATGAAATTTTTAATCACAATAAACATCAAATAACTTTTGTGATTTCTTTATAAATATGCATGAATTTATAAATGCAATTTAATTAATTTCTAATTTTGGAAAATATAATACAAGGAATAATTATAAGATTAAAGTTTTCTATGATTAAATTTTTATAATATAATTTAATAAATAGTGTTAATAGACAGAGGTATTTTAAATAAATTTATGGCACTTTACTTTAATAAAAAATACTATTTTTATTAATAGTTATGTTGAAAATACTCAAACCATTCAATTTTAAACACATAACTATGAATTCACTCAACAATTAATCAAAAATATTTTATAGCAGTGGCAAGAATTTACAATTATTCTAAAGTTTCCAAAACAATTTTATTTGAAATTTTTGAATATACAGATTCAAAGTTATGACAAAAATACTCAAATTCACCATTTGAAATTTTAATATTTTAACCTAAGTCAAATTTGAATTTTGGCAGATCCAAAATATTCTACATGTCGAGGGCTTTCCAAATATATAAAAATATTTGAATTTGGATAAATGGTTAAAAAGTTATGACAGATCTAAGTGACAGGGGCTTTTCTGCAAAACTGCCATTTTCTCTAATTAAAAGAAATTAAAATCCACGTGGCTGCTGACTGTGCGCCGACTGGGCTGACACTCTCGCGCTGACGTGGATAAGGCAAAGAATCTGGGTCGTCAGATCTGGATCTGGCGGTCCAGATCTGTTCGTACCGCTTCGATTTAAAAGAATCTATCGTGGCCGATGGATGGAGATCTAACGGTGCAGATCGAGCGACCTAAATCGGGCGGCGCTAGGTCACCGGGGACCTCGCCGGAGACGATGCGCGCGGCGGCGACATGCTCGGATAATCGTTCCCTACGGTCTACGGCTTACGGGGACCAACGAATCATACCGCAAGGAAGAGGAGACCGAGGCAGAGACGGTGGCACGACACTGGTCTCCGGTGCGTTCCCTCTCGCCTCCTATTGCTCGCCGGAGATGCGCACGGCGGCGGTCCTCCTCGGGGGTGCACGGACTGCTTGCTCTGGAGCGGAAAAATTAGGGAAAAGATGTCAGTGAGGTTCGTGCGGATGTAACAAGGAGAAAGAAAATGAAAAGAGGTCTCGGGGTCGACGGAGTTCACCGGAAACGAAGAAGTTCGCCGTCGGCCGTGGCGGAGCTCCGAGGAAGAACTCGAGCAGCCTGGGGGCTCTCGGGCTAGGGTTTCTTGGGGAAAAAGGGAGAGGAGAGGTAGTAGATTTATAGGGCAGGGTCGGGGTGCTCATTACGCCTCTTAATCGTGTGGAATCACGACGAGAAATTCTCGCCCGAAATTGTCGGGCGCGTGATCTTCGGTGCGAGCTTGAAGACGACCTGACGTGTGGGCCCCACACGTCAGTGAGAGGAAGAGGGGATATGGGCTGGGCGTTGGGCCGCTACGCGCCGCTCGCGCGCGATAGAAACTGGGCTTCGGCCCAGTTAGTTTTTCGTTTTGTTTTATTCCTTTCCTTTTCTGTTTTCTGGATTTTAAATAACTTTTAAAATATGAATCCAAATCAACTCAATTTAGTTTCTATATTTTGGTAAAAACAATATCTATCATTTATAATACTTATGGTTATGTTTTGAACACTTTCAAATTTAATTTTTTTTTGAATTATTGCTTTAATACAAATTTGATGCCTAAAGTCAATTTTTTTAAATTTAAGCTTATTTAATTTCATGTTGACCAAAAATCATTTTATCATAATACAATACTTATATAAATTTGGAAGTAAGTTCATTAAACTTATTTTCCAACATTAAAACATTTTGGCTTCAGTACAACAATTAAATGACATAACACATCTATTTGAAAATGGAAAAGGAAAAATATAATGTATTCATTTTAAGTCAAAATATTTGGTGCACCATTATATTTTATATTAGAAAAAATTTCTTGAAAACTATACTAGATACCTTTGGAAATATTCTAGTTTTAATTCATTGTTTACACTGAATATATTCAGAAAATCATTTAATGTTTTGAAAATACATGGAGATCATTTAAGCTAATGGAATGTTTATTTGTATAATTCATTAATTGTATAATCTATGTAGTTTTAAGGTAATAAAAAATAAAACTATAATTTCCAAAGCTAAACCTGGATTTAGTCTGATGAATGAACCTATTTGGCAATTATTCTACTTTAAATAGTTTTAAAATTTATGAATAGATATGACTAAGTGGTTGAATTTAGCTTCTTATAAGAAAACTATTTTATTAAATATAAATGGTTTGAGGTATTTGCATCTTAGGGTTTTGAAATATTACCCTTTTTCATTAAGTTTGAAGTCTTTCATAGTTGGTTTTCTTATGCATTTAGCATTCTATTTTAATAAAAATAAAGTTTTAAATTTTTTTGATTTTTGAACATCATAAAATGTTGGGATGTTACAGACTACCACCCTTAAAAGTAATCTCGTCCTCGAGATTCGAAGAAGTTAAAAAGACACAGTACATACTCGAAATGATTTTGATAGCTCGAGATGTTTGAGAAGTGAAATTCCTGACATGGAAACTTGATAATTTGGCGGCGAATGATTTTTCTGATTAGGAGGGTAGAAGGATAAATAGTGTGAGATCTCTAGGTTTAAGCGACTGGGTTTGAATTATCTAGGTGGCTACCACCCTTAAAAGAAAATTTTGTGGTCAGTCTAGAAACTTTGTTTTAATCCCTTTTATTTCTCAGTTGTAGAGCGTACAAGCATTCGAAATACAATGACTGGTGGTAGCTACGCGAATTTTGAGCACTCGCGTTTTCCACTTGCTCCTTGAAGAGATTTAATCCTCTTCCACTCTGGGCAGTAACTGGCATAGTGTCCCTTATCCTTGCACCGGTAGCATGTTATGTGGCTAAGATTCTTCTTGGATCCACTCTTTTGTCTTTGTTCCTCCAGGATCGTCATGAGAGACTGATGCATTCCTTTCTTGGCTTGCTGGTTAGCTTGTTGCACCAAGGGATAATAGGGACATTGGATTGGAACATGGGTCGTTCCTTCACACAGAAAGCAAATAATCCTTTTGGAACGGCGTCCATTACTTGGACGTCTAATATGACCATGGGGCCACTCATCAGAGCAATCTTCGGACGCATGTCCTAATTCTCCACAAGTTTTGCATGCCTTTAGTTTGGTCATAGGGTCCTCTTCAACGTCCTTATGATTTTGATCATTCTTAGGCGAGTGGTCATTGATCACCTTCTAACTCGGGTCCCTTAATAATATTCGTGTAGTGGGGTAAAACTTATTGTTGGTGACATTGAAGTGAGACATCTGCTGATTTTTAGAGGATGAATAGGTTAATTCATAAGTACTATGGAGAATTTAATAATTTTGAGAACAAGGCAACCAATTCCTAACAAATCTATGAACTTGATTAAAACACAAGCAAACACATAATTTCACACTTATCTTTGAGAACTCGACTAATCATTCATCGAACGAAAGCACATCAATGTCATGGGATTACAAAAACGATGGTACTGCCATACCACAATTTGGTAGGTCAATACATCTAATCGATATGATAGGCTAAAAGAGATAAATGGTGGTCCCTCTAACATGGTTTGTGTTGCTACACTTATTCCTCTTTGATCTCACGTTTGCGCTTCATCGCGTGGTTATTTGCCACAGGTGTGACTTCTCCCTCAGTTGACTCTTCAAACAGCACCCCTTATGGGTCTTCTTCCTCTGGTCCTTCCTCCTTCGTAGCTGCCGGTACAGTCACCTCTCCAGTGCCCTGGTCACCTCCTTCTTCAGCTACTAGCGGTGGTGGAGGTGGAATGAGTTGCGCCTCAAGCATGGCAATTTGCTCATCCTTGCCAATGTTCTCCAAATGTAGGTCATGGATGAGTTCCTCCAAATGACCAATAAGATTTTCAGAAGCCTGGAGTTCTTGGGTTTTTGCGTGTATGACGGCTTGTGCATGATCCGCGACGTCATAAGCCTGTTGGACCCTCCTGGTCAGACAGTTGATGATATAATCCAAGTCTTCGAACGTCTTGTTAACGATGGGCAGGTCCAGGCGATTTCCCGTGTGAGCCATCGAGAGACCATGTGCATCCCTTTTCCCGAAGGCACGGAAGGGCGATCCTGGTGCTAGCTTGTTGCGATACTTGTAACACAAACGAGCCATTAAGTCCACCATAGCTATGTTCACTCCCTCAATCCACTCTGGGTAGTAGGTGGCATAGTCCACGGGCTCGAAGTCTGGCATCGTGGGATCCGGGGTCATGATGGTGCGGATTTCCCAACGTGTTCCATGGGGCATGTCGGTCTCCTCCTTCCTTCCTCGGAAATAGGGTGGTGGTAGCTTCAATACACTTGTCAACCTAGACAGCTGCCTCCCAAAGATGAAACCCGACAAAACTCCAGCGTACGCAGTCTCAGTGTACTCTCCCATCTAAAATTTTGAACAGGTAAGAGTATTAGAATTTAAAAGAAAAGGACAGATGCAAGATAAGATAAATAATGTAAAACAATATTAAAGGAAATTTCAAAATTTACTCATGTTTTGGAAACCTAGTTTAGTTAACTATTTAACCTTTGGGGTCTCAGTCCAATCCTAGGGGTTTCGAACCTACAGGCAACACAGTGCTCTGATACCATCTGTAACGTACCTGCACTTTAAATAAGGCAGATACCTGTGTATAGTGCAAATCCCTGGATCGATTCATTTGCACACACATTTTACGATGTAATATCACAACAAAGCGTCAATTTTTTTATTACATCGATGATCCAGAATTACAAAATATTCGATACAAGTTGCATAGCATAAAGCTAGCATTGAAAAAGTACACAGCGGAAATACAATAGCAGTGAACCTCTATCACTTTCATGCTGCCACAGGCGAAAACATGTTGGTTGTAGACTCGAAACCTATAAACGAAACCTCACTCGTCATCTGAACAATCTGCAATAAGAAAAATATTGCAACAACGTGGGTCAGATTCCATTAAAAATGGAGTCTGGCAAGTGACACTAAGGTGGACACTTAATGGAATAACTCTAAAGCCTATATGCATATTTGGCTGGTGGAGTTCAAGGCTATTTTGCATAAAGCCAATTTTTCCTATCTTTTTGGAAACACTTTCTTCAAATCAAGACAAGTATGGCATGAAAACCATAAATCTCATCTTCCCTTGTTCACCCATCAAGTTTTATTTCTGAAGTTGGCATGGTGGAATCCTCCGTTGACGTCCGTGATCAGCTGCTCAAATTGTCCGTACCGGGGACACGGCTAAGTACTTAGTTTTACACTCTGCAGAGGTTGTGCACTTTCACCTTTAGACTCAATTTGTCCGAGAAATCCTATACACACGGAGTGTGTTAAGGAAAGGAGAGAATTGAGACAAGAACTTTCAGAAGAAGAATGCAACCATACTAGCGAGACCCGTTCCACCTATCATCCCCCTACATCTGCTTGTCAAGCTGACAGGTTGCACCCTCACAACTTAATTATTCTAGACAGAGCCAATTGTCGAAAGGTTGCACGGGAAGCAATCGTCACTCGGAGTTCTTCAGATTCCTCTGTTCCCTGGGTGGCCATCCACCAGTGTACTTCTGGGTAACAACCACCATACTCGTGGCCCTAAGTAGAATAGACATTCATCCTAGGCGATGACAACCACAAGCATAGTCCCAAAAGCCACTCAACATAAACCATAACAACCAATCCACCCAGGAGTTTCATTAACTTAGTGGATATGCACTCTCAGGTAAAAATCACCATGCTCACGGCCCTAAGTAGAATAGAAATTCCTCCTAGGCGACGACAACCCTGAGCACAGCCCTGAGTAGCCACTTAATAATTTGTAAAACTTTTCATCAATTGCATAGCATCAATATTTCTGCTAAGTAAGATATAGGAACCTAGACACAGGAGTAAGGGAATTCTACGCAGGTTTCGCATAGCAACACTATCCTACACATGCATATAAAATACACTAAGTAATGCATAGAAAATACTTAGGAAGTTTATGAGGTGTGCCACTTGCCTTTGAATATTGTCGTTGTTCACAACTCTTTTCAACGATACTCGGGACTCTCCGTTCAATCTAACAGTAGAGACAAACAACAATACAACAATCAACAGCAAGCACAACTCCACAATACACACAAAACACATACTAGATGAATAACTAAGTTTTATAAAACTTTCTAAGGGATTATGTTTATGCATGATGTGCAAAATACTTAGAGGAAATACTAGCTCTATTCTTCGAGGTGATCAACAATTTTTATCAACTCTTTGTAAATTGGATATTCACTAAAGTGAGAGAGACAGACACCCGGCCAGCCACTTAAATTGTGGAACAGGTCTCATGTACGTGGACATGTAAGGTTAGTCTCCAGGCCGCTTCATCTCACCATGCCGCTAGGATCCAATAACTTCAAGATGATAACATCATGATCAAAATTTGTTTAATTTAAATGGGAAGGATAAGATTAGAAAGGAAGGGAAGAGATAGAAAGAGAGAGATGAAGTTGTCCTCTAGGCTTCATCTCCAGACTTGGTGGTTCTTGTATCTTCGAGGCTGGTCTTGGATTTACTTAGTCATCATGAAGTCTAACAGAAGAAGGAGGGAGAAAGATGAAAGAGGGAGAAAGACTTAGAAAATATTTCTGGTTGGTCTCCCAGCTCCATGTTGAATTTTACTAAGTGTCTCAGTGTAGCACTTCACAATAATGCAAAGTTGAAAACATTTCTAACTTAGAGAAAACTAATGTAGAGGGGTTTTCCTACGAGAATAAAATATGCTATGAATGAAATGAAATTTTTAATCACAATAAACATCAAATAACTTTTGTGATTTCTTTATAAATATGCATGAATTTATAAATGCAATTTAATTAATTTCTAATTTTGGAAAATATAATACAAGGAATAATTATAAGATTAAAGTTTTCTATGATTAAATTTTTATAATATAATTTAATAAATAGTGTTAATAGACAGAGGTATTTTAATTAAATTTATGGCACTTTACTTTAATAAAAAATACTATTTTTATTAATAGTTATGTTGAAAATACTCAAACCATTCAATTTTAAACACATAACTATGAATTCACTCAACAATTAATCAAAAATATTTTATAGCAGTGGCAAGAATTTACAATTATTCTAAAGTTTCCAAAACAATTTTATTTGAAATTTTTGAATATACAGATTCAAAGTTATGACAAAAATACTCAAATTCACCATTTGAAATTTTAATATTTTAACCTAAGTCAAATTTGAATTTTGGCAGATCCAAAATATTCTACATGTCGAGGGCTTTCCAAATATATAAAAATATTTGAATTTGGATAAATGGTTAAAAAGTTATGACAGATCTAAGTGACAGGGGCTTTTCTGCAAAACTGCCATTTTCTCTAATTAAAAGAAATTAAAATCCACGTGGCTGCTGACTGTGCGCCGACTGGGCTGACACTCTCGCGCTGACGTGGATAAGGCAAAGAATCTGGGTCGTCAGATCTGGATCTGGCGGTCCAGATCTGTTCGTACCGCTTCGATTTAAAAGAATCTATCGTGGCCGATGGATGGAGATCTAACGGTGCAGATCGAGCGACCTAAATCGGGCGGCGCTAGGTCACCGGGGACCTCGCCGGAGACGATGCGCGCGGCGGCGACATGCTCGGATAATCGTTCCCTACGGTCTACGGCTTACGGGGACCAACGAATCATACCGCAAGGAAGAGGAGACCGAGGCAGAGACGGTGGCGCGACACTGGTCTCCGGTGCGTCCCCTCTCGCCTCCTATTGCTCGCCGGAGATGCGCACGGCGGCGGTCCTCCTCGGGGGTGCACGGACTGCTTGCTCTGGAGCGGAAAAATTAGGGAAAAGATGTCAGTGAGGTTCGTGCGGATGTAACAAGGAGAAAGAAAATGAAAAGAGGTCTCGGGGTCGATGGAGTTCACCGGGAACGAAGAAGTTCGCCGTCGGCCGTGGCGGAGCTCCGAGGAAGAACTCGAGCAGCCTGGGGGCCCTCGGGCTAGGGTTTCTTGGGGAAAAAGGGAGAGGAGAGGTAGTAGATTTATAGGGCAGGGTCGGGGTGCTCATTACGCCTCTTAATCATGCGGAATCACGACGAGAAATTCTCGCCCGAAACTGTCGGGCGTGTGATCTTCGGCGCGAGCTTGAAGACGACCTGACGTGTGGGCCCCACACGTCAGTGAGAGGAAGAGGGGATACGGGCTGGGCGTTGGGCCGCTACGCGCCGCTCGCGCGCGATAGAAACTGGGCTTTGGCCCAGTTAGTTTTTCTTTTTGTTTTATTCCTTTCCTTTTCTGTTTTCTGGATTTTAAATAACTTTTAAAATATGAATCCAAATCAACTCAATTTAGTTTCTATATTTTGGTAAAAACAATATCTATCATTTATAATACTTATGGTTATGTTTTGAACACTTTCAAATTTAATTTTTTTTTGAATTATTGCTTTAATACAAATTTGATGCCTAAAGTCAATTTTTTTAAATTTAAGCTTATTTAATTTCATGTTGACCAAAAATCATTTTATCATAATACAATACTTATATAAATTTGGAAGTAAGTTCATTAAACTTATTTTCCAACATTAAAACATTTTGGCTTCAGTACAACAATTAAATGACATAACACATCTATTTGAAAATGGAAAAGAAAAAATATAATGTATTGATTTTAAGTCAAAATATTTGGTGCACCATTATATTTTATATTTGCCGTGATGATCGGGTGTCAGACATCTCGTCGTTCGCATACAGTGGGCGTAAGACATGTTGCACAAGCGTCAGCGTGGAGGTTTTTGGTGGCGAGCCTAGCATATTCACAAATATGGCCTCGGAATAGGGAGACCGAAAGGTCGAGCACGAGTCACAAAATTGGAGTGGCGGACAATTGTCTACTCTTGAAGTTGTGCCGCCGGCTCTGATGATGAGGGGTGGTGCAATGGATGGGGGTCGTGTAATCGCTTAAACGACCAGGAGGGATGTTCGTTTGAGTGGGAGTTCGGATAGTTATTTTCTAAAATACTAGAACTCAGAATATAATGAACAGAGTCTGTTTTGCAAACCTTTGTAGATATTAACCATTGTGATAGCATCTTTTCAAATTAGGCGCATTCCTGCGATTGAGAAACTTAAAAGGTTGGGTCCAAACTTCATAGTTTTATACTTCAGCTTGAGGATACTCCTTGTTTAAACCGTTAGCTCTTTGTGTTACAATACCCGCTAGGAGATAAACCCGGAGATTCCGCTAACAAAAGATAATTTTGATTATCAGATTTTGTGCGGATGATATCATCATAGTACAGTGTATGCTATGATCTCTGCCATAAAGAACCAACGGTGGGTACGAGTTTTTAGATCGCGAACATATGATATGGTCGCTAAACTCGGGGTACCCCAAACGTTGGGTTAATGAAGTTTATCATTACGTTGACTGATTGTCTTCTCAACCAAGATGGAAGAGAATACACACATTGAGGGAGCACGTGGCGGTCATACTTAATGACATATGTTCATGATTAATGAACATTGAGACGCCTCGCTCAGCTCAATCACTGGATGACAGACATCGTTGCCAAGTGCAAATCCTCTGTCATAGACTATGTCATGCAGGGGGAATCGTTCACCTTCATGGTTCTTGATTACGGTGGAAGTATCAAGAAGATGAAACAGATCGCCGGAATTCATCAATGATGATGGTGTATATATGATATACAAGTTATGAATGCTTTAGCTAAGCAAGTGCTCGCAGTAGTGACTAAGTCTTGAACTAGTCATGTTTTGTCAAAAACCAGGTTTACTGCCTGAGTAGCTTGAAAGGATGAGGTGACATTGCGTGTTGATAACGGCAGTCAAGTTGTTGTGACGGCCATAGACACTCTCCCTCTAGATCTACCATTTGAATAAATTCTTTATGATCGGGTGTTGGTATGATCGTTACAAGTGTGTCTCCTCTAGCAAGACACTTGTTCATACATGATAGTGACAAATTGGTGTCCTATATTTAAGAAGTAATGATCATATGCTGATTTGAATTTAGATGGTAGAAGTCCCACATTCATAATATTAATGCCAAAGGATACAAACTTAATAAAGACACCACATATGTGTGGCACTACCGCTTAATCATGTCAATGTTATATGCATTGGCTCCACACTTGATGGACCTACAAGTCCTAAGATTTGATCTTTTGACACTTGCAAAATAACTGTGACACCGTTTTCGGAAAGCGGGCATATAACTTATTGATAGTCATACATCGAGATGTATGTGGTTCAATGAAGTAATTGATGGGTAGTGGATACCTTTATTTCGTGAACTTCACTGAACGTTTTGAGTATAGCTTGTTGAGAATCGTGCATATGGGTGTATGTGAATCAATGAAGTACTTTAACGTGTAGTGGAAGTCTTTTATTTCATAGACTTCATGAATATTCCGAGTAGATATATGGATATCCACTCCGGGGAATGTTAGTCTGAAATTTTGATTCGATCAAACAAAGTTCAGAATGAAGTAGGAAATAAACTTAACAAGAAAATCAAATTTCCACGATGCAAATCGAGGAAATAAATATTTGAGTTATAATGTTGGCACATCATTGGAATACTTGTGAGAAGAGTTCCACAAATTACGTCGCATGGAACACCATAGTATGGTGTGTTAGGACGTCGCAATGGCACCCTATCGGATAGTGTGTGGAAAATAAATCTCTTACCGAATTATTGTGATCATTAGAGTCATATGGTAGAAACGTAAACAATCACGTTAGCAAATAGGGAAACCATTTGAATCCATGGAGACAATACCATACGAGTGATGGCATGGCTTTTGAGCCTGTATTGTCGTTTCAGCAATTTAGTGTTTCGATGTAATCGAACCTAAAATGGATTAATCTTTGTAGTATATCGTACCTAAAGAGTTAGTTGGGTACATGTCTCACGACATAGGCAAAATATTTGCCGGGATATACCTTGCGAAAGAAATAGTTTCTTGTCCGAGGGTATAAGTGAGAAAGAAAGTAGAGCAAGACGAAGTTGGTGAACTTCTTCTCCAGACATCAAAGTGGCGCAACCGAAAGTGTTTTCGGTGTCAGGCTCCACAGCTTGAAAAAGCTGATGATTCAAGATCATGATATTCTGAGCTCATACTAAGAGCGTAGGCATACGAGGTTGTGTTCCACACTGTGTGTTACGACAATCTTGGTATGAAGGTCATATTAATGGAATATGACAGACCTACGAACTACGAAGAAGAGATGGTGGACCTAAGTCCGAGAAATGGCTATGAGTCATATATGATCCGAAATAAAATCCATATACGATTACCAGGTATTGACTTGGAAGATCTTCTTGATGACATCTAGGATGTTAATAGTATATGGAATTTTATGAGAGAGTAGAGGGATAGAAGCTTCAAGTTTTAATTTATATTCCCTAGCTTTAATGAGAGCATTTGTAATATGAGCAGTAAAAGCCAAATTGAGAGAGCTAGAATTAGGACTTGTGGCCAATTTTTACAAGAACTTAATAACTTCAGAGTTATTACAATTATCAAAATCAAAATTATTATTATCAAAGCAAACCGTACCACCATCTCTCACATTCTTAAAAATTTCAGCACTTTTGTCAACACTAGTTTTAGCAGTTTTAGGCAATTTTAAATTTTTGGAGGGAGTAGAGGAGACATTTCCAACACCAACTATGTTACCATGGATAGTAGGAGGCTTACTAACATGTGAAACACCATTATTTTCAGAGGTAGTAATAGTAAAAACATTAACAATATTAGCCTCTTTCTCTAATTCTATCTGTCTTTCCCATCTAGCACGTAATTGAGCCATCATCATAACATTTTCATCAATTTGAATTTGGATGGCATTAATTTTAGCAAAGGGATTATTCTCTTTAGTTTCAGTAGGCATAACTTTAGATTTTAAAAGATCAACATCAAGGACAAGATTATCAACTTTAGACGCAAGAATATCAATTTTTTCATGCTTTTCCTCAACAGTTTTATTAAACAGAGTTTGTGTAGTGATAAAATCTTTTAGCATGGTTTCAAGTTCAGAAGTGGTAGTATTATTGTTGTTATAAGAATTACCATACGAGTTTCCATTATTAGGAGGATAGGGCTTATAGTTGTTGTTACCATAGTTGTTCCTATAGGCATTGTTGTTAAAATCGTTGCTTTTAATAAAGTTTACATCAACATGCTCTTCTTGTGCAACTAAAGAAGCTAAGGGAACATTATTGGGATCAATATGGGATTTACCACTAGCAAGCATAGACATAATAATATCAATCTTTTCACTCAAGGAGGAATTTTCTTCAACAGAATTTACCTTCTTACCTTGAGGTGTCCTCTCTGTATGCCATTCAGAATAATTCACCATCATATCATCCAAGATTTTTGTTGCAGCCCCCAAAGTGATGGACATAAAGGTACCTCCCGCAGCTGAATCCAATAAGTTTCTTGAAGAAAAATTCAGTCCTGAATACAAGGTTTGGATGATCATCCAAGCAGTCAGTCCATGGGTTGGGCAATTCTTTATCATAGATTTCATTCTTTCCCAAGCTTGAGCAACATGTTCATTATCAAGTTGTTTAAAATTCATGATGCTACTTCTTAGAGAAATAATCTTAGCAGGAGGATAGTATTTTCCAATGAAAGCATCTTTGCATTTAATCCATGAATCAATACTATTCTTAGGCAATGGAAGCAACCATTCTTTAGCTCTTCCTCTCAAAGAAAAAGGAAATATTTTCAGTTTTATAATATCACCATCTATATCCTTATATTTTAGCATTTCAAATAATTCAACAAAGTTATTTAGATGGGCAGCAGCATCATCAAAACTAACACCAGAGAATTGCTCTCTCATAACAAGATTCAATCAAGCAGGTTTAATTTCAAAGAACTCAACATTAGATGTAGGTGGAGCAATAGGTGTGCATATAAAATCATTATTTTTGGTTCATGTAAAGTCACACAACTTAGTGTTTTCAGCGGTACTCATTTTAGCAATTTAATTGACAAACCTAAAGAACAAAATTCAAGAAATAATTGACAAACCGAAATAAGAAAGCTAATGCAAGTAACTATTTTTTTTTGTATTTTTGATATTAAGCAAATAAGACAGTAATAAAAATAAACTATGCAAGACAATACCAAAATAAAAAGATTGGAAGTGCGAAAGCTCCCCTCGTAGTGAATCTACAAAACCCGGCAACGACGCCCGAAATTTGCTTGACGCACACGGTGGGTGTGTTGTTGGGAGACCCCAAGTGGAAGGTGTGAAGTAGTGCATAAGCAAGTTTCCCTCGGTATGTGTTAAGGCCCTCCTTATTATAAGGTAGCGACCTCCTGTGTACAGTGCTAGTCCCTGGATCGTCTTGCTAGCACACACAGTTTAATATGAAATACCATAACATTGCATCAATATTCATTTCACGATGATCCAGAAATAAAAGGGATTCGATACAAGGTGCATAGCTCATGGCAAGCTCAAACCGAAATAAACACATAGCGGAAAGAAAATGGATAAGTGAGCTACATCTTCATCATGTGCCACAGACAAGGCATGTTGGTTGGAGACTCGCGATCCTATCAATCCTTACTTCTCGTCATAGGTGAAGGGAATATGCCCTAGAGGCACTTAATAAACATAGTTTATTGGAAATATCCCAATCGTTCATTATATGTTTTATACCATGCTATAACTGTATTAAGTGAAAACATTAATACAGGTGTGGTAGATAAACAACCAGGTCCCTAGTAGCCTCTCCTAAGACTAGTTTCGTTGCGAGATTGATGATCGAGGTTTTCCGATCGTAGGGCATGGCGCCGGTCGGCAATGGAAGTCATATCGTTAGGTGTAACGATGTGATGGACATACCCAGTATTTATAGGACATAGTCATTACGCCTTAAGACCGTGAGACCAACTCTTATTGTTATTCCTGGAAGATACTTTGATCGCACCAAACGTCGTATCTTATTTAGTATGACAATAACGGTGATACTTTTGGGTATCGGAAAGGAGTAGTTGAGACGAGGGGTCAACATCGGGATTTGTCAGTCCGCATAGCCGGATAGATACTCTAGGGCCCACTCGGTGAGAATATGTCAAATGAGTTTGCAAACATGTGACTAGGTCACCAGCTGACATAATATCATAGACGAGTAGAAGATAGCGATGTCACTAACGAGATCATGCTAGGTATGGAGATATCTGAGAATTATGCTCAGACACGCTAAGTATCGCCATGACAAAGGGTTTAAGACTAGACGTCCAGGTTTGATAGATGAAAGTCATTCGTTATATCAGAGGGATTAATTCATGGGGTCCAGGCCTACGAGTTAGTCGATGATCATAGAGGAGTCTTGATCGTACCTGTTATTATATCGAACCGCTAGGGTAACACACTTAAGGGGTTTCGACAAGACAACCGGAAAGGAAAGAGATCACCGGGAGCGTCCCGGGAGGGGTCCGATGGAGATCGGGCAGCGCCGAAAGAGTTTTCGGAGCTAGGAAAAATTATATATATTATGTTTGATATTAATTAGTGTAATTAATATGCAAATATGATTTTATATATTTAATTTCGAATTTATTTAGGCTGATTTCCCTAAATGGGCCTTCTGGTCGAAAGAAGGCCCATGGGGGGGAAAACCCTCAAGGGAATTTTGTGGGGGAGGCTTGGCCGGCCTAGGTGGGCCAAATGGGGCCCACCTAGGGCCTGCGCACCTATCCTAGCCGCACCAGGCATGTGGGGATAGTCCCACATTGCCTGGCTGGCAAGGTTGGCTCCCCCTGGGAGCCTATATAAGAAGGGGCACCCCTGGCCTTTTAATTCACCAATTAATTCCAAATTTCTCTCTCGGTCTCTTGGTTCCCTTGTCGGAGCCGCGCCGAGTAGAGTAGGGGGATCTCTTCCACCATAGCCCGCTGCCGCGCTGCTGGTGTTCCGGTCCAAGTCTTCCGCTGCTCGTCCTGGACTGGAGCTTCGGAGGCCGTCGTCTCCACCGTATGTGTGTGACGCCCTGCGAGATGCTGCGCTAGCGGTACTCGGAGGCCTACTTCCTCCACCCGACCTCGGGGTCATCTTCATCGTCTTCGTCGCGCCGAGTTCTCCGCGACCTAGAGGTCGGCTATGTCGTCTTCGTCGTCAACGCTTGTGCGGGAGCGTAATCCCCGCTATTCGGTCTACGAGGGTATGTATTCCGATCTCCACCGTACTACTATATCTGCATAGTGTAGATCTTGGCTAGTTTAAGGATATCGTTGCTAGGAAATTTTTTGTTTTCTGCACACGATCCCCTTCAGTGGTATCAGAGCCGATCTATCGTAGATATAGTTGTACGATGTTAGAACCCGTGTTCTGCACGGGGGCACCGTTCCTGTTATTGCTACCCTCTAGCGTGCACTTGTGATTCCAGCGGCATCGAGTTGATGAAGCGGCCCGGTCCGAATTTACGCGTACGCTTACGCGAGACTGGTTCCACTACTGACATACGGCTTGTACCGTATCTGTGGCTGGCGGGTGCCTGTTTCTATCTCTTTAGTTGGCTTTGCATTTTCAATGGAGGGTCCAAAAGGGATGCTTAAACATGCAATTATTGGATCGTTGTTGTGGTCATAAGGTTCGTAGGTATGAAGCGGTTCTATTTACGAAAGCCCCAAGCCACGTAAAATATGCAAAAGATAAAGTAGAAGCGTCTAACTTTATTTTGCAGGGGCTATGTGATATGGTCAAGGTAGGTTTATTAAATTGTTTATAAACTGCGGGCGCCAAGAAGACCATGGCGCAATGGACTATATCACATTGCATTACATTTGATGTTTTGTGTGCATCTTATATTGTGTGATTGTGTGTATAGTATACATTAGTTACACGGCGGTAGCTATATTAGATGATCCCTTCAAAATACCACTAGTGTTCTCCCTCCAACGCGCACCACCAAGAAAGTTCTACGTTATGAGACAGGCCGTGATGATCGGGTGTCAGACATCTCGTCGTTCGCATACAGTGGGTGTAAGCCATGTTGCACAAGCGTCAGCGTGGAGGTTTTTGGTGGCGAGCCTAGCATATTCAGAAATATGGCCTCGGAACAGGGAGACCGAAAGGTCGAGCACGAGTCATAAAATTGGTGTGGCGGACAATTGTCTACTCTTGAAGTTGTGCCGCCGGCTCTGATGATGAGGGGTGGTGCAATGGATGCGGGTCGTGTAATCGCTTAAACGACCAGGAGGGATGTTTGTTTGAGTGGGAGTTCGGATAGTTATTTTCTAAAATACTAGAACTCAGAATATAATGAACATAGTCTGTTTTGCAAACCTTTGTAGATATTAACCATTGTGATAGCATCTTTTTAAATTAGGCGCATTCCTGCGATTGAGAAACTTAAAAGGTTGGGTCCAAACTTCATAGTTTTATACTTTAGCTTGAGGATACTCCTTGTTTAAACCGTTAGCTCTTTGTGTTACAATACCCGCTAGGAGATAAACCCGGAGATTCCGCTAACAAAAGATAATTTTGATTATCGGATTTTGTGCGGATGATATCATCATAGTCCAGTGTATGCTATGATCTCTGCCATAAAGAACCAACGGTGGGTACGAGTTTTTAGATCGCGAACATATGATATGGTCGCTAAACTCGGGGTACCCCAAACGTTGGGTTGATGAAGTTTATCAGTACGTTGACTGATTGTCTTCTCAACCAAGATGGAAGAGAATACACACATTGAGGGAGCACGTGGCGGTCATACTTAATGACATATGTTCATGATTAATGAACATTGAGACGCCTCGCTCAGCTCAATCACTGGATGACAGACATCGTTGCCAAGTGCAAATCCTCTGTCATAGACTATGTCATGCAAGGGGAATCGTTCACCTTCATGGTTCTTGATTACAGTGGAAGTATCAAGAAGATGAAACAGATCGCCGGAAGTCATCAATGATGATGGTGTATATATGATATACATGTTATGGATGCTTTAGCTAAGCAAGTGCTCGCAGTAGTGACTAAGTCTTGAACTAGTCATGTTTTGTGAAAAACCAGGTTTACTGCTTGAGTAGCTTGAAAGGATGAGGCGACATTGCGTGTTGATAACGGCAGTCAAGTTGTTGTGACGGCCATAGACACTCTCCCTCTAGATCTACCATTTGAATAAATTCTTTATGATCGGGTGTTGGTATGATCGTTACAAGTGTGTCTCCTCTAGCGAAACACTTGTTCATACATGATAGTGACAAATTGGTGTCCTATATTTATGAAGTAATGATCATATGCCGATTTGAATTTAGATGGTAGAAGCTCCCACATTCATAATATTAATGCCAAAGGATACAAACTTTATAAAGACACCACATATGTGTGGCACTACCTTTTAGTCATGTCAAAGTTATATGCATTAGCTCCACACTTGATGGACCTACAAGTCCTAAGATTTGATCTTTTGACACTTGCAAAATAACTGTGACACCGTTTTCGGAAAGCGGGCATATAACTTATTGATAGTCATACATCGAGATGTATGTGGTTCAATGAAGTAATTGACGGGTAGTGGAGACCGTTATTTCGTGAACTTCACTGAACGTTTTGAGTATAGCTTGTTGAGAATCGTGCATATGGGTGTATGTGAATCAATGAAGTACGTTAACGTGTAGTGGAAGTCTTTTATTTCATAGACTTCATGAATATTCCGAGTAGATATATGGATATCCACTCCGGGGAATGTTAGTCTGAAATTTTGATTCGATCAAACGAAGTTCAGAATGAAGTAGGAAATAAACTTAACAAGAAAATCAAATTTCCGCGATGCAAATCAAGGAAATAAAGATTTGAGTTATAATGTTGGCACATCATTGGAATACTTGTGAGAAGAGTTCCACAAATTACGTCGCATGGAACACCATAGTGTTATGGTGTGTTAGGACGTCGTAATGGCACCCTATCGGATAGTGTGTGGAAAATTTTAAATCTCTTACCGAATTATTGTGATCATTAGAGTCATATGGTAGAAACGTAAACACTCACGTTAGCAAATAGGGAAACCATTTGAATCCATGGAGACAATACCATACGAGTGATGGCATGGCTTTTGAGCCTGGATTGTTGTTTCAGCAATTTAGTGTTTCGATGTAATCGAACCTAAAATGGATTAATCTTTGTAGTATACCCTACCTAAAGAGTTAGTTGGGTACATGTCTCACGACATAGGCAAAATCTTTGCCGGGATATACCTTGCGAAAGAAATAGTTTCTTGTCCGAGGGTATAAGTTAGAAAGAAAGTAGAGCAAGACGAAGTTGGTGAACTTCTTCTCCAGACATCAGAGTGGCGCAACCGAAAGTATTTTCGGTGTCAGGCTCCACAGCTTGAAAAAGCTGATGATTCAAGATCATGATGTTCTGAGCTCATACTAAGAGCGTAGGCATACGAGGTTGTGTTCCACACTGTGTGTTACGACAATCTTGGTATGAAGGTCATATTAATGGAATATGACAGACCTGTGAACTACGAAGAAGAGATGGTGGACCTAAGTCCGAAAAATGGCTATGAGTCATATATGATCCGAAATAAAATCCATATACGATTACCAGGTATTGACTTGGAAGATCTTCTTGATGGCATCTAGGATGTTAATAGTATATGGAATTTTATGAGAGAGTAGACATTGAGCAGATTCGATTTGTCGTGAAACAGGTCCGACAGACCACATGAGAGTTTGTCTCAAGTGGCGAAGCCTAAATCTATTCTGGGTCGTTTAGCAATTACTATAATTTCGAATGAGAAATTGATAGATGGATGAGAAAACCATGGTTCCTAATAGTGTAATTAAGAATGGTTTGTAATCCTGAGGATGCTAAACATGTGTGCAAACTTCGGTTGTCCATTCATGGGCAGAAGCAAGCATATCGAAGCTGGAATCTTCACTTTGATAATGTGATCAAAGGATTTTGGAGTTGTCCAAAATAGTTGAAGAAACCTACATTTGCAAAGAAGTGAGTGGGAGCAAAGTAGCTTTCCTTGATCTGATATGCGGAAGGCATATTTGAGTGGGAGCTAAGTAGCTTTCCTTGATCTTATATGCGGAAGGCATATTTGAGTGGAAGCTAGGTGTCATTTGTGATTCTGTATGTAACGACATACTGAATGACACAGATCCTCTAGTAGAGTGTAAAGGATTATTTAAGTGATTAAATTTTCTATGAAATGAAGTTAGGAGTATTAGGCATCCGATTTATAATTGTATAGATCAGAGGGGGCTTAATAACATTAAGTCGGAGTATTTCGTACGTCATGATTCTGAAGTGTTTCAGAAAAGGACAAGCGAAGAAAGAGGTTCTTGCTTGTATGACTAGGTAAAAGATTAAGTTAATCTTGACTTTTTCAGTGATAGGAAATGATGTTCGACATTCTCTATGTATCACACATAGAGTCTATCAGGCTGAAAGCTCGACTTAGTGTGACCCGAGTTCTTGGTTGAAGAACAGGTTCTAGAGTGATCCTTGTGTGGATCAATGAACAAACGTTAAGTTTATTCTTCAGTGTCTATGAGAACTGAAGATAGGTTTTCTAGTAACGGGTAAGAGTGGAATGGCAGCTTGCCGTAAAGCGGTTACGATGATGCAAGTTATTACACTGACCCATATGACTAGAAATCTCATATAGGAGATGTCCTTTATTTTGAAGATAGACATGGTTAGTTTGCGAAGTCGCATATGAATGCACTGTCGCACAATCTACATAGGTATAGAAATATATCGCGACTTTAGAAGTAGCAAGTGTGATTGGACTGAGCAGTTTTCCGAGCGTAGGTGGTCCCCTTAATAGATCTCTTAGACTTTTAAGGCGCATGCTACGCGAATGCTCGAGTCTCACTCCATCCACTGGGATATATTTCACCGTCATCATAAGATACGGGTTGATGTCAAACTAGGTGACATAGAAGTGTTGCAAAGCACATATAGGTCTCAATGTGTGAGGTCTATTGACTGTATTCCTCTTCCACGAGGCGAGCAGGAACCAAGATGCTATGGGTGTTGAGCTTTTACCAGGTTGTAAACTAGATTAAGTGTTACTCTAGTGCAAGTGGGAGACTGAAGGGAATATGCCCTAGAGGCACTTAATAAACATAGTTTATTGGCAATATCCCAATCGTTCATTATATGTTTTATACCATGCTATAACTGTATTAAGTGAAAACATTAATACAGGTGTGGTAGATAAACAACCAGGTCCCTAGTAGCCTCCACTAAGACTAGTTTTGTTGCGCGATTGATGATCGAGATTTTCCGATCATAGGGCATGGCGCCGGTCGGCAATGGAAGTCATATCGTTAGGTGTAACGATGTGATGGACATACCCAATATTTATAGGACATAGTCATTACGCCTTAAAACCGTGAGACCAACTCTTATTGTTATTCCTGGAAGATACTTTGATCGCACCAAACGTCGTATCTTATTTAGTATGACAATAACGGTGATACTTTTGGGTATCGGAAAGGAGTAGTTGAGACGAGGGGTCAACAGCGGGATTTGTCAGTGCGCATAGCCGGATAGATACTCTAGGGCCCACTCGGTGAGATTATGTCAAATGAGTTTGCAAACATGTGACTAGGTCACCAGCTGACATAATATCATAGACGAGTAGAAGATAGCGATGTCAGTAACGAGATCATGCTAGGTATGGAGATATCTGAGAATGATGCTCGGACACGCTAAGTATCGCCATGACAAAGGGTTTAAGACTAGACGTCCAGGTTTGATAGATGAAAGTCATTCGTTATATCACAGGGATTATTTCATGGGGTCCAGGCCTACGAGTTAGTCGATGATCATAGAGGAGTCCTGATCGTACCTGTTATTATATCGAACCGCTAGGGTAACACACTTAAGGGGTTTCGACAAGACAACCGGAAAGGAAAGAGATCATCGGGAGCGTCCCGGGAGGGGTCCGATGGAGATCGGGCAGCGCCGAAAGAGTTTTCGGAGCTAGGAAAAATTATATATATTATGTTTGATATTAATTAGTGTAATTAATATGAAAATATGATTTTATATATTTATTTTCGAATTTATTTAGGCTGATTTCCCTAAATGGGCCTTTTGGTCGAAAGAAGGCCCATGGGGGGGGCGGGGGAAACCCTCAAGGGAATTTTGTGGGGGAGGCTTGGCCGGCCTAGGTGGGCCAAATGGGGCCCACCTAGGACCGGCGCACCTATCCTAGCCGCACCAGGCACGTGGGGATAGTCCCACATTGCCTGGCTGGCAAGGTTGGCTTTTAATTCACCAATTAATTCCCAATTTCTCTCTCGATCTCGTGGTTCCCTTGTCGGAGCCGCGCCGAGTAGAGGAGGGGGATCACTTCCACCATAGCGCGCTGCCGCGCTGCTGGTGTTCCGTTCCAAGTCTTCGGCTGCTTGTCCTGGACTGGAGCTTCGGAGGCCGTCGTCTCCACCGTATGTGTGTGACGCCCTGCGAGGTGCTGCGCTAGCGGTACTCGGAGGCCTACTTCCTCCACCCGACCTCGGGGTCATCTTCGTCGTCTTCGTCGCGCCGAGTTCTCCGCGACCTAGAGGTCGGCTACGTCGTCTTCGTCGTCAACGCTTGTGCGGGAGCGTAATCCCCGCTATTCGGTCTACGAGGGTATGTATTCCGATCTCCACCGTACTACTATATCTGCATAGTGTAGATCTTGGCTAGTTTAAGATATCGTTGCTAGGAAATTTTTTGTTTTCTGCACACGATCCCCTTCAATAGGGTCCTGCAATGGTGAGTTGTAGCCAAACTATATTGGGTCAGCACAATTTAATTGTGGTGGCAAGTGATACTAGTGGATATAAATAGCATCCTATCATCTACATGCATATTTGGCTTGGTGGAGTTTGAGGTTGATTTGCATACAGCCAGTTTTATCCTATATTTTTCAATAATATTTTATCCTTCAAATAATATCATGTGGGTTTCCTGTGCCTTATTGGTTGGCATCACCACTTTATGTGCAACTATTCATTTGTGGGTTTCCTGTGCAACCTTATAGGTTAGCATCACCACTGATTATTTAACTAACCATTTGTGGGTTTCCTGTGCAACCTTATCGGTTAGCATCACCACTTAATATGATCATGTGGGTTTCCTGTGCCACCTTGTTGGTTGGCATCACCACAACTGTCATCTTTTACCCTTGTTCAACCCATCAAATTTTATTTAGAAATTGGAATGATGAGATCCTCCGTCAGTTCCTTGTCTAGCTGCTCAAATTTTCCGTAACCGGGGACACGGCTAAGTACTTAGTTTTTGACTCTCGAGAGTTTGTGCACTTTCAGCACAAGACCCAATCATTCCATCGTCCATGTCACCGAATTATGAAATGGAAAAGAGAAGACCGAGACGAGACCTTTCAGAAGTAATTCCCCAAAATCATACTGTGGACCCATCCCCACTTATATCATCCCTACATCTGCGGGTCACGCGGATTTTGGGGTCTCACAACTTATATGGTCAAGACAGAGCCCATATGACATGTGGCTGCACTGGAAGCAATCTAAACACTGAGTAACTTCGAATCTCTTTGATCCTGGGTGGCTTTACACACTTGCAATCCATCCTCCCATCCTGGGGTTACCCCGGGGGATCACCGTTTCCAACTTTCCACCGACACCCAGGAAGTTCTTTAAACTTAGTTGTCTTTCCTTACTCAAATACTAAAAACATTTTCCATAGCATATCCAAGTATCAAATAAGTTCAGTGGCTCACTAAGCCTAGAGGGGGTGTGAGTGGATGGCTATTCTAAATAGGATTCCCTTAGCATAGCATATTATACCAAATCTGGCAGTAAGCCTATCATGTATACTAGTGAAAACACTAAATGCAATAAATAAAAATAGTAGGACATTTATGAGTGAGCATCACTTGCCTTGGTCTCAGGGGGAACACGTGTAACTACCATAGCAACGGGAACACTCCGCACAATCTAAATAAATAAATAGCACTCAATCAACATACCAATCATCATAATTTCAATTCATGGAAACATGATTTGCATGACTAAATGCAATCAATATATTAATAGTGGGTTAAATCAGTATTATTAGCTCTCTGGTTGCCAAAATAATGCATTATGACATGGGAAAGATTTAATGAAATTAATTATTTGAATTTTTTTTTAAAACACTAGAGGATTAGCATGAAAACTTATTACTCTTATAGTTTATTAATCATTAAAACTAAGTTTTATATTCTCTGGAGAGAGGATGTAATTTAATACATCTTGCAAAAGGATTCACTTTTAAAATAATTTAAAAATGATTTATGAATTAAATGGCCGAAATATCTCTCTGTATTTTTATCCAATTTAACTTATGAAAAATGGAAAACTAATGATGTAAAAAAGATCTAAATGAAAAGGGCTTTCCAAGGGTATAAAGTTTGTTAAATTTGGAGTTGGGGTTTGAAAGTTATGAATTTTAGAAGTTTTGTTTGATTTCTGTCTATTTAATCAATTCTCAGAAAATCATTTAATCACGGCCGTCCGGTCGAACTTAAACGAACGCCCGATATTAAAAGGTACCGGTTTGGAAATCAATTAAAACTGAACCGTCAGATCTTGATCAGATGGTCCAGATCCAAGGACCATAAAGGGGCGGCGGACCTCACCGGAGATGGAGAGCGGGGCGGCGCTGACGATTCCGTCGTCCACGGGAACGGCGTTGCGGTGGTCTTCCAGGATCCAGGAGGCGACGGAGGAACTCCTCTCGTCACGGCGAAGAGGATGGGGTGGTCTTCGATGGTTCGGGCGTCCTCGAGCGACGGCGCTGCTCGGGCGGAGGCGGCGAACTCCGGTGACTCACGGGTGGAGGCGAACTAGGCGTTCCGGCACCGGATACAATCCGAAAAGGCGTCAGGAGGTGCGGAAGAACATGGGCAAAACGTTGCACGGGGTCTCAAGCTTCGGGGGGGGGGGGGGGGGGGGGACGAACCTCGCCGGAATCCACGAAAACATGGCGGCGGTAGTGGTTATTCCGGCGTCGAAATTCGTCGGATTGGCTAAACGATACGAACAAAGGGGAGAGGGGAAAGGACGCCGGGATCGTGGGAATCAAATAGGGGTGCGGGATGGTAGGTTTTGCGGTATCAGGAGGGAGGGAGGGAGTGGAGGTCGTGGGGGTCGTGGCGCTGTTCTCTGGTCGTGGCAGCGGTTGGAGGAAGGGGATGACGAGTGGCGCCCACTCGTTAGTGAAGGGAGAGCGAGAGAGGCCGGGGCGGGCTGATGCTGGGCTCGGCCCAGTTACTTTTTTTCCTGGTTCTTTTATTTTCTATTTCTATACTTTTCGGATTTATTTTATAACTTTTTTTTATTCATTCAAATGACTTCAAACAAATTTCTACAAATTTGTAAAATGCAGATCTTTCATTTAAAACTTTCAAGAACAAATTTTGACATTTTTTTGTAGGATTTAAAATAGAGTTTCAATAAAGAATTATGTCATAATAAAATCAAGAAAAATATCACAAATCCATATGTTTAAAATAAGTCTTCCTAAACTCTTTTCAAATCAAACACTTGATTAAAAACTATATTTTTTAAAATAGAAACTCTTCCAAATAGTTTTGTGATCATAATTATTGACCTAGGGTTTATTAAGAATCCAAATATAATGATTTTGGAATTAGATAATTTATCCAAAACATTTGAAATAGTCATTCCTTAAATAATTGAAGGTACTTTAGAAATATGGTGTTAGGGTTAAATAAGTATTTAGATTATTTATTTATAGCTCAACACTCAAGTTTTTTAAAAAAAAGTTTACTTGATTGAATTAACATTATAATGCATTTGACTAAGTCATAAAAATTCTTCTTAGTTGGCCCTCTAGGACGTTGATGATTTTATTTAAATTTTTTAAATTTTAGTGATTTTTTTAAAATTTTCTAAATTTTTTGGATGTTACAGACTACCACCCTTAAAAGGAATCTCGTCCCGAGATTCAAAGAGGCTAGAAAGAAAGATGGGTTTGGATATGTGGGTTTATTAGAGTTTGGTGGGCTACCACTCTTAAAATAAACTTTTGTTGGTTGTCCAGGACTACTATTTCCACCGTCGAGGTAACTCAGGTGAGATGGCTAGATCTTTAGTTTTTCAGTTGTGCTTCATCATCCTTGATTTCAAATATATAGCATGTACTAGTCTCGAGAAATATTTACGCTGAAAATAAATGATTAAGGACGTACTGTTCACCGCTTCACGCGTCTCAAACACTTCTTCCACATTGGCATGATTCACATATCCTCTCTGGAATGGGTTGGGCTTGGCTGCTACAATATCCTTCTTTTCAGGGCAACCACTAGAATAATGCCGCTTGTTCTTACAATTATAGCATTTTATATGACTCAATTCCTTCTTGCCTTGAAGGTACTTTAGAAATATGGTGTTAGGGTTAAATAAGTATTTAGATTATTTATTTATAGCTCAACACTCAAGTTTAAAAAAAGTTTACTTGATTGAATTAACATCATAATGCATTTGACTAAGTCATAAAAATCCTTCTTAGTTGGCCCTCTAGGACGTTGATGATTTTATTTAAAAGTTTTAAATTTTAGTGATTTTTTTAAGTTTTCTAAAAATTTGGGATGTTACAGTATGAAACCAAGGTTATCGAACCAGTAGGAGATGAATGTTCACTCGAGGTTGTTGGTGACGACGTTGACACGGCGCAATACCAGCGTCAGCAGCGAACCTGAAGCCTGCACACAAACAATCAAGATACTTTGCCCCAACTTAACAGTGAGGTTTTCAATCTCACCGGCTTGCTGTAACAAAGGATTAAACATATGTGTTGAAGAAAGATTTATGTTTACAGAAAGTTACAGGTTTGCAGTTGTGCTTTTATCAGATTAATGAGAAGGACAAGGGTCCACAGTTCACTAGTGGTGTCTCTCCATAAATAATAATAACATTCATCCATGCATGGTAAACAAATTACAGCTAGGCAATTGACAGAATAATGATAAGCAACCGAATGCATATACTAATGATATGGTCTAGTGCGAGATTCATTCGGGCATTACAACAATATACATAGACCGTTCCAACCACATCTATGACTAATAATCCACCTTCCGCTTAGCGTCTGCACCCCTTTCAATATTAAGTTGCATGCAACAAATTAACGCCTTAAGCACTGCGTGTAAAGTAAGTAAGTAACGTCATCCTTAGATAAAGTTATACTATTTTATCCTAGTAGCACCAGTACATTTACAACCTTAGAACTTTCTGTCACTGCCCCAGATTTAATAGAGACATGAACCCACTATCGAGCATAAATACCCCCTCTTGGAGTTACAAGCATCTACTTGGCCAAAGCACACACAAGTAACGGAGAGCATGCAAGATCATTAAATAGCTCACACATGATATATTATGAAGCAATAACTTTAGTACTCAATATTCATCGGATCCCAACAAACACAACATGGAGAATTACATAAAGATGATCTTGATCATGATAGGCAGCTCACAAGATCAAAACATGATAGCACAAGAGGAGAAGATAACCATCTAGCTACTGCTATGGACCCGTAGTCCAAGGTAGACTACTCACGCATCAGTCTGGAGGCGGTCATGGCGACGTAGAAGTCTGCGGGGATGATTCGCCCTCCCAGCAGGGTGCCGGCGAGCAGTTCTGATCTCTCCTAAATTGGTGTTGACGACGGCGGCGGCTCGGGACCCGTGGAGGAAAAAGTGTTCAATCGTCCTCTGTTTTTAGGTCAGGGGGGTTTATATGGGCGAAAGACCTAGGTCGGTGGGCGCCCGAGGGCGCCACCCCACCTCCCGGCGCGGCAGGCATGGGGCTCGCGCCACGAGGCGATGTGGAGGCCTTGTGGCCCCACTTCATCTCGTCTTCGGTTTGACTGGACGCATATATTCCAAAAACAATTTCTGGTTGACTCGTTTCCAATTTGGTGGATATTTCCTTTAGAGCTTTTCTGAAACCAAAAACAGCAGAAAACATGGAACTGGCACTATGGCATCTTGCTAATAGGTTAGTACCCGAAAATGCATAAAACTATATAAAATGAATATAAAACATGTAATAACATGATATAACATAGCATGGAACATAAGAAATTAGGGATACATTGGAGACGTGTCATGGGGGTACCCGTAAGGTATACCCACGTCAGTAGCCCCCTCTCCGATCAATGATTAACTCGTAGGCTTGGACACCGTGAATTAACCCCTTTGATATAACGAATAACTTTTGTCGATCGAACCTAGACGTCGAGTCTTAAACCTTTTGCGATAGCGATACTTAGCGTGTCCGAGACTCATTCATTGATATCTCCATACCTAGCTTGATCTCGTTACCGACAACACTATATTCTACTCGGCCGTAATCTTATGTCCGGGTTACCTAGTCACATGCTTGCAAGATCATTTGACATAATCTCACCGAGTGGGCCCTAGAGTATCTATCCTGCTATGCAGACTGGCAAATCCCTCTCTTAACCCCTCGTCTCAACAATTCCCTTTCGATACCCGAGAGGGACACCTTTATTCTCACACTATATAAGATATGACGTTTGATGCAATCAAAGTATCTTTCAGGAATAACAATAAGAGTTGATCTCACGGTCGAAGGCGTAATGACTACGTCCTACAAATTATGGGTATGCCCATCACATCGTTCTACCAACGATATGACTCCATTGCCAACTGACGCCATGTCACATGATCGGGAAACCTTGATCATCAATCGCACAATGAACTAGTCTTAGTAGAGGCTACTAGGGACCTGGTTGTTTACGTATCACACGTGTATTAATGTTTCCGCTTAATACAGTTATAGCATGACACAAAAACGTATCATTAACAAACGAGATATGATAAATAAATCATTTTATTAATTGCCTCTAGGGCATATCTCCTTCACCACCAACATCAAAGAAGAGGGGTATGATTGAATTAAATGAAGAAACGATGAAGGAAGCTAAAAGATCTCTTAAGGAGAGTAGTATTAAATCTGAAGATGTGAAGAATTTACCTCCTATTGAAGAATTATGTAAGGCAATTCCTCCTTCAACTGTAATTGAGGTACACTCTCTCCAAAGGTTTGATGATGGAGATATCCTTTACTCTAAACCTCTTGCTCAATATTTAGATGAATTTGCTACATTTATTTCTAAGCAATGCAATTTTAATATGAGAATAGAGAATCATTTGATGGAAAATTCTTGTGCTATTAGTAACTTGCATGATATTGTTAATAGAACCTCTAATTATGTTAAAGTACTCATTAGACACTTTCATATGGTTCAAACTCAAATAGATCAACTTACTAAAGTGCAAAAAGAATTGCTAGTAAATGCCTCTATAGCTAAAGAAAAACTTATTTGTGAAGTAACAACTAGAGGTGGTAAATCTACACAAGATCCTTTATATCCTGAGGGAAATTATGAAAGAATTGAACAAGATTCTCAACAGGTTAATGAACATAGTGCTACTTCTAAGAAAAAGAAATGAAACATAAAATTGTTGTAGAATCCTTTGAACTTGTTAATGATCCTAATAATATATTTGTTTCTGATGCAGAAACTGAAAGTGGTAATGAACACAACAATGATAATGCTACAATGATAATGATAAGAATGATAATTCGGATAAATAAGAATTAGAAGAGGAACCTGAAAAGCATTCTAAAAATAAAAAGTGCACTAAAGAAGATTTTATTGCTAAGAAGCATGATAATGAAAGAGAACCTTGGGTCCAAAAACCAATGCCTTTTCCTGCAAAGAAACTTAAAACAAAAGAGGAAGAACATTGTAATAAATTTTGTGATTCGATGAAACCTTTGTTCTTGCAAATTCCTTTGACTGATGCTATTAAGTTGCCTCTATATGAAAGATATTGTGACTAACAAAAGGAAAATTCCTAATGAGGAAATATCTACTATGCTTGCTAATTAATCTTTCAATGCCAAGGTTCCAAAGAAGTTGGGTGATCCAGGTATACCAACCATTCCTTGCTCTATCAAAAATAATTATGTTAGAATTGCTCTATGTGACTTGGGAGCAGGAGTTAGTGTTATGCCTTTCTCTCTTTACAAGAGACTTTACCTTGATAAATTGATACCTACTGATATATCTTTGCAAATGTTTGATAAATCTACTTCTATTCTTGTTAGCATTTCTGAGGATATTCATGTTCAAGTGACTACCAATTGTTTAATTATGATTGACTTTGTTGTTCTTGAAATGCCTGTAGATGATAATATGTATATTATTCTTGGAAGACCTTTTCTAAATACTGCAGGGGCTTTTATTGATTGCAATAAAGTAAAAGTTACTTTTAATGTTCATGACAAAGAGCATACTGTCTATTTCCCCAAGAAAGTTGATAAAATGCCTGCAGTTAATACAATAACCAATTTGAGGTCTATTAGAGTGGGAAGTATTGATTGTCCATATAAAGAAAAATACAAAAATCTTATGATTGGATCCATACTGATTCAATATAAGGTAACATGAGTGTCTCATATGGTTTAAATCTTTTATATCATATATAATTCATTTGGTGGCAAGACTTGATCAACCTAGTTAACAAATGCATTTTAAATGCATAAAGAGGCTAAACAATTTTCTTTCTCTCATTCTTGTTTTACCTATTGTAATGTTATTTAGTTTGCAAAGTTTAGTTGAAACTGGTGTTAGAAAACAATTTTTTCAATATTGAATTTATTAATACAAAATAACTGAAAATGTGAAAAATAAAATTTCTCAGAAAATTAAAAACATTATGTCAAAATTCCTATTTTTTTAGGAGGGTCCTGGGAGTGACAGAAAGCAACCAGGGGGACCCACAGGACCACCACACCACATGGTGCAGCGGCAACCCTTTGGCCGTGCCAGCACATGGTGTGGGACCCACGGGCCCCCTCCCCACTTACTCTCCTTCCTCCCATGCCTTCCTCTCTCCCAACCAAACACACCTAGAAAGAAAATTTTCGTGTTCTTGCTGCTCTTGCTCTGCAATTTCGATCTCCTTTCTCAGCCCATCTTTGTTGCTGAGATTTGGGGCATTCACTCTCTGGTATGTGACTCCTCTGATTATCCAAATAGAATTTTGTTTAGTGGTTTATATATGAAGTATTTTGCTGTTGTAGATATCTTGTTTAGTGAGTTTGAATGCTTGTTCTAAGTTGAAATAACTAGTTTTAATGCATGCTTAAGCCTCTAGCAAGTCACTATAGTAGTTTCCCCTCATTTAGTTGGCTAAAAATTAATTTTTATGATGTTTGTTGAGAATTTCAGAACATGGAGTGGAACTCATATGCAATAGACCCACGTGAGATAGTGGTGCATGAGAAGATGAAGGTTCATAGGGAAGAAAGTGTATTCCCTGCTATCTACCCGTGCTCACAATTAATGGATGTTGCAGGGATTGCACATGATTTCCACACTTTCTTGTCCAATGCAGGACTAGAACGTTTTGTTGATGATCAACCTTTCCAATATGCTAAGCTAGCTATGTCGGTGGTGCAAGACTTCCGCTGCAACTTGACCTCATATAACCCCACTGTGCATTATAAGATTTATAATAGATCTGTGGATTTGCCTTTTGTTGTTTTCTGCGCAACAATTAGAGTACCATATGAGGGATCCCTAGAGACGCTGAAGGGGAAACCAAAGCCATTGCTGGATTTATATGAGGAGATTTTATATGGGAGGAGTTTCTCTAAAGAGTACGGTAAAATCCGGAGTATTCATCTTCCTTCCATTCGTTACTTTGCCTACTTCGTTACTAAATGTGTTCTTGCTAGGAAGGTAGCGGGTAAATTAGCCTTGCTAGATTTAGCTTTTCTAGCTGCTGCTTTGTGCCGTGATAGAACTTATATATAATTTGGGTGCTCTGATTGCTTACCATCTCACCACTAACCGCGAGAAGGGAGGAGTTTGTGAAGGACAAGTCGCTTCTCGTTTACTAGCCTTGCATTGTTTGGCACCTCATCCTCTTTATTGTCAACTGCCTATTGAGAAACTAGCCATTGATTCCATGAAGAAACATAACTTTATTGCTGAGGATGGTAATTTGCATTTTCTCCCTTATGATATAACCTTTCCAAAAAGGCGACATTTGATAGTATACAAGATTGTTAGCACTGTTATCTTGCCTACACCTTTACTTAACTTTGTTCGCAGAGAGAACTGGTCAGTCTCAGAGGCTGAACTGGACACACTTGAGGAACAACCCGGCCAGGATGGTGGCAAGAACTTTTCTAAAACCACCATGAATAAAATGAGAACCTCCATCAGTCATGAGATATCTAGGAACACCAAACCTATGGAAAATAATATCTTGAAGCATTATTAATGATGTCTCACCATCAGCACTTTTAGTGGTATAGCTTCTACCCATTTAGTAACATAAGTAACAGCAACAAGTATATGAGTATTATGTAACATCCTAGGATTTTCAATTTTTGAAAATTTAGAAAATCAAAAAAAATTGAAACTATAAAGAATTTGTTTTGGAATCCAAAATCATACCTTGCATTCATCATCGTCATCATCATATAAACAAGACATTTAAATCAAATAAGGTTTAAATTAAATTTTATTTATATAGGTTTAAATTGTATTTAATAATTTTCCATTTTATCTAATTTTATTTTTAGACAAAAATACTACCAAAAAGTTCTATTTTTAATAAGCTTTTCAAAATGTATTTTTATGAATTTTTCTGAGCAGTTTTGATAAAGTTTTGAATTCATTTCAGATTCAAAAGGTTTAAACAGAAAATCATTTGAATAATAAACAAATAAATAATAAAATAAAAAAAATAGACGAGGCCAGCCCCCGAGTCATTTGGGCCGAAGCGCAAATGCTATCCGCCGGCGCGCGCAGCGCGTAGCAGTCCACCAGCGCGCGCAGCCCGCTCTCTCTCTCTCTCTGACGTGTGGGGCCCACATGTCAGCTTCTTCTTCAACGGTCGGAGACCATGCCCACGACCTTGCCAAAACGCCCGATTTCATTCGCTTCAATTCGAGCAATTTACTCCACCATTCATCACACGGTTTCTTCCAACTAAATCCCCTCGCCCCCCTTTCGCTTTTGCCCCAAACCTCACCACCCGAGAGCCAATAGGCTGCCCACATACGACCCCGCCATCCCACCACTACTCCCGGCAAAAAGCTCTCCGCACGGCGAACTCTGGCCACTCCGGACCCTCTCGGTTCTCCCTCTCCCTTTGTTTCATCCTTGCGCAGTTGTTTGACAAGGTTTCGTAATTTTTCCCGCAGCCAATCAACGCGTTCTTCCACACCCGAAGCTCGCCGCCGCCTCGGTCAACTCCGGCGAGCATTCCGCGGAGGAGAAGAGCACCCCGACGCGTCCACTTCGCCACAACCTCCGTCTCGACCTCCCGCGCATAGTGGTATGACTCATCCATCCCCGTAGGCATTAAAACGTCAGGAACACGCGTCGTCGGCGATGTCGCCGCCGCGGACACGCCTCCGGTTAGGTTTCCGGCGGAAGCGCCGCCCTTCTCGGACACTTTCGATCTGAGTCGTTGGATCTCGTTCATACGGCCGCGATTAGATCTGTTTTAACCGAATCGGTACGCTGACTCAGCTTGCCGCGTCAGCGCCACATCGGATCCACGTAGGCGGAAGGATTTTCTGCGATTTTCCTAAATTAAATTAAATGGCAGTTTTACAGAAAACCCCCTGCATATTGTTTTTATTATTCATTTTTATCTGTTTAGCCAAATTCAAATATTTTTTTATTTTTGGAAAGCCCTTGACATCTGGAATATTTTAGAACGATTGGTTTTCAATTTTGACATACTGGAAAATATTCAAATTTCAAATGTGTGATTTGAGTATTTTTGGCATATCTTTAATTCAGTAAATCCATATTTTGCAAATAAAATAGTTTTAAAAACCTTAGGATATGTGTAATATGAATCCTCTGTTAGAAAATATTTGTGAGCAGTATTATTATGAATTAAAAATCATGTGCTTAAATTGAGTATTGGTGTTATAGTTTAAATCCTAGAATAGATTTTATTATGTTTTCTTTTGAGAAATATCCTAAATAATGAATTTTGACCAGAGAGACTAAATGACATATTTATTAATGCAAGTTTTGTTAAAACCTTTAAATGCCACTTTATGAATCTTGAGTTCAAATTTTGTTTAAAACCTTTTAATGTTTTAATTACAATTATGAGCTATTATATAACTTTTGGAACCTCCTTGACAAATATGTTAAATACAACTTATTCTTTAACAAAACCTTTGTGTAAACCTTGTTTTTTTAAATAGCATCTCATGAATATCATATCATATCATATTTTATTGTATTCGTTGTGTGTTGAATTGTGGCTTGTTTCATGTATTAGAAATTTCGGAGAGACACGAAGACTTTTGCAACTGCTACTCCTGCTCTTCTTGCTGCCAAGGCAAGTGGCACATTCATAAATCTCCTAAGTATTTTCTATACGCATGATTAGTTTATCTTCTTAAGCATGGGAAGGACTTAGTAATATTTCTATGCAAGACATGTTTAGAACTTCCCTATTCCTATGTGTCTAGGAACGTATAAGTACTTAGTAGAAATATTTATGCTATGCAATTGATAAATTGATTTACAAAATGTTAAGTGTCTACTCAGGACCTTGTCTATGAGGGTTTTCACCTAAGATAGTTTTACTATACTTAGGATCATAGTATGTGTAGGTTTTCACCTGAGAGTACACATTCACTAAGCTAATGAATCACCTGGGTGGAATGGTGTTTTTGTTTATGTTGAGTGGCTACTCAGGACCATGTCCATGAGGTTTTTTACCTAAGGTAGTTTCCACTATACTTAGGATCATGTACGTGGGGGTTTTTCACTTGAGAGTAAACTTGTGGAAGGCCACCCAGGAACAAAGGGAATGGAAAGAAGTGAAGAACTCGAAGAGAAGAACTCCAAGTGAAGACTTCAGCTGATCAAGGACGCCAACGGAAGATTCCCAATATTTCTAATTTCTTAACTAAAATTTTGATAGGCGAACAATAGTGAACTACTCAGGACCATGTTCATGGTGGTTTTCATCTAAGATAATTTCTACTATACTTAGGACGATGTTATGTGGGGGTTTTACCTGAGGGTACACTTAGATGGGTGAGGTACTCACGACCATGTCTATGGGGGTTTTCACCTATGATAGTTTTCACTATACTTAGGACCATAGTATGTGGGGGTTTTTACCTGAGGGTGCACTCAGGGATGGGCCATCTTTTGGTTCACTGGAACTTACCAGTGTTGCCAATTATGATGTTGAAACTGTTTTATAAAGTGATAGGATAAAGCTGGCTTTATGCAAAATAGGATGTGAACTCCACCAGCCAAATATGCATATAGGTTATTAGAGTTTTCCAAGTGAAGACTTCAGCTGAACAATAGTAAACTTGTGGAAGGCCACCCAGGAACAAAGGGAATGGAAAGAAGTGAAGAACTCGAAGAGAAGAACTCCAAGTGAAGACTTCAGCTGATCAAGGACGCCAACGGAAGATTCCCAATATTTCTAATTTCTTAACTAAAATTTTGATAGGCGAACAATAGTGAACTACTCAGGACCATGTTCATGGTGGTTTTCATCTAAGATAATTTCTACTGTACTTAGGACGATGTTATGTGGGGGTTTTACCTGAGGGTACACTTAGATGGGTGAGGTACTCACGACCATGTCTATGGGGTTTTTCACCTATGATAGTTTTCACTATACTTAGGACCATAGTATGTGGGGGTTTTTACCTGAGGGTGCACTCAGGGATGGGCCATCTTTTGGTTCACTGGAACTTACAAGTGTTGCCAATTATGATGTTGAAACTGTTTTATAAAGTGATAGGATAAAACTGGCTTTATGCAAAATAGGATGTGAACTCCACCAGCCAAATATGCATATAGGTTATTAGAGTTTTCCTCTAAGTGTCCACTATAGTGTCACTTGCCAGTTCCATTTTCAAAATGGTTCTGACCCACGTTGTTGCAATATTTTTCTTATTGCAGTTTGTTCAGATGACGAGTGAGGTTTCGTTTAAAGGTTTCGAGTCTACAACCAACATGTTTTTGCTTGTGGCAACATGAAGATGATGGAGACTCACTGCTATTGTTTTTCCGCTGCTTTACTCTTTCAAAGCTAGCTTTATGCTATGCAAGTTGTAACGAATATTTTCTAAGTCTGGATCATCAATGTATAAAATTGATACTTTGTTGTGATATTACATCGTAAATTGTGTGTGCAAATGAATCGATATAGGGATTTGCACTATACACAGGTACCTCGCCATATTTTAAGTGCGGGTACGCTACAGATGGTATCAGAGCACTGTGTTGCGTGTAGGTTTGAAACCCTAAGTCTGTTTAGAAATAGGTTTGGCCATAGGATTGAAAATCTATTTTATTCAGTTTGCTACTAAGAAAACTTTTAAACATCATTCTTGTAACTATCTTAACTATTTCCTTTCTTAGTATTCTTCTCTTGTTTTTAGATGACCAGCCTCATTGAATCCATCAAGAAGGGACCAGTGATGACTATGACCTTGGAATGTGAGACTGGATTTCCAAGAGCACTTAAGGATAACATGAAGAGCTTGGTATATGAAGGAGAAGCAATCTACAAAGGATTTCCTTTTATGGGTGAAGGTCAAGAGTACTGGTGGGTGTAACTCCATTTATACAAAAGCAAAGTAGATGACCAAAAGACCAAAGGTTGCTCCATATTAACCAACACAATAGTACACACATCATTCTTGGATTCAGCCAGAAGTGCAGCTTGGGAGGCCATCAAACTCCTTGGAGGAAGACTTTGTTTTAGACTTCACAACACCCAAAAGTACCTTGATGAACTCAAGGAAATAGAGGAGGAACTCGATGCACTCAGGAAGGAGATAGATTAGACCACCCTTTTTATTATAATAACGAGATCTTAAGTGATGTATTGACCTATCAAATTATGATATCAAAGTATATTCGTATTTGTTTTCCATAATCTCGGTGTACTTCGTTCCACGATTTGTTCAGTTTTCTCAAAAACATGGTTAGAATTTTGATGGTTGTGGTTGATTGTGTTAATTGCTGGTATGGGTAGGAATATTTCCCCCTAGATCTATCTATCTTTTGCTCATCTATGCTAAACCACAGATGCCTCCCCGTCGTGCTCCCGAGAACAACAACAATGATGCTATGCAGCAACAGATGACCGCCCAAGCACAGTTGATGACCATGAGTACTCAGTTTATTGCAGCAAGCAACAACAACAATAACAACAACAATCCACCATCGCCACCACCTCCTTCCCAAGTAGACAGACTTACAAGATTCCTGAGACTCAGGCCTAACAAATTCTCCTATGCAACTGAGCTAATTGTGGCAGATGACTTGTTACGCTCAGTGGACTAAGATCTGGTAACTTGTGAGTGTACCGACCCTGAAAAGATAAGGTTTACCGCCCATTTGTTGGAGGGACCAGCAGCTCAATGGTGGGAAACTTATCAAATTACCCACCCCCTTGACACCTTGACCTGGGAAACTTTAAAAAAAGGCTTTCGTAATGCTCATATCTCTACGGGTATTATGAACTTGAAACAAGAAGAGTTCAGAAGCCTGAGACAAGGGAACAGGACACTGAAAGAGTATATGGATGACTTCATGCATTGTCTCGTTATGCTCCAGAAGATATTGACATTGATGGTAAGAGGAAAGCAAAATTCCTCAATGGGTTGAGTGACGAGCTGAAGATTCCTCTTACAGTAGCTTACGCCCCAAACTATCAGTCCCTCCTGGATCAAGTTATCATACTGGAGGATAGCATCAACAAGGCTGAAAACATGATGAGGAAACTGGGTATGAACAAACATCATGCTGAACCTGCATTCAAGAAGCACATTTCTCATGAGGTAAACCATGGATATAAATCAGGGAACCACCATAGTGGAGGAAGCAACCATCAGCATTATGATCGTAACCATAATGGTGGATTCAAGGGAAGGAACGGAGACCAAAAAGGAAATGGACATGCTGGCCACAACCATGGACATCACCGCCCAAATCCCGAGCAACAGAAGGATATCAGCCACGTGCTTTGCTACAAGTGCAAGAACACGGGCCATTACGCAAGTGAGTGCCCAGCAAAGAAAGCCGAAGAAACTGCCAAGCCAAATCCCTTTGATAAGGGATATGTGAACCATGTCCATATGGGAAGAAACTTCAATGAGCCTGGTATGGTGAATGGTACGTTCGTAATAAAGTATCCAATTTAAAGTTTGACTACCAGCAAAATCTTCTTTTAAGGGTGGTAGCCTACCCAGATATCCTAGTCACAACCGTTTTCTAGCCTTTCCGAATCTCGAGGACGAGATTCCTTTTAAGGGTGGTAGTCTGTAACATCCTATGATTTTTCGATTTTTTAAAATTTAGAAAAATCAAAAACTTTTTGAAACTATAAAAATTTGTTTTGGAATCCAAAAGCAAACCTTGCATTCATCATCGTCATCATCATATAAACACGACATTTAAATCAAATAAGGTTTAAATTAAATTTTATTTATATGTTTAAATTGAGTTTAGTTCTATAAAGTTGTTATATTAAATTTAAAATAATTTTCCATTTTATCTAATTTTATTTTTAGACAAAAATACTACCAAAAATTTATATTTTTAATAAGCTTTTCAAAATGTGTTTTTATGAATTTTTCTGAGAAGTTTTGATAAAGTTTTGAATTTATTTCGGATTCAAAAGGTTTAAAAAGAAAATCATTTAAATACTAAATAAATAATAAAATAGACGAGGCTAGCCCCCGAGCCATTTGGGCCGAAGCCCAAATGCTATCCGCCAGCGCGCGTAGCGCGTAGCAGCCCAGAAGCGCGTGCAGCCCGCTCTCTCTCTCACACACACACACTGACATGTGGGGCCCACACGTCAGCTTCTTCTTCAACGGTCGGAGACCACGCCCACGACCTTGCTGAAACGCCCGATTTCATTCGCTTCAATTCGAGCGATTTACTCCACCATTCATCACACGGTTTCTTCCTACTAAATCCCCTCGCCCCCCTCTCGCTTTTTCCCCAAACCACACCACCCGAGAGCCCCTAGGCTGCCCAGACACGAACCCACCAACCCGCCACTGCCGCCGGCGATAAGCTCTCTGTACGGCGAACTCCGGCCACCCAGGACCCTCCCGGTTCTCCCTTTGTTTCATCCTTGTGTAGTTGTTTGACAAGGTTTCGTAATTTTTCCCACAGCTAATCGACGCGTTCTTCCACACCCGAAGCTCTCCGCCGCCTCGATCAACTCCGGCGAGCATTCCGTCGAGGAGAAGAGCACCCCAACGCCGTCCACTTCGCCGCAGCCTCCGCCTCGACCTCTCGCGCGTAGTGGTATGACTAATCCATCCCCGTAGGCATTAAAACGTCGGGAACGCGCGTCGCCGGTGATGTCGCCGCCGCGGACACGCCTCCGGTTAGGTTTCCGGCGGAAGCGCCGCCCGTCTTGGACACTTTCGATCTGAGCTGTTGGATCTCGTTCATACGGCCGCGATTAGATTTGTTTTAACCGAATCGGCACGCTGAATCAGCTTGCCGCGTCAGCGCCGCGTGGTGCCCAGTCAGCGCCACGTCGGATCCACGTAGGCAGAAGGATTTTCTACAATTTTCTTAAATTAAACTAAACGGCAGTTTTATAGAAAACCCCCTGCACATTGAACTTATCATTACTTTTTATCTGTTTAGCCAAATTCAAATATTTTTTAATTTTTCGAAAGCCCTTGAATTCTGGAATATATTAGAACGATTAGTTTTCAATTTGACATAGTGCAAAATATTCAAATTTCAAATGCGTGATTTGAGTATTTTTTGGCATATCTTTAATTCGGTAAATCCAATTTTTGCGAATAAAATAGTTTCAGAAACCTTAGGATGTGTGTAATATGAATCCTCTGTTAGAAAATATTTGTGAGCATTATTCTTATGACTTAAAAATCATGTGCTTAAGTTGAGTATTGGTGTTATAGTTTAAATCATAGAATAGATTTTATTATGTTTTCTTTTGAGAAATATCCTAAATAATGACTTTTGACCAGAGAGACTAAATGACATATTTATTAATGCAATTAAGTTGTGTTAAAACCTTTAAATGCCACTTTATGAATCTTTAGTTTAAATTGTGTTTAATATCTTTTAATGTTTTAATTACAATTAATGAGCTATTATATAACTTTTGGAACCTCCTTGACAAATATGTTAAATACAACTTATTCTTTAACCAAACCGTTGTGTACACCTTGTTTTTTTAAATAGCATCTCATGCATATCATATCATATTGTATTGTATTTGTTGTGTGTTGAATTGTGGCTTGTTTCATGTGTTAGAAATTTTGGAGAGAAACGAAGACTTTTGCAACTGCTACTCCTGCTCTTCTTGCTACCAAGGCAAGTGGCACATTCATAAATCTCCTAAGTATTTTCTATATGCATGATTAGTTTATTTTCTTAAGCATGGGAAGGACTTAGAAATATTGCTATGCAAGACATGTTTAGAACTTCCCTATTCTTATGTGTCTAGGTACCTATGAAATGCTTAGTACAAATATTGATGCTATGATTGATGAAATTATTTACAAAATGTTAAGTGTCTACTCAGGACTATGTCTATGAGGGTTTTCACCTAAGATAGTTTTACTAGACTTAGGATCATAGTATGTGGGGGTTTTCACCTGAGAGTACACATTCACTAAGTTAATTAATCACCTGGGTGGAATGGTTGTTTGGTTTATGTTGAGTGGCTACTCAAGACCATGTCCATGAGGGTTTTTACCTAAGTTAGTTTTCACTATACTTAGGATCATGTACGTGGGGGTTTTCACCTGAGATTAAACTTGTGGAAGGCCACCCAGGAACAAAGGGAATGGAAAGAAGTGAAGAACTCGAAGAGAAGAACTCCAAGTGAAGACTTCAGCTGATCAAGGACGCCAACGGATGTAGTGTACCTGGACTTAAAATATGGCAGATACCTGTGTATAGTGCAAATCACTGGATCGATTCGTTTGCACACACAGTTTACGATGTAATATCACAGCAAAGTATCAATTTATTACAACGTTGATCCAGACTTGGAAAATATTCATTACAATTTGCATAGCGTAAAGCTAGCAGTGAACAGAGTAAACAGCGGAAAATTATTCGTCATGGAGTCCCCATCATCAGCATGTGCCACAGGCGAGCATGTTGGTTGAAGACTCGAAACCCTTAGCAAAATCTCACTCATCATCAGAACAGTCTGCAATAAGAAAAATATTACAACAACGTGGGTCAGAACCATTTAAAAATGGAACTGGCAAGTGACACTATGGTGGACACTTAGAGGAATAACTCAATAACCTATATGCTTATTTGGCTGGTGGAGCTCAAGGTTATTTTGCAGAAAGCAAATTTTTTCCTAACTCTTTGAAACATTTATCTCTTTTAGACAAATATGGTATGAAAGCCGTAGTCTCAATCTACCCTTGTTCACCCATCAGTTTTTAATTTATAAGTTGGAATGGGGGAATCCTCCGTTGACGTCCTCGTTCAGCTGCTCAATTGTCCGTTTCCGGGGACACGGCTAAGTACTTAGATTTTAACTCTACAGAGGTTGTGCACGTTCACCATTGTACCCATTCAACCCAAACTATCCTATACACTCATGAAGTCTTAAGGAAAAGGAGAGGAATGAGACGAGACCTTTCAGAAGCATTTTCCCTCCCCATGCTGGCCTGACGCGCTCCACCTACAAAACCTCTACCTCCACATGTCAGGCCGGGGCGAGTCCACGCATCTTAGTTGATCAAGGCAGAGCCCATATTGGCAATGGCTGCACGGGAAGCAATATTCACTCGGAGTTCTTCAGATCCCTTTGTTCCTGGGTGGCCATCCACAAGTGAATATCCCACAGGTAAAACCCCTGAGGACAACACTCAACTCACACAGCCACGCAACCAATTCCACACAGGTGTTTTATTATAACTTAGTAGAAGTTAACATTTTATCAAAATAGTTTTGCATAGCATCATAATTCTACTAAGTATTTTCATAGGAACCTAGACACAGGAATAAGGAATTCTAAACAGGTCTAGCATATCATTTCTACTAAGTCCTAAACATGCTTAGGAAAATAAACTACTCATGCATAGAAAAATACTAGGACTTTTATTAGGTGTGCCACTTGCCTTGGCAATCGGGAGTGCAGCACTTACAGTTGCAAAGACTCTCGTTTCCCTCTGAATAGTCTAACAAAATACAAAGCCACAATAAACACACAAGCAATATATCCATACAAAAATATGCTATGCATGAGATGCAATAATTTGATTTCAGGTAAACTAATATATTTAGCTCTTCGAATTTTATGAAGCATGCATGATAATAATTAAATTTTTCTTTTCAATTATTTAGACTTAAATAAAAGGGATACTCAAGAACTTTAGTTTACAGTAATAAATTTTTATAAATAAAAAAATTTAATCATGGTTAATGCACAGAGGGTATCTAAACAAATTTTTAGCAATTTGATTTACTCAAAAATAAATTTTCTAACTAAAGTTATGACAAAAACACTTAAACTACTCACATGAATATTTGAAATTTTTGAAAGTGCTAAAACAGAAAACTAATGAAGCCAAAATATTCTACTGGTTCTAAGGATTTCAAATATATAAAAATATTTAAATTTGGATAAACAGATAAAAAGTAATGATAAAAACAGTATGCAAGGTGTTTTCTGCAAAACTGCCAATTAAAATGATTTAAGAAAATCGCTGAAAATAATAACTGACGCGGCGCTGATGCGATGCTGACGCGACGCTGACGCAGCGCACCAGTTCGGGTTTTAAGTGAACTAATCCTGGCCGTCCGATTTTGATCTAACGATCTAGGTCAAAATGACCAAAACCGAGCGGCGCGGCCGACCGGAAGAGCTCCGGTGACCGAACCGCACGGCAGCGCCATCACCGGTGTTCGTGCTCTCGACGTTCTACTGCTCTACAAGGATAGCGAGGCATACACTGATGAAGAGGAGCTCGCGGCGAGGTTGGTGGCGCGGTGGAGAAGAACCGAGCGTCCTCCTCTTCTCGTAATCGCTCGCCGGAGATGCACACGGCGGCGGTCCTCGTCGGTGAGCACGGACGCGGGGTTTGGCTGCGCAAGAAACCACAAAACCTTGTCATCAAGATGCGCAAAGACAAAGGAAAACGAGTGGGAGTGAAAAGAGGGCTAGAGGGGGACGCGGCTCACCGGAGTTCGTCAAACTCGCCGACGGCAACGGCAGAGCTCCAGGGATGCTCGTGGACGGCCTGGTGGCTCTCGGGGTATGGGGCTTGGGGCAAAAGAGAGAGGGGGTCGAGGGGGTTCTTATAGGGGTAACAGCGGGGTAAAGGGGGGAGTAAATCGCCGGGAATCAAAGAATTGATTCGGCCGTTTCTCGGCTAGGTCGTGGGCGTGATTTGGGGAAGAAGGGGTCGCCGCGACGGGGATGACAGGTGGGGCCCACCTGTCTGTGACCGAGAGAGAGTAGCTAGGCTGCTGGCGGGCTAAGAGTGACGCGCGCGCGGCAGATAGCTTGTGGGCTTCGGCCCCCTTAGCTGGCCCGACTCGTTTTTCTTTTGAAATTTATTGTTCTGTTTTAAATCTTTTGAGTATAAAACAATTTCAAAACTATACCAAAACTCCTCTGAAAAATTCATAAAAATATAATTTGAAAAGCTTATTAAAAATAGATCCTTTTGGTAGTATTTTTGTCTAAATTAAAAATAGAATAAAAAGGGATATGATTATAAATTTTAATAACAATTTTATGGACATAAAATCAATTAAAACATATATAAGAAATTTAATTTAAATCATATGTGATTCGAATGACAGTTTTAAATGATGATGATCCATGAATGCAAAGTTTTAAATTTTTCTGAAAATTGGGATGTTACAAACCTAACCCCCTTAAGATGAATCTCGCCCTCGAGATTCGGATTGGCTAGCAAATAGGTGAGGGTGGTCTTCTTTCAGGTCATCTTCTCTTTCCCAAGTTGCTTCTTCTTCTGAATGGTGATTCCACTGTACTTTACCGAATTTGGTGGTCTTGGTTCGGGTGACATGTTCTGCTGTCTCCAAAATCTTTATGGGTTTTTCTTCATAAGTGAGATCACTTTCTAGTTGTACTTCCTCTAGTGGCACCGTATCTCTTAGCAGTGTCTCTGCCATTTCTAGGTGACATTTCTTCAGCTGGCTGACATGAAACACATTGTGAACTGCGGAAAGTGCTTCCTGGAGTTCCAATTCATAGGCAACCTCTCCTTTGCGGGATAATACCTTGAAAGGTCCAATAAATCTAGGTGCCAATTTTCCTTTGATTCCAAATCTTTTAACTCCACGCATAGGTGAAACTCTGAGATAGGCTCGGTCGCCTACTTCATAAGTGACTTCCCTCCTTTTGGATTCTGCATAACTCTTCTGTCTAGATTGTGCTATCTTTAAACGGTCCTTAATCAGTCTGACTTTTTCCTCAGCCTCCTTGATTATGTCTGGTCCGAACAAACTATGTTCTCCTACGCCACTCCATAGTAGGTGTGTAGTGCACTTTCTTCCATACAGGGCTTCAAATGGCGACATCTCTATCGGGTGGCATTCCCAGTAGCTCTTCCGGAAACACATCAGGGTATTCCTTGACTATAAGAACCTCACCGAGACTAACCCCCTTAAGAGAATTAAGCCTAACCTTCTTTAGCTCCAACTGTGATCTAAAGGTTATCTTTAAACCTTCTGGAGTGGTGAGAGTGATGGTTCTATTTGCGCAGTCTATGATTTCTGCATAACGGGACATCCAATCCATCCCTATGATAACATCCAGGCCTTGTGTTTCCAGGATGATCAAGTCCGTAGGAAACTGATGCTTTCCAATCTTCAGACTCAACTGTCTACATCCTGAGGTTTCTAGCATTTCTCCTCCCGGAGAGCTTACTCTAATAGGGCTCCCTATATTTTCCACAACTAACCCATGTTTTTTTACAAAAGCTCTTGAAATGAAAGAATGCGATGCTCCAGTATCAAATAAAACTAATGCTAGACATGAATTGAGCAAGAACGTACCAATGACAGCATCAGGTTGATCATACACTTCTTCCACATTGATGTGGTTCACATGTCCTTTCTGGAAGGGATTGGGCTTGGAAGCTTCTGCAGCTTCTGCAGCCTTCTTTTCGGGGCAGTCAGTCGCATAGTGGCCCTTGTTATTGCACTTGAAGCATAAAACTTGGCTGATATCTCTCTTATATTCAGGATTTGGGCGATGATGTCCATTGTTGTGGCCAGCATTTCCATTTCCTTTGTGATTCCCATTGTTTCCCTTGAAACCACCACTATGGTTGTGACCATGATGTTTGTAGTTGCTTCCTCCACTAGGATAGTGCCCAGATTTATGACCCTGGTTTGTATCTTGAGGGAAATGCCTTTTGATTGAAGTTTCAGAATTGTGAACATTCAACTTTCTCTTCCTGTTTTCAGCCTTCTTGATGTTATCCTCCAGTATGATAGCCTGATCTAGGAGGGTTTGATAATTTGGGGCATATGCTACTGTTAAAGGAATCTTCAGCTCGTCACTCAGCCCATTTAGGAATTTTGCCTTCCTCTTAGCCTCAGTGTTGATGTCTTCAGAGGCATATCGAGAAAGGGCATGGAAATCTGCCATGTACTCCTTAAGGCTCCTGTTTCCTTGTCTCAGGTTTCTAAATTCTTATTGCTTCAAGTTCATAATGCCCGAGGAGATATGAGCATTACGAAAACCTTCCTTGAAGTTTTCCCAAGTCAAGGTTTCTAGTGGGTGAGTGATTTGATAAGTTTCCCACCACTGAATTGCTGGTCCTTCCAACAGATGAGTAGTGAACCTCACCTTCTCAGCGTCGGTACATTCACAAGTCACTAGATCTCTGTCCACAGAACGCAGCCAGTCATCTGCCACAATTGGCTCAGTTGCAGTGGAGAACTTGTTAGGTCAGAGCCTCAGAAATATGGTAAGTCTATCCACTTGGGGGGGTGGTGGCGGTGGCGGGTTGTGGTTATGGTTATGGTTGTTGTTATTGTTGTTGGTTGCCGCAATGAACTGGGTCATCATAGTCATTAGCTGAGCTTGAGCGGCCATCAATTGTTGTATAGCATCATTGTTGTTGTTATCGGGCACACGGCAGGGGGGCATCTGTGGTTTTTGCATAGATGAGTTTAGACGGAAAGGTCTAAAGAAAAAAATACCCCAACAAACAAACAGCTTATAAGAACAACAATCACACAACTCAAACCTTTGGATTAAAACGACATGAAAATTTGGGAAATAAACTCGCGAGGTTCCGGGGATACAAGGGAAGGTACTGCCTTACCACAAGTTGGTAGGTCAATACAAGACTAAGATAACGATGAGGTGTATAATAAATGGTAGTCTCACTATCTAACTACTCGACCATGTCATCTTCTTCTTCTTCTTCTTCAATTTTCTGAATCTCGATTCCCTCATTGTCGAGTACTTCCTTTAATTCCTTCACTTCTTTCTCCAGGGCAGAGTTCTTCTCTTGCATCTCCCTCTTCTCAGTACGAAGTCGCTTGATCAAGTCACTATCAGCCTCAAACTCGACTTCATTGCTCTCGAGTTCTACCTTCTGTTCTCTAATAGTCTTGTTCTTCTCTTGAACCCTTTTCTCCTGTCTCTTGTACTTCTCCTCTTGTGCAGCAAACCTCTCTTCTTGGGCCTTAGTCACTTCCTCCTGAGCCTTCATCTTCTCCTCGTTCTCCTTGAGTAAGGCACATAGCTTATCATTCTTCAGGAGCTCAGTGCGCCTATCCTCATAAAGTTCTGTGACGAGGATCTCCAACTCCTGGAAATAAAGACTAAGGGGCTTTGCTTTGCCTCTATCCCCGACAAAAAAAGGTAAGGTTCTCCATCCTCGTTTCTCCTTCCAAAGAAAATGGAGTAGTGGCCCCTCAATTCTGTGTTGTAGCGTCCGTAGAGACGCCCAATCAGGTCTTGCATGACTAGATTGAGTCCTTTATCTTTGGAGTCACTAACAATTTTGATTTCCAACGGGGGCTCTTCTCCACGTCCTGGCTGAGTTGCTTTTATTTCCCAACAGCCCTCTTTGTTAAACTTCTTCAGGATGAAGCCCTTAACTTGTGGTAGCGGTAAACCTATCTTCTCGCCGATGTCGAGGAGGTAGCAGTCAAAATGGGTGTCCTCGAAGTCCTCCGCAGTGGTGAAGTGGAAGCTCGTCATCCTTTAGGTAGAAGGAAAAGAATTAAAAACGAGAAATGCACAAGGTAAAGAAGTACTAGTCATATGTGCATTATTAATTTAGAAAAATACTAAGTCAAAACTTAAGGTGATCAACCAATATTAACAACTCTTTGCAAATTGGATATTCACTATAGTGAGAGAGACAGACACCCGGCCAACCACTTATGATTGTGGAACAGGTCTCATGTACGCGGACATGTAAGGTTTGTCTCCAGGCCGCTTCATCTCACTATGCCATTAGGATCCAAAATACTTACGGAGATAATACTATGATCAAAAAGGTTTTTCCAATCCTAAGGGCTCGAACCTACAGGCAACACAGTGCTCTGATACCATCTGTAGTGTACCTGCACTTAAAATATGGCAGATACCTGTGTATAGTGCAAATCCCTGGATCGATTCGTTTGCACACACAGTTTACGATGTAATATCACAGCAAAGTATCAATTTATTACAACGCTGATCCAGACTTGGAAAATATTCATTACAATTTGCATAGCGTAAAGTTAGCAGTGAACAGAGTAAACAACGGAAAATTATTCTTCATGGAGTCCCCATCATCAGCATGTGCCACAGGCGAGCATGTTGGTTGAAGACTCGAAATCCTTAGCAAAATCTCACTCATCATCAGAACAGTCTGCAATAAGAAAAATATTGCAACAACGTGGGTCAGAACCATTTAAAAATGGAACTGGCAAGTGACACTATGGTGGACACTTAGAGGAATAACTCTATAACCTATATACTTATTTGGCTGGTGGAGCTCAAGGTTATTTTGCAGAAAGCAAGTTTTTCCCTAACTCTTTGAAACATCTTTATCTCTTTGAGACAAATATGGTATGAAAGCCATAGTCTCAATCTACCCTTGTTCACCCATCAGTTTTTAATTTATAAGTTGGAATGGGGGAATCCTCCATTGACGTCCTCGTTCAGATGAGCAATTGTCCGTTTCCGGGAACACGGCTAAGTACTTAGATTTTAACTCTGCAGAGGTTGTGCACGTTCACCATTGTAACCATCCAACCCAAACTATACTATACACTCTTGAAGTGTTAAGGAAAAGGAGAGAAATGCGACGAGATCTTTCAGAAGCATTTTCCCTCCCCATGCTGGCCTAACGCGCTCCACCTACAAAACCTCTACATCCACCTTTCAGGCTGGGGCGAGTCCACGCAGCTTAGTTGATCAAGCCAGAGCCTATATTGGCAATGGCTGCACGGGAAGCAATCTTCACTCGGAGTTCTTCAGATCCCTTTGTTCCTGGGTGGCCATCCACAAGTGAATATCCCACAGGTAAAACCCCTGGGGACAACACTCAACTCATACAGCCAAGCAACCAATTCCACCCAGGAGTTTGATTATAACTTAGTAGAAGTTAACATTTTATCAAAATAGTTTTGCATAGCATCATAATTCTACTAAGTATTTCCATAGGAACCTAGACACAGGAATAAGGAATTCTAAACAGGTCTAGCATAGCATTTCTACTAAGTCCTAAACATGCTTAGGAAAATAAACTACTCATGAATAGAAAAATACTAGGACTTTTATGAGGTGTGCCACTTGCCTTGGCAATCAGGAGTGCAACAGTTACAGTTGCAAAGACTCTTGTTTCCCTCCGAATAGTCTAACAAAATATAAAGCCACAATAAACACACAAGCAATATATCCATATAAAAATATGCTATGCATGAGATGCAATAATTTTATTTCAGGGAAACTAATACATTTAGCTCTTAGAATTTTATGAAGCATGCATGATAATAATTAAAATTTTCTTTTCAATTATTTAGACTTAAATAAAAGGGTAACTCGAGAATTTTAGTTTACAGTAATAAATTTTTATAAATAAAAATTTGTAATAATGGTTAATGCACAGAGGGTATCTAAAAAAAATTTAGCAATTTGATTTAGTCAAAAATAATTTTTCTAACTAAAGTTATGACAAAAACACTTAAACTGCCCACATGAATATTTGAATTTTTTATAAGTGCTAAAACAGAAAAGTTATGAAGCCAAAATATTCTACTGTTTCTAAGGATTTCAAATATGTAAAAATATTTAAATTTGGATAAACAGATAAGAAGTAATGATAAAAACAGTATGCAAGGTGTTTTCTGCAAAACTGCCAATTAAAATGATTAAAGAAAATCGCAGAAAATAATAACTGACGTGGCGCTGACGTGGCGCTGACGCGGCGTACCGGTTCGAGTTTTAAGTGATCTAATCCTGGCCGTCCGATTTTGATCTAACGATCTAGGTCAAAATGACGAGAACCGAGCGGCGCGGCCGGCCGAAAGAGCTCCGGTGACCGAAGCGCACGGCGGCGCCATCACCGGCGTTCGCGCTCCGGACGTTCTACTGCTCTACGAGATAGCGAGGCATACCCTGACGAAGAGGAGCTCGCGGCGAGGTTGGTGGCGCGGTGGAGAAGAACCGAGCGTCCTCCTCTTCTCGTAATCGCTCGCCGGAGATGCGCACGGCGGCGGTCCTCGTCGGTGAGCACGGACGCGGGGTTTGGCTGCGCAAGAAACCACGAAACCTTGTCATCAAGATGCGCAAAGAGAAAGGAAAACGAGTGGGAGTGAAAAGAGGGCTAGAGGGGGACGCGGCTCACCGGAGTTCGTCGAACTCGCCGACGGCAACGGCGGAGCTCCGGGGATGCTCGTGGGCGGCCTGGTGGCTCTCGGGGTATGGGGCTTGGGGCAAAAAAGAGAAGGGGTCGAGGGGGTTCTTATAGGGGTAACGGCGGGGTAAAGGGGGGAGTAAATCGCCGGGAATCAAAGAATTGATTCGGCCGTTTCTCGGCTAGGTCGTGGGCGTGATTTGGGGAAGAAGGGGTCGCCGCGACGGGGATGACAGGTGGGGCCCACCTGTCAGTGACCGAGAGAGAGAGAGTAGCTGGGCTGCTGGCGGTCAAGGAGTGACGCGCGCGCGGCAGATAGCTTGTGGGCTTCGGCCCACTTAGCTGGCCCGACTCGTTTTTCGTTTAAAATTCATTTTTCTATTTTAAATCTTTTGAGTATAAAACAATTTCAAAACTATATCAAAACTCCTCAGAAAAAATCATAAAAATATAATTTGAAAAGCTTATTAAAATAGATCCTTTTGGTAGTATTTTTGTCTAAAGTAAAAATAGAATAAAAGGGATATTATTATAAATTTTAATAACAATTTAATGGACATAAAATCAATTAAAACATATATAAGAAATTTAATTTAAATCATATGTGATTCAAATGACAGTTTTAAATGATGATGATGCATGAATGCAAAGTTTTAAATTTTTCGGAAAATTGGGATGTTACAACGGAGGATTACCAACATTCTAATTTCTTAAATAAAATTTTGATAGGTGAACAATAGTGAACTACTCAGGACCATGTTCATGGGGGTTGTCACCTAAGATAGTTTCTACTATACTTACGACCATTTTATGTGGGGGTTTTACCTGAGGATACACTTACATGGGTGAGCTACTCAGGACCATGTCTATGGGGGTTTTCACCTAAGATAGTTTGCACTATACTTAGGACCATAGTATGTGGGGGTTTTACCTGAGGGTGCACTCAGGGATGGGCCATCTTTTGGTTCACTGGAACTTACCAGCGTTGCCAATTATGATGTTGAAATTGTTTTATAAAGTGATAGGATAAAACTGGCTTTATGCAAAATAGTCTTGGAACTACACCAGCCAAATATGCATATATATTATTAGAGTTTTCCTCTAAGTGTCCACTATAGTGTCACTTGCCAATTCCATTTTCAAAATGGTTCTGACCCACATTGTTGCAATATTTTTCTTATTCCAGTTTGTTCAGATGACGAGTGAGGTTTCATTTAAAGGGTTTTGACTCTAAAACCAACATGTTTTCGCCTGTGGAAACAAGAAGATGATGGAGACTCACTGCTATTGTTTTTCCGCTGCTTTACTCTTTCAAAGCTAGCTTTATGCTATGCAAGTTGTAACGAATATTTTCTAAGTCTGGATCATCGATGTAATAAAATTGATACTTTGTTGTGACATTACATCGTAAACTGTGTGTGCAAATGAATTGATCCATGGATTTGCACTATACACAGGTACCTCGCCATATTTTAAGTGCCGGTACGCTACATATTACCTTCTGAAGAAGGGAACGAGCCCATAAAGTCAAATCCCCAACAATCAAATGGTTCAATAACAAGGGAATAATTCATAGGCATTTCATTACGTCTAGAGATATTACCAACTCTTTGACATTCATCACAAGATAAAACAAACTTTCTTGCATCTTTAAAGAGAGTAGACCAATCAAAACCTGGTTTTAAACTTTTTGTGTAGTTCTATCTCCAGCGTGATGTCCTCCATAAGCACTACTATGGCATTTTCTCAATATCTCTTTTTGTTCATACTCCGGAACACATCTTCGCATAATACCATCCACTCCTTCTTTATATAAGAGTGGGTCATCCCAAAAATAATGCCTCAAGTCAAAAAAGAATCTTTGTTGAGCTAAAAAGGTTGGAGGAAAATATTTCAAAACAATAAGTTAGCATAATCAGCATACCAAGGACTATCTCGTGAACTCACCTTTATTGCAGCCAATTTTTCATTTGGAAAACTATCATTAACATGAATAGGATCATATGCAATGTCTTCCAATCTTGACAAATTATCAACAACAAGATTTTCATCACCTTTGATATCTACAGTATGTAAATTGAATTCTTGCAAAAGTAATACCCATCTAACAAGCCTAGTCTTTGCATCTTTCTTTTCCATAAGGTATCTAATTGCAGCATGATCAGTATGAATAATAACTTTAGAATCAACAATATATTGTCTAAATTTATCACAAGCAAAAAGAACAGCTAGAAATTCTTTTTCAGTTGTAGCATAATTCATTTGAGCAGAATCACAAGTCTTACTTGCATAATGAATAACATTTAACTTCTTATCTATTCTTTGTCCAAGAACATCACCAGCAGCAAAATCACTAGCATCACAAATAATTTCAAATTGTAAATTCCAATCAGGTGGTTGAACAATAGGAGCACTTATTAAAGCCTTCTTAAGAGTTTCAAAAGATTTCTTACAATCATAATCAAAAACAAATGGTACATCGTTTTGCAAGAGATTGGTAAGAGGGTTTGATACCTTAGCAAAATCTTTAGTAAACCATCTATAGAAACAAGCATGACCAAGAATACTACGAATACCATTAACATCTCTGGGGGCAAGGCATTTTCTCAATTGTCTCCACTTTAACTCTATCAACTTCAATACCTCTTTCAGAAATTTTATGTCGAAGAACAATTGTTTCATTAACCATAAAGTGGCATTTCTCCCAATTAAGAACAAGATTAGTTTCTTCACATCTCTGCAAAACTTTATCAAGATTGTGCAAGTAATTATCAAAAGAAGTACCATAGACGAAGAAATCGTCCATGAACACCTCCACAGTATCCTCACAAAAATCATGAAAGATAGCAGACATGCATCTTTGAAAAGTAGCAGGAGCATTACAAAAACCAAAAGGCATACGTCTATAAGGATAAGTACCATAAGGACAAGTAAATGTGGTTTTCTCTTGATCTTGAGTTTAACATCAATTTGAGAGAAACCCAAATAACCATTAAGAAAGCAAAAGTGAGTTTTATTGGCTAATCTCTCTAACATTTTATCAATAAAGGGTAATGGATAGTGATCCTTCTTAGTAACTTTATTAACCTTTCTAAAATCAATGCACATTCTATAACCAACTACTACTCTTTGAGGAATAAGCTCATCATTATCATTACGCACAATGGTAATTCCACCTTTCTTAGGGCACAGTGCACATGACTAACCCATCTACTATCAGGAATAGGATAAATAATACCAGCATCAAGAAGTTTTAATACCTCATTTCTTACCACTTCGTTCATCTTAGGTATTAAACGTCGTTGATGTTCAACAACTGGCTTTGCATCGGGCTCCATATTAATTGAATGTTCACATATAGTAGGAGAAATCCCTTTTAAATCATCCAAAGTATAACCCATAGCTCCACGGTGTTTCTTCAGTACTTCCAATAATCTTTCCTCTACTTGAGTTTAAAGGTTAGCACTAATAATAACAGGATATATTTTCTTATCATCAATATGAGCATACTTAAGATTATCAGGCAACAGTTTTAAATCAAAGACAAGATCCTCTTTAGGTGGAAGTGTTTTACCCAAGTCTTCCACCTTGAAATTATGTTTAAGAATAGGTGGACGGAGGAATATTTCATCAAGTTCATTCCTTTCTTCCATAAAGACTTAACTTTCATGATCTTCCATAAATTGTTGAAGAGAGAGGAGAGGGTCTCAGGCTCGGTGGGGAAGAGAGAGGAGAGGGTCTCAGGCTCGGGGAACGACTCACCTCGTCGGGGATTGAAGAAACACGGCGGCGGGGCAGATGAACTCCGGCGAGCTCGTACGACGACCTGGCAGCGTGAATCGAAGATGGAGAAGAGGGGAAAGACGCGGAGGTGCTGGGGCTTTTATAGGGTCGAACGGGGGAAGTAAATCGCGCCAATTGTGCTCTAATTTGACGACGAGATCGGAGGCGGAAATCCCGGCCAGAGGTTGAAGAAGGTGTGACGTCAGCATGACGTCAGCGATTTTTCTTTTCTTTTCTGTTTTTCCATTTAATTAATATCTTTTGATTTATTTGTCCAAATGAGGTCAAACAAATTTCTAAAAATTTCTAATATTCATATCTATGTTTTAAACCATTATTGAGCATGTTTTGAAAACTTTTGAAAAATAATATTTTGAATTATTCATAAAATGCAAATTTGTCCATTTAGGTCAACTTTGAAATTAGTAATTTAATAAATTCATTTTGGGTTAAATAAAATTTATGAAATTACCCACATTCAAATATGTTTGAATTAAAGTTATTTAAGTCATTTTCAAATACTAAATTCATTTTTGGCTTTAGTATAATATTAAATAGTATAACACAACTATATAAAAATGAAAAGGGAAATATAATGTATTCATTTTTAATTTAAAATATTTTGTGCACCATTATATTTTCAAGCGCACCCCCTAATCCCCTTCTATCGTTGTTTCCCGCAGCCATCCATCGGGGACGAACCCGACCGAAGGTCGCGGCCGCAACCACCACTCTGGTCTCCCCTCCCCGACGTTGCGAGAAGAACCCGACGCCACCATCGCCCTCCCTGCGTCACGCCGCGCCCGGAGCTGCCCTCCATTCATCCGGGGAGGCACAATAGCAACCGGAGCGTCCTCGCCGAGCGCAGCGCCGCCGTCGCCTCCGTCTCCGGCGACCATTCGCGCCGCCCGGTGAGCTCCTCTTCTCCTGGCCGTCCGATCTGTGTTGTACGCGTAGGATTAGATCCTTTAAATCGAATCGGTACGATCTATTCAGATCCGTCAGATCTAGATCCAACGGACCAGATCAAATCACTTAATCCAGTCAGCACGCACAGTCAGCAGCCACGTCGTCGACACTTCAGCGCCAACGTGTAATTCTTTTTTCTATTTAAATTTAATTGGCAGTGTTGCAGAATAGTCCCTGTAATTAAAACATTTATAACTTTTTAACAACAACTCCAAATTTGACAAATTTTATAATTTTGGACAGCCCTCGACATGTAGAATATTTTAGATCTGTTAGAATTCAAATTTGACTTAGTTTAAAATATTCAAATTTCAAATGGTGAATTTGAGTATTTTTGTAATAACCTTAAATCTATAAATCCAAATATTGCAAATAAAATTGTTTCAGAAACTTTGAAATATTTGTAAAATGATGCCTCTGTTATAAAATAATTTTCAGTATTATTTTGATGATTTAATACTTATATGTTTAAATTAAATAGTTTGAATAGTTTTGACATAACTATTAATAGAAACATTATTTTTTGAGTAAATCCAATTTCTATAAATTTAATTAAACCCCTTCTGTCGATTAACACCATTTATAAGAAAACTATGTTATGAAAATTTATTCACATAAAACTTTAATGTATATGTTTTTCGTTTATTTATATTTTGCAAAAATAGAAATTAATTAAATTGCATTTATAACCTCATGCATATTTATAAAGAAATCACAAAAGTTATTGTGATGCTTTCTTATGATTAAAAAGTGCATTTCATGGATAACATATTTTTTCATATGGTTATACTTCTCATAGGAAAACTTCTCACTTATTTTCTCTAAGTTAGGATTATTTTCAAACTTAGTATTTTGGTAGAAGGGCTATGCACTAGACACTTATGATTTTTTAACATGGAGCTAGAAGGCCAATGAAGGACTTAGCCAAGAAAACAAGACTTCAGAAGTATCTTCAAGGAGTAGAAGCACTTAGAAGAAAATCAAGAAGAAGTTCATGAAGACTAACCAGCTAATATTTTCTAAGTCTTGCTTCCTCTCTCTTTCTTTTCTCCCTTCTTCTCTGAGACTTCATGAAGACTAAGTGAAATCCAAGACCAGCCTAGGTGATACAAAAATCATCAAGTCTGAAGATTATTCAAGTCTACCAAAAATTCAATCAAGACATCACCAAGGAGAATATTACAAGTCTGGAGATGAAACCTGGAAGACCAACTACATCTTTCTTTCTTCTTTTCCCTCTTTCCTAATCTTGTCTTTCACTTTAGACTTGAACAATTTTTTATCTTGTTATTATCATCTTTGAAGTTTGTTGGATCCTAGCGACATACTGAGATGAAGCGGCCTGGAGACTAACCTTACATGTCCATGTACATGAGACCTGTTCCACAATTTAAGTGGCTGGTCGGGTGTCTGTCTCTCTCACTATAGTGAATATCCAATTTACAAAGAGTTGATAATAAATGTTGATCACCTTATAGACTCAGTATTTTTCTCTATGTATTTATTCACATCATGACTAAGCCATTAGAGTGCTTATTCAAGATGATATATAGCAAAGTTATTTTTCTAACTTATGACCTTAGTCCTTAGTCATTTTGACCAACCTAATTGCCTTGCATTAACTTAAAAGATTTTCATGGCATGACATGCATCTCTAGTCCTTAGAAATAATTTGCATATCATGCATGACATATTTCCCTAGAAGTTTTTATAAAACATGTTTGTCCATTTGTATGTATTTGTATATGTTGTGATGTTGTGTTATGTTGATTGTGTATTGTGTTTGTCTATATTGCTTAGATTGAACGGAGAGCTCCGAATAAAGTTGAAAAGAGTTTGTGAGTAAAGACTTCATCCAAAGGCAAGTGGCACACCTCATAAACCTCCTATTATTTTCTATATGCATTACTTAGTGTATTTTTATATAAGCATGTGTAGGATAGTATTGCTATGCTAAACCTGTGTAGAATTCCTTATTCCTGTGTCTAGGTTCCTATGCAATACTTAGTAGAATTATTGATGCTAAGCAAATGTTGTTTTGTGAAAAATCTAAATTCTACTAAGTTAAGAAAGAACCTCCTTGGTGGATTGGTTGTATACGGAGGCGAAGTTGAGTGGCTACTCAGAACCATTTCTATGGTGTATACCTGAGTATGTGCACTTGTGGATGGCCACCCAGGGAACACAGGAATCTGAAGAACTCCGAGTGACGATTGCTTCCAGTGCAGCCATTGCCAATGGGCTATGGCTTGATCAATTATGTTGCGTGGACTCTCTCCGGCTTGACAAGCAGATGTAGAGGGTGTTAGGTGGAACGGGTCAAGCCCGAGTGGGAGGGAAAATGCTTCTGATAGATCTCGTCTCATTCTTCTCCTTTTCCTTATCACTATAAGTGTGTAAAGGATAGTTTGGGTTGAATGGGTACAATGGTGAACGAGCACAACCTCTGCAGAGTGTAAAACTAAGTACTTAGCCGTGTCCCCGGTACGGACAATTTGAGCAGCTGATCACGGACATCAACGGAGGATTCCACCATTCCAATTTCAGAAATAAAACTTGATGGGTGAACAAGGGTAGAATGAGACAGTGGTTGTCATGCCACAAATGTCTCGAATAGAAGAAAAGTGTTTTCCAAAGAGTTAGGAAAAATTGGCTTTATGCAAAATAGCCTTGAACTCCACCAGCCAAATAAGCATATAGGTTATTAGAGTTTTTCCATTAAGTGTCCACCATAGTGTCACTTCCAAGACTCCATTTTTAATGGAATCTGACCCACGTTGTTGCAATATTTTTCTTATTGCAGATTGTTCAGATGACGAGTGAGGTTTCGTTTAAAGGTTTCGAGTCTACAACCAACATGTTTTCGCATGTGGCAACATGAATGTGATGGAGACTCACTGCTATTGTATTTCCGCTGTTTACTCTTTTAAAGCTAGCTTTATGCTATGCAATATTTTATAAGTCTGGATCATCGATGTAATAAAATTGATACTTTCTTGTGATATTACATCGTAAACTGTGTGTGCAAACGAATCGATCCAGGGATTTGCACTATACACAAGTATCTGCCTTTTTAAGTGCAAGTACGCTACAAGTTCCATCCCCTTCATATCGGTTATCCATAACACGATCAATAATTTTCATTGGTATTTTAAATGGCACTATTTCATCAGGTGTGTTTAATTTTCTACCTCTCCATAATTAAGCAAATTAGGAGACAGGAATAAAAACAGCACTTACAGCTAAAGTTGTCCTTACCAATTCCACTCACCAATATCGCTTCACTCCCCGGCAACGGCGCCAGAAAATAGTCTTGATGACCCACAAGTATAGGGGGTGTATCATAGTACTTTCAATAAATAAGACTGTCGAACCCAACAAGGAACAGAAGGTGCTCACAAGCGGTTTTGATGAGGATTTCACTGTAAACACTAGCAGACAAGTTTATAGATTTTTTGATATAACACATAAATAAAGTGCGAGTAAATGGAGCGCGGCAATTATAATTGCAGCGAGTAGCCCAATCCTTTTTAGAGCAAAGGACAAGACGGTTTGTTTACTTACTATGACCAAACGTTCCCGAGGACACACGGGAATTACGTCCAGTGCTTTCGCTTCATATAGATGATTAATCTTTAGTGTTTCGATAAGTGATGTGTGGGTGAACCTATGCTAATGCACCGCCCTTCCTAGGACTAATACATACTTGTGATTATACCCCTAGTAAGCATCCGCATCTACTAGAAAGTAATTAAGATAAATCTAACACAGCCTTAAACTCTGAGACCTTGCTATCCCTCATGCATCGAGATATCAACCGGGGTTTAGGTTTGTGTCACTCCGGCAACCCCATAGCTAATATTCGAATCCACAATGTATTCCCCTGGAACCATAAAGATGAAGTGTCATGTAGTCGACGTTCACATGACACCACTAAAAGAATAGCACCACAACTTAAATATCAAGACATTAAATATTACTCAACATAGTTCACTACTAACATCTAGACTTCTCCCATGTCCTCAAGAACTAAACAAGCTACTCACAACACATCATTTCAAACAATATCAAAGGTGATATAATGATGGATAACAATCTGAACATAAACCTTAATTCAACCGTTTCACTCAATAGCATCAATAACAAGACCAATCAACACCGAGAGAGTTTCCCCTATCAAACATCCAAGACTCAGCCCTAGATGTTACAGCGGGAACGAAGTGGACCGATGGAGATGACGGTGTCGGCGGTGGAGATGGTGATAATGATGATGAAGTGCAGCTCGATGACGGTGACGATGGCGACGATTTCCCCCCTCCGGGAAGGGATTTGCCCGGCAGATTTCTCCCTGCTGGAGAGTTTTTCTCGCTCTGTTTTCTCTGCCTCGTCGAGACGGCGGAATTTCTTTTTGATCCCTCGGGTCTTAGGTTTTCGGGGGGGGGGGGGGGGGGGTGAAGTACGCAAAGGGGCTCCCTCCGACATCTAGCAAGATAGGAACTTCCAGATTCTTCGTTTTGTCTTCTGAGCTTTGCAAATTTTGTATTTTGAAGGTGCTTTTTCCAGCTGAATTCAGACTCCGGTGATCCATCCTCCAATAGTCATCAAACATGCAAAATTGATGAAATAACATAAGTATCATCTCCAAATATGAAATATATCAATGAATAACAGTAAATTTTGATATAAAATAGTGATGAAAAATGGGCGTATCAATCACCAACATCACCCCTGAATGGCTAGCAGAAGTTCAGGCAAGTTATGTCCAGGATGAGGACAACATTAAAATAATAAAGAAGCTAGTTGCTGACGTGTCAACAACCCCTCAATTTACCTTGTCTAATGGAATAATTAAGTTCAACAACATAATCTATGTTGGGGTTGCTACCACATTGAGAGAAAAGCTCCTCCATGATTTCCATGCATCTGCAATTGGAGGCCATACGGGTACTCGAGCGACATACCACCGCATCAAGAGGCTATTCTACTCGCCTAGGCTAAAAACAGATATTGAGAAGTTTATTGGCCTTTGCCCCACTTGTCAGCTAACCAAGCCAGAGCACCTCAAAACACCAGGGTTACTACAACCAACTCCCTTTCCGGACATGGCTTGGGCACATGTCAGTTTGGATTTCATTGAAGCATTACGAAAATCCCAAGGGAAATAAATGATACTTTTAGTGGTGGACCGATTAACGAAATATGCTCATTTCATTGCCATGTCTCACCCATACAATGTCACTCAAGTGGTTCAGCTATTATTGTATAACATCTTTAAGCTACATGGGATGCCAGTGGCAATTATATCAGATTGTGATCGTATCTTCACGAGCAAGCTCTACCGGTCCTTGTTCAAAGCATTGAAGGTGGAAGTAAGGTTGAACACAACTCATCACCCAGAAACCGATTGCCAAACTGAGCGCGTGAATCAAAGCCTAGAAGCTTATATGTGTAGTATGGTGTTCCAACAACCAAAAACATGCATGAACTAGTTATCCCTTATTGAGTATTGGTAAAACACCTCATATATATCACACATCTCTGAAGATGACTACTTTCCAGGCTCTCTATGGATACCCTCCTCCACAAATCGGTGAGTTGTCCCGAATGACATGATTGATGAAGCTCAACGCACACTCACAGACCGAGCAGAGATGATGGCTGAGCTGAAGGCAAATCTCACCAAGGCACAAATAGCGGGATGAAATTCTTCGCAAGTCAGAAGCGCTCAGACCTCTCCTTCCAGGTTGCCGATATGGTGTATCTTAAGATATAGCCATACAAGCAGAATGCCTTTGGTCTTCGTGGTTCTCTGAAACTAAGATCGAAGTACTACGGCCCATTCAAGGTAATCCATACGGTGGGCGATCTGTCTTACAAATTGTTACTTCCTGAGCAAGCCGATATACATCATGTGTTCCATGTCAGTCAGCTCAAAAAGCACCTGGGTAACAATGGCATTCCCTTACCTCACATTCCTCTAGTAACCGCGGACAGCAAGATCAAGACTGGACCATTTGCCGTACTCCAGCAGCGAATGATACAGCGCAATGTTCAACCCACAGCTCAATGGCTCATTCACTGGGAAAATCTGGCGGCAAATGAAGCAACATGGGAAGACGTCTCGTTCGTCACCAAGACATTACTAGACTTCTCACCTTGCGGGCAATGTGTTTCTCAAGAAGGGGGCATTGTCAGGACGCCATCTGGAGACTGAAGCTACTGAGATGAACGGCTGAATACAGTAGGACTAGTGGATGGTTGTGATCCTTTTTCTCTTTACTGTTTATCTTCCTAGAACGAACCGTGCTATTTCGCTCAGTGTACGCTCACTGGCATGTATACAAGCCAAGAGTTGGTAGAGGTAGACCTATGATGGAACAAGCTTATCCTCTATAACTAGATAGCTAGGGTTTGCTACACATCAATGTATCACCATAAACCTATATCATTCCTCTACAATTAATGCGATCACGAGCAATTCCCGTAATATTGTGTGTATTTCTCTTGCATCCCTCACTGGGCCTGACACCAACGCTGAGGACTAGTTCCTGGCCGTCGCCGCGACGATGCCCTCGATTTTGGTAGCTGTGACCGCCTTCTTTGATCCCGGAGAAGGATCAACCCATGGCGGATGCGACGTTTCCACTCGAGCGCTTCCGATCTGGCGAGCTGGGAGAAACAGGGAAGAATTGGAGATTCTCGGTAGTTTTACAATCCAACCCCTGTATCTGGAGTGCGGGTTTATTACCAGAAATTTGAAGGGGTAAATTACGACCGGTGACCCTTACTCGTATTATATAGTAGATATTGTATATGGAATATTTAACATATTTTATTGTTGAAATTGTTTAAGAAGATCATTTTATGCCTCAATGTTTATAAATCATTTAAACAATCCATATAACGCTTTTGTGCTTTTAAAATAATTTCTTTCACCTAGAATTTATCAAGGATGATATTCCTAATGTTCATTAAATACTCATTCTCAAACTCAAAGATTAGGAATTAAAATCTTTTATGAAATAGAGTTTTCTTTAAATGATTTTAAATTACTTTGCCACATTTTAAGGGTTTATGAACTCAAAAGTATTTATCAAACCTCAAGTTTCAAATAAAACATTAGTTGATTCGGCTAATTTCATAATACTTCTGAATAAGTTATCCTTTTTATTTGATCTTCTTCAAAATTCATGATTTTATTTTAGTAAGAAATAGAAGTTTAAAATTCCAAATTTTTGGGATGTTACAGTGGCGGTGAAGAAGATCGGTGGGCGCGGGCAGGGAAGTGCAGGAAGGCGGCGTTGGGGTCAAAGCCGTCGTGAGCCTCCACGTCAATGTACTCGTGTGGGGTGTACCAGCAAGGTGACGGCGAGGACGGGGGGTTCTACAGGGAGGCGTCGTAACCTCCAAACCAACACCTGAGCAAACCTCTATCTCGTTGCAAGCAAATTCCTACCCGGCATAGTACTAGCCGCCTCATGTTCTTCCTCAGCCGCCGCAGCCACCTCCTCGAGTTCCGTCTCCTTCCTCCTCCTCTCCCGATCTCGGTGGCTCTTGGTCTCAACCTCTTGGTGCCTGGCACACTCGCGTGGCCCAGGCGATAGTGCTCATCCTTTCCGGCCTCTTCATCGATGACCTCGACTTCCTCGGCTCTTTCGTCGTCGGTGCTGCCGGTAGCTCGACGGCGGAGGGTCGGGCTGGTAAACCTATTATGGGGATGGTGAACAAAACCAATATGTGAGAGGGGAGAGCGGGAATGGCGCGAACTCGGCGCGGGAAAAAAGGATATATGGGGAAACAATGGAGCGAAAACGGGTGAATGGAGGGAAACTTGGCTTCTCACGCCGACATCGTTGCCCACATCTGCGGAGTGGCGCAGCGGAAGCTATTCCGGAAACGTCATCTGCGGATGGAGTGGGAGAAACTGTCGAGGAAAGTATTCTACCTCGTAGATCTCGGATCGCACCAGAATGGTATGGCAATATGGTTTTCACCGTCATGTTAATTGAACAAGACGAAGCTACGAACTACAAGGAGGCAATGGCGAGTCTAGAGTCCGAGAAATGGCTAGAAGCCATGAAATCCGAAATAGGATCCATGTATGATAACAAAGTGTGGACTTTGATGGATATTCCCGAAGGGCGCAAGGCCGTCGTGAATAAATGGATCTTTAAGAAGAAGACTGATGATGATGGTAATGTGACCATCTATAAAGCTCGGCTTGTCGCAAAAGGTTTCCAACAAGTTCATGGGATTGACTACGATGAAACTTTTTCACCGGTAGCAATGTTGAAGTCTATTCGGATTTTGTTAGCAGTTGCTGCCTATTACGATTATGAAATATGGCAAATGGATGTCAAAACAACCTTCCTAAATGGAAACATTGAGAAAGAGTTGTACATGGTACAACTAGAAGGTTTTGTCAATCCAGGAAATGATAACAAGGTATGCAAGCTTCAACAATCCATCTATGGATTGAAGCAAGCATCTCGGATCTGGAATCTTCGCTTTGATGAGGTAATCAAAGGTTTCTGATTTTTCAAAATTTAGAAGAGACCTGCATTTACAAGAAAATGAGTGAGAGCTTGGTTGTGTTCTTGGCACTATATGTAGATCACATATTGCTGACTGGGAATGATGTGGAACTTCTGAATAGCGTGAAGGATTATTTAAACAGTAAATTTTCCATGAAGGACTTAGGAGAAGCTGCATACGCCTTAGTCAATAAAAGCTATCGTGATAGATCAAGACGTCTATTAGCGTTGAGTCAGAGTACTTATCTTGATAAAATACTGAAGCGTTTCTGTATGGAGAAGGCAAAGAAGGGTTCTCTGCCGGTTATCAAGAATAAAACATTGCGAAAGGCACAGGGTTCGGTAACGGAATAGGATAAGGCCGATATGACTAAACATCCTTATGCTTCAGCCATAGGATCGATTATGTATGCAATGTTAAGTACTAGACCTGATGTGGCATTAGCTCTAAGTTTGACAAGCCGGTTCCAGAGTAATCCTGGAATGGCGCATTGGATTGATGTTAAGAGCATTCTTAAGTATCTCAATAAGACAAAGGAAATGTTCCTTGTCTATGGTGGCTGCGATGAAGAACTTGGCGTAACAGGTTACATGGATACAAGTTTCTGCTCAGACCCCGATGACTCTTAGTCACAGACAGGTTATGTGTTCAAGGTGACTGGAGGCGCCGTGTGCTGGAGAAGTGGGAAGCAACCCATCGTCGCAGAATCTACAATGTATTCGGAGTACATTGCTGCCTGCTAAGCCCCGAATGAAGTTGTGTGGCTGAGGAAGTTCATCACTGAACTTGGAGTGTTCCCGAGCGTGCAAGACCCCGTGATCCTCTTTTGCGACAATACAGGTGCCATTGCTAACACCAAGGAGCCAAGGTCTCACACCACCGCCAAACACATTCTCCGACGCTTCCATGTGATACGTCAGTACGTACAAGGAGGCGATGTGAAGATTTGAAAAGTGCATACGGATCTGAATATGGCAGATCCGCTGACGAAGCCTCTCCCGCTTGACAAGCATGAAAAACACCAGTTAGCTACGGGTGTTAAGCTTTTACCAAGTTGTAATCTAGATTAATTTGTACTCTAGTGCAAGTGGGAGACTGAAGGAGATATGCCCTAGAGGCAATTAATAAAGTGTATTTCTTTATCATATCTCGTTTGTTCATAATACATTTTTTGTGTCATGCTATAACCGTATTAAGCGGAAACATTAATACGGGTGTGATGCGTAAACAACCAGGTCCCTAGTAGCCTCTACTAAGACTAGTTTCGTTGCGCGATCAATGATCGAGGTTTCCCGATCATAGGGCATGGTGTCGGTCGGTAATGGAAGTCATATCGTTGGAGAACGATGTGATGGACATACACATATTTGTAAGACGTAGTCATTACGCCTTTGACCGTGACATCAACTCTTATTGTTATTCCTGGAAAATACTTTGATTGCACCAAACATCGTATCTTAATTAGTATGACAATAACGGTGATACTTTTGGGTATCGGAAAGGAGTAGTTGAGAGGAGGGGTGAAGAGCGGGATTTGCCAGTCTGCATAGCAGGATAGATACACTAGGGCCCACTCGGTGAGATTATGTTTAATGAGCTTGCAAGCATGTCACTAGGTCACGGAGACATGAAATCATAAACGAGTAGAAGATAGCGTTGTCGGTAACGAGGTGAAGCAGATATGGAGATATCTATGAACGACGCTCGGATACGCTAAGTATCGCCACGTCAAAAGGTTTAAGACTTAACGTTCAGGTTTGATAGATGAAAGTCATTCGTTATATCATATGGATTAATTCATGGGGTCCAGTACTACGAGTTAGTCATTGATCGCAGAGGAGTCTCGATCATGTCTGTTATTATATCGAACCGCTAGGGTAACAAACTTAGGGGGTTTCGATAAGACAACCGGAAAGGAAAGAGATCAACGGGAACGTCCCGGAGAGGTCCGATGGAGATCGGGCAGCGACGAAAGAGTTTTCGGAGCTAGAATAAATTATATATAATATGTTTGATATTAATTAGTGTAAATAATGTCTAAATATGATTTTATATATTTATTTTCGAATTTATTTAGTCTGATTTCCCAAAATGGGCCTTTTGGTCGAAAGAAGGCCCAAGAGGGGAAAATTCCCTAGAGGAATTCGGTGGGGGGCTTGGGCCGACCCAAGTGGGCCAAAAGGCCCACTAGGGGGCCGGCGCACCCAGCCATGCCACACCAGGCATGTGGGATTAGTCCCACATTGCCTGGTGAGGAGGTTGGCTCCCCCCTGGGAGCCTATATATAGAGGGGCACCCATGGCCTTTTGATTCACCAATTAGTTCCCCAATTCTCTCTCGATTTCTTAATTCCCTTTGTCGGAGTTGCGCCGAGTTGAGAGGGGGATCTCTTCCACCATAGCCCGCTGCCGCGCTGCTAGTGTTCCGGTACAAGTCTTCCGCTGCTCGTCCTGGACTGGAGCTTTGGAGGCCGTCGTTTCCACCGTACGTGTGCAACGTGCGAGGTGCTGCGCTAGCGGTGCTTGGAGGTCTGCTTCCTCTACACGACCTTGAGGTCGGCTTCGTCGGTCTTCACCGACAACATTTGTGCGGGAACGTAATCCCCGCTTTCGGTCTACAAGGGTATGTATTCCAATCTCCGTTCGTACTACTATATCTGCATAGAATAGATCTTGGCATGTTTTAGGGATATCGTTGCTCGGAAAATTATTGTTTTCTGCACCCGATCCCCTTCAATAAGTTCGTAGCTAAGAAGCGGTTCTTTTTACGTAAGCCCCAGCCACGTAAAATATGCAAAACATAAAGTAGAAACGTCTAACTATATTTTGCAGAGGCAATGTGATATGGTCAAGATAGGTTTATTAAATTGTTCGTGAACTGCGGGCGCCAAGAAGACCATGGCGCAATGGACTATATCACATCGCATTACATTTGATGTTTTGAGTGCATCTTATATTGTGTGATTATATATTAGTATATATTAGTTACACGGCGGTAGTTATATATATAAGATGATCCCTTCAGAAATACCACTAGTGTTCTTCTTCCAACGAGCACCACCAAGAAAGTTCTACGTTATGAGGCAGGTCGTGACGATCGGGTGTCAGACATATCGTCGTTCGCATAAAGTGGGTGTAAGCCATGTTACACAAGCGTTACATGAAGGTTATTGTGGTGAGCCTAGCATATGCAGATATGACCTCGAAACACGGAGGTGAAAGGTCGAGCATGAGTCACAGATTTGTTGTGATCGACAATTCGTTGTCTACCCTTGAAGTTGTGTTGTCGGCTCTGACAATAAGGGGTTGTGCAGTGGATGGGGGTCGTGTAATCGCTGAAACGACCAGGAGGGATGTTCGTTGGAGTGGGAGTTCTGATAGTTATTTTCTAAAATATTATAACTCAAATTATTATGAACAAAGTCTTATGTTGTTGCAAATTTCATTGTAGATGTCTCGCCCCTCGTTTAACCTAGGTCTGTTCCTTGAGAAAGAAAAGTTCGACTCCCAGTTGCTCGTCAACTTCTCTAACAAAATCTACAAGCCCAAGGACGACCACATGGCTTCATACCTTGAAGAGGTATGTTGGCTCGTGAAGCACTTCAGGGGAATGGAACTCATGTATATCCCAAGAAAGGAAAACCAAGAGGCTGATGACATCGCCAAGCGCGCATCAAAGAGGCAAGCTCAGCCGCAAGGTGTCTTTGAAGAAAGGCTCGTCAAGGCATCCATAAAGCAGCCCCAAGAGGCCCTGCCCGCAAGCACAGACGAAGCGCTCCCGCCACCACCTGCAAGCGGGGCTCAAGGTTGTGGGCCCCCTACAGGGGAGCGTCTGTTGCTCACAGCGGTGCACCAAGAAACAGGATGGATCGACGAGATCAAATATTACCTCCACAAAGGGCTCCTTCCCGAGGAAGACGTTGAAGCGGAGCGAATTGCCCGCCAAGCAAAATTGTAGCGTACCTGCACTTAGAATAAGGCAGATACATGTGTATAGTGCAAATCTCTGGATCGAATCGTTTGCACACACAGTTTACGATGTAATATCACAACAAAGTATCAATTTAATTACATCGATGATCCAGACTTACAAAATATTCAATACAGTTGCATAGCATAAAGCTAGCATTGAAAGAGTAAACAGCGGAAATACAATAGCAGTGAGTCTCCATCACATTCATGTTGCCAAAGGCGAAAACATGTTGGTTGCAGACTCGAAGCCTTTAAACGAAACCTCACTCGTCATCTGATCAATCTGCAATAAGAAAAATATTGCAACAACGTGGGTCAGATTCCATTAAAAATGGAGTCTGGCAAGTGACACTATGCTGGACACTTAATGGAATAACTCTATAGCCTATATGCATATTTGGTTGGTGGAGTTCAAGGCTATTTTGCATAAAGCCAATTTTTCCTATCTCTTTGGAAAACATTTTCTTCAAATCAAGACAAGTATGGCATGAAAACCATAAATCTCATCTTCCCTTGTTCACCCATCAAGTTTTATTTCTGAAGTTGGAATGGTGGAATCCTCCGTTTGACGTCCGTGAGCAGCTGCTCAAATTGTCCGTATCGGGGAGACGGCTAAGTACTTAGTTTTACACTCTGCAGAGGTTGTGCACGTTCACCATTGTACCCATTCAACCTAAACTTTCCTTTACACACCATTTGTGATAAGGGAAGGAGAAGAATGAGACGAGATCTTTCAGAAGCATTTTCCCTCCCACCTGCCTTGACCCGTTCCACCTAACACCCCCTTCATCTGCTTGTCAAGTCGGAGAGAGTCCACGCAACATGATTGATCAAGCCAGATCCCATATGGCAATGGCTGCACTGGAAGCAATCGTCACTCGGAGTTCTTCAGATCCCTCTGTTCCCTGGGTGGCCATCCACAAGTGCACGTACTCCAGGAACCATAGACATGGACCTGAGTAGCCACTCAACTTCGCCACCATATACAACCAATCCACCCAGGAGGTTCATTAACTTAGTGGATGTGTACTCTCAGGTGAAAACAACCATGCTCACGGCCCTAAGTAGAATAGAAATTCATCCTAGGCGACGACAACCATGAGCACAGTCCTGAGTAGTCACTTAACATTTTGTAAAACTTTTCATCAATTGCATAGCATCAATATTTCTACTAAGTATTATATAGGAACCTAGACACCGGAGTAAGGAATTTCTACACAGGTCTAGCATAGCAATACTTTCCTATACATGCTTATATAAAAATACACTAAGTAATGCATATAGAAAATAATAGGAAGTGTATGAGGTGTGCCACTTGCCCTTGAATGTTGTTGTTGTTCACAAACTCTTTTCAACAACGAACGTTTGCTCTCCGTTTAATCTAAACAATATAAGCAAACAACAATCAACAAACAACAATCATCAAACATACATGCTCATATCTAGTGAACAAACAAGTTTCATAAAACTTATAAGGAAAACATGTCATGCATGATAGGCAAATTATTTCTAAGGACTAGAAATGCATGTCATGCCATAAAAATCTTTTAAGTTAATGCAAGGAAATGGGTTGGTCAAAAAGACTAAGGACTAAGGTTAGAAGTCGGATAAATACCTTTGTTATAATTTATCTTGAATAAGTACTCTAATTACTTAGTCATGATGTGCATATCTACTTAGAGAAAATACTAAGTCTATTCTTCAAGGTGATCAACAATTATTAACAACTCTTCGTAAATTGGATACTAGGATCCAACAAACTTCAAGATGATAATATCATGATCAAAAATGTTTAAGTCTTAAGTGAAAGATAAGATTAGGAAAAGAGGAAAAAGATAGAAAGAAAGATGTAGTTGATCTTCCAGGCTTCATCTCCAGACTTGTAATATTCTCCTTTGTGATGTATTGATTGAATTCTTGGTAGACTTGAATAATCTTCAGACTTGATGATTTTTGTATCACCTAGGTTGGTCTTGGATTTAACTTAGCCTTCAAGAGGTCTAAGAGAAGAAGGGAGAAAAGAGAGAAAGGGGAGCAAGACTTAGAAAATATTTCTGGTTGGTCTTCATGAACTTCTTCTTGATTTTTCTTCTAGTGCTTCTATTCCTTGGAGATACTTCTGAAGTCTTGTTTTCCCCCTCTGCCACCTATAAATCCTCCACAAGAGACGCTCTCCCTAGCAACTCTTGTGGAGGTCCTCTTGCTGGTCCTCGTTAAAGGCAAGGACCCGTGGGGATCCATGCTTTATCTCTGTGGGGAGGAATGCTTTGGCTCCATAGACGAGGGTGAACGGTGTTTCCCCGATGCGCTTGGGTGGCGTGGTACGAATGGACCAGAGCACCGAGGGGAGCTCGTTGATCCAGCCCTTGTCATGGCCCTTGAGGATATCGAAGGTCCTGGTCTTTAGGCCTTTGAGGACCTCTGCGTTTGCGCGCTCAGCCTGTCCGTTGCTTTGCGGATGGGCGACTGAGGCGAAGCAGAGCTTGATGCCCATTCTTTCACAGTAGGCTCTGAAGATGCCACTGGTGAATTGTGAGCCATTGTCGGTGATGATGCGGTTAGGCACTCCGAAGCGGCAGACCAGGCCTCTGATGAATTTCACCGCCGCGCCTGCTGTGATTGTGCGCGTCGCCTCCACTTCAGACCATTTTGTGAACTTGTCAATGGCCACGAAGAGGTAGCGATATCCACCTTGCGCCGTTGGGAAATGTCCCAGGATGTCCAGCCCCCAGACCGTAAACGGCCACGAGAGCGGAATGGTCTGTAGTCCCAGCGCTGGTTGGTGGATTTGCTTGGCGTGGAATTGGCAGGCTTCACAGTGCTCTGATACCATCTATAGTGACCTCACCTTTTTCTTATAAGGTGGAAGTCCCTGTGTTAATGTGCTAGTCCCTGGATCAAATGCTAGCACCACAGTTTAAGATGAATATCATGCAAAAGTGTCAAATACTTTATTAAATCGCATGATCCAGTGTTACAAATATCTCTTACAACTTCCATAACATGAAAAGGCTAGCAAAATTCAAAGAGCAGCAGCGGAAAACAGTAGATACAATGAGCCTCATCATCTTCATGTGCCACAGGCATAGTATGTTGGTTGTAGACTCGAAATCCTATCGAATGCTCACTCGTCGTCTGTCAAATCTGCAAGATTTAGTTGCAGCCCAGCTATAAAGGGTCAGCACAATTGAATTGTGGTGGCAAGTGGCTTTAATTTCTAATATTCTACTAAGCTATATCTATATGCTTATTTGGCTGGTGGGGCTCAAGGCTATTGCGCAAAGCAAGTTTTCTCCTACTTTTGATAAACAACTTTTTAAATCAATATCTTCTCTTTAATAGACATCTCGAGACAAGTCCATGTCTCCTACCCATGTTCACCCACCAAAGTTTTATTAAGAAATTGGGATGAAGAGATTTTCAGAACACAGCCTTGTGTAGTTACTCAAATTGTCCGATGCCGGGGACACGGCTAAGATCTTAGGTTTTAACTCTCGAGAGTGTGTGCACTTTCACCATTAGACTCAATCAACCCAAACTATCCTCTACACTATTTTAGTGAGAAGGAAAAGGAGAAGATAAAGACGAGACTTTTCAGAAGTTGCTTTCCCATGATCATACTAAGAGATTACCACCATCCTATCAACTCTACCACCATCAATCTCTTGACCCATGTCCACATCAACTTTCTCCATCAAGACAGAGCCCATATTGACCAATGGTTGCACGATAAGCAACTAGACTCAATGTAAACTTAAATCTCATAGCCCTGGGTGGCCTACCACAAGTGAGCAACTCAGGTTAACACCGCATATCATGGCCCCAAGTAAGTGAAAACTATCTTGGGCGAAGACAACCAGGAGACTTGGCCCTGAGAAGCCACTCAACTTGAAACCTCCTCGATCGACCCAATTCACCCAGGCGTTAAATTAATTTAGTGGAAATTTTCATTTATCACATCAACCATAAAACAATCATTTTTGCAGCAGGTACTTCCACTAAATTATAATAGGGGTCTAATCTGGAATTTCTAAGGGGAAACCTAAAAGGTTTGCATAGCATACTACAATCTCCCAAAAACCTATCATGCATACTACTTCTGCAAATACTGCTTAAAAACACTAGATATGCAATAGAATAAAATAGTAGGTGTAATATGAAGTCACTTGCCTGATAAATGTTGTCGTTTCTCACACACTCATTGTCGACAACGAAAGTTGCACTCCGTTCAATCTATAAAGTAAACAGACATACAATAAACAAGCTATTTAACAAACACATAACAATCCGAAATCCAACAAGCGTAAAAAGTCTTAGCAAAGGATTTGGTCGAGGGTGTCACATAATTCAATATGCAAAAGGAATTAATGTGATTGAGTTAAGGGTTCGCCAATTTGGTCAGGGGATGGTCTTGACACAGGTTTGCACAAATGAAGGGTCAAGATGTTTTGAAAACAATTAAAAGCAAGGTTTGCAACTTTAAGGTATTTAGCAAAATTGAATACAATTACACAAGTCTATATTTCAAAATTGATTTAATGAGACTTTGTGTTAAACTTGGTCAAAATGATCACACATTAACTCTGAAAAAGGTTTAAACATAATTTAAATTCCAAGTTGTATTAGAGTAACATATAAAGGCATTTTAAATCTAAACTTAAATGTTCATATTACAAAATAATTTAGTAAACTAGTTATTTACACTGGCATCAAGTTTTAAATCAAATTCTTATAAATATATAATTAATCATAAACATTTATAAGCACCTATAAATGTTCTAATATCATTTAAAAGGTTCCTTTTTTAAGCACCACTGACCAATTTATGTTATGAAACAATTTAATAAACATGGGTTTGTGTTTCTCTGGACAGGAACAATTATTTATGACTTTTGTGTAAAGAAAATAATTTAAATACATTAATAAAAACTTATATTATGCCAAACTTAATCAAAATAAGTCTCTGATTTTTAAATTCATTTTAAATTGTTCAACCATTATTTATAACAGTGAATCATTATTCTACATATCTTAAGCTTTCCAAAAATATTTTGTTTGCAATTTGTGGACAAAAGAATTTGAATCTATGTCCAATATACACAAACTCTAAATTTGAAAATTTAAACTATTTAAACTAGTCAAATTTAAATTCTAACAGGACCAAAAGATTCTACTGGTCAAGGGCTTTAATTTGATATAAGATTTATCCAATTTGGATGAGGGGTTGAAAAGTCATGATAAATCTAAGTGACAAGGACTTTTCTGCAAAACAGGATAATAAATCCAATTCGGAAATAAAACCAGAAAAGGCTGGGCCGACGTGGCGCTCTGTGATTGGCTCGCGTATAGGGTTAACAGGGGCCGTAGGATCTAAAGGGGATCGGGCGGTCCAGATCCATTCATACCTCTTCGGCCTGGATCAATCTGGACCGTTGATGGGAGATCGAACGGCCGAGGCCGCGGTGACCAGGACGGGGCGGCGCCGGTGGCCGGAGGCGAAGAGGACGGCGGCATTGCGCACGGGCTCGGACGCCGTCGACGATGCGGCGCTCCCCCGGCCTCATGGAGACGGCGGAGACGTGCGTCTGGCCACGACGGAGATGGAGGAGGTGTCGGCGTTGAGCGGCGCCTTCCCGGAGCTGTGTGGAGAGGCGGACGGAGCGCTGGCAATGTCGGCGAGCTTTGGTCGATGACGGCGCGGGCGACTCGAGCGATACCAGAGCACGGGTCCTCTTCCATAGGAACCGCGGCGGCACGACGAAGCACAAGGGAAAAGTGAGAGGCGCGGGGGTGAAGTGGTCTCGCCGGAGATGGAGGTCCACGGCGACGGATGTGGTGGAGCTCGGGGTCGCGTGGCGTCAGCCTGGCGGCTCTCCCACCGTGGCGTTTGGGGCAAAAGCAAGAGGACGTCCAGGGGCACTTATCGGCACGGGAAGAAACGTCGATTTCCTATTAAATCGCTCCAATTTCGATCCGCAATCAAAGGAGGAGTTTCGGCCGAAGAATCCGTCTGGAGGTTGAAGATGGTGATGTCATCGCTGACGTCAGCGATTTTTCCTTTTTCTGATTTTTCCAATTAATTCATAACTTTTGATTTAAGTGTCCAAATGATGTCAAATAAAATTATAAAAAATTGTAAAAATAAAATCTTTGTGTTAAACCAGTTGTGGGCACATTTTGAATTTTTTTTGAAAATTAATATTTTGAAATATTCATTAAATACAAATTTGACACTTTATGTTAAATTTAAAACTAGGGTTTAATTAATTTTATTTTTGGCTAAAATAAATTCTATGAAATACCCACATTCAATTATGTTTGAATTCAAGTTATTTAAACTCATTTTCAAATACTAAATTCATTTTTTGCTTTAGTATTATTAAATAGTATAACACAACTATATGAAAATGAAAAAGGGAAATATAAAGTATTCATTTTTATTCAAAACAATTTGTGCACCATTATATTTTATATTAAGATAATTTATTTGAAAACTTCATAACAACTTTGAAAAAGATTTTAGATTTAATTCATTTCTTATATAGAACATATATTCATGAAAATCATTTTATGTTTTGAAGATAAATGAAAATAATTTATGCTAATGAAATGTTTATTTGGATAATTCATTAATTATAAAATATTTGAAGTTTTAAGGTTATGAATTATAAACTTATAATTTCCAAAAACTTTAATTTGAATTTAGTTAAAAGAATGAAAATCATTTGGCAAAAATACCATTTTAAATAGTCTTGAATTTATGAATAGATATGGCTAAGTGGTTGAAAATCAATTGCTTATAAGTAAACTATTTTATTAGAATACAGTGGTTTGAAGTTTGTAAAATATTTGTCAAATTACATATTAAGGTTAATGAAATACAAGGGATAATAAAATGTTTACTTGAACAACTTTTGAAAATAATGATACATTGAGATATTTGAAAAATTAAACTCTTTCAATATGTTTGAAGTCTTTCATAGTTGCTTTTCTTATGCATTTAATGTTTTAATTTAATCAGAAACAAAAGTTTTAAATTTTAGTGATTTTTGAACATTATAAAATGTTGGGATGTTACAGACTACCACCCTTAAAGGAATCTCGTCCCGAGATTCGGAGAGACTGAGAACAAAATGCAAGTGTTGGGAAAGGTTCTGGTAGCTGGTGACGGTGGAGAAATGCAGCTGCTGACACGGGAACAGCAAAACTAGCAGAGAATGATTTCGCTGATTGGGGAGGACAGAAAGAAAGATGGGGTTGGACAACTTGGATTAGATTAACTCAGTGGGCTACCACCCTTAAAAGAAACTTTTGCGGCAATCTGAAATTCTTTCTATAATCTTTCAGTCGAACGTTTCCATCACTTTAGGGTTGTAATATAACATAAGTCCATTGAACTGTTTTTGGTACTGAATATCACTCTTGGCTTAATCTGAAAACCAACCTGAGAGGGTTTCAAAGCGATCTCCATAACTCTAACCGCTTGATGTCCCCATGTGCTTCATCTTCACAGTTTACATTTTTGAAGCAACTAACGTAACTCTCATGGAAGGCGAATCTTCGATTGTAGGGCATTCTTAAAAGTTTGCTTGTGGTTATCCTCACCGTAATTTAATACGTTTTAGCAACCCTTGCCTCACATAGGGTTATAAATATCTACAATTCTATGGTTTTGGTTTTTCATCGTCGTACCTCTCATCGGAAAGTCACTCAAGATTTTTCATTCCTCATAGCAAAGAGAATGATATGAATATTCGCCATGGGGGCCAATCCATGTCACACTAACTCATTACTTTGTACATGGTTTGATGAATCTCGTATTCTAACACTTGGTCAAACCTCACTTATCTCACATAATGTTTCCAGTCTGTAGGACAAACCTAAACTAAACTATCAGTCCTCATACTAGTAGGTTGCGTTAAACCTACGCCAGGATAGCTGAAAAGTTGTTGTCTCTTCTCCTAATCTCAACCTCCACTAGTATATCCATTCTGGTTGGTTTAATTTTGTTCTAAGGATAGATATTGCGTCTGGTTTGGGTTTAGCATGGATAAGTTAAGATAGAAAGACACTAAGAAAGAATCCTACGCCAACATAATGAGACAAGGCAATTCATTTTACAAACAACATCTAGCAAACACCAGACAACAAGGTTCACACACAAACAAACAATCTAGTATTGTCATACAACCTAAGTTGGTATGAACAATACACTAACACGGTATCGCTGTTCTAAATGGTGGTCTAGTATAGCTCCTTCTTGAAGGAGATATGCCCTAGAGGCAATTAATAAAGTGTATTATTTATCATATCTCGTTTGTTCATAATAGGTTTCTGTGTCATGCTAGAACCGTATTAAGCGGAAACATTAATGCGGGTGTGATACGTAAACAACCAGGTCCCTAGTAGCCTCTACTAAGACTAGTTTCGTTGCGCGATTGATGATCGAGGTTTCCCGGTCATGGGGCATGGCGCCGGTCGGCAATGAGAGTCATATCGCTAGAGAACGATGTGATGGACATACCCAGATTTGGAGAACGTAGTCGTTACGCCTTTGACCGTGAGATCAACTCTTATTGTTATTCCTGGAAGATACTTTTATTGCACCAAACGTCGTATCTTATTTAGTATGACAATAACGGTGATACTTTTGGGTATCGGAAAGGAATAGTTGAGACGAGGGGTCAAGAGCGGGATTTGCAAGTCCGCATAGCAGGATAGATACTCTCGGGCCCACTCGGTGAGATCATGTCTAATGAGCTTGCAAGCATGTGACTAGGTCACGGAGATATGAGATCATGAACGAGTAGAAGATAGCATCGTCGGTAACGAGGTCGGGATTAGGTATGGAGATATCTATGGAACGACGCTCGGACATGCTAAGTATCGCTATGGCAAAAGGTTTAAGACTTTACGTTCAGGTTTGATAGATGAAAGTCATTCGTTATATCTCAGGGATTGATTCATGGGGTCCAGGCCTACGAGTTAGTCGTTGATCATTGAGGAGTATTGATCATACCTGATATTATATCGAACCGCTAGGGTAACACACTTAAGGGGTTTCGACAAGACAACCGGAAAGGAAAGAGATCACCAGGAGCGTCCCGGGAGGGGTCCGATGGAGATCGGGCAGCGCCGAAAGAGTTTTCGGAGCTAGGAAAAATTATATATATTATGTTTGATATTAATTAGTGTAATTAATGTGCAAATATAATTTTATATATTTATTTTCGGATTTATTTAGGCTGATTTCCCTAAATGGGCCTTCTGGTCGAAAGAAGGCCCAAGAGGGGAAAATTCCCAAGGGGAATTCGGTGGGGGGCTTGGGGGCCGACCCAAGTGGGCCAAGGGGCCCACTAGGGGACCGGGGCACCCAGCCATGCCGCACCAGGCATGTGGGGGTTAGTCCCACATTGCCTGGTTAGCAAGTTGGCTCCCCCCTGGGAGTCTATATAAGAAGGGGCACCCCTGGCCTTTTCATTCACCAATTAATTCCCGATTTCTCTCTCGATCTCGTGGTTCCCAAGTTGGAGCCGCGCCGAGCTGAGGAAGGGGGAATCTCTTCCACCATAGCCCGCTGCCGCGCTGCTGGTGTTCCGGTCCAAGTCTAACGCTGCTCGTCCTGGACTGGAGCTTCGGAGGCCGTCATCTCCACCGTACGTGTGCGACTCCCTGCGAGGTGCTGCGCTAGCGGTACTCGGAGGCCTGCTTCCTCTACACGACCTTGAGGTCGGCTTCGTCGGTCTTCATCGACAACGTTTGTGCGGGAACGTAATCCCCACTTTCGGTCTACAAGGGTACGTATTCCGATCTCCGTTCGTACTACTATATCTGCATAGAATAGATCTTGGCATGCTTTTTGGATTTCGTTGGTAGGAAATTTTTTGTTTTCTGTACACGATCCCCTTCAGTGGTATCAGAGCCGATCTATCGTAGATATAGCTGTACGCTGTTAGAACCCGTGCTCTGCACGGGGGCACCGTTCCTGTTATTTGCTACCCTCTAGCGTGCACTTGTGTATTCCAGCGGCATGGAGTTGATGAAGCGGCCCGGACCGACTTTACGCGTACGCTTACGCGAGACTGGTTCCACTACTGACATACGGCTTGTACCGTATATGTGGCTGGCGGGTGTCAGTTTCTCTCTCTTTAGTTGGTCTTCGCATTGTCAATGGAGGGCCCGAAAGGGATGCTTAAACATGCAATTCTTGGATCGTTGTTGTGGTCATAAGATTCATAGGTATGAAGCGGTTCTATTTACGAAAGCCCCAAGCCACGTAAAATATGCAAAAGATAAAGTAGAAGCGTCTAACTTTATTTTGCAGGGGCTATGTGATATGGTCAAGGTAGGTTTATTAAATTGTTTATAAACTGCGGGCGCCAAGAAGACCATGGCACAATGGACTATATCACATTGCATTACATTTGATGTTTTGTGTGCATCTTATTTTGTGTGATTGTGTGTATAGTATACATTAGTTATACGGCAGTAGCTGAATAAGATGATCCCTTCAAAATACCACTAGTGTTCTCCCTCCAACGCGCACCACCAAGAAAGTTCTACGTTATGAGGGAGGCCGTGATGATCGGGTGTCAGACATCTCATCGTTCGCATACAGTGGGTGTAAGCCATGTTGCACAAGTGTCAGCGTGGAGGTCTTTGGTGGCGAGCCTAGCATACTCAGAAGTATGGCCTCGGAACAGGAAGACCGAAAGGTCGAGCACGAGTCACAAAATTGGTGTGGCGGACGATTTTGTCTACTCTTGAAGTTGTGCCGCCGGCTTTGATGATGAGGGGTGGTGCAATGGATGGGGGTCGTGTAATCGCTTAAACGACCAGGAGGGATGTTCGTTTGAGTGGGAGTTATGTTAGTTATTTTCTAAAATACTATAACTCAAAATTATTATGAACAAAGTCTTATGTTGTTGCAAATTCCATTGTAGATGTCTCGCCCCTCGTTTAACCTAGGTCTGTTCCTTGAGAAAGAAAAGCTTAAGACCAATGGTCAAACTTCATGGCCTGGTTCCGCAACCTGAGGATCCTCCTCACTCCCCATAGGGTGGCCTACGTCATTGAGGCCGCCATAGGTGACCCTCCTGCAGATGATGCCTCTGAGGATGAGAAGAAGGTCTTCCAGACCCGATCAGAGGATTCTGCCTTTGTCCAGAGTGGCATGCTCTACGCCATGGAAGCCGACCTGCAGAAGCGCTTTGAGAAGATGAGCGCCTTTGAGATCATTTCGGATCTTAAAGCTGTCTTCGCGCCGCAGGCTAAGGCTGAGAGATATGAGGCTTCTGAGCTTTTCTTCTCAGCCAAGATGGAAGAGCATAGTAGTGTGAGCGAGCATGTAGTCAAGATGTCTGGCTACGTTCAACGCCTGAATGCTCTGGAATGCAAGATTCCCGATTAGCTGGCGATTGACAGGGTGTTGCAATCGTTGCCGCCAAGCTACAAAGGCTTCGTCATGAACTACAACATGCAGGGCATGGCTAAGTCCCTGGGTGAAGTGTTCGTGATGCTCAAGACTGCTGAGGTAGAGATTAAGAAGGAGCACACGCTGTTGATGGTCAACAAGACCGTTGATTTCAAGAAGTCCGGTGGCAAGGGAAAGCAGAGCTGGAAGTCCCGGAGGGAGGCAAAGTTGGCTGCCAAGCCTAGGACTAACAGGTCTGGTCCCAGAGCTGGCGTGGAGTGTTTCTACTGCAAGGGGAAGGGTCACTGGAAGCGCAACTGCCCCAAGTACCTGGAGGATAGGAAGTCTGGCAAGACGGTCGACAAAGAGCAAGGTATATTTGATATACATGTTATAGATGTGTACCTTACATCCGCCCGGAGCAACACGTGGGTATTTGATACTGGTTCTGTTGCTCATATATGTAACTCTCAGGAGGAGTTACGGAATAGAAGGCGGCTGGCGAAGGATGAGGTGACGATGCGCGTCGGCAATGGATTGAGAGTCGACGTGGTGGCTGTCGGCACGCTCCCTCTACATCTACCATCGGGATTAGTTTTGGTTTTAAATAAGTGTTTTTAATTGCCATCCTTGAGTGTAAACATTATAAGTGGGTCTTGCCTGTTACAAGACGGTTATTCATTTAAATCAGTGTCAAGCAATTGTGCTATTTATATGAATGATATCTTTTATGTTGATGCTCCCGAGAATAACGGTTTATTCTTGTTGAATCTCGATCGTAGTACTCACATCCATAACATAGAAGCCAAACGGATTAAGTGTAGTGATGATACCGCCATGTTTTTGTGGCATTGCCGTCTTGGTCATATTGGTGTAAAGCGCATGAAGCAACTCCACTCCGATGGACTTTTGGACTCGTTGGATTTCGGATCCCTCGATACATGCGAACCATGCCTTATGGGCAAAACGACCAGGACACCGTTCAAAGGTTTCGTTGAACGGGCGTCGGATTTATTGGGGATCATACATACATATGTGTCTAGACCGATGAGCGTTTCGACACGCAATGGTTATCGTTACTTCGTCACCTTCACTGATGACTTGAGTAGATACGGGTATATCTATTTGATGAAACACAAGTCTGAAACGTTTGAAAAGTTCAAAGAATTCCAGAGTGAAGTTGAGAATCAGCTTAATAGGAAAATCAAGCATCTTCAATCCGATCGCGGTGGAGAATACTTGAGTTTTGAGTTTGGCACACATCTGAAGAGTTGTGGCATAGTACCCCCACTTACGCCAGCCGGAACGCCGCAGCGTAACGGCGTGTCCGAGCGACGTAATCGTACTCTACTGGATAGTGTCCGATCTATGATGTCTCTTACCGATCTGCCAGTGTCCTTCTGGGGTTATGCGTTAGAAACAGCCGCATTCATTTTAAATAGGGCTCCGTCCAAGTCCGTTGAAACGACGCCGTATGAATTATGGTATGGCCAAAAGCCTAAGTTATCGTTTCTGAAGGTTTGGGGTTGTGAGGCGTACGTTAAGAAACTACAGCCCGACAAACTCGAACCGAAGTCGGAGAAAGTCGTCTTTGTAGGATATCCGCGGGAAACCGTTGGGTACACCTTCTACAACCAAGCTGAGGGCAAAACTTTTGTCGCGAAGACCGGTACCTTTCTAGAGAAGGAGTTTCTCGCGAAAGGAGTAAGTGGGAGGAAGGTAGACCTCGATGAAATCGTTGATCCTGAACTCGAGATTCCGAGTGGCGCAACGGAAGCAATTCCGGAAACGTCCTCCGTGGAAGGAGTGGGAGAAACTGTCGAGGAAGATGTTCTACCTCGTAGGTCTGGTAGATCTCGGATCGCACCAGAATGGTATGGCAACATGGTTTGCACCGTCATGCTAGTCGAGCAAGACGAACCTACGAACTAGAAGGAGGCGATGGCGAGTCTAGAGTCCGAGAAATGGCTTGAAGCCATGAAATCCGAAATAGGATCCATGTATGATAACAAAGTGTGGACTTTGATGGATATTCCTGAAGGGCGCAAGGCCTTCGAGAATAAATGGATCTTTAAGAAGAAGACTGATGCTGATGGTAATGTGACCGTCTATAAAGCTCGGCTTGTCGCAAAGGTTCCGACAAGTTCATGGAATTGACTACGATGAAACTTTTTCACCGGTAGCGATGCTTAAGTCTATTCGGATTTTGTTAGCGGTAGCTGCCTACTATGATTATGAAATCTGGCAGATGGACGTCAAAACGGCCTTCCTAAATGGAAACATTGAGGAAGAGTTGTACATGGTACAGCCGGAAGGTTTTGTTGATCCAGGAAATGCTAACAAGGTGTGCAAGGTTCAGCGATCCATCTATGGATTGAAGCAGGCATCTCGGAGCTAGAATCTTCGCTTTGATGAGGTAATCAAAGGTTTTGGATTTATCATAAATGTGGAAGAGACCTGTATTTACAAGAAAATGAGTGGGACCTCGGTTGTGTTCTTAGCACTGTATCTTGACGACATATTGCTGATTGGGAACGATGTGGAACTTCTGAATAGCGTGAAGGAATATTTAAACAGTAAATTTTCCATGAAGGACTTAGGATAAGCTGCGTATGCTTTAGGCATAAAGATCTATCGCGATAGATCAAGGCGCCTATTAGCACTAAGTCAGAGTACTTATCTTGATAAAGTACTGAAGCGTTTCCGTAAGGAGAAGGCAAAGAAGGGTTCTCTGCCGGTTATCAAGAATAAGATATTGCGTAAGGCGCAGTGTCCGGTGACGGAGCTGGGTAAGGCCGAAATGACGAAACATCCTTATGCTTCAGCCATAGGATCGATCATGTATGCAATGCTGAGTACTAGACCGGATGTGGCATTAGCTCTAAGTTTGACAAGCCGGTTCCAGAGTAATCCTGGAATGCCGCATTGGGTAGCTGTTAAGAGCATTCTTAAGTATCTCAATAAGACAAAGGAAATGTTCCTTATGTATGGTGGCTGCGATGAAGAACTTGGCGTAACGGGTTACGTAGATGCAAGTTTCTGCTCAGACCCCGATGACTGTAAGTCACAGACAGGTTACGTGTTCAAGGTGAATGGAGGTGCCGTGTGCTGGAGAAGTGGGAAGCAACCCATAGTCGCACAATCTACAATGGAGTCGGAGTATATCGCTGCTTGCGAAGCCGCGAATGAAGTTGTGTGGCTGAGGAAGTTCGTCATCGAACTAGGAGTGTTCCCGAGCGTGCAAGACCCCGTGATCCTCTTCTGCGACAATACGGGTGCTATTGCGAACGCCAAGGAGCCAAGGTCTCACTCCACCGCCAAACACATTCTCCGACGCTTCCATGTGATACGTCAGTACGTACAAGGAGGCGATGTGAAGATTTGCAAAGTGCATACGGATCTGAATGTGGCAGATCCGCTGACGAAGCCTCTCCCGCTTGATAAGCATGAAAAGCACCAGTTAGCTATGGGTGTTAGGCTTTTACCAAGTTGTAATCTAGATTAAGTTGTACTCTAGTGCAAGTGGGAGACTGAAGGAGATATGCCCTAGAGGCAATTAATAAAGTGTATTCTTTATCATATCTCGTTTGTTCATAATAGGTTTTTGTGTCATGCTAGAACTGTATTAAGCGGAAACATTAATGCGGGTGTGATACGTAAACAACCAGGTCCCTAGTAGGCTCTAATAAGACTAGTTTCGTTGCGCGATTGATGATCGAGGTTTCCCGGTCATGGGGCATGGCGCCGGTCAGCAATGAGAGTCATATCGCTAGAGAACGATGTGATTGACATACCCAGATTTGGAGAACGTAGTCGTTACGCCTTTGACCGTGAGATCAACTCTTATTGTTATTCCTGGAAGATACTTTGATTGCACCAAACGTCGTATCTTATTTAGTATGACAATAACGGTGATACTTTTGGGTATCGGAAAGGAGTAGTTGAGACGAGGGGTCAAGAGCGGGATTTGCCAGTCCGCATAGCAGGATAGATACTCTCGGGCCCACTTGGTGAGATCATGTCTAATGAGCTTGCAAGCATGTGACTAGATCACGGAGACATGAGATAATGAACGAGTAGAAGATAGCGTCGTCGGTAACAAGGTCGGGATTAGGTATGGAGATATTTATGGAACGACGCTCGGACGTGCTAAGTATCGCTATGGCAAAAGGTTTAAGACTTTACGTTCAGGTTTGATAGATGAAAGTCATTCGTTATATCTCAGTTAGTCGTTGATCATTGAGGAGTCTTGATCATACCTGATATTATATCGAACCGCTAGGGTAACACACTTAAGGGGTTTCGACAAGACAACCGGAAAGGAAGGAGATCACCGGGAGCATCCCGGGAGGGGTCCGATGGAGATCGGGCAGCGCCGAAAGAGTTTTCGGAGCTAGGAAAAATTATATATATTATGTTTGATATTAATTAGTTTAATTAATGTGCAAATATAATTTTATATATTTATTTTCGGATTTATTTAGGCTGATTTCCCTAAATGGGCCTTCTGGTCAAAAGAAGGCCCAAGAGGGGAAAATTCCCAAGGGGAATTCGGTGGGGGGCTTGGGGGCCGACCCAAGTGGGCCCCCTTGGCCCACTAGGGGGCCGGCGCACCCAGCCATGCCGCACCAGGCATGTGGGGGTTAGTCCCACATTGCCTGGTTAGCAAGTTGGCTCCCCCCTAGGAGCCTATATAAGAAGGGGCACCCCTGGCCTTTTAATTCACCAATTAATTCCCGATTTCTCTCTCGATCTCGTGGTTCCCAAGTTGGAGCCGCGCCGAGCTAAGGAAGGGGGAATCTCTTCCACCATAGCCCGCTGCCGCGCTGCTGGTGTTCCGGTCCAAGTCTTCTGCTGCTCGTCCTGGACTGGAGCTTCGGAGGCCGTCGTCTCCACCGTACGTGTGCGACTCCCTGCGAGGTGATGCGCTAGCGGTACTCGGAGGCCTGCTTCCTCTACACGACCTTGAGGTCGGCTTCGTCGGTCTTCATCGACAACGTTTGTGCGGGAACGTAATCCCCGCTTTCGGTCTACAAGGGTACGTATTCCGATCTCCGTTCGTACTACTATATCTACATAGAATAGATCTTGGCATGCTTTTAGGATATCGTTGGTAGGAAATTTTTTGTTTTCTGTACACGATCCCCTTCACTTCTTGAGCGCTTCATGATCTTCTTCAATTTCTTTAAACTCTTCCAAGTGGTTGAACTCTAAATCCAAGTTCTTCTATCATCTTCCATGTAGTTCTTCGTGTTGAATCGTAGAATTCCTTATGAAGTATCAGACTCGGACTTCAAGAACAATGGTCATCTAGAAATAGATAAGATATTTTCCAGAAGGTAGATAGTAGAAGAGAGGATAAGAAAAGATAAAGAAAATTATATATTTATTTTAGTAAAGTGAATAGAAATAGATTTTCAATCCTATGGTCAAAGCCTATTTCTATCCAAACCTAGGGTCTCGAACCTACAGGCAACACAGTGCTCTGATACCATCTATAGTGACCTCACCTTTTTCTTATAAGGTGGAAGTCCCTGTGTTAATGTGCTAGTCCCTGGATCAAATGCTAGCACCACAGTTTAAGATGTATATCATGCAAAAGTGTCAAATACTTTATTAAATCGCATGATCCAGTGTTACAAATATCTCTTACAACTTGCATAACCTGAAAAGGCTAGCAAAATTCAAAGAGCAGCAGCGGAAAACAGTAGATACAATGAGCCTCATCATCTTCATGTGCCACAGGCATAGTATGTTGGTTGTAGACTCGAAATCCTATCGAATGCTCACTCGTCGTCTGTCAAATCTGCAAGGTTTAGTTGTAGCCTAGCTATAAAGGGTCAGCACAATTGAATTGTGGTGGCAAGTGGCTTTAATTTCTAATATTCTACTAAGCTATATCTATATGCTTATTTGGCTGGTGGGGCTCAAGGCTATTGCGCAAAGCAAGTTTTCTCCTACTTTTGATAAACAACTTTTTAAATCAATATCTTCTCTTTAAGAGACATCTCGAGACAAGTCCATGTCTCCTACCCATGTTCACCCACCAAAGTTTTATTAAGAAATTGGGATGAAGAGATTTTCAGAACACAGCCTTGTGTAGTTACTCAAATTGTCCGATGCCGGGGACACGGCTAAAATCTTAGGTTTTAACTCTCGAGAGTGCTTGCACTTTCACCATTAGACTCAATCAACCCAAACTATCCTCTACACTCTTTTAGTGAGAAGGAAAAGGAGAAGATCAAGACGAGCCTCTTCAGAAGTTGCTTTCCCATGATCATACTAAGAGATTACCACCATCCTATCAACTCTACCACCATCAATCTCTTGACCCATGTCCACATCAACTTTCTCCATCAAGACAGAGCCCATATTGACCAATGGTTGCACGATAAGCAACTAGACTCAATGTAAACTTAAATCTCATAGCCCTGGGTGGCCTACCACAAGTGAGCAACTCAGGTTAACACCGCATATCATGGCCCCAAGTAAGTGAAAACTATCTTGGGCGAAGACAACCAGGAGACTTGGCCATGAGAAGCCACTCAACTTGAAACCTCCTCGATCGACCCAATCCACCCAGGCGTTAAATTAATTTAGTGGAAATTTTCATTTATCACATCAACCATAAAACAATCATTTTTGCAGCAGGTACTTCCACTAAATTATAATAGGGGTCTAATCTGGAATTTCTAAGGGGAAACCTAAAAGGTTTGCATAGCATACTACAATCTCCCAAAAACCTATCATGCATACTACTTTTGCAAATACTGCTTAAAAACACTAGATATGCAATAGAATAAAATAGTAGGTGTTTTATGAAGTCACTTGCCTGATGAATGTTGTCGTTTCTCACACACTCATTGTCGACAACGAACGTTGCACTCCGTTCAATCTATAAAGTAAACAGACATACAATAAACAAGCTATTTAAGAAACACATAACAATCAGAAATCCAACAAGCGTAAAAAGTCTTAGCAAAGGATTTGGTCGAGGGTGTCACATAATTCAATATGCAAAAGGAATTAATGTGATTGAGTTAAGGGTTCGCCAATTTGGTCTGGGGATGGTCTTGAAAAAGGTTTACACAAATGAAGGGTCAAGATGTTTTGAAAACAATTAAAAGCAAGGTTTGCAACTTTAAGGTATTTAGCAAAATTGAATACAATTACACAAGTCTATATTTCAAAATTGATTTAATGAGACTTTGTGTTAAACTTGGTCAAAATGATCACACTTTAACTTTGAAAAAGGTTTAAACATAATTTAAATTCCAAGTTGTATTAGAGTAACATATAAAGGCATTTTAAATCTAAACTTAAATGTTCATATTACAAAATAATTTAGTAAACTAGTTATTTACACTGGCATCAAGTTTTAAATCAAATTCTTTTAAATATCTAATTAATCATAAACATTTATAAGCACCTATAAATGTTCTAATATCATTTAAAAGGTTCCTTTTTTTAAGCACCACTGACCAAATGAAACAATTTAATAAACATGGGTTTGTGTTTCTCTGGACAGGAACAATTATTTATGACTTTTGTGTAAAGAAAATAATTTAAATACATTAATAAAAACTTATATTATGCCAAACTTAATCAAAATAAGTCTCTGATTTTTAAATTCATTTTCAATTGTTCAAACATTATTTATAACAGTGAATCATTATTCTACATATCTTAAGATTTCCAAAAATATTTTATTTGCAATTTGTGGACAAAAGAATTTGAATCTATGTCCAATATACTCAAACTCTAAATTTGAAAATTTAAACTATTTAAACTAGTCAAATCTAAATTCTAACAGGACCAAAAGATTCTACTGGTCAAGGGCTTTAATTTGATATAAAATTTATCCAATTGGGATGAGGGGTTGAAAAGTTATGATAAATCTAAGTGACAAGGACTTTTCTGCAAAACAGGATAATAAATCCTATTCGGAAATAAAACCAGAAAAGGCTGGGCCGACGTGGCGCTCTGTGATTGGCTCGCGTCTAGGGTTAACAGGGGCCGTAGGATCTAAAGGGGATCGGGCGGTCCAGATCCATTCATACCTCTTCGGTGAAAGGACAATGATGTCGCCTAGAGGGGGGGGGGTGAATAGGCGGTTTAAAACTTTTCCGGTTTAGGCTTATTAATTGCGGAATAAAACTAGGTGTTTAAATTAACAAGCCGACAACCTAAATAAACTAGGCTCACCTATGTGCACCAACAACTTATGCTAAGCAAGACAAACAACAAGGTGATAGCAATATAGAATACTTCAAGCACGAAGGCTATCACAATGTAAAGTGCATAAGTAAAAGCTCGGGTATAGAAATAACCGAGGCACGCGGAGACGAGGATGTATTCCCAAGTTCCTCCTTGTTAAGGGAGTACGTCTCGTTGGAGAGGTGTGAACCGACACAACGGTTCAACAACCACAAAGGTTTCACCTTCTTCTCCGATGAACCGCACCACAAAGGCTTGGTTCACCTTCCACTATCGGAATTCCTTCGAGGCGGAATCCGGAGCCTTTCAACAACAATCCGGGGCACAACCCACAATGGGATTGGGGGCTCCCGAACGGCCTCCAACAACAATCCGGGGCACAACCCACAATGGGATTGGGGGCTCCCGAACGGCTTCAAGTGACCACACAAGGGTCCAACCACCACAAAGGCGTCTAGGGTCCGTGGACCCAAGAGTAACAAGCTCACAAACTTTCAACTTCCACGAATCCTCGTGGAGAGCACACCGATGCACCAAATGCAAAAGGCAAGAGCACAAGTGCTCAAATCCTTCACTCTCAAATTCCAACAAAGCAACAAATGCTTATGGGGGAATAAGAGAGGAAGAACAAAGAGCAGATGCACCAAGAACTCCAAGATCAAGATCTACAAGGTTCCCCTCACTTAGAGGAGAGATGGATTGGTGGAAATGTAGATCTAGATCTCCTCTCTCAAATCTCTCAAAGATATGCAAGAATCATGGGAGGAATAGAGAGAGGGGCAAGCTTTCCAAGGTCAACAATGGAGGAGAGAGGGGGAAAATTCGTGCTTGGAAGAGCTGCTCTCTCTGGGGAAGAAGGGGCCTTTTTATAGGTCCCACGAAAAAGAGCCGTTGCAGGAAAACTTCACACCGGAGTTTCCGGTCACTAGGGCCGGAAACTCCGGACAGGGGCGGAAACTCCGGCCTACTGGGACCGGAAACTCCGGCCCCCACCAGGGGCTGAACACTGTCAACACCGCCAAGGCTTGGGCAAACTTTCCGGTGCCCTGGGCCGGAAAGTTCGTCCAGGGGCGGAAACTCCGGCCTCTAGGGCCGGAAACTCCGCCCCCCACCAGGGGCTGAACAGCTTTAAAGCAGAAACGTTGAGTCCGGAGACTCCGGTCCTGCACAGACCGGAAACTCCGGTCTAGGGCCGGAAACTCCGGCATAGGAAAAACTGCAGCAAAACTAATAACGAAAACGTCAATATCTTTTCCATCCGGACTCCGTTTTCGATGATTTTTGGCTCGTTGGAATCACAACGAAGAGCTTTACAAGATCATGCAGATAAAACTCATATTCCAACAATGGAAGATAAAACCAAATGGAGGAGGTTAAAACCTCTCTAAAAAGGAATGATCGGCAAACCTCCAAAACCGAAAACGCAACAAGTTTTCCATATGAAATTCGTTTTCGGTGAACTTGGGCTTGTTGTGAAGATCACAACAAGCACCAAAACCCAACAAGGAGAAAAACCAAGTAAGAACCAAGAAAGATGAAATGGCAAGTGTGCAAAGGTTTGAGCTCTCCACAAAGATGCGATCAAGTTACTCACTCGAGAGCCCCTCTTGATAGTACGCCATCTATCCTAAAACCCGGTCTCCCACTAACACCATGAGACCGGTAAAATAGAAAACCTATCAAGATCATACCTTTGCCTTGCGCATTCCACTTGAGCTCGATGATGACGATCTTGACTCTCTCAAGTTGAAACACCTTTCTTGATTGTGCTTGCTAGCACATGCTTGATGAAGACTTCTCCAAATGCTCCCCCATACTCCGTTATGGGAGGGACTCGCTAAGCTTTGTCTTCATGTTTCCTTTGCAAGCTTCAATCAAAGGATATCTTCCGATATGCATCATATTGAACTTGCACTTCATCTTCTTCTCTTGATATGTATGATGGCTTGGAGATAAACATGATTGTTCACTCAATCTTCTATTCCAATCCATACTTGCAATAAGCACAACTCTACACATGACCATTCATCATATAAATCCTTGAATAGAGCATTGGTCATTATGTCATCTTGAAGAGTCCACCACAAGAACTCCTATATTTTCCCATGGACAAGATCTATAAGAATATCTCAATGTAAACATTAGTCCATAAGGATTGTCATTAATTACCAAAACCACGCATGGGGGCAACCATGCACTTTCAATCTCCCCCATTTTGGTAATTGATGACAATCCCTTTTACGAGGGTTTATATAATGAATTTAAGCAGCCATGCAACACAAAGAGCAAGGATGCAAGATAAACGCAAGAGAACAAACCCATATTCCCTTAAACCCTCTAAATTTCTCCCCCATTGGCATTGATTGCCGAAATGGGTGAAAAGTAAGAAGGCTAATATAATAAGAGCTCCCCCATAACGTGTGCATTTCTCATAATGTGAGTGAAATCAAATGCACATATCCAATGAAGAATAGATGGAGGGAGATCAAACTATATTGAGGATCCAAAGATTGCAAGAGAATATCAAATAGAAAGATACTTCAACGAAAGAAGCAATCAATCAAAAGGATCCAAAAAGTGTTCTAAATATCATGAGGGAACTCCCCAAGGTACGTGCACAAATAGGATTTGTATTTCAATATAGTGTGCACAACATGGAATCCTCACTCCCTCCTAGATAAAATCGAACACAAGCACATGCAAGAGAATATAAATGATAAAAGAAACAAAATAATTCGCAATAAATAAAATGTTTTGCAACATGAGCAAGGAGCGGCTAATAAAAGGATGGGTGTGAGATATAAAGACATTTTAGGAGACTAATACAAGGATGAGCAAACACATCAACATAGTCTTTCAAAAAGAGTTGCACATGGTGCATATCATGTCTTACCCATACTCACACACCAAAGGAGATATAGCAAGTAGCACCACAAGCTTATTAAAACTCAAAAAGCATAACACATGAAAATAAAGCTTGTGCCTTTAATTAGAAACCACCAAAGAAACAAAAGCAATAAGAGGTGGTCACAAAAGAATTGGAATATCAATAAAAGATGTAACTAATCTCATGTGTATAAGTTTCTAAGTAGACACAAATCACTAAGATATGGGTCTACAAATAAACATGTACACACAAGATAGGTACAAGGGAAAAGGTCATGATATCCAAGACGAAGTCATAAATACACCAAAAGATCTTTGCTTAAAAGCATAGCACAAAGCTCAATTTTATCTTAAAGGGATATAGATGAACTTCCAACAAACACTCATCATAGCATCAAAATATCCACAAGGGATAAGGTGATAAAAGGGATGCTCCGAGAAAGATAACAAGTATCACAAAGGGCAAATGATTTGAAGAAACAATCAATATTGCATATGCGAGACATAGAGTAGAAAGTGCTAGATTAACATATTTGGGATTGGTGAATCATAAAAATGATTATATATATATTCCCCTTGATATGTAATCATCCTAACTTGCCCACATTTGCAATAAAGATGTTTTGCAAGAACCAAATTAATTGCAACAAAAGATTCATGCCGAGATACAACCTACACAAGGTTAAAAGCTAGAAATGAATGCATGAGGTAGATACTTGTTACCGAGATAGCATTGGTGATGTAGAAGATAGGAGCTCATGATCATCCAAGCTTGGCTCCAATAAGTAGATGGTGACAACACCTTCCTTGTAGATGAGACAAGCTTCCAATGCATCTCAAGTGTACCTAAAACAAATTTAAGTACAACATGGTACCCAAACTAATTGGGTCCAAAGTAGTTAGAGCAACTACAACACATAGGACAAACTCCACATAAATATGTGCATATTGATATGAAATTGAATTCCATGCACATCTTAACCATTTAGGATTTGATGGAGTTTATCCTATATATTGGATTAACGAAAGTAAGCATGCCATAAGATATACATACAATAAATATGCATGCACAAGACTTTCAAGAACCAAGCGAGATATAATTTAGACAAAACACCAAGTAAACCAACAAAGCACACACACAAGTGTGACAAGAAAACAAATTGTCCAAAATATATCAAATACCCAAATCAACACATGATTGAAGATACCACTTTGAAAAGATACCAATGAAAACAAGAGACCAATTGATGAAAAATATCATCAAGGAATAAACCAAAACCTCTACACTTTTCATGATGGCACAAAGTACCAAGACGAAAAATGTTTGTCTTCCAAGGAGACATGTCATCGGGATCAAATATCATATGAAGACAACTAATGTTCTAAAGCATATAGGATTGCTCCCCCAAGATGTGTACATTATTTATGATTTTGCATTTGAATATAAAATGCACACGAATGAGATCATCACTCTTCATATATATATTCAAACACTAGTCATGTTCAAGAAAGGGCAAGAAATTGCAATACCAATTTAAAGAACGGTGTTTTACTCAAAGTAGGATAGCTTCCCAAAGAATAGTGCATTATCAAGAAGTATGACTTTTGAATGTCAATGCACAAGAATTGGTTCATTGCTTTTCCCAACTCAAGAAAGCACTAAACAAATTTCAAGTAGAGCAATAAAGGATCCAAAAGATACAAGGAAGACAAAAGAAAGTTAGATCAAACTAAATTCTTGGCAATCAAATAAGGCAATTCAAAGCAAGAGTCAAAGTGAATATGATCAATATATATACCACAAATTATGATTATCACTTGTCACGACAAGTAATGTGTGGAGATATTTCTCGGGGGTGGATTGCAAAGATATATTCAGGACCATATTCACAAAACATAAGCATGTGGCAAAGTATAGGAATTAAAAGCCATGCTTAGATAGATATTCTTGATAGATTCACAAATCATGTGATAATGCAAAGCAACTCCAAGGAGTAGCTTGAATCAACTGGCTTCCCAAAAAGATATATGAGAACATATTTAGGGAAAGCCATATCAAGAACATCCTTCACAAACAAGATCCAAAAGAGTGAGAGACAAAGAGCATTTAAGTAAATGGGAACTTGTTTGAGCAACATGCCACATAGGAACAAGATAATTAGCAATATCAATGCTAGGTGGCAAAACCTCACATTTTCACATTATCTAGGCTTGTAATATGCACATAGCTTATTACTCCCCCATAATGTGATAATCCATTTATTTTAACACAAGAGGCGAATAAAAACAACTAGAGAAATTAATGGACATTATATAATTTGAATTTCTCATGAGCATGACATACCACAAAGAGAATAGATAATATTCATATATCAACACTAAGTGGTATTCCTCATGTACACACATTTTTAGGATTGTAAGGTGCACGAAGCATATCAGTCTCCAAAAATGGATAGTCCATTTATCTCTCAAAGAGAGCCAACAAGATAAGATAGCAAATAAAAGTAATAGAGCTCCAAACAAGTAGATGGTGTGCAAACCAAAATACACATACTTGATTTCTCAAGATAAGTAAGTAGAGAGCACAACACATACAAACTCTAGCAAGGTACTAAACCTAACACATGCAAGGGTGCAAGCAACTTTCAATGTATATATGATTTAAATAAAAGTTACCGCAAGGAGGAACATTGGATATGAGATAGAAAAATATAATCCATATGACTTGACTTGAGAGAATATAATTGATGAAGATCCCTTAATTCTTCATAGTGTAGCCAAGTCTCCAATGTCCTCCAACAACACCTATTGATCAAGTTTTAGCTTGTTGGTCCCCAACCAAGTTGGGTCCTAAGAGGTTAGTCACAATAGGTTTGGAAACCCAAATGGTTCTTTTCTTGACACCACTTTGAGTACCAACAAATTTGGCAAACACATTGCCAACCTTATCCTTCCGAAGAGAATAAACATCATCAACTATAAAGGGGTTGGATAAGGTACCATTTGTGCATGAAGAAGCAAGGTGACCCTTCTCACGGCATAGGTAGCAACATCTACTTCCTCCTCTCTTCTTAGTTGGAGTCTTGACTTGAGGAGGGGTAGCTTGATTATTCTTGGGAAGAGACCGTTCTTCAACTTGAGGAGCTTGAGTTTGAACTTGAGTCTTCTTCCCTTGTTGCTTCTCACTAAGAGCCTTCTTCTTCAAAGGGCAAGATCTAACATGGTGCCCTTCAACTTTGCACTTGAAGCAAACAATCTTGGCCGAATCCTTGACTTGTTCTCGGCCCTTGTTCTTCTTGTTAATCTTGGACTTGTTCTTGATATTGGAGTTGAATCCAAGTCCACTCTTGTCATTGGGCGTCTTTGAACACTCAACATATTGTCAAGTGTAGAATCCCCAACATGACGCTTTTCCAAGTCTTTCTTCAAAGAAGTGACTAGGGCCTTGAGCTCATTTAATTCCTCTACATGGTTAGTATCAACACAAAAACTAGAGGAAGTAGAGGCTTCATTGTTAGAGCAACAAGGCATGGAAAGTAATTCATCACAGGATGTAGCAACATTATGAGTTGATGAATCACTAGGACTAGCATATGGAAATATAGCATTAAGAGTAGAAATTGTGCCATTGTCCACATGAGGCGCACAATATGTTACCTTTGACATAATAGCCTCATGAGCTAACTTTAGCCTAGCATGGGATGCTAGAAGATCATCATTAGAGCTAGGAAGCTTTTCATGACTTTCTTCCAATTTCCCATACTTACTAGATAGCAACTCAAGTTGAGCCCTTAGCTCAACATTCTCCTTCAAAATAGATGCTTCACAAGAAGTGGAGTTAGTAGCACAAGCATCATTAATATTAGAGATGGAAGAAGACAATTTGACAAGCTTGTCATTCTTAGATAGTTGAGTTTGGAGTTGATCATGAGACTTGATAAGGAGATAATGTTCACTTTCTAAAGCCTTGTGAGCTTTGTCAAGTCTCTCTATGTCCTCATTTAGTCTATCATTGCCAACACCAAATTCAACTTTTTCAATTTTAAGCACTTTATACTTAGCAAGGGCATGATCTCTTTCCTTAATGATTTTAGCAATAATAAGATCATTAGACTCATCAAGGGATTCAAGTTTCTCTTCAAGAGAAACCCTAAGCTCTTCTTCCTCTTCAAGAGAAGCTTTCAAGGAAGCTATGGTGATAGAGTCATCTCTCTCAATTTGACATTTCTCATCAAATTGACTTTCCAAATCCTCAATGAATTCCCTACTCTTAGTAACATAATCAATGATTTCACAAAGAGGAGGGATAGCTTTACTACCTTTGGGGAGAGCACCAAGTACCATCTCACCCATCTTGGTTAAGGATTCAAAGTCAAAACCTTCTTCATGAGAATCCTCATCCACATCATCACAATTTGGATTCGAGGTGTGAGATACCTCGGAATCCTTAGCCATAAGGCAAACATGATTAATGGTTGAAGAGGATGAAGAAAAACTTGAAGCACCGTTAAGGTCCATGTCTTGTTCCAACAAATGTTGGGATTCCTCTACATTGTTAGTCATGCAAGAAATAGAGGATATGGAAGTATTGTTTTCATGGCAACAAGACATATGAAGCATATCATCATGCGATTTAGTTAAACAACTATTACATGATATGCAAGGACTATCAACTCTAGCATGTATGGCGTTTGGAGTGCTAGAAGAGTTTAAGTCTAAATATAGAACATTGCAATGAGATAGAGAAGAAGTATAGTCAATAGAATATTCACCATCAACAATGCAATTCCTATCACCACTCACCATATCATTACCTTGTGACAAATCACATGTTGGTGAAGTGGACGAAGTTGTGAACTCATCACGGCCGGAAGTGGAAGGAGAACAATCATCCTCAATAATTTTGGACACTTCATATATATCTTGAAGCTTGGTCCAAAGCTCATGTGCATTTCGAAAAGGCATGATTGAAGCAAGAACTACATCGGTCAAAGCACACATAAGACCATTAGTAACTTGAGTCTCGAGATGAGAGTTTATCTCATCCTCTAAAGATAATTCTTGGGAATCCTTTGGAGGAGAAAAACCCACATCTACAATCCTCTTAATATAATTTGGACCCATGGCCCTAAATAGATTAAGCATGCGAATTTTCCAAACATCATAATTTGTGCCATCGAATATGAAAGTGGGATCGTGCACTAATTCTCTAAACGACATCTTTTACTCTCTAGGCGGTAAAGCCCAAAAAGAGAGCCCAGGCTCTGATACCAATTGAAAGGACAATGATGTCGCCTAGAGGGGGGGTGAATAGGCGGTTTAAAACTTTTCCGGTTTAGACTTATTAATTGCGGTCAAGGGCTCAAACTCTTCTGATACCAATTGAAAGGACAATGATCCCAATTTGAATCTATGTCCAATATACTCAAACTCTAAATTTGAAAATTTAAACTATTTAAACTAGTCAAATCTAAATTCTAACAGGACCAAAAGATTCTACTGGTCAAGGGCTTTAATTTGATATAAAATTTATCCAATTGGGATGAGGGGTTGAAAAGTTATGATAAATCTAAGTGACAAGGACTTTTCTGCAAAATAGGATAATAAATCCTATTCGGAAATAAAACCAGAAAAGGCTGGGCCGACGTGGCGCTCTGTGATTGGCTCGCGTCTAGGGTTAACAGGGGCCGTAGGATCTAAAGGGGATCGGGCGGTCCAGATCCATTCATACCTCTTCGGTGAAAGGACAATGATGTCGCCTAGGAGGGGGGGGGGTGAATAGGCGGTTTAAAACTTTAACGGTTTAGGCTTATTAATTGCGGAATAAAACTAGGTGTTTAAATTAACAAGCCGACAACCTAAATAAACTAGGCTCACCTATGTGCACCAACAACTTATGCTAAGCAAGACAAACAACAAGGTGATAGCAATATAGAATACTTCAAGCACGAAGGCTATCACAATGTAAAGTGCATAAGTAAAAGCTCGGGTATAGAAATAACCGAGGCACGCGGAGACGAGGATGTATTCCCGAGTTCCTCCTTGTTAAGGGAGTACGTCTCGTTGGAGAGGTGTGAACCGACACAACGGTTCAACAACCACAAAGGTTTCACCTTCTTCTCCGATGAACCGCACCACAAAGGCTTGGTTCACCTTCCACTATCGGAATTCCTTCGAGGCGGAATCCGGAGCCTTTCAACAACAATCCGGGGCACAACCCACAATGGGATTGGGGGCTCCCGAACGGCCTCCAACAACAATCCGGGGCACAACCCACAATGGGATTGGGGGCTCCCGAACGGCTTCAAGTGACCACACAAGGGTCCAACCACCACAAAGGCGTCTAGGGTCCAAGGACCCAAGAGTAACAAGCTCACAAACTTTCAACTTCCACGAATCCTCGTGGAGAGCACACCGATGCACCAAATGCAAAAGGCAAGAGCACAAGTGCTCAAATCCTTCACTCTCAAATTCCAACAAAGCAACAAATGCTTATGGGGGAATAAGAGAGGAAGAACAAAGAGGAGATGCACCAAGAACTCCAAGATCAAGATCTACTAGGTTCCCCTCACTTAGAGGAGAGATGGATTGGTGGAAATGTAGATCTAGATCTCCTCTCTCAAATCCCTCAAAGATATGCAAGAATCATGGGAGGAATAGAGAGAGGGGCAAGCTTTCCAAGGTCAACAATGGAGGAGAGAGAGGGGGACAATTCGTGCTTGGAAGAGCTGCTCTCTCTGGGGAAGAAGGGGCCTTTTTATAGGTCCCACGAAAAAGAGCCGTTGCAGGAAAACTTCACACCGGAGTTTCCGGTCACTAGGGCCGGAAACTCCGGCCAGGGGCGGAAACTCCGGCCTACTGGGACCGGAAACTCCGGCCCCCACCAGGGGCTGAACACTGTCAACACCGCCAAGGCTTGGGCAAACTTTCCGGTGCCCTGGGCCGGAAAGTTCGTCCAGGGGCGGAAACTCCGGCCTCTAGGGCCGGAAACTCCACCCCCCACCAGGGGCTGAACAGCTTTAAAGCAGAAACGTTGAGTCCGGAGACTCCGGTCCTGCACAGACCGGAAACTCCGGTCTAGGGCCGGAAACTCCGGCATAGGAAAAACTGCAGCAAAACCAATAACGAAAACGTCAATATCTTTTCCATCCGGACTCCGTTTTCGATGATTTTTGGCTCGTTGGAATCACAACGAAGAGCTTTACAAGATCATGCAGATAAACCTCATAGTCCAACAATGGAAGATAAAACCAAATGGAGGAGGTTAAAACCTCTCTAAAAAGGAATGATCGGCAAACCTCCAAAACCGAAAACGCAACAAGTTTTCCATATGAAATTCGTTTTCGGTGAACTTGGGCTTGTTGTGAAGATCACAACAAGCACCAAAACCCAACAAGGAGAAAAACCAAGTAAGAACCAAGAAAGATGAAATGGCAAGTATGCAAAGGTTTGAGCTCTCCACAAAGATGCGATCAAGTTACTCACTCGAGAGCCCCTCTTGATAGTACGCCATCTATCCTAAAACCCAGTCTCCCACTAACACCATGAGACCGGTAAAATAGAAAACCTATCAAGATCATGCCTTTGCCTTGCGCATTCCACTTGAGCTCGATGATGACGATCTTGACTCTCTCAAGTTGAAACACCTTTCTTGATTGTGCTTGCTAGCACATGCTTGATGAAGACTTCTCCAAATGCTCCCCCATACTCCGTTATGGGAGGGACTCGCTAAGCTTTGTCTTCATGTTTCCTTTGCAAGCTTCAATCAAAGGATATCTTCCGATATGCATCATATTGAACTTGCACTTCATCTTCTTCTCTTGATATGTATGATGGCTTGGAGATAAACATGATTGTTCACTCAATCTTCTATTCCAATCCATACTTGCAATAAGAACAACTCTACACATGACCATTCATCATATAAATCCTTGAATAGAGCATTGGTCATTATGTCATCTTGAAGAGTCCACCACAAGAACTCCTATATTTTCCCATGGACAAGATCTATAAGAATATCTCAATGTAAACATTAGTCCATAAGGATTGTCATTAATTACCAAAACCACGCATGGGGGCAACCATGCACTTTCATTCGGCCTGGATCAAATCTGGACCGTTGATGGGAGATCGAACAGCCGAGGCCGCGTTGACCAGGACGGCGGCGCTGCGCACGGGCTCGGACGCCGTCGACGATGTGGCGCTCCCCCGGCCTCGTGGAGACGGTGGAGACGTGCGACTGGCCACGATGGAGATGGAGGAGGTGTCGGCGTTGAGCGGCGCCTTCCCGGAGCTGTGTGGAGAGGCGGACGGAGCGCTGGCAACGCCAGCGAGCTTTGGTCGATGACGGCGCGGGCGACTCGAGCGATACCAGAGCACGGGTCCTCTTCCATAGGAACCGCGGCGGCACGGGAAGAAACGTCGATTAACTATTAAATCGCTCCAATTTCGATCCGCAATCAAAGGAGGAGTTTCGGCCGAAGAATCCGTCTGGAGGTTGAAGATGGTGATGTCATCGCTGACGTCAGCGATTTTTCCTTTTTCTGATTTTTCAAATTAATTCATAACTTTTGATTTAAGTGTCCAAATGATGTCAAATAAAATTATAAAAATTTGTAAAAATAAAATCTTTGTGTTAAACCAGTTGTGGGCACATTTTGAATTTTTTTTGAAAATTAATATTTTGAAATATTCATTAAATACAAATTTGACACTTTATGTTAAATTTAAAACTAGGGTTTAATTAATTTTATTTTTGGCTAAAATAAATTCTATGAAATACCCACATTCAATTATGTTTGAATTCAAGTTATTTAAACTCATTTTCAAATACTAAATTCATTTTTGGCTTTAGTATTATTATATAGTATAACACAACTATATGAAAATGAAAAAGGGAAATATAAAGTATTCATTTTTAATTCAAAACAATTTGTGCACCATTATATTTTATATTAAGATAATTTATTTGAAAACTTCATAACAACTTTGAAAAAGATTTTAGATTTAATTCATTTCTTATATAGAACATATGTTCATGAAAATCATTTTATGTTTTGAAGATAAATGAAAATAATTTATGCTAATGAAATGTTTATTTGGATAATTCATTAATTATAAAATATTTGAAGTTTTAAGGTTATGAATTATAAAATTATATTTCCAAAAACTTTAATTTGAATTTAGTTAAAAGAATGAAAACTATTTGGCAAAAATACCATTTTAAATAGTCTTGAATTTATGAATAGATATGGCTAAGTGGTTGAAAATCAATTGCTTATAAGTAAACTATTTTATTAGAATACAGTGGTTTGAAGTTTGTAAAATATTTGTCAAATTACATATTAAGGTTAATGAAATACAAGGAATAATAAAATGTTTACTTGAACAACTTTTGAAAATAATGATACATTGAGATATTTGAAAAATTAAACTCTTTATATGTTTGAAGTCTTTCATAGTTGGTTTTCTTATGCATTTAATGTTTTAATTTAATCAGAAACAAAAGTTTTAAATTTCAGTGATTTTTGAACATTATAAAATGTTGGGATGTTACATTACAAGTCTATAGTTTATAACTTAAAACCTCATAGATTTTATAATTACTTAATAACCCAAATAAACATTTCATTAGCTTAAATGATTTTCATTTATTTTCAAAACATAAAATGACTTTCATGAATATATTTTCTATATAATAAATGAAGTAAAACTAAAATCTTTTCCAAAGTTGTTATGAAATTTCAATTCGAGTTATCTTAATATAAAACTTTAATGGTGCACAAAATATATTGAATTAAAAAATGAATACATTATATTTCCCTTTTCATTTCAAATAAATGTGTGATGTTATTTAATATGGTTCCTAAAGAAAAAAATCATTTAATGTTGGAAAATGAGTTTAAATAACTTAATTTTAAACTTATATAAGTGTTGTATTTTTATAAATTTTATTTAGCCAAAAACGAAATTATTTAAGCCAAGTTTTCAAATTTGACATTAAGTGTCAAATTTGTATTTAATCAATATTTCAAAATAATTAAGTTTAAAAAGTTTTCAAAACATACCCACTAAGGTTTTAAAGCATAGATATGAATTTTACAAATTTTTAGAAATTGGTTTGACCTTATTTGGACAAATAAATCAAAAGATATGAATTAAAAGAAAATTCAGAAAAGAAAAAGAAAAATTGCTGACGTCATGCTGACGTCAGCTCGTCTTCAACCTCTGGCCGAAAATTCCGCCTCCGATTCCTTTCCGAAATTCGTCGCGAGGATTGCGCGATTGGTTTCCCCCTCTGCCCCCTATAAATCCCCAGCGCCTCCGCCACCTTTTCCTCAAGAAACCCTAGCCTAAGACTCTGTTGAAGAGGACCTCCTCAAGAAGGCCAAGCCGAAGGAGAGCGCCAGAGGGCCTATAAAAGGGACAAGACATCCATCGTAGCACGGGTCGGCTCTTTGCGCGCTACAACCCTTGTAAACCCTAGCAACTCTTGTTAGGATAGCCTCTGGCTGGAGGAGGAAGAAGACCATCGCTTCTCTCCCCAGGCAAGGACTGCCTCAAGGGGGCCTCCGGCAAACTCCACTGTACTGTAACCTCCATCATCTAATACAGACAAGCAGGAGCTGCGGTCTTACCTCCTCACGAGGGTCGTGAACCTGGATAAAGGCTGGTGTCTATCTCTGTCGTGAGCGTGTCGCCTTCGGGTCCGGCGAGCAGCGTCGCTGTGCCCCTCGAGGGTCTTGACCTCCGTGTTCAATCCCCTTACGAACTACTCTCCAGGAAGTGACTGCCCCCGATTCTTGGGAGTCATAACCCGACAGGTGTTAACCTTTTACCAAGTTGTAATCTAGATTAATTTGTACTCTAATGCAAGTGGGAGACTGAAAGAGATATGACCTAGAGGCAATTAATAAAGTGTATTTTCTATCATATCTCGATTGTTCATAATACGTTTTGTGTCATGCTATAACTGTATTAAGCGGAAACATTAATACACGTGTGATACATAAACAACCAGGTCCCTAGTAGCCTCTACTAAGACTAGTTTCGTTGTGTGATTGATGATCGAGGTTTCCCGATCATGGGGCATGGCGCCAGTCGGCAATGAAGTCATGTCGTTGGTAGAACGATGTGATGGACATACCCATATTTGTAGGACGTAGTCATTACGCCTTCGACCGTGAGATCAACTCTTATTGTTATTCCTGGAAGATACTTTTATCGCACCAAACGTCGTATCTTATATAGTATTACAATAACGGTGATACTTTTGGGTATCGGAAGGTGGTAGTTGAGACGAGGGGTCAAGAGTGGGATTTTCCAATCCGTATAGCAGGATAGATACTCTAGGTCCCACTCGGTCAGATTATGTCTAATGAGCTTGCAAGCATGTGACTAGGTCACGGAGACATGAAATCATAGACGAGTAGAAGATAGTGTTGTCGGTAACGAGGTCAGCTAGGTATGGAGATATCTATGAACGATGCTCGGACACGCTAAGTATCGCTATGGCAAAAGGTTTAAGACTTAACGTTCAGGTTTGATAGATGAGAGTCATTCGTTGTATCACATGGATTATTTCATGGGGTCTAGGCCTACGAGTTTGTCATTGATCGGAGAGGAGTCTCGATCATGCATGTTATTATATCAAACCGCTAGGCTAACACACTTAAAGGGTTTTGACAAGACAACCAGAAAGGAAAGAGATCACCGTGAACATCCCGGGAATGGTCCGATGGAGATCAGGCAGCGACGAAAGAGTTTTCGGAGCTAGAATAAATTATATATAATATGTTTGATATTCATTAGTGTAATTAATGTTTAAATATGATTTTACATATTTATTTTTGAATTTATTTAGTCATATTTTCCTAAATGGGCCTTCTGGTGAAAAGAATGCCCATGGGGGGAAATCCCAAAGGGAATTCGGTGGGGGAGCCTTGGCCGGCCTAGGTGGGCCAGATGGGGCCCACCGGGGCCGGCGCACCTCCTTGTGCCGCACCAGGCATGTGGGAATTGTCCCACATTGCCTGGCTGGCAAGGTTGGCTCCCCCCGGGAGCCTATATAAGAAGGTGCACCCGTGACCTTTTAATTCACCAATTAATTCTCTAATTCTCTCTCGATTTCGTGATTCCCTTTGTCGGAGTTGCGCCGAGAAGAGAGGGGGTCTCTCCATCATAGCCCGCTGCCGCGCTGGTGGTGTTGCGGTCCAAGTCTTCCGCTGCTCGTTCTGGACTGGAGCTTCGGAGGTCGTCGTCTCCACCGTACGTGAGTAACGCCCATCGAGGTGCTGCGGTAGCGGTGCTGGGAGGTCTACTTCCACTACACGACCTTGAGGTCGGCTTCGTCGATCTTCATCGTTAACGTTCGTGCGGGAACGTAATCCCCGCTTTCGGTCTATAAGGTTATGTATTCCGATCTTCGTTGTACTTATATATCTGCATAGTATAGATCTTGACTAGTTTAAGGATATCGTTGCTAGAATTATTTTTTTTTTGCCTGCAATCCCCTTCACTTATCGTTTAAGGATCTTGACTAGTTTTTTTGTCTGACAATTTATGGTCCTAAACCGGTGAGCGGTGAACCAAGCTGGGCCTTCAGCCGCAAAGTCAGCCAAAGCCTGGCTCTTGACGTTAATACTGCACAAGTGCAAGAATATCCAACTCCCGACAGCGTGACATTTAACTTCAACCAGAATGATTTGATTCTAACAAATAAATCAAGTCACGACATATGCTTTTGAAGTTCCAATTCCAAAATACATGAAACAACATATGAGATTTAATTACTCAGTAGCACACTTAAGCAAACGATTCAGAAACATCATGTCACACTTCCAAGCGAAGTTGTCCAGAAATTGTGGCAAGATGTTAATGTTATGCACTAGGAGATACTACAACAAATACTCTTATGCTTGACATGATCTTATTGCAAAGAAGGGCCATGGTCTAAATTCACACAGCATCAGAGTTGTGCCACCCTTTGGTGCAAGGAGGTATCTCCATAAATTCGTCAAACTCCTTGACATGAATATCACAACATTTCCACTGCAAGAACAGATGCAAGGATTTACTGACAGTAAAACATCAAGGTGAACATACAAAAACAAGATTTAGAGAGAAATTCATACCCCCCTCCTCCTGTCATGGAAAACTGCAGGACCTGGATGGTGTACACAAGCAACATCATGGTTATCCTTCTCCTTGTAGGTTTTGCCACATCCTTTATTCTTACAAATCCTTGCCTCATTCAGATCAACTTTTTTCTTGGGCTGTGGAACCGAGGATTTCTCAACCTGTTCTGTATTCGTACCGTTTACAGCAACTAGTTTTTGTGGATTAGGCTGTGATCCTAAAAATGCATCGATGCATAGTTCGTTCAATTAACAATTAGAATTTTTCATGGTTGCATTCAAGTAAAGTGTTCAAAGATAGAAACTAACCATGGTCAGAGCAAAAGAAACCCTGGCGGCACCTTAAGCAGGCCTCAGATTCCACATCCTCCTTAGAAGAATGAACTGGGGCTACCTTTGATGGACCTGACTTTGGTGTGTTAAGAGACACAACTTTCGTGACTGGTTTCTCAGTGGTATGCTTCCCTGTAGCGCATCTACACCGCGATAGAGCACCCAATCAGTTATTTGTTGTTATTTTTAATTTTGGACACATAACTTATTAGCTATGAATGTTCATATTTAAAGTAAGGATGGTTTGGTCTAGAATGAGAGCGAAGGCAATGGTTAAAACTGGAACATTACACAGGTTACAAAAATAGTTTTGAAACAAGGGTGACAAAGACATCATTTCGGGTTTATTCTACAACATGTTTAACCTGCACTCAGATCGCAAGTGTCTGTTAGCATGTGCAGCATATGTATAGTGAATGGAAAGTACTACCTCCGTATCAAAATATAATATGTTTGAGATATTTAATAAGGACTACATACAGACTGAAATGAGTGAATCTACACACTAATACGTGTATAGGTACATCATATCAGAAGAATGCTAAAACATCTTATATTTGGGTACGGAGGTAGTAAATTACATTGTTTACAAAGAATCCTATCACGTCACATTAAGAGCTAAACTGAACTGTACATAAATGCAAAAACTGGTTTCTTTTTCAGACAATAGTAGCTTACTATGTCAGAAACAACCAAAAATAGAATATATATGTTCAGAAAGTAGTGCTTGAATCAGGGAATATAGTGGGACCTTCCAGAATTTGGTGTTATCCTGTTGTTTGGTTCGTGGAATACAACACAATGGAATAGTCAGGGTTTTGGGAATAAGGTGGTTCACTAGGCCAATATGTGAAACAATATAACTCAAAAATGGTCCAACCAACCAATTCCTCACTCCTTCCACTGGTTATGTGAGCTTATATTAGTTCCAAATAGCATATTCATTCTACCCCATCCCTCCAACCAAATACAAGATGGAATCCTTTCGTTCTACTCCAGTTGTATTCTTCATACTAATTCCAGTTTTGAACTGTTTTATCATGCAAGAAACTATGATAACAATAGTGAAGGAAAGAAACTATGTTGTTCATTTGGTTGCTAATCACTAACCTCAAAGAAAGTTTACATACTATTTGTTATACTCCAGCCAAAGATAGTGGAAATGTAAGTTACAAGTTACCAGGCATTTAAAAAAGTATACTCGCACACAGATGCATATTTTTAAAATCTTAATTTTGTATCCATGCCACCATGCATGATAACACATAGTTAACTATACTGCAAGTGCATGCAAGAGGGTGAGATGATCTTTACCCAGGGATAGCTAAAAATAAGCTAAAATCATGGCTTCTTTGCTTGCAACAACTCCACTCTTTCATGCCATCATGAAACATAGGCTGCAAATAACATATCAGAAAACCTTTGGGTTTATGACAAACAAAAACAACCCTTCAGGCACGGAGGAAAAACTTACTGCCTGCAACATAACAAAAGAGAACTGTCAGAACTATATTAGCTCAAAACAGTATGCTGTAAATTTTCAACTGCTTGTAGGCGTGAAAGAAAATATATTTGTTGAACCACTTCAAGAAATCCAAATAACAAGTAAGGGGGACATGCATGCTAAGGTATGCTCATGCATACTTGTTCATATGTTCATAATATATATTTCTAAGATGTGAAAAGTTGTTTTGGAACCTGGGCACCAGTGATCCCGTGTTTTTTTTTTTAATAAAATCGAAGTTAATCTATTGTGTTTCAAAAACTTCTGGCAAAAAATATACGGGTATATATACATACTATGAAGGGCGGGCCTGGTGCAGCGGTAGAGTACTGCCGCCTGTGACCGGAAGGTCCCGGGTTCGAGTCGCGGTCTCCTCGCATTGCACAACGCGAGGGTAAGGCTTGCCACTAATACCCTTCCCCAGACCCCGCACAGCGCGGGAGCTCTCAGCACTGGGTACGCCCTTATATATACATACTATCTACATACATTTATAAATACATTGTATTTTAGGACACAAAAAGGACAAATTCAAGAAAAAATAGGGGATTTTTACTACTTTATACAGCCCCAAATTTGTTATTTTTCTGTAGCCCGAATTGAAACATCTTTTCAACCAAAAATTTGTAGAAGTATATATCAGATACATGTATTTCACGTGCAAAAAAATCGAATTTTTTTTAAACTCAAAAAGTACCATTTTCAAAACAAAATCTAAACCAGGATTACTGGTGGTGCACCAAATCATCTCTTTCTAAGATGTCACCATTTGATCTCATATTCATACTTGATATGCACTCTAGTAGAATGTTGAGAGGAATTTCAAGATTAGCAGTGGTGAATAGCACAATCAAATTTGTGATTGCCTACAAGTGTTTGTTCTCGAAAATTTCGTACTTTTCAAAAACTAAAAGGACTGGTTGAAGAAGAGTTGGTTAACCTCTTCCTTGCCTTGCAGTTACTTCTACAATTGGTACCAAAACATTGCAGAATAACTAGAGTTATTAACAACATTATGTTGCAGGAGTGAAAGAAGTGTTTAAATAGCTAAATTATTCCTGGAGTACATTTGCAAACCTCCAGGTTCAGTGTACAGACTATCGGAACATTATATATTTGAAGAAATTTCATATAAATGCAGATTTATGGACCAAATGCATAATAAGCCACAGATTCAAACAACATCCAAGAACTAGAGATTTGAGAGACCAATTACATGAGAACACTAGATGTTTGGGATGCATCTTCACAGAACCTAGGTATACTAAAAAAGATCTTAAATGAATCTGCATTCCATAGAACCAAACATCGCAATAGTGCCCCCTGCGTTTACTTGTAAACTCTTTTGGCAATGCCATCAACAGATGCTTCGGACTTACTTGTAGCACCTATTGTCAATGCCATCAACAGCCGCTTATTGCTCAATAACGCAATTAGCAGACACATGCTACGATTGTCATTCATTGAGTCGAGTGGATCTTGATAACAACCGCACAATAATTGTTTATAGTTTACCCAAGTCGTCTCTTAGGCTGTCTCTAGGATCACGACCACGTGAATTAGGTCAGATTACAATTTCTCCTCCCTCTGTTCTAAAGGTGTCCGCAGACGCAGAGCACCTAAAGCCCCTCGACTCCCGACTGAACCCGGATCCTGAGCATAGTCAAGGTTCCGAGACACTGCGGGGAGATCGGAGAAGCAAGCCAAGGGGTTACAACTGAGGCGGAGCAGAGGAACTCCTGATCCAATGGGGCTGGAAGAAGCGAAACAATGATTATGATTGGGAGGAGGAAGCTTACGTTGGGGTGGTAGTGACAGGAGCCGTCAGGGTTGTCGTCGTCGTTGAACATGGCATCGCAGCCTATGCGCTGGCACCGCACCGGCGCGGGCACGGCGGCGCCCTTCTCCGTCTCCGCTGACATCGCGGTGCCTCTGGTGGACCTGTCGACCCACTTTTCCGCACAAGGAATATAAAGCATTGTGTATCACATCGACTCTTCTCGACTCCGACAATGGATGGGGTTGGGTCGGCCCGGACCTGCCCTTCACCCTGGCTTTGCCGGCCTCGAAGCCAATTTTGAAGGCCGAGGGTCGACCCATCCGAGTAACACTACTGGCCCGGCTGGACTATTGGGCTCTCGTGCCCAGTCCACCACGTCCGACCAGGCGTGCACCAATCCTTCCTCCTCGCTTTGTTCTGTTCTTCGTCAGCCCCGCCCAGCAAATTACAAAAAACCACAATTGCCGGTTAGGTTTTAAAACCATCGACATATCTAAAGATTGCGTGTAACCATCAGTTCAGCCTTAATGATTTTTAGACAACCACCACTCGTAAGCTAATCGTGCATCGTGAATGTCCGTTCATTCTGCACTTTTGTGCAATTTTACAAAAACTAAATCTCCCAAAAAAAAAAAAAAGGCACCTCGCCCGACCGACCCTATCGCCAGGCAGCTCGCCCGCCAGCCTGCCGCCGCTTGCCGCCCGCCCGTGCGCGACGCCTCGCCCCGAAGCACGCGCCGCCCTGAGTCGCCCCCGTCTCCGCGTCCTGCCGCGTCCTGCCGCGCCCCGGCCGTCCCGCATCGCGCTCCGGCTACCCCGGAGCCCCGCCGCGCGCCGCCCTGCGCCCCGCCACGCGCCGCGCCGCGCCTCGCCCCGAAGTGCGCGCCGCCATGAGCCGCCCCCGCCTCCACGCGAAGCGTTCTGCCGCGTCCTGGCCATCCCGCACCGCGCTACCGCTGCCTTGGAGCCCCGCGCGCCGCCCTGAGCCGCCGATGCCTCCACGCACCCGCCCCGACCGTCCTGCACCTCGCCCCGGCTGCCCCGGAGACCCGCCGCGCACCGCCCCGTGCCCGCAAATACGGCGACGAGGAGAGACGAGACGCGCGCCGCCCCGCACTCTGGCCTCGCCGCGTGCCGCCCTGAGCCGCCCTGCCTCCACGCGCCGCGCCCTGAAGAGCGGCGCCCCGCCACGCGCCACCCCGAGTCGCGCCCCGCTCCTGCCCCCACGCTCGCGACCTTCTGCCTCACCAGCGGCGCCCTGCCCCGAGGCCATGGTCAGTTGTGTTTGGATATTAGGGCTAGTTTGGTTGCAGGGGAAAAGCCCGGGATCCCGGCCTTTTCCCTGGGTGAAACCCCCGCGGGTGATTTTGGCCCGTGCCAGCCTACCGGCCCGTTTGGTGGTCCGCGAGCACAGGGATTTGCCGGCCTTCCGCGGCCTTTCCCGGGGCTAGGGTTCCCCTACTCGTGAGGTCGGGGAGGAAAACCGCGAGCTCGCTCGCTCTCTCGCTCGCAGGCGGCGGTGACCGCGACCAGCGACCAGGCGACAGGCGGCGGCGGAGCTCGACCGCGACAACCTTCCTCCCCTCTCCGTCTCGTCTGGACGAAGTTAGCGTCTCCTTTTCCCCGCCCCTACGCTTTTGCCTCCTCCTCGATCCGCCGGCAGCTCGATTTTCCGCCGTTCTTGGCCTGAGCTCTGTTTGTTCTTTCCGCAGTTCAACATCGCCAGGGCAACCGCTGGGTGCCAGAAGAAGTTGTTGATCGACGACTACCAGAAGCTGTGAGTCCTCTCTCTCCCGCCGATCTTGGCATCTCTATGTTTCACATGATACGGATCTGGGCTTTGATCCGTCGCGCTGGACATATGGTTATCAGATACCGACTTCCTCTATTTTTTGCTCCTAGTATTTAGTGTGCAGTAAGTAATGTATGCAGTATGGGGAATATGCACCACCAAGAATTTTCCTGAAATTAGCTATGATTTCTATGCTTGGCTGCATATATTTATCTATGATTACCCTGAACATTTGATAAGCAGTTGATGAATCTGGTTAGACAACATGTTTGGCCTGTACTTGATTAGCTACATTTTCACTAAAGCTTGAACAAGAAACACAGCTCCTGTTCTGTTATGTTTACCAGCTCCTGTTATCATCAGTTATGTTGGTGTAGTGAGTGGGATAAGAGATTACAGATTCACTCTATGGTATTTTCAACTCCTAAGTAACATCAGAATAATATGGACACTAATATTTTTGATGTCATTCCTATCAGGTGCTTAATCAAATTGTCTACAGCATCCACTGGCAGAGACAAAGCCATTGCGTGAAATTCTTGGGCACACAGTTCCTCAGGTTAGGTTACATGCTTCAGCTTCTCTATATTGTTCTCTGTGTTGCAAATTAATGAAATGTAATTGTCGATATATGAATCAGAAAAGACCGACTACTAAAATTCTTTCAGAGTGTTATTTTGTTAAGAAACTTCAACGATCATCAGATAAAGCCGTGATTCTAGACTAGTATCATCTTACAATATCTGAAATCTACTTCTGAAAATGCAAAATGCCATCTTTTAAGTCGAATCAATTTGGATAGATAGTTGACAGTTGCCTTGCTCCTATGTGTTATGGTCAATATGTATTCGCTAGTTTTTATTTAGTCAGTTTAGGACTTCATTTTAGAAGAAAGTGCCCTCTGATTATACTTCCCAGATATTCTGGTTTTAGATGTTTCATTTTAGAAGATGGCCTCTGATTATTCTGGCTAAGTAATAATCAGAGCAAACCATGCCTTCTCAAACTTGAAAATGAAAGTACCATGTTCTTCATATGTTTAGTTTGCTGAATTTTAACTGATCCTGCATTTGTACATACATGCGTATTTCAAAGTGTCCTGTGTTCTTTTGGGCTATGGTTGTGTCTCGTTATTAATTTTTTATTGCTTACAATACTAGTGATGGGTTCTAGAAGGGATAAGATAAGAAATTTTCTGCTTCAAGAACAAGAAGAAGATGATGAACTCTTTTTCGTATTGGTTCCCGCTTTGTACTCTGCTTTGTATGAAGAAAAAACACATGTCCACACATCTGTTCTAACCGGTGCTATGAAGGTCAAGGAGATACTAGAGGGACATGAGAGTTGGTCTAAGGTTGAATTTCGAATGGAGCCTGAAATATTCAAATCCATATCAAATTATATTAAAAGAGAGCGTCTGTTGGAAGGCACACCAAATGTAGGTGTCGAAGAGCAGTTGGGCATGTTCATATACATGATCTCCCATAATTCTAGTAATCGAGACCTACAAAAATACTTCCAGCATAGTGCTGAAACTGTTAGTAGGAAGATGAATGAGATGTTCGACATCATTCCAACTCTAGTCCAGAGATTTGTGAAGGTTCCAACTTCACTCAAGCCCCACCCACGTATTGCTTCGAACCCACGATTTTGGCCTTATTTTCAGGTGAACCACTTTAAATCTGTCTACTTTGTCAAAAACTTCTACACACTAATCCATATTCATTTCAAAACCCAACATGTTTGTTGTCTTTTAATATGCAGAATTGCATAGGGGCAATTGATGGAACACATATTCCTATTACAATAAATTAAGACATAGCTGCTCCATATACGAATAGGAAAGGAACCATTTCTCAAAACATGATGGTGGTTTGCGACTTCGACTTGAACTTTACATTTATTTCATGTGGGTGGGAAGGATCTGCATCAGATGCAGGGGTTCTCCGATCTGCCATCAGTAGGGGGTTCGAAGTGCCTGCGGGGAAATTCTACCTAGTGGATGGTGGGTATGCAAATACACCATCATTTCTTGCCCCTTATCCAACAGTACGATACCACCTTGGTGAATTTAGGAGGCGTCGGAATTCTCATACTGGATATGCTGACCACCGAGAGCTATTCAACCACCGACATGCCCTTGCCAGGAACCACATTGAAAGAGCAATTGGTGTTTTGAAGAAAAGATTCCAAATTTTGAAAGTGGGCAATCATTATCCCATAGAATCCCAATGAAGATTCATGCTGCATGTGTTGTTTTCCACAACATAATTCGAGGCCAAAATGGTGACGAGGCGTGGCTAGATCACCAGCCTGCATTTATTCCACCAACAGCCTTTGTTGATGTTCCAGATGGAGATGATGGTCACCACCAACACCAAGTTAATAACACTACTGGAAATGCTTTTAGAGATCAGATTGCTCTTCAAATGTGGGCTGATTATAACAACAACTAGTTATTTGTAATTTGTAATTTAGTTGTACCTTTTGATGTATTGGAACTATGTACCCTTTTATGTTGTGTTGTACTATCTGTTGGGGAAATATTTGTTTGTATCGTACTATGTGTTCGAAATATATTTGATTGTGTTGTACTATGTGTTGGTTCTATGTTGTAGCTATGGCAAAAGAAACTTCAACAAGAGCTAACTGGACTCATGTGCTTGAGAAAGGGTTGGTAGATGTACTTGTGGAGCACAATGTTCCAATTATAGGGGTCTTCGGATCTTGATGGTGGTCAATCATCTGCAAGTGAAGCCCCTGCAGCAGCAACTTGTAGCTCTGCAGCAGCTACTGGTACCTCTGTAGCCAAAGAAGATGAACCAAACTCTGTTAAGAAAAGGAAACAAAGTCAGGTTGCTATAGTGCTAGAGGAGTACATGGATTTTCGGAAGAAGCAAACTCAAGTATTGGTTGAGGAGCTGAAGGAGCCAAAGGAGGCCGACAAGTACTCAATAGCAAACTGTGTTGCTGCATTGGAGCCTATGGAAGATTTGTTGGTTGATGAAAAATCAAAGGCGCTGCGTCTCTTCAAATGCCAGGCGAACCGAGAAATATTCCTCAACACCAAGGATCCGATCCTTCGGAGCTACTGGCTGAAAGATGAAATAGTTGATTCCATGCGGAGAAACTAAGGTGAGTTCTTGCTGTATGTCGGATCTATATTTGTGAACCATCTAAGATGAAATAGTTGTTTCTATTTTTTGAAGCCTGTTCTCTGAATTGAGGTGAGCCGTATGATGTTGCTTAAAACTTTTCTTGAACTGCACTTGTATAATTGATTCAAACATATCAAGCATGTGCATATACTTCACATATCTAGGTTGGGTCATGCATAAATCTAGGATATGTCCTGTGGCCATCAGTTTGGTCATGTGGCCATATTTTAATTTCACACTGTAATGAATAACTGGCAACCTTCTCTAACCATCAGCTTGGATTCCGGAGATTTAACCTCAAGGCCATCAGAGTCAGAAATCATGATGAAAATGCATTTGTATGATAATTTTAAAGCGAGTACTTTTGAACATGTAATTCCTATATATGGCCTTGAATCCTCTAGTCAAGTCTGGAGATGTGAATGCACGATGTTTGGATGATTTAACTTACTCGTTTGTACTTAAGAATTATCCATGTTATTTTTCATATATTTTTGCTATTTTGGATAGTGATCTCTGTATTTTAACCATTCTCTCATGTCCTTGCATCATTTGGTGTGCCGCTGATATTGGAGAGACTAAGGAGAAGCTGGTAGCAATATTGTTTTTAGTCTGCCAAGAGTTATATTGTGGTAGTTAGATAAAATATTACATGTGTATGTTTGGGGTAAACTGACGTATACCAAGTTTGTAGCTATGTTTGTCCCAGGTTCTCTAGGTTTTGTATGCATGGTACTGTAGTATGTGCTAATTGCCCTATGTTCTATTTTTCTGCCGTAGTTTAGTTATTATTATTGATTAAATGTGGTGTGGAAAAGCACTGTTGTGCCACCCACGCTTGTGACATAAAGCTTCAGGACATGAATGTGATCATAGGAGTATCCATATTGCTTACTTTCTTTCATTATCATGGTCGTACCCTTGGATTTGGTCTTCCATTTTGGTCATGCCTTGGATTTGGTCTTCCATTTTGGTCATGCAATTTCATGTAAGGAATTCGTTCGATGAGTTTGTGTCATGTCCTTGGCATTGCGTTTTATGGTGTTTGTTTTTAAATTTATGCTGATCTGTGCCTATGCTTTCTTTCCTTGTAGATGGACCCGAAGTTCCTGATGAACCTGAGGTACTCCAGGAAGTACAACATGAAGGCAGGTGGTGAGGTTGAGCAGTAAACTGGACGAGATTCTAGTGGTCGATATGCCTCGCTAGGATAAACCCTTTTGAACTTTAGTTCCTCGTTCTGTATGATCAAAGGATATCTCCGTTGGTACCTCCTATGCTTTTTTCATGCTGCTGGATTGGAAATGATATTTGCAGCTTCCAAGACCAAAATCAGGATGTAATTGTGATGTTTTCATTGGCAACTGGAGTCATGATACACTAATAATTTCAGAATTTATGTTTCGAATTTATGAAAGTTTGAGAAATAGTATGTTTGAACATGTAATAATTGATATATGTGTGATCTGATGTGGAGCCACATTTTATTTGATTTTCCAGTATTTTATTTTCTATTTTTATTGTCGAATTGATATATGCATGTACGGTTACATTATTCAGTTTGATTTTGGGCTATCCCTGGGAGATGTTCCCCGTGCTGTGGGCTGCCAAATGGGCCTAGGGATTGGGGAAAATCTCCCCCGTGGGAACCAGGGATTTCCCTGCACGTGTAATCTCCCCGATGGGGGTCTGCTAGCCTGGGTAGGAAACTCCCTGCTACCAAACTAGCCCTTAGGGGAGAGAGAAACCTGACAGGTGGGGTCTCTGAAAAAATTGCATAAAAGCCCAAAAAATAACCTGACATGTGGGACTAGTCTAACGGCAGCTGTCAAAATTGCCACGTGTGCTTTGAAAGTGGCCCTTCCCTGTCAGAATCATGTTTAACCTGGTGTCATGCACGGTTAGCTCAAAAGTGTTGGTTGTCTGAAAATCAATAGCGTTGAACTAGTGGTTGCGCGCATTTTTTGGGAATCCCGGTGGTTTTACGAAAACCTAGCCGTAATTGTGGTGGTTTTTTGTAATTTTCTCTGAAAGCAGCAATCCCCGGTGGATGACCTAGCACGAGCCAACGGACGGCAAGGCCACCGTGCGCTACCAGCTCTCTTACCAGCCGTGTGCTACCAGTACCAGCTCGGCAGACGTTCATGGCGGGCGGCTCGGACATAATCGAAGCGCGAGCAAAAGCATGTAATCGAGCACGGCGATGGTGCGAATCAGAAGGGCAACTCACTAATATGTCCTAGACGTCTTCACAGAGGAAGAAGGAGGACCAAAGGCGGTGAATTGCATCTTTATTTTCCGGTGAACGGTCATGGAAGAAGAGGAATTAGTAGTCGTAGGTCTTTGTTCTGGGCTCGATTCCGCGCTTGGGGAGGCGAGGTGGCCGGGCGGAGAGGCGAGTCGAGGGGGTGGAGAGGCGAGGCAGACGGGCTGCGTACGGCGAGGCGGCCGTGGCTGTAGTTGTCGAGGACAGGAGGACTCAGGTGAACCCTGGTTCGTTCGGGACAAACCTAAAGAACCTAATGGGTTCCTGGGTTATCCATTTGGCCCATTGGGTTGATTTTTAGGTTAGGTTAACCTAACTATTGGTTAAACGGTAACCAGTTCCCATCCATACAATTCGCCGTGCGCTAAGACAAGATCTAAATTTTCCTCGAGTACAAGTTGCATCGGATTGCCTGGAGGTTATTCATGGACTAAGCTCAACCAACCTGGGAAGGTTTAGCACACTATTGCAAGAAATCAAGGCAAGCGAAGGGATTTTCTCGGCGGTGAACTATATCCACGAGAAGAGATACATGAACTTAGAGGCCCATGGCCTAGCGAGGAGTTCGTGGTCGTCATATTTGATTGGGTGACACACTAGATATCTTTTGTATTCCTATGTGACGGTGCATTGTTTCTGTGAACTCTCAACAACAAGTTTCTGACACGCTCTTTTCCTCACCAGGTTACCGAAAGGGATTGGGAGTTCTTTAATGGTGCGGCTTGTTTGCTTATTAAAGTGCACTTATTCTAAAATTAAAACTAGGAAAACATGTGTACGTCAGTTACAAGTTCATTGATTGAATGGACTAAGAGCATCTCCAACACGCGCGGTATTTTAGCGCAGCGTGGGACAAACCGCTAAGTTAGCACGCGAAAACCACGCACGTCATTTTGCACTATCGTCGTGTTATATAGAGCCCGCGACAAAAGCCACCACTGATGATCCACAAGTATAGGTAATCGCAACAGTCTTCGAGGGAAGTAAAACCTAAATTTATTGATTCCATACAAGGGGAGCCAGAAAATATTTGTAAACTTTAACAGATGATTTGTCAGATCAGCTGCACCTGTGAATAGACTTGCTCGAAGAAGATTATCAGTAGCAACGGTTTTATAGCAGAGACAGTAGTGAAATAACAGTAGCAGGAGAATTAAGACAACGATCGTGATAAAAGTAGACATGAGGATTAAAATACTATAAGCACAGAGACGGATGTACGTGCGTTGCATGGACGAGATTTTTCATTTAATAACATAGTGTAGGCATTTACAGATAAATAATATAAAGCATCCAGGCATTAATTAATCATAAGCATGTATTCCAATTTGAAAAACTTGCACATCATCTTTTGTCCTGCCAGCCCGTTTGCAGCGGGGCCTCAAGGGAAACTACTTGCAATTAATGTACTCCTTTTAATAAAGTACCGGAAGAAAGCATTAACACTCTGTGAATACATGTGATCCTCACAGCATAGCCATTCCTCCGGTTATCCTAATTGTTGTCACTTTGGGGTCATCGGTTCGGGACAATAACATGTGTATACAACTCATAGATATGATCCAAAATTATTATTATCATCATAATTCAATAACATTTTCAGATCTGAAATCATGGCACTCGGTCCCTAGTGTCAAGCATTAAGCATAACAAGTTGCAACAATGACGTAAAACACCGATAACGAATACTAGGCACCATGCCTTAACAATCTTACAGCTATTACATGAGTGATCTCATCCAATCCCTACCATCCCCTCAAGCCTACAGCGGTGAATTACTCACTCATGGATGGGGGAAACATGGATGGTTGATGGAGAGGCGGTAGAGATGACGATGGCGATGATCCCCTTCGATTCCCCGTCCCGGTGGGGTGCCGGAACAGAGACTTCTGGTCCCCGAACTAGGGTTCGCGATGGCGGTGGCGCACGGGTGTGTTCTCTGGAAAAGTGTCTATCCCCCGTGGGTTTTTAGGTCTGAAGGGTTAAGTAGCCACAAGGGGGTCGCGAGGAGGCGGCCGAGTGGGCCACATCGCCCGTTGGCGCGACCAGGACCCACCCGCGCCATGAGGTGGTGTGGTGGCCTCGTGCCTCCTCTGCGCTTGGTCTTCGTGGTTCCTGGTCCCTCTCGGATGGAAAATAACTTCTGGTTGGATTTTGGTATTTTTCTCCGAAGTTGATATTTCTACACAAAAAGGAGACACCAGGGTAATTCTGCTGAAAACAGCGTTAGTCCGTGTTAGTTGCATTCAAAACACACAAATTAGAGGTAAAACAATAGCAAAAGTGTTCGGAAAAGTAGATACGTTTTGGACGTATCAACTCCCCCCAAGATTATCTTATTGCTTGTCCTCAAGCAATTCAGTTAACAACTGAGTGCGATAAGAACTTTCACGAACTCATTTGCTCATGTGATGTAAATATTCTCATTATGAGGACAAATGCTTAGACTGTTCATAACAAGACATATATAAACGGTGTCACCCAATAGTTATGTAAACCATGAAAAAATGCCAATTATACCGATGATAAATAACATGAAACATATCAATTCACAGGATTGCAATGATCATAAGTGTCGTGTGGTATCACGGCAGATGCCATAGGATGGCTAATATGTGGGGCCGATGGACGCTGGTGGATCCGGGGAGGGCTAGCGAGCTAAGGAGCTCACACGGTAGGAAATGCCGAAATACCCAAGAACACCGAAGAACACACTCAAAGATCTACAAACTCCAAACAAATGCATGAAGGCGAAGCCACACACACGATGTACCCAGGTTCGGGGCCCTCGTGAGGAGGTAACACCCTACTCCTGCCTTTCCTCTCAATATAAGTGTGTCACAAGATCTACAACATGCTCCTTGAGCTGTTTTGGTGAAGAACCATATGAACTAGAGAAGGGAAGGGAGTAAATGCCCTGAGAGTAAATGAGACTATAGTTTTGTCTCCCAAGTTGGTCGTCCCTCCACAGGAGGAGTTATGGTGCCCTTTATAGAGTTTCGGCCGGGAGGGCCGGAAACCCTAATCCGGCACGGTCCCACCGGACAGGGCTAACGGTTATGTCGACACCGGCTAGTGCGACCTAGCCGCCGTGCTACCCGGTATAGCCCTGCCGTCATCATTCCAGCAAGGACTGCATGCGTCATCCTGGATCATCATTGTCCCCTTGTCAGAGACAAGACATGTCTTCGCCCATGCCTAGTAGCCTTTTCCGGATTGCCGGGCTAGGCATGTCCGATCTTGTCGCAGCGCCATCGTACCGGCTGACATGCTCCCGTGTCAGGTGGGAGGTGACTATACTTCCATGCCAGGAGGAATGGGATTTCCCCCCGTGTCAGGCGGAAAGCCTGCACCAGACCTCTGACTCCCGGCCGACATGCCCCCATGTCGGTCTTCTCCTTTGGTAACTCGGCACGTCCTTCCTGCACAACAAAGATAACTTGCCAGGACCGAGATAAGTAAGTCGGTTAGTATCTACCCGGGACGTCCACCCGGACCATCCGGGTTCTCTTCAACCCGGGATCTCACCGGAGGACTCCGACATACCGAGAAGCCAGAGGGCCCTTCCGGTTGTGGCCGAGTTCCACCCCTGATATGGATAGCGACTTAGGGGAAGTATCTCTAGTCCTAGCCTCCCAAAGATGTCTTAGGTTGTCACCAAAGACATCTTCGAGAAGCTAGTTCTTAGAGTAACCCTCCGCTGGTGCTTATACTACCCTGGGGGTCTATTTATAGTTTCCTTCGATGACCCTGGCGGCCTCCAGGAGACACTTTGGTCCTGACCACCCTCGAAAGGCCAAGTTGCCCCTTCGGCACACCACAGGTCAACCCTTGCTTACCCCCAAAGGTCAATTCCTCGGGGTAGGGCAGACCCCGGTCCATTTCAGCAGCATGGCTACAGGAATTGACCTTTGGGGGTAAGCAAGGGTTGTCCTGTGGTGCGCCGAAGGGGCAACTTGGCCTTTCGAGGGTGGTTAGGACCAAAGTGTCTCCTGGAGGCCGCGAGGGTCATCGGTGGAAACTATAAATAGATCCCAGACCCCCAGGGCAGCATAAGCACCAACGGAGGGTTCCTCTAAGAACTAGCTTCTCGAAGATGTCTTTGGTGACAACCAAAGACATCTTCGGGAGGCTAGGCCTAGAGATACTCCCCCTAAGTCGCTATCCGGATCAGGGTTGGTACTCGGCCACAACCGGAAGGGCCCTCTGGCTTCTCGATATGTCGGAGTCCTCCGGTGAGATCCCGGGTTGAAGAGAACCCGGATGGTCCGGGTGGACGTCCCGGGTAGATACTAACCGACTTACCTATCTCGGTCCTGGCAAGTTATCTTTGTTGTGCAGGAAGGACGTGCCGAGTTACCAAAGGAGAAGACCGACATGGGGGCATGTCGGCCGAGAGTCAGAGGTCTGGTGCAGGCTTACCGCCTGACACGGGGGGAAATCCCATTCCTCCAGGCATGGAAGTATAGTCACCTCCCGCCTGACACGGGAGCGTGTCAGCCGGTACGATGACGCTGCGACAAGATCGGACATGCCTAGCCCGACAATCCGGAAAGGCTACTAGGCATGGGCGAAGACATGTCTTGTCTCTGACACGGGGACAATGATGATCCAGGACGGCGCCTGCAGCCCTTGCCGGCATGATGACGACAGGGCTATACCGGGTAGCACGGTGGCTAGGTCGCACTAGCCGGTGTCGACATAACCGTTAGCTCTGTCCGGTAGGACCGTACCGGATTAGGGTTTCCGGCCCTCCCGGCCGAAACTCTATAAAAGGCGCCATAACTCCTCCTGTGGAGGGACGACCAACTTGGGAGCCAAAACTATAGTCTCATTTACTCTCAGGGCATTTACTCCCTTCCCTTCTCTAGTTCATCTGGTTCTTCACCAAAACAGCTCAAGGAGCATGTTGTAGATCTTGTGACACACTTATATTGAGAGGAAAGGCAGGAGTAGGGGTGTTACCTCCTCACGAGGGCCCCGAACCTGGGCACATCGTGTGTGTGGCTTCGCCTTCGTGCATTTGTTTGGAGTTTGTAGATCTCTGAGTGTGTTCTCCTTAGCTCGCTAGCCCTCCCTGGATCCACCAGCGTCCATCGGCCCCACACATTAGCCATCCCATGGCATCTGCCGTGATACCCCCACGACAATAAGAAAGTATGATAAAGTGGTATCTCGCTAGCCCAAATGTAACAACAAAACATAAATGCCTAGGCACCTCTGAGTTTTAAAGGAAGAATAGAGATAAAGATATCAAAGATAAAAGCATCTATATTACACCGCGGTTAACATATTAATGGACAAGCACATTACACTAAGAATGACAATTATGCTCTCGAGAAGGTGCTCAAAGAAGGATGGAGACTCAACAGTAAAGTAAAAGATATGCCCTTCATTGAGTGAAATAGGGATTCAATATGTGCTAGAGCTTCTTATCATTTTGAAAACAGAGGTAAAATAGTTTTTGAGTGGTGGCTGTTAGGTCAACGAATGGTAATGGGTACTCTACCCCCCTTGTCAACCAGACATTCTTAAGAACGGCTCCCATGAAGGACGTTATTTCTACCCAAGGGAAGATCATCTCACATTTCTCTTTTGTTTACACATGTAGTTAAAAACTATTGTCATTGCTTGACCTATTAGATCAGGGCAAACATGTGAAGAGAATGCAACAATTAAAGTTGTAATTAATTTTGGGCTGGGCACCCCATTTGCCAGCTCTTTTTGCAAATGAATAGATAAGCGGATGTATATGCCACTAGTCTGGTTGGCGAAAGTCTGTCCAAAGGCAAACGACAAGGTTGATATCCGTAACCCCACATACTTCCTCATGAGCTCAAAATAGTGACACCAATTGAGAAGTGTTTGAAGGTTTTAAAGATAGCACATGCGAATTTACTTGAATGGTTTGAAATTGCCATGTATAAGTATTTATGGTGGACTCTTTGGAATAACTTGGTTTTCAGGGATTTGGAAGCACAAGCATTTTCTCAGCTTAGTACAAGTGGAGGCTTGTAAAAGACAATTCAAGAGAGCAATAACCGTCATAATCATGCTTGCGGCAAAATAGAATTAACGGAGGCATAATAAAGATACAAGAACTCCGAGTCAAATTATGTCATCAAGGCTTAATTGACTTTTTTGTTTTCAGTCATAACATGTGTAAGCATGTGCCAAGTCAATTCAAATGAATTATTCAGAGGAGGATACCACAGTGTCATATTCTATTATGAGCAAAGCAATGCAAGCAAATATCCAAAGAGACATGACATTTATCATAAATAAATTGGAAACGATCATAAGAGAACACGAACTACTAAGCATCCACCAATCGACATATACTTTATGTAAAACATCTAAGCATGCTCACATGAATGAGTATATGTACAAAAATAAGAAACAAAGAGAGTTCATTACCAGCCTCTTACCCAAGTCGAAATTGTCATAGATCATCATAATTGACTTATCACTTGTGTGCTTGAAAGATATGAGATAATAACCAAGCTCCATGACGCAATTGAATATAATGACCACTGAAACAAACTATACAAAAGCAAAGAGAAACAACAAATATTTTTGGGTTTTCGGATTTGGAAACTAAAAACAGAACAACCAGCAAAGACGAATTTTTTCGAGTGCCTTAACATGACCAAATCAGAAAACTCAAAACTAATGAAAGTTGCGTACACATCCCAGGAATATGCACACCAAATTCAGGTCATTCCGACATTCCTATAAAAAGTTATGAATTTTAGGGTGGACAGCAGAAATCTGTCCCTGCGCGAAATAGCACACAACGCATCAAAATATTTTTGTGTTTTTGCATATTGAACTGAAATAAATAGTAAGCATATTAATACTAGATACTAAAACAAACCAGCAAGAGAAATAAAAAAAATCTTTTTGGTATTTTTGGGTTTATGGAGAGCAAACAAAGCATGAACAAATGGACAAAAGAAAGAAAACTAAAACGAAACATGGATATACAGAGTACCGAATGATATGATATATAGATGAGTGTGCGTCGGTTTACCCCCCCCCCCCCCAAGCTTAGGCTTTTGGCCCAAGTGGAGCTCAATCCCACGGTGAATAATCGCCCCAACTCGGTGGGTTATGCCCGGTGTAGTCGTACTCCGCATCGGCTGCGGTGGAGGAAGATCCCGAAGGTCCCGTATACTCCGGATCCGGGTACACGAAGGTGGGTGTCTCCGGGGGCTGAATGAAACCACCCCCATACTCCTCGTTGTGGCCCCTACTATCCGGGCCGGGCTGCTCCCCAAGTGTATCCAACTCAGCCTCTGAGACTGACAAGTTCCCCCTGCCAACAAGGTTAAGAAGAGGCGCATGCAAGATAATAATTCTCTCAATGGTAGTTACTTTGAGTTGTTTCCTCTTAGAATTAGTTATTGTTTAAGGGAGACAGTGGAAGCTACCACTTCCAGCAATAAAGTCATGCCTCTTCATCGACTCAATATCAAGTTTCTCCATAGATAACAGAAAATCCTGAGGATGGGGGTATAAACAATGCAAAGCTAATAATCGTGAAGCAACTAGTCCTCCACAAATTCCTCCCTTCTCACGGTTAGCCACGAAACGGTGAGCAATCAGAGCACCCAAGTTATAAGTCCTATCACGACGCAATGCAGCAACAAGAAAAGCTAAATCAGGCAAGCCTAATTTACGAGCAGTTCTCCTAGCTAGAACACACTTAGCAATGAAGTATGCAAAATAGCTAATGGAAGGGAGGTGAATACTCCTGATTTTACCGTCCTCCTTAGAGAAACTTCTCCCATAGATGATTTCTTCATATACATCCATCAATAGTCTTGGGTTACCGTTCGGCTTCTCCACTGATCCTCTGTTTGGAACCCTCATCACTGAAGAGAAAACACCAAAAGTCAAGTCTACTGATTTGTTGTAAATTGTGTAATGCACGGTGGGGGTTGGATGAGTCCAACTTGCAATGAAAATTCTGCACCACCGACATAGATAAAATAGCATATGGATAAGTTAGATCTTCAAGAAAACGACCCAATCCTGCATTGGATAAGAGAGAGTGGAAATCTTGTGTTATCACTGCAAATTCCATGAATTGCGAGCAGGGGTAGACGGCAAGGTACACTCCTTCCTCTCTATGAACTTTGTATTTTCCTTCCAACACTAACTCATGAGGATTTAGTGCATACGAATTCCCTTTCATGTTCTGAATTTTCAACAAACATCATAAAAATCGATTTTTAGCCAACCAAATGAAGGGAAACCACTATAGTGACTTGCTAGAGGCTTAAGCATGCATCAAAACTAGTTTCTTCAACTTAGAACAAGCATTCAAACTCACTAAACAAGATATCTACAGCAGCAAAATACTTCATATATACACCATTAAATAAAATTCCACTTGGATATCCGGAGGAGTCACATACCGGAGAAGAGATGCACCAAATTTCAGCACCAGAAATTGGCTGAATGTGGAGATCGAAATCCCAGGAGATGAGCAGCAAGAAAACGAGTTTGAGCTATCCAAAAGTGATTTTTCGGGGAAGAGGAAGGCAAGGGAAGGAGAGAGATCAAGTGGGGGGGGCCTGTGGGCCCCACACCACCAGCTGGCGTGGCCACTTACCTGCCGCGCCACCAGGTGATGTGGTGGACCTGGGGGTCCCCCTGGTGGCTCTCTGGCACTTCCAGGTACCTATTCGAAAAATATGATTTTTCATATAAATTTTTAATTTTCTGAGAAACTTTATTTTTTTTTCATTTTTTGGTATTTTGCATTATTAAATTCAATACTGAAAATTTATTTTCTAATAACAAATTCAACTAAACATTGCAAACTAGGTAATATTACAATAGGTATAACAAGGATGAGAGAAAGAAAATTGTATAGCCTCTTTATGCATTTAAAATGCACTTGTTAACAAGGTTGATTAAGTCCCACCAAATGAATATTATATGACATGAAAGATTTTGAACCATATGAGACACTCATGTTACCTTATAATGAATTGGTATCGATCCAATCATGATAGTTTTGAATTCTTCTTTTTATGGGCAATCAATACTTCCCACTCTAATAGACCTCAAATTGGTAATTGTATTAACTCCAGGCATTCTATCAACTTTCTTGGGAAAACAAACTGTATGCTCCTTGTCATGAACATTAAAAGTAACTTTTCCTTTATTGCAATCAATAACAGCCCCTGCAGTATTTAGAAAAGGTCTTCCAAGAATAATAGACATATTATCATATTCAGGCATTTCAAGAACAACAAAGTCAGTCATAACTAAAATTGGTAGTTATTTGGACAGGAACATCCTCACAAATTCCAACAGGAACAAAAGTAGATTTATCAGCCATTTGCAAAGACATATCAGTAGGTATCAACTTATCAAGATGAAGTCTCTTCTAAAGAGAGAAAGGCATAACACAAACTCCGGCTCCCAAATCACATAGACCAGTTTTAATATAATTATTTTTGATAGAGCAAGGAATAGTTGGTATACCTGGATCACCAAGCTTCTTTGGAACCTTACCATTAAAAGGTAATTAGCAAGCATAGTAGTTATTTTCTCGTTAGGAATTTTCCTTTTGTTAGTCACAATATCTTTCATATATTTAGAATAAGGAGGCAACTTAATAGCATCAGTCAAAGGAATTTGCAAGAATAATGGTTTCATCCAATCACAAAATATATTATAATGGTCTTCCTCTTTATATTTAAGTTTCTTAGCAGGAAAAGGCATTGGTTTTTGGATCCAAGGTTCTCTTTCATTACCATGTTTCTTAGCAATAAAATCTTCTTTAGTGTAATTTTTATTTTTAGCTTGTTTTTCAGGTTCTTCTTATATTTCTTCCTGATCTGAATTGGCATTTTTATCTTTATCATTGTTATTATCATTATCATTGTTGTGTTCATTACCACTTTCCGTTTCAGCATCAGAAACAGATATACTATAAGGATCAATAACAGGTTCAGAGGATTCTACAGCAGTTTTATGTTTCTTTTTCTTTTTCCTAGAAGGAATACTAGGTTCATTCACTCGTTGAGAATCTTGTTCAATTCTTTTATCATGTGCTTCATGATACAAAGGATCCTGAGTAGATTCACCACCTCTAGTTGTTACTTCACAAACAAGTTTTTCTTTAGCAATAGAGTTGTTTGCTAGCAATTCCTTTTGCGCTTTAGTGAGTTAATCTATTTGAGTTTGAACCATATGTAAGTGTTTAATTGGCACTTTAACATCATTAGCAGTTCTATCAACGATATCATGTAAATCACTAATAGCATGAGAATTTTTCATTAAATTATTCTCTATTCTTGTATTAAAATTGCATTGCTTAACAATAAAATCATCAAATTCATCAAAGCATTGAGCAGGAGGTTTAGAGTAAGGAATATCTCTATCATCAAACCTTTGGAGAGAGTGTACCTCAATAACGGTTGGAGGAGGAATAGGCTTACATAATTCTTCAATAGGAGGTAAATACTTCACATCTTCAGATTTAATACCACTTTCTTGAAGAGATCTTTTAGATTCCCTCATTGTTTCTTCATTTAATTCAATCATACCTCTCTTCTTCGATGTTGGTGGAGGTGTTGGAGTAGGTTCAGGAATATCTCAATTATCATTATTCTTACATATTTGTGAGATCCTGGCTCAGTACTTAATAGGATTGATAGAATACTCATATCAACAAGTTGCAACTTCTTTTCCAGAAGCTCATCTGGAAAGAACTCCGGGGTTAAGCGTGCTTGGCCCGGAGTACTCCAAGGATGGGTGACCGACTTGGAAGTCCTTCCCGGGTGCGCACGAGTGAAGACAAAACTGCGCTGAAGAGACCAGTGTTGATCTGCGGGGCCAGTCTGGAGATCCTAGAGAGTTGCCAGGCGTGACAGGCTCGGTCCGGGGGTGGGCGGGGGTGTTACAATTGGTATCAGAGCCGAGCCTCGCGGTAACTCGGGCATGTGTGGGTCAGTGGGCGGACATGTGATATGTGCCGGCACTGGACGCATGGACGGGTGCCAAGGGGGGAAGTTCCTGGACTGGGGGCTGACCGCCGAGGGCTTTGGTCTTCTAAGGGTGGAAGAATGTGAGATCATGGCTCAGGACTTAATAGGATTGATAGAATACTCATATCAACAAGTTGCAACTTTTTTTTTCCGGAAGCTCATCTGGAAAGAACTCCGAGGTTAAGCGTGCTTGGTCCGGAGTACTCCAAGGATGAGTGACCGACCGGGAAGTCCTTCCCGGGTGCGCACGAGTGAGGACATAGTGCGCAGAAAAGACCAGTGTTGATCCGCGGGGCCAGTCTGGAGATCCTAGAGAGCTGCCAGGCGTGACAGGCTCTGTCCGGGGGTGGGCCGAGGTGTTACAATATTGTATCCAATAATTCATCAGCTTCTACAGGCTCGGTCCGGGGGTGGACCGGGTTGTTACAATATTGTAGCCAATAAGTGGGCCGAGGTGTTACAATGTTGTTTCCAATAAGTCTTCAGCTTCCTCGGGAGTCCTTTTCTTGAAAACACAATTAGCAAAACTATCCAGGTATGTCCTAGATTCAACAGTTAGTCCACTATAAAATATATCAAGTAGATCATTTTTCTCCAAATCATGGTTCAGCTACCCCCTCAAGATGCAACAAAAGCGTGTCCAAGCTTTGGGTAATTTCTCACCCTCTTCTTGATTAAAATTAATTAAAATTATAGATTTTTAGCAAATCATCATGTTGAGCACTAGCAGGAAATATTTTCGAAAGAAAGCATCAAGCAAACCCTTAGGACTAGTGATGGAACCAGGAGACAAATTATTATACCAAGTTTTAGCTTCTCCTTTTAATGAGAAAGGAAATATTGTAGCAACAAAGTAAGTGCGCATTTTAATGTCTTCAGCAAAAATTTCACTTAATTCAGACAATTCATTCATGTGTTCTACAACACTTTCATTTTCAGTTCCACAGAAAGGTTCTCTTTCAACTATAGCTATATGAGCAAATCAAGAGAGAAATCATAATCTTTATCTTTTATATTTACTGGAGATGTAGCAAATTTAGCATCAGGAGATAATTTATATTTAACAGCACGTTTTTCAACAAGTTTCTTCATAGCACTAACATCTTTCATATAATTAATTTCTTTAACAAGAGTATCATCAAAATCCACATACATATCATCACACTCATCATAAGTATCACGAGTAAATTCAGGTGGATTAACAGGTGTTTCAGCATTTTCATTAGGAATTTCAGCATTTTCAATTTGTTTAGATTTAGCAATAGTAGCATTTAAAAAGGGACCTAATGAACCAGTTTATTCAAGAACAGTAGAAGCATCATCATAAGTAACTTCAGATTTAGCAGTAGTAACAGAACGTGCAGGTTGTGGTGGTGTAACAAGCTTACTGAACACAGATGGAGAGTCAAGCGCAGGAGAGTTCAAAGTTGTACCTTTCCTTGTAGTGGATGGCACGATGGGAAACTTCTTATCAGCATTTCTTCCCATGATGAATAAATTCCAGCGAACTATATCACACTCAGGTGGGATTGCAAATAAAGTTATGCTCCCCGGCAATGGCGCCAGAAAATAGTCTTGATGACACACAAGTATAGGGGATCACAACAGTCTTCGAGGGAAGTAAAACCCAAATTTATTGATTCGACACAAGGGGAGCCAAAGAATATTTGTAAGCTATAACAAAAGTTGCTCGATGAAGATTATCAGTAGCAAAAGTTTATAGCAGAGACAATAGTGAAATAATAGTAGCGGGAGAATTAAGACAACGATCGTGATTGAAGTAGACAACATGATTATAATACTGTAGGCACAGGGACGGATGTACGGGCGTTGCATGGACGAGATAATTCATGTAATAACATAGCGTAGGCATTTGCAGATAAATAATATAAAGCATCCAGGCATTAATTAATCATAAGCATGTATTCCAATTTAGTTGTGCGTGCTCGCAATGAGAAACTTGCACATCATCTTTTGTCATGCCAGCCCATTTGCAGCGGAGCCTCAAGGGAAACTACTGGCAATTAAGGTACTCCTTTTAATAATGTACCGGAGCAAAGCATTAACACTCCGTGAATACATGTGATCCTCACATCATAGCCATTCCCTCCGGTTATCCCAATTGCTGTCACTTTGGGGCCATCGGTTCCGGACAATAACATGTGTATACAACTCATAGATATGATCCAAATCAATAATTATCATCATAATTCAATAACATGTTCAGATCTGAAATCATGGCACTCGGGCCCTAGTGTCAAGCATTAAGCATAACAAGTTGCAACAATGACGTAAAACACCGATAACGAATGCTAGGCACCATGCCCTAACAATCTTACAACTATTACATGAGTGATCTCATCCAGTTCCTTCCATCCCCTCAAGCCTACAACGGTGAATTACTCACTCATGGATGGGGGAAACATGGATGGTTGATGGAGAGGCGGTGGAGATGACGATGGCGATGATCCCCTTCGATTCCCCGTCGCGACAGGGCGCCGAAATAGAGACTACTGGTCCCCGAACTAGGGTTCGCTATGGCGGCGGCGCACGGGTGTATTTTATGGAAAAGTGTCTATCCCCTGTGGGTTTTTAGGTCTGAAGGGTTAAGTAGCCGCGAGGAGGTCGCGAGGAGGCGGCCGAGTGGGCCACATCCCTTGCTGGCGCGGCCATGGCCCAGCCGCGCCAAGAGGTGGTGTGGTGGCATCGTGCCTCCTCTCCGCTTGGTCTTCGTGGTTCCTGGTCCCTCTCGGATGGAAAATAACTTCTGGTTTGATTTTGGTCTTTTTCTCCGAAGTTGATATTTCAGCACAAAAAGGAGACACCATGGTAATTCTGCTGAAACAACGTTAGTCTGCGTTAGTTGCATCCAAAACACACAAATTAGAGGTAAAACAATAGCAAAAGTGTTCGAGAAAGTATATACGTTTTGGACGTATCAACCACTTGCGCGTGAAACCAACTGCTCCGGATTCTTCCCCGCGAGCACCTCGTGTTGCCCAGTCGATGCCTAGTCGTTGACCATCGACACCACTATATTTCGTTCATCGCTTGTGTTTGGGCCGACCGGCAAACCTGTTGGGTCAACAGGTATCGGACCTCCTGCACCGTTTTTGATTCAAGGATGACCCAGTCAACCCATCAGCCCCTTTCTTTTGGGTCGGGTCAGCTACCCATCGGCTCGACCCGCCCCATTCCCATCCTGACGACCAACTCCCATTTGCGAGCACATAGTTTAGACATGACGGGAGAGACTCAAATACTGAAGCTCATAATTTGGCGAGAGCTTCAGCCTATTTGGGAGTTGGTCGTCACGTCTGGTTAGTGGAACCACCGGATTTCATTTGTACCTCTACTAGATGTTGTAATAATTCTATGAACTCGAGGCAGCATGTTTCTGACGTGCTCTTTTCCTCACCAGGGTACCCAAAGGGGCTGTTAGGTTTTTAATGAGACGGCTTGCGTGCTTTAATAAAGTGTTCTAATTCTAAAAAAACTGCAAGCACCGCTGCTAGCGATGCCACGTGATCCTGCCCATCTGGCCACCGAGTGTTGGTGATTGCGATTGACTTTATGCTTTCTATTACGTTGCGCCAATTTTGCTTCTGATTTGATTGCTTATGACCCTTCTTATTTTGGCCGTGGCGGGCGGATGAGAGGAAACAGGAGTCGGGAGGCGTTGTGCCTTTTAAGATCTGAGTGTTGAGTCCTCTAGGACCAAACTAGCCCAAGCTTAAGCCACAAATAGGAAAAGATTAAATGGTTACCTTGATCTTGTGATGCAGCCATCTTCTTCTTGATGTTCACACCACTTAGGAATCAAGTGGTATGTGCGTGGTTCTTCCTAGTGCTTGCAGTGCTTGCTTGATCGGAAGCTGGGGTGAGGGAGGAGAACTGAGAGCCGTGTACCTCTCTCAATCATTATCCCATATATTTATAGCATTGTGCACTAGTGGAACCTGCACCACATGGATAAGGTTGCCCCTGATCAGGGCACATAAAAACCGACTTACTATAGCATGGATAGTGTAGCACCGACCTAATGTAGAAGCCGCCATTATTGACTTATTTGGTTGCCAAGCCAAGATCATAAATATCCATCATTATCCCCCTTGATTGTAAGGCTTAACTTTACAAGCTCATTTTTCGACAAAATAATTCCCTAAGACGAAAAGAATATAATGTCCAATAAAGGTACCATTTAACCTAGTGACTATAGTACATCATTTCATATCAAAATGAACTTCTTGAACTTATGAGATCCATAAACTTTATTCTCATAATTCATTAAATTTATTTACATAATTCTTTACATAAACATTACACACGTTACAGATTCATCTTTTGATAAAATGGTACACAAGACAATAGATTACAACAGTCAATTAAGTACGGTTGAACCTACTGACTGTGGTTCCCATTAGATCTCAAAACAAATCTTTCTGAGAGATAGTGCCATAATGGTTCCAACTTTTCCAGGATCAAAAGCTTTCAACCAAACCCATGCCGGCAACATGCTCTCTAAAATCACTGGGTGCATCAACTTAGTACTAATGTACTTAACATTTATTGACTGATCCTGGATTCTATCTTTCACAACATGGTACGTGATGTCAATGTGCTTGGCAGCATCACTTGACTTGTTGTTACTCGAGTAGATCACTGCGGGTTGATTATCGCAGTAGAGAGTGAGAGGCCTAGAAATGCTGTCAATCACTCTCAATCCCGGGATAAAATTCTTCAGCCATACCGCATGACCGGTAGCCTCATAACATGCCATAAATTCTGCCTGCATTGTCGATGATGCAGTGACAGTTTGCTTGGACCTTTTCCACGATATAGCTCCTTTTGCGAGGGTAAAAATATAACCTGACGTGGATTTCTTAGTGTCAACACACCCCGCAAAATCAGCATATGAATAACCTACCGTCTCGAGGTTATCAGATTTCCCATAAGTAAGCATGAGGCCTTTAGTGCCTAGCAAATAATGCAAGACCTTTTTAGCAGCCTTCGACTGATCCATACCTGGATTAGACTGATATCTGCTAAGCATCCTAGTAACAAATGCCAAATCAGGGCGAGTGCACACTTGTGCATACATAATGCTTCCAACAATTGAGGCATAACGAATTGACTTCATCTGCGCAGATTCATAATTATTTCTTGGGCATTGAAAATTTCCAAATTTATCGCCCTTAACAATATGAGCAGGTGAGGCTGAGGACTTATGTAAGTTGTACTTTTTCAGTACCTTCTCAATATATGCTCTCTGAGATAGCCCCAAGATCCCTCTAGATCTATCTCGGTGAATTTCAATTCCTATAACGTAAGCTGCTTCACCAAGATCCTTCATATCAAACTTTGAGGAAAGGAACCTCTTGGTCTCCATTAGCATATTTATATCACTGTTGGCCAAGAGTATATCACCAACATATAATGTCAGGAAGATAAACTTACTCCCCCTGAACTTAATGAAGGAGATATTCCCTAGAGGCAATTAATAAAGTGATTTATTTATCATATCTTGTTTGTTCATAATACGTTTTTGTGTCATGCTATAATTGTATTAAGAGGAAACATTAATACACGTGTGATACGTAAACAACCAGGTCCCTAGTAGCCTCTACTAAGACTAGTTCATTGTGTGATTGATGATCGAGGTTTCCCGATCATGTGACATGGCGTCAGTTGGCAATGGAGTCATATCGTTGGTAGAACTATGTGATGGACATACCCATAATTTGTAGGACGTAGTCATTACGCCTTTGACCGTGAGATCAACTCTTACTGTTATTCCTGAAAGATACTTTGATTGCATCAAACATCATATCTTATATAGTGCGACAATAGAGGAGTCCCTCTCGGGTATCGGAAGGGATAGTTGAGACGAGAGGCAAGAGTGGGATTTGCTAGTCTGCATAGCAGGATAGATACTCTAAGGCCCACTCGGTGAGATTATGTCAAATGAGCTTGCAAGCATGTGACTAGGTCACCCGGACATAAGATCACGGACGAGTAGAAAATAGTGTTGTCGGTAACGAGATCAAGCTAGGTATGGAGATATCTATGAACGAGTCTCGGACACGCTAAGTATCGCTATGGCAAAAGGTTTAAGACTCGACGTCTAGGTTCGATCGACAAAAGTCATTCGTTATATCACAGGGCTTAATTGACGATGTCCAGGCCTACGAGTTAATCATTGATCGTAGAGGGGTCTCGATCATGTCTGTTATTATATCGAACCGCTAGGGTAACACGCTGAAGGGGTTTCGACAAGACAATCGGAAAGGAAAGAGAACACTGGGAATGTCCCGTGAATGGTCTGATGGAGATCGGGCAGCGACGAAATAGTTTTTGGAGTCGGAATAAATTATATAATATGTGTTTAATACTAATTAGTGTAATTAATAGTTAAATACAATTTTATTTTTTTATTTTCGAATTTTTAAAGGTTGATTTCACTAATCGGTCCTTCTGGTGGAAAGAAGGCCCATAGGGGGGAAAGTCCCCCTCCAGGGTTCAGATTAGGCAAGGGCCCACCTAGAGCCGGCGGCTCCTTTGGCCGGCGCATGGGGGTGTGGGGATAGTCCCTCACCGCCTAGCTGGCAAGGTTGGCTCCCCCCGAGAGCCTTTATATATAGGTGCACCCCTGGTCTTTTAATTCAACCAATTAATTCTCTATTTCTCCTCGATTATGTGATTCCCTTTGTCGGAGTTGCGCCGATGAGAGAGTTCTCTCCACCATACGCCCGCTACCGCGCTGTTGGTGTTCCGGTCCAAGTATTCCGCTGCTCGTCCTGGACTGGAGCTTTGGGAGTCGTCGTCTCCACCGTACGTGTGTAACGCCCTGCGAGGTGCGGCGCTAGCGGTGCTGGGCGGTCTACTTCCTCTACACGACCTTGAGGTCGGTTTCGTCGTCTTCATCGTCAACGTTCGTTTGGGAACGTAAACCCCGCTTTCGGTCTACAAGGGTATGTGATACGTCCAAAACGTATCTACTTTCCCGAACACTTTTGCTATTGTTTTACCTCTAATTTGTTTGTTTTGGATGCAACTAACGTGGACTAACGTTGTTTTCAGCAGAATTACCCTAGTGTCTCCTTTTTGTGCAGAAATATTAACTTCGGAGAAAAGGCCCAAAAATCAACCAGAAGTTATTTTTCATCCGAGAGGGACCAGGAACCACAAAGACCAAGCGGAGAGGAGGCACGAGGCCTCCACACCACCTCCTGGCGCGGGTGGGCCCTGGCCGCGCCAGCAGGCGATGTGGCCCACTCGGCCGCCTCCTCGCGACCCCCTCGCGGCTACAAGACCCCTCTGACCTAAAAACGCTTGGGGGATAACCACTTTTCCATAAAACGCCACAGTACGCTGCCGCCATTGCGAACCCTAGTTCGGGGACCAGAAGTCTCTGTTCCGGCACCCTGCCGGGAAGGGGAATCGAAGGGGATCATCACCTTCGTCATCTCCACCGCCTCCCCATCAACCATCCATGTTTCCCCCATCCATGAGTGAGTAATTCACCGCTGTAGGCTTGAGGGGATGGTAGGGATTGGACGAGATCACTCATGTAATAGCCGTAAGATTGTTAGGGCATAGTGCCCTAGTATCCGTTGTCGGTGTTTTACGTCATTGTTGCAACTTGTTATGCTTAATGCTTGACACTAGGGTCCGAGTGCATTGATTTCAGATCTGAACATGTTATTAAATTATGATGATAATTATTATTTTGGATCATATCTATGAGTTGTATACACACGTTATTGTCCGGAACCGATGGCCCCAAAGTGACAACGATTGGGATAACCAGAGGGAATGGCTATGATGTGAGGATCACATGTATTCACGGAGTGTTAATGCTTTGCTCTGGTACTTTATTAAAAGGAGTACCTTAATTGCCAGTAGTTTCCCTTGAGGCCCCGCTGCAAACGGGCTGGCAGGACAAAAGATGATGTGCAAGTTTCTCATTGCGAGCACGCACAACTAAATTGGAATACATGCTTATGATTAGTTAATGCTTGGATGCTTTATATAATTTATCTGCAAATGCCTATGCTATGTTATTACATGAATTATCTTATCCATGGAATGCCCGTACATCCGTCTCTATGCCTACAGTATTTTAATCCTGATGTCTATCGCAATCACAATCGCTGTCTCAGTACTCCTTCTACTGTTATTTCACTACTATCTCTGCTATAAAACTGTTGCTACTGATAATCTTCCTCGAGCAAATCTATTCACAGGTGCAGCTGATCTGACAAATAATCTGTTAAAGCTTATAAATATTCTTTGGCTCCGCTTGTGTCGAATCAATAAATTTGGGTTTTACTTACCTCGAAGACTGTTGTGATCCCCTATACTTGTGGGTCATCAAGACTATTTTCTGGCGCCTTTGCCGGGGAGCATAGCTTTATTTGTAAGCCCCCCTGAGTGCGATATTGTTCACTAGAATTTATTCATCATGGGAAGAGATGTTGTTAAGAAGTTTCCCATCGTGCCATCCACTACAAGGAAAGGTACAACTCTGAACTCTGCTGCTGCGCTTGATTCTCCGTCTGTGTTGAGTAAGCTTGTTATACCACGACAACCTGCACGTTCTGTTACTACTGCTGAATCTGAAGTTACTTATGATGATGCTTCTACTGTTCTTGATGAAATTGGTTCATTAGGTCCCTTTTTAGATGCTACTATTGCTAAATCTAAACAAATTGAAAATGCTGAATTTCCTAATGAAAATGCTGAAACACCTATTAATTCACCTGAATTTACTCGTGATACTTATGATGAGTGTGATGATATGTATGTGGATCTTGATGATGCTCTTGTTGAAGAAATTAATGTTATGAAAGATGTTAGTGCTATGAAAAAACTTGTTGAAAAACGTGAAGTTAGATAATTTATCTCCTGATGCTAAATTTGCTACATCTCCTATAAATATAAAAGATAAATATTATGATTTCTCTCTTGATTTGTCTCATATAGCTATTGTTGAAAGAGAACCTTTCTGTGGAACTGAAAATGAAAGTGTTGTAGAACATATGAATGAATTGTCTGATTTAAGTGGAATATTTGCTGAGGACATTAAGAGACGCACTTACTTTGTTGCTAAAATATTTACTTTCTCATTAAATGGGGAGGCTAAAACTTGGTATAATAATTTGTCTCCTGGTTCCATCACTAGTCCTAAGGGTTTGCTTGATGCCTTCTTTCGAAAATATTTCCCAACTAGTGCTCAACATGATGCTTTGTTAAAAATCGATAATTTTAATCAAGATGAAGGTGAGAAATTTCCTTTAGCTTGGACACGCTTTGATTGCATCTTGAGAGGACAGCCGAACCATGATTTGGAAAAAATGATCTATTTGATATATTTTATAGTGGACTAACTGCTGAATCTAGGACATACCTGGATAGTTTTGCTAGTTGTGTTTTCAGGAAAAGGACTCCCAAAGAAGTTGTAGAATTATTGGCTTCCATATGCAAGAATAATGATGATTGGGGTATTCCTGAACCTACTCCAACACCTCCACCAACACCGAAGAAGAGAGGTATGATTGAATTAAATGAAGAAACGGTGAGGGAAGCTAAAAGATCTCTTCAAGAAAGTGGTATTAAATCTGAAGATGTGAAGTATTTACCTCCTATTGAAGAATTATGTAAGCCTTTTCCTCCTCCAACCGTAATTTAGGTACATTCTCTCCTAAGGTTTGATGATAGAGATATCCCTTACTCTAAACCTCCTGCCCAATGCTTTGATGAATTTGATGATTTTATTGTTAAGCAATGCAATTTTAATACAAGAATAGAGAATCATTTAATGAAAAATTCTCATGCTATTAGTGATTTACATGATATAGTTGATAGAACTGCTAATGATGTTAAAGTCCTCATTAAAAACTTTCATATGGTTCAAACTCAAATAGATCAACTCACTAAAGTGCAAAAAGAATTGTTAATAAATAATTCTATTGCTAAAGAAAAACTTGTTTGTGAAGTAACAACTAGAGGTAGTAAATCTACTCAGCATCCTTTGTATCCTGAAGGACCTGATAAAAGAATTGAACAAGATTCTCAACGAATGAATGAACCTAGTACTCCTTCTAGGAAAAAGAAGAAGAAACATAAGACTGTTGTAGAATCCTCGGAACCTGTTAATGATCCTATTAGTGTATCTATTTCTGATGCTAAAACTGGAAGTGGTAATGAACTCAACAATGATAATGCTAATAACAATGATAAAGATAAAAAGGCCAATTCGGATCAAGAAGAAATAGAAGAACCTGAAAAACATGTTAAAAATAAAAAGTATACTAAACAAGATTTCATTGCTAAGAAACATGTTAATGAAAGAGAACCTTGGGTCCAAAAACCAATGCCTTTTCCTGCTAAGAAACTTAAATCTAAATAGGAAGATCATTATAATAGAATTTGTGATTGGATGAAACCATTGTTCTTGCAAATTCCTGTGAGTGATGCTATTAAGTTGCCTCCTTATTCTAAATATATGAAAGATATTGTGACTAACAAAAGGAAAATTCCTAATGAGGAAATATCTACTATGCTTGCTAATTACTCTTTTAATGGTATGGTTCCAAAGAAGCTTGGTGATCCAGGTATACCAACTATTCCTTGCTCTATCAAAAATAATTATGTTAAAACTACTCTATGTGATTTGGGAGCTGGAATTAGTGTTATGCCTTTCTCTCTTTACAAGAGACTTCATCTTGATAAGTTGATACCTACTGATATATCTTTGCAAATGGCTGATAAATCTATTGTTGTTCCTGTTGGAATTTGTGAGGATGTTCCTGTCCAAATAACTACCAATTGCGTAATTGTAACATCCCAACATTTTATAATATTCAAAAATCACTAAAATTTAAAACTTTTCTTCTTATTAAAATAAAATAGTAAATGTATAAGGAAACCAACTATGAAAGACCTCAAACTTGATTTTAATAATTCAAATGTCACAGTTGAAACATTTTATTATCCACTGTATTTCAAAAACCTAAAAGTGTAGTTGACAAATATTTTACAAACTACAATCCATTTTATTTTAAGTAAATAGTTACATATAAGAAATTGATTCCAATCACATAGCCATAGCTATTCATAAATTAAAATAATATTTATAAGTGATCTTTTTAAACTATTTAAAACATGGATTATCCAAATAAACATATCATTAACTTAAAATGAATTCCATTTATTTGCAACACCTAAAATGATTTTCATGAATAAGTATTCTATATAAGAAAGGAATTAAATTAAAAATCTTTTCCAAGGTTGTTTATGAAGTTCAAATGATTATCTTAATATAAGACATAATGTTACTTTTGAAAGAGGATTCAAGAATTGCACACATGCAATCATGCATAAGCATCATTTCATCTTGTGGCTTAAATTAAATAAGAGTTTGAAATTTAATATTTAATTAAATGTGTGTTTTGGAAATTAATCCATAAACATGTTAATTGTGTCTTTTATAATTTCCCTTTTATTTAATTTTATTTTTGGGCAAGAATACTACCAAAAAGTTCTAAATTAAATTAGCTTTCCAAAACATATTTTTATGAATTTTGCTGAAAAGGTTTGGTTAAGTTTAAAAATAAATTGTGAATTAAAAGTTGTAAAGCAGAAAAGAATTTGTCAAAAAAAAAAAGGAACAGCTCAAGCCATTGGGCCGAAGCCCATCTCCTGTCTGCCGCGCGCGCAGCCGCCCGAAGCCCAGCAGCGGCCCATCTTCTTCCTCCTCTCACTGACGCACGGGACCCACACGTCATCCCCCTCCTCCCGTATCTCAACCAAACTGTTCATGAGCTCGATCCGGATACGATGGGATACGCCGCGATTCTCGCAGGGAGAAGTTCTCCTGATGCCCCCCCCATATAAACCCACCTCCGCCGTTTCCCCCGCACCCAAAAACCCTAGCTTCATCGCCCAAAGGCTGCTTAGATCGAACCGCCACCGTCCGCCATTGCCGCCACGGAGTTCTTCCGATTACGGTAGTTACCGACCACCTCGAGCTCTCCCCCCTCGCCCTTTCTTCTTATTTTTCTTGCGCGCATCTTCCTGACTTGGTCCCGTATTTGTTGGTGCACCAGAACGAGCGATTCATCCCCGGCCGAAGTTCACTGCCGCCATCTTCGTCTCCGACGAGCCACGGGAGGCGAACCGAGAAGCTCCGACCACCCCTACTTCGCCACTGGACCCGCCGCGGCTCCCTCTCCACTTCGGTACACTCGCCTGTCCCCGCCCGTCCTAAAATTGCCTAGAACGAACGTAGCCGACGCGTCGCCGCCGTCGATCGAGGTCGCCGGAGCAACTCCGGTGGAAAACCGCCGCCGGATTTGGTCCTTTAGATCTGGACCGTCAGATCTCGATCTGACGGCCACTGTCTTATGATTTTTACCGAACCGGTACCAACAAATCAGAACGTGCCACGTCGATGCCCCGTCAGCGCACAGTCAGCGCACAGTCAGCGCTGACGTGTAAAATCAATTTCGCAATTTAATTAATTGGCAATTTTGCAGAAAAGCCCCTGTCTATTCAAACTATCATATCTTTTTCTCTGTTTATCCAAATTCAAATATTTTTATATATTTGGAAAGCTCTTGACATGTAGAATATTTTGGATCTGACAAAATTCAAATTTGACTTAGTATAAAATATTCAAATTTCAAATGGTGAATTTGAGTATATTGGTAATAACTTTAAATCTATAAATCCAAAAATTGCAAATAAAATTGTTTTAGAAACTTTAGAATATTTTTAAATTAATGCCACTGCTATAAAATATTTTTTGAGTAATTTTTGAATGAATTCATAGTTGTGTGTTTAAATTGAATAGTTTGACTAATTTTGAAATAACTTTTAATAGAAACATTATTTTTGATTAAATCCAATTGCAATAGATTTAATTAAAAGCTCTCTGTCTATTAACACTAACTATAAAATTTCGTTATAAAAATTTAATCATAGGAAACTTTAATCTTATAATTATTCCTTTTATTATATTTTCCAAAACTAGAAATTAATTAAATTGCATTTATAAATTCATGCATATTTATAAAGAAATCACAAAAGTTATTTTTATGTTTCTGGTGATTTAAAATTTCATTTCATTCATAGCATATTTTATTCTCATAGGAAAACCCCTCTTCAATAGTTTTCTCTAAGTTAGGATCATTTCAACTTAGCATATTTGTGAAGTGCTACACACTTAGACACTTAGGATTTTCAACATGGAGCTGGAAGACCAATGAAGGACTTAGCCAAAAACAAGACTTCAGAAGTATCTTCAAGGAGAAGAAGCACTTAGAAGAAAACAGACTCTGGAAGTATCCCAAAGATGTCAAGCACTTGGAAGAAAAGTGAGAAGAAGTTCAAGAAGGCCAACCTCCCTTTTATTCTCTAAGTCTCTCTCTCTGTCTTTCCCTCTCCTCTGAGATTTCATGAAGACTAAGTAAATCCAAGACCAGCCTCGAGGATACAAGAATCATCAAGTCTGAAGATTCATCAGGACTACCCAGAACTCAATCAAGACATCATCCATAAGAAAGTTACAAGTCTGGAGATGAAGCCTGGAGGACAACTACATCTTTCTTTCTATCTTTTCCCTCTTTCCTAATCTTGTCTTTTAGACTTAAACAAATTTTGATCATGATGTTATCATCTTGAAGTTGTTGGATCCTAGCAGCATAGTGGGATGAAGCGGCCTGGAAACAAACCTTATATGTCCACGTACATGAGACATGTTCCACAATTTAAGTGGCTGGCCGGGTGTCTGTCTCTCTCACTATAGTGAATGTCCAATTTACAAAGAGTTGATAATAATTGTTGATCATCTTGAACAAATGACTTAGTGTTTTTCTCTAAGTATTTTGCACATCATGGCTAAGCCATTAGAGTGCTTGTTTCAAGAAGATATAAAACAAAGGATGTTTATCCAACTTAAGACCTTGGTCCTTAGTCATTCTTGACCCACCTATTTGCCTTGCATTAACTTAAAAGATTTTTCATGGCATGGCATGCATCTCTAGTTCTTAGAAATAACTTGCATATCATGCATGTCATGGTTTCCTTAGAAGTTTAAGAAACTTGTTTGTAGGTGTTGTGTTGTTTTATGATTGTTGTATTGTTGTTTGTATTGTTTAGACTGAACGGAGAGTCCCAAGTATCGTTGAAAAGAGTTGTGAACAACGACAACATTCAAAGGCAAGTGGCACACCTCATAAACTTCCTATTTCTATATGCATTACTTAGTGTATTTTTATATGCATGTGTTGCTATGCTAAACCTGTGTAGAATCCCTTATACCTGTGTCTAGGTTCCTATGCAATACTTAGTAGAATTATTGATGCTATGCAAATGTTGTTTTGTGAAAATCTAAATTCTACTAAGTTAAGAATGAAACACCTGGGTGGTAAGAGGTTGCATGGTTTATGTTGAGTGGCTACTCAGGTCCATGTCTATGGTTCCTGGAGTATGTACACTTGTGAATGGCCACCCAGGAACCGAGGAATCTGAAGAACTCCGAGTGACGATTGCTTCCAGTGCAGCCATTGCCATATGGGCTCTGGCTTGATCAATTATGTTGCGTGGACTCTCTCCAGCTTGACAAGCAGATGTAGGGGGATGTTAGGTGGAACGGGTCAAGCCAGGTGGGAGGGAAAATGTTTCTAAAAGATCTCGTCTCATTCTCTCCTTTCCTTATCACAATTGGTGTGTAAAGGATACCTTGGGTTGAATGGGTACAATGGTGAAAGTGCACAACCTCTGCAGAGTGTAAAACTAAGTACTTAGCCATGTCCCCGGTTACGGACAATTTTGAGCAGCTGATCACGGACGTCAACGGAGGATTCCACCATTCAAACTTCAGAAGTAAAACTTGATGAATGAACAAGGGAAGATGAGATTTATGGTTTTCATGCCATACTCGTCTTGATTTCAAGAAAAGTGTTTTCAAAAGAGTAGGAAAAATTGGCTTTATGCAAATTAGCCTTTAACTCCACCAGCCAAATATGCATATAGGCTTTAGAGTTATTCCCTTAAGTGTCCACCATAGTGTCACTTGCCAGACTCCATTTTTAATGGAATCTGACCCACGTTGTTGCAATATTTTTCTTATTGCAGATTTGATCAGATGACGAGTGAGGTTTCGTTTAAAGGTTTCGAGTCTACAACCAACATGTTTTTCGCCTGTGGCAGCATGAAAGTTATAGAGACTCACTGCTATTGTATTTCCGCTGTGTACTTTTTCAATGCTAGCTTTACGCTATGCAACTTGTATCAAATATTTTGTAAGTTCTGGATCATCGATGTAATATAATTGATGCTTTGTTGTGATATTACATCGTAAACTGTGTGTGCAAATGAATCGATCCAGGGATTTGCACTATACACAGGTATCTGCCTTATTTAAAGAGCAGGTACGCTACAGATGGTATCAGAGCACTATGTTGCCTGTAGGTTCGAAACCCCTAGGATTGGACTGAGACCCCAAAGGTTAAATAGTTAAATAAACTAAGTTTCCAAAACTTGAGTAAATTTTGAAAATTCCTTTAATATTGTTTTACATTAATTATCTTGTCCTGCATCTTTCCCTTTCTTTTTAAATTCTAATACTCTTACCTGTTCAAAATTTTAGATGGGAGAATACACTGAGACTGCGTATGCTGGAGTTTTGTCGGGTTTCATCTTTGGGAGGCAGCTGTCTAGATTGACAAGTGTATTGAAGCTACCACCATCCTATTTCCGAGGAAGGAAGGAGGAGACCAACATACCCCATGGGATACGTTGGGAAATACGCACCATCATGACCCCGGATCCTACGATGCCAGACTTCGAGCCCGTGGACTATGTCACCTACTACCCAGAGTGGATTGAGGGAGCAAACATAGCTATGGTGGACTTAATGGCTCGTTTGTGTTACAAGTATCGATTCAAGCTAGCACCAGGATCGCCCTTTCGTGCCTTTGGGAAGAGGAATGCACATGGTCTCTCGATGGCTCACACGGGAAATCGCCTGGACCTGCCCCTCGTTAACAAGACGTTTGAAGACCTGGATTATCTCATCAACTGTCTGACCAGGAGGGTCCAACAGGCTTATGACGTTGCAGATCATGCACAAGCCGTCATACACGCAAAAACCCAAGAACTCCAGGTTTCTGAAAATCTTATTGGTCAGTTGGAGGAACTCATCCATGACCTACATTTGGAGAACCTTGGCAAGGATGAGCAGATTGCCATGCTTGAGGCGCAACTCATTCCACCTCCACCACCGCCAGTAGCTGAACAAGAAAGTGACCAAGGCACTGGAGATGTGGCAGTATCTGCAGCTACGAAGGAGGAAGGACCAGAGGAAGAAGACCCCGAAGAGGTGCTGTTTGAAGAGTCAACTAAGGAAGAAGTCACGCCTGTGGTAAATAACCACGCAATAAAACGCAAGCGTAATATTTAGGAAGGATAAGTGTAGCAATCAAAACCATGTTAGAGGGACCACCAGTTATCTTATTTAGCATATCGTATCGATTTTGTGTATTGACCTATCAAATTGTGGTATGGCAGTACTGTTACTTTCGTATTCCCACGACTTTGGTGTGTTTTATTTGATAAACGAATTGTTCGATTTCTCAAAATAAGTTTGAAATTTTCATGTATGCAATTGCTTGTGTTTGAATCTTGTTGCTTGATGTTTGTTAGATGATGTTTGTAATGGATTACCTTGATTTTTGGTTGTGCATTAGAATGTTTAATTATCAACAAAACTTTTCTTTTAAGGGTGGTAGCCACCTAGAATATTCAAACCCAACTTATTAAACCCAAAGATCCCAAACAATCTTCTAGCCTCCCCAATTAGAAAATTTATTCCCAACAAGTTTTCAAGTTTCCATGTCCGAAATTTCATTTCTCAAAACATCTCGAGTTATCAGAATCATTCAAGCCTTGCTTTCTTTTAGCTTCTCCGAATCTCGGGGACGAGATTCCTTTTAAGGGTGGTAGTCTGTAACATCCCAACATTTTATAATATTCAAAAATCACTAAAATTTAAAACTTTTCTTTTTATTAAAATAAAATAGTAAACGTATAAGGAAACCAACTATGAAAGACCTCAAACTTGATTTTAATAATTCAAATGTCACAGTTGAAACATTTTATTATCCACTGTATTTCAAAAACCTAAAAGTGTAGTTGACAAATATTTTACAAACTACAATCCATTTTATTTTAAGTAAATAGTTACATATAAGAAATTGATTCCAATCACATAGCCATAGCTATTCATAAATTAAAATAATATTTATAAGTGATCTTTTTAAACTATTTAAAACATGGATTATCCAAATAAACATATCATTAACTTAAAATGAATTCCATTTATTTGCAACACCTAAAATGATTTTCATGAATAAGTATTCTATATAAGAAAGGAATTAAATTAAAAATCTTTTCCAAGGTTGTTTATGAAGTTCAAATGATTATCTTAATATAAGACATAATGTTACTTTTGAAAGAGGATTCAAGCATTGCACACATGCAATCATGCATAAGCATCATTTCATCTTGTGGCTTAAATTAAATAAGAGTTTGAAATTTAATATTTAATTAAATGTGTGTTTTGGAAATTAATCCATAAACATGTTAATTGTGTCTTTTATAATTTCCCTTTTATTTAATTTTATTTTTGGGCAAGAATACTACCAAAAAGTTCTAAATTAAATTAGCTTTCCAAAACATATTTTTATGAATTTTGCTGAAAAGGTTTGGTTAAGTTTAAAAATAAATTGTGAATTAAAAGTTGTAAAACAGAAAAGAATTTGTCAAAAAAAAAGGAACAACTCGAGCCATTGGGCCGAAGCCCATCTCCTGTCTGCCGCGCGCGCAGCCGCCCGAAGCCCAGCAGCGGCCCATCTTCTTCCTCCTCTCACTGACGCGCGGGACCCACACGTCATCCCCCTCCTCCCGTATCTCAACCAAACTGTTCATGAGCTCGATCCGGATACGATGGGATACGCCGTGATTCTCGCAGGGAGAAGTTCTCCTGATGCCCCCCCCATATAAACCCACCTCCGCCGTTTCCCCCGCACCCAAAAACCCTAGCTTCATCGCCCAAAGGCTGCTTAGATCGAACCGCCACCGTCCGCCATTGCCGCCACGGAGTTCTTCCGATTACGGTAGTTACCGACCACCTCGAGCTCTCCCCCCTCGCCCTTTCTTCTTATTTTTCTTGCGCGCATCTTCCTGACTTGGTCCCGTATTTGTTGGTGCACCAGAACGAGCGATTCATCCCCGGCCGAAGTTCACCGCCGCCATCTTCGTCTCCGACGAGCCACGGGAGGCGAACCGAGAAGCTCCGACCACCCCTACTTCGCCACTGGACCCGCCGCGACTCCCTCTCCACTTTGGTACACTCGCCTGTCCCCGCCCGTCCTAAAATCGCCTAGAACGACCGTAGCCGACGCGTCGCCGCCATCGATCGAGGTCGCCGGAGCAACTCCGGTGGAAAACCGCCGCCGGATTTGGTCCTTTAGATCTGGACCGTCAGATCTCGATCTGACGGCCACTGTCTTATGATTTTTACCGAACCGGTACCAACGAATCAGAACGTGCTACGTCGATGCCCCGTCAGCGCACAGTCAGCGCTGACATGTAAAATCAATTTCGCAATTTAATTAATTGGCAATTTTGTAGAAAAGCCCCTGTCTATTCAAACTATAATATCTTTTTCTCTGTTTATCCAAATTCAAATAGTTTTATATATTTGGAAAGCCTTTGACATGTAGAATATTTTGGATCTGACAAAATTCAAATTTGACTTAGTATAAAATATTCAAATTTCAAATGGTGAATTTGAGTATATTGGTAATAACTTTAAATCTATAAATCCAAAAATTGCAAATAAAATTGTTTTAGAAACTTTAGAATATTTGTAAATTAATGCCACTTCTATAAAATATTTTTTGAGTAATTTTTGAATGAATTCATAGTTGTGTGTTTAAATTGAATAGTTTGACTAATTTTGAAATAACTTTTAATAGAAACATTATTTTTGATTAAATCCAATTGCAATAGATTTAATTAAAAGCTCTCTGTCTATTAACACTAACTATAAAATTTCGTTATAAAAATTTAATCATAGGAAACTTTAATCTTATAATTATTCCTTTTATTATATTTTCCAAAACTAGAAATTAATTAAATTGCATTTATAAATTGATGCATATTTATAAAGAAATCACAAAAGTTATTTTTATGTTTCTGGTGATTTAAAATTTCATTTCATTCATAGCATATTTTATTCTCATAGGAAAACCCCTCTTCAATAGTTTTCTCTAAGTTAGGATCATTTCAACTTAGCATATTTGTGAAGTGCTACACACTTAGACACTTAGGATTTTCAACATGGAGCTGGAAGACCAATGAAGGACTTAGCCAAAAACAAGACTTCAGAAGTATCTTCAAGGAGAAGAAGCACTTAGAAGAAACAGACTCTGGAAGTATCCCAAAGATGTCAAGCACTTCGAAGAAAAGTGAGAAGAAGTTCAAGAAGGCCAACCTCCCTTTTATTCTCTAAGTCTCTCTCTCTGTCTTTCCCTCTCCTCTGAGATTTCATGAAGACTAAGTAAATCCAAGACCAGCCTCGAGGATACAAGAATCATCAAGTCTGAAGATTCATCAGGACTACCCAGAACTCAATCAAGACATCATCCATAAGAAAGTTACAAGTCTGGAGATGAAGCCTGGAGGACAACTACATCTTTCTTTCTATCTTTTCCCTCTTTCCTAATCTTGTCTTTTAGACTTAAATTTTTTTTGATCATGATGTTATCATCTTGAAGTTGTTGGATCCTAGCAGCATAGTGGGATGAAGCGGCCTGGAAACAAACCTTACATGTCCACGTACATGAGACCTGTTCCACAATTTAAGTGGCTGGCCGGGTGTCTGACTCTCTCACTATAGTGAATGTCCAATTTACAAAGAGTTGATAATAATTGTTGATCATCTTGAACAAATGACTTAGTGTTTTTCTCTAAGTATTTTGCACATCATGGCTAAGCCATTAGAGTGCTTGTTTCAAGAAGATATAAAACAAAGGATGTTTATCCAACTTAAGACCTTGGTCCTTAGTCATTCTTGACCCACCTATTTGCCTTGCATTAACTTAAAAGATTTTTCATGGCATGGCATGCATCTCTAGTCCTTAGAAATAACTTGCATATCATGCATGTCATGGTTTCCTTAGAAGTTTAAGAAACTTGTTTGTAGGTGTTGTGTTGTTTTATGATTGTTGTATTGTTGTTTGTATTGTTTAGACTGAACGGAGAGTCCCAAGTATCGTTGAAAAGAGTTGTGAACAACGACAACATTCAAAGGCAAGTGGCACACCTCATAAACTTCCTATTTCTATATGCATTACTTAGTGTATTTTTATATGCATGTGTTGCTATGCTAAACCTGTGTAGAATCCCTTATACCTGTGTCTAGGTTCCTATGCAATACTTAGTAGAATTATTGATGCTATGCAAATGTTTTTTTGTGAAAATCTAAATTCTACTAAGTTAAGAATGAAACACCTGGGTGGTAAGAGGTTGCATGGTTTATGTTGAGTGGCTACTCAGGTCCATGTCTATGGTTCCTGGAGTATGTACACTTGTGAATGGCCACCCAGGAACCGAGGAATCTGAAGAACTCCGAGTGACGATTGCTTCCAGTGCAGCCATTGCCATATGGGCTCTGGCTTGATCAATTATGTTGCGTGGACTCTCTCCGGCTTGACAAGCAGATGTAGGGGGATGTTAGGTGGAACGGGTCAAGCCAGGTGGGAGGGAAAATGCTTCTGAAAGATCTCGTCTCATTCTCTCCTTTCCTTATCACAAATAGTGTGTAAAGGATACCTTGGGTTGAATGGGTACAATGGTGAAAGTGCACAACCTCTGCAGAGTGTAAAACTAAGTACTTAGCCGTGTCCCCGGTTACGGACAATTTTGAGCAGCTGATCACGGACGTCAACGGAGGATTCCACCATTAAACCTTCAGAAGTAAAACTTGATGGGTGAACAAGGGAAGATGAGATTTATGGTTTTCATGCCATACTCGTCTTGATTTCAAGAAAAGTGTTTTCAAAAGAGTAGGAAAAATTGGCTTTATGCAAATTAGCCTTTAACTCCACCAGCCAAATATGCATATAGGCTTTAGAGTTATTCCCTTAAGTGTCCACCATAGTGTCACTTGCCAGACTCCATTTTTAATGGAATCTGACCCACGTTGTTGCAATATTTTTCTTATTGCAGATTTGATCAGATGACGAGTGAGGTTTCGTTTAAAGGTTTCGAGTCTACAACCAACATGTTTTTTTGCCTGTGGCAGCATGAAAGTTATAGAGACTCACTGCTATTGTATATCCGCTGTGTACTTTTTCAATGCTAGCTTTACGCTATGCAACTTGTATCAAATATTTTGTAAGTTCTGGATCATCGATGTAATATAATTGATGCTTTGTTGTGATATTACATCGTAAACTGTGTGTGCAAATGAATCGATCCAGGGATTTGCACTATACACAGGTATCTGCCTTATTTAAAGAGCAGGTACGCTACAGTAATTATGACTGACTTTGTTGTTCTTGAAATGTCTGAAGATGATAATATGACTATTATTCTTGGAAGACCTTTTCTAAATACTGCAGGGGCTGTTATTGATTGCAATAAAGGAAAAGTTACTTTTAATGTTCATGACAAGGATCATACTGTTTATTTTCCCAAGAAAGTTGATAGAATGCCTGGAGTTAATACAATTACCAACTTGAGGTCTATTAGAGTGGGAAGTATTGATTGCCCATATAAAGAAGAATTCAAAACTCTCATGATTGGATCCATACCAATTCATTATAAGGTAACATGAGTGTCTCATATGGTTTAAAATCTTTCATGTCATATAAAATTCATTTGGTGACAAGACTTGATCAAACTTGTTACAAGTGCATTTTAAATGCATAAAGAGGCTAAACAATTTTATTTCTCTCCTACTTGTTATACCTTCTATAGTGTTATTTAGTTTGCAATGTTTATTTGAATTTTTTATTAGAAAATAATTTTTCGGTATTGAATTTAATAATGCAAAATAACAGAAAATGAAAAAATAAAGTTTCTCAGAAAAATAAATTTTTATATGAAAAATCATATTTTTCGAGGAGGGTCCTCGAAGTGCCAGAGAGCCACCAGGGGGACCCCAGGTTCACCACATCACCTGGTGGCGCGGTGGGCATTTGGCCGCGCACCAAATTTCAGCCCCCCACTTTCTCTCTCTCCTTCCCTGCCTCCCTCTTGGCCGAAAAATCACTTTTGGATATCTCAAACTCGCGTTCTTGCTGCTCATCTCCTGGAATTTCGATCTCCACATTCAGCCAATTTCTGCTGCTGAAATTTGGTGAATATCCAAGTGGAATTTTGTTTAATGGTGTATATATGAAGTATTTTGCTGCTGTAGATAACTTGTTTAGTGAGTTTGAATGCCTGTTCTAATTTGAAGAAACTAGTTTTGATGCATGCTTAAGCCTCTTGCAAGTCACTATAGTGGTTTCCCTTCATTTAGTTGGCTAAAAATCGATTTTTATGATGTTTGTTGAAAATTTCAGAAAAGGAAGATGAATAACCGTGACTTTGATGAGGTGTTTGAGGGAGATTATCAGAGGAGGACAAGGCATCCAAGGGCCGCCACTCGTGTTAGGCAGTCCTACAACGAGGAGATCCTCGCACCGACGTTCAGAAATGAGGGGGATGCGGGAGAGTGATGACCCACAAGTATAGGGGGTGTATCGCAATACTTTTGATAAATAAGAGTGTTGAACCCAACGTGGAGCAGAAGGTGTTGCCAAGTGTTTTTTATGAGGATTTCACTGTAAACACTAGCAGACAAGTTTTTAGTAGAGTGTGATATAACAGAGAAATAAAGTGTGAGTAAATAGAGCGCGGGAATTATAATTGTAGCGAGTGACCCAATCCTTTTGAGAGCAAAGGACAAGCCGGTTTGTTTACTTATGATGACCAAACGTTCTTGAGGTCACACGGGATTTCTGTCTAGTGCTTTCGCTTCATATTGATGAATAATCTTTAGTGTTTAGATAAGTGTCGTATGGGTGAACCTATGCTAATGCACCGCCCTTCCTACTAATATATACTTATGATTATACCCCTTGCAAGCATCCGCAAACACAAGAAAGTAATTAAGATAAATCTAACCATAGCCTTAAACTCCGAGATCCTGCGTTCCCTCGTGCATCGGAATACCAACGGCGGTTTAGGTTTCTGTCACTCCGGCAACCCCACAAGTGATAACTGAATACACGATGCATTACCCTAGGCCCATGAAGGTGAAGTGTCATGTAGTCGACGTTCACATGACACCACTAGAAGAATGGCACCACAACTTAAATATCAAAACATCAAATATTAATCAACATAGTTCACTACTAACATCTAGACTTCTCCCATGTCCTCAAGAACACAACGAACTACTCACAACACACCATAATGAACATGGTCAGAGGTGATATAATGATGGACAACAATCTAAACATAAACCCTAGTTCAACGGTTTCACTCAATAGCATCTATAACAAGAGTAATCAACACCGGGAGAGTTTCCCCTATCAAATACACAGAGTTTAGCCCCAGATGTTACATCGGAAACATAGTGGATGTATGGAGATTCGCAGCCTGCCGTGGAGTACACGATCTGGTCGATCCTTGGCATGGGGTATGGGTCCTTTGGACATGCCTTGTTGACATCAGTGTAGTCAATGCAGAGGCGGCCTCCTCCGGTGGGGTTTGGGACAACCACGCCGTTGGAGAGCCAAGTGGGGTGCGCGACTTCGCGGACAACATTTGCCGCGTTGAGCTTCTCGACCTCTTTGACGATGAATGCTTGCTTCTCGGGGGCTTGCTTTCTTCCCTTTTGCTTGACGGGGCGTGCGTTTGGACATACGGCTAAGTGGTGCTCGATCACCTCCCTCGGTACACCGGACATGTCTGACGGAGTCCACGCGAACATGTCAGTATTTCCCCGGAGGAAGGCGACGAGTGCGCCTTCCTATTTGGGAGGCAGAGCAGCGCCAATGGTGACGCTTGCCCCCGAGCCCTCAGCCCCCGAGCTGATGGTGCTCAGGGAGACCTTCTTCGTGGAAGCTGGCTCCTGAGAGAACAACTGCTTCTTCTTCTTAACCCTCTCGAGAGAATCCATGTCCTCTGTGGCCGGAAATGCTATGGCGGTTGCCTTGTAGGCTGCCTCGACAACGCGCGTGGCGTCCAGGATGTGGCCGTGGATGGAGATGGTGCCAGCGCTGCCGGGGATCTTGACCATGTTGTAGGCATGATGCGTGACGGCCATGAACTTCACGAGGGCGGGGTAGCCGAGGATGGCGTTGTACGGCAAGCCGATGTGGGCGACATCAAAGTCGATGAGCTCGGTGCGGTAGTTCTTCTGCGTGCCGAAGGTGACAACGAGCCGGACCTGCCTAGAGGCTCGATGGAGCCGCTGGTGACTCCCGTGAAGGTCCTGGAGGGCATGAGCCACTTGTAGGGCACTTGAAGCGTCACGAAGGTCTCGATGGAGATGACGTTCAGGCCTGCACCTCCATCGATGAGTGTCTTGGAGACGGCGATGTTGTTGATGGTGGGGGAGCAGACCAGCGGGAGGGTTCCAACAGTCTTGGTGGACTTGGGGTGGTCTTGTGCATCAAAAGCGAAGGTGTACTGCAACCACTTAAAGGGGCCTGGAGGTCTCGACGCTGGGGAGCGCGGCATTGAGCTCGCGGGCGAACTGCTTGAACTGGTTGTTCGACTTGGGCGCCTGAGCCCCGTCGAGGATGCATGCCATAGCCCCTCTCGGGGCCTAGTTGCCTCCATCTTCTTTGTCAGGGAGGTTGCTGTTCTTCTCGGCGGCGTTGGCCTGAGTGCCTGGTGAGTTCAGGTAGCCACCCTTGCGTCCGCTTCCGCGGTAGCCGCGGCCACGGCCGCGGCCTCCGCTGCCCTCGGCTTGTTCAAGCTTCTTGCTTAGACTCTTGAGGTCGAAGCAGGTCTCGGTAGAGTGGCCGCTCCTGTTGTGGTAGACGTAGAATGGATGGTTGTCCTCTTTCTTCTCGCCAGGCTCGGGGGAGTCCCTGCGGGAGCCCTTGGCGTTAGGCTCTGCCGCGAGGACTGTGGTGGCATTGCGCTTGGGCTCCTCCTTCTTCTTGTGGCTCTTGGACCCCTCGCCAGGGTCGTCTCCCCGTGAGCTCATCTTGACAAAGAGGAGTCCCTCTTCAGCCTTGGCGCAATTGTCCGCCAGATCGAACAGCTTCACCATAGAGGTGAGCTTGTCGTGGATGCCCAACTTCTCGAGCATCCTGCGGTTCGTGACGCCCTCGCGGAAGGCAACGATGACCTGGGTGTCAGGGATGTTTGGAATCTTGTTCCGCACCCGGCTGAAACGCTGGATGTACTTGCGGAGGGTCTCATCCTTCTTCTGCACCACAGCGCACAGGTCGTTGTGGGTGAGCGCGCGCTCGTACGTGCTCTTGAAGTTGGCGACGAACTGCTTGCACAATTGTTGCCACGAGTCCTTAGGGTCGTCAGGGAGGTTCAGGAGCCACGACAGCGCTGAGTCGCGAAGCGCGTGGGAGAACCAGTTGGCCATGACTTTGTCGTCTCCTCCTGCAGCCTGGATGGAGGTGGTGTAGAGCTGCAGGAACTCAACAGGGTTGTTGGAGCCGTCGTAGCCCTTGGGGAGGGATGGCCTGAACTTCTGAGGCCAGACCACGTGGCGCAGGGAGCGGGTGAATGCCATGCAGCCCGAGGCGTACGTGGCGACCCCGTTCTGCAGAGCCGCGCGGTTCTGCTGGCCCGCCTGGCCAATCTCCTCCATGAGGCAGTTCTGGCGGCCCGCTGGCGCTCCATCCCCACGCGCACGTCTAGCGCGGTGTGCTGCATGATTTGGCAGTCGCGCGGCGAGGATGCGTGCGAGGCAGCTCTTTGGGTCGTGGCCGGAGAGGGTCCCCGAGGCGGCGGAGGCGCGTCAGGTGCAACCGTGCCTGCGAGGGAGTGGTGTACAATCGATCGCGCGACGGGCGGGGCAAGTGGTGGCGATGCCGACAAGGTGGTTGAGGCGCTCCAGCCTCTGCTCGTGAGCCTCTATAGTAGGCCAGTAGCGGAGAAGTTCTTGCGCCATGAGCAGAGCTGTGTGCGGACCGGGCTCCGCGCGTCCTTGAGAGGAGGCGCTCGAGTGCCGCGTCCTGTGCGAGGATTCCGCATCAGCGTGGTGCTCGGGGTGCTCCTCCCCGTTTTGCTCGGGCTCGCTCTCGGGCTCCTCCACGTGCGGCCCGGTGTTGGTGCGCTCCTCACGGGGGTGGGGGGGGGGGGTGACCCCGTCGTCCACAAGGTGTGGTGGCACCGGACGCGGTATTGGTTCCTTCGAGTGCGCGCCTGCTGGCGCGGGCGGCGCGAGTGTCCGTCATGTCGCGGAAGCGGCTCGAAAGTCGTTGACGCGCCTCAATCCCCTACCTGGCGCGCCAAATGTCGGAGAGGGACTCCCAAGAAACAGAGAAAGTCACACCCTGAAGAGTAGTTCGAAGGGGGATTGAACACGAAGGTCAAACAACCCTCGAGAGGCTCAACGACGATGCTCGCCGAGCTTAGTGAGGGACAACACGATAGAGATAGACACCAGCCCGTACCCAGGTTCACGGCCCTCAGGAGGAGGTAAAACTGCTACTTCTTCTTGTCTGTATTGCACTGCTGTAACATCCCAACATTTTATAATGTTAAAAAATCACTAAAATTTAAAACTTTTCTTTTTATTAAAATAAAATATTAAATGCATAAGGAAACCAACTATAAAAGAATCCAAACTGATTGAAAGAGTTTAATATTTCAAATGTCACAGTTTAAACATGTTATCATCCACTGTATTTCAAAAACCTTAAAATATAATTTGACAAATATTTTACAAACTACAATCCATTTTATTTTAAGTAAATAGTTTACTTATAAGTAATTGATTTCAACCACTTAGCCATATCTATTCCTAAATTCATAAATTATTTAAAAATGGTGTTAGTTGCCAAAGGGTTTACATTCTCTCAACTAAGTTCAAAACATGGTGTTAAAATTTCAATTCTGTAATTTATAACTATAAACTTCATAGATTTAAATTAATGAATTAGCCAAATGAACATTTCATTTGCTTAAATGAATTTCATTTATTTTCAAAGCATGAAATGATTAATATATCCTACATAAGGAAATGAATTAATTCTAAAAACTTTTCCAAAGTTGTTATGAAGTTTTCAAATGATTTATCATAATATAAAACTTAATGGTGCACAAAATAAAATTGAATTAAAACTTGAATCCATTATAATTTCTATTACTTTGAAAATATTGATATTATGTTATCCTACTCTTATGCCAAAATAAAGATGAATAATTACAGTAAAATGAGTTTTAATAACTCTATTTCAAACATATTTGAATGTGGGTATTTTACAAATTTTATTTAGCAAAAAGAAAATTTAATTAAGTTTAAATTTCAAAATTGATATTAAGTATCAATTATGTATTAAACCAACATTTCAAATTTATTAATTTTAAAAAGTTTTCAAAACATGCCCACAACTGGTTTAACAGAAAGATAATAATTTTACAAATCTGTAGAAATTTGTTTGACTTCATTTGGACATTTAAATCAAAAGATATGAATTAAATAAATAAAACAGAAAAAGAAAATACCTGCTGACGTCATCGCTGACATCACGCCTTCTTCAACCTCCGTCCGAAAATCTCGCCCCCGATTCCTCTCCAAATCCGGCGAGATCGACGCGCAATTGTTTCCCTCCTCCTGCCCTATAAAACCCCCACGTCCCCGCCTCCATTTACCCTCTCCTCCCTCTGCATTTGACGCCGCCGGGCTGCTACAACCGCTCGCCGGAGTCGTCCGTTTCCGCCGCCATCTTTCTTCAATCCCGGCGAGGAGAGCCACTCCCCGAGGCCGAGACCGTGCCCTTCCTCGTTACCTCGCCCGTGCGGACCCTCTGGACGCTTCGCCACCTCTCCTTGGCTTCCTAATCGAGCGGAGCAAGCACCACCCGAAGACACCGAGCTCGCCGGCGATTGGAAACATCTCCGACCACGAGTTCCCGTCGCTTCGGGACAAATCTGAGCTCGTCACCACATCCATCTTCTCCGCCACCTCGCCCCGCTCGTCGCCGTCTCCTTCCCGAGCCGAGGGGATCGCCGGAGCGACGAATCGGTCCACGCCGCCGCCGTCGTCACCATCTCCGGCGAGGAGCGCGCCGCCACGGTAAGGCCTTCGATCCGGAGCCGTCAGATTTAATTTATACGGCTAAGATTAGATTTTATTAACCGAATCGGTACGATCCGATCTGGACCGTCAGATCCAGATCTGACGGCCCAGATCTGTTGACTTAATCCAGTCAGCGCCCGCGTGGCAGCCACGTCAGCGCCACGTCGTGCCTCGTCAGCATCCGCGTCAGCGCCAGCGTGTAATTCCTTTTCTATTTTAAATTTAATTGGAAGTTTTGCAGAATAGTCCCTGTAATTAAAACATCTATAACTTTTTAACCACAACTCCAAATTTAATAACTTTTATATATTTGGAAAGCTCTTGACATGTAGATTATTTTAGATCGGCCAAAATTCAAATTTGACTTAGTATAAAATATTCAAATTTCAAATGGTGAATTTGAGTATATTTGTAATAACTTTAAATCTATAAATCCAAAAATTGCAAATAAAATTGTTTTAGAAACTTTAGAATATTTGTAAATTAATGCCACTGCTATAAAATATTTTTGAGTAATTTTTGAATGAATTCATAGTTATATATTTAATTGAATGGTTTGACTATTTTCAACATAACTATTAATATTATTTTTGATTAAAGAAAATTCTATAAATTTAATTAAAATACCCCTGTCTATTAACACTATTTATTAAATTATATTATAAAAATTTAATCATAGAAAACTTTAATCTTATAATTATTCCTTTTATTATATTTTCCAAAATTAGAAATTAATTAAATTGCATTTATAAATTCATGCATATTTACAAAGAAATCACAAAAGTTATTTTTATGTTTCTTGTGATTTAAAATTTCATTTCATTCATAGCATATTTTATTCTCATAGGAAAACCCCTCTTCATTAGTTTTCTCTAAGTTAGAAATAATTTCAACTTAGCATTTTTGTGAAGTGCTACACTTAGACACTTAGTAATTTTCAACATGGAGCTGGAAGACCAATGAAGGACTTAGCCAAACAAGACTCCAGAAGAATCTCCAAGGAGTGGAAGCACTTAGAAGAAAGATCAAGAAGAAGTTCATGAAGACCAACCAGAAATATTTTCTAAGTCTTTCTCCCTCTTTCTTCTTTCTCCCTCCTTCTTCTGTTAGACTTCATGATGACTAAGTAAATCCAAGACCAGCCTCGAGGATACAAGAATCATCAAGTCTGAAGATTCATCAAGACTACCAAGAGCTCAATCAAGACATCATCCAAAAGAAAGTTACAAGTCTGGAGATGAAGCCTGGAGGACAACTACATCTTTCTTTCTATCTTTTCCCTCTTTTCTAATCTTGTCTTTCACATTTGACTTAAACAAATTTTGATCATGATGTTATCATCTTGAAGTTGTTGGATCCTAGCGGCATAGTGGGATGAAGCGGGCTGGGAACAAACCTTACATGTCCACGTACATGAGACCTGTTCGACAATTTAAGTGGCTGGCCGGGTGTCTGTCTCTCTCACTATAGTGATTATCCAATTTACAAAGAGTTGATAATAATTGTTGATCATCTTGAAGAAATGACTTAGTATTTTCTCTAAATATTTCTACCCATCAAGACTAAGCCATTAGAGGGCTTATTCAAGATGATATAAAAAAAAAATTATTCAACTTATGACCTTAGCCCTTAGTTCTTTTGGACCAACCTATTTGCCTTGCATTAACTTAAAAGATTTTCATGGCATGAAAAAGAATTTCTAGCCCTTAGGAATATTTTGCACATCGTGCATAAACATATTTTCCTTAGAAAGTTTTATAAAACTTATTTATTCATCTAGTATGTGTTTGTATGCATTGTGGAGTTGTGCATGTTGTTGATTGTTGTATTGTTGCATGTCTATAATGTTAGATTGAACGGAGAGTCCCGAGTATCGTTGAAAAGAGTTGTGAACAACGACAACATTCAAAGGCAAGTGGCACACCTCATAAACTTCCTATTATTTTCTATATGCATTACTTAGTATTTTTATATGCATGAGTAGGATAGTATTGCTATGCTAAACCTGTGTAGAATTCCCTTACTCCTGTGTCTAGGTTCCTATATCATACTTAGTAGATGTATTGATGCTATGCAATTGATGAAAAGTTTTACAAAATGTTAAGTGACTACTCAGGGCTGTGCTCATGGTTGTCGTCGCCTAGGATGAATGTCTATTCTACTTAGGGCCGTGAGCATGGTGATTTTTACCTGAGAGTGCACATCCACTAAGTTAATGAAACTCCTGGGTGGATTGGTTGTGTGGCGGCGAAGTTGAGTGGCTGCTCAGGTCCATGTCTATGGTTCCTGGAGTACGTGCACTTGTGGATGGCCACCCAGGGAACAGATGAATCTGAAGAACTCCGAGTGACGATTGCTTCCCGTGCAGCCTTTTGACAATGGGCTCTGTCTAGAATAATTAAGTTGTGAGGGTGCAACCTGTCAGCTTGACAAGCAGATGTAGGGGGATGATAGGTGGAACGGGTCTTGCTAGTATGGTTGCATTCTTCTTCTGAAAGTTCTTGTCTCAATTCTCTCCTTTCCTTAATACACTCCGCGTGTATAGGATTCTCGGGCTAATTGAGTCTGAAGGTAAAAGTGCACAACCTCTGCAGAGTGTAAAACTAAGTACTTAGCCGTGTCCCCGGTACGGACAATTTGAGCAGCTGATCACGGACGTCAACGGAGGATTCCACCATTCCAACTTCAGAAATAAAACATGATGGGTGAACAAGGGAAGATGAGATTTATGGTTTTCATGCCATACTCGTCTAGATTTCAAGAAAAGTGTTTTTCAAAAGAGTAGGAAAAATTGGCTTTATGCAAATTAGCCTTGAACTCCACCAGCCAAATATGCATATAGGCTTTAGAGTTATTCCATTAAGTGTCCACCATAGTGTCACTTGCCAGACTCCATTTTTAATGGAATCTGACCCACGTTGTTGCAATATTTTTCTTATTGCAGATTGTTCAGATGATGAGTGAGGTTTCGTTTATAGGTTTCGAGTCTACAACCAACATGTTTTCGCCTGTGGCAGCATGAAAGTGATAGAGACTCACTGCTATTGTATTTCCGCTGTGTACTTTTTCAATGCTAGCTTTATGCTATGCAACTTGTATCAAATATTTTGTAATTCTGGATCATCGATGTAATAAAATTGACGCTTTGTTGTGATATTACATCGTAAACTGTGTGTGCAAATGAATCGATCCAGGGATTTGCACTATACACAGGTATCTGCCTTATCTAAAGTGCAGGTACACTACAACTGCGGAGGCTACAGTACAAGGAGCTTACCGAGGGCTCTCTTGAGGCAGTTTGGTGCTTGAAGAGGGAAGCTATGGTCTTCTTCCTCCTCGAGCAGTTGGCTATCCCACACGCTTGGCTAGGGTTCCAAGTGTTCAGAGTGCGATTGATCGATCCCTTGCTACGGTGGTGCTCCTGCCCCTTTTATAGGCGCCTCGGGCCTCATCCTTGCGCTGTACGCAGAGGGTGGGTTCCCACAGGGCAGTGGCGCAAAGGAGGAGGAGTCCACCACCGCTAAAATGTCCATGGATACGGTCCATCCGTGCTAAAGTTAGCAGCGGTGGCCGACAAGATGCAGACTGCGGAGAACGGCTCGCAGTCGTTGCAGAGGTCGTTGCGGAGCCCACGATGACGATCTTCTTGGAGCGTTGCGCCGTCCAGCCGCTTTATCACCAAAGAGGAATGTCCTTGTTGTACTGGCGTGGGCGGCGTAGCTTTGTTGACTCCTTTATCACCAGAATGGCAACTGGGATGCTCGCGTCACTCTGCGGTTGCTGCAGAGGCCATGTGCGCGCTGCAGCGGTTGCCTAGTCGCGAAGTGTCTCCGCACAACCGTGGTGGCCCGTGGAGAGGTTCCTGTTGACTTCTCTCGAGGCGAGTAGAGCCTTGGGGAGTGTCTTGAAGTGTGGGGTCCTCTTCAGGCCCTCAAGAGGAGTTGCCTCTCGAGGGTCTCTCCAAGCGGTCGCTTGGTCCTTAGTCGTTTCGTTGAATCTGTCGCGTGCGAGGCCTGTGGAGAGTGGGCTCTACACACCCTGGTCCTCACTGGGCCGACAGTCACCCGGACATAAGATCACGGACGAGTAGAAGATAGTGTTGTCGGTAACGAGATCAAGCTAGGTATGGAGATATCTATGAACGAGAATCGGACACGCTAAGTATCGCTATGGCAAAAGGTTTAAGACTCGACGTCTAGGTTCGATCGACAAAAGTCATTTGTTATATCACAGGGGTTAATTCACGGTGTCCAGGCCTATGAGTTAATCACTGAGCGGAGAGGGGTCTCGCTCATGTCTGTTATTATATCGAACCGCTAGGGTAACACACTTAAGGGGTTTCGACAAGACAACCGGAAAGGAAAGAGAACAACGGGAACGTCTCGGGAATGGTCCGATGGAGATCGGGCAGCGAAGAAATAGTTTTCGGAGTCGCAATAAATTCTATAATATGTGTTTAATATTAATTAGTGTAATTAATAGTCAAATAAACTTTATTTTCTTATTTTCGAATTTTTAAAGGCTGATTTCCCTAAATGGGACTTCTGGTGGAAAGAAAGCCCATAGGGGGGAAGTCCCCCTCCAGGGTTCAGATTGGGCAAGGGCCGGCCTAGGTGGTCCACAAGGGGCCCACCTAGGGCCGACGACTCCTTTGGCCGTCGCATGGGGGTGTGGGGATAGTCCCACACCGCCCAGCTGGCAAGGTTGGCTCCCCCCGGGAGCCTTTATATAGACGTGCACCCCTGGTCTTTTAATTCAACCAATTAATTCTCTATTTCTCCTCGATTACGTGATTCCCTTTGTCGGAGTTGCGCCGAGCAGAGAGAGTTCTCTCCACCATACGCCCGCTGTCGCGCTGTTGGTGTTCCGCTCCAAGTCTTTCGTTGCTCGTTTGATGACCGACAAGTATAGGTGGTGCATCGCAGTACTTTCGATAAATAAGAGTGTCGAACCCAACGAGGAGCGGAAGGTGTTGTCAAGTGGTTTTGATGAGGAATTCACTGTAAACACTTGCAGACAAGTTTTCAGTAGACTTTTATATAACTGAGAAATAAAGTGCGAGTAAATAAAGCGCGGCAAATATAATTGCAGCAAAGGACAAGCCGGTTTGTTTACTTATGATGACCAAACGTTCTTGAGGACACACGGGATTATTGTCTAGTGCTTTTGCTTCATATTGATTAATAATCTTTAGTGTTTATATAAGTGTCGTGTGGGTAAACCTGTGCTAATGCACCGCCCTTCCTAGGACTAATACATACTTATGATTATACCCCTTGCAAGCATCCGCAAATACAAGAAAGTAATTAAGATAGATCTAACCACATCCTTAAACTGTGAGATCCTACGATCCCTCGTTCATCGGAATACCAACGGGGGTTTAGGTTTCTATCACTCCGGCAACCCCACAAATGATAACCGAGTACACGATGCATTCCCCTAGGCCCATAAAGGTGAAGTGTCATGTAGTCGACGTTCACATGACACCACTAGAAGAATGGCACCACAACTTAAATATCAAAACATCCAATATTATTCAACATAGTTCACTACTAACATCTAGACTTCTCCCATGTCCTCAAGAACACAACGAACTACTTACAGCACACCATATGGAACATGATCAAAGGTGATATAATGATGAATAACAATCTGAACATAAACCCTAATTAAACGGTTTCACTCAATAGCATCAATAACAATAGCAATCAACACCGGGAGAGTTTCGCCTTTCAAATACACAGAGTTTAGCCCTAGATGTTACAGCGGGAACGGAGTAGATGGATGGAGATGACGGCTTCGGCGGTGGAGATGGTGGTGTTGGTGATGGTAATGGAGTGCATCTCGATGAAGGTGACGATGGCGATGATTTCCCCCCTCCGGGAGGGAATTTCCCCGGTGGCAACGCAGCCTGCCGGAGAGCTTTTCTCTCTCTGTCTTCTCCGCCTCGTGGTGGCGACGGAGAGAAATTCTGGATAACGTATGATTTTTTAGGTCTTCGGGGGATGAAGTACGCGAAGGGGTACGCCAGGAGGTGGGCCACGACGGCCTCACCACCTGCTCGCGCGGCCAGGAGGGATGCCGCGCCAAGGGGTGGTGAGGGCTTCCTGGGCCACACCCCAGGCTCACCTTTGGGCCTCCTTCATTCCCAGATGTCTTCTTTGTTCTTCTGGTCTTCGCAAATATTGTATCTTGAAGATGCTTTTTCCAACAGAATTCAGACTCCGGAGTTCCATCCCCCAATGATCATCAATCATGCAAAATAGATAAAATAGCATAAGTATCATCTCCAAATACGATGTATATCAATGAATAGCAGTAAATTATGATATAAAATAGTGATGCAAAATGGACGTATCAACTCCCCCCAAGCTTAGACCTTGCTTGTCCCCAAGCAAAAGCTGAACTTGGTAAACATAACCACAAGTTTATGGAGTGAAGTGTCGATATGAAATATACGAACAAGAAGCATCACATGTATAAATGCACAAGTCATCTTAGATATTAACTCCGTTCATGTATAAATCAACTTGTAACAAGTAGGGGAAAACCACAGTAAAGTACATATTGAAAAGCGTAGTTAGTGTTGGCAAACTTAGTCCTTGGTCAGAGAACAATGAGCAATTGAGCTTAGTTTATAAAACAGCCCTCTTTATTGGTTGATAGCTCCAAAAATCTAATTCATTAGATGCCAACAATGTGCTAAACAAGAAAGAATAAAATACATGATCTACAATACAAATATATAAATGGTTGAATCACAATCAACTCGAATGCTTGCTTAAGATAGAAGGAGACAGGTTTACTGACTCAACATACAGTAAAAGATAGGCCCTTCGCAGAGGGAAGCAGGGATACAAGCATGTGCCAAAGCTTTTGGTTTTATAGCTTTTCAAAATCATATACAGAGCACAGAATGAATTTTGAGCGGTGTTTGTTAGAGTCATTGTTATCTTCCATACTAAGCAAGTTAGGGGTGGTTCCGATTAATTGTTAAAACAAGCCTTTATGATATTCATCTTCTTTTTCTCTTTACTTTCACAGCCATGACACTCCTCCCCACCTTTCTAACATAAACATAGCTAGTCGAATCCTTGGGTGCCCACCAATCAATCTCAAACCATGTAGGAGTGTCTATATTTTTGAAAAACTCAACCTTTGATATTATAGTGGTTTGACCACCTGACAAGGTTATACCAAACGGGTACCCCTTCGTGTCGGTACCTGGTGCACGTAATGACTAAACCCCAATTGTCAATAGGCTGAAGAAGCCCAACAAAGGAAGCCCAGGTCGAAGATATATACCATAGATAGCATAGTCGGTAGTACTTTCCATGTATGTAGTCCTAGTAGGTTACGACCCGAGACTTGTACCCCTATATAAAGGACAGGAGGGAGACCGACCAAGGACACACCCAATCAAAATCACCAAATCCAAGCAAGATCGATATCTTGCTAGACCCCTGTACTCGCCGCACATACACAATCAATAACAGACAAGCAGGAGTAAGGGTTTTACCTCACTCGAGGGCCCCGAACCTGGGTAATTTCCACTTGTCAGCCGACGAATCTACCAACACTACACGTTCTCTACCTCATAAACTCTTACCCTAGGCTAGTAACCATGGGTATTTATGGGGACATCCCTCGTCAATTGGCGCCGTCTGTGGGAATAGGTGGTGTTGGATCTACGAATTTTTTGGTCCTAATTTCAAACGGCGATCCGCCGACTCCTTCAGAGAGGTACGCATCAGCAACAACAGATAGTATCCAGATCACAGGCGATCACTCACCAAGAGCAGCATCGCCAGCAAGAATCAAGTCATACTCACCTGAAGCTCAGGAGATCTACTCCAGTCTCAATTCAGGTTTTGATCTAACTATTGGGGAACATAACTTCTTTGTTGATCAGCTTGGTGTGCAGGATTTTGTCGAACAGATCACGACTCAGCCGCTTCAGAAGAGATCGGTTGAGACCACATCTGCAGCAGACAAGGAAGATACCCTGGCGCACACCGATCCGATCCCGCCGCCACAATCTCCAATAGATTCAATGACGTCCGCGGAATTCAACAAATTCATGGCGGATGAGTTCCCTGAAGAGGAGGAGCTGTCGACTACCTCAGTCGACGACATGATCATATCGACGGCTTCGGCTGGAAGCACTGGAGCGCCAACATCACAGATTGATCCGATCTCGTCCATAGAAGGATCCGTGTCCACAAGGGAATTCAATGAATTCATAAAGCAAAACGACATAGAAGAAGAAGTGCAGTCGACCATATCAACCCAACCGAAGATCATATGAATCGACGCTTTAGAAGAAAGCTTCCACCTACCCGAGTATGATGAGCCTATAGAAGACAGCATACGTCTAGCCGACTTCACTGACGCAGAGATCCAAGCTCCACATCATGTTGCCATCGACTACGATGCACATACGCAGCAACCAGAAGACGGCGAAAGCAGCAAAAGCATAGAACGGAATAGCAATGACGAAGCAGCATATGAAGAGCAATCAGACTACACATATCCTTACCACATACCCCACCAGGTCTACGTGGCAACAGCCGCAGAAACATCGGAAAACGCAGCCTAGCGACAACCAGTCAAGTATCCACGAACAGTCACTCTACCAGATGGTAGCACCACTTTGGACATCACGGCAGAGATGGCGGCAAAGGTAACGAAGGTCATTGAAGAAGGTATAATGATGCCTCTAGACGAGTTGTCAACATATAATTACTTCAACTGGCAAGAGTCGCAGCGCTTGAAACAATACAGAGCAACGCTCGAAGAGCGAAGAAGGCAAGCAAGCATCTCAAGTGCACGTAGACGGCAACTATCCATGAGTTCTACAGGGGCAACCGAGGCACGAAAAAGATCCAGATACGACAGAATCCCTGAACACGAAAGAGAAGATGTCACTCAAAATGTGAGCAACTCGTTGTTAATCGTCGACTCTGACGGTATAATCCAACCTAAAACAGCAGAGGGAGCTCTCATATCCAAAGGAGCATACCTCCAAGAAGGAAAGCCACCGGCAGGTGACCCGGCCGAGGCAAGATACCTGCAACAAATCAAGGCCCTAAAAATCGCAGCAAAAGAACTGGTCGATGGAGGAAGGAAAAGACGTAGCAGAAGCCGCTCGAGAGAGTGCTCCAGTCGTAGTCCTTAGCGAAGCAGCGGCAGGAATAGTTCAAGCCGTCATAAATCAAGAAGCCGATCAAGAAGCAGGTCCAGATTATCACGCGGTCGCGAATCACCTGACAATCGCAACTCAGGACCATGCGGAGCACAATGTTTCACTCGGCGGATTCAAGAAACAAAACTCCCGAAGAAGTTTGGACTACCAACCATGGCGAAATTCAATTAAAAGCAGGAACCCTCGGGATGGTTAGAAGATTACAAACTGACAGTCATATGCTAACGAGGAACAACGACAACGGCGTTGCAATACATATGCAGTTGATGTTTGAAGGCACAGCCTATGACTGGCTCAAATCTTTACCCGAAGGAGCCTATGATTCTTGGGATCCCTTCAAAGATGACTTCATAAAATATTTCGACCCTCTCTACGAAAGGTCAAAAACATTTGAAGAATTAAGAGCATGCCGGCAAAAGACGGACGAGAAACTTAGGTCTTACATCAGACGATGGGCCTCCATCAGGAACTCTGTGGGTGCAATATCAGAAGACAGAGCGATGGACGCCTTCACAAATGGGGTCTACAGAAACGACTTCAGAGAGCCACCCGGACAGATAAAACCAAAAAACATGGCGAAGCTCAGGAAGCTAGCAACCGAGTGGGCAGATGGCGAAGATGCAGTCCATAGCAAAGCCCCACACTCACCGCAACGACATCGTGACAGACGAGACAGCCGCGACCACAACGACAGCCGAGATCGACGGGATAGAGATGAAAAACGAAGAAGGCGCGACCATGATCACCGCGGCAAGGAAAAGGTCAAATTTGTCGCAGCCGGATTCTCGCATGATGACCGAAAATACGATGATCGAAAGCAAAGTGACCGGCAAAGTAGCCGGCAAGACGATCGCCGGGGCACACGAAGTGATAACTACAGACGAGATAGACCAGTCGAGAGACGTGATGACCGAGGTCACGACCAACGCGGAAGCTATAGAAGACAAGATTGGCAGAAGCGCGTAGAGCCAAGAGTCGAGAAATCATTTCAAGAAAAGATGGATGATGAATGCAGACTCCATATGTTCAAAGACCCGACGACTGGACGGTTAACATCACATCACACAATGGGAAGTTGTCGCGAATTCAGGCAAATGGCGATGGATTACATAAATCAGATAAAGAGAGAACAACCCCAAGCTATACCGGCGGCATACGTAGCACCTCCGCAAATCGTGGCAGCATTACCGCCTCCACCACAGCACGATGCGAATAACCAGATGACAGGTGTCATACATCACATACCGCACAACATGGACGTCCAATATCCACAGCCGAAAGGGCAAATGTACATGATACAGAAATGATGCACCTCTAACAGAAAGCAAAAGCGCCACACCAGAAACGTAGACATGGCAGTATTAGCTCCACCCCCAGTAACAGAATTTTTGCAAGGATCAGACATAACAATCGCTTCTGATCAGGAGGATCACCCGCCAGCCATCTATCGACCAAGACACGCTGCCCTAGCACTCGAAGGGCAGATTGGAGGATACACTATGACCAAAATATTAATGGACGGAGGCAGTGCCGTCAACATATTATTCACAGACACACTCCGGAGGATGAACAAGTCAGTCGAGAACCTCCCGAAATCTACAAACACCTTCCACGGAATTGTGCCGGGCAAAGCTGTGCATCCAGAAGGGAAAATCCAACTCGACGTCACGTTCGGGGATGCAACCTGAAGGGGTTACGGTGCAGAAAACAATAATTTTTCTAGCGTACGAAACCCTAACTAGACAGGATCTATCTATCTAGTACACGTGATAACGGTGGCGGAACGGGTTACATTACCTCCATGTAGACCGATAGCGGGGATTACGCTCCCGCACAAGCGTTGACGATGAAGTCGTACGTAGCCGACCTCGAGGTCGCGGAGAACTTGCCGCGATGACGAAGACGATGACGCCGGGGTGTCGACGATGATCTGCGTCGACGGGCGTCGGGCGGAAGAAGGCGGGGCGCCGGCGGCAGAGGGGGAGGTGGCGCGGCTGCTGCAGGGGCGAGACGACGTCGCCCAGGCTCCTAAAAAAGAGTTACCTCCGAGCACTGACAAACGGAGCTTAGCGACAACCCCTGGTCATTCAGATCCAGCTGAAATCGCAGGGGTAGATCTTATCTGGAATCCCGCAGGGCAACGGTGCCCGGCGGTATAGCTTAGGTGGAGAGAGGGGGCAAAACGGGCGGAGAAACAGCTCGGCCGGCCTGCAATACAATTAATTGTATTTTCCAATGAATTAATCCAGTTAATATGCCTTGCTATATAAAGGGGGGAGGGGGTGTGCAAACTCCCTAGCTCCCCCATGTGGGACTAAACAAAGGAGAAGGGGGGGGGGGGTTCGGCCCCCACATGGGCTGGCCGAACCAGCCATGGGGCCCACCCCCCCTGGTGGTGCGGCTCCCCCTCTTGGGCCCTCTTAGGGCCCATGTAGGTGGGAGCCCCTTTTTTCCTTTATTTAATTAATATTAAATTAATATAAAATATAATTAATTAATCATTAATATATTTAAATACTATTTAATATCCCGTGACTCCGAAAACTCTTTCGGACCACCCGAACAACTTTCGGACATTCCTGGAACCATTCCAGACCTCCCCGGAACTCCTTGCGGACCGTCGGAACTCTTTCCGGATCATTTCTCTCTCTCCAACAAATTCCTATAATATTCCAGAACCTATCTCCCGGTGTCGTTAAGACCTTAAGTTTGTTACGCTACGGTTCGAGAACACTCCAGACATGGTCGAGACACTCCGCTCACCAATGACCGTCAGGGATACATGGAAGTATATGACGACCCCTGTGCATTCTACGAATATCGTCGTTGAACCATAAATATGATATTCATTCCCTTTGTCTCTGCGATACTACCTAGTCCGAGATATGATCGTAGACACACCGATGTCTTTGTTGTATCTCGTTACCGACGAAGGTTATTAACTCGTCTGCGATATTACATCTCCATGACCTAGTCATAAGCTGCGCATCTATATAGATGCAATATCACCGAGTGGGCCCAGAGTATCTTTCCATTACAAGAATGAACAAATCCCGCTCTTGATCCTTACGTCTTGATGCTCTTTCGGAATACCCAAGATGGACACCGTTATTGTCATGCTATATAAGACACAACGTTTGATGTTCTCAAAGCACCCCTACGAAGCATCAATAAGTACGGTCTCACGGTCTAAGGAATAAGCTATCATATTCTTATCTATTGCAAATGACAAACATCGTAATACGATCTTATTGCAATACTTTGCGTATGTCCATCACCTTATTCAACTAACAAGATGACCCCATTGTCAACCGACGTCATTGTCCTTGATCGGGAATCTCGATCAACTGTTGCCCAATGGACTAGCTCATATAGAGGCTTACTAGGGACCTGGTTGTCTATGTATCACACGTGTATTAATAATTCCGATTAATACAGTTCTAGCATAATTCACAAACCTATTGTAAACTTATGAGATAATGCAATAAATACTACTTATTTATTTGCCTCTAGGGCATATCTCCTTCAGTCTCCCACTTGCCCTAGAGTACAAATAAACTAGCTGCATTCTACTTTATCAGAATCCCTTATCAAATAAGAATCATTTGATAATGCTTGCTTGTGGAAGAGTGTTACTGCACAATCCAAGATTGTACATGCTTTTGCGATTCACTCACATCAACTTGCTTGATATCACCATGTTGTTCAACAACATATATACAAATACCGTAACTAAGTGAGACTTCTGTTTCCCAGCGCTTACTCTGATTATACTAACCAGATAACTACCCTGAAAAACACACTCAGCCATAGAGAGCCCCTTGTAACAATTACAAACTCGCGATATCTACATACTTTCACACCAATGTAGAAAACTTGACATTCTAATGTCAATCCAACAACTAACACACCTCTACTTCCAGTAAATTCTAAATTTACTTTTATAGCTGCTCTTCTTCCAAAGAACATCGGTTATATTTCATCGAGCAGATAATATGGTTTCTGTATGATGTCTAATATTACATAATAGACCCACATGTCATACAACCATTACTTTCATGCATCATTACTCTTAATGATCAATTGGATTTCAAAGGACCATCCTTTTGATTCTATTCTGACTCCTCAGATATAATCCAAAACAACTCGACTAACTATTTAAAATTCCCGTTCTATTTCAAAATAGACACTAACTTTCAACTAATTTCACAACTTCATCCTATTCTATTGGTACAGTTTCACAATGTGTTAATTACACAAAATGAATTCGACTCCCACTCAAAACATGTTTCCACATATTTGAGAACACGAGCTCCCACTCAAAAACATGTTATCCACATATTTGAGTTCCTAAGCTCCCACTCAAAAATATGTTCTTTACATATTCCACCTGAGTAAACTAACATTGACTCCCACTTAAATCGACATTTTGGTCAAACCAAAATCATTGATCTATTATCAATTCGAGTCTAATACAAACTACAGTATTACATTAATACAAATCCCTCAGACTTCAAGCATGTCTACACAAATGTAGTCAACAAATTTGATCTTGTCCAAGACACATTTCTTGACAAGACATGCCACCGCGTCTTTCTTATAGTCACATTTCTCATATAACACTTTATATGACGATTAAACAATCTTATTCCTCTAATAAGAATTGCAGCAACAATTACTCTCTTAATCCTTTCTAATGCAACTTGGATTTCCAGGCTCAAAAAGCCTTTGTTCGTACTCTGATATTTTCTCAACTTTCTTTGTATTTATATAGTGCACCTTGATCTGTCAACAAGATCTGAAACACTTAATACAGTGCTGTGACTTGACAGCAATATTAAATATAACAGCACTTTATTTAGAAGTTTCTTTCATGAAAATTTTATGATCTTTATAAAGAGGATTGCAAGCAGAAAACAATTTTCTAGTCTCCCTCACTCTTAATCACCAAATTTTCATTAGCAGACATATACTCTTTGGAACACCTTCCAACATAGGTCTGACACCTTATTTCAAGCTTCTAATTCCAATCCATGAACCATAATTCGAAAAATCATCTTTTCCTCGGAATTATATAGACAACAAACTGAGCTTTGTTTCTACTTGGTTTTGGAATACACTCCCATTCAATGCGAGTATCCTACAAAGAACTATTCATGTATATTCCGAATTATCGCATAATCATATACATGTCGACACTTCTGTCGATCCTACGAATTCTCGTTGAGAAAAATATCTATTTTCTAAAGTGGACATCGACTATAATGTTCCGGACATATTAGGAGATTCTAAGACAGATTCTGACAGACCACACTTTATTTAAAATAGAGCATGATTATAATTCCCCACATATCACCATATATGACATTATAATATTGTGAAACGAATTTCCACAAGTCTTTTGTGTTGAGACCATAATACAAAAATATTGTCCTTTGATCGAATTTTGTGAATACAATATTCACTAATCTTTCTTCTGAAAAACCCCATTTGATCTATTATCAAATTAATTTCAGACTCCATAATTTATCGGGCAAATACTCCTATTTACCAAAATCATGGAAGAATTTGGATCATGCAATAACACCATTGATTAATCATTAAAAATGACTCTCAATCAATTTCCTCTAGTATTGCAACTTCAATACTGCATTTCAAACTTAATCAATTTTGGCACTCGAAATACTTAAATGGACCAAAATTATCCATTACTTCTTTCATTGCCTTTATGACTAAATTCGATGGTGTTTGTTCTTCGGACACATAATTTTATCATTCCCGCTATTATAAATGTATATCATACGCATAATGTAATTGAGATGTGATGCAAATTACTCATAACATGAAACAACTGCTTTGTTTCATAACATAAAACAACTGATTTATTCTATATGAATAATTATGTCTTGCAACATTCAAGACACCAAACTAGATCACACTCTCACTATTACAAAATGTCTTATCAAGAAACTATTGATGATAACTAACATGATATCTCGAGGGCGTGAGCACTACTGGCCATGAACTTGCCATCACTTGTGCACTGTCACGTCACCCTTCGCTGCATACTTGTGCTAATCAGGTACTGTTTCATAAACAGAACAAGTATTAAATACTTTTCACCAAGTATGAGAAAAATACATTTATATCTTCGTATATCAAATATACCCGTAGCGTCGAAGAACTCTTCTTCGATGGAATCAACTTTTAGAGATTTGAACTTGTTCAAAAATGTGAAGAAGCTCATCAAGTCTCTATAGCATGTTCACGCACATGCTATTCACAGCTAGGAGGTAAAGCACAATCTCTATTGCACTGGAGTTCGCTATCTGAAAATCGTAGATATTCGTAAGCCTGAAGTAGATGTCACACAACTTAATTCATCTTTGAAGTGACCTCTGATCGCATCAATCACGACATATGGCTCCATGTGTTGAAACAACTTTCAACTCAGGTGCTAGGCATACGCTCATGACGACCTTCACTTCCATGAAAATATCATGATGCTTACGGAACTCATCATATTGCTCCTTGCTATTAGAATCATCTGGTCTAACTCCTAACTAATGTTTCAGGACATATAGGATGTTTGTTGTGTTTGGAGAATGTTTCTAAAACCAATGTACCAGCTGATGAAGTTGGACCCGTCGGCTTCTAAGGTAGAATCCGAGCTCTTCAGGAAGGAACCGAAGAGGTAAGATATAAGTTTATAATATATAGGTGAGTTTTAGTTCCATAATCTCATTATCAAAAACACACCACACCAAGATTATTATCCCTAAAAATAATAATGGCGATTACACGACCCTCATCCACCACACTACCCCCGATCATCACGGCCGGCAGCACAACTTCAAAGGTGGACATAACATGTCGATCACAACAACTCTGTGACTCGTGCTCGATCTTTCGATCTTCCCATATTTCTGGATATGCTAGGCTCGCCAATCAAACCTCGAAGACCCTGCGCGTGCAACATGGCTTACACCCACTGTATGCGAACGACGAGATGTGTGACACCCGATCATCACGGCCTGCCTCATAACGTAGACCTTTCTTGGTGGTGCGCAACGAGGGAGAACACAATTTTGGTATTTGTTAGGGATCATCCTATTTATGATGCTACCGTTGTATATCTAGCATATAAGCAAACAATAGGATGCACACACAACAGCACACAATAATGATGCAATGAAGTGCGATGTGACATGGTCGATGCGCCTGGACCTTCATGGCGCCATGTGCCTGGCCCCCGGCGCCCCGACATGGCTCCGAGTCTACAGAGCCCTCCATTGCCTCCGACAGTACGAGTAATATCAAAACTTACCGTAACCATGTCACATAAAATAACGCCTCTGCAAAACAAAGTTAGACGCCTCTAGTTTTATTTAGTTTTGCAAGTTTTACGTGGCATATAGGCTTATTCGTAAGAGAATCGCTTCCCTACCTACGAACTTTGTACCACAACGTCGATCGTATAATTGCATGTTTAAGCATCCCTTTCGGGCCCTCCATTGAAAATGCTTTGCCGACTAGAGAGAGAGAGACAGACACCCGCCAGCCACAGATACGGTGCAAGCCGTATGTCAGTAGTGGAACCAGTCTCGCGTAAGCGTACGCGTAAAGTCGGACCGGGCCGCTTCATCAACTCAATACCGAAGGCATCGCAAGTGCACGCTAGAGGGTAGCAAATATAAGAAAGACGCCCTCATTCAACATGAGTTCTAACCGTACCAGCAGTACTACGCATAGATCGGCTCTGATACCACTGAAGGGGTTACGGTGCAGAAAACAATAATTTTTCTAGCGTACGAAACCCTAACTAGCCAGGATCTATCTATCTAGTACATGTGATAACGGTGGCGGAATGGGTTACATTACCTCCATGTAGACCGATAGCGGGGATTACGCTCCCGCACAAGCGTTGACGATGAAGTCGTACGTAGCCGACCTCGAGGTCGCGGAGAACTTGCCGCGATGACGAAGACGATGACGCCGGGGTGTCGACGATGATCTGCGTCGACGGGCGTCGGGCGGAAGAAGGCGGGGCGCCGGCGGCAGAGGGGGAGGTGGCGCGGCGGCTGCAGGGGCGAGACGACGTCGCCCAGGCTCCTCAAAAAGAGTTACCTCCGAGCACTCACAAACATACGGAGCTTAGCGACAACCCCCGGTCATTTAGATCCAGCTGAAATCGCAGGAGTAGATCTTATCTGGAATCCCGCAGGGCAACGATGCCCGGCGGTATAGCTTAGGTGGAGAGAGGGGGAAAAACGGGCGGAGAAACAGCTCGGCCGGCCTGCAATACAATGAATTGTATTTTCCAATGAATTAATCCAATTAATATGCCTTGCTATATAAAGGGGGGAGGGGGTGTGCAAACTCCCTAACTCCCCCATGTGGGACTAAACAAAGGAGAAGGGGGGGGGTTCGGTCCCCACATGGGCTGGCCGAACCAGCCATGGGGCCCACCCCCCCTTGGTGGTGCGGCTCCCCCTCTTGGACCCTCTTAGGGCCCATGTAGGTGGGAGCCCCTTTTTTTCCTTTATTTAATTAATATTAAATTAATATAAAATATAATTAATTAATCATTAATATATTTAAATACTATTTAATATCCCGTGACTCCGAAAACTCTTTCGGACCACCCGAACAACTTTCGGACATTCCTGGAACCATTCTAGACCTCCCCGGAACTCCTTCCGGACCACCGGAACTCTTTCCGGATCATTTCTCTCTCTACAACAAATTCCTATAATATTCCAGAACCTATCTCCCGGTGTCGTTAAGACCTTAAGTTTGTTACGCTACGGTTCGAGAACACTCCAGACATGGTCGAGACACTCCGCTCACCAATGACCGTCAGGGATACCTGGAAGTATATGACGACCCCTGTGCATTCTACGAATATCGTCGTTGAACCATAAATATGATATTCATTCCCTTTGTCTCTGCGATACTACCTAGTCCGAGATATGATCGTAGACACACCGATGTCTTTGTTGTACCTCGTTACCGACGAAGGTTATTAACTCGTCTGCGATATTACATCTCCATGACCTAGTCATAAGCTGCGCAGCTATATAGATGCAATATCATCGAGTGGGCCCAGAGTATCTTTCCATTACAAGAATGAACAAATCCCGCTCTTGATCCTTACGTCTTGATGCTCTTTCGGAATACCCAAGATGGACACCGTTATTGTCATGCTATATAAGACACAACGTTTGATGTTCTCAAAGCACCCCTACGAAGCATCAATAAGTACGGTCTCACGGTCTAAGGAATAAGCTATCATATTCTTATCTATTACAAATGACAAACATCGTAATACGATCTTATTGCAATACTTTGCGTATGTCCATCACCTTATTCAACTAATAAGATGACCCCATTGTCAACCGACGTCATTGTCCTTGATCGGGAATCTCGATCAACTGTTGCCCAATGGACTAGCTCATATAGAGGCTTACTAGGGACATGGTTGTCTATGTATCACACGTGTATTAATAATTCCGATTAATACAGTTCTAGCATAATACACAAACCTATTATAAACTTATGAGATAATGCAATAAATACTACTTATTTATTTGCCTCTAGGGCATATCTCCTTCACAACCCACTTCAAAAGCGAGCTCATCGACTTCGACGTCGTACCCCACTACGCATACCTCAAACTCAAAATGCCAGGTCCAAAAGGAGTCATCACAGTCAATGGAAATTTCCAAAAGTCAGACGACTGCGACAGAGACTTTTGTAGGATCTCAGAGACATACGGAGTCGAAGAAACCTTAGACAAGGCACGAGACGGAAGAGAAGTAGCAACAGAGCCAGAAAGCAAGAAAAGAGCAACTGTAGCTGCGGTACATGAAATAAACGCCATATGGACGGTCGAACTCGCAGGAGAAAAAGAAAGCGCACAAGACAAACGATGGACAATATACTTCGATGGGACCAAAAACGGCAGAGGCACAGGCGCAGGTATGATACTCATAAACCCCAAAAAGGAGAGAATACGGTATGTATTGCCGATAAACTTCCCGGCACCATCTAAAGTCGAAATCGACTACGAAGGCCTGTTCCAATGCATGTGACTAGCAAAAGGTTCAGGGGCACAAAACATCATCATCCGAGGGAGCTCGTGTACAATCACCCAAAACGTGGCAGGTGCAAGCAGAATGAATGTGTACAAGCTGGCTAGATATCAAGATTACTTCAATATGTGGCAAAAAAGATTTCACAGTTCTGAGCTACATCATATAACACACACGCGCAATAAACAAGCCAACAAGCTAGCCAACATCAGAGTGGCAAAGGCTTAGGTGGCGCCAGGCGTCCTCTTCAAGCACATAAACCACAGGTCAATCAGAAGGTGGCATCCACAGGTCACTCGAGAAATAAAAACTTCCAGGCAAAAACCAGACCAAGAGGATCTCCCAAGCAAAAAAAAACAAGCTACGACTGATCAGTCGCGGTCAAGCACAAGTAGATTGACAAACTCAAGGCACGTAACTACAATCTTCAGTCAAGGAGCGCCAAACTGTGTCATCATACGTGATAATGGTAAAATGAGAAAGCAAGACGTGGCGGAGGCAATACCACTCGAAGCTTTTACTGCTACGCACATCACACTACCAGGGAAAGACCCGTCCCGCGGGGAACAGCTAGTACTATGACTGCAAAAACCAAAGAGGTCATACGAAAGGAGATATAAGCTACAAATGCCACATCATCAAGAGGGAGCACACAGCTTGGAGAATAAGGCCAATTAGGGTCGACTCCACGTAGCAAAAAAATATCCAGTCGATGTAGAAAAAGACTAATGTATCAAAAGGCCAGCAGGTTCCAGACGCGATCTTTTTCTTACCAAGGTACCTAAGGGGACTGGATGGTTTTTAGTGAGGCGGCTTGCTGGTCAACATTTATAGAGAAATGAGATTATACATATCTTTCCTGCATTTTTTTAAAAGGCAAAAAGCAGTCACTCGATATGCACGAGGGATGCACATAAATCACAAAGAAAAAAGCAGCCACTCGACGTGCTCGTGGGTTGTACATATGTCAGGGACCACCCCCGGGTAGGGTAAAGGCCCGGGTAAGTCGGCCCCAATGGATGTCAGATTACCCCTTTTGCTAGCGTCAAAAGCCACTTGACCCTTCGAGTTACAGTAAGTTGGCCATTGGGGCAGAGCAAAAGGTGGCCTTTGGGATGCCATTGGAACTACCCTTTGGAGAAGGCAAGAGGCAGGGATAGGCACTATAAATAGACCCCCAGCCCTTCACTATCACTCAGGCAGCAACAGGGAATTCTCGTAAGCACCAACTTCTCGAAGATGTCTTCGGTGGTATAAGCAAAGACATATTCGAGCGGCTGGGCCTAGGGCTATTCTTTGGAAGTATATCGGATTTACAGGAAGACAAAAGCAAGTACAGGGAGTTCTCTTGAGAACCAGTTTCTCGAAGATGTCTTCGGGAGCAACCCTAAGACATCTTCGAGGAACTGGCCCCAGGATTGCTCTCTAAGAGACCCTCGGGAGCCACGCACAAAGCAGCCACTTGACGTCCTCAGGGGTTGCACATAAAACAAACACTCGTTGTACTCGGAGCAACGCATAAAGCAGCCACTCGACGTGCTCGGGGGCTGCGTATAAAGCAACTACTCGACACGCTCGGGGGCTGCGCACAAAGCAAACACTCGACGTGTTCGGGAGCTGCGTATAAAGCAACCACTCGACACGCTCGGGGGTTGCCGACAAAGCAAACACTCGACGTGTTCGGGAGCTGTGCATAAAGACAACCACTCGACGTGCTCAGGAACTGCGCATAAAGCAAACACTCGACGTGCTCGAGGGTTGCGCATGTATCAAAAGACAAAAACACAAACATACTCAAATACACTTGAGAACATCCAGAGCACGCGGGCAAAGGATCCTTAAAGGCATAGCAACAAAACCCCACTTGCTTTACTTGGGGGCTGGATCTCTGTATTTCATTTATAGTACAACACCTACACACACATAACCTAAGCATCTTCATCCTTCAGCGGCAGAATGGAGTCGATCAGTTGCTTCCGCGGTCGGCTTATCAACTTCTCAGCGGGGGCAAGAGTTTGCTCCATATCTTCGCTCGACAGTCAAATCTCCGACCGGGATGAGGAAGAAGAAGGATGCAAAGAATCTTGGCGCTTCATATAGGCGAATGCAGCATTGGCTCCAAGCACAACCCGTCGGGTCACAGCCTCTCGGATAGGCTCCTGAGAGCGAAACAGGTCGACTAGAGCGTGTATGCCTCGAGGCTGTGGCCCTTCAGAAAACAAAAGGTGATTTGCACGCGCAAGTGCCGCCCGATAGCGCTCCAGCAGAATAGCGCCACGCCACACTCGATCCTTCAAAATGGCAAAATTTGGGCATGATACGAATCAAGCCAGAAATGTTGAGGACCGGTTACGGCCATCTGAGTAGCATTCGCCAGACGTTCAGCCACATGAACGGCCTCGACACGAGAGTCATCAACAAAAACTACAGATAGAGCAAGATGGTAAGACACTAGATGCAGCTCACACACACTCAAGAAACAAAGCCAAAGCAAATACCTTCAAGTTGCCTGTTCGAATCTTCCATCTCATAGAGAACATATTTTTCCCTCTGAGTGGAAAGAGAAGTCCTTCCTCGAAGAATTTCCATATCAGTCTGGGCCGTCTTGAGCTGCTGCTCCAGTTTCACAACCCTTTTCTTGGCATACTCAGGCACGCGGGTGTCATTTGTTAGCTGTGCAGTCGAGCGCCACTCCCATCCCGCTCGGGCATCTCCCGGAGTGGTCGAGCAGTTCGACTGAGACACAATCGTAAACACTTCAGGTGAAGAAGCAAAAAATAAAGAAAAAGGAGACACAAGGCAAGCATGTAAGGATCAACAAAAGATATATATTCCAAAATATCAACATTAAGGTGGCATAATGTACATCACAGATTATAGCACAAAGCAAAAGAACTAAAACTAAGGCTGCCTAAGACTAGGCAGCAGACTCAGACCCATCCTTGCGTGCAGCATCAATAGCTACCGTGCGGCGCTCCATAGTCGCAATGCTAGACTTGGCAAGGCTAGAAGCGCGGGCGCTGAACTTCCCAAGAAACGAAGGCCTCCCATCTGACTTCTTTGAAAAGTCAGACAGGAGAGACTCAAACTCAGCATCCGCGCCCTGACTAAGAAGAAGCTTGAAGGTGGAGTCTGAGCCGCGTACCATCAGCTCCCGAGCATAAGACTTCAGGGTCTTTGACTTAGGTCCCAGCCGCGCAGCAAATCCCGCAATGGTGGACGGGACCTCGGCTGCGGGCAGCACTTCTTTAAATATAGCGCCAAGAGTCTGAAGGGACGTCTCCAGAGACTTCTTGGCATGCTTCACAGTCGTACCCACCTGGTCGATGGTTTGGTCAAGTGACAAAACATCACTCGCCGCGCCAACAGAGCTGGAAGAAGGGTCTACACAGCAAGAGAAAATATATATCGAATATCCAGAAAATAGGCACAACAACAAATCCACACACCGAAATCGTTACTTCTCACCAGCAAGAGAGTGAGAATAGCCGAGCAGTCGCCTAGCCCGCTCTCCCTCAGAAGCTCGAAGATCGTCTAACTCTTCCTGGGCAGTCGATTGCTGGGAGAGGGTCTTCTCCATATCAGCCAGTCGGGATTTCAAAAAAAAATTCTCCTCTGAAATAAAAGAGAGAAAGCAGTCCAGTCACATAAGGAAAGAAAGGCAGCCGTATATAGAGCAAAGGAAGAAGCTTACGGCTGAGCTGATCCAGATGGGAGCAAAGAGCAACTCGCTCATCTTCCGAGTGCGCAAGAGCCTCGTCAAAATAAACAAGGCCACTTGCGGCCGGCTACAATCATAACGCATGCGTCAAACACACATGCCAAAGAAAAAGACACCATGTCGACAGAGGAAAGAAGGTTTACATGATTTAGCCAGGAGGGCAGCGAAGAAGTCGAAGGTGCAACAGTTGAAGCAGCCATGATAGGCGTTGCGACCATCGATGTAAGAGCAGCAGGCGGTGAAGGAGCAACTACTGCCTCCGCGGCTGGAGAGGAGGTGGCAGTCGTGGCGTGGGCAGCTAAAGGACTAATGCCCCGATCATCGCTAAAAATGCAAAGAAAAGGAAGTCAAAAATTAAAAGCATAGCAAAAAACAAAAGAGGGTGAACACATTCACACAACAAAAGAGTTACCTTCGCTCATCTTCTTTGGAAGTGAGATCGAGGTCGAAACGAGGCCCGCCAAAGCTAGAGTGGCCGGAAGAAGGCGGAGGCGAGCGTTGAGCCAAGGGTGGCACGTCCCGCACAGGTGAAGAAGCCCCAGAGTCCGCGGCCTCCTCGCCTTCACCTGAGTGCACCTGGCGGAGACGCTTAGGGACGGGTTCATCAGTCGCCTTGGTGTTCGGTAGCTCTACACCTTTTCCATCAACTTCGGACTTCTCCGAAGAAGAGGATTCAGCACCAGGCAGAGAGTCTGTCGATTTCTCTCGCTCCTTCAGCACAGCTGTCTCCTCAACATGACCAGCTTCGGGAGGGGAGCGAGCGAAGACTTTGTCGAATGCCCCTACATAGAGCAAAGCAAAAAAACACAATCAAGATGAAGTGAGAAGACGATGACAAAAGTTCAGCCGACAACAATGGAGCAAGTAACTTACTTCGGGAAGGGGATTCTCCGAGCTGAAAGGAGCTATCTTGAAGTCATAGTTGATGGTGTCCTCAACTTTGTAGCAAGTCACCGACTTCACGAGTGTGCCAAGCTCGTTCACTGACAGCTCCACAGCACTGATCCTGGTGGGGTCGGATACACCCACCTACGCCCACATCGGGTGCGCGCGCTGCTGAATAGGACACACCCGAGCCTTCAGAAATGTATAGATCAACTGAACACCGGAAACGCCGGTGTTCAGCAATCCAGCGACACTCTCCAGCAGCGGGGAAGCCTCGAGCTCTTCGGCTGGAGAGAGGGAATGCTCCCAGCCCTTCGTCTTCTCAGCGATGTTGGTCGAGAAAGCGGGGCGGACGTCTTGACCCAGTTGGACGTAGAACCATTTGGCCCTCCATCCCTGAGCGGACTCGACTGCCTTCAAAGTGAAGTACTTGCAGCCGGCCTTGACTTGGAACCCGACGCCTCCGACTGGGTTGACACGGCCGTGGCGAGCCATGGGGCGCACTAGGAAGATCGACTTCCATGATGGCAAGCTAGGGATATCCCCAAGAAGCATTCGCACATTACCATAAAGCAAGCAATGTGCAAAACTCCATTGGGGACCAGATCATGGATCTGTATCCCGTAATCAAAAAGGAGGCCGCACACGAAGTCATGCAACAGAAGAGGAACTCGGCAAAACTTACCCGTTCTCCGAGAAGAGGCGCGGGGAAGTTGTCCTTGCCAGGAGTCCGAACGGTGAGCTCTGATGACGGAGGCAGAAGACCCTTCTTGCGGAAAACCGCCAGCCGTTTTTCCATCACGACGGACAAAGTCTAGCCGCCCGACTCCTTCTTCAGAGCGGCAGGGACGGTGGTGGTAGTCGCTTCCTTCCTCTTCTTGCTTGCGGCAGTAGAGGACGCCCAGCTCTTCTTTGGAGCCATGGTAGGCTATGGGAATGCAAGAGCGAGGAGGGCGCGAAAACGTAGGAAATCGCAAAAACAGAGCGACGGCGGGCGCGAGAAGGAAGATGAAACAGAGGAAGGCAAGAGGCAAATGGCAGGGTAAAAAAATCATAACGGAGAAACCCGCACTTATGGTAAAAACCAAAGGCTCATCACGGACGTCCAAACAAAAACACGGCGATATGTGGCACAATCGGAGGGGAACCGTGATAGACCACGCCGCCCACTACGCGCGCATAACGAGGAGACCATCATCATGTTTGCGGAAGCCTCGCCACGTTAGGTCAAATCAGAACTGAACCGGTGTCCACAATGGTCAAAGAGAGGGGCCCACTGTGCGACGTCCCATCAGAGTGTTATTCGCACGCCAAGGATGTCAAGCATGACATCATTCCAGACAAATAAAAAACGGGCATTATGCCGCGACTGACAAAAGGGAAAAGCTCCTTACAAACTCAAAAACAAAATGTCAAGAATGAAAAATAGTCGAGTGGGAAACTCCCACCAGGAGAAGGTAAAAAATAATTCGACTAGCAAAAGCATAAAATTGAGATTATCCTCTACTGCAAGCAATAAAGCACAATATCTGGGGCTACTCCCATCGGGAGGACTGTCGAGCACCCGATAGAATCAAAAGACATTCGAAACATAAAAATGTCCCGAGCGAAAATCAGTCGATAGAGTACCTCGGATGCTGTATACGATAAATACAAAAGTAAGACCCATCGATCAGTCAAAAGGGCCGAGGATCACTCCAACAGTGTTAAAATCCTAGACATTTCCGTGTCAACAGATACGATGAAAATCCTGGCGGACGCGCTGGGTAGCAAATTAAAACTACACAACAATATGAGTAAGACCATCGACTGGCCTAAGGTGTGTATGTCCAGTATGTTCCGGGTTCGAGCCCATGGACTCGAAACCCGACTGAAGGCTAGTAAGGTTTTGTCCAAGCGCAGTTAACTGGTTTCGACTGGGTCGAATAAACCCAGGCCTACTTAGTCGAAATCCTTTGTCAAAATTCATGAGTTCAAAAGACTAAAACGTCATATCAAAAGCATGAAACATGAGACGTGCACTATGTAGTGAGTCCATTACTTATTCTTTGAATTAGCCACGCACTCGGGGGCTAATGACAAGGTTATACCAAACGGGTACCCCTTCGTGTGGGTACCTGGTGCACGTAATGACAAAAGCCCAATTGTCAATAGGCTGAAGAAGCCCAACAAACAAAGCCCAGGTCGAAGACATATACCATAGATAGCATAGTCGGTAGTACTTTCCATGTATGTAGTCCTAGTCGCTTACGACCCGAGACCTGTACCCCTATATAAAGGACAGGAGGGAGACCGAGCAAGGACACACCCAAACAGAATCACCAAATCCTAGCAAGATCGATATCTTGCTAGACCCATGTACTCGCCGCACATACACAATCAATAACAGACAAGTAGGAGTAAGGGTTTTACCTCACTCGAGGGCCCCGAACCTGGGTAATTCCCGCTTGTCAGCCGACGAATCTACCAACACCACACGTTCTCTACCTCATAAACTCTTAACCTAGGCTAGTAACCATGGGTATTGATGGGGGCATCCCTCGTCACCACCCTTTACAAAGTTAATGACGAACAGATGTAGCATGCAAGTCATGGGTTACTAAATTAGTATGGAAGATAACAAACCCAACTATTATTTCCTCATGAGCTAGTGAAAATTGACACAAATAAGGGATAATTTTAAATAAAGATAGCACAAGATGTATTTACTTGGAGTGGCGCAAAATACCACATAGTAGGTAGATATGGTGGACACAGATGGCAAGGGTTTTGGTTCAAGGTTTGGATGTATGAGAAGCATTCCTTCTCGATATAGGTCTTTGACTAGCAAGGTTGGGTAGCAAGCATAAGAGTTGAAGGATACAAACAAACATACATGTAGTAAAAGACAATCATGCAATTCTTACTTGAAAGCACACACAATTTAAAGTTGTGAATACTAAGCATGTCATCGACAAGTGAGAAAGATTTACTTTATGTTCTGAAAGGGATTACCAATACTAAATGACAAGATCAATCATACATGATAACAGTTGCAACCTAAAATAAAGTGTGTAGAAAATAAATGATAACACTTCTCATTAATATTTCATAACGGAAACTCACACCAAGGGATATAGATAACCAACTAAAAGAGAGATACTTCCACACTACAAACCATCATATAACATAACTTCCCTACTCATGATATGACACTACTAAAAAGTAAAGGATGAAAGATAATGGTGATACCACGGCACTCCCCCCAAGCTTGGAACAAGCTAAGGGAGATGCCAATACCGATGATGAATTACTCCTTCGGTGGTGATGGTGGAACGACTCGAAGTGGAGTAAGGTAACGCTCCAACATCTTGCGGAGCCTGTTATTCTCTTCTTGAAGTATATCCACCTCCCTCCTAAGGACACATTACTGCTCGCAAAACTGATCCGTGACTCGAAGAGCTTCAGCTGCTTCTGTAAAAGAGCTAAGATCCAGAACAGGTGGTATTGCTCCCTGCATGTTATGAGAAAAAGAACGTTGGGTGTTAATTGATCCCACGAAGATGGGCTTACTGGTTGATACATCTCCAACGTATCCATAATTTCTTGTGTTCCATGCTATGTTATATCATGTTATTACATGTTTTATATGCATTTTATATAGTTTTATGCATTTTCTAGGACTAACCTATTAACAAGATGCCACAGTGCCAGTTCCCTGTTTTCTGCTGTTTTTGGTTTCAGAAAGGTCTTAAGGAAATATCCGCCAAATTGGAAACGAGCCAACCAGGATTTATTTTTGGAATATTTGTGTCCAGGAAAACCGAAGACGAGACGAAGAGGGGCCGCGAGGCGCCCTCATCGCCTGGTGGCACGGCACACATGCCTACCGCGCCAGTAGGTGAGGAGGAACCCTCGGGTGCCCACCGACCTATGTCTTTCACCTACAAATACCCCCTTGACCTAAAAAGAGAGTACGGTTGAACACTTTTTCCTCCACGGGTCCCGAGCCGCTGCCGTCGTCAACACCACTTCGTGAGAGATCAGAACTGCTCCCTGGTACCCTGCCGGGAGGGGGAATCGTCTCTGGAGGCCTGTACGTCGCCATGACCGCATCCGGACTGATGCGTGAGTATTCTACCTTGGACTACGGGTCCATAGCAGTAGCTAGATGGTTGTCTTCTCCTCTTGTGCTATCATGTTTAGATCTTGTGTGCTGCCTATCATGATCAAGATCATCTTTATGTAATTCTCCATGTTGTGTTTGCTAGGATCAGATGAATATTGAGTACTGAAGTTATTGCTTCATAATATATCATGTGTGTGCTATTTAATGATCTTGCATGCTCTCCGTTACTTGTGTATGCTCTGGCCAAGTAGATGCTCGTAACTCCAAGAGGGGGTATTTATGCTCGATAGTAGGTTCATGTCTCTATTTAATCTAGGGCGGTGACAGAAAGCTCAAAGGTTGTAGATGTGATGTTGCTACTAGGGATAAAACAATAGTACTTTGTCTAAGGATGATGTTACTTACTTACTTTACACACTTTGCTTAAGGTGATAATCTGTTGCATGCAACTTAATACTGAAAGGGGTGTGGACGCTAACCGGAAGGTGGATTATTAGTCATAGATGCGGTCTATGTATATTGTTGTAATGCCCGAATGAATCTCACACTAGACACCATATCATTAGTATATGTATTGGGTTGCTCATCATTATTCTGTCAATTGTCTAGCTGTAATTTGTTTAACACGCATGGATGAATGTTATTATTATTTATGGAGAGACACCACTAGTGAACTGTGGACCCCGGTCCTTCTCATTAATGTGATAAAACCACAACTGCAAACCTGTTACTTTCTGCAAACATACATCTTTCTTCCACACATACGTTTAATCCTTTGTTACAGCAAGCCGGTGGGATTGACAACCTCACCGTTAAGTTGGGCAAAGTATCTTGATTGTTTGTGTGCAGGCTCCACGTTCGTTGATGACGCTGGTATTGCGCCGTGCCAACGTCTCCACCAACAACCTCGAAGGAATCATTCATTTCCTACTGGTTCGATAACCTTGGTTTCATACTGAGGGAAACTTGTTGCTGCACTACTTCAAACCTTCCTCTTGGGGTCTCCCAACAACACACCCACCGTCTGCATCACTGGTTTCTGTCCTTGCGCGATCCTTCTTTGCCGCTTGCATCTTCTTCACCTCCATCATGACGCTTTCGTCCATGTCCTTGCGCCTAGCCTTCACCTTCTCATTGTCCGCACATCCAACAAAAGACCCCTGATCAAGATCTTGAAGGAGTTCACGCTGGCGACGAAGCGCGTAGTCTTCGGAGCAAGATCCCTGAGACGACATCTGGACAGAAACAACTTGAAACAAGAACACGTCAAAAACACGATATACAGACCTCTAGGGCTCCGGGTGAATATATAGCAATAATTTACGAAATAAAAGGAAGGCAACAGGGCGAAACCAAGTAGGAGAGGAGCTCCGAGGCCTCCTCAACATCTGCTCGCGTGGCCAGGACAGGGCCCGCGCCACGAGGTGGTGAGGTCGCCTCGGACTTCATGTCCTGTTCGTATTCGTCTCATATTTTTCCATATTTTCCAAAAATAAATATCAGATATCCAAAATTTAAATTCGCGAACTTTTTCTTACCGAAGTTATACCTTTTCGAAATCAGGTTCTGCGAACTAAGAAATATTTTCCTTAATGTAATTTTCAGGAGTAATTGCTTAAATAATATCAACATATTCATTATAAGAATCTCCAGAAATATAATGCTTGAGTCTTTGTCTATTTACGACTTATGTAGAGTCATCCTTGAGCGAAGCAATTTTGATCGCACCCGAACGAAACACCTCCACAATAACATATGGGCCTTCCCACTTGGAGAGTAATTTTCCTGCAAAGAATCTAAGACGAGAGCTATAAAATAGAACTTTCTCACCAACATGAAACTCTCTCTTAAGGATTCCTTATCATGCCATCTTTTAACTTTTTCTTTAAAGGGTTTAGCATTTTCATAAGCTTCACTTCTCCATTCATCTAGAGAACTAAAATTAGGTAACCTTTTCTCACTAGCAAGTTTAAAATCTCTGTTTAATTCTTTCACTGCCCAATAAGCTTTGTGTTCTAATTCTAAAGGCAAGTGACATGCTTTTCCATAAACCATTTTATAAAGAGACATACCCATGGGATTTTTATAAGCAGTTCTATAAGCCCACAATGCATCATTTAATTTACTAGCCCAATTCTTCCTCGTTCTATTAACAATCTTTTGCAAGATAGATTTAATTTCTCTATTTGATAGTTCTACTTGCCCACTAGTTTGAGGATGATAAGCTGAAGCAATTATATGATTACCACCATATTTAGCCCGAACTTTTCTAAAACCACCATGAATAAAATGAGAACCTCGATCAGTCATAAGATATCTAGGAACACCAAACCTAGGGAAAATAATATCTTGAAGCATTTTTAATGATGTTTCACCATCAGCACTTTTAGTAGGAATAGCTTCTACCCATTTAGTAACATAATCAATAGAAACAAGTATATGTGTATTACCATCTGAAGAAGTGAAAGAACCCATAAAGTCAAATCCCCAACAATCAAACGGTTCAATAACATGAGAATAATTCATAGGCATTTCATACGTCTAGAGATATTACCAACTCTTTGACATTCATCACAAGATAAAATAAACTTTCTTGTATCTTTAAAGAGAGTAGGCCAATAAAAACCTGATTGTAAAACCTTTTGTGCGGTTCTATCTCCACCGTGATGTCTTACATAAGCGCTATTATGGCACTTTCTCAATATCTCTATTTGTTCATACTCCGGAACACATCTTTGCATAATACCATCAACTCCTTCTTTATACAAGTGTGGGTCATCCCAGAAATAATGCCTCAAATCATAAAAGAATTTTCTTCTTTGTTGGCTGAAAAGGTTGGAGGCAAATACTTTGAAACAATAAAGTTAGTATAATCTGCATACCTAGGACTATCTCGTGAACTCACCCTTATTGCAGCCAATTGCTTATTTGAAAAACTATCATTAACACGTATAGGATCATAAGCAATGTTTTCCAATCTAGAAAAATTCTCAACAACAAGATTATCAGCACCTTTCCTATCTACAATGTGTAAGTCGGATTCTTGCAAAAGTAATACCCATCTAATAAGCCTAGGCTTTGCATCTTTCTTTTCCATAAGGTATCAAATTGCAGCATGATCAGTATGAATAATAACTTTAGAATCAACAATGTATTGTCTAAATTTATCACAAGCAAAGACAACCGCTAGAAATTATTTTTCAGTTGTAGCATAATTCTTTTGAGGAGAATCAAGAGTCTTACTAGCATAATGAATAAATTTTAATTTCTTATCTACTCTTTGTCCAAGAACAGCACCAACAGCAAAATCACAAGCATCACACATAATTTCAAATGGTAAATTCCTATCAGGTGGTTGAAAAATTGGAGCAATTATTAAAGCTTTCTTAAGAGTTTCAAAAGCTTCCTTACAATCATCATCAAAAACAAATGGTATATCTTTTTGCAAGAGATTAGTAAGAGGCTTTGATACCTTAGCAAAGTCTTTGATAAACCTTCTATAGAAACCAGCATGACCAAGAATACTACGAATACCTTAAACATCTCGGGGGCAAGGCATTTTCTCAATTGCCTCCACTTTAGCTCTATCAACTTAAATACCTCTTTCAGAAATTTTATGTCCAAGAACAATCCCTTCATTAACCATAAAGTGGCATTTCTCCCAATTGAGAACAATATTAGTTTCTTCACATCTCCGCAAAACCTTATCGAGATTGTGCAAGCAATTATCAAACGAAGTGCCATAGACGGAGAAATCGTCCATGAACACCTCCACAATTTCTTCACAAAAACCATGAAAGATAGCAGACATACATCTTTGAAAAGTAGCAGGAGCATTACATAAACCAAAAGGCATACGTCTATAAGCATAAGTACCATAGGGACAAGTAAATGTGGTTTTCTCTTGATCTTGAGTTTTAACACCGATTTGAGAGAAACCAGAATAACCATCAAGAAAGCAAAAAATGAGTTTTATTGGCTAATCCCTCCAACATTTGATAAATGAAAGGTAATGGATAATGATCTTTCTTAGTAACTTTATTAACCTTTCTAAAATCAATGCACATTCTATAACCAACAACTACTCTTTGGGGAATAAGCTCATCGTGATCATTAGTTACAACAGTAATTCCACCCTTCTTAGGGACACAATGCACGGGACTAACCCATCTACTATCAGCAATAGGATAAATGATACCAGCATCAAGAAGTTTTAATACCTCATTTCTTACCACTTCCTTCATCTTAGGTATTAAACGACGTTGATGTTCAACAACTGGCTTCGCATCAGGCTCCATGTTAAAATAATGTTTACATATAGTAGGAAAAATCCCTTTCAAATCATCCAAAGTACAACCCATGGCTCCATGGTGTTTCCTTAATATTTCCAATAATCTTTCTTCTTTTTTACCTGAAAGATTAGCACTAATAATAACAGGATATATTTTCTTATCATCTAGATGAGCATACTTAAGATTATCAAGCAAAGGTTTGAAATCAAAGACAGGATCCTCTTTAGGTGGAAGTGTTTTACCCAAGTCTTCCACTTTAAAATTATGTTTAAGAATAGGTTGACGAAGGAATATGTCCTCAAGTTCATTTCTTTCTTCCATAAAAGTTTCATCCTCATGATCTTCCATAAATTGCTGAACATAATTAGTAGGAGCAAGAGCAACAGAAGCAAGTTGTTCCACTCTAAAATGCTCATTGGGCAATTCGGTTTCATAAGGGGTTTTAGCAAATTTCGAAAAATTGAATTCATACGAATCATCAGCAAATTTAGTAAGGACTTTCTCTTTCCTACAATCAATAACAGCACCATAAGTATTCAGAAAAGGTCTACCAAAAATGATAGGACAAGTCTTACTAGCAGCAGAACCAAGTACTAGAAAATCAGCGGGATATTTAGTCTTACCACATAGAACTTCAACATCGCTTACAATAACAATTGGAGAGATAGTTTCTCTATTAGCAAGTTGAATAACCACATCAATATCTTCAAGTTGTCTAGGACCAATTTCATGCATAATTTCTTTGTAAAGCTCATAAGGAATAGCACTTGAACTTGCACCAATATCACATAAACCATAATAGCAATGATCACCAATTTTAACAGATAACACAGGAACACTAGCCTTTCTTGACTTTATAGGATAAGAGACAACATTAGAAGCATCATCACAAAATATAATATACACTTCTCCCACATTTTCAGAAACAAGTTTTTTAATTATAGCCACAGAAGGTTCAATTTTTATTTGTTATCCAGGTTTTTTAGCTTTCTTATCACTTTTACTAACCACACTAGCCATAATAGAATGTTCTTTCACTTTAACAGGAAAAGGAATTTTATCAATATAAGGCTCAGGAATGATATTATCAACAATATTAACTTCAGTGCTTTTAGCTAAAGGAGCAACAGATTTATCTTTATAAGGTTCATAATATTTTTCAAACCCCTTCTTGGGCAAACCGAAATAATCAGCAAATGATTTATAATAATTTGCAACAACTTGAGAGTCAAGACCATAAGCATTATTAATATTTCGAAATGCATCAGTTTCCACGAAAGTTTTCATGCATTCAAAGTCATATTTTATACCTGACTCTCTACCTTCTTCGTTCTCCCATGCTTCAGTATTTTCTTCAATACGATCAAGAAGGTCCCATTTAAACTCCTTCTTATTACGAGTGAATGATCCATCACAAGAAGTATCCAATAATGTTTTATCTTCAAATGAGAGTCTTTCATAGAAGTTGTCAACAATAATATTACAGGAAGCTCATGAATGGGGCATTTGAGCATTAATGCCTTCAATCTCCCCCACGCTTGGGCTATACTTTCTCCATTATATATATAATTCCGATCTTGATGAATTTCACTTGGAGGATAAAATTTAGAATAAAAGAGAGGTACAATTTCCTCCCATCGAAGAGAATCCCTGTTCTTCAGCAGTTTATACCAATGCGCAGCTCTCCCACCAAGTTATATGGAGAATAATTTCTTCATGTCTTCGTCCATTGTAATACTTGCACACTTGAACTACTCGCATAATTCATGTAAATATAGCAAATGATCACCGGGGTGGATAGTTCCATCCCCAACATAGCGGTTATTCATAACACGTTCAATAATTTTCATAGGTATTTTAAATGGCACAGTATCATCGGGGGGAGCCTCACGTTCTACCTCAGCAGCGCTAGAAGACTTCCCAAACAGGAAAGCAACATTTCCTCTCTCCATTATTAAGCAAATAAGGAGACAAAAATAAAAACAACACTTACTGTTGAAGTTTTCCTTACCAATTCCTCTTACCAATAGCGCTTCACTCCCCGGCAACGGCGCCAGAAAAATAGTCTTTATGACCCACAAGTATAGGCAGTGTATCGCAGTACTTTCGATAAATAAGAGTGTCGAACCAAACGAGGAGCGGAAGGTGTTTACAAGTGGTTTTGATGAGGAATTCACTTTAACACTCGCAGACAAGTTTTCAGTAGACTTTGATATTACTGAGAAATAAAGTGCGAGTAAATAAAGCGCGGCAAATATAATTGCAGCGAGTGGCCCAATCCTTTTGAGAGCAAACGACAAGCCGGTTTGTTTACTTATGATGACCAAACGTTCTTGAGGACACACAGCATTTCTGTCTAGTGTTTTCGCTTCATATTGATGAATAATCTTTAGTGTTTAGATAAGTGTCATGTGGGTGAACCTATGCTAATGCACCACCCTTCCTAGGACTAATACATACTTATGATTATACCCCTTGCAAGCATCCGCAAATACAAGAAAGTAATTAAGATAAATCTAACCATAGCCTTAAACTCTGAGATCCTGCGATCCCTCGTGCATCGGAATACCAACGGGGGTTTAGGTTTCTGTCACTCCGGCAACCCCACAAATGATAACCGAGTACACGATGCATTCCCCTAGGCCCATAAATGTGAAGTGTCATGTAGTCAACGTTCACATGACACCACTAGAAGAATGGCACCACAACTTAAATATCAAAACATCAAATATTATTCAACATAGTTCACTACTAACATCTAGACTTCTCCCATGTCCTCAAGAACACAACGAACTACTCACAACAAACCATATGGAACATGATCAGAGGTGATATAATGATGAATAACAATCTGAACATAAACCCTAAATCAACGGTTTCACTCAATAGCAATCAACAACGAGAGAGTTTCCCCTATCAAATACACAGAGTTTTGCCCTAGATGTTACAGCGGGAACGGAGTGGATGGAAGGAGATGATGGCTTCGGCGGTGGAGATGGTGGTGTTGGCGTTGGTGATGGAGTGCAGCTCGATGACGGTGACGATGGCGACGATTTCCCCCCTCCGGGAGGGAATTTCCCCGGCAGCAACGCAGCCTACCGGAGAGCTTTTCTCTCTCTGTCTTCTCCGCCTCGTGGTGGCGGCGGAGAGGAATTCTGGACAACGTATGATTTTTTAGGTCTTTGGGGGGATGAAGTACGCGAAGGGGTACACCAGGAGGTGGGCCAGGGCAGCCTCACCACCTGCTCGAGCGGGCAGGAGGGCTGCCGCGCCACGGGGTGGTGAGGGCCCCCTGGGCCCCACCCCAGGCTCTCCGTTGGGCCTCCTTCATGAAATGAATGGAAAATAATTCCCAGATGTCTACTTTGTTCTTCTGGTCTTCACAAATATTGTATCTTGATGATGCTTTTTCTAGCAGAATTCAGACTCGTGGCTCGGCCGTCTCTGATCAAGAAGTTGTTCACCTGACAACCGTGGCATAGGTCCATGCGGAGCACAATGTTTCACCCGACGTGTCGGATAGTGACTCCCACGGAACAGGGGTAGTCTCACCCTGAAGAGTAGTTCGTGAAGGGTATTGAACACGGAGGTCAAGAGCCTCGAGAGGCACGATGACAGTGGTCGCTAGGCCTGGAGAGAAACACCCACGACAGAGATGGACACCGGCCCGTACCCAGGTTCACGGCCCTCGGGAGGAGGTAAAACCGCTACTTCTTCTTGTCTGTATTGCACTGCGGAGGTTACAGTACAACTGAGCTTGCCGAGGGCTCTCTTGAGGCAATTCGTGCCTGGAGAGGGAAGCAATGGTCTTCTTCCTGCTCCAGCCAAAGGCTATTCTACTAGCTGGGCTAGGGTTTACAAGTGTTCTCCAAGCAATTGGCCGACCTCCTCCTACGGTGGAGCTTCTGCTCCTTTTATAAGCGCCACAGACGTCTTCCTTGCGCAGGGCGTCCAAGGTGGTTCCCACATGGCAGTGGCGCGGAGGCGTTGGAGTCCACCGCGGCTGAATCCTCCAAGGACGCAGTCTATTGGCGATAAAGTTGGGCGCGGTGGCCGACAAGTTGCATAACGCGCAGAACGGCTCGCAGGGGTCGCAGAGATCAGGGTGGAGCCCACGATGACGATCTTCTTGGAGTGTTGCGCCGTCCAGCCGCTTTATCACGAGTGAGGAAAGTCCCAGCTGTCCGGTCGAAGGCGGCGCAACTTTATTGACTCTTTTATCACCGAAACGGCAAAGGGAGTGCCCACGTCACTCTGCGGCTGCTGCAGAGGCCATGTGCGCCCTGCAGTACTGCCTTGGACGCGACGCTTCCCCACAGGCCCGAGGCGGCCTGGGGAGGGATTTTTGTTGACTTCTCTCTAGGCGCACGGCGCCTCGGGAGAGTCTCTTGAAGCGCAGGTCCTCTTCAGGCCTTCGCTTCCTCTTCAGGCCCTCAAGAGGATTTGCTCTCGAGGGTCTCTCCAAGCGGTGGCTTGGTCCTTAGTTGTTTCGTCTGATCAGCCCGCGTGCGAGGCCTCGGGAGAGTGCGCTCTTCATACCCCAGTCTCCACTGGGCCGATAGTAGCCCCCGGGCCCGCGATGGGCGCGACTGAGCCCATGGGCGCAGGCGGAGCGTCGTGGGCCCAAAGTGCCCAGCCGGCCGAGCCACGCTTCACTCCGACGAGTATCGGTCGCGCACGATCTGGGGCGTTCATCGTGGGGGGTCCCACCACGCCCCGATAACTGCTCCTTGAAGAGACATAAAGCCTGAGCGCCGGAGCAGGGAGCCGTTACTGTTTCCATTCCTTCTTGCAGAAGCCTCCGCCATTCTCGAGCTCTCCGCCTCCGCTTTCTAGCGCTCTCTTCTCCTCTCGCCTCCAGCGCGATGAGTCCGAACTCCGGCGATGAGTCCCGCCAAGAACAAAGGCAAGGCTGCCGCGGGGTCCTCTTCCCAGGCGGAGGCCGCCGAGGTCACGCATGGCGCGGCACTGCTCGGCGTGTGCGTCAACGACAAGGCGCTCGCCAAGGTCCGCTATCTGGTGGCGGACCGGACCAATGAGCACGGCGCCACCGCGCTCAAGCCTGTGGCGCACAGGAAACGCCTGCGAGGGTTTTTCCAGGTCTTCCAGCACTGCGTCTCCGCCGGGATGGTGCCGCCGTTCTCTCCGTTCCTAGAGGCGGTGTTGGCATTTTACCAGATCCAGCTGTTGCATCTTCACCCCAACTCCATCCTCATTCTCGCCATGTTCACCTACCTCTGCGAGGCGTACTTGGCCCTGGAACAAGCGCACTAGGTGCGTCTCGTTCCGCATCGTGGATGGCATGGGGAGCGTCTACATCCCCATATGTCGTGGAACGACGGCAAGGCCATCACTTCGGTGACCAAGAAGGTGGACGACTTTCGCCACCGATGGTTCTTCGTCGGGGTGGAGCAGCCCTGCGCCTTCCTCGAGGTCCCCGACGCGCCGCCCGTGAAGAATTCCCACTAGGGCAAGGCGCCCTTCGATGACGCGCGGAACGCGAGCTTCATGGGCCGCTTGAGCTTCCTTCACGAGGAGGGCCTCAGGGGGCAAATCATCGTGGCGGACTTCGTGACCCGTCGCATCGCCCCGCTCCAGGCACACTCGGTGCCCATGTGGATGTACTCCGGGCCTCACAGCAAGATGAGGCTCCACCGCGAGGACAACGATAAGGACGCCGTCGACAACGTCCTGTCCGCGCTCTTCATCAACCAGGTGGTGCCTGCCGCGGACCAGCTCCCCGTCACGCTCCAGCCTCTCCACCAATACAACATGACCGACCGCATGGCCATCTTGGAGGGCAGGCCAGGCAGGGAAGGAGGTGCCCGTGCCGGTGGTGCAGGGAGCGGAGGAAGCAGACTCTCCCTCAGCCTCAGGAGCTGGGCAAGGCGAGGAGGAGGCCGCGGCAGGGGTGGTGTCCTCTTCGAGAGCAGGGACATTCACTGACGAGATTTGCGACATCTCGTCAGGTGATGATGACGCCTTCGTGGTGGAACCCTTGCGCCTCGTGGAGGAGGAGGATAAGGAGAGGGAGGCCTCCGATGCGGAGGCCACTCTGGGGCGGCGCGAGCCACACATCAAGGCGGCCGTGGGCCGGTCTAGGGCGAGGTCGTCCGACGTCCCCTCCAAGAGGAAGGTTGTGGCGCCTCCGGAGGGGTCTGGCGCCAGGACCACGCCCTCTTGGCGCTAGCCAGGCCTGGCGTGGGTCGACACGGCCGCTCAGCCGTCCGGGTAAGTGTCTCTTGCACTTGGTCGTTTGACACTTGCTCTTTTTTCTCTTTATCCTCTCTTGAAGATGCCTCCTTGGTATTTGTCAGTGATCTTGTGCCTGCGAAGCGCCGTAAGCTTCACAAGGCAGCAGATGTGAAGAGAGCCACGGTCGGCTGAGGCCGTGGCTGAAGAGGCCATGAGGCCTGTGGAGGCGGCTGAGGAAGTGCCTCAAGGGGAGGCTACTTCACCTCGGGTGGAGGCTGCCGCGTATCAGGCGGAGGAGGACGCGCCTCGCCCAGGGGCCCCTATGCCGCCTCCTGAGCCAATGGTGGTGGAGCCTCTGGAGGAGAGGATTGCCACTCCTCCTCGCGCCCCTACTCCACCTCGCGCGGTCACGCCATCGCGCGAGCCAACTCCGCCGCAGGTGGCCACGCCTTCCACGCAGCCAGAGACCGAGGCGGGCCAGGCGCCACAAGGCGCGGGCGAGTCCGCAGGAGGAGCTCCTTCTTCTCCGCCACGTACCGCTGCAGGGGATGTGACCCAGGCTGGTGCGGGCGCCGAGGAGGCTTCTGGCGCGGCCGGGGACGGAGTGCAGCCTAGCCCCCGAGCGCGTTCCGGGGCAAGGCTCTAGGGCCTTGACACAGGGGCTGGGCCCTCGACAAGCCAAGACCTGGTCCTCCGTGGCTGGGACTGGAGCGCGGGGCACCACGAGGTCGCCTTTCGCCTCGTGAGGGAATCCCTAGAGGGCTTGGAGGTGCATCTCGCTCTCGAGGACATACAGCTCGCCCAACAGCGCGAGGAGGTGGCAAGGGTGTGGGCGTCCTTCAACGCGGCCGTCGAGGCTCGACGTCAAGAGGACCTGGCGTTGCAGGCCACGCGCGAGGAGGCCGCCCGCTTCGCCAAGGAGATCCGCGAGGGGGCCATCCGCGACGCCTCGGAACTTCTTGCGCCCCTCCAGGAGGAGCGTTACGCCGCCACTGAGCTCCTGGCCGCGGCAACGGCCGAGCGCGAAGCCATGGAGGGCTCGCTGGCGCAAAAACGCCGCGAGCTGGGCCAGCTGGAGACCCAGCTGCTCTCCGCCCACCAGGCCGCGCAGGAAACCCTGGAGGAGGACCGCAAGGGCCTCGCCGAGCGCGAGCGGCAGCTGGCCCTCAAGAAGAAGGAGGTGCGGCTTCAGGCGGAGAGCACGCTAGCCATCCAGCGCGAAGAGCTCGAGGCGCACGAAGGGGACATGGCCCAGGCGCTCCAAAAATACGACGAGAACATCGCTGCCCAGAAGCGCGCCCTGGAGCGATACGAGCAGCGGTACGCCGAGAAGAAGAAAGAGGCGTATGACGCCCTCCTGGAGCGCGAGAAGCAGTACAGGCTGACGAAAGCCCAGGAGTACCGCGACTTGGCCAAGAAGCAGGAGGACCGCTTCAAGGCCAGACGCGCCGCCGATGCCCAGCGGATCGCGGAGCTCGAGAAGGCCAACTCCAAGCTCGAGGCCCACCTCCAACGCGCCAAGGAGGGTCGACGCCAGGCGGAGGAGGGCTGCAGCGTGGCCATCCAGGACCTCAACGCCCTTGCCAAGGACGTGGAGGAGCAGGTGGCTCCCGCGATGGAGCAGGCGACGGAGGCTGCGGACACCGCCCAGGCGGCCCGCGCGCTCACGAGGCAGCGGGAGCGCATGTTCGAGGCGTTGGTCGCTCGGGGCAATGAGCTCGCCGCCCAGCTTCGCGCGGATGCGCCGCACGCCGAGGTCCGAGGTCGTGGAGATGCTGCCATGTACCTTGTCTACTTCGACCAGCTCTTCACGGCGCTCGAGGTCCCTGTCGTTGACCTCCACGAGATGATCGAGGACAAGAGCCGGCAGCTGCTAGGGGTGGTCGTTGACCGCATCTTCACCAACCTCAGGATCCTCACGTCGGGCTTCGACCTCTCCACCGTGATGGAGGATCGTCAAGGCGAGGACGTGCAGCGGGTCTCCAACTCCCTCCGCGAGCAAGTCGATGCCTTCTGCAGCTGCTTCAAGCGTACGGAGGTCGCCGTGGAGGATAGCTAGGAGGGGGCCACCTCTGCCGAGACCGAGGAGGGCGCGGTGGAGGATGTGCAGGACGGTGCTGACTCCGCCTGACCTGTGGTCATTGCGCCTGTGTGCGCTTGTATCTGAAACAATCTTATGTTTAGACATTATGCGACTTTCGGGCATTTAATGTATTCTCGTTTGCAATTTGCTTCTAGCTTGCTTGCCCCTCGAGAGGTCCCTTTGGACTTATCTTCATGTCTATGGGTTCTCTGCGTTGTTAGGACCCGTCTCTTAGTGCCATGACTCCGCCACTTCGATATGCTAGAGCAATGACTCAGCAAGGCCGGGGAGAGTTTAAGCCTAGGAGAGGTAAGAGCCCTGAGTCGCGATGCTCAAGTGCCCCCCTTAGACGTACGAGTAGTCCATGAGTATAAGGGAAAGCGAGGTCGCTTGAGGGGCAAACGTGCGCTCGCGGAGGAAAAAGCCTCTCGAGGCATGGGTGCGAGACTTAGCTTCTCAAGGCTTTTGCCCTGTAGAGGGTTTTTTGCCTGGCGAGGAGGTCCTCTCTAGGGTTTTTTCCCGGATGCCTCCTCAGGCTTGTGGGGAAATTTCTTCCCTGTAAATGTTCGAGGGGCGAACCCAAATGCTTGTGCACGGTACTGAGGACTTCTGCGCGCTTATAGGTCCCCTCAGGCGTTCCTCGCGAGGAGAGTAAGTACCAAGGTCCTTTGTAGAGATGGCGTGTTTGTGGGAACTTGCCCTCCAGCTAGAACTCGGATCCTTGGATTTTGTAGTGCTGGTGGTGTGTCATTTGAGGCACTGGCACCGTACTCAGCCCCCGCTCGTGAGGTGCGCATGTGGAGAGATATAAGCACACATTTCAATGAAGTAATGCGTAAATTAAACTCACCACCAAATAGTACATAGCGGCGCCGTGGCGCTAAGTTCACTTAGGAACAAAATTGCCTCTTTATGCTTGGAGTTGCCAAGTTAATATTTTGACCATGTCGAGGCATGGGGACCACCCATTAGTGGCAGAGACTCTCTACGGCCTGAGGTAGCTCGTTACATGGAGAGGTTGGAGGGTTGACCCTCGAGAGAAGTCTTTGGAGCTTGGAGGTTTAAGCCGTGAGCTTTTAACCTCTAGATACAAAAAATGCTTGGAGGTTGAGCCGTAAGCTGCCTCTTTCGCCAGATGTCTTGATGTGACAATGATCATGGGCGTGACAATGATCACGTTTGCTTTTTATCCTTCTGGAGACAAAAAATGCTTGGAGGTTGAGTCGTAAGCTGCTTCTTCCGCCTGATGCCTTGACGTGACAATGATCACGGCCGTGACAATGATCACGGGTAGAACTTGCGTAGGTGCATGATGTTCCATGGATTCTTGACGGGGATGCCGTCTTGAGTTTCGAGGCGAGCCGCGCCAGGCCTGGCGATGTGGGTGACCCTGTAGGGGCCTTCCCACATCGGAGACAGCTTGTGGAGGCCTTCCCTCGAGAGGATTCGCCTGAGGATGAGATTGCCTGTCTCCAATGTTAGTGAGCACACGTTGCGGCTATGGTAGCGTCGCAGGTCCTGCTGGTATTTTGCCGCCCGGAGGGCGGCACGGCGGCGTAGCCCCTCGAGAAGCAGCAGGTCGTCGTTGTGGAGGTCCTCTTGCCGGTCCTCGTTAAAGGCAAGGACCCGTGGGGATCCATGCTTTAGCTCTGTGGGGAGGACTGCTTCGGCTCCATAGATGAGGGCGAACGATGTTTCTCCTGTAGGCTTGGGGGCGTTGTACGGATGGACCAGAGCACCAAGGGGAGCTCGCCGATCCAACCCTTGCCGTGGCCTTTGAGGATGTCGAAGGTCCTCGTCTTCAGGCCCTTGACGACTTCTGCGTTTGCTCGCTCGGCCTGTCCATTGCTCTGTGGATGAGCTACCGAGGCGAAGCAGAGCTTGATGCCCATATTTTCACAGTAAGCCCTGAAGATGCCACTGGTGAATTGCGAGCCATTGTCGGTGATGATGCGGTTAGGCACTCCGAAGCGACAGACCAGGCCTCTGATGAATTTCACCGCCGCGTCTGCTGGAATTGTGCACGTCGCCTCCACTACAGGCCACTTGGTGAACTTGTCGATGGCCACAAAGAGGTAGCGATATCCCCTTGCGCTGTTGGGAATGGTCCCAGGATGTCCAGCCCCCAGATCGTGAACGTCCAGGAGAGCGGAATGGTCTGTAGTCCCAGCGCAGGTTGGTGGATTTGCTTGGCGTGGAATTGGCAAGCTTCACATGCTTGAACGATGTCAATTGCATCCTGGAGTTCTTGAGGCCAGTAGAAGCAACTCCTGAAGACTTTGCCTGCGAGGGTGCGGGCGCACGAATGGTGGCCGCACTCCCCGCTGTGGATGTCCTTGATCAGCATTTTGCCTTCTTCAGGAGGAACGCATTTGAGCGCGATGCCGTTTGGACGCTTGCGGTAGAGATTTCCTTCGAAGATGTGGTAGGATTTTGCCTGTCGGGCGATTCGCTCCGCTTCAACATCTTCCTCGGGAAGGATCCCTTTGGCGAGGTAGTCTTTGATCTCGTCAATCCAGCCTGTTTCTTGATGTGCCGTTGTGAGCAACAGACGCTCCCCTGTAGGTGGCCCGCAATCAGGAGCCCCGACTGTAGGTGGTGGCGGGAGCGCTTCGTCTGTGCTTGCGGGCATGGCCTCTTGAGGCTGTTTTATGGATGCTTTGACAAGTCTTTCTTCAAAGACGCCTGGCTGATGAGCTTGCCTCTTTGACGCGCGTTTGGCGATGTCATTTGCCTCTTGATTTTCCTTTCTTGGGATGTGCATGAGCTTCATTCCCTGAAGTGCTTCTCAAGCCTGCGGACCTCTTCAAGGTATGTGGCCATGTGGTCATCCTTAGGCTTGTAGCTCTTGTTGGAGAAGTTTACTAGCAGCTGGGAGTCGCCCTTGATGAGTAGGTGCTTGATGCCCAAAGCGATTGCGGCATGTAGGCCGGCGAGTAGGCCTTCGTACTCAGCAATATTGTTGGACATCTTGTCAATTCCGAAGCACAGCTAGACCGTGTAATAGAGCTTGTCGCCCTTGGGTGAGGTCAAGACAATGCCGGCCCCGCCATGACGACAAGCGAAAGCTCCGTCGAACTTCATGGTCCAAGGGTTGGGCATTTTGTCTCCAAAGGGCTCTTGTTCTTCTCCTAGAGGCTCTACAGGGATTGGCTCAGTCCATTCGGCGATGTAGTCTGCCAGCGCTCTTCCTTTGATTACCCTTGTGGTATCGAAGCGCAAATTGAATGGCTGCAGCACTATGTTCCATCCCGCGACATGATCTGTGGCCTTAGGGTTGCGCAGGATTTGCTCCAGGGGAAAAGAGGTGACCACCGTGATGGGGTGCCCCTAGAAGTAGTGTCGCAGCTTTCTTGAGGCGGTAAGGAGCGCTATGAGGAGCTTATGCTGCATTTTGTACCGCTCACAAGCATCACGCAGTACTGTACTGACGAAATAGACTGGATGCTCGACAAGGGCTGTGAGTTTAGTCTTGGCGCACTCCGCCTGAGGAGGCTCTGTCGGGCCCTCAAGAGGATTGTCCTGTGGAGACTCTTTAGGGCCCTCGAGGGGGTTGACCTGTGGAGACTCTTTAGGGCCCTCGAGGTGGCTGGTATGTGGAGGTTCTTCCGGGCCCTCGAGGGGGTTGGCCTGTGGAGGCTCTTCAGGCTCACTGGCGAGATCATCCTGTAGCGGTTGACTCGGGGCAGGCTCCGCTTGTGGCTTTGGGCCTGGCGGTGGGGCTTGTTCCTTTGTCGAGCTCTTCGTCAGGGGTTTTTGGCTTTGGAGTGGTTGCATACTTCTTGTGGAGGACTGGCTCTTCCCTTTCTACCACCAGGACGGCACTGGCGGTCTGTGGAGTGGCTGATAGGTACAGCTTCAGGTGCTCGCCTGTCCTTGGGGCGACCATGACTGGTGGGCTTGCCAGGTACCTCTTTAAATCCTCGAAGGCTTTTTCCGCTTCAGGCGTCCACTTGAAGGTGCCGGTTCTCTTCATGATACTGAAGAATGGCAGAGCTCTCTCACCAAACTTCGAGATGAATCTACCCAAGCTGGCCATGCAGCCTGCTAGACGTTGCATATCTTTGAGCCGGCGTGGAGGTTGCATTTCCTCTATGGCCTTGATTTTGTCAGGGTTTGCCTCTATGCACCGGTGGGACACGAGGAAACCAAGCAACTTGCCTGAAGGCACTCCGAAGACGCATTTTGCGGGGTTGACCTTGATGTTCACCTTGCGCAAGCTGGCGAAGGTCTCTTGAAGGTCCCTGAGGAGCGTATCTCCCTCTCGAGACTTTACGACGATGTCATCGACGTAAGCCTCGGCATTTCTGCCCATTTGCTCGCCAAGTGCTATCCTCATAAGCCTTTGGAAGGTGGCGCCGGCGTTTTTCAGGCCGAAGGGCATGCAGACATAACAATACACACCGCAAGGGGTGAGGAATGTCGTCTTCTCCTCGTCTTTCTTAGCCATTCTGATCTGGTGATAACTAGAGAAGGCATCAAGGAAGCAGAGGAGGTCGCAGCCTACCGTGGAGTCCACGATCTGGTCGATTATTGGCATGGGATAAGGGTCTTTGGGGCAAGCCTTGTTCACATCAGTGTAGTCGATGCAGAGGCGGCCTCCTCCGGCGGGCTTTGGGACGACCACGCCGTTGGAGAGCCAAGTGGGATGCGCGACTTCGCGGACGACATTTGCCGCTTTTAGCTTCTCAACCTTTTTGACGATGAATTCTTGCTTCTCGGGGGCTTGCTTTCTTGCTTTTTGCTTGATGGGGCGTGCGCCTGGACACACGGCCAAGTGGTGCTCGATCACCTCACTCGGTACACCGGACATATCTGACGGAGTCCATGCGAACATGTCAAAATTTGCCCGAAGGAAGGCGACGAGCGCGCTTTCCTTTTTGGGAGAGAGAGCAGCGCCAATGGTGACGCTAGCCCCCGAGCCTTCAGCCCCCGAGCTGCTGGAGCTTAGAGAGACTTTCTTTGTAGCGGCTGGCTCCTGGGAGAACAGCTGCTTCTTCTTCTTGGGTCTCTCGAGAGGCTCCATGTCCTCGTCAGCAGGGAACTCCTTGGCGGCTGCCTTGTAGGCTGTTTCGACGGCGGGCGTGGCATCCAGGACATGTCTATGGATGGTGATTGTGCCAGCGCTGCCGGGAATCTTGACCATGTTGTAGGCATGATGCGTGACGGCCATGAATTTCGCGAGGGCGGGGTAGCCGAGGATGGCGTTGTACGGCAAGCCGATGTGCGCAACATCGAAGTCGATGTGCTCGGTGCGGTAGTTTTCCTCGCTTCCGAAGGTTACGGCACCCAGACCTGCCCTGGAGGCACGATTGAGCCGCAGGTGACTCCCGTGAAGGGCCTAGAGGGCATGAGCCGCTGGTAGGGTACTTGAAGCGCTTCGAACGTCTCGATGGAGATGACATTCAGGCCTGCTCCACCATCAATGAGTGTCTTGGAAACAGCGATGTTGTCGATGGTGGGGCTGCAGACCAGCAGGAGGGTTCCAACAGTCTTGGTGGACTTGGGGTGGTCCTGAGCATCGAAGGCGATGGTGTACTGCGACCATTTGCGGGCCTGGAGGTCTCGAGGCTGGGGAGGGCGGCGTTAAGCTCGCGAGCGAACTGCTTGAACTGATTGTTTGATTTGGGCGCCTGTGCCCCACCGAGGATGCAGGCAATGGTGCCTCTTGGAGCTTGATAGCCTCCATCTTCCTCGTCAGGGAGGTTGCCGTTCCTCTCCGCAGCGTTGGCCTGATTGTCAGATGGCTTCTGGTAGTCGCCCTTGCACCCGCTTCCGCGGTAGCCACGACCTCGACTGCGGCTGCCGCTGCCCTCTGCTTGTTCGCGCTCCTTGCTCAGCCTCTTGAGGTCAAAGCAGGTCTCTGTAGAGTGACCACGCCTGTTGTGGTAGATGCAGAACGGGCGGTGGTCGTCTTTTCTCTCCCCAGGCTCGGGAGAGTCCCTGTGGGTGCCCTTAGCACCAGGCTCTGCCGCGAGGACCGCGGTGGCCTTGCGCTTGGGCTCCTCCTTCTTCTTCTGGCTCCTGGACCCCTCAGCGTGCTCGTCCCCTCTCGAGGACATCTTGACGAAGAGGAGTCCCTCTTCATCCTTGGCGCACTTGTCTGCCAGGTCGAACAGCTTCACCACAGAGGTGAGCTTGTCGTGGATACCCAGCTTCTCGAGCATCCTGCTGTTCGTGACGCCCTCGCGGAAGGCGGCGATGACTTGGGTGTTGGGGATGTTCGGGATCTTGTTGCGAACTTGGCTGAAGCGCTGGATGTACTTGCGGAGGGTTTCATCCTTCTTCTGCACCACAGCACGCAGGTCATTGTGGGTGAGCGCGCGCTCGTACGTCCCCTGGAAGTTGGAGACGAACTGCTTGCAGAGCTCCTCCCAAGAGTTCACACAGTCCTCAGGGAGGTTCAGGAGCCACGACAGCGCAAAGTCGCGAAGCGCGTGGGAGAACCAGTTGGCCATGAACTTGTCGACTCCACCTGCCGCCTGGATGGAGGTGGTGTAGAGCTGCAAGAACTCGATGGGGTTGCTGGAGCCGTCGTAGCCCTTGGGGAGAGCCGACCTGAACTTTGGGGGCCATACCACGCGGCGCAGGGAGCGAGTGAACGCCATGTAGCCTGTGGCGTATTTGGCGACCCCGTGCTGCAGCACGCTACGGTTCTGCTGGCCCGCCTGGCCGATTTCTTCCATGAGGCGGTTTTGGCGGTTGCGCTGGAGCTCCATCCCCACGCGTGCGTTTGGCGTGGTGCGCTGCACGATCAGGCAGTCGTGAGGCGAGGACGCGTGGGAGGCAGCCATCTGCCTCATAGCCGGTGCGGGCCCTAGTGGAGGCGGAGGTGCGTCAGGCGCAGCCGTGCCCGCGAGGGAGGGGTGCACGACGGACTGTGACGGAGCGGGGCGAGTCGTAGCGATGCCGATGAAGTGGTTCAGGCGCTCCAGCCACTGCTCGTGGGCCTCAGCGGTAGGCTGATAGCGGAGAAGTTCTTGCGCCATGAGCAGGGCGGTGTGCGGCATTGGGTCTGTCCTGCCTGGACCGGAGCCGCTTGGGGGCTGCGTCGGGTGCGACGACTGCGCGTCCTCCTCGTGTTCGGCGTTGTGCTCGGGCTCCTCCACATGTGGGCCTGAGTTGGCGCACTCTTCACGGCGGGGTTGTCCCCTTCGTCCGTGCGTGGCCGTGGCGCCGGGCGCGGCGTGAGCTCCTTCCGGCGCGCGTCTGTTGGCGCAGGCGGCGCGAGTAGCGCGGGTGTTCGCCATGGCGCGGAGGCGGCTCGAAGGTCGTTGACGCGCCTCAGTCCCCTACCTGGCGCACCAGATGTCGGATAGTGACTCCCACGGAACAGGGGTAGTCACACCCTGAAGAGTAGTTCGTGAAGGGGATTGAACACGGAGGTCAAGACCCTCGAGAGGCACGATGACGGTGCTCGCCGGGCCTGGAGAGGAACACCCACGACAGAGATGGACACCGGCCCGTACCCAGGTTCACGGCCCTCAGGGGGAGGTAAAACCGCTACTCATGCTTGTCTGTATTGCACTGTGGAGGTTACAGTACAACTGAGCTTACGGAGGGCACTCTTGAGGCAATTCGTGCCTGGAGACGGAAGCAATGGTCTTCTTCCTCCTCCAGCCAAAGGCTATTCTACTAGCTGGGCTAGGGTTTACAAGTGTTCTCCAAGCAATTGGCCGACCTCCTCCTACGGTGGAGCTTCTGCTCCTTTTATAGGCGCCACGGACGTCTTCCTTGCGCAGGGCGTCCAAGGTGGTTCCCACATGGCAGTGGCGCGGAGGCGTTGGAGTCCACCGCGGCTGAATCCTCCATGGACGCGGTATATTAGCGATAAAGTTAGGCGCGGTGGCCGACAAGTTGCAGACCGCGCAGAACGGCTCGCAGGGGTCGCAAAGATCAGGGTGGAGCCCACGATGACGATCTTCTTGGAGTGTTGCGCCGTCCAGCCGCTATATCACCAGAGAGGAAAGTCGCAGTTGTCCGGGCGCAGGCGGCGCAACTTTATTGACTCCTTTATCACCAAAACGGCAAAGGGAGTGCCCGCGTCACTCTGCGGCTGCTGCAGAGGCCATGTGCGCCCATTAGTACTGCCTTGGCCGGCGCCTCGGGAGAGTCTCTTGTAGCACATGTCCTCTTCAGGCCTTCGCTTCCTCTTCAGGCCCTCAAGAGGATATGCCTCTCGAGGATCTGTGGGGACCCCGGACTAGCTGTCCGAAATACCCGATTATGCTTAACACAACGATCCCATGATCAGTCTGTCGTTGCACATAATCCGAATTGAATACCAAAGTTTACATCCATTACAATACCGAATTAAAGTCTTACATAAATGGCCATTTAGACCAAGTCTTACATAGGTGCCTTCAAGGGCCAAACCAAAACAATCAGCGGAAATAAGGCGTAGTAGACATCAAATCCTAGCGATGACCCGACAGGCAGTCGACTTATGAAGATCCTTAGTTGGCATAGATGTCGCCGTACTCCTCCTGAACGTAGGACTCCTCGAAGTCTGGCTACGACAATAGCCAGAGACAAAACTAGTATGAGTACATTTGAATGTACTCGCAAACTACTCCAACATGAGTCCACTAGTCTCAGTTTTAGTTTCACACTTTTATTTATTTAAGACATATCTATATCTTTGTTGAAGAAGATAAGGAAATTATAACTACTCTTAATATCTCAATGTGATTAGTTTTCTTCTAAAACTCCTCCTTTTTCCGACTATAAACCATTATGGTAATTATTCTCCAACTACCTCATACCGATCCGTTGGTATAGGTGTATGGAACATTCTCCAATTCCTTTTTCTTTTGAAACTCAATTCTTTTCCCAAAATTTGCACATGGTCAAAGTAGGGCTTCTCAACTGTCCATATCCGAGGACTCGGCTATTCGAATAGTTTAATTGCCCTCTGCAGAGGTAGCACGCTTTTCCCACACTCATCCGATAACTCATCGTGTCAGCCACGTTTCGCCATACCAGTGGTATGCGAAGTTGAGTCACCGACCCTAGTCTTTCCTTTGCTCATGCTAGTACAGGATCCTGCCCATATGATATTTTTCCATCGACACTTAACCCAGCCCGTCGGGATTTAAGTGTGAGGACTCACATGTTTTATCTGGCGGTGTATAGGGGACATCCTTCTATCCTCCTCCTTATCTACTCATAGATGTTGAGCGAGGACCCAGGTCAGGGGTAGGTCGTCAAACCATTCCCTCATGCATAACAGAGTCATCTCCGTTGATGAAGTGTCCCATACTAATAAGAGCAAACTATATGACTAAGCCCTTTCCCATATGTGGGTAAATGTGGTCGCACAGAGTATCGGCTGATCGACGTAAGTACTATGACACAATGTGCTTTTCTCAAAAACCACCTTTCTCCATTTCTTTACTTCAACACCATATCATAGTGCTTTATATCCACACAAGTTTCAAAGGAGTTTTGAATAAACAATTCTTGGTTTTTCCATCCTATAGTTTTAGCATATACTTCTACATATGGTGGCAAAATAATCTCTCTATACTTTTGAAAAGGGTTTTTATAAACCTTTGCTTTTGAAAATGATTTGTAAATCTAGATGCATAAGTTATGTGCAAGCTCAGAGAGTAGCTTGCCTTGCTCAACAAAGTGGTATTGGTCTTGGTCTTCAGGTTCCACAAATCCTTCCTCCTCGATATATCCGGCAACGTTCTCGTCTAATACACAAGCAATCAATACAACCAATCACTACCCTATTCAAACAATCATCATAGCAATACACTCTTAGAGGTTCTAATTAATCATTCCACATATCAAACAACACTAGGTGGTTTCAATTTAATTGATTTAACCATTATCCCATTGTATTTTAATTAGGGCAGAAACTTGTTGCACATGTTTAATTGCATAGCTTGAGTTCTGTTTGCCACAAAAATACAAACTAAAATTCTACAGAAAGCTAATGATGTCTAGAAGATGACACAATTGGATTTCGGTCATTTGGAGTTACCAAACTCCCTACACATGGTTTTGAATCCAGAATCCAATTAATAAGGTTTTGGCTATTATTTAAATTATATTCATCTAAAAATTAAACCCTTTTAGGGATGACTAACCATAGTTAAATGTGACCTAATAAAATTTGTTTCAACTAATTTGGATTAACAGAGTATCAGAAACAAACTAGTTTAGAATTTAAACCATTTATGGTATTTTGAATAGTGTATTTTTATTATATATCCAAATTTAGTGAAACCAATTGGGTTGGAAAGATATTTTCATAAGCTTTCCAGAACAGTTGGATTTGCTCCATTTGGAGTTGTAAATCTAAAGTTATGGATTTTCTAAAATTGAGTTCAGTACTGATTTCTAATTAAATCTAAATTCGAAATAAAAACCAGGAGTGGATAATGTTGAAAACCCTGACGGGTGGGGCCTACTGGACAGAGACTCAGCGAGCGCGCGCGGGATTCATTTAAAACGAATCGGTACGCCACCGTTGGATCAAGATCCAACGGCTCAGATCGCGCGTGTCGCCGGCGACCAAAACCGAGCGGCGCTGCGGCTCCGGCGACGGCGAGGAGGACAGGGGCTCACCTAGGGGGCTCGGGAGGGCGTGCGGACGGTGCAGAACGACGCCGCGACTCGGGGAAGGCCTAGGGACGAGCGGCGCGTGCTGGGGCGGCTCCAATCGACGGCAGCGAGCAGCTCCTCTTCCTCGGCCGTTCTCCAACTCCAGCGAGGCGCCCCCGTCGATCCTGTGCACGAACCAGAGGGGAAAAAGGGGCGGGTGAGTGCGGGGCGTATGGGGAAGAGGTTGGGGGCAGAGGGGGGCGAAGGGGAGGAGCAACAAGGCCCGGCCGTGGTCGTCGTCTACCTCGGGCACGGCGGCTCGAGGAGGGCACGGCGGCCTGAGGCCTTGCTGCCCTGGCCCGGGGCTCCCTAGCGGTGAACGAGAGAGTGATGAGTGAGGGGGAGAGGTGGTGGCGAGGTGTCGAGGAGAAGAGGGGCACGGGGGCCATTTTATAGCGGCCGGGCGGCGCACGGTGGACGCGGTGCAGAGGGCACCCGCGGTCGTGCGGGCTCGTCGTAGGCCGGTGGAGGGGTGCGGTTACGCTGCGGGGTGCTCGGGGGACCGATTGGACAAGGAGGGGAGGCGTGGCGCGTGCTGCGCGTGCACGACGGGGCGGGCCGGCCGTGAGCGCGCTCGGGCGGTGCACGACGTGCACGGCGTGGCGCGGGCGCGGCGCGGTCGGGTGGCTGCTGGTGCGTGCTGCTGCCGCGCGAGGGCGCAAGGAGGTGAGGGAGGGAGAGAGAGGGAGCAGCGCGGCCGGCACGGCGCGGCGTCGCCGCGGCCACAGTGCCGACACGGCGACGTGCGCACGGCTGCCGCTGCCGCCGGCGTCTCCTCGCCGATCCCGGCCACCATTTGGCTCGCCCTCGGGTGCGGCGTGATCGTGGTGATGAGGGGAGTCCAGTGCGGGCTTCAATTTGAAAAATCAAACTCGCATTCACTCGATTGATCCGCGACTTGGTTCGGGTTTGGGAAGAACAGGGTGGTGCTCAACAGGTGTTTGATGAAATTCCTGAACCAAAACAGTGTGCACTTTGGCTATTTAATTTTCTTACTTTGCTTAATTCTTTTGGGTCCAAACTTAGGATCTAGGCTAAATACATTATTGGTAAGTGATACAAAGTCTTTTTGAAATATTTGGAAATATTTCAATAATGAATTTCTAATTTGAATTTGAGGTTTTTGTATTTGAAAATTGAAAGGGAATAGTTTGTGGAAATCAACTAGGAGTGTTTATAATATTACTCCACTGATTTTAGGGTTGAAAATAAAATTATGTTTCTTACTTTGGAAAAATAATGTGACATGTGTCACATGGGGTTATGTTTGGGTAATTTGTTTTGTTTGTTTTCTTTTCTTCAAACTTTTAATTAAAGCTAGAATTCAACAATCTTGCAAGCAAAGCAAACAACAATACTCAAGAATTAAACATACACAAATTGTTATAAGAAAGAGTTTTTGTTGGCCCACATTTTTGCATTAATAATTATATTAATATTTTGGGATGTTACAGATACTTCCCCCCTTAAAATAAATCTCGTCCCGAGATTTGCTAGGTCTGGACACTAAAGAGGTTTGGGAATTCGCTTCTAAGATAGTCTTCGCGTTCCCACGTGGCTTCATCTTCAGAGTGGTTAGTCCACTGGACTTTGTAGAACTTGATCGCGCGCCTTCGGGTAAGACGAACATCTTCGTCGAGAATCTTGAGGGGCGTCTCACGATAAGTCAGATCTTGATTCAGGTCGATAGAATGGTGGTCGATGTTTTTGAAAACATCAGGCTGGTCAGGAACTTCAAGACATTTCCGGAGCAAGGAAATGTGGAAAACATCGTGGTAATCTGCTAACTCCTGAGGCAACTCCAGTTGATATGACACCTCTCCTCGACGGGCAAGTATCTTGAAGGGTCCAATATATCTTGGCGCCAGTTTTCCTTTGACATGGAAACGCTGCATTCCTTTAAGGGGTGTCACTCGGAGATAGACATAATCTCCGATACTGAAGGTGACATCACGACGCTTGTGATCAGCGTAACTTTTCTGACGGGATTGGGCGGTCTTGAGTCGCTCACGGATAAGCTGGACTTGCTCTTCAGCCTCACGGAGGGTATCTGGTCCAAACAGTTTGCCTTCTCCGGTGTCGGACCAATTCAGGGGTGTACGACACTTCTTGCCGTAAAGGGCTTCAAAAGGGGCCATTTGCAGACTAGACTGGTAACTGTTGTTGTAGGAGAACTCTGCAAATGGAAGGCAATCTTCCCATTTGGATCCCTAGGCTAGGACACATGCGCGAAGCATGTCCTCTAATATCTGGTTCACTCGTTCAGTTTGGCCATCGGTCTGGGGGTGATAAGCTGTGCTAAATGCTAACTTGGTTCCGAGGGCTTCGTGTAGGGCTTTCCAGAACCTTGAGGTGAATTGTGTGCCTCTATCTGATACAATCCTCTTAGGCACACCATGCAGGCTTACTATTCTGGAAATGTACAGGTCTGCTAACTGATTTCCCCGATAGGTGGTGTTGACGGGAATAAAATGGGCAACTTTGGTCAGCCTGTCAACGATGACCCATATTGAGTCATGGCCTCGGTTGGACCTTGGAAGTCCGGTGATAAAATCCATTCCAATCTCATCCCACTTCCACTCGGGAATCTTTAAGGGTTGAAGCAATCCAGCGGGTCGCTGATGTTCAGCCTTGACTCGCTGACAAATATCACACTTGGCTACAAAAACACCAATTTCCCGCTTCATTCCGTGCCACCAAAATCTTTCACGAAGGTCTTGGTACATCTTGGTTCCGCCGGGGTGGATTGAGTAAGGGGTCTCGTGGGCTTCCTTTAGGATTAACTCCTCGAGTTCCGAGTTATTGGGGACACAGATACGACCATTGAATCTCAACACTCCTTCTGCATCCTCGGTAAAACCAGGCGCTTTACCGAGAGAAATCTTCTTCTTGATTCCTTCTATGCTCTCATGACCTTTCCGGGCCTCCTTGATTTGATCTATCAGAGTTGGAGCTAACTCTAAATGGGCGAGATAGCCGTGGCTAACAAGCTCTAGTCCAAAATCTTTGAACTCTTTGAATAGGGCTGGCTGTTCTGCTTGGATCATGGCATTCAGGGTGCAGGGTTTGCGACTAAGGGCATCGGCAACTACATTAGCCTTTCCAGGGTGATAATGGATACCGATATCATAATCCTTGATTAACTCCATCCACTTTCTCTGTCGCAAATTTAACTCCTTCTGAGTGAAGATATAATTCAAGCTCTTATGATCCGTATAGATCTCGCAGCGATGTCCCGCCAAATAGGAGCGACACGTCTTCAGAGCAAGAACAACAGCGGCTAACTCCAGGTCATGGGTTGGGTAGTTCTCTTCATGTGGTCGCAACTGTCGGGACAGATACGACACCACCTTGCCTTCTTGCATCAGAACACAACCAAGTCCTAGACGTGATGCATCGCAATACACGTCGAAACTCTTGGTGACGTCTGGCATAATCAGGACAGGGGTTGAGGTCAATCTCTTCTTTAATTTCTGGAAACTCTCTTCACACTTCTGAGTTCATTCAAATTTCTTGTCCTTTTTCAGCAGTTGGGTAAGGGGTTTGGCTAAACTGGAGAATCCCTCAACGAACTTGCGGTAGTATCCCGCTAGCCCGAGAAAGCTTCGGATTTAAGTCACACTAGTTGGGGCTTCCCAGTTCACAATGGCTTGGATCTTCTCTGGGTCAACAGAAATTCCTCCCGCAGACACAACATGTCCGAGAAATGCTACTTCACTGAGCCAGAACTCACACTTGCTAAACTTGGCATACAACTGATGCTCTCGGAGGGTTGCTAAAACTAGACGCAGGTGTTCAGCATGCTCTTCTTCAGTTTTGGAGTAAATAAGGATGTCATCAAGGAAAACTACCACAAACTTGTCAAGATACTCCATGAAGATCTTGTTCATGAGATTCATAAAATAGGCTGGGGCATTGGTCAGACCAAAGGACATTACGGTGTATTCAAATAAACCGTAACGGGTTGTGAAGGCAGCCTTGGGAATGTCTGTCTCTCGGATTTTTAACTGATGATACCCTGACCGAAGATCGATCTTGGAAAAGACTCGGGCTCCGTTCATTTGATCGAACAGATCCTCGATCTTTGGGAGAGGGTACTTGTTCTTGATGGTCACACCATTTAACTTGCGATAATCCACACACAGGCGTGTGGTACCATCTCTCTTATCCACAAAAATAATGGGTGATCCCCAGGGTGAAGCACTTGGGCGAATAAGTCCTTTGCTGAGCATATCTGCTAACTGCTTCTTCAACTCAACAGGTTCTTCCGGATTCATCCGATAAGGTCTTTGGGATATAGGGGCTGTCCCGGGGATAAGTTCAATGATGAACTCAATATCCCGATCCGGTGGCATACCAGGCAATTCTTCAGGAAAGACATCTTGGAATAGGTGAACAACACGGATCTCATCTAGGGTGGGTCGAGCTATGCTCTCATGGCATCCTGGTTGGGGTCGACTGGTTTGTGACACATACTCCACTTCTACTTGTTTGTCGGTGGTGAGGGATACAGCTCTTCTGGCACAATCAATTCGACCATGGTACTTGGCTAACCAATTCATACCCAGTATGACATCTATTCCTTGGGTTCCTAGAATGATTAAGTCGACTAGGAACTTTTCTCCTTTGATCTCAAGGGAAACGTCCGGGCAAAATGACTTGGTATCTATGGTGGATTCTGGGATTTGGATAACCATGGGTTTGGGTAAGAGGCTTCCGACTAAACCTCCCTTAGCAACAAATTCTTGGGTAACAAGAGAATGAGTAGCACCAGAATCAAACAGAACAGTTGCAGGTACTGAGTTGACAAGGAACGTAACCAGCACAACATCTGGTGCATCCACGGCCTCTTCAGCATTGATGTGGTGCAGACGTCCCTTGGCAACAGCAACATTTCCGCGGGGTGCAGGGTTCTTGCCATTTCCATTGCGGCCTTGGCCGTTGTTCGGCGCCTGTGCATCGGGGCGTGGACCATTCTTCTTAGGATTGGGGCATTCTTTGGAGTAGTGACCTTTGGTGACGCAATTGAAACAGACAACATTGGCATTGCGGTTGAAGTTGTTAGAGTTCCCTCCGGGACGGGTGTTGTCATTGGGACGGCTGAAGTTGTTTGAGTTGTTTGGGTGATTAGGGTAATTGGGGCGTGGGTTTGGTGGTGGTCGATAGGCTGGCTTGGGGTTTGGTGGGTGGGTGCGAGGCTTCTGACTGCTCGAACCTTCCTGGGCAATCATTCTCCTCTTACGACCTTCAAACATGGACTTGCGCTTGGTCTCCAACTGGATGGCCTTGTCCACAAGTGATTCCAAATCAACAAAGTCATGGATAACCAAAGCGCATTGCAGTTCATCATGAAGTCCGTTCATGAAACGCTCCATCTTCCTCCTCTCGGTGTCGACGTCATCAGGAGCATACCAAGACAAGTCAGTGAACTCATCGAGGTATCCGACCACATCCCTACTTCCCTGCCGCAACCTGCGGAATTCATCCTTCTTCCGCTCAATGAGTCCGCGGGGAATGTGCTTCTTGCGGAACTTCTCCTGGAAATCAACCCAGCTGATAACATAACCAGCTTGCTGGAGAGCCTTGGTAGCTTCCCACCAAGACCGTGCTGGTCCTGCAAGATAGTGGGTCGCATACAGCACCTTCTCAGGTTCTCCCACGGCTGCAACTTCCAGGTTGTTGTTAGAGGTGCGAAGCCAGTCATCGGCCTCAAGTGGGTGAAGTCCCTTGGAATAGGTGGGTGGGTTGGTCTTTTGAAAGTCGCTCAAAGTGGACCGCTGATTTCCTTCACCATTGCCATTTCCATTGCCATTGCCATTGTTGTGGTTGTTGTTGTGAGCGGCAGCGATCTGTTGCAGGGCAGCGATATGAGCTTGACGCTCAGTCCGGGCAGCTTGGCGTTCCTCCATGATGAGCGCAAGAAGTTGGGCGGTGGTTGGTTCCGGTGGGGGTGGTGGTCCTCCATCCGTGTTGGAGCGACGAGTGTCCACAATCCTGAAGCACACCGGGTATAAGGGGCAAGCAAAAAGGGGTTTGACCAAGGAAAAGATTGGTTTTGCGTAGAGGTTGATTTACTAAGGATTATAGGAGAAACATTTTACACAGATTAACAAGACTAGCACACATTCATATAGCACAACCATTACATCAAGAGTTCACCATATCAAGCCTACAACATTTTCCCTTAAGCTAATGTACATAGTGAAAGCTCCAAAAGAACCACAACTTTGACTCTACTAGCGATAGGGGGTCGACCTAATCCTGCGGTAGTACTCAAGTCACTCGCCTACTGAGGTGGAACCTCAGGCTCTGCTATGTCAGCATCGGACTGGTAGGGTGGCTCCTCTGGATCCTCCTCCTCGTCATCCTCCTCCTCATAGTCCATCTCCTCCAGATAGTCATCATCGTCACAGAGGAAAGCGTCGTTCTCCTTGCGGAGATCCTCGCCCTCCTCTTCCATCTCGTCAGTACGGAGCTCCAAATCCTCTATCAGCTCATCCTGCTCTGCCACCTTCTTGCGGAGCTTCGCTATGGTCTTCCTCATCTGGGTTCCCTTCTTAAGAAGAGCGGCCTTCTCAGTCTTCAGTTGTGCCTCACTCTCGCGACTCTCCTTGAGCGAGAGGCGATCAAAGTGAGACCGAATCCTAGCGCACCTCAGATCCTCCTGGGTGCGAAAGAGCATAATCTCCATGTCCAAGATATACTCTTCGAATGCCGGGTGTAGAGGGGACCGAATTGGGTGTCCATCGATGGTGCGCCTCCCGTAGAACTGGAAACGAGAGTTTGTCAGCTCCGCCTTGTGTTCCTCACAAAGCCGGGATAGCATCCGCTGCATGGAACGACACAGTCCATCGTCCCAGTGGACGTCCATGAGGGTGAAGGTGAGTGTCCTGGATCCGGGGGACTTGATGTTCCCGCGAAAAGACGCCTCGATCAACCAGGACAGGTTCCCGTTACCGGGAGCGTCCACCTGGGCTCCCTTAAACTCACGAGTGGGACGACCTAGCAGCTTGGTCAACTCGAACAAGTCCTTCTCGAACATCAACTTGTCGTCCTTCTCAAGCTGAACGAACTCGGTGAAATGGATCGCCATCTATAATTTTTTTTGTCAAATTTTTAGGTTAGTGAGATGACAAGTATATAAAAATTTTAATGGAAGGGACAATATGTGAGCAGATTTTTAAGTTTATTAAAATGACAAGTGTGGCAAGTTTTTATGAATATGAGAGAAAACTTAGTAGTTTGTAAGAAGAGAAATTTTGCATAAGTGAGAGGGTAAGAGATAAGCATTTTTAAACTAATTCCTTCCTTTGTTTTCTTTAAAACTTAACTTTTGTAATCACTACCTAGCGACCATGCTAATATAAGGCTCCTAAAGTCGAGATGGCTCTGATACCAATTCTGTGGGGACCCCGGACTAGCTGTCCGAAATACCCGATTATGCTTAACACAACGATCCCATGATCAGTCTGTCGTTGCACATAATCCGAATTGAATACCAAAGTTTACATCCATTACAATACCGAATTAAAGTCTTACATAAATGGCCATTTAGACCAAGTCTTACATAGGTGCCTTCAAGGGCCAAACCAAAACAATCAACGGAAATAAGGCGTAGTAGACATCAAATCCTAGCGATGACCCGACAGGCAGTCGACTTATGAAGATCCTTAGTTGGCATAGATGTCGCCGTACTCCTCCTGAACGTAGGACTCCTCGAAGTCTGGCTACGACAATAGCCAGAGACAAAACAAGTATGAGTACATTTGAATGTACTCGCAAACTACTCCAACATGAGTGCACTAGTCTCAGTTTTAGTTTCACACTTTTATTTATTTAAGACATCCCTATATCTTTGTTGAAGAAGATAAGGAAATTATAACTACTCTTAATATCTCAATGTTATTAGTTTTCTTCTAAAACTCCTCCTTTTTCCGACTATAAACCATTATGGTAATTATTCTCCAACTACCTCATACCGATCCGTTGGTATAGGTGTATGGAACATTCTCCAATTCCTTTTTCTTTTGAAACTCAATTCTTTTCCCAAAATTTGCACATGGTCAAAGTAGGGCCTCTCAACTGTCCATATCCGAGGACTCGGCTCTTCGAATAGTTTAATTACCCTCTGCAGAGTTAGCACGCTTTTCCCACACTCATCCGATAACTCATCGTGTCAGCCACGTTTCGCCATACCAGTGGTATGCGAAGTTGAGTCACCGACCCTAGTATTTCCTTTGCTCATGCTAGTACAGGATCCTGCCCATATGATATTTTTCCATCGACACTTAACCCAGCCCGTCGGGATTTAAGTGTGAGGACTCACATGTTTTATCTGGCGGTGTATAGGGGACATCCTTCTATCCTCCTCCTTATCTACTCATAGATGTTGAGCGAGGACCAAGGTCAGGGGTAGCTCGTCAAACCATTCCCTCATGCATAACAGAGTCATCTCCGTTGATGCAGTGTCCCATACTAATAAGACCAAACTATATGACTAAGCCCTTTCCCATATGTTGGTAAATGTGGTCGCACAGAGTATCGGCTGATCGACGTAAGTACTATGACACAATGTGCTTTTCTCAAAAACCACCTTTCTCCATTTCTTTACTTCAACACCATATCATAGTGCTTTATATCCACACAAGTTTCAAAGGAGTTTTGAATAAACAATTCTTGGTTTTTCCATCCTATAGTTTTAGCATATACTTCTACATATGGTGGCAAAATAATCTCTATATACTTTTGAAAAGGGTTTTTATAAACCTTTGCTTTTGAAAATGATATGTAAATCTAGATGCATAAGTTATGTGCAAGCTCAGAGAGTAGCTTGCCTTGCTCAACAAAGTGGTCTTGGTCTTGGTCTTCAGGTTCCACAAATCCTTCCTCCTCGATATATCCGGCAACGTTCTCGTCTAATACACAAGCAATCAATACAACCAATCACTAGCCTATTCAAACAATCATCATAGCAATACACTCTTATAGGTTCTAATTAATCATTCCACATATCAAACAACACTAGGTGGTTTCAATTTAATTGATTTAACCATTATCCCATTGTATTTTAATTAGGGCAGAAACTTGTTGCACATGTTTAATTGCATAGCTTGAGTTCTGTTTGCCAAAAACTACAAACTAAAATTCTACAGAAAGCTAATGATGTGTAGAAGATGACACAATTGGATTTGGGTCATTTGGAATTACCAAACTCCCTACACATTGTTTTGAATCCAGAAGCCAATTAATAAGGTTTTGGCTATTATTTAAATTATATTCATCTAAAAATTAAACCCTTTTAGGGATGACTAACCATAGTTAAATGTGACCTAATAAAATTTGTTTCAACTAATTTGGATTAACAAAGTATCAGAAACAAACTAGTTTAGAATTTAAACCATTTATGGTATTTTGAATAGTGTATTTTTATTATATATCCAAATGGAGTGAAACCAATTGGGTTGGAAATATATTTTCATAAGCTTTCCAGAACAGTTGGATTTGCTCCATTTGGAGTTGTAAATCTAAAGTTATGGATTTTCTAAAATTGAGTTCATTACTGATTTCTAATTAAATCTAAATTCGAAATAAAAACCAGGAGTGGATAATGTTGAAAACCCTGACGGGTGGGGCCTACTGGACAGAGACTCAGCGAGCGCGCGCGGGATTCACTTAAAACGAATCGGTACGCCACCGTTGGATCAAGATCCAACGGCTCAGATCGCGCGCGTCGCCGGCGACCAAAACCGAGCGGCGCTGCGGCTCCGGCGACGGCGAGGAGGACGGAGGCTCACCTAGGGGGCTCGGGAGGGCGTGCGGACTGTGCAGAACGACGGCGGCGACTCGGGGGAGGCCTAGGGACGAGCGGCGCGTGCTGGGGCGGCTCCAATCGACGGCGGCGAGCAGCTCCTCTTCCTCGGCCGTGCTCCAACTCCGGCGAGGCGCCCGCGTCGATCTTGTGCACGAACCAGAGGGGAAAAAGGGGCGGGTGAGTGCGGGGCGTATGGGGAAGAGGTTGGGGGCAGAGGGGGGCGAAGGGGAGGAGCAACACGGCCCGGCCGTGGTCGTCGTCTACCTCGGGCACGGCGGCTCGAGGAGGGCACGGCGGCCTGAGGCCTTGCTGCCCTGGCACGGGGCTCCCTAACGGTGAACGAGAGAGTGATGAGTGAGGGGGAGAGGTGGTGGCGAGGTGTGGAGGAGAAGAGGGGCACGGGGGCCATTTTATAGCGGCCGGGCGGCGCACGGTGGACGCGGTGCAGAGGGCACCCGCGGTCGTGCGAGCTCGCCGTAGGCCGGTGGAGGGGTGCGGCTACGCTGCGGGGTGCTCGGGGGACCGATTGGACAAGGAGGGGAGGTGTGGCGCGTGCTGCGCGTGCACGACGGGGCGGGCCGGCCGTGAGCGCGCTCGGGCGGTGCACGACGTGCACGGCGTGGCGCGGGCGCGGCGCGGTCGGGTGGCTGCTGGTGCGTGCTGCTGCCGCGCGAGGACGCCAGGAGGTGAGGGAGGGAGAGAGAGGGAGCAGCGCGGCCGGCACGGCGCGGCGTCGCCGCGGCCACAGTGCCGACACGGCGACGTGCGCACGGCTGCCGCTGTCGCCGGCGTCTCCTCGCCGATCCCGGCCACCATTTGGCTCGCCCTCGGGTGCGGCGTGATCGTGGTGATGAGGGGAGTCCAGTGCGGGCTTCAATTTGACAAATCAAACTCGCATTCACTCGATTGATCCGCGACTTGGTTCGGGTTTGGGAAGAACAGGGTGGTGCTCAACAGGTGTTTGATGAAATTCCTGAACCAAAACAGTGTGCACTTTGGCTATTTAATTTTCTTACTTTGCTTAATTCTTTTGGGTCCAAACTTAGGATCTAGGCTAAATACATTATTGGTAAGTGATACAAAGTCTTTTTGAAATATTTGGAAATATTTCAATAATGAATTTCTAATTTGAATTTGAGGTTTTTGTATTTGAAAATTGAAAGGGAATAGTTTGTGGAAATCAACTAGGAGTGTTTATAATATTACTCCACTGATTTTAGGGTTGAAAATAAAATTATGTTTCTTAGTTTGGAAAAATAATGTGACATGTGTCACATGGGGTTATGTTTGGGTAATTTGTTTTGTTTGTTTTCTTTTCTTCAAACTTTTAATTAAAGCTAGAATTCAACAATCTTGCAAGCAAAGCAAACAACAATACTCAAGAATTAAACATACACAAATTGTTATAAGAAAAGTTTTTGTTGGCTCACATTTTTGCATTAATAATTATATTAATATTTTGGGATGTTACAGAATCTCTCCAAGCGGTGGCTTGGTCCTTAGTCGTTTCGTCTGATCAGCCCGCGTGCGAGGCCTGGGGAGAGTGGGCTCTTCATACCCCAGTCTCCACTGGGCCGACACGACGGATCCAAGAAGCAAAGCTACGAAAGAAGTTTGGCCTGCCAGCTATGCGAAAATTCAATTCAAAGCAAGAGCCCTCAGGCTGGCTCGAGGACTAGAAGCTGGCAGTCATATGCCAGCGAGGAACATTAACAACAGCACTACAATATCTACAACTAATGCTTGAAGGCACAGCCCGCGGCTGGCTCAAGTCACTACCCGAAGGAACCTACGACTCCTGGGACCACTTTAAGGAAGACTTCCTAAAATATTTCGACCCTCTCTGCGAAAGGCCAAAAACATTCAAGGAGCTAAGAGCATGTAGACAAAAGTCAGACGAAGCACTCAGGACATATATCAGAAGATGGATCGCCATTCGAAACTCTGTCAGTGCATTATCAGAAGACAGAGCTATGGACGCCTTCACAAATGGAGTCTATTGAAAAGACTTCAGAGAAGCACTCAGACGACAAAAACCAAAAAACATGGCTGAGCTCATCAAACTAGCAACCTAGTGGGCAGATGGAGAAGACGCAATCCAAAACAAAACTCCAAACTCACCGCAACGACATCAAGACCAACGGGACAGTCGTGACCATAGAGACAGCCGAGATCGCTGAGACAGAGACGACAAATGAAGAAGGCGCGATTATGACCGCGGAAGCAAAGACAAGGTCAAATTCGTAGCAGCTAGATTCTCACATGACGATCGTAATCAAGACGATAGAAAACAAGATGACTGGCCTAACAGTCGATAGGACGATCGTCGAGACACACGAAGTAACAACTACCGACACGACAGACCAGTCTACCGATGTGACAACAAAAGCCGTGACCAGCGCGGAAGCTACAGAAGGCAAGACAGGCAAAGACGCACATACCATAGGATCAAAAACATCATTTCAAGAAAAGATGGAAGATGAGTGCAGACTCCATATGTTCAAAGACCCAGCAACCGGTCGAAAGACATCACACCACACAATGGGACAATGCCGGGAATTCAAGCAAATGGCAGCAGGATACATGAAACGGCTCATGAGGGACCAACCAGCAAACGCTCCATCAGCATACACAGCACCATCATAGCGCCGCGGCCCTACCACCACCGCCACCACGTGACACAAACTATCAAATGGCAGGCGCCATACATCACATACCACACAACATAGACAACCAATACCCGCAACCCAAGGGATAGATGTACATGATCCAAAAAGGGCGTCCTTCGAATAGGCAGCAAAAACGACACACTCGCTGCGTCAATATGGCAGTTCTAGCGCCACCCGTTGTACCTGAGTTCATGCAGGGGTTAGAAACAACAATCGCCTTCAACCAAGGGGATCATCCTCCATCCATGTATCGGCCAGGACACGCTGCTTTAGTCCTTAAGCTCAAATTGGTGGGTAAGCCAGGACAAATATATTCATGGATGGAGGCAGCGGCGTCAATATAATATTCGCCGACACACTCTGTAGGATGAACAGGTCAGTCAAAAACTTATCATAGTCTACAAATACTTTCCACCGTATTGTGCCAGGTAAAGCCATAAGACCAGAAGGAACAATCCAACTCGACGTCACATTCGGCGATGCAACACACTTCAAGAGCGAGTTGATCAAATTTGTAGTCCTCAACTGGAAGTCGCAATACCACACCATAATTGGGCGACCGGCATTCGCAAGATTCATGGCTGTACCACATTACGCGTACCTCAAACTCAAAATGCCAGTACCAAAAGGAGTAATCACAGTCAACGGAAACTTTCAGAAATCAGATGACTGCGACAGAGACTTCTGCAAAATCTCAGAGGCATTCAGAACAGAACAACTACCACACGGGCCACAGGTCGAGAGAGAAACCATAACAATTCCAGAGCGTAAGAAACGGGCAGCCATAGCCACGACGCATGAAGTAAACGCCATATGGACAGTCGAACCGGCAGAGGAGGAGACGCACACACCATCCCCAGGACAATACACTTTGATGGGTCAAAAGGAGGCAGAGGTGCAGGCGCAGGTTTGGTACTCATAAGTCATAACATCCAACATGGAACGAGTAAACTATGTACTACAAAAAGACTTCCCATCTCCATCAAAGGTTGAAGTCGATTACGAAGGCTTGTTTCAAGGCATGCGACTGGCAAAATCATCCGGAGCACAAGACATCATCATTTAGGGAAGCTCATGCATAATCACGCAAAACACGGCAGGAGAAAGTAGGATGAATGTGGACAAGCTGGCCAGATATCAGGACTACTTCGACACATTGCAAAAAAGATTCCGCAGTTGCGAACTACAACATGTAGCACACACTCGCAACAAACAAGCGAACATGTTGGCTAACATCGAATTAGCAAAGGCGCAGGTACCGCCAGGTGTTTTCTTAGATCAAACAGAAGATGGCACCCACATGCCACTCGAGCAGTAAAATATGGCAAGGTACCTGTGTATAGTGCAAATCTCTGGATCGATTCGTTTGCACACAGAGTTTACGATGTAATATCACAACAAAGTATTAATTTTATTATATCGATGATCCAGACTTAGAAAATATTCGATACAACTTGCATAGCATAAAGCTAGCATTGAAAAGAGTAAACAACGAAAATGACATAGCAGTGAGTCTCCATCATCTTCATGTTGCCACATGCGAAAACATGTTGGTTGCAGACTCGAAATCTTTAAACGAAACCTCACTCGTCATCTGAACAATCTGCAATAAGAAAAATATTGCAACAATGTGGGTCAGATTCCATTTAAAATGGAGTCTGGTAAGTGACACTATGGTGGACACTTAGTGGAAAAAATCTAATAACCTATATGCATATTTGGCTGGTGGAGTTCAAGGCTATTTTGCAAAAAGCCAATTTTTCCTAACTCTTTGGAAAACACTTTTCTTCTATTTGAGACATCCGTGGCATGAAATCCACTGTCTCATTCTACCATTGTTCACCCATCAAGTTTTAAATTTTGAAGTTGGAATGGTGGGATCCTCCGTTGACGTCCTTGATCAGCTGCTCAAGTTGTCCGTACCGGGGCCACGGCTAAGTACTTAGTTTTACACTCTGCAGAGGTTGTGCATGTTCACCATTGTACCCATTCAACCCAAACTATCCTTTACACTCTGGTAGTGATAAGGAAAAGGAGAAGAATGAGACTAGATCTTTCAGAAGCATTTTCCCTCCCACTGTGGCTTGACCCGTTTCACCTAACACCCTCTACATATGCTTGTCAAGCCGGGGCGAGTCCACGCAACTTGGTTGATCAAGCCAGAGCCCATATGGCAATGGCTGCACTGGAAGCAATCTTCATTCGGAGTTCTTCAGATCCCTCTGTTCCTGGGTGGCATTCCACAAGTGTACTCTCGGTGAAAAGCTCCATGCTCACGTCCCTAAGTATAGTAGAAACTACCTTAGGCGAAGACAACCACAAGCACAGCCCTGAGTAGCCACTCAACATAAACCATTCAACCAATCCACCTAGGTGTTTCATTTTAACTTAGTAGAGATTAACTTTTCCATGAAACAACATTTTCATAGCATCAATAATTCTACTAAGTCATTACCTTGGTACCTAGACACAATGGAGTAGGGGAAATCTAAACATGTCTACATAGAAATACTATCCTACACATGCTTATATAAAAATACACTAAGTCATGCATATAGAAAATAGTAGGAGGTTTATGAATGTGCCACTTGCCTTTGGATGATGTCTTTGCTCACAAACTCTTTTCAACGTAACTTGGGGCTCTCCGTTCAATCTAAACAATATAGACACAGAACAATACAACAATCAACATAAAACACAACATCACAACGCATACAAACACATACAGAATGAACAAACAAGTTTCATAAACTTCTAAGGAAAATATGTCATGCAAGATAAGAAAAATGTTTCTAAGGACTAAAGATGCATGTCATGGCATGAAAATCTTTTAAGTTATTGCAAGAAAATATGTTAGTCAAAAATGACTAAGGACTACAGTCATAGGTTGGACAAAAAAACTTTGTTATAAATCATCTTGAATAAGCACTCTAATGGCTTAGTCATGATGTGCATAAATACTTAGAGAAAATACTAAGTCTATTCTTCCAGGTGATCAACAATTATTAACAACTCTTTGTAAATTGGATATTCACTATAATGAGAGAGACAGACACCCGGCCAGCCACTTACGGTGTGGAACAGGTCTCATCTACGTGGACATGTAAGGTTGGTCTACAGGCCGCTTCATCTCACTATGCCGCTAGGATCCAACATATTTCAAAGATGGTAATAACATAATCAAAAATTGCTTATGTCTAAAGCGAAAGACAAGATTAGGAAAGAGGGAAAAGATAGAAAGAAGGATGTAGAATCTTCTCCTTGCTTCCTTTTCTTCTTGATGTGATGACTTCATTGCACTTTTGTAGACTTGATGGCTCTGAAGACTTGATGGTGTTGATAGCATCCAGGTTGGTCTTGAATATAACTTAGTCATTAAGAGGTCTAAGAGAAGAAGGGAAAAAAGATATAGAGGAAGCAAGACTTAGAAAATGTAGTGTTTAGTCTTCATGGACTTCTTCTCGCTTTTCTTCTAAGAGCTTGACATCTTGGAGATGCTTCCGGAGTCTGTTTTCTTCTAGGTCCTCTTTGGTCTTCTAGCTTCATCTTGAGAATCCCAAGTATGACTAAGTATAACTTTTTTAAAACCACTATGTTGAAAATAAACCTAAACAAAATACTTAGAGAAAACTAAGGGAGAAGTTTTCCAGTATAAATATACAATTAAATATGCTATGCATGAAATGCAACTTTTTAATTACAAGAAACAACATACACATTTTTGTGATACTCATAAAGTATGCATGAGGCTATAAATGCATTTTAATTAATTTCTATTATAGGAAAATATAATAAAAGGGGTAAATACAAGATTAAAGTTTTCTGGGATTAAATTTTTATAATAATTTTTTTATAAACAGTGCTAATAGCAGAGAGGATTAAAATAAATTTATAGCAATTGGATTTACTCAAAAATAATGTTTCTATCAAAAATTATGTCCAAATTATTCAAATTAAACAAATAACTGTTAATTCATCAAAATAATACTCAAAAATATTTTATAACAGAGCCATCATGTAACACATATTCTAAGTTTTCTAAAACAATTTTATTTTCAATTTTTGGATTTATAGATTTAAAGTTATTAAAAATATACTCAAATAATCCATTTGAAATTTGAATAAATTAAAATAAGTCAAATTTGAATTCTAACAGAACTAAAATATTCTATATGTCAAGAGATTTCCAAAAATATAAATTTTGTTAAATTTGTCTGAACCAATAAAAAGTTATAATACATCTAAGATACAAGGGCTAAAATGCAAAACTGCCAATTAAATCTATTCGGAAAATAAAAACAGAAATCAGACCAGGCCACGTAGTTGGATCTAATTGGCTGCGATGGGCTTGGCTTGAGCCATGGCTCGGCTCGGCTTAGCCGGAGCCGCGGCTCGGCTCGGATTGATCTGGGCCGCCAGATCCAGATCGGATGCTCGAGATCTACTCGTACCGATTAGCATAAGACTTCTAATCTGGGCCGTTCAAAACAAATCAGACGTCACAGGACGAGATGGTCATACCGTGGCGGGGTGGTGGTTGCCGGTGACGAAAAAGACGGCGGTGCGGCCTCGGGCATGGACGGCGCCGGCGTTAGGGTGGCTCCCCGGATGCGCAGATGGAGTCCCCGTGCGCGGCGCGTCGCGGGAAACTCGATGGAGGCGGTGGCGTCGTGCTGCGCGTCCGGGAGTGGCGGAGACGCGGACGGATTCACGGTACTCCGGCGTTGAACCCCCCCCCCCCCCCCCCGTCGGAAATTGCTGCGTAGGAGAAACATGGAGGGGTCTCAAGGTTTGCACTGGTACATGTAGGAGGATGAGAGAGGTCTCAGGCTCGGGTAGTGTCTCACGTCACCGAGGAAGCAGAAAAATGGCGGCGGCTTCGACGAACTCCGGCGAGCAAATATGGCGGCCTGGCAGCGTCTTAGATGCTAGGGTTTGGGGCAAATGAGAGAGGAGAGGCAGGGGTTTAAATAGAGGCAGAGGATGGAAACAAATTGCGCAACAAACGCTCGTAATCAAGCCGAATTCTAAGGAGGAGTTTCGGCCGGAATTGACGGGCAGAGGTTGAAGACAATGGTCTCCTGACAGTTGGGTCCCGCATGTCCGGTATTTTTTCGTTTTCTTTTCTGTTTTTCTATTTCTTTCATAACTTTTGATTTAAGACTCCAAATAAATTCAAATAAATTTCTAAACATTTGTAAAAGCAATATCTTTGTGTTAAAACATTTGTGGGCATGTTTTGAACACTTTTGAAAAATAATATTTTGAAATATTCATAAAATACAAATTTGCCCATTTATGTCCACTTTGAAATTAGGGATTTAATAACTTTATCTCGGGTTAGATAAAATTTATGAATTTACCACAATCATATATATTTGACATCAAGTTAACTTACACCCATTTTCAATAACCATTCATCTTTATTTTGGTATAATAGTAGAATAACAAAATATAAATATTTTTAAGAAAATGGGAAATATAATAAATTCAATTTTAATTTAAAATATTTTGTGCACCATTATGTTTTATATTATGCTAATTCGTTTGAAAACTCCATATCATACCTTTGGAAAAGATTCTAGATATATTTCATTTCTTAGGTATTTTTCTTTTTCTTCTCTGTTTTTCTATTTCTTTCAGAAATTTTGATTTAAGACTCCAAATCAATTCAAATAAATTTCTAAAATTTTGAAAAAGCAATATCTTTGTGTTAAAATATTTGTGGGCATGTTTTGAATACTTTTGAAAAATAATATTTTGAAATATTCATAAAATACAAATTTACCCATTTATGTCAATTTTGAAATTAGGGATTTAATAACTTTATCTGGGGTTAAATAAAATTTATGAATTTACCACAATCATATATATTTGACATTAAGTTAACTTACACTCATTTTCAATAACCATTCATCTTTATTTTGGTATAATAGTACAATAACAAAATATATATATTTTTAAGGAAATGGGAAATATAATAAACTTAATTTTAATTCAAAATATTTTGTGCACCATTATATGTTTTATTATATGCTAATTCGTTTGAAAACTCCATATCAAACCTTTGGAATAGATTCTAGATTTATTTCATTTCTTATATTGAATATATTCATAATAATCATTTTATGTTTTGAAAATTAATAAAAATAATTTAAGTTAATGAAATACTGTTGACATTGATTTTGTCTTCAAATATGGAGAGTTGTTGGAACATGAAAAATGATTAAATAGCGAGATAAATCTTAGAAAAGCGGATTTGGCTCATGATAAAAATGGATAAATTGTTTGACATATAAATCATCGACAATAATTAATATCGTCATATACACTCTTTATCAAATAAAATCACGGACAAATCACCCAATATTTGCCGACATTGGCGACCTCAATTCTCCATAAAATATAATCAGCATAAGAGAAATTTAACATGAAACTGAATATTGGTTGGTCAATTTAGTATTACAGTGAATACTCGTCATCGGGTCAATACTAAATTTACCAAAGATTTAACCTCACGAGAAAATCGTCGTCATTCCGACAACACTACGAATATGGCCACACTATATGTATAAAATATTATACCTAAAAAAGAAACTCCATGACAAATTAATGTTGGCTAACCATTTGCAGCCAGCTAATTCGTATGCATTTTAAGCCATACACAGAAAATATATTGCAGGGTCTCTTATACCAGCTCACGTAGCATGCATGAATTAGGCGGCGAGATTAGCAACTAATGATGAATCAATTATTTAGCCCATGGCCCATACGCCTGCGGTTCCATATTGAGTTCGCCCGATTGAGATGCCAGCCCATGCAATAACCTGCATGTATTAGGATAATTAAAACTCCTAAAAGCCCATCTTAGCACACTTAATTAACAGGTATATGGATTAAGTACGGGCCAAAGCCCATACGACTCCGGATTTCTCTGCTAGCTCCAGTTTACGGGAGGAAACTTGGCGCTCAATCTGCAGAAGCAGCCACTACTCCCACGTTCCCGTCCACGATCACCAAGACGTGCGCGCGCCCCGTCCCGGAGGAGTCTCCTGTTAGCCGCCTATATAAACAACAGTACTCAACGCTGCCAAAACTAATCGCAAATCATCACGAATCATTCACAGACCAGTCCATTGCTCTCTCGACGCACTGCTCATCCACATACACGCTGCCGGTCTCTCTCGTCGTCGGCATCGGTAGTTGTCAGCTGCTCAACAATCACGCTGTCGAGCGCTGGTTGTTTAGTATCTGCCGGCCGGCTGTTCGACATACGCGAGTGTATACATCGCAACCCGATCGACTGCGTCATTCTTCAGTTCGTCTTCGCCGCCAAGGTGAGAAAAGGAGGCCAAAGCAATACTCTTTCTCCTTCATTCTTGAGCATGCCGTCACAATGATTGATTAACATGCTCAAACTGATTGGCTCCTTATTTGGTTTGCATGGTGACCCCGGTCCCATGATCATACAAATTAAGGATACAAATAGAAATCAAACTAATTAATTGGCTCCTTGTTTGGTCTGCATGGTGACTCCGGTCCCATGATGATACAAATTAAGGATAAAAAATAGATATCAAATCTCATATTGTTCGTGTCTCATAGATCCTACCTGATATAAATTAGGATATATGTATGTGTCATACTGCGCTCATGCTATGTTCATTTAAAACATGTTCCTTGTTTGGTCTGCATGGTGACTCCGGGCCCATGATGATACAAATTAAGGATGTAAATAGAAATCAAATCGATTAGTTTGTGCCTTGTTTGGTCTGCATGGTAACTCCGGTCCCATGATGATACAAATCAAGGATATAACATAATTAGAAGCGAACTCCATATTGTTTTGGGTCTCATAAATCCCATCTTAGTAAAAATTACTATATGATTTCTGCATATAGAATAAGTCATGGTTGCATGTTGTAGTGCTAGTCATGAAGAAATAAGAGGGGTCATATATGATATTGTCACATATGTCTAGCTAATAATCCGGAGTAGTATACGGTCCAGATTTGATTAAAAGAAAACTCAAATGCATATGAATACTAGCACCATGCACCCGGATTGTCGACATGACTAATTCAAATAATGTTTGCATCTAATATCTGCCTAGTTAGCAACCATGATTAATTATAGGGTCTACTATAGAATACTAAATGTATGTGGCCATGTCATCTCAATTATATATTGGCTTAATCTGAAATTAGTCAATCTTAACTAGGCTTGTGGTATGCTAGTTAATCGTCATGCTCCATCGTATATGACTAATACACCATGAACACAGCAATCAAAATACGCATGCAGGATAATTATCCCATGCACTGTTCAGTCCCATATAGCTAAACAGAGTTAAATTTGCATCCTGTCCACGAAATATAGAAATCTGATATATACTCTTGGCTCCGTCCCTAAGTAAAACTGCATCAAATATGCTCATATAATCATGCCGCTAGTTTCTCATATACAACTATTGTATTAATATAGGTGTTGAAATCATATTTCACCATTAAAACCCGTGCATATATTCAGCATATAGTTAACATGTTAAAAAAGATATGTACGATCTGCAAGCTTGGTTTTATTACAAGCGTATGATTTATGTTATGTCCCATGATAATCTCATATATAGATTAATGTCAAACCATACATTCATGTCATATAGATGTGTGCATATGCATAATTAAATGATAACTAGGATCATAGCCTCTCTTGCACTAGATATAACATAGTGCATCCTCGATATATACTATAATTTACCCATATTGGCTTGTGCAATAATATATACGTTGCTACAAGATATTTTCCCATCTCATGCATGCATATAGAAATAACATGCAAGATAAATTCGGCTTATATAATGGATCATGTTATACATTGCACGCATGCTTATTAGACTGGCCAGTTAACCATCAAACAAGTGTTCATATTCACAAAAAAGGATAAGACACTACCCATTACTCAAATATTCAATGGTTAATGAACTAGGTAAAATATACACAAGCATGTACGTGCTATATGATAAAAAATGCTGCCCGTAGTTTAGCATAGACATACTTCGTGACTCTCCAAATGCGCCGACGTCGACGACATCGAGGATGACTTTATTGCTACATTTTGTAGTCTTCTTTTCTATATTTTGTAGCGATCATATGTTGTAATGGTATGTAATAGTTCTATTGGAATTCTTAATCAGGGGTTTTCTCTCTGGAGATGTAATTAACAGACCTTTTATATATATGTGTAAGAGTTCTGGAAATAAAGTACCTGCAATGTTTGATCCTCTCATTTAATTTCTACATTTACGCATTTATATTATACTATCTGTCTCTATGACGTGGATGCGTATTGTTTATTTCGATCGCCCCATTTTCCCGTCATCAGATTCTGGCACGCCCGGTGGGACATATTTCTCCCCTCATCTTTGAATTCCAACATAACATACAACAATTGATTTGGTCTCATATGCCAATAGAAATTAAGTCATGAACTCATGTTGCATAATCTGCCCATATGACATATTGTTTGGTTCTACCCAACAAGTCTAGATCGTGTACTGATCATGGATGTTAGCTAGGATAATATGGCATGGAGTCATTATTTCATGGCTAGAGCGTTTATTAATATGCATGCATTTGCTAAGTAGCATCATACATGGCTATTGAATAGAGTACTAGAATTTGCGTATCAAACAAAGCATTTCATTGGTATGTAACACTTAGTTTAGCCATTACAAACCATGCTACATAGTAGCTTGATATCATATAGAATACGCATTCCTTTATATGGACGCATATATCATCTACATAAATTATATTATATGATAGATAAATTCCCATGGTATAGCTATCCCAAATGAGCTAAGTTTCATTGGACTAATATATGGTCCCTCTCTTTTATTTTATTTACAAGGTATATATGGAGGGACAAGTTCAGCAGTTTGTGACCCTCCGCTTCGGCGATCTTTGGTTGGATGTGCCAATTGGTCCAATTCTGACTTCGGTGATGGAGAGTTGGAAGACTACAACAGCATCACCGGAAAAAACTGAGAAAGGAGAAGAAGTTACTTCAGCAGCTAAGGATGAATTTACTCCAGTAATGTCCAAGTCAGCTAAGAGAAGGATGAGAGCTGCAGCAGCAAGGGCCTCAAAGGCTAATTCGTATGATCAGCATATTAGTGTGCCCAAGGCCGCCCCATCTGATTCGGTTCCTCCTCGCTTTGAAAAGGCAATATATAAGCCTATAAACCAGCAAGTTCTAGTGGAGTCCCAGAGCACGTCCTTGGAAGAATGGCCGGTTCTGGCAAAAAGAGCAGCTACACCGAAGACTTCTCCGGCACAATATGCTTCAGCTCGAGTTGCTCCAACTAGACGGGAATCGACCTTCTCGTCTACATCTACCAAAGTCGCAGTGCCGCTCACTCCTTCCAAACTGAAGGTGGGCGCATCGCCGACAGCACACATGAGCAAAGTTGTCCATGAGATGTCGAAGGAAGGCTCATACAAGCCAACTTCATACATGCCGGAGGCAGCTCATATAGCTTCCGCGGCGGATAAAGGCAAAGCTGTGATGGTAGAGAAGGATGAATTCCCTCGGCCGCGAAGACAACTTCGGGTTGATGCACCCGAGTTCTTCCCCACATATGCAGCAGACGGCAAACACTCTCTTATATGGAAGGGGGTGCGTCTTACTTCTCATGACCGCAAAACCGGTCATGTAGATCCAACTGCAGCATTATCAAACCCTTTGTCAGAAGAAAATCCCACCATGAGAGAGTCCTTTGAAGGTTCATTTAACCCGGTGCTGCATCAGCGGCGACAGAGAAGTGCTCATCGTTCTTGGGTTGAGCTTCCAGCTGCGGTTGATCCAGGCGCGGCAAGCCAACATCATTCACATGTGAGCAAGTCTGTCAAGGGTAGACGGAAGAACACTCGTCCAAATATGCGGGTGCAACATCATGATGAGTCATATGTCATCAAATGTATATGTCAGACTTTGAAGGCGTTGTTGCCAGGCGCATCCGCATCTCAAAATGATGAGGGTGGTGCCATCATGCGGCAAGCGGAGGCTTTGGCCAGATGTCCTGAGTATAAAGAGTTCATTCAGAAACATCCTGAACGTCAAAATTATGTGAACCAGGTTGAGCGTGTCCGTTCGAGACGCGCAACACTCAAGGAAAGAGAGCTAGTAGTGCGGACAGGGTCAAGTTCAAGCAGAATACAAGGGGCAGAACCATCATCAATTCATGATGGCAAAGCTAAAGTGGAGAAATGGTTGTTGGATCCATCAAATAAGGTGGCCACGACCTTGGCTCCCTGGCCCTCTCGGCGAAAGACCAAGAGTAGCTCTTATGAGGTATTTCAAGCGTTGCCAGTTGGTGTGAGCAGAGTAGCAGATAATATTAGTGAGACATCTTCAACGTCAACACATTATAAGAGGAAGAAGGCACACAAACAGTTGTCCAAGGTCCTCGTCGCAAGACACGTAGTTGCAAGGGTTCAGATAATGAGGAAAGTGGGTCAAGTCATGGTGGGTCGTATAATCCCCTGTCATACAGTACTCCATGTCCTTCCGGGAGTGAGCCGTAGGCCTTTGTGGATCAGTCCTACAACCATGTTGCAGATCACACGGAGCAGGTCCTAGCTGCAAATGAAACTCGTTCAGTTGAGGAACAGTTAGCCAACCTTAGAACCATTCTTCAGCAAAAAGATGACGAGTTAGTTGCGCTCCGAGATCAGATGAGTAATGATCCGAACAAGGACAATGAAGGAAACGGTGGTGAGAGTACTAACAGACAGCAGGGAGGGGCCGCACTTAACCTTGAGGCAATTCAAAGAATGATTGCCGAAGGGGTGAAAGCGCAGATAATGCAAAATCATTACTCCATGCGGCCAGGTTATGAGAGGACGTATCCACCGGATGTCGATCTTGTGCCCTACCCAAGCAACTATCGACAGCCACAGTTTGTCAAGTTCACTGGAAGCGGGTCTCCGCATGAGCATATAGCCCACTTCCTTGCAGCCTGTCAAGACACAACTCACAATGGAGCACTTCTGTTGAGACAGTTCGTGCAAACATTGACTGGACCTGCTTTCACTTGGTATAGTAAATTGCCGCCAAATTCCATCAAGACATGGGAGCAGATGCAAAATGCTTTCTTGGAGAGGTTTTACAGTACTCAAAGAGTTGTTGGTATTACGGAGCTGACACAAACTGAACAAGGTATGAATGAGAAAGTGGCAGACTTCATAAATAGGTGGAGAAATCTTAGTCTTCATTGTTCACAGCTGATTAGTGAGCCAGAAGCAGTGCGTATGTGCACAAATAATCTGCATTCAGATGTGGCTGTACAGTTACAAGGAGTACGACCCATCACGTTTGAAGATCTTGCCTCCAAAGCAACAAACATAGAGAATTACATGCAGCTCATGGCTCGTCGAACAAAAACGACGTCCAACAGACCAGCAGAAAGGGGTGTTCAACGAGATCAAAAGTCACCAATCAAGCCAAGGTCAGCACAAGCAATGGAAACAACGGCGGTGAACTCTCATTTTCAGCATGGGAGGTTTACGCCAAGAGATCAAGAACAAAGATATTCACAAGTCCCTAGAAGGCCAACACTCAGCGAACGCCAGAACAGGGAGTATTCTTTCCCGGTAGAAGAGAATGATGACCTTTTTAGAGGTTTAAAGGAGTTGAACCTCATAGAACTTCCTAAACCCAAGAGGCCACAAGAAGCATCAAAGTTTAATGAGCCCAACTTCTGTCATTACCATTGCATTTTGGGCCATACACTCAAAGGTTGCTTTGTTGTGAAGAATATCATACAAAAGATGATCGATGAAGGAACTATTGATACCGATCTCCTCAAAAGTATGACAAAGGGAAAGAAGATGGCGACAGCAAATGTCGCCACCTTTCAAGATGATTCGGTGAGTTGTACATCTTCAAATATGAGAGCAACTTATGATGATAAAGTACTGATGCCAAAATATGGTTTTTCCCCTATGATCATTCCAGGCCTTGCCAAACGCAAGATCAGCATAAAAGAGAGGCTTACATACCCGGCAGCAATGGCGTATGGACCAGCTTATCCGGTTCTCGAGGAGCGAAAGATTGGGGGCAGCAGCGGCCAAAACGCCGTGTACTACCCTCAGTGATAGAAGAAGCTCCTCCACTGCGCTTCGCACCAAAAATATATCAGCACACCATGAAGCGCAGGAAAGTCCCATGTGAAGAATTCAACGTTCTCACTATTGGTGTGTTCAAGGATGATGATTAGTCTCTATGTTTTCCTGAAGATGAAACATTAGAAGTTGATCAGGTTCAGCTTAGATCAGGTCGTCAACTAGCAGACCCTTATCCTCCACCTAGAAAGGAACCAAAAAGCAGAGATGCAGTTTCGAATGATTCGACTGACCCTGCCTGTAGGGTACCAGTCAAGTATGATGTAATCGCACATTTGAAGAAAATACCAGCTATGCTTTCCGTGTATGATGCTTTGTGTCTTTCATCTGATATGCGTAAAGCTCTTGTCACGGCACTCACATTTCCAGAAGATTACAGAGTTGAAGTGTCTCAAACAGAACTAGAAGAATCTGAAGTTTTAAATATGACATTCACAGATGAGGATATGTTGTTAGGCCTCAAGAAGCATAACAGACCTCTTCTCATGTTTGGTGAAATTGATGTGTTGCCTGTAAATCGTATAATGATAGATGGGGGATCAGCTATAAACCTTCTACCATTACGCACAGTGAAAAGGATTGGATATTCTAAAGGAGATTTAAGCAAGTCTAATGTAGTCATACGTGGTTTCAATCAATCAGGACAAGAGGCTATGGGCACTATTTCGTTGGTTTTGAAGCTGGACACACTATCCACATACGTGAAATTTCACGTAATTGATGCTGCTACTTCATACAACGCATTAATTGGACGCCCATGGTTACATGAGAATCAAGTTGTTCCATCCACTTTACATCAGTGTATCAGGTATGTAGATTAATCAGGAGATATAGTTAGAATATTTGCTGATAAAAAACCATTCACTATAGCTGAATCTTTCTATGCCGATGCAAAGTTTTATTTCGAGCCTATTGATAAGGTGCACAAGCCAAAATCCTTGAAGCCACCCGAGTCAAATATTGTTGAAAAAAGGGTAGCAGAATCATCGTCAAAGAAAAGGACGTACCAATATATACCAAGCAGCCAAAGAAAGGATGGCGACCCAATATTTCGTGTCATAGATAGTTCAGGTGACATGAAAGGTACTGATTTCCCCACTCCTTTGCCTCCTTTGGTACAATATAGAATTAAAAAATCTACAAAGGGGTTAAGTAGGTCAATGCTACTGAAAATAAAAAGAAAAGTGTAACACAAATATATGTGTTTAATAGAGATGATAAATCCTTACCCATTTCTTTGTATGATAACAAAGTATTGTACATGATGCAACAGATGGGATATGACGTCGCCGCCGGTCCGTCCTTATGTGATGGACGAGGGCAACTAGCACCATTTGAAAAGTTATTATCACCAGAACAACTTGAAGCTCTACATGAAGACCAAGTTCTGAAAGAAAAGAAGCATGACTTAGGATATGAAGTGTGTATGACTTCAGCTGAATTTATGGACATGATGGAAGCATCTCCCCAAATGGAAGATGGCAACCAATGTACTGTTGATGATTTGGAAGAAATAAATATTGGTACGACCAATGATCCTCGCCCAATTTTTATTAGTAAACATTTATCCAGAGAAAACAAACAAAAATATTATGATTTCTTGCGTGTAAATAGAGATGTGTTCGCTTGGACATATGAGGAAATGCCTGGACTAGACCCCAAAGTAGCTGTCCATCACCTCGCCGTACAAGATGACATCGCGCTAGTAAACAAGGACAAAGAAAATACCGTCCTGAAATCCTCCCAAAAATAGAAGCCGAGGTAGATAAACTCATAGCCGCAGGGTTCATTAGGGAAGTCAAATATCCTACATGGATCTCATGTATTATCCCTGTCAAAAAGAAAAATGGTCAAACACGTATATGTGTAGATTTCAGGGATTTAAATAAAGCATGTCCCAAAGATGATTTTCCAATACCTATATCTGAAATACTAGTCGATGCCACCATGGGGCATGAAATATTTTCTTTCATGGATGGTTATTCAGGATACAATCAAATAAAAATGGCGTCGGAAGATGAGGAATTAACAGCGTTCCGCACACCTAAGGGTATATACTGTTATAGGGTTATGCCTTTCGGGTTAAAAAATGCCGGGGCAACATATCAACGCGCAATGACAATCATCCTAGATGGGTTGTTATATGATGTTGTCGAATGTTATATCGATGACATAGTTGTAAAGTCAAAGCGCGAACAAGATCATTTAAAGCATCTAGAAATGGTTTTCGAACGTCTTAGGCAACATAATTTGAAAATGAACCCAATGAAATGCGCATTTGGAGTTTCTTCTGGAAAATTTCGAGGCTTTGTAGTCACGAAACGCGGTATCCAAATCAACCCGTCCAAAGTACAAGCGATAGTCAAAATGCCACCACCTGTGAACTTAAAAAAGTTGAAAAGCTTCCAAGGGCATTTAGCATATATTAGGAGATTTATCTCTAATCTATCGGGTAGATGCAAACCGTTCTCACGGCTTATGAAAAAGGGAGTCCCTTTCGAATGGGACCAAGCATGCCAAAACGCATTTTTAGAAATTAAAAAATATTTGATGAATCCTCCTGTTTTAGGTGCGCCAGTTAAAGATCGACCATTGATTCTGTATACTGCAGTCATGCCTACTTCGTCGGGTGCCCTCTTGGCACAAAATAATGATGCAGAGAAAGAAACATCCTTGTATTATCTCAGTCGTACCTTAGTTGGGGCTGAATGAAACTATCCTGACATGGAAAAAATATGTCTTGCACTAGTTTTTGCCGCACAAAAATTGCGACATCACATGTTAGAACATACTGTACATCCGGTCTCTAGAGCGGATCCTCTAAGATATATTTTAAGTAAAATGGTGCTCTGAGGGAGATTAGCCAAATGGGCCATGTTTTTGTCACAATTTGACATCACATACGTACCTCAAAGAGCCATGAAAGGTCAAGCTTTGGCTAACTTCTTGGGGGCGCATCCGATTCCGGATGATTTTCCGATAGATGATAATTTGCCGGATGAAGACGTATTTGCCACAACGGTTACCAAATCAACATGGCAGATGTACTTCGACGGTGCATCCCGGCGATCTGGAGCAGCAGGCGCCGTAGTTGTTTTCATTACGCCTAATGAAGGGGTGATCCCATATTCATTCACCTTAACATCTGCAATATCAAATAATTCAGCTGAATATGAAGCTCTTATCATCGGGCTTGAGATAGGCATAAACATGGGGCTACATACGCTCTCTGTTTATGGAGATTCACAGCTAATAATAAATCAGTTTTTAGGAATCTACATGGTAAAGAAACAGGAACTAATGCCATATTTTAAAAGGGCGAAAGAGCTTTTGGCTATGTTCACTGATATAAGTATTCAGCATATAGTTAGAAATCAAAATGAGAAGGCTGACGCCTTAGCTGGTTTAGCTGCTAGTATGTCATTAAACTCACATGAAACAATGGACGTACATGTAGAGGAGCGAAGAGTACTACCAATACTCGTCGAAGAAGAAGAAGTGATAGTATCTTCTGCAATGACAGCCGAAGTATGTGAAATCGAGGTAGGAGATTGGCGAGCGCCATTTTTAGAATATTTACTTCATGGGTACTTACCTCTCGACGCTGGCGAGAAATCCAGAATCCGGAAAAGATCAATTTATTACACATGCATCAACGATACACTTTATAGGCGTTCACACGATGGCATATTATTACGTTGCCTTGCCGGAAACGAAATTATGGAGGCTTTAAATGAGGTGCATGCTGGAATATGTGGCTCACATCAATCTGGTCCTAAATTACACTACCAATTAAGGCGTTTAGGTTATTATTGGCCTACCATGTTTGAAGACGCCATCAAATTTGCAAAGAAATATCATGAATGTCAAGTGCGTGCTGACTTTATACATCAGCCACATGAACCACTTCATGCAACGAATATGTCTTGGCCTTTTGAAATGTGGGGCATGGATATAGTGGGTCCAATTAACCCTCCATCGTCCAAAGGTCACAAATTCATTCTAGCCGCAACCGACTATTTCTCTAAGTGGGCTGAACTCATACCACTAAAACAAGATAAAGCGGAGAATGTGGAACATTTTATAAGAACACAACTTATATATCGCTTTGGCGTTCCCTCTCGGATCATGTCTGATAATGGAACTCCTTTTAAAAACAAGCATGTGGACAAGTTAGGTTCAAAGTTCAAGATAAATCACTACTACTCTACCGCTTATAATCCAGCTGCTAACGGACAAGCAGAGGCTTTTAATAAAACCTTATGCAAGCTGCTCAAAAAGGTTGTATCCGGCAATAAGAGAGAGTGGCATGAAAAACTCCTTGAAGCATTGTGGACTTATAGAACTACAACGCGTACACCGACGAGGATGACGCCTTATTCCCTAGTATATGGAGGAGAAGCGGTTTTACCTTTGGAAGTCCAAATTACTTCTTTAAGGGTCGCAACTCATGAGAAAATTTCAGAGGAAAAATCAACACAATTACGCCTTAATGAACTGGAGAGACTTGAAGGAAAAAGACTTCAAGCTTTACAAAATCTTGAGGCATATCAAGCCAGAGTGTCTCGAGATTTTGACAAACGGGTCAAGCGTAGGTCATTTAAACAAGGAGACCTAGTGCTGGCAGTTCTCCGCCCTATGAATATCACAAGGCGGATGAAGGGAAAATTCGAACCTAAATGGGAGGGTCCCTACGTCGTAAAAGAAGTTTATTCAGTGCATACAGAATTATATCACCAGATGGAAAATACTCACCGTCACCGGTAAATGGAAAATTCTTTAAACGTTATTACGCTTAAAAAATATATGTACTAAAATATTACTCCATACCCTCACGAGTATAAACTGGGGCACCAAAATATTACTCCATACCCTCACGAGTATAAACTGGGGCACCAAAATATTACTCCATACCCTCATGAGTATAAACTGAGGCACAAAAAATAATACTCCAATATACTTATGAGTCTAAACTGTGTCATACAAAAAAAAACTAATACTCCATATTCTCAAGAGTATAAACTGGACAGCAAAATTATTACTTCAATAAACTTACGAGTCTAAACTATGAAATAAAAATATTACTCCAATAAAATTACAAGTCTAAACTATATAAAAAAATCACTTCGACAAGAATAAATGTACCTTGATAAGCATAAAACATAGGGCACTGAGGTGTGCGCACTATGTTTGTATAGCCCAAGGAATAAACATCACGATAAATTAAAAAAATGATTCTTGCTAACCTAGCAAATAAATAAAAAAATATTACATGGATTGCACAATCAAGCTCCAGTATTAAAAAGCTCCCTATCAGGAACAAAAAGTTGCATGGCACGGCATATGAATGTACGTGTTTAAATGAGCATAGTTTGCAGTTTCGTGTATATAAGCACACATTATTACAAACTGATTAAAGGTTGTTTACGGAGAAGGACGAAATAATTATTCAAATGAATCCAAAGTGTGTCTTAATTCGACACCGAAGGCCAATTCTTCAAAGTCTCTAAAATCGAACCAGCTTCACGTCCCAACACTGATGTTTTGTCCTTCAGGGCTTCCACTTCTTCAGTAGCTTTGGATGTAACCTCATGCAAAGTATCACGGAGTCTCTTGGCCTCAGATTGCTGGTCCGAGTGCTCTAAATTCATTTGTGCAATCTCGTCTGCACCCCTAAGTAACGAAGCCTTAGCTTTATCCAGCTGAACAGAGAGAGACTCCACAAGCTCCTCCCTCTCATTTTGTTGCTCCATCGTATATAGTAGCCTGTCAGATATATATTTTAAGACATTGTCATGAGATGCGACCTCGCTCTTTGCCTTAGCAACAGCTTCAGACTGTTGTGCCGACATAGTGCCGATCCCTCCGTTAGCTTCTTGCATGTCTACGGAGATGGAAATAAGCCTTTCCAATGCCTCGCGGACAGAAACGACCTGAGGTATAGAAGGGAGCATCGGAATAAGCTCTTGCAAATTATCTCGGTGTTGAGGTTCCATAATGGTGGAGGCGTCTAGTTCTTCAAGGGCCGTCTGCAAAGCTGACTCGGTGGCCTTCACAAAATGCTTTGCGAGAGTGTCCATGATTGGTACTGCAGTTTGGACTAACACTCCTTTACCAACACTAAGAACGTCTTCAGCACCTACAAACAGTCAAGAGATAAGTTTATTATATACATATAAAAAAAGCATAATACAGTTGAGTAAATAAAAGTACCATGCATCAAAGCTGGTGAAATGGTAGAATCCTCGACTACAGGAGGCACGTTCACGCTCAAGTCTGGGCAAAATGCTGAAATATCCGATGATTCTTTTTCCACATAATCGTCTATGTTTAAATCTTCCAGATCACCTAAACCATGATCTATGTCTCCATTAAGTACCCCATCTAGAACTGCACCACTAATGTCCTCCACATGTAGAGGTACGTTTAATTCTATGGGACCATAATCGCTCCCAGTATTTATAGCAGCAAGCTTTCTTTTGGCAACAGGCCTCGACTCCTCCTCCAGAGAGCTATATTCAGTCATATGGGTCCTATCCGGACCATTAGTTGCAGTCTTGTCAGCAGCAGTAGAAGAACATACGGCAGCATCTATTAGCTTTCGCTTCTATCAAAGAAATATATAGATTAAAAAAAGAGAGGAGGAAAGCGGCCACAGGTAAACTGTAAACTGTGATACCAAATGATATAGAGCCTACCTTGTTAGAGTTCCGTACAGGCTCATCGCTGGAGAGAAAATTAGACAGAATTGGAGTCCAATGGTCCATGATTGTTTTTCCTTGTGCTCTGATGGTCGCAATACGCTCTTCCTTGCCTGTCGCTGATACTTCTTTTATGACAATAAAATCCTTTTCCATGATCTTACGGGGAATCATAAAATTTTCCCCTTGTGCCAAAAAAGCACGGTTCCGTGAGTGATAATTTTGTCCATGTGAAATACCAGGACACAGGATATTGAAGATGTTTTCAAATGGTTTCATAAATCCGACCCACCCATGGTTCCAGGCCACAGATGAAAGCGGCTCACGTACTTCATTAAGATTATACTGGAATTCACTGTGGTCTGTCCGTAACAGATGTGACCAATATGCATATGCAACTCCAATATCTTCCCTTGTATACAAGCTGATCAAGGGAGGGTAGGGCACCTGTTGCCTTAAAATGAATTGACGGGCAACTCGATCGGAATGGTATAGTTCAGCTATGCATAGGTCATCAAGGTCAGTAGCACGTCTCCATGGAAGCATCCCCCGATGAGTGGAAATGGAAAAGGACCTTTGCAGCTGAGCTACCCCGATTAAATTGTATGGACGATACGGATTCCAAAAGCTATTAGCTCGATCTTCGAGGAAAATCCGTGCATTAGCAGGACTAAAGATTTTTGGCTCCCGGAACATAGTGCTAGCCATAGTCGGACGCATCGTAAGCCCTTTAACATTGGGAAGATGTTTCCTCTTGGCTTGGTCCTTAAATGGTTTTTTCAGATAAAGGCCTATCCACCCCACAATAAAATGTACCGACCAAATTCTCTTTTCATAAGCAGGGCCAATGGGGTGGGTACTAATCCTCCGAAGAGAATAATATAAGGAACAAAGTGCTGACGGAGCCAAAAATACCTTGCGACCGGCAGCGATCCAAGAAGCCATAAGAAGAACACCAGGAGGAATATAAGGCTTCTCACCAACAATTACGTAATAGCACAGCCAGAGGGCGATAAAATATGCAACGTATATGTGTTGTTCCTTACGGGAGGTGAATGATGAAGTGCGTTTATTTTGGTTGTGGAAATGATCACACCAAACTTGGAAAGTTACGTTTTTATTTTTACGTTGAAGCTGATAGAATTCTTCCAATAAGTCGGGAAAGAAATTCGGAAACATTAGTTTGGAGATTTCTAGATCATCCACTGAGGGAATATACTCCTCATAAGGATCTCCAGCTAATAGAAGACCTGACATTAAAAGCATGTCAAGCAAGGTCACTGTGCGTTCACCGGTAGCAAAAAGGAATGTGTTTGTATCGGGATCCCATCTTTCGAGCAGTGATCTTAACAGCATATCAGATACTTTATATTCACCTAAGGAACAATAAATGGCTCCATATATGTAATCGGTGTTTTCCTCTTCTCCTTTCAAACAAAAGGAATGATGATTTAAAATCTTAGTTCCCCATTCTATAAAGCCTTCGATACAAGGAACATATCCTATAGTATGGCCATCCCAACCGAGACCCTTCTCTACCATCCTAGTTCCCAAAGTGTGAGCTTTATGATCAGGATTGGGAAATGTACTCATGAATGGATGGAAAGAATAGTCACTAGAGGTAGTCCTCGCATTCCAACCTCGGGGATCACGTGTCAAATCTGCATGTGTCTGCACTGAATCCCGGATCACTGGATTAGCCTCTTTACTAGTGTCAGGCTCGTAAAGATCTCGCTCAGCTAATTGACAAATGGATAGCTCATATGATGGAATAAATACTTGAGTGTGCGCCATCTATATAAAATATACATATGCATCATGAACGTGGTGACATATGGGTTTTAAGTTGAAAGTCGGAAAAAAAAGCGACCATATATTACCTAAATTCTTTTTTAGTTGGTATCCTTAACCGACCATTCACCACTCTCCCTGTTCTCAGATTAAAAAAAAACAACAAAAACACTTGAGTGAAAATGAAATATACCCAAACATAATAAACTATTACGGTGCGTTCATATTGTACGGCAGACCAAACTCGTATATAAGCCTGCCGGCGTACCCACCATGAAACCAAAGGGTTTAAATAGAAGCAGATCATTGGGTAAGAAAGTGAGCTCAGGTAAAAATTATACCTTAGCGAAGAACAGACACGCGTCTTAAGCAAATATTGGCCTAATATGCCAGAGGCAAACAAAGACAAGCAAGTCAAAATATGCAAACCATGTGCGGCTGCCGGCCGGGACGCATGTGTATATGAATTCTTGGGAAAGCGTGATAAAACTCACCAAGCAAATAGACGATTGGATTTCTTCTTTCTAAAATTTGTCAACCCGTACGTACTGAGATATAGTATATACCGGTATCTACTACTCCTGGGAAATAAGAAGATCGCATCAAATAGTCATCACGCCTAAAAAACTAATCTAGGATGAAAATAAGATGAAACCATCAGTTACCTAAGGGCATACGTACTCCACAGCCAGGATCTGCAGCGAACTTGGAAGGATCGCTCTTGGCTGTAGTACGGTCGCCTCTAGAAGAGATTGAGGAAAGGATGGGATAACAGATCTATCTGCTAGCTTCCCGTAAGATAGTTCTAACGGCCATATCATCTCGCTGAGAGATTTTGGGACTTCAGTTATTATTTAAACCACAGCCTCCAACAACTTTTAAATTTGACGGCTGGGTAATACGCCGGTTGTTAAAAAATATATAGCCTGGATTCGAGTTTTTTTTTAAATAATATGTTTTTTATTACAAATTCGGTAGTTAGTATGCGTGTCCGTGGAATTTGAAAATTAGCGCGCCGTCGGCCCGTAGGGGGCCGAAAGCTGTCTTTCGGCTCGGGGGAGGCCGAAAGTCCTCTGTCGGTGCACTCGCAGGCGACAGCTGCATGCGCAGCACAGGTGGCAGGCTTGGGCCCGCCTCTGTCGGCCCGGAGCGGAGCGAAATGAGACTTTCGGCTCAGAGCAAGCCGAAAGCAGGCAGATAAGAATCTGCCGGCCGCTCCACCGACGCTCACTTTCCTCTTCCTCCTCTGATTCGTTTTCTCTCTCCTGTTCTTCCTCTCCACCAAATGAGCAGTCGATTCGATCCAAAATAAATTGTTGCAAGTGATTAGATAGTTAGAAAAGAAGAGAGAAGTGCTGGGGCATCAAGAATCTGTTGATGGATTAGGTTTTCTTGGACTGCTTTTGGTGGGTTTCGTTGAAGATTGGGAGCAATGGTGGTCAAGAATGGTGGAGGATAATGGTGTTTGAGAAGGTGGTGCTGTGGTGGAGGTTGGAGGCGGTAGATTGAACCCGGAGAGTTGTGTCGACGGGATCAACACGCGTCAAGGGTAAATCCTAATTAGTCACTAGCTAATTTATGTTTAGTGTAATATTAGTTTGTGCATTAGCGTAAATAGTGTAGATATTTTTTGTTTTATTTGTTAGTATAGTGTCATAGTCTAGACATTTAACTGGTGGTAGTAATATTATTAAGTGCTCGTAATAATGGCCGGTCATAAATAATTTTGTTTAGGTCATGGAAGTGGTTGATATTATCGTGCACTATGGCGCCGGTAATGTCGGTGTAAATGAGTCAGGTGTTGATTTGAGTGAATTTGGTAATATGTCGATTCAGCTTACAGACCCGATGAATTTGAGAATAGCTGTCATTCAGCAGTATTTCACAATGAATTTCGGGTTTGATCCTAATAGCTGGACAGTTAAGATTCAGTCAATATGGAGCAAATCCCGTACAAATATTTTTCGGGAGTTGTTACCGCTGGATCGGACAAGTCAGTGGACATCTTGGCTGGCATCATGCCAACGCCGAGGTACACAACCAGAAAGATTTCTGATGTTTTATCTGAAGCAGAACAATATGGAACACGGTGGCGAGGGTCCGGAGCATGGACAGAGTAGTGAGCATACTGGATCAGAAAATATTGATTTGTTTGGCTCTGTGACAGATATTTCTGAAAATTATGAACCAGCACTTAGTAGTCAGTCGGCCGGATCAACGGAAGTAGGGGAGGCAGATGGGGATGAGCATTCAGGAACATTACAACAAGAGATGTTGAATGAAGATGAGGATGGCCTTGCAGAAGATCTTGATTCTGATAATGAAGAGGATGATGAGGAGGATGTTGATGATGTGCCTATTCCTGACTCTTGGAATGTGGACAAGTCGAACATGACAGTCATACATGACAGACCCTCTTCGTCATGGGAGTATCACATGAATAATATTCAAATCGGTGCTCAGTACAGCACAAAGCAGCAGCTTCGGGAAGCCGTGATTAAGTGGGCTTTGTCCACGCAAAGGGTTTTCCGCACTGAAGTCTCAAACAGTCAATATTTGACTATGAGTTGTGTTGATATTAACTGTCCAGGAAGGGTGCATGGTCACTTACCCAAGTATGACGTGATGTGGGTGGTATCCGGCTTCGAGCCGCACACTTGTGAAATATCGAGTACAATTAGTGACCATCCAAACCTGACTTCAACTCTCATTGCACGCCTCTTGTATGATGAGATAGTGCGGACAAAAGATATGGTGGCGAGGAGCATTCAGTTGACGGTTAAGGCTAGATGGAACACAAGCATTAAGTATGGAAAGGCGTGGAGAGCAAAACAGAAGGCTCTGGAGGAGAGGTTTGGGACATTTTATGATGCATACGATAATGTTGTCCGTCAAATTACCACATTGAGCGAGAGGAATCCTGCCACCCATGTATCTTTGCAAGTAATTCAGATTCCGGAGCAGCCAAATTATACTGTATTTTGCAGGATGTTCTTCTCGTTCGCAGTATGCATCGAGTCATTCAGACATTGTCGCCCAGTCCTCCTCATTGATGGCACATTTCTCACAGGCTTGTATAAGGGGCAGATACTAACCGCGATTGGTGTCGACGGTAACCAACAGATCGTTCCAATTGCCTATGCCTTCGTTGAGGGGGAGAATTATGAAAGCTGGTTATACTTTCTCCGGCAATTAAAAGAGGCAGTCGTGAAAGATCGGCCAAATGTGTGCATACTGCAAACCTCGATTACATTGGTACGTAAGATAAGATACAACAAACCTCGATTACATATCGATCACACCACACAACAATAGGAAATGAAGGTACAACTACTAATTAATCGATACTCAAAGAAAGATACAACATAACTCAAATTAAGATTCTACCTATCTCCCATCAATGCAGCCTGCACCATCTGCAGATTTAGCACCCTTGCCCTTTGACGATGATTCAGACTTCTTTCCCGCACCCTTGCTCGATGTTTCTGCCTTCTTCTCCTTGCCCTTACGCACTGCTTCAACCCCCCTTTCCTTTGACGACGGCATGAAATCATCGTCATCATCGCTGGAGTATACCCAAAGAAAGGAACGACCGTACCTCTCACGTATGTCTTGAGTTCGATGAATCGGCTCATTGGTAACATGCCTATCGAACTTATCCGCAAGCCTCATGATTTCAGCACGGATTTGTTATGTGGTCCTATACGGAAACCCATCTCGGCATAGCCTCGCCCCTAGCAAAGCGAGATGTCTCTCACTACCAATAATTTATTCAAGTGGAACTTCCCTACCATCTACCTTCAAATAGGTGATAATCTTAGCTAGATGCTCGGATGCGGCTACGTAAAAGCCGGACACACACTTCTCACAAGGTACAATACACACCATGCTGGCGCTTTTTGAGAGTACCCCGCTTAGCCTAGAGTGGTTTTTATAGGACAATTGAGGTGAAAACGGTCACGGAAAATGGTGGCGGGAGGAACATGCGGGAAACGGTGGCGGGAGAAACGGGCGGGAAACGGTGGGGGGAGAAATGGGCGGGAACGGCTGGCGGGAGAAATGTGCGCGAATCGGTGGCGTGACAAATAGGCGGGAACGGCTGGCGGGAGAAACGCGCGCGAATCGGTGGCGGGAGAAACTGCGTGGCGGGACAAATAAGCGGGAACGGCTAGCGGGAGAAGCGCGCGCGAATCAGTGGCGGGAGAGATAGGTGGGAGGACGGGGGAGAATCTGCATGCAACACTCCTCTTCTTCCGGGCTGAATGAGCTTTCGTCTCGGGCAGGACCGAAATATGGCAGCTTTCGGCCCGGGCAAGACCGAAAGTATCCTTCGGCCCCTCCTGAAGCGAAAGCCACTTTCGTCCTGGCCCAAGCCGAAAGATGGAGCTTTCGGCTCTCTCCGGACCACGGCGCACTAATTTTGCAAATCCACTGACGCGCGTACTACCGGCCGAATTTGCAATAAAATAACGTATTATTTAAAAAAATAACTCGCCTGGATTCCACTAAAAAAAAGTATAAATATAATTTTCGAGCTCTGGATCCGAAATAGGATATTCCCATTCACAACCAGACCTCGAGGGCCATCTTTTGACATTGATTTTGTCTTCAAATATGGAGAGTTGTTGGAACATGAAAAATGATTAAATAGCGAGATAAATATTAGAAAAGCGAATTTGGCTCATGATAAAAATGGATAAATTGTTTGACATATAAATCATCGAGAATAATTAATATCGTCATATACACTCTTTATCAAATAAAATCACCGACAAATCACCAAATATTTGCCGACATTGGCGACCTCAATTCCCCATAATATATAATCAGCATACGAGAAATTTAACATGAAACTGAATATTGGTTGGTCAATTTAGTATTATAGTGATACTCGTCATCGGGTCAATACTCGTCATCAGATCTACTCGTACCGATTAGCATAAGACTTCTAATCTGGGCCGTTCAAAACAAATCAGACGTCACAGGACGAGATGGTCATACCGTGGCGGGGTGGTGGTTGCCGGTGACGAAAAAGACGGCGGTGCGGCCTCGGGCATGGACGGCGCCGGCGTTAGGGTGGCTCCCCGGATGCGCAGATGGAGTCCCCGTGCGCGGCGCGTCGCGGGAAACTCGATGGAGGCGGTGGCGTCGTGCTGCGCGTCCGGGAGTGGCGGAGACGCGGACGGATTCACGGTACTCCGGCGTTGAACCCCCCCCCCCCCCCCCCCCCCCCCGTCGGAAATTGCTGCGTAGGAGAAACATGGAGGGGTCTCAAGGTTTGCACTGGTACATGTAGGAGGATGAGAGAGGTCTCAGGCTCGGGTAGTGTCTCACGTCACCGAGGAAGCAGAAAAATGGCGTCGGCTTCGACGAACTCCGGCGAGCAAATATGGCGGCCTGGCAGCGTCTTAGATGCTAGGGTTTGGGGCAAATGAGAGAGGAGAGGCAGGGGTTTAAATAGAGGCAGAGGATGGAAACAAATTGCGCAACAAACGCTCGTAATCAAGCCGAATTCTAAGGAGGAGTTTCGGCCGGAATTGACGGGCAGAGGTTGAAGACAATGGTCTCCTGACAGTTGGGTCCCGCATGTCCGGTATTTTTTCGTTTTCTTTTCTGTTTTTCTATTTCTTTCATAACTTTTGATTTAAGACTCCAAATAAATTCAAATAAATTTCTAAACATTTGTAAAAGCAATATCTTTGTGTTAAAACATTTGTGGGCATGTTTTGAACACTTTTGAAAAATAATATTTTGAAATATTCATAAAATACAAATTTGCCCATTTATGTCCACTTTGAAATTAGGGATTTAATAACTTTATCTCGGGTTAGATAAAATTTATGAATTTACCACAATCATATATATTTGACATCAAGTTAACTTACACCCATTTTCAATAACCATTCATCTTTATTTTGGTATAATAGTAGAATAACAAAATATAAATATTTTTAAGAAAATGGGAAATATAATAAATTCAATTTTAATTTAAAATATTTTGTGCACCATTATGTTTTATATTATGCTAATTCGTTTGAAAACTCCATATCATACCTTTGGAAAAGATTCTAGATATATTTCATTTCTTAGGTATTTTTCTTTTTCTTCTCTGTTTTTCTATTTCTTTCAGAAATTTTGATTTAAGACTCCAAATCAATTCAAATAAATTTCTAAAATTTTGAAAAAGCAATATCTTTGTGTTAAAATATTTGTGGGCATGTTTTGAATACTTTTGAAAAATAATATTTTGAAATATTCATAAAATACAAATTTACCCATTTATGTCAATTTTGAAATTAGGGATTTAATAACTTTATCTGGGGTTAAATAAAATTTATGAATTTACCACAATCATATATATTTGACATTAAGTTAACTTACACTCATTTTCAATAACCATTCATCTTTATTTTGGTATAATAGTACAATAACAAAATATATATATTTTTAAGGAAATGGGAAATATAATAAACTTAATTTTAATTCAAAATATTTTGTGCACCATTATATGTTTTATTATATGCTAATTCGTTTGAAAACTCCATATCAAACCTTTGGAATAGATTCTAGATTTATTTCATTTCTTATATTGAATATATTCATAATAATCATTTTATGTTTTGAAAATTAATAAAAATAATTTAAGTTAATGAAATACTGTTGACATTGATTTTGTCTTCAAATATGGAGAGTTGTTGGAACATGAAAAATGATTAAATAGCGAGATAAATCTTAGAAAAGCGGATTTGGCTCATGATAAAAATGGATAAATTATTTGACATATAAATCATCGACAATAATTAATATCGTCATATACACTCTTTATCAAATAAAATCACGGACAAATCACCCAATATTTGCCGACATTGGCGACCTCAATTCTCCATAAAATATAATCAGCATAAGAGAAATTTAACATGAAACTGAATATTGGTTGGTCAATTTAGTATTACAGTGAATACTCGTCATCGGGTCAATACTAAATTTACCAAAGATTTAACCTCACGAGAAAATCGTCGTCATTCCGACAACACTACGAATATGGCCACACTATATGTATAAAATATTATACCTAAAAAAGAAACTCCATGACAAATTAATGTTGGCTAACCATTTGCAGCCAGCTAATTCGTATGCATTTTAAGCCATACACAGAAAATATATTGCAGGGTCTCTTATACCAGCTCACGTAGCATGCATGAATTAGGCGGCGAGATTAGCAACTAATGATGAATCAATTATTTAGCCCATGGCCCATACGCCTGCGGTTCCATATTGAGTTCGCCGATTGAGATGCCAGCCCATGCAATAACCTGCATGCATTAGGATAATTAAAACTCCTAAAAGATCATCTTAGCACACTTAATTAACAGGTATATGGATTAAGTACGGGCCAAAGCCCATACGACTCCGGATTTCTCTGCTAGCTCCAGTTTACGGGAGGAAACTTGGCGCTCAATCTGCAGAAGCAGCCACTACTCCCACGTTCCCGTCCACGATCGCCAAGACGTGCGCGTGCCCCGTCCCGGAGGAGTCTCCTGTTAGCCGCCTATATAAACAGCAGTACTCAACGCTGCCAAAACTAATCGCAAATCATCACGAATCATTCACATACCAGTCCATCGCTCTCTCGCCGCACTGCTCATCCACATACACGCTGCCGGTCTCTCTCGTCGTCGGCATCGCTAGTTGTCAGCTGCTCAACAATCACGCTGCCGAGCGTTGGTTGTTTAGTATCTGTCGGCCGGTTATTCGACATACACGAGTGTATACATCGCAACCCGATCGACTGCGTCATTCTTCAGTTCGTCTTCGCCGCCAAGGTGAGAAAAGGAGGCCAAAGCAATACTCTTTCTCCTTCATTCTTGAGCATGCCGTCACAATGATTGATTAACATGCTCAAACTGATTGGCTCCTTATTTGGTCTGTATGGTGACTCCGGTCCCATGATGATACAAATTAAGGATACAAATAGAAATCAAACTTCTCCTTGTTTGTTCTGCATGGTGACTCCGGTCTCATGATGATACAAATTAAGGATAAAAAATAGATATCAAATCTCATATTGTTCGTGTCTCAAAATCCGACCTGATATAAATTAGGATATATGTATGTGCCATACTGCGCTCATGCTATGTTCATTTAAAACTTGTTCCTTGTTTGGTCTGCATGGTGACTCCGGGCCCATGATCATACAAATTAAGGATGTAAATAGAAATCAAATTGATTAGTTTGTGCCTTGTTTGGTCTGCATGGTAACTCCGGTCCCATGATGATACAAATCAAGGATATAACATAATTAGAAGCGAACTCCATATTGTTTTGGGTCTCATAAATCCCATCTTAGTAAAAATTACTATATGATTTCTGCATATAGAATAAGTCACGGTTGCATGTTGTAGTGCTAGTCATGAAGAAATAAGAGGGGTCATATATGATATTGTCACATATGTCTAGCTAATAATCCCGAGTAGTATACGGTCCAGATTTGATTAAAAGAAAACTCAAATGCATATGAATACTAGCACCATGCACCCGGATTGTCGATATGACTAATTCAAATCTCTATCTCTATCTCTATCTCTACTATATAATATCTCCTAAGGTGTTCGGTACGTCGTGTAGTTTTTGCGGTTTAGTCCTTGGAAAATCTGGAAATCAACCCGCAGTCCAACATTAGTGTTTACCGCTCCGCAACAGACCCCGGCCTCATCCTCGAGTTCCTCAGCGCTCCGTGCCGCGGCGGCGACCTCCGTAGCTCCGCCAGATCCTCTCTCTCTCTCTCCACCCAACTAGAACGCGGCCACTGGCCAGATGCCCTCTAGGACGTACCTCTTCCGACCTCCAGCACAGCACGGGAGAGGGACCGGAGCAGCGCAGCGCAGCACGGAGGAGCCGCGACCCTCAAATCCTCTGCTCTGCTTGTGGCGGAGGAGCTCCAGGCCGGGAGAGGGACCAGAGTAGCGAAGGCTTCACCGGGGACCGGGAAGATGATGCTCGACCGTGAAGTCGCCGGGGAGACCGGCGTACCCTTCTTCTTTCGTGCTCCAGCTTCCCTCGCTGCCAGCATCCCCCGTCCCCTACACCTCTGACCTACCCCATCCCCGCCGCAAGGAGGTCAGATGAAGGCGGGCAGGTGCACTCCCACACTATCAGGTTCGGGTTCGGCGATGATCTGTACCCGAGGATAGGGGAACGGCCTGACGTATGTGTACTTTGCCTAGCCTTCGACTGTCTCTGCCTCACTGGGATGCGCGCAAGGTGTTTGACGCGCGTCCCCTGTGGGACGCTGTTTCATGGAACACGATCCTAGCTGCCTACATGCATGCTTGGGGTATCACTGAGACAGTTGGACTGTTTGCACGGATGCCCGCATGAAATCCTATGGCGTTGAGCTCAATGGTGTCATTGTTTGGGAAGAGGGGTGTGGTGGACGAGGCAAGGAGAGTGTTTGATGAGGCAGACTGCGGAGGTATCTTCACATGGACTGCCATGAGTTCTTGTTTCGAGCAGAACGCAATGTTTGTAGAGGCCTTGCACATGTTCTCTGTGTGCATCGAGAGCCATTGGCCTGGGATGGTCAGTGTGGTGGCCTCTTGTTCACAGTCGGAGATGGTTCAAAATAGGGAGTTGTGCCATGGACTGATTGTCAGGTGTGTTCTTTGTTTACTGGTGGATGCTCAGAATGTGTTGATCCACACCATATGTTCTCATGTTGCCGGCATGTTGTTGCGGCGTGGAGATTGTTTGGCATTAGTGAGATAATAGCTGGATATCTAAAGATTGGGCATGCCAAAGATGCAACGTCACTGTTTAGTGCAAAGTCGGACAAGGATAATGTTTCTCGGAGGACGTTGATATCCAGTTGTGCGCAGAATAACCAATTCTCAGATGTGGTCTCTATGTTTTGTAACATGCGATCCTAGGGAATCATGCCATATGAGGTTACTGCTGTCAGTGTTATATCAAAGTGCACTAACCTGTGGAGAAAGGAACGTTAGTGCATAAGTACATAGGCCTAAATAAATATTACATTGCTCTTGTACTCTGGGACTGGCCTCACTGACGTGCACATGAAGTGTGGATGCTTGGATCTGCATTGGAAGTCTTAAACGTAATCGAAGAAAATGGTGCCACCTTGCTGGATTGTTGTCACTGTGGGACTGGCTATGGACAGCCTTGTGACTACATGTTTTCAGACATGGAAGCATTTGGCACTGCTATCCTAAATGAGATAAATTTCTATGGAGTTCTGGGTGCTTACTGACATGCTGGTCTAGATTTGCAGCTCCGATTTGAAGAAAAGTTCATGGGATTAAAGGTATGTGACCAATCTGAAAATTCCTTATCTCCAGCAACTAGCTAGAAATCAGTGTCGTCGTCGTTCAGTTTCAGCCCACGAACACTTATATCAGCGCATGCAAAGGGAAGCTAGCTGTGGAAGGTCATGTTATAATATCATTATCCTAACGGGTGCAATTGCGCTAGGATGACAGGAGAGACATGCGAGCTAGCTTCCCGGCAATCTGTTGAACATATATTTTTAAGTAAAATTTCAGTGTTTATGTCTCAGGTTCAGCAATTAACTTGGAAAATGGAAACCACTTATGTATGTGCTACTACTTTTAGTTCACGATGTGACTCTGTTAGGTGCATCTGTTTGCATTAATCCATGTTGAAAACAAAAGACCAGAGTGTGGAGATGATCTTACACAATCAGATCATCACCCCTTACCATTAGACTAATATCTTACTGGCCAAAACATTGTATGGAGGGTAGTAGACAAAGCCAAGGAAAGAGCGATGTGAACAAATGATGAGCGAATAATCAAATGCAAAATATGATATAAAATGCGAAAAAAAGATGAAGACACCATTGACCAACATCTCTAAAACAAGGTAAACATTGTATCCGATGTATGCATGTTTTTATCTTGCCATGGCACCACACGAGTAGTTTGCTAATTTATCCATACGAAGTATGGGATCACAAATTTTTCACCAAAACATTTTTTTAACTTAGCCTAGGAATAAGATTCAATGGGGAACATGGGAGTCCTCAGTTCGTTGATGACGTTCCTTTTCCTAACTTATTGATTTGATTTATGTAAATTTAAGAGACCATATATTATTTACATGTATCAGTCTAAAGTCTAAATTTGTTCACCCGTAGCAACGCACGGGCATTTTGCTAGTAATAATATATAATACGGTCTAAGGTGTCCGGTACGTCATTTTTTCTTCCGATTCTACCCCTGTGGTTTCTGAGATATTACCCACCATTGCCACCGGCAAGTCAAAAAACGATTCGAATTTTTTTCATGTCAGACATCTCTAGCGCGCTGCCTCCTCGAGCCCGTCCGCCTCCTCCTCCTTCCACGCGCCGGCTGCGCTGCTCTCGAACGCGGTCGTGGGCAAGTCGGTCGCGCTGCTCCCTCCCCTTGACGCAGTTGTGGGCAGGTCCCCGGCTGCGCTGGTTTCATCGGGGGCGGCGCCGCTGGATTCGTCGGGGGGCTGGCGTGGCCGCGTGGGGTTCTTGATCTGTGACTAGGAGGAGAGGAAGAAGCGGTTTGTCTCTTGTGTATCCCTGTATAGAGGAGAAGAGGAGGGAAATCGATCTGGGAGGAGACGAGGAGAGGTTGGCGCGGGGTGGCCGGTCGGAGCACAGCAGGGCGCAGCGGCGCAGGGCGGGGGGAAGCACAACGCGCGACGCAGGGCGCGAGCAAGCACATCGCGCAGGGAAGCACATGAGGAGGTGTCGGCGAATCGCGGAAATCATAAACCAGACGGTCGTCCTCCCGCCCCTCCTATCCCTCCCATCCACTTGCTTCAAGATTCGTGCAAGTCAACGCCCACAGCGCGCGTCCAACCCCCGGTTGAGAGTTATAATCCCTGCCTAACCCCCGGTCGCGATCCCCTTTCTCTCACCTCGTCGCGATCCCCTTTCTCAGCTCCGCTGAGCTCAACGACTGCTCGCAGCTCCAAATGCTCGACCTCAGCAACAACACTCTCACGGGGTCCCTGCCGGAGTCGCTCGCTGGCGTGCGCGGTCTGCAGGAGATCGACGTCTCGCACAACCTGCTCACCGGGTCCGTGCCGGACTCCTTCGGGAAGTTGGCCGCGCTGAGCCGTCTCGTCCTCGCCGGAAACGCACTGTCCGGGACGATACCAGCGGCGCTCAGGCGATGCCGCGCGTTGGAGCTCCTCGACCTCAGCGACAACGCGCTCGCTGGCGGCCTGGCACCTCTCGCCGATCTGGACAACAACCTCTCAGGGTACCTCTCGGACACGAAGCTTTTCCGGCAGCTCTCGGCGTCCAGCCTCGACGGGAACGCCGGGCTGTGCACGAAAGGCGGTGACGTGTGCTCCCGGGGCAGCGTGCGCACCTGATGAAGCTCGCCATCGCGCTGCTGGTGACCTAGACGGTGGCGATGGTGGATTGCTTCATTGCTCACCGATAGTGCTGCTTGGTGCTGTATGCTCATAAATATTGGATGGAGACAAAAAATCTACATCACTGTAGGTGATACATCTGGTTTGTTGTAATATTATATGTATGTATTAATTGGAAAATCAGATATGCTAAATTTGTGCTTCCAGTGAGGCAGTACTACAGTTCAAAGTACAGTGCATTTGAAGCAACATCATTCTTGATGAAACTTATTGATGGTAACCCATATATTTATCATGTTTATATGTCTCCCACTGACGCCAACGTGTTCCGCCGGGCAGTGGGACAGTTAGTCCTTGACGGAGTTTGGTTTTTGAGGAGCAAATTTGTGCAACATTTGGAGTGCCATACATGTTCTTCTACATAATTACAGGGTAGTCTAATTGTGGAGTAGAGTTAACCACCAAACTGTTCTACTATACTTTTGTAATGTGAAATTTGGAGCCAATTTGTCCCTTTTTCTATAAATTTTTCGCACACAATTTATACGGGATTGAGCTTTATGTTCAGTTTGGAAAGTTTGGACCAAGTTTGCATTCGTAATTTTCTCACATTATTGTTGAAAGTTGTTTGTGATGTTTATTGTCTCTGTACATGAGTTAGAATTATACAAAACCCATTATAATTACTTCGTGCACCTCCATGACATAGAAATTTTTATGCCTGTTGCAAGGCACGGGCATTTTACTAGTTCAAATAATGTTTGCATCTAATATCTGCCTAGTTAGCAACCATGATTAATTATAGGGTCTACTATAGAATACTAAATGCATGCGGCCATGTCATCCCAATTATATATTTGCTTAATCTGAAATTAGTCAATCTTAGCTAGGCTTGTGGTATGCTAGTTAATCGTCATGCTCCGTCGTATATGACTAATACACCATGAACACAGCAATCAAAATACGCATGCAGGATAATTACCCCGTGCACTGTTCAGTCCCATATTTTAGCTAAACAGAGTTAAATTTGCATCCTGTCCACGAAATATAGAAATCTGATATATACTCTTGGCTCCGTCCCTGAGTAAAACTGCATCAAATATGCTCATATAATCATGCCGCTAGTTTCTCATGTAAAACTATTGTATTAATATAGGTGTTGAAATCATATTTCACCATTAAAACCCATGCATATATTCAGCATATAGTTAACATGTTAAAAAAGATATGAACGATCTGCAAGCTTGGTTTTATTACAAGCGTATGATTTATGTTATGTCCCATGATAATCTCATATATAGATTAATGTCAAACCATACATTCATGTCATATAGATGTGCGCATAGCCTCTCTTGCACTAGATATAACATAGTGCATCCTCCATATATACTATAATTTACCCATATTGGTGTGCAATAATATATACGTTGCTACAAGATATTTTCCCATCTCATGCATGCATATAGAAATAACATGCAAGATAAATTCGGCTTATATAATGGATCATGTTATACATTGCACCCATGCTTATTAGACTGGCCAGACAAGTGTTCATATTCACAAAAAAGGATAAGACACTATCCATTACTCAAATATTCAATGGTTAATGAACTAGGTAAAATATATACAAGCATGTACGTGCTATATGATAAAAAAATGCTGCCCATAGTTTAGCATAGACATACTTCGTGATTCTCCGAATGCGCCGACGTCGACGACATCGAGGATGAATTTATTGCTACATTTTTTAGTCTTCTTTTCTATATTTTGTAGCGATCATATGTTGTAATGTTATGTAATAGTCATATTGGAATTCTTAATCAGGGGTTTTCTCTCTGGAGATGTTATTAACAGACCTTTTATATATATATGTGTAAGAGTTCTGGAAATAAAGTACCTGCAATGTTTGATCATCTCATTTAGTTTCTGCATTCACGCATTTATATTATACTATCTGTCTCTATGACGTGGATGGGTATTGTTTATTTCGATCGCCCCATTTTCCCGTCATCAAATACCTATTTGGATAATTCATTAATTAAAAATCTAAGAAGTTTTATAGTTATAAACTATAGACTTGTAATTTCCAAAACCATGTTTTGAACTCCGGTAAAAGAATAAAAACCATTTGGAAAATAGATCATGTTTTAAATAGTTTAAATAACACTTGTAAATATTATTTTAATTTATGAATAGATAGGACTAAGTGGTTTAAATCAAATAATTAAAAATAAACTCTTTATTACTAGAAAATGGTTTGAAAGTTTGTAAATCATTTGTCAAATTACATATTGAAGTTCTAAGAAATAGAAAGGATAATAAAATGTATAACTTGAAACAACTTATGAAGATAGTGATTAATTGAGATATTAAAAATAATAAACAATTTGGAAATTGCTATGAAGTCTTTTATGGTTGGGTTTCTTATGCTTTTAAAGTTTTATTTAATCTAAAAGAAAAGTTTAAATTTTTAGTGATTTTTAAACATTCCACAATATTGGGATGTTATAACTTCCTATGCATAGGAATCTTGTACACAATAAAATTCACAAAGAACAAAGTGACAAGCATAGGAAGATAAAAGAAGAAGAACTTCAAAACTTTTAGCATATAAAGAGGTGTTTTAGTACCATGAAAAATTCTACAACCATATTTTCTTCTCTCATAATAATTTTCAGTAGCATCATGAATAAACTCAACAACATAACCATCACATAAAGCATGCTTTTCATGATCTACAAACACATATTTTTTATCAAGCTCTATAATAGTGGGATAAAACCTTCAAACCCACTTGTAACAATTTTACAACAAGATGATTGATCATTCTCAAGGTATATGGGACTCCTAGATAAAGTCAAGACCTCTCAAATCCCATTTTCAACAGTAGTACAACTAATATTATCAAGTAACATAGGACCATCATCTAGAACTTTATCATAAACATTTTCTATGCAAACTTCTTTAGTACCATGCATTTCGAATTTAGGCATAATTAAAGGATTTTCATAAGATTTATAAAAATAGCATGGATTATCATATATAACAGCAGCATAATTATTTTTACAAGTTTTACTCATAGGGAATATTTCAAGAGAATCCACAGGAACATAACATTCATCCTCCTTTGGTAAACATGGGGGACAATCAAATAGTGTAAGAGGTGAAGAGTTACTCTCATTAGAAGGTAGGCATGGGTAGCTACTCCATTCTTCCTCCTTTTGTTCTTAACTCTCCTCCTCTTTTTCATCTAATGAGCTTCCAGGTTCAGCAATTTCTTCTTCCACAGGTTCCTGCGAATTGTGGATACATTCTTGTGCATTAATGAGTCTCTCTTTATAATCAATGATACAAGGATTATTGCTGAAATATTATATGCAATAATCAAGGATAGAAGAGACATAATATTTAAAAGCTTTACAAGCAATACAGGTTTCATAATTTTTTGACACGAAGGATTCTATTTCAGAAAATCCCATAAATAAAACAAATTGTTCTACTTCTTCAAATCCAAGGTCAATATAGTTATTCCAATGATAGTTCACAATTAAAACCTCTTTACTAAAGCCACATTGGAATTTAAGATGTTTAGTATCCTGTTTAGAGCAACAATTTATATCATTGCATTTAAGTAAAATTTTAGCAATTGCATTCAACTTAACAAACACGCCTCTCATGACTTTCCCCTTATATGATTCTCTATATATAATTCATTAAGTTCTTCCATAGTAACAATTTTTTAATTTTCGGTTTTTCAAATTTTTATGGTTGTTTTGTTATATAAGAAAAATAAAACAAGACAAAAAATAAACTAAAAAAAATAAACTAGATAAAAGTAAACTAAACAAAATACAACTAAACAGAAATAAACTAAGCACAAATAAACTAGACAAGAAAAGAAAATACAATAAAATAAAACAGAGAGAGAGGTAGAGTGTACTCCCCAGGTGAACTTATGAGTAGAGTTATGCCTCCCCGGCAACGGCGCCAGAAAATATTCTTGATAACCCACAAGTATGGGGATCGCAACAGTCTTCGAGTGAAGTAAAACCCAAATTTATTGATTCGACACGAGGGGAGACGAAAAATACTTATAAGCCTTAACAGTCGAGTTGTCAATTCAGCAGCACCTAGAAGAGCACTAGTAACAGGGGTGATGTGAAAGCAGCAGTATTATGAGAGCAGTAGTAAGAGTAACATAGAGATAATAGCACTAGGGAATAGTTGCTTGCGTGGAGTTAACAGGAAAGCAATGATGATGACAGAAGGACCGGGGTTCCCAGCTATCTACACTAGTGGTAACTCTCAAGAACAAGTGTTGGGTGAACAAATTACAGTTGGGCAATTGACAGTATTGAAATAGCATTACGATAGAATATCCAGATTTTTATTTAAGTAGGCATGTTTTCCATATATAATTATGCATGCTCGCAATGAGAAACTTGCATAACATCTTTTGTCCTGCCAGCCCGTTTGCAGCGGGCCTTTAGGGAAACTGCAGTCAATTAAGGTGCTCCTTTTAATAGAGCACCGGAGCAAAGCATTAACACCTGGTAAAAACATATGATCCTCACATCACAGCCATTCCCTCCGGTTATCCCAATTGATGTCACTTTGGGGCCATCGGTTCCGGACAATGACATGTGCATACAACTTGTAGATACAATCTAAGCAATAAATATAGAGCTCAAATCTAAGATCATGCCACTCGTGTACTAGTGACGAGCATTAAACATAACAAGATTGCAGCAACAATAACTTCACAAACTTATATAGATAGACTGATCATAATGTAACAATTCATCGGATCCCAACAAACACAACATAGATTACATCATATGGATCTCAATCATGTAAGGCAGCTCATGAGAACATTGTATTGAAGTACATGGGAGAGAGAGTACCAACTAGCTACAGCCAAGAACTCGTAGTCCATGGGGGAACTACTCACAAACCATCATAGCGTCAAAGTGGAGGCGGTGGAGTCGATGGAGATGGCTCCGGGGGTCAATCCCCGTCCCGGCAGGGTGCCGGAAGAGGAACTTCTGACCCCCGAAACTTGTCGGTGATGGCAGCGGCGCTCGGGACCCGTGGAGGAAAATATGAACATCGTGCTAGGGTTTTGGTCCAGGAGGTATTTATAGGCGAAAGGGCGATGTCGGTGGCGCTCTGTGGACCCCTCGCCACCTCCTGGCGCGGTAGAGGGGGGGACTCGCGCCTGGACCAGGTGCGGGGCCCTCGGGCATCATCTTCGTCTCCTCTTCGGCTTTCTGGAACGTTCATAAATCAAAAATAATTCTAGGATGTTTTTCGTGCAATTCCGAGAATATTTCCTTAAGTACTTTTCGGAAACCAAAAACAACAGAAAATAGAGATCTGGCACTTTGGCATCTTGTTAATAGGTTAGTTCCAGAAAATGCATAAAACTATATAAAATGTATGTAAAACATGTAATAACATGGTATAATATAGCATCGAACATAAGAAATTATAGATACGTTGGAGACGTATCACTCACCCATACAATGTCACTCAAGTGGTTCAGCTATTCTTGGATAGCATCTTCAAGCTACATGGGATGCCAGTGGCAGTTATATTAGATTGTGATCGTATATTCACGAGCAAGCTCTACCAGTCCTTGTTCAAAGCATTACTGGTGGAAGTAAGGTTGAGCACATCTCATCACCCAGAAACCGGTGGCCAAACAGAGCGCGTGAATCAGTGCCTAGAAGCTTATCTGCATAATATGGTGTTCCAACAACCAAAAAATGGATGAAATGGTTATCCCTTGCTGAGTATTGGTACAACACGTCATATATATCACACATCTCTGAAGATGACTCCTTTCCAGGCTCTCTTTGGATACCCTCCTCCACAAATTGGTGAGTTTTCACTCCCGAATGACATAATTGATGAAGCTCAGCGCACACTCACATACCGAGCAGAGATGATGGCTGAGCTGAGGCAAATCTCACCAAGGCACAGAGAGCATGATGAAATTCTTCACAGATCATAAGAGCTCAGACCTCTCATTCTAGGTTGGCGATATGGTGCATCTTAAGATACAACCATACAGGCAGAATTCCTTTGGTCTTCGTGGTTCTCTGAAACTAAGATCAAATAACTACACCCCATTCAAGGTAATCCAGAAGGTGGGCGATATGTCTTACAAATTGCTACTTCCTGAGCAAGCCGATACATCCTGTGTTCAATGTCAGTCAGCTCAAAAAGCACCTGGGTAACAATGACACTCCCTTACCTCACATTCCTCTGGTAACCGTGAACGACAAGATCAAGACTGGACCATCTACCGTACTCCAGCGTTGAATGATACAGCGCAATGGTCAACCTACAGCTCAATGGCTCATTCACTAGGAAAATCGGGCGGCAAATGAAGCAACATGGGAAGACGTCTCGTTCGTCACCAAGACATTCCTGGACTTCTCACCTTGAGGGCAAGGTGTTTCTCAAGAAGGGGGCACTGTAAGGACGCCATCTTGAGACTGAAGCTACTGAGATGAACGGTTGAGATACAATAGGGCGAGTGCACACTTGTACATACATAATGCTTCCAACAATTGAGGCATAAGGAATTGACTTCATCTACGCAGATTCATAATTATTTCTTGGGCACTGAAATTCCCAAATTTATCGCCCTTAACAATAGGAGCAGGTGAGGCTGAGGACTTATGTAAGTTGTACTTTTTCAGTGCCTTCTCAATATATGCTCTCTGAGATAGCCCCAAGATCCCTCTGGATCTATCTTGGTGAATTTCAATTCCTATAACATAAGCTGCTTCACGTAGATCCTTCATATCGAACTTAGAGGAAAGGAACCTCTTGGTCTCCATTAGCATATTTATAACACTGTTGGCCAAGAGTATATCATCAACATATAATGTCAGGAAGATAAACTTACTCCCCCTGAACTTAACATAAAAACAATTGTCCAGTTTATTTTCCTCAAAACCAAACTTTCTTATTACTTGATCAAACTTAAGATACCACTCTCTTGATGCTTGCTTCAAGCCATAAATGGATTTCTTCAGATGACATCCTAAATGTTCATTTCCTTCCACAACAAAACCTTCTAGTTGTGCCATGTATACATCTTCACGTAACTCACCATTTAGAAATGTCGTTTTGACATCCATTTGGTGTAGTTCTAAATCATAATGAGCCACAAGTGCCATAATTATTCTGAAAGAATCCTTAGAAGAGACGGGTGAAAATGTATCATTGTAATCAATCCCTTCTCTTTGAGTGAAACCTTTTGCCACAAGTCGTGCTTTGAACCTTTCGATATCACCCTTGGAGTCACGTTTGGTCTTATAGACCCATTTGCATCTAACTATTTTGGCTCCTTTGGGAATTTCTACCAAGTCCTATACATCATTAGTGCTCATGGACTTCATTTCATCTTTCATAGCGTAAATCCATTCAGACGAATAATGACTTTGCATAGCTTCTTTAAATGAGGTGGAATCAATATCCAACAATGACTCACTCATTTCCTCAGTCATATAAGTGATATAATCATCAGGAATAGCAGGCTTTCTAGTCCGTTGTGATCTTCTCCATCATTTGGCACATCATCAATAATCCCCTACTGAGTATCTTCAATAGAAGTATCATCAGGTGGGACATCTGAGATAGTCACAGGTGTCTCATCAGGCATAACAATAACAATCCTCTCATCGGGAGGCGTGATGCACACGGTGGTGTGTTGTTGGGAAACCGCAAGAGGAAGGTATGAAGTAGTGAAACATCAAATTTCCCTCAGTTGTGAAACCAAGGTCATCGAACCAGTAGGAAATGAGAATTCACTTGAGGTGTCAACGGCGAAAGAGCTTGATGAGGGAGTGTGAGTGTCTTCAAGAGAATCTCGACTCCCCGCAACGGCGCAAGAAAAGCTGGTGCTAAGTTGACTTGGAACCTGCACACAACACAATCAAAATACTTTGCCCCAGCTTAACAGTGAGGTTGTCAATCCCACTGGCTTGTTGTAACAAAGGATTAAATGTATCTGTGGAAAAAAGATGTTTGTTTGCAGAAAGTAACAGGTTTGCAGTTTGTGGTTTATCAGATTAAAGAAAAGGATCGGGGTCCACAGTTCACTAATTGTGTCTCTCCATAAATAATAATAGCATTCATGCGGGTAAACAAATTACAGCTGGGCAATTTATAGAATAAAGAAGTGCATAATAATGCATATACCAACGTTATGATGTCTAGTGTGAGATTCATTTGGGCATTACAACAATATACAATAGACCGTTCCAACCGCATCTATGACTACTAATCCACTTTTCAGTTAGCATGCAACAGATTATCGCCTTAAGCACTGTGTGTAAAGTAAGTAAGTAACATCATCGTTAGACAAAGTGCTACTGTTTTATCCCTAGTAGCAACAGTACACCTACAACCTTAGAGCTAGATGTCACCACCCTAGATTAAATAGAGACATGAACCTACTATCGAGCATAAATACCCCCTCTTGGAGTCACAAGCATCTACTTGACCAGAGAATCTACTAGTAACGGAGAGCATGCAAGATCATTAAATAGCACACATGATATATTATGAAGCAATAACTTTAGTACTCAATATTCATCGGATCCCAGCAAACACAACATGAAGTATTACATAACGGTGATCTTGATCATGATAGGCAGCTCACAAGATCTAAACATGAGGAGAAGACAACCATCTAGCTACTGCTATGGGCCCGTAGTCCAAGGGTGAACTACTCACGCATCAGTCCGGAGGCGGGCATGGTGACGTAGAGCCCTCCGGTGAAGATTCCCCCTCCCGGCAGGGTGTTGGGGAGAAGTTCGGATCTCTCCCGAATTGGTGTTGACGATGGCGGCGGCTCGGGACCCGTGGAGGAAATAATGAACACCGTGCTAGAGTTTTTGTTTCGGGGGGTATATGTAGCAGAAAGGGCGAGGTCGGTGGAGGTCCGATGGGCCCACACCTGTCGCTCGCGCGGCCAGGAGTCTGCCGCGCGAGGAGGTGATGGCGCCGCTGATATCCCGCAAGTATAGGGGATCGTGTGTAGCCTTTTCGATAAGTAAGAGTGTCGAACTCAACGAGGAGCTAAAGGTAGGATAAATGTTCTCTCAAGTTCTATCAACCACCGATACAACTCTACGCACAACAAATGTTTGCGTTATCTAGGAAATAAAACTAAAGCAATAATACGGCTATGAGAGATAGTTTTGCAAGATAATAAATACAAGAAAATAAATGTTAGTGCTGCAGCAATAAGATATACTAAGTAACCATAAAATAACAGTAACATGAGTGTGGAAAAGTGGTGGTAATTGTGGTGGCTTTCTCCAAGATTAATTAGTGGAGATATTAATTTTATTGTCTTCGATGTAGTTTTCTAAGTGGGAGAGGCTAAATATACATGCACTCCACTACTTGGGATTACAAGTACTATATGATTGGATTGTTAGCAAACATCTGTAAATACTAACAATGTGTTAAGGTTTCCCCAACCATAGCCTTAAGTTCGATGGTCCTCTTACTTCCATATGTGCAACTAACCGGTTCGAGTCCTCAGAATTCTGTCACTCCGGCAGAACTACTCCCTTCCTTTTCACATACTACTAACCCTAGGGTGTTGATCCATACGCGCACAAATATAATGGACACCAAAGTACAGTACCATATCAACATACAACTCTAATGAACCTCATGCATTCAACAAAACAATCAAAAGACAAATAACTACTCAAACATGTCATAGATCATAGGATAAATATTATAGTATCAAACACCATGTTTACATAGGACGGTACAGAGGTTTATGGGAGGATGAACCTGTAACATCCCAACATTTTATAATGTTCAAAAATCACTAAAATTTAAAACTTTTCTTTTTATTAAAATAAAATATTAAAATGCATAAGAAAACCAACTATAAAAGACTTCAAACATATTAAAGAGTTTAATATTTCAAATATCTTAGTTTAACATTATATTCAAAAGCTATTTCAAGTTAAACATTTTATTATCCATTGTATATCTTAAAACCTCAATAGCTCATTTGAAAAATGTTTTACAAACTTCAAACCATTTTATTGTAATAAATTAGTTTCTTTATAAGTATTTGAATTCAACCACTTAGCCATAGCTATTCATAAATTAAAATAATATTTGCAAGTGTTCTTTGAAATTATTTAAAACATGATCTATTTGCCAAATGGTTTCATTATTTTACCTAAGTTCAAAACATAGATTTGGAAATTTCAAGTCTATAGTTTATAACTTTAATAACTTCATATATTTTATAATTAGTGATTTATCCAAATAAGCGTTTCATTAGCTTAAATGATTTTCATTTATTTTCAAAACATAAAATGATTTCATGAATATATTTCTATATAAGAAATGAATTAAAACTAAAATCCTTTCTAAAGTTTTTATGAAGTTTCAATTGATTTATCTTGGTATAAAATATAATGGTGCACAAATTATTTTCAATTAAAAATGAATACCTTATATTTCCCATTTCCTTCAAATTAGTTATATTTTGTTCTTTAATATTATGCCAAAATAAAGAAGAATGATTTCAGCAAAACAAGTTTAAATAACTTAAATCCAAACATAATTGAATATGGGTATTTCATATAAATTATTTAGCCAAAATTAAAATTAATTAAACCCTAGTTTTAAATTAAACATAAAGTGTCAATTTTACATTTAATCAATATTTCGAAATTATTATTTTTGAAAAGTGTTCAAAACAGTCCCACAATTGGTTTAACAGAAAGATAATAATTTTACAAATTTTTAGAAATTTGTTTGACTTCATTTGGACATCTAAATCAAAAGTTATAAAAGAAATCAGAAAAATGAAAAAGAAAATTTCGGATGACGTCATCGCTGACGTCACCTCGTCTTCAACCTCCGCACGCCATTCTCGCCCGAAAATCCGCCGGCGATTTCTCCTCCAAATCGCGGCGTTCTTTGCGGGATTTGATCTCCCTCTTCCCCCATATAAACCCCAGGCCCTGCCGCACCTTTCCCCTCTTCCCTCTCTCAAAAAAACGCCGCCAGGTCGCTGCAATAGCTCGCCCGAGCCGCACTGCCGCCGCCGCCTCTCTCCATCGTTTCCGGCGAGAAGAGCAGCCCCCACCCCTGAGACCTCCTCCCCTCTCCTCCCCTGTTCGTGCGCTTCCGCGGACACCATCTCTGGGTCTTCTCCTCTACCAATCGTGCGGGGCCCGGGCAAGCAAAGCTCGCCGGCGCCCGAGCACCTTCGACCACGGCCCGCCGCCGCTCCGGGACGGCCGAGCGGACACCATCGCCACCATCCACCGTGCCGTGTCGCGCCGCGCCTCCTCGTCACCTCCCCGAGCCCGGGAACCTACGGGAGCCACGATCAACCGACGCCGCCACCATCGCCATCTCCGGTGAACCTCCGCCGCCACGATCTGGTCAAAGCACGGTGAGCGTCCGATCCACATTTTACGGCTCAGATTAGATCATGTTTTGAATCGGTATGTTTAGATCTGGACCGTCTGATCTGGATCCAACGATCCAGATCAGATCCAGTCAGCACTGACGTGGCGTGCACAGTCAGCGCCAGCGTGTAATTCTTTTTCTATTTTATTTTTAATTGGAAGTTTTGCAGAATAGTCCATGTAATTAAAACATCCATAACTTTTTAACCACAACTCCAAATTTGACAAATTTTATATTTTTGGAAAGCCCTCAACATGTAGAATATTATGGATCTGCCAAAATTCAAATTTGACTTAGTTTAAAATATTCAAATTTCAAATGGTGAATTTGAGTATATTTGTAATAACTTTAAATCTATAAATCCAAAAATTGCAAATAAAATTGTTTTAGAAACTTTAGAATATTTGTAAATTAATGCCACTACTATAAAATATTTTTGAGTAATTTTGAATGAATTCATAGTTATACATTTAATTTGAATAGTTTGAGTATTTTTAACATAACTATTAATAAAAATATTATTTTTGATTAAAGTAAATTGCTATAAATTTAATTAAAATACCCCTGTCTATTAACACTATTTATTAAATTATATTATAAAAAATTAATCATAGAAAACTTTAATCTTATGATTATTCCTTATATTATATTTTCCAAAAATAGAAATTTATTAAATTGCATTTGTAAATTCATGCATATTTATAAAGAAATCACAAAAGTTATTTTGATGCTTTCTTGTGATTAAAAATTTCATTTCATGCATAAAATATTTCATTATATCATTATATCCCTCATAGGAAAACCTCTTCATTATTTTCTCTAAGTTAGAAGTATTCTCAACTTAGCATTTTGGTAAAGTGCTACACTTAGACACTTAGTAATTTTCAAGATGGAGCTAGAAGGCCATTGAAGGACTTAGCCAAAAACAAGACTTCAGCATTATCTTCAAGGAGAAAAAGCACTTAGAAGAAAATCAAGAAGAAGTTCATGAAGACCAACCAGCAAATATTTTCCAAGTCTTGCTCTCTCTCTCTTTCTTTTCTTTGAGACTTCATGAAGGACTTAGAAGAAAACAGACTCTGGAAGCATCCTTAAGATGTCAAGCACTTAGAAGAAAAGTGAGCAGAAGTTCAAGAAGGCCAACCCCTTTCTATTCTCTAAGCCTTTCTCTCTGTCTTTTCTTCTCCTCTGAGACTTCATGAAGACTAAGTTAAATCCAAAACCAGCCTCGAGGACACAATAATCATCAAGTATGAAGATTTAGCAAGTCTACAAAAATTCATTCAAGACATCACCAAGGGGAAAGCTACAAGTCTGGAGATGAAGCCTGGAAGACTAACTACATCTTTATTTCCTTCTTTTCCCTCTTTCCTAATCTTGTCCTTTAGACTTAAATAAATTCTGATCATGATGTTATCATCTTTGAAGTTTGTTGGATCCTAGCGGCATAGTGAGATTAAGCGGCCTGGAAACAAACCTTACATGTCCACGTACATGAGACCTGTTCCACAATTTAAGTGGCTGGCCGGGTGTCTGTCTCTCTCACTTTAGTGAATATCCAATTTACAAAGAATTGATAGAAATTGTTGATCACCTTCTAGACTTAGTATTTTGCACATCATGGCTAAGCCGTTAGAGTGCTTGTTTCGAAATGATATAAAACAAAATATTTTATTCAACTTATGACTTTAGTCCTTAGTCCTTTTGGACCAACACATTTGCCTTGCATAAACTTAAAAGATTTCTATGGCATGAAAAAGCATTTCTAGCCCTTAGGAATATTTTGCACATCATGCACAAACATATTTTCCTTAGAAAGTTTTATAAAACTTATTTATTCATCTAGTATGTGTTTGTGTGCATTGTGGAGTTGTGCTTGCTGTTGATTGTTGTATTGTTGTTTGTCTATACTGTTAGATTGAACGGAGAGTCCCGAGTATCGTTGAAAAGAGTTGTGAACAACGACAACATTCAAAGGCAAGTGGCACACCTCATAAACTTCCTATTATTTCTATATGCATTACTTAGTGTATTTTATATGCATGAGTAGGATAGTACTGCTATGCTAAACCTGTGTAGAATACCTTATTCCTGTGTCTAGGTTCCTATGCAATACTTCGTAGAATTATTGATGCTATGCAAATGTTGTTTTGTGAAAATCTAAATTCTACTAAGTTAAGAATGAAACACCTGGGTGGTAAGTGGTTGTATGGTTTATGTTGAGTGGCTACTCAGGTCCATGTCTATGGTTCCTGGAGTATGTACACTTGTGAATGGCCACCCAGGAACAGAGGAATCTGAAGAACTCCGAGTGACGATTGCTTCCAGTGCAGCCATTGCCATATGGGCTCTGGCTTGATCAGTTACGTTGCGTGGACTCTCTCCGGCTTGACAAGCAGATGTAGGGGGATGTTAGGTGGAACGGGTCAAGACAGAGTGGGAGGGAAAATGCTTCTGAAAGATCTCGTCTCATTCTCTCCTTTCCTTATCACAAATGGTGTGTAAAGGATACCTTGGGTTGAATGGGTACAATGGTGAACGTGCACAACCTCTGCAGAGTGTAAAACTAAGTACTTAGCCGTGTCCCCGGAAACGGACAATTGAGCAGCTGAACGAGGACGTCAACGGAGGATTCCATCATTCCAACTTCAGAAATAAAACTTGATGGGTGAACAAGGGAAGATGAGATTTATGGTTTTCATGACATACTCGTCTTGATTTCAAGAAAAGTGTTTTTCAAAAGAGTAGGAAAAATTGGCTTTATGCAAATTAGCCTTGAACTCCACCAGCCAAATATGCATATAGGCTTTAGAGTTATTCCATTAAGTGTCCACCATAGTGTCACTTGCCAGACTCCATTTTTAATGGAATCTGACCCACGTTGTTGCAATATTTTTCTTATTGCAGATTGATCAAATTTCGAGTGAGGTTTCGTTTAAAGGTTTCGAGTCTACAACCAACATGTTTTCGCATGTGGCAACATGAAGTGTTGAAGACCCATTGCTATTGTATTTCCGCCGTGTACTTTTTCAATGCTAGCTTTATGCTATGCAACTTGTATCGAATATTTTGTAATTCTGGATCATCGATGTAATAAAACTGACGCTTTGTTGTGATATTACATCGTAAACTGTGTGTGCAAATGAATCGATCCAGGGATTTGCACTATACACAGGTATCTGCCTTATTTAAAGTGCAGGTACGCTACAGAACCACTGAATACAAGGAGGATTTGGTGATGGAGATGGCGGTGAACACGGCGGAGAGGGCAGCGAGGATTGTAGGGCGGCGACGGCGCGGGGAGGTGCTTCCCCGCCGCCGGCATCATGGGGGAGCGCCGCCCCTTAGCCTCCCTCCTTCATGGGTTTTTGGGAGCCCTCCCCCATGGAGATGGGATCCATGGGCGAGGCAAAAACGTGGCTTTTTGTTGCTGAAATGCGTGGGTGGAGGAGTCCTCCACAACCTAGGGTATCCCTCTTTATATAGACTTTCGGATTTCCGTCAACCCCTCTTGAGTCTCACGAAAACGGGCATATCTGGAGCATCCGGACTCGGATTGGGCCAAATGTTCGGTACAGGTCGATTAGGAGCAAATTTCCTACAACTTTGTATCACATTTGATTTCCATGTGACGTTGTCTTCAGGCCCTAAAGTGACAATGTTCGAAAATAGTTTCCAGACAGATTTCTGAAAAGTCCCAATTCGACTCCAACAAGGTTTCATTTTGTATTCTTGATAATTCCTACACATCAAAGTGTAAAACAAGAACATTCTGCACTTTTGGAACTATTAGTAGGTTAGTCCAAATAAATAATAAACTTAATATAAAAACAAGTGCTAAACTCATAAAATGGCATGAAACAATCAAAAATTATAGATACGTTTTGGACGTATCAAGATCCCCAAGCTTAATTCCTGCTCGTCCTCGAGTAGGTAAATGATAACAAAATATTTTTTGATTTCAAATGCTATGATTAGATCTTTAAAAATTGCATGATGTATGGATAATAAAATTTAATCATGTTACCCAATGAAAAGTATCAACCAACCAAGAGCTCATAACATGAAATTTATAACATGAACAAGATTGTAATGATCATAATAAAGCATGGTAGAGTGTTATCTCGCTGGCCTGATGACCAACTCCCAGTTGAAGGAGATATACTCTAGAGTCAATTAATTAAGTGTTTTTATTTATCATATCTCATTTGTTGATAATACGTTTTTGTGTCATGCTATAACAGTATTAAGCGGAAACATTAATACATGTGTGATACGTAAACAACCAGGTCCCTAGTAGCCTCTACTAAGACTATTGTGCAAATGATGATTGATGTTTCCCGATCATGTGACATGACGTCAGTTGACAATGGAGTCATATCATTGGTATAACGATGTGATGGACATACCCATTAATTATAGGACGTAGTCATTACACCTTCGACCGTGATATCAACTCTTATTGTTATTCTTGAAAGATACTTTGATTGTATCAAACGTCACATCTTATATAGTGTGACAATAAAGGTGTCCATCTCGGGTATCGGAAGGGAATAATTGAGACGAGGGATCAAGAGCGGGATTTGCCAGTCCGCATAGAAGGATAGATACCCTAGGGCACACTCGGTGAGATTATGTCAAATGAGTTTGCAAGCATGTGACTAGGTCACCCGGACATAAGATCATGGACGAGTAGACGATAGTGTTGTCAGTAACGAGATCAAGCTAGGTATGGAGATATCTATGAACGAGTCTCGGACACGCTAAGTATCGCTATGGCAAAAGGTTTAAGACTCGACGTCTAGGTACGATCGACAAAAGTCATTCGCTATAACACAGGGGTTAATTCAAGGTGTCCAGGCCCACGAATTAATCATTGATTGGAGATGGGTCTTGATCATGTATGTTATTATATCGAACCGCTAGGATAACACACTTAAGGGGTTTCGACAAGATAACCGGAAAGGAAAGAGAACACCGGGAACGTCCCGGGAATGGTCCGATGGAGATCGGGCAGCGACGAAATAGTTTTTGGAGTCAGAATAAATTATATAATATATGTTTAATATTAATTAGTGTAATTAAATGTTAAATACAATTTTATTTATTTATTTATTTTCGAATTTTTAAAGGCTGATTTCCCTAAATGGGCTTTCTTTTCCACCAGAAGGCCCATGGGGGGAAGTCCCCCCTCCTTGGTGCGGATTGGGATGGGGCCGGCCTAGGTGGGCCAAATGGGGCCCACCCAGGGCCGGTGGCTCCCTTGGCTGGCGCATGGGGGTGTGGGGTTTAGTCCCACACCGCCCAGCTGGCAAGGTGAGCGCCCATCCTCCCCCTTTATATAGAGGGGCACCCCTGGCCTTTTAATTCGACAATTTACTTCTCATTTTCTCCTCGATTACGTGAGTCCCTTTGTCGCAGATGTGCCGAGGAGAGAGTTCTCTCCACCATACGCCCGCTGCCGTGTTGTTGGTGTTTCGGCCGAAGTCTTCCGCTGCTCGTCCTGGACAGGAGCTTCGGAGGTCGTCGTCTCCATCGTACGTGTGTGACGCTCTGCGAGGTGCCGCGCTAGCGGTGCTAGGAGGTCTACGTCCTCTACACGACCTTGAGGTCGGCTTCGTCGTCTTCATCGTCAACGTTCGTGCGGGAACGTAATCCCCACTTTCGGTCTACAAGGGTATGTATTCCGATCTCCTCTGTATTACTATATCTGCATAGTATAGATTCTGGCTAGTTTAAGGATATTGTTGTTAGAAAATTATTGTTTTCTGCATGCGATCCACTTCAGTGGTATCAGAGCTGATCTATACGTAGATATAGATGTACGCTTTTAAAACTTGTGTTCTTCACTGGGGCATCGTTCTAATATTTGCTACCCTCTAGCGTGCACTTGCAACTCCGGCAGCATTGAGTTGATGAAACGGCCCGCACCGAATTTACGCGTACGCTTACGCGAGACTGGTTCCACTACTGACATACGGCTGGTGCCGTATATGTGGTTGGCGGGTGTCTGTCTCTCTCTCTCACTTTAGCTACCTTTTGCATTTTCAATGGAGGGCCCGAAAGGGATGCTTAAACATGCAATTATTGGATCGTTGTTGTGGTCATAAGTTCGTAGGTAAGTATGGCATGAAAACCATAATCTCATCTTCCCTTGTTCACCCATCAAGTTTTATTTCTGAAGTTGGAATGGTGGAATCCTCCGTTTGACGTCCGTGATCAGCTGCTCAAATTGTCCCTACCGGGGACACGGCTAAGTACTTAGTTTTACACTCTGCAGAGGTTGTGCACGCTCACCATTGTACCCATTCAACCCAAACTATCCTTTACACACTTAGAGTGATAAGGAAAGGATAAGAATGAGACGAGATCTTTCAGAAGCATTTTCCCTCCCACTCTGGCTTGACCCGTTCCACCTAACACCCTCTCCATCTGCTTGTCAAGCCGGAGAGAGTCCATGCAACATAGTTGATCAAGCCAGAGCCCATATGGCAATGGCTGCACTGGAAGCAATCGTCACTCGGAGTTCTTCAGATTCCTCTGTTCCCTGGGTAGCCATCCACAAGTGCACGTACTCCAGGAACCATAGACATGGACCTGAGTAGCCATTCAACTTCGCCACCATATACAACCAATCCACCCAAGAGGTTCATTAACTTAGTGGTTGTGTACTCTCAGGTGAAAATCACCATGCTCATGGCCCTTAGTAGCATAGAAATTCATCCTAGGCGACGACAACCATGAGCACAATCCTGAGTAGTCACTTAACATTTTGTAAAACTTTTCATCAATTGCATAGCATCAATATTTCTACTAAGTATTATATAGGAACCTAGACACAGGAGTAAGGAATTTCTACACAGGTCTAGCATAGCAATACTATCCTACACATGCTTATAGAAAAATAGACTAAGTAATGCATATAGAAAATAGTAGGAATTTTATGAGGTGTGCCACTTGCCTTTGAATGAAGTCTTTACTCACAAACTCTTTTCAACGAACCCGGGTCTCTCCGTTCAGTCTAAACAATAAAAACAAACAACAATACAACAATCATAAAACAAAACAACACAACACATACAAACAAGTTTCTTAAACTCCTAAGGAAAACATGACATGCATGATATGCAAATTATTTCTAAGGACTAGGAATGCATGTCATGCCATGAAAAATCTTTTAAGTTAATGCAAGGAAATGTGTTGGTCAAAATGACTAAGGACTAAGGTCAAGTTGGATAAAAACTTGAATAAGCACTTTAATGACTTAGTCATGATGTGCATAAAATACTTTGAGAAAATACTTACTCTATTCTTCGAGGTTGGATCTTCGATTTAACTTAGTCATCATGAGTTATCAGAGATGAAGAGAAGACAGAGAGAAGACTTATAGAATAAAGGGGGTTGGCCTTCTTGAACTTCTTCTCACTTTTCTTCTAAGTGCTTGACATCTTGGGGATGCTTCCAGAGTATGTTTTCTTCTAAGTCCTTCATGAAGTCTCAGAGAAGAAGGGAGAAAAGAAAGAGAGAGGAAGCAAGACTTAGAAAATATTTGCTGGTTAGTCTTCATGAACTTCTTCTTGATTTTCTTCGAAGTACTTCTACTCCTTGAAGATACTTCTGAAGTCTTGTTTTGGCTAAGTTCTTCATTGGCCTTCTAGCTCCAAATTGAAAATACTAAGTGTCAACTGCATAGCACTATTATCAAAATACTAAGTTTGGAAATATTCCTAACTTAGAGAAAAATAATTAAGAGATTTCCTATGGGAAATATATCTATATGTGAAAATAAGTTATGCATGCAATGCACTTTTAAATCCTAAGAAATATGATACAAAATTTGTGATATTTATAAAGTATGCATTAGGCTAATTAATTGCTATTTTTGTAATATAATAAAAGGAATAAATATAAGATTAAAGTTTTCTATGATTAAAATTTTATAAAAAAAATTTATAAATAGTGCTAATGGGCAGGGGACGTTTTATCAAAAAAAATAGCAATTGGATTTACTCAAAAATAATGTTTATATCAAAAGTTATGTCAAATTTACTAAATATCATATTTTAAATTTGAATAAATCTAAATTTCTCAAGGTTGGAAAATAACATAACTAGAACAATCTATAGGTCATGGGCTTTTCAAAGATATTTTATTTACAAATTTTGACCTTACAGAATTAAAACTATAATTAAAATAATGTTTTACATGTTTCTGTAAATACCAAGTTAGTGCACGACTAAAATACAAGTTTTTTTAATACCATTATTTTCTACACGTTCATACGATTCCATAGACTACAGAAACATCAAAAAACGCAGTTACGGTTGATTTAATATGAATTTTGGAAGTTATATCTAGGCAGAAAAACAAAAATATTGAATAGGTGACCTACGACGTTTTTCTAAGCTGCTACCCTTTATCAAGTGATATGTGTAACAAGATAGAAGAATGCACAACAGCAGCTCACCAGCGTGAGAAGATGACGGCGGTGGTGGATCGGCCGGGCGATAGCAGGTGGACGCGGACGGTCGGCGTGCTGTGGTCGTCGGCGACGGGTGTGGACGGCGGCGATGTTTCGGAAGCTCCCGGACGCGAGGGAGACGACGGCGACGCGCGTATGGACAGGGTGGAGCGGAATACGGTGTCGGAGTTGAGCGGCGATTCCCGGAGCTGCGTGGAGAGGCGGACGGAGTGGCGATGGCGACGATGACCTTCAGGTCAAGTTCGGCATCCACGATTTGGCTGTGGAAATGAAGCAAGGAGGGTGTTTAAAGGAGCGCACGGACGTGGGAAAGAGTAAGGACCAAGAATCGGCGGCGGGGACTCACTCTGCTCGCCGGAATCAAAGAAATACGGTGGCGGTCGAGCGAAACTCCGGCGAAGAAATTTGTCGGCCTGGGGGCGTATTGGAGAGGGCTTTTGGGGGGGGGGGGGTCGAGGAGGAGGTCGAGGGCTATCTATAGGAACCAACCGTGCTTGATTTGGTGCAGTAATTTAACCGCAATTAATCGGAGATTAATTTCGACCAAAAACACCCATGTCTAATGGCGGACGAAATTAGAGCAATTTAGCGCGTTTAAGAGACGGCTTTTGTGAGGGAATGAAAGAGGAGATCATAAGCTTTAAGTAGGAAGAAACAGTGCGTCAATTGGTAGAGTAAAACGCCGGCAATCAATAGAGCCAATTCGGTCGGGCGTTGCGCGTGCGTGCGTGCGTTCCGTCCCAGCGTTGAAGACGAGCTCACGTCAGCAAAAAAAAAAATTGAATTTTTCTTATTTCTTTGATAACTTTTGATTTAAGACTCCAACTTAAGTCAAATAAATTTCTAAAAATTTGTAAAAATAATATCTTTGTGCTAAACCAGTTGTGGGCATGTTTTGAACACTTTTCGAACATCAAAATTTTGAATTATTGATTAATTACAAATTTGACACTTAATGTCAAATTTGATAACATGGCCTAAATAATTTTGTTTTTGGCTAAATAAAATTTATAAAAATTTAGCACTTATATAAGTTTAAAATTAATTTATTTAAACTCATTTTCCAACATTAAATCATTTTTGGCTTTAGTACAACGTTAAATAACATCACACATTTATTTGAAATGAAAAGGGAAATATAATGTATTCATTTTTAATTCAAAATATTTTGTGCACCATTAAGTTTTATATTATGATAATTCATTTGAAAACCTTATAACAACTTTGGAAAATATTTTTGATTTAATTCATTTCTTATATAGAAAATATATTCAAGAAAGTCATTTTATGTTTTGAAAATAAATGAAAATTATTTAAGCTAATGAAATGTTTATTTGGGTTGTTAAGTAATTAAAAAATCTATGAGGTTTTAAAGTTATAAGCTATAGACTTGAAATATCCAAACTATGTTTTGAACTCAGGTAAATGAATAATAATCTTTTGGCAAGTAGACAATGTTTTCAATAGTTTAAAATAACACTTGTAATTATTATTTTAATTTATGAATTGCTATTGCTAAGTGGTTGAAATCAAATACTTATAAAGAAACCTTTTATTTCATGAGTATGGTTTGAAGGTTTGTAAAACATTTGTCAAATTATATATTGAGGTTTTAATAATTTACAATGAATAATAAATTGTTTAACTAGAAACAACTTTTGAAAATAATGATAAACTGAGGTATTTGAAATATTAAACTCTTTCAATATGATTGAAGTCTTTCATAGTTGGTTTTCCTATGTATTTTAATAATTTATTTTAATCAAAACAAACGTTTTAAATTTTAGTGATTTTTAAACATTATAAAATGTTGGGATGTTACAGACTACCACCCTTAAAAGGAATCTCGTCCCCGAGATTCGGAGAAGCTAGAAAGACAAAGCAAATGCTTGTAATGATTCTGATAACTCGAGAGGTTTCAAGGAATGAAATTTTCTGACATGGAAACTGGAAACTAGCAGGGAATGATTTCTATTTGGGGAGGCCAGAAATAAAGATGGTTTGGGATTTCTGGGTTTAGGCAGCTAGGTTTTGAATTATCTGGGTGGCTACAACCCTTAAAAGAAAAGTTTTGTTGATAGTGAAAATATTCTAACTTATATAAGAAGATCAATACAAATTATTACAAACAATATCTAACAAGCATCAAGCAACAAGGTTCAAACTCAAACAAACACATACGTGAAAAGTTTCAAACTTATTTTGAGAAATCGAACTAATCGTTTATCGAAACACACCAATTTCATGGAAAGACAAAATTGATAGTACTGCCATACCACAATTTGATAGGTCAATACGTCAATCGGATCTCATTATTCTAATGGGTAGGAGGTCTAATATATCTTTTTCTTGAGTGCCTCAAGTTCTTCCTCTACTTCCTTGAGTTCTTCAAGATACTTCTGGGTGTTGTGGAGCCTAAAATGAAGTCTTTCTGCAAGGTACTCGATGGCTCTCCATGCTGCATTTCTTGCTGAATCAAAGAATGAGGTATGAAGTATTGGGTTGGTGAACATGCAGTCACCCTCAGTCTTGTGGTCAGCTTCTTTGCTCTTGTATAGGTGGACTTGTACCCACCAGTACTCTTGGCCTTCATCCATGAAAGGAAAACCTTTGTATACTGCTTCTCTTTCAAAACCTAAGCTCTTCATGTTATCCTTAAGTGCTCTTGGAAACTCTGTCTCACATTCCAAGGTCATGGTCATGACTAGTCCTTTCTTGAGTGATTCAATGAGGGCGGTCATCTAAAGAAAACAAGAGAAGATACTTAGAAACGAAATAGTTAAGATAGTTACAAGAATGATGTTTGAAAAGTTCTTATTTTCAGCAAACTGAATGAAATAGATTTTCAATCCTATGGCCAAATCATATTTCTATCCAAACCAAGGGTTTCGAACCTACAGGCAACACAGTGCTCTGATACCATCTGTAGCGTACCTGCACTTAAAACATGGCAGATACCTGTGTATAGTGCAAATCCCTGGATCGATTCGTTTGCACACACAGTTTACGATGTAATATCACAACAAAGTATCAATTTTATTACATCGATGATCCAGACTTACAAAATATTCAATACAAGTTGCATAGCATAAAGCTAGCTTTGAAAGAGTAAACAGCGGAAATACAATAGCAGTGAGTCTCTATCACTTTCATGTTGCCACAGGCGAAAACATGTTGGTTGTAGACTCGAAACTTTTAAACGAAACCTCAATCATCATCTGTTCAATCTGCAATAAGAAAAATATTGCAACAATGTGGGTCAGATTCCATTAAAAATGTAGTCTGGCAAGTGACACTATGGTGGACACTTATTGGAATAACTCTAATATCCTATATGCATATTTGGCTGGTGGAGTTCAAGCCTATTTTGCATAAAGCCAATTTTTTTCCTATCTCTTTGGAAAACACTTTCTTCAAATCAAGAGAAGTATGGCATGAAAACCATAATCTCATCTTCCCTTGTTCACCCATCAAGTTTTATTTCTGAAGTTGGAATGGTGGAATCCTCCGTTTGACATCCGTGATCAGCTGCTCAAATTGTCCGTACCGGGGACACGGCTAAGTACTTAGTTTTACAATCTGAAGAGGTTAATCACATTCACCATTGTACCCATTCAACCCAAACTATCCTTTACACAGTTATAGTGATAAGGAAAGGAGAAGAATGAGACGAGATCTTTCAGAAGCATTTTCCCTCCCACTCTGGCTTGACCCGTTCCACCTAACACCCTCTACATCTGCTTGTCAAGCCAGAGAGAGTCCACGCAACATAGTTGATCAAGCCAGAGCCCATATGGCAATGGCTGCACTGGAAGCAATCGTCACTCGGAGTTCTTCAGATTCCTCTGTTCCCTGGGTAGCCATCCACAAGTGCACGTACTCCAGGAACCATAGACATGGACCTGAGTAGCCACTCAACTTCGCCACCATATACAACCAATCCACCCAGGAGGTTCATTAACTTAGTGGTTGTGTACTCTCAGGTGAAAATAACAATGCTCACGGCCCTTAGTAGAATAGCAATTCATCCTAGGCGACGACAACAATGAGCACAGTCCTGAGTAGTCACTTAACATTTTGTAAAACTTTTCATCAATTGCATAGCTTAAATATTTGTACTAAGTATTATATAGGAACCTAGACACAGGAGTAAGGAATTTCTACACAGGTCTAGCATAGCAATACTATCCTACACATGCTTATATAAAAATACACTAAGTAATGCATATAGAAAATAGTAGGAATTTTATGAGGTGTGCCACTTGCCTTTGAATGAAGTCTTTACTCACAAACTCTTTTCAACGAACTCGGGTCTCTCCGTTCAGTCTAAACAATAAAAACAAACAACAATACAACAATTATAAAACAAAACAACACAACACATACAAACAAGTTTCTTAAACTCCTAAGGAAAACATGACATGCATGATATGCAAATTATTTCTAAGGACTAGGAATGCATGTCATGCCATGAAAAATCTTTTATGATAATGCAAGGAAATGTGTTGGTCAAAATGACTAAGGACTAAGGTCAAGTTGGATAAAAATAACTTTGTTAAAAATTTATCTTGAATAAGCACTTTAATGACTTAGTCATGATGTGCATAAAATACTTAGAGAAAATACTAACTCTATTCTTCGAGGTTGGATCTTGGATTTAACTTAGTCATCATGAGTTCTCAGAGAAGAAGAGAAGACAGAGAGAAGACTTAGAGAATAAAGGGGGTTGGCCTTCTTGAACTTCTTATCACTTTTCTTCTAAGTGCTTGACATCTTGGGGATGCTTCCAGAGTATGTTTTCTTCTAAGTCCTTCATGAATTCTCAGAGAAGAAGGGAGAAAAGAAAGAGAGAGGAAGCAAGACTTAGAAAATATTTGCTGGTTAGTCTTCATGAACTTCTTCTTGATTATCCTCTAAGTACTTCTACTCCTTGAAGATACTTCTGAAATCTTGTTTTGGCTAAGTTCTTCATTGGCCTTCTAGCTCCAAGTTGAAAATACTAAGTGTCTAGTGCATAGCACTTTTACCAAAATACTAAGCTTGGAAATATTCCTAACTTAGAGAAAATAAGTTATACATGCAATGCACTTTCAAATCCTAAGAAATATCATACAAAATTTGTGATATTTATAAAGTATGCATTAGGCTATAAATGCAATTTAATTAATTGCTATTTTTGTCATATAATAAAAGGAATAAATATAAAATTAAAGTTTTCTATGATTGAATTTTTATATTAAAAAAAAATTATAAATAGTGCTAATGGGCAGGGGACGTTTTATCAAAAAAAAAATAGCAATTGGATTTACTCAAAAATAATGTTTATATCAAAAGTTATGTCAAATTTACTAAATATCATATTTTAAATTTGAATAAATCTAAATTTCTCAAGGTTGGAAAATAGCAGAACTAGCACAATCTATAGGTCATGGGCTTTTCAAAGATATTTTATTTACAAATTTTGACCTTACAGAATTAAAACTATAATTAAAATAATGTTTTACATGTTTCTATAAATACCAAGTTAGTGCAGGACTAAAATACAAGTTTTTTTAATACCATTATTTTCTACACGTTCATACGATTCCATAGACTACAGAAACATCAAAAACGCAGTTACGGTTGCTTTAATATGAATTTTGGAAGTTATATCTAGGCAGAAAAACGAAAATATTGAATAGGTGACCTACGACGTTTTTCTAAGCTGCTACCCTTTATCAAGTGATATGTGTAACAATATAGAACGATGCACAACAGCAGCTCACCAGCGTGAGAAGATGACGGCGGTGGTGGATCGGCCGGGCGATCGCAGGTGGACGCGGACGGTCGGCGTGCTGTGGTCGTCGGCGACGGGTGTGGACGGCGGCGACGTTTCGGAAGCTCCCGGACGCGAGGGAGACGATGGCGACGCGCGTATGGATAGGGCGGAGCGGAAGACGGTGTCGGAGTTGAACGGCGATTCCCGGAGCTGTGTGGAGAGGCGGACGGAGTGCGATGGCGACGATGACCTTCAGGTCAAGTTCGGCATCCACGATTTGGCTGTGGAAATGAAGCAAGGAGGGTGTTTAAAGGAGCGCACGGACGTGGGAAAGAGTAAGGACCAAGAATCGGCGGCGGGGACTCACTCTGCTCGCCGGAATCAAAGAAATACGGTGGCGGTCGAGCGAAACTCCGGCGAAGAAATTCGTCGGCCTGGAGGCGTATTGGAGAGGGCTTTTGGGGGGAATGGAGGAGGAGGTCGAGGGCTATCTATAGGAACCAACCGTGCTTGATTTGGTGCAGTAATTTGCCCGCAATCAATCGGAGATTAATTTCTACCAAAAACGCACATGTCTAATGACGGACGAAATTAGAGCAATTTAGGGCGTTTAAGAGAGGGCTTTTGTGAGGGAATAAAAGAGGAGATCATAAGCTTTAAGTAGGAAGAAACAGTGCGTCAATTGGTGGAGTAAAACGCCAGCAATCAAGAGAGCCAATTCGGCCGGGCGTTGCGTCCCAGCGTTGAAGACGAGCTGACGTCACGTTGACGTCAGCGTTTTTTTTTTAAATTTTTTTTTTATTTTTTCTTATTTCTTTGATAACTTTTGATTTAAGACTCCAAATTAAGTCAAATAAATTTCTAAAAATTTGTAAAAATAATATCTTTGTGTTAAACCTGTTGTGAGCATGTTTTGAACACTTTTCAAAAATTAAAATTTTAAATTATTGATTAATTACAAATTTGACACTTAATGTCAAATTTGAAAACATGGCTTAAATAATTTCGTTTTAGATAAATAAAATTTATAAAAATTTAACACTTATATAAGTTTAAAATTAAGTTATTTAAAATCATTTTCCAACATTAAGTCATTTTTGTCTTTAGTACAACGTTAAATAACATCACACATTTATTTGAAGTGAAAAGGGAAATATAATGTATTCATTTTTAATTCAAAATATTTTGTGCACCATTAAGTTTTATATTATGATAATTCATTTGAAAACCTTATAACAACTTTGGAAAAGATTTTTGATTTAGTTCATTTCTTATATAGAAAATATATTCATGAAAGTCATTATATGTTTTGAAAATAAATGAAAATCATTTAAGCTAATGAAATGTTTATTTGGGTTGTTAAGTAATTATAAAATCTATGAGGTTTTAAAGTTATAAGCTATAGACTTGTAATATCCAAACTATGTTTTGAACTCAGGTAAATGAATAATAATCTTTTGGCAAGTAGACAATGTTTTCAATAGTTTAAAATAACACTTGTAATTATAATTTTAATTTATGAATTGCTATTGCTAAGTGGTTGAAATCAAATACTTATAAAGAAACATTTTATTTCATGAATATGGTTTGAAGGTTTGTAAAACATTTGTCAAATTAGATATTGAGGTTTTAAGAATTTACAATGAATAATAAATTGTTTAACTAGAAACAACTTTTGAAAATAATGACAAACTGATATATTTGAAATCTTAAACTCTTTCAATATGTTTGAAGTCTTTCATAGTTGGTTTTCCTATGTATTTTAATATTTTATTTTAATCAAAACAAAAGTTTTAAATTTTAGTGATTTTTAAACATTATAAAATATTGGGATGTTACACCGTGACGAGAGGTGTGAGACATATCGTCGTTCGCATAAAGTGGGTGTAAGACAGTTTTACACGAGCGTTTACATTGAAGGTTATATGGCGAGCCTAGCATGTGCAGACATGGCCTCGGAACACGGAGACCAAAAAGTCGAGCATGAGTCACAGAGTTGTTGTGATCGACATTTCGATGTCTACCTTTGAAGTTGTGTTGTCGGCTCTGACGATGAGGGGTTGCGCAATAGATTGGGGTCGTGTAATTGCTGAAACGATTTAGAGGGATATTCGTTTGAGTGGGAGTTCTAGTAGTTAATTTACTAACATACTAGAACTCAAAATTATTATGAACAAAGTCTTATGTAGTTGCAAATTCCATTGTACATGTCTCGCCCCTCGTTTAACCTAGGCATGTTCCTTGAGAAAGAAAAGTTTAAGCCCAATGGGTCTAACTTCATGGCCTGGTTCCGCAACCTGAGGATCCTCCTCACTCCTTGATGCACACGGTGGGTGTGTTGTTGGGAGACCACAAGAGGAAGGTGTGAAGTTGTGCAGCATCAAGTTTCCCTCAGTATGAAACCAAGGTTATCGAACCAGTAGGAGATGAGAATTACCCCGAGGTATCAACAGCGCCAGAAAAATGCTTGCGACGTAGTTGACATGGAGCCTGCACACAAACAATCAAGATACTTTGCCCGAACTTAACAGTGAGGTTTTCAATCTCCCCGGCTTGCTGCAACAAAGGATTAAACGTATGTGTGGAAGAAAGATGTTTGTTTGCAGAAAGTAACAGGTTTGCAGTTGTGGTTTTATCAGATTAAAGAGAAGGATCGGGGTCCACAAATCACTAGTGGTGTCTCTCCATAAATAATAATAACATTCATTTATGCGTGGTAAACAAATTACAACTGGGCAATTGACAGAATAATGATGAGCAAACCAATGCATATACTAATGATATGGTGTCTAGTGTGAGATTCATTCGGGCATTTCAACAATATACATAGACCGTTCCAACCGCATCTATGACTAATAATCCACCTTCCGGTTACCGTCTGCACCCCTTTCAGTATTAAGTTGCATGCAACAGATTATCGTCTTAAGCACTGTGTGTAAAGTAAGTAACATCATCCTTAGACAAAGTACTAATGTTTTATCCCTAGTAGCAACGGTACATCTACAACCATAGAGCTTTCTGTCACTGCCCCAGATTTAATAGAGACAAGAACCTACTATCGAGCATAAATACCCCCTCTTGGAGTTACAAGCATCTACTTGGCCAAAGCACTCACGAGTAACGGAGAGCATGCAAAATCATTAAATAGCACACACATGATATATTATGAAGCAATAACTTTAGTACTCAATAGTCATCGGATCCTAGGAAACACAACGTGGAGAATTACATAACGGTGATCTTGATCATGATAGGCAGCTCACAAGATCTAAACATGATAGCACAAGAGGATAAGACAACCATCTAGCTACTGCTATGGACCCGAAGTCCAAGGGTAGACTAATCACGCATCAGTCTGGAGGCGGTCATGGCGATGTAGATGCCTCCGGGGACGATTCCCCCTCCCCGCAGGGTACCGAGGATCAGTTCTGATCTCTCCCGAATTGGTGTTGACGACGGCGGTGGCTCGGGACCCGTGGAGGAAATAATGAACACCGTGCGATTTATAGGTTTTTTGGGGGTACTAATAGGCGAAAGGGTGAGGTCGGTGGAGGCCCGAGGCCGCGTCACCACGTGCTCGCGCGAGCCCAGGGCTGGCCGCGCCAGCACCTGGTGAGGGCGCCTCGGTGCCCCACTTCGTCACGTCTTTCCAGTAATAATTTCAGGATGTTTCTTTTCCAATTTCGAGAATATTTTACTTTTCTGAAACAAAAAACTGCAGAAAACATGGAACTGGCACTTTGGCATCTTGTTAATAGGTTAGTCCCAGAAAATGCATAAAACTATATATAATGCTTATAAAACATGTAATAACATGATATAACATAGCATGGAACATAATAAATTATAGATACGTTGGAGACGTATCAACATCCCCAAGCTTAGTTTTACTCGTCTCGAGTAGGCAAGAATAATAAAAGAAGAATAATTTCTTAAGTGACATGCTTAAACACAATCTTGATCACGTAATAATGTAAGGCATGTAAACTGAGATCAAATGAATAAGGGTTGTAGTTTATATTGATATCAAATGAGTAATAAATAAACAAGTAGGTAAAGCAAGCGAAGCTTCCAATGATATAGTACTAGATAGCAATGAGCTGTGCAAAGTAGATATTAAAGATGATTTAAGCTTCAAGCACAACAATATGATCATCTAATGCTTCCAACAAACATGACAACTTAATGAAAGGATCAAGTCAAGCAATATCAATATGCACGTAGAAGATCAATACTTTATTTGTTCAAAAGAAACAAGCAAGTGTTCAACGTTGGTTCCTGGCGCTAGGAGGTTATGGCTAAGAGAATGTTAACAGAGGTTTGGAAGGCCAACGGAAGAAAGGCTCACAAAGCTGCAAGTGATCATTAGACAAGAGAAAGTCTTACAATCGAAGCTATGTAAGGAGTAGTGATTGCCACGCAACGGATGCACATTGAGCAATAAGTATATGAAAGCTCTCCAATGGAACTAGTGGGGGTGGATCCAACTTGCTTGCTCACGAAGACCTAGAGCACTTTTGAGGAGGCTCATCACTTGAATATACAAGTCAATTTCTATAGTGTAAAGTTCCCCACATAGTTATGCAACTAAGACATGAAAACTCTCTCATATGGAGTAAAGGTGCTAAACATGAGCACAAATGATGATCATACATGACATGGTGCTATAACATGAGCACAAGTGATGACTATAAATGATATGGTGCTATAACATGAGCACAAGTGTGTGATAAAGAATAATAATGTTGCCCCGTTTTTTATTTCTTTCTTTTTTCTTTTTCTCTTTTTTTCTATATTTTTCCTTTTTCTGTTTCACTTTTTGATGGCCTGCATGGCTCTTTTCACTTTTAGGGGCAAGCATCCTAATATGATATATAATATATGACAACACACTAATAATGATAAGACAACATACTGATGATATAAGTAACTAATATGAATGTGCCATAAAATGCATATGACAACGGTGCCTCTGCCAGTGTAGCAGGTTATGCAATGATCTAGCGTAACATGGGTAAAACCACACATCAGCTTTATAGAATCACGCAAAGCAATATATAAGTAATGAATGACAACAAGTCATGTAATGTAAGATGGATGTTGCATGGCAATATATCTCGGAACAGCTATGGAAATGTTGTAGTAGGTAGGTATGGTGGATGATTTGAGGAAGATATTTGGCTTATGTGTAGGAGAACAAGATGAAGATCTACAAGTTTGGATGTACCCGCAAAAAATGCACCAACTCTCAATGTGAGAAAGGGCAATGCAAAGTACCGAAGAGGCTAGCAATATGGTGGTGGAAATGCCATGAAAACCGCAGTTTTAGAACTCACAAGTAAAAAGATTCCAAATTAAAAATATGATCTTACAAGGCATAATGAAAATTACTCCTAGAGGGATCGTGGCGAATAACAAAGTCACCGTTGGCTTCCCCGACCGTAGCGCATAACATAAAGTCATTACGGTTGCTTTAGGTAAAAAGAAGGCATATACCATTATGCAATCAACTGGAAATTTAAGTGTGGCACAGTGATGCTCGCAGGCGTGTGGTTGGAAAAACCCCAAGAGGAAGTTGTGAAGTAGTGCATCAGCAAGATTTCCCTCAGTTATGAAACCAAGGTTATCAAACCAGTAGGAGATGAACGTTCCTCTCGAGGTGTCAACGGCGCCAAACTCCTTGGTGTGGCCTAGGAAACGTTGAATGTGCACACAACACAATCAAAGTATTTTTCCCCGACTCAACGGTGAGGGTGTCAATCCCACCGGCTTGCTGTAACAAAAAGATTAAATGTATGTGTGGAAGAACGGTGTTCGTTTACAGAAAGTAACAGGTTTGCAGTTGTGGTTTTATCAGATTAATGAGAATGACCGGGGTACCCAGTTAACTAGTGGTGTCTCTCCATAAATAATAATAACATTCAATCATGCGTGGTAAACAAATTACAACTGGGCAATTGACAGAATAATGATGAGCAAACCAATGCATATACTAATGATATGGTGTCTAGTGTGAGATTCATTAGGGCATTTCAACAATATACATAGACCGTTCCAACCGCATCTATGACTAATAATCCACCTTCCGATTAGCGTCTGCACCCCTTTCAGTATTCAGTTGCATGCAACCGATTATCACCTTAAGCACTGTGTGTAAAGTAAGTAAGTAACGTCATCCTTAGACAAAGTACTACTGTTTTATCCCTAGTAGCAACAGTACATCTACAACCTTAGAGCTTTCTATCACTGCCCTAGATTTAATAGAGAGATGAACCCACTATCGAGTATAAATACCCCCTCTTGGAGTTACGAGCATCTACTTAGCCAAAGCACACACAAGTAACAGAGAGCATGCAAGATCATTAAATAGCACACACATGATATATTATGAAGTAATAACTTTAGTACTCAATATTCATCGGATCCCAGCAAACACAACATGGAGAATTACATAAAGATGATCTTGATCATGATAGGCAGCTCACAAGGTCTAAACATGATAGCACAAGAGGATAAGACAACCATCTAGCTACTGCTATGGACCCGTAGTCCAAGGGTAGACTACTCACGCATCAGTCCGGAGGCAGTCATGGCGATGTAGAGGCCTCCGGGGACGATTCCCCCTCTCGGCAGGGTGTCGGGGAGCAGTTATGATCTCTTCCGAAATGGTGTTGACGACGTCGGCTCGGACCCGTGGAGGAAAATATGAACACCCTGCGGTTATTTTTTGGTCAAGAGGTATTTATGGGCGAAAGGGTAAGGTCGGTGGGTGCCCGAGGGCCCACATCACCTCCTGGCGCGGCCAGCATGGGGCCCGCGCCACGAGGTGGTGTGGGCGCCTCGTGGCTCCTCTTCGTCTCGTCTTAGGTTTCTCGTGACGCAAATATTTCAAAAATAATTTCAGGATCTTTCCAATTCTGGGAATATTGCCTTAAGTGATTTTCTGAAACTAAAAACAGTAGAAAACAGGGAACTGGAACTGTGGCATATTGTTAATAGGTAAGTCGCATAAAATGCATAAAACTATATAAAATGCATATAAAAAATGTATTACTGCCCGGCGACAGCGGACACGCACACGCCGCCGCGGCCGCGCGCCGGCTTCGCGGGCCTTTGACGCCAGCCCGTCCACGCGAGTGAAGCTCCGTCCACCACACGCGTTCCTCCGACAGTCCGACCCCTCCTCGTAACATGCCACCTGCATGCTGCCGGCCACTGGCATCGCCGACGTTCACGATCCTCATGATCATTAGGTAGAGGAACGTGTGTGCCTCCATCCCGCGTCTTGTTCCTGGCTAAAACCGGCATGAGAGGAGGAAGAGAGCAAGCGGTGGACGCGAGCGCAAAGGAGGCAGGACGGGAGGAAGGAGGAGCAGAGGTTTTCACGTGGCGCAGTCGTCGGTGCACAACCCGACGCCGCAGGACTCGGAATGGGTGGTGACGATCTGCGGGAAGATTGCGCAGGCGCGCGCGGAGAAGGCGGTGTGCCCGTGGGCGGAACTGTCCGTGCATGCGTGCCCAAGTCCCTCGGCGAGGGCGACAAGCGCCTACGTGCCGTAGGTTGTCTCCATCAGCCCGCAGCCTGCTCCAAGCCTGCAAGCAGTGGCTGCGGAAGATGGAGCGGCACAAGTGACGCGCGCTGCACCATGTCCTCAAACGCACGGGCCACGACGTGACCGCCTACCTCGACGCGATGCAACCCATGGAGGACGGGGTGCGTGACTGCTACGACGGCCGCACCGGCTAGACGCCAAGCAATGAGTTCTTGCACTGCCTGGTGCTAGACGGGACCTTCGTGTTTGAGCTGTTCCGCGGCGGGATGGACAGGCCATGGGGTTCGCGGAAAAGTTGGGCTACTCGCGGGGCATGATCAGGTGTTTACACGCCGTGTGCAACGACATGATCCTGCTGGAGAACCAGATACCCATGTTCGTGGCATCGTGCTTGACCTCTTGCATGTCATCCAGGAGCTCGGCCACCCTGAGCAGACGGGTGCCGTGGCCATCCTGGGCAAAAGCGGTAGGACGAGCCAAGGCGGAGCGACGAGGCCAAGGCGGCCCCATTGGCCGCTCCAGCAGGCCTGGATTCTGCTAGCGGGCGAATCCCAAGCTGGCCTTGAAGTCGGCGGCTATGAGGGCTATCCGTGTCAGCTCCTCGGATTCCTCCACGAGGGCAGGCGTAGGCGGTAGGCATCGGCCGCCAGTTGATTGGCATCGACCTCCTGAGCGTCCCTGGAGAGCTTGGTCGCACAGTGCACAAGCTCCGCTGCCGCCCGAGGCCTGGAGTAGGCGTCTGCAACGGAGGGCACCATGGCAGCCCGCGCCATGGAATCCGCGGCGATTTTCCTGGCCTGTGCCACTAGCTCGCCAGCCCGTCGTGCGCCTGCAGCCGAGAGGTTGAGGACCTCGGAGGCTAGCAGCGACCTCTCATCTCATCAAGGGAAAAAGCGCTAGGCGGATAAACACCATGCACAAGAACTTGCGGACAATGGCACTTCGCACCCCCACACAGTGAATCAGAAAAAGAGTTGCGGATAAATTGAGGTTTTTTTTACAAAAAAAAACAACATATGGAGACTGGTCAACATGATGCCACATCAGCAAATACGGCTCTCTACACGCTGCAGTGACCGACTATGACCCACTTGTGCGTATTTGGTGACCGTATTCCTATGTACGGTGATAATGGCGAGTAATCACCTCAAGTCCAGTGACCATTGATGGATTTTACTCATCTAAATAATCCCACCCTGGATTTTTTTTTTCTGATCGAGTGGTCTGTGCTGGGATAGAATATTTTGTCTACCCAGTCAATTGGTTTGTAAAAAAAGTATAAACCGTACATGTAAGTGTTTACCGATGCATGATCAGCCACAGCGATGCTACACGAGTTGTTGTGAGATTCTTTTACAAGACTAGTAGAAATGCCCGTGCGTTGGTACGGGAGAGAAAAATGTAGTTTGAACACATAAACATCTCCTCCATCATTGACGACACCTACGTCGACAAATTCGCATCGAATTGGTCGTGGTCGATGTGGTGTTTATGTAGGGGACGGCGGAAAAAAGCGCTGGAATTAATTTAGGCTAAAAAAATGTCGTAGTATTTTAAGATAAGCAAACAATTATTTATAAATTACCGATGAGAACGATCTAATTGGATTTTATGATGATATAAGTTGGATAATAACCCCCCGGATGGGTCTATGACATGTGGACCCAAAATGGCCGGAGGGTTATCATCCTTCTCTTCGTTAGAAACTTTAGAATTCAAATATCAGTAAGATTGTACATTGCAAGCGTGATCTTGATCCCCATGGCGGTGACCACGCTGTCCTCCTTGTGGCGAGGCCTCTGCTCCGGCATTCCCATCCCCTGCAGCCGCCGTTCGTCCTCCTTCACTCCCATTCTATGACAATATTCCCCCTTCCTATCTCCTCCTCCCTCTTCTTCACTGCTGTCAATCCTGAGACGAGGCTACCGCGGCAAGTGTATTTCTAGACATGATTTTTTTAAACATCATGATATTAACATATGCACCTTCCCGACACGAACACTTGCACATGTACTTCTCTGCAAATACATGTCTATTTCTACAGAGTTGCGAGTGTACTTCTTTTTCAGTTTATATGTGGTTGTTCATTCATTTTCTTTGGCCATCGAATGTTTTGAAGTATTTTCTGCTTCCAGTTGTCCTAGGTACTACACGCAATCCAGCTCCAGCACTTCACCACTCAGGCCGACTATAGTGAATTCCATCATGAAAACATCAGGCAGCGATGCACTCTGTACCCTCCAGTTCTAAGTATTCAGGAAATTCTAATAATGGAGAACTGATTACGTATGAACAGATTCTTTATCTAATCGTTCAGTATGTACCAATCCTCACCTGAATTTACGAACTTGACGACTTGAAGTGAACCAATATGTATTATATAGAAGAAAAACAGCTAGAACCATTCTATATTTATTTTTTTCAAAATAAAGGCCAGTATTTTGCCTCGTTTCAGAACCATTCAATCGAGTGCACAGGAAAAATAAATAGCTAAATTTCTCCACGGTGCGGCTAGCACATTAGCTGTCCATGAAATTCCGGTTGTTGGCATTCTTTCAAGATTTCACAACAGATTAAACGGAAGAAAAGGAAGTGGAAAGCACACGGGCATCAGATCGAGAACATCCAAGAATATTGTCCAAGGTGTGCAACTCTAATTGATCAACCTAGCTGGGGATTTGAACTCTCAAGAGTTAGGACGATTGGCATACGGGAGAAAACAACAAAGCCCAGACTGCAGATCTACAATACACCAGGAAACCAAACGCCAGCGAGAGAACGTTACTTACGACCATGATGGAGCAAGTGTTGGCCGTCCAAGCTAGCTAGCAATGGGATCTAGGTAAGTCGTTGAGCTATCCGGCTGATCTCCGTCCCGGATGAGGAAGCCTTGCCGGCGCGAATTGTCTGGATGGCGGCGGCGGAGAGACCCAGAGACGCGCGGGCACCTTCCGGCGGCGGAGACCGCGGGCAACTTCGGGCGACGAGGGGACCCTGCTGCTGGAGGTCAAGGAGGAGAGGAGGCTTGTCCGGGGAGAGGGATTTGGGTGTGGCTGCGACGCTGTGAAGTCGGCCATGGAGGCCACTGAATCCTTTTTTTTAATATGGCCATGGAGGTTTGACGGGAAAATAAGAAAAAAACCGAAGCGGTACAACTTACGGGTGGCAGTGGTGGGTAAATATCATCGAACTCGTATAGGCAAAATCGTCCAAAAAAGTAGTCGACGAAAAAATTGGCAGAAAGCCTTCCTCCCTTTATTATTAGGTATAGATTTGGGTATAGAAATAAGTTACGGCACAGTCGTCGACTCTAAGGCCGTCTGATCCGCCGACTGGAGAAGAAGCAGGCGATCGTCGCACACGTCACGCGAGGAGTTTTGTGGCGGGAAAATCCTTACTCTAGGCCAGACTATACCTGCTGTGCACGCGCACATGGGAGAGGACCACGCGGATGGCCTGTTTCGCATGCATGCATCGTCACCCTGCTCGTATATTTGCATGCATGCCGGCCGACCGGCGTTTTTTTTTAATTTGTCAGCTGATTTCTTGCAAAGACATAAGACAGGTTTTTGAATTGCAACCTTTCTGGACGTTGGCTACCATTTTTTTCGATCAAACTATGGCGTGTTTATGTGATTTTTTCAAAATATTATGAACATATCTTTTTTATTGTAATTGTTTGTCACTTTTGTTTTTTTCGTCCGTATGTAAAGGGATATTTTTTTCTAGGTTTATTTAGCTTTTTATTGTTTTGTTTAGCATTCTCAAAAAAAATCTTATTTTTTTTCCTTTTTATGATATTTTTGTGCATGCGATGCCTCTTTTTTTACGTTATGTAAACTAACGCAGACTGCGCGCCGAACGGTCTACTCATGGCTACGATCGCACGCTGACATCCAACACCAACCTAATGGTGGCGCATATGAGCGAGTCAGTTGCAACTCAATTTGTATTTTGTCATTTTTTTGGCGTCGACTATTTTTGATAGAGTTAGTTTTGCCATGTGAGTTGTTACCGAGGGGGATTATGACATGTGGTTGTCGTTTTTGTTGTTCTGTAGGTAGTCGCATCTTGACATGCAGCTGCCTTATACCCCCTTCGGAATCAGTTTCAACTCGACTTGCAACTCACACATCCTCGCACCCAATTTTGTAGTTATATCTAGTTTTCAACTTAACATGTAGCTGCTCGTTATACCCCCACCCCACCCCCTCCGAGTCAGTTACAACTCGACTCGCAACTCACACATCCTCGCACTCATTTTTTGTAGGTGTAGCTTGTTTTCAACTTGACATGTAGTTGCCCGTATACCCCCTCAGAGTCAGTTGCAACTCGATTCACAACTCACACATCCTCGGACCCATTTTTGGTTGTTGTAGTTAGCCGCATCTCGACTTGCAACTGACACACACCGCTATAATTGGTAGTTGTAATTACAGTCGCTACTCTAGTTACAATTAGACTTTTATTTTTGTTGCAACTCGGCACACACCTGATCTTTTCTCATTTTGATCCCATCGACTCTGGGTGGAAGTCAGTTACACTTACGGTTGTAATTGGGAGATCGAATGGGGGTTTCATATTGCAACTCGACACGAAATTGACATTTTCAAAAATAATTTTTTTCTCTTTTTTTATTCAATTGCAACTAGGCACGCAACCGCTAATCTAGTTTCAAAATAGGGTTGGAGTGGTAGTTACAATTAGGTTTGTAATTGAGATTTTTATATTTTGTTTCAGTTGCAACTCGACACGCAACCGATATCTCTGTTACAAAATAGGGTGATAGTTGCAATTAGTGTTGCAATTGAGAATTTTATAAAATATAACAAGACCAGTACCAACGCGTAGATCTCACCGAGACGTAGATTTAGAAAGTTGAATCACTAAAATCGGAGTTACGGTTCAAAAATTACGAGCGTTTAAAAATCTGTCCGGTAGACAAAAACAGAACCACGAAAAAAACTGAACGGGCCGACCGCTCGCAGATGAGCCGCTACGCGCCGCACGCGCGCGCGTCAGCGCCAGCGTTGGCCCAACAGAGCGGCCCGACGTCGGCTAGCTGAGAAATAGCTTATTTCTCAGCTAGCTGAGCATTAGAGATCCCCTATAGATTTACATCCAGTTCTTACCATAGCCTGTCATAGCGCCGGTGATCCTTGAACAGAAGAGCCAAGGAGACACCTGTATTCATCATAGACAGAGACCCGGAAGGCCAACAGAGCATAACAACAGCACACAGGGATGGCCAAAGAAAGGTAGTAGCTTGTTTCCTCGGCGGCGGGATAGGGAATGTGATTTCAGGTTGTACTCCTCAAGATCCATGCCCCCCTAGTATCCTTCCAGAAATTCCCACTCTTTTCACGGACGGCTGAGAGCCGTGGGAGATCAGTTCATCAGTCGCGGAGGCGCATGAGAGGTTGTCTGTTGTTTTCTTCCGATCTGGAGCAGAGGAGGAGGTCTGAGAAGTGCGGCGCCGCTCGCCTCTCACTCCAATCTTCTCCGCCGCTCCGTCGCGGAAGAGGCCGGTTTTGCATACACATAAGTAGCGCATCTGGCTCCGGCAGCGCTGCTGGCTAGGGAGGACGATGGGAGGATGCAGATCCTGCCTTGGACTTGCCGGTTTCGGGGGCTGCTGCACGGCGGCAGCGGTCTGAGGATGGCGAGTGGGAGATGGAGGTGGAGAGGGCGCTGTGGGCGAATCGTTTTATAACTAATGTGGTGGCATTGGCTGTAATATGTGGTTTGGTGGGAGGGTAAACTCAGAAGTAAAAATGACGTACCGGACATCTTAAGCCGTATTATATAGTCTTCTCTATCTCTATCTCTTCTCTACTATCTAAAAAGAAAATTTGGTTCCTCCTTCCCTTCCCTTATTTTCGTCCAACATTCTATTTTTTCAACACCCATGCCACGTGCATTTTAATCCTCCAGTCAATTGTTGTCCATCCGGCCCATTTTCTCTCCTCCATCCCGCGTTTCGCTTCGTCTTTTGCCCGCAGCCGCGAATCTCGCTCTACCCTACCTGGTCGCCGCCCCTGCCCGACCTCTTCCTCTTGAGCGGTGATACCAATTCTACGAGATGGCTCTTGGGAAGCGAGGACGGGCCAATGGGCCCACCGGCGTCACCATCATCGTTCCGCACTCTGCGCTCCTCGCCGATCCCCTTCTACTGCAGACGCTCGCATCGATTGGGGAGACGGTTGTCAGGGTGCACATAGACGTGTCGGCCAGCGACGAGGAGGCCAACGCCGCCCTCCTTGACTTCACCAGCTAGGTAATCTTGTGCTTCCTCCCTGACGTTTAAGTAGTGATGCTGATCCAATGGAAGCGGTCCAACCAAGATATTGATGGGTAGTTCCGTGGAGTATCCAGGCATCACACAACCGTGACTTGCTAATTTCCTACCGGCCGTGCTAATTGGACCAAAGGAGGTGAGGATCGCTGAGTCAATGGACCTATATTTTTGGAAAGATCTGACCCCAAGGGTTCATTTCTTATTGTCTGAGCAAGTATTTGATATTACTAAATGCAACTATGAAGGAATGATGGTGTACCTATTTTCATATGCTTAGGTAGAGAAGTCCATCTTGCAGTATGAGTATTTGTGAGCCTTAGCTAAATTTTTATGGATATTCGTGAGTCTTAACTAATTGGTCAGTGACTCAGATATTGACATCAGAACCTAAAAGCATAGTGATGGCATCCTCACAGAAATTATGTTAATTGCTCATACTATGATGTGGTACAATGGGCTGACATCCCTTTAAATCCCCAATCATCAAAACAATATGTTTGCTAAAGTGTATTTATGTATGCACCGCTTGATCCATCACACCTTTTATAGTTCATTCAATGATCAATGTAATGATCTCAACAAATTACTTGAATTGTACTTTTTTTTCATGTATTCAAAAGGTTCAGAAGATATTATGAGTTATAGAATATGTTCATTACAGTTATTAACATCTTATCAGATTTTGCATTCTCCACTTATAGATTCTACTTGAAAATGTTTTAAAGATATAACAAGTAATATTAGTTTTCATATGTCCATAACGACTTGCAAATCGACAAACACAGTAATATAGTCATAATGTTTTATTAACTCTGAGACTATTATCTATTTGCAGCCTCAGAAATATCAAGAACTCGCTCGCGAGATCAAGAATATAATGAAGATCGTGTTACTGGAGATGATGCTCTCTCTCTCTCTCCCTCCCTGCCTTCAATGTTACACATGCAGGGGAAGAAAAAATTGTTTATGTCTGAAACAGAACCGTAACAGGCCATGCCATATGAGGTCAAAGAACCATCTCCTTTCCAGTATGTTTTGTCATATAATCATATATCTTGACTCTTTAAATATACCGTGCTAATCTATGCTATGCAACAAACAGTAGGGACAGTTTCGTTAATGTAAAACGTTACATACACTTCACTGAATCTACTCAATACTTCCCGCCCACTTGTGGAATCATTATGTAATTATGCTGATAATTATCCTTCATCTTCCTTTGAATACAACTCCTGTGACTAGAGCTACATGGATATGCAGAATGAAGAGGTGGCTAGCTTATAAGTGAGGGTGTGTTAGTATTTAAACTTTTCATATGTTGACTTTGAAAACTGAAACAAACATTTTTTCATTTACTTGGATAAATGTAGACATTAGGACTGAATACAAAAATGAATTTAAGAGATCAAGTTGACCCTCTTATAATGTGTCACGTACCTTGTTGTCTTTCCAATAAGCAATGAATGGTCAGAAATTTGGTCCTTTTTACGTCAATAGTAGAAGTGTTGGTAATTAAGATAGATATGGGAAACTTGTCCACTAGGAGATGGTGTCTTGTATGTATGTTCATGGTAGGAAGGCTTTGGACCGGGCAGATTCTTGGGCCACATGTTTTAGAGGTCAGAAAAATCATGTTTTAATGCTACGATGATGTCTTGGATTTAATGATTGCACTGTAAGCCTAAATGTCATTTTGCATTCCACCATGTTGAAAGTGCATTCTATGTACTCCCAAGTTTTGGTGACTAATGACAACACAAAAAGTATTCTAATGTTTGTGATGAAGCATGCAGGCTCTTTTACAGGTAGACTGATAAACAGGAACACTTAGTTTGCCTAAATTTCAATTCAACTACACTTGGTCCTTCCTCAGGATTTCAGTCAGGAAATTTCCGGGGCTCGGAGATTTCCGGTCCCCAGACCGGAGATTTCCGAGCCGTCCTCATTTTTCACTAAGTCTGAATTGAAATGCGTACTGACTCCAACTCAAGCTGAGCCGGAAATCCTCCCGGATATTTCCGGCGCTCGGAGATTTCCGAGCCCCAGTCCGGAGATCTCCGAGTGACAGAGGGATTTCGACCAAGTCCATAACTCAAATTGCGTACTGACTCCAAAACAGTTTTAGCCGGAAATCCTCTCGGAGATTTCCGGCGCTCGGAGATTTCCGAGCTCCAATCCGGAGATCTCCGAGTGACAAAGGATTTTCGGCCAAGTCAAGAAGCCCAACCAGTACTGATCCAGTTTCATACTCAGCCGGAAATTGCACCGGAAATTTCCGGGGTCCGGAGATCTCCGGTCCTCAACCCGGAGATTTCCGGGCTGGCGGCTGTGCAACGGGCAGATTTTGGGGAGGGGTATAAATACCCCTCCACCTGCCTCCAGCATTTTAAGCTTCCAGATTTTCTCTCTCCTCCATTGGTGTTGAAGCTCGTTTCTCCCGGATCTCTCAATCTAGCCACTCAAATCCATTGATACTTGGGATCTGAGGGAGAAGCCACCGATCTACATCTCCACCGAAGCGATTTGACTTTCCCCCTCTATTTCCTGAGGGGCAACGAATCTAGGGTTCCTTTGTGGATAGCTAGGTTCAACCTTGTGTATTTTGATCCTTTGTGGATTCCTTTGTGGAAGTGACCTGTTGTGGTCGTTGTGAGAGCCCCCAATTCAGTTGTGGGTGTGTGCCTCACGAATTTGTACGGGACCTTCTCCGCCCTTAAAGGAGTCCTTAGTGGAAGTGTGGATTCGCACCGTTGTGGTCGAATTCACAGGAGAATAGGGTGAGGCCTTTGTGGCGTTGAGCAAACCTTTGTGGTAGCTCACACCTCTCCAAAGAGACGTACACCTATGTGGTGGAACTCGGGATAAAATCTTGGTCTTCGAGTTCCTACGGTTGTTTTGTTCCACTCTCCTTTACCGCATCTTTATTTCCTGTACTTGCTTAGCTTCCTTGTAGTTTGTCACTTGTGTCACCTAGTTGCACATCTAGACAACTTACTTTCCGCTAGCCTAAAACTGAAAAAGACAAAAAAATTGGTCACCACCTATTCACCCCCCCCCCCCCTCTAGGTGGTCAACTGCCGTTCAATTGGTATCAGAGCCAGGTTGTCTCTTAAAAGCTTCACCGCTTGAGACCAACCTTGGACAATGCAAGTTGACCCAAAAGAGGGTTCCGAAACGGACGCCGCGACTTTGGCGGCAATGCAAGAGAAAGGTGCCACTATGGCCAATATCAACTCTTTGGAAACAAAGTTGACATCGTCCATACAAACCGAGTTCAAGAAGTTTCATGATATGCTTGAGTCTCTCAAGACATCTAAAGAAACCTCTCTTGCATTGCCCTCAAAGCCTCCGGTGCTTCCGGGCATTACTCTTGATGTGGACCCCGAATTGATAAAGGGAAAGCAATTGCCTTTGGATGGGAAGGGTGATGCTAGTAGTTCCTCAACCCATCAAAACACTCCATCATCCAATGATGAAGTGCCTAAAGGCTACAACGCCACTCCTCCCCCATCCCAATACCATACCCCCGATCCCATTATTCCTCACCCGCAAGTTTCTCATAGGGGTGATCCCCCATTGCTTAAAGACTATACCTTTTCTCAATGGCAATACATGATGAAGTCTCATGTTTGCAGCTCTTCAATCGAGTTGTGGCGCATCATTCAAGTTGGATACAAGCCGCATGATCCGACTAACCTAACAAGAAGAGAAGTGGTGGAGGCTCAACTTGATGCCACCGCTCTCTACATGATCCAAAAGGCGGTTGGGAACAAGGACATGGCTCGCATTCAACATCTTACCATCGCCAAGGAGACATGGGATGGTCTATCCGAGTTGTTCGTTGGAAATGATAGCATGAGAAGGAACCGCTATGACTCTTTGAGCAATGAAGCCGAGGGCTTTTTCAAGCTTGATGGTGAAGACCATGAGATGATGTATCAAAGATTGGTGACCATAGCCACAAGCTTTCGAGAAGTGGGTGCCTCTCATATTGATGATGCTTGGATCAAAAGGAAGTATGTTAGCTCTATGATGGCTTGTGAGCCTACCGACGTCAAGAGTCTTCAAGGAAGACACAACTATCATCTCATGACATCTAATGAGGTTATGCAAGAGATGGCCGCATACAAGGTGGCCACTAAGAATGCTCAAGATGCAAGGGCAAGGGCTCTTGGAATGCAATGAGGCACAACCAGCCTTGCTTTGAAGGCTACCGTTGAGGAAGACAACGATGATGATGATCTTGGAAGCTTTGCCGCCATGTCCGAGGAAGCACTCAAGATTGCTTACAATGACCATCTCGCTCTTGCGGCTCGCACCTTTTGGAACAATCCCTCAAGAGGCAAGATGCGTTTTGACAAGAATGCACCTCAAGCCGATAGGGTCTCACCCTCCAAGTCAAGGACATGTTACAATTGTCAAGACAAGTTCCATTTCGTTGCCGAGTGCCCTTATGAGAAAAGAGAAGAGCATGGTGGACGTCTAGTGCTCAAGGACAAAACCAAGATGCCTCCCAAGAAGGCCTATGGAAAGAAGAGGCCTTTTAACAAGAAGCCTCGCAACATGTTGTTGACTCAAGAGGAGTATCCCACCGATGATGAAGAGACGGAGGAAGAAACGCCAAATGAAGTGGCGGCCCTTGCCACCACCTCGACAACTACCATCTCTCCATCAACGACAAGAACTCCTTCAACTACGACAAGCTCTTCATCGTCTCTATTCACATCGCCTAATGAGAACTCCATCCTCCTCCTCTCTCATGGCAAAGGCATCGGAGGTACCTTCATCCTCCTCCTCTCTCATGAATGAAATGAATGAGCTTGATGATGCCTCTAGCTTTCAAATCAAGCAAGAGCTTGTGGCGTTCGACTCCTTTATCACTAACTTGCAAGGTGATAGCAAGAAACATGTTGGTGCCCTCATGGTTCGAATTGGTGAGCTAGAGCATCTCAATGAAGAAAAGGGTAAGATAGAAAGAGAAGACGCTATTTCTCTATCTTATTTAAATTCCTCTCTTGAGGAGATTGAAGAGTCTCATGCTCGTCTTGAGGAGCAACTTGAAACTATTGAGGAAACTCATAACTCCTCACATGCTAAGCTCATTAAGGATCGTGATATGTACTTTGCTAAATTCAAGGTGGCTCAACAAGATAAAGCCGAATTTGCGGTTGGGCATGTTCGACTCATTGAGGACATGGAGAAGCTCATCATAGCTCACAAAGCTTTGGAGAGTGAACATGCTCTTATAAAAGAGTCGTATGCCCAACTTCAAACTCGGCTAACTAACCTTGATTCTCTTAGCATCTCTACCTCTAAGTGTTCTTGTGATAATGCTAATCTTGTGAAGGAGAATGCTAGGTTGAAGAGTGAGATGACTAAGGCCGCCACATCCAAGATCATCCTTCTTAAAGGTAAACAAGTTGTTGATACTCCCATCGTGGAGCCTCACACTCGACAAGGAAAGGAAGGTCTTGGATATGTGCCTCCCATCAAGATGAATGCCAAGAAGGGCCCCCAAGAGCATCAACCCCATCCAAGCCAAGAAGGCCGACTCCATTCAATTCAAGGAAGGTCTTGCGAGTAGGAATGTCACAAGGGGCAAGCCTACTCGTAAAGATCACGCCGGGAACAACAACCCTAACTATGCTTTATATGTTGATTATTATGGGAATGTTTTTGCTTGTTACATTGGACCCTACTATGGTTTTATTTCATATGCTATTTGGGTTCCTAAATCTCTTGTCGCTAACCATAAAGCACCCATTGTGAAGCAATGGGTTTCTAAATGCAAGAATTAATCTCTTGTAGGATCTTGCTCCCGGTGGTTCAAAATGGATAATTGATAGTGGATGTACAATTCATATGACCGGGAGCAAAGAACTTGTTACGGAGTTGAAACCTAATGAAGATCAAGTAACCGTAACTTTTGGTGACTTATCAAGGTCTAAGGTAACCGGGTTTGGCAAAGTGGTAGTTGCCCCCGACATTTCTCTAGTCAATGTCATGCTTGTTGAATCTTTTGGCTATAATTTGTTATCGGTTCGTGCCTTAACAAAGATGGGGATCTCTCCCTTCTTTGATAAGGACATTGTGGTCCTCTTGTGGAGCAAGTCGCTAAGAGTGGCTTTCGTGGGACACGTGGAGCATGAGCTCTATGTGGTGGACTTCTCCAGAGCCACCACTTCTCAAGCCATGTGTCTCTTCGGAAAAGCTGACGTGGGTTGGCTTTGGCATCGCCGACTAGCTCACGTAAACATGCGTACTTTGCAAAGTCTTCACAAGGGTGCCCACATCCTTGGACTAAAAGATCATGTTTCCTTTTCAAGGGATCGAATTTGTAGAGCTTGTGTGGAAGGCAAGATGCATGATATTCCTCATCCAAGCAAGACCATCATATCGTCATCCCGGATTTTGGAGCTCCTTCATGTTGATCTATTTGGACCAATTCCGGAGATAAGTCTTGGTGGCAAGAAATATTGCCTCGTGATTGTTGATGACTATTCAAGGTATACTTGGGTCTACTTCTTCAAGACCAAGGATGAAACTCAACAAGTCTTCATCGACTTCTCAAAGGAAGTTCAACGCCAACATGACCTTCCCATTTTGGTTATTCGGAGTGACAATGGGTCGGAATTCAAGAACTACACTCTTAACGACTTTCTTAGTGAAGAAGGCATTCGTCATCAATATTCCGCTGCTTACACTCCTCAACAAAATGACGTTGCCGAAAGAAAGAACCGGACTCTCATCGACATGGCAAGATCTATGTTGGCGGAGTTCAAGTCTCCCATCAACTTTTGGGCGGAGGCTATTTCCACCACATGTCACTCATCTAATCGCCTCTACTTCCGCAAGGGATTGAAGAAGACTCCTAATGAGATCCTAACCGGCAATAAACCCAACATTGGCTACTTCCGAGTGTTTGGATGTAAGTGCTATTATCTCGTCAAGGGTGTCCGGTTGGGTAAGTTTCACTCTAAGTCTCTTGAGGGGATTTTTGTCGGTTATTGTAGCGAGTCCCACACTTATAGAGTCTTTGATAAATCCTCCCGGATTATCATAGAGTCTTGTAGTGTGGAATTCGATGAAAATGATGGCTCCCAAGTGGAGCAAGTTGGTGTTTGTGATGTAGGTGATGAACAACCTTTTGATGCTATTAAGAAGATGGGAGTGGGCTTTCTACGCCCAATTGAAGTCCATCAAGAAGTTGTTCAAGATGATTCAAGTTCTCCCATCAAGGAAACCTCACCATCACAAGAACCTCAAGGTGGCTCACTCATAGAAAATGATGATTCCCTTCAAGATGAATCTCAAGATCCTCCTCAACAAGGGCATGTTATTTCTTCTCAAGATGAAGCTCATGATGAATTTCACAAGATCTTCATCAACAAAAAGATCATGCCTCCTCCACCAAGATTATCGGAGCCAACTCCACTTCTCCAAGTTCTACTAAAGGGCAAGATCATCCTTCTCCTCATGAAGAGACTTCTCATGATGATCAAGGCCCTCAAGAAGGTCAAGACGAGGATCCAAGGGATCAAGATGGTCAAGAAATTGTCCCCACCACAAGGGCGGCAATTGAAACTCGTCGTCAAGCTCGCTTTGCAAAGTCTTTGGAACTTAGAGCTTTATCTCTTGACAAGGTCATTGGTGATATTCGAGCAAGGGTCTCCACACGAAGTCAATTAGCTCACTTTAGTGAGCATCAAGCACACATTTCCATGGTCGAGCCCAAGAAAGTCTTTGATGCTCTTGAATATCCCGATTGGCTAGGGGCTATGCATGAAGAACTTAACAACTTCGAGCGCAACAAAGTGTGGCGTCTAGTTGAGAAGCCTAAAGAATGCCGCAACGTTATTGGCACTAAGTGGATCTTCAAGAACAAGCAAGATGAACATGGTATCGTTGTGAGGAACAAGGCGCGGTTGGTGGCTCAAGGTTTTTCTCAAGTAGAAGGCATCGATTTTGGAGAAACTTTCGCGTCGGTCGCAAGACTCGAATCGATACGTATTCTCATCGCTTTTGCATCTCACCATGGTTTCAAATTGCAACAAATGGATGTAAAATCTGCTTTTCTTAATGGTCCATTGCAAGAACTTGTTTATGTTAAACAACCCCCGGGCTTTGAAAACCCCAACCATCCTCACCACATCTATGTCTTGGACAAAGCTCTCTATGGCCTTAAACAAGCCCCCCGTGCATGGTACGAGCACTTGAGAGAGTTCTTGGTAGACTGTGGATTTGAGGTTGGGGTAATCGATCCCACTCTTTTCACTAAAAAGGTTAATGGTGAACTCTTCATTTGTAAATTATATGTCGATGACATTATCTTCGGTTCTACTAACCGTGTGTTCAATGATGAGTTTTCCAAGCTAATGACCGACAAGTTCGAGATGTCCATGATGGGTGAACTCAAGTTCTTTCTTGGCTTTGAGATAAAGCAATTGAGGGAAGGGACTTTCATTTGTCAAGCCAAGTATATTCAAGAGATGATCAAGAAATTCAAATTGCTTGGACTTAACGGTGTGACGACTCCTATGCAAACCAAGTGCCACCTCCAACTCAACCCCGACGGTAAAGAGGTAGACCAAAAGGAGTATCGTTCTATGATTGGGTCTCTTCTTTATTTGTGTGCCTCTAGGCCCGATATCGTTTTAAGCGTGGGAGTGTGTGCCCGTTATCAAGCCGCGCCTAAGGAAAGTCATTTGATGGCCGTAAAGAGAATCTTCAGATATTTGGTTCATACCCCTTGCTTTGGGTTGTGGTATCCCAAAGATGGCACCTTGTCTCTTTGTGGATATACTGACTCCGATTGGGCGGGTGACATTGATGATAGAAAGTCCACATCCGGAATGTGTCAATTTCTTGGAAGATCTTTGGTGAGTTGGTCCTCGAAGAAACAAAATTGCATCTCATTATCCACGGCGGAGGCCATGTATGTTGCTGCCGCAAGCGGATGTACTCAACTTCTTTGGATGCGGCAAACTTTAAAGGATTACGGTGTCCTATTGGACAAAGTGCCGCTTTTATGTGACAATGAGAGTGCCATCAAAATTGCATACAATCCGGTGCAACATTCAAGGACCAAGCACATTGAGATTCGTCATCACTTCATCCGCGATCACGTGGCACGAGGTGATATTGATCTATCATATGTTGGTACAAGGGATCAATTGGCGGATATCTTCACGAAGCCCCTTGATGAAGCCCGCTTTTGCTACTTGAGGAATGAGCTCAATATCATAGATTCTCGGGCCTTGGCTTGAACTCCGTACAAACACTCCAACGTTTAAGGCTTTATAAGACCTAGAGGTACGCATGGACTTAGGGGGAGTGTTTTCCTAATACATTGGACTCTTCCTCCCCCTATTATGCATATAGTGACATATCATTGCTAAAACTTCAAATTGAATCTAATTTGTGAGCTTCAATGTTGAGATGTAGTTATGGACCCAAGATATATCTTCGCGGTACCATGCTACAACTCATACACGGTGGCCTCGGCCACCAACACTCTTTCTCTTTGGATTCTATTTGGTTTTATTCTTTAATTCTCACTTGCATTGTCTTTGGCTCTTTTGGGAAAACACACTCTTGTTGGTCTTCTCTTGTGTTGTATGGTTTTTGCAACTTGAGTGTGTCTTCTTTTCAGTTTGAGTGTCTATCCTAAGCCTGTCACTATCCTGTAAACATGCTTTTCCCCACTCATGTCCCCTTGTGGTTTCTTGTTCCTGGAGTTTTTGGGTTTGAACGGAAATCTCCGATCCTTACTCGGAAATCTCCGGGCCACCAGAGAATTTCGAGACTAAGTCCATTCAAAAATCAGCACTGACATGTGATGATTTTTGACCGGAAATAGTTCCGGAAATTTCCGGTGTCCGGACATTTCCGGGGTAAGACTCGGAAATCTCCGGCCCCTGCGATTTTCAGCACCTAAGTCTTTTTTCAATTTCGGCACTGACCTCAGGCGAAGCTGAATCGGAATTAGAGCCGGAAATCTCCGGGGTCCGTGTCAGACCCTGAATTCAAGCTACACAAACGAAACGTATCGGTTGGGCCACACAACCAAGAACATACTGGGGTTACCAATCCCAGGAAACAATCAGGCCATGCTCGGAATGGATCATCGGCCGACAGCTCTTGGCGACCCCAACGTCACATACGTTTCCAGATTGTGCACGCAAGAACCCAAAAAGTCTTCCAACTCGTATACTTCAACCATACACACATGGTATACGAGTCGGATTTTTAACAAGTTGAAACCACAGAATAAACCTAAGACACAAAGAAAGGAAATAATATCCAAAAGCTCTCACTGAGCAAAATTTATCGAATGGCACCAATCAGAGGACACATGTCCCAACATTACATCATGCAGCGGAAACAAACCGGTCTGAGTACAGACAAGAAGCAAAGGGATCAAGGCCGAAACGGAAAAGAAGGCCCATCCACGCAGTCCACCAGGAAGTAGCCCAGGGGAACTCTAACTACTCGTCGTAATCTCGTCGTCGAACTCCACGTAGTATCCACCAACCTGGTCGAGCGAAGGATCCTCAACTGCAGAAAAACCACAGCCCGCGAACGGGTCAATACACCGAAGCGTATCGAACAAGCTTAAGCTAACAGGTTGCAAAACTGTAAGATTCCCAAAGTATAGGGGTAGGTGTACTTAGCGGCAGCAGCACTAGCAACCTAAAGAGACGCGCTAAAACTTCCGTCTAATTAGAGAGAGATAAGAGAGCGTTTGAGTAGCCATCTACAACTAACACCAGTCATAACCCATTCTCGAATTAACCCCCTCAACCAAGTATGAGGAAGCAATCCGGGAAACTCACACGTTAACAATTTTAGTTTCCATTTAGGGTGTAAGTAATTCTATAGTTACTAGTCAAATTAATTAACAATGATTAGGTGTAAGTTGTCTAGATCTTGTTAGCCAGCATCATCACCAAGTCGTCCATAAGCGTGGACACGGCTCATCGATAAGATTATACCCTGCAGGGGTGCACTACTGGACCCATACTCGCATGATCAACCCAGTCAAAAACATTAGGGCCTTTCAACCCAACTCTTTTCCTTCACCGCAACAAGTCCAGGAGCCACGAGAGCTATGTTGGTCCCGGCCAAAAGGGTGCAGACTCCCGCAGGACACACCCCTCTGCACCAACAGGTCGCGCCCTATATGCATGTTACAAGGCACACCGCCAAAAGTAAAATACTACACTAGTATCAATGCATATGAGACAAATGGAAAACCCGAACTAGGTGCGGCTCCCGGACAAGTTGAAGTTTCAGTCAAAGTCGAGGGGGGCTCCATTGGGCCTCCCACAAGTGGTTAGTGCGCTCAAACTTGGATCCGAGGACAAAATCTCAGTTCCTAGGTCGACACTGAGCAGAACAAAGCACCTCGCAAGGCCTTCCGCCTGGTGCCTTATCTTTTAATTATAGAACCCCTTAATAAGACAGCAGTTTATTATAGTGAACCATCTATCATACTAAGCATATGAGATAAAAGATAAAGGAACGACTCGCTCAACCAATTCCAAGCATGCACTACGACTCGCAAAGGCCAACAGATAAACATGCAAGGGGTTATGGGTTGTGGGGATAAAGTTGTATAGGCTGCAGGATAAACATATGATGGGATCGCAATTCAAGAATCGATAACTAGGATAGCATAGATCAAAAGGCAAGAATGAAAACCCGACAATCGTGTAACCGGTTAGCAGAAGCTTGCCTGGCAGCTTGTGGCCCGGCACAAAAGCTGAAATCTCAAGGATGAAAGTTTCGACAGCAGACACGTCGCCGTCTACCCAAAGAGAGCCAAACACAGACAATAGGAAACAATAATCAATACAAAGGAATGCACAAACAAATGATGGTGCAATATGGTATGAGATGATTAGGTCATTTTAAAGCGGGGATGAAATCCCGGCAAAAGATTAGGGTGCGAGTTATTTGTGTAACCAACAATTTAAATGTTGTTTAACCTATATAGCAGGTATGGTGATCTAATTAATTTAAATGGAATAGACATTAATTAATTAAAAGCAAATTATTTATCTACAACTCAAATTAAATGTTTATTAGCATGGCAAGGAATGGTATAAAAGATATGAGCATATTAAATGGAATTAGGGCATTATATATTTATTACCCCACCATTCCATATTTAATTATTTAATTGCATTTGTTAAATCAAACTAAGCATTTAAAAGTAATGGTGCAAAATGACATAAGAATGTGATATTAATGTTTATTGCAATTTTCTGATATTAAAACATATAAAGATTATTAATTTTGGAGTTATAGAAATAAAGATATTGCATTTTTAGTTGGAGGGGGTGTTTCTGCAATTTACAGGGACTCATCCGTGATGGAAGAAGTTCCTGGGAGGGTTAAAGTGTGGAAACCGGAGAGCAGGGGGCTCAGTGCAAGAAACCAGATTTGATATGTCTCTGGAGTGTATGAAAGGGGGACCCACATGTCAGCGAGCTAAACCAGAAAAAAAAGGTTTTGGCTTTTATTCAACGAGCCAGGGGATCGAACTCGCCACAGCGCGAGCACGGATTGAAACGGTGGTGCTAGCCACGGGGACGGGGTAGTGTTGGTGTTAGGAATAAGGCGTTTTGGTTTTTGTACCGAATCTACAAGGAAACCTCTGACGAAACTGAAGACTGCAACTTATGTCGATCTGAAACTTAGACGAAGCAGTAAAGCACGACGGAGGAGGTTCTAGCGCCGGCGGCGACCAAGACCGGCCGGCGATGCCCTGGAGTGCGCGTGCGGTTGCGGTGGTAAAAACAGACCCGTTTTCGTTCTCCGTTGCAGAAAGGACACACCAGGCACTCGAGACGGTGCTCGGCAGGTGCGGCGCGTTGTGGCCGTGCTCGACGCCGGTGAACTCCGATGAAATGACTACGAAGAAGGAAGGGGAAACCGGGAGAGGAGGCACGGCTCACCAAGAGGGGCGCGATGGCGAGATGGGACGGCGCGGGCGACGGAGAGGAGGAAGGAACGCAGCGACGCTGCGGCGGCAGCTCTGGTGGGTACGGGTAGAGGAGGAGAGGAACAGAGAGGGCCGGCGGCGGCGCTAGGGGAGTGGTTAGGGTTTGGGGGAGAGGCCCTGGCGGCTTGGGGTTAAGAGGAGAGAAAGGGAGCAGGTGGGAGGAGGTGGGGGCGAGCTGTCAGGGAGCCATGGCGTTCTCCACGCTGTAAAGGGAGCTCGTACGGAGGAGAGGGATGACCAGAGCGGGCTGGGCTGGCGTGCTGGGCCAGGAAGTGGCCCAGTTCGGCCAGGAGAGCCCCTCTCCATTTTTTTCTTCTTTTTCTTTTAAAGTTTTTCTGGTTTTGTATTATTAAAACAGAATGTAAACATGATAAAAAAAATCTTTTGGATATTTTTATTAGTTTCAAAATAGTAAAACTAATTTACTAGTTTGATTCTTTAATAATATTTATAAACTTCAGTTGAAATTTATTTGACAAAGCATTTGAAATTAAAAAAATGGAATTTGAAATTTGAAAGTAAATTATTTAATTGAATGCAATTCAAAATGAAAGATGCATGATGTCCCACTATATTACACCACAAACATACAATTTAGGAAAGTACAACTTTGGGATGTTACAACACTCCCCCCCTCAAAGGAATCACGCCCCGAGATTCTTCATGGAGCCACGAAGAGGTTGGGGTACTCGGCACGGAGGTGGTCTTCACGTTTCCATGTAGCTTCCTTGTCAGAATGATGAGACCATTGAACCTTGTAGAACTTGATAGTGTTGTTACGGGTGCGACGTTCAGCTTCGTCAAGAATGCGAATCGGTTGTTCCACATAGGAGAGATCTTCTCGAAGTTCAATTGATCCATGATCAACTGCACGTCCTGGATCTTGGAAGCACTTCTTGAGTTGTGACACGTGGAAGACATCGTGCACTTTGGAGAGGTTTGGAGGAAGTTCCAGACGGTAAGCCAATTCACCACGCCTCGAAAGAACGTTAAAAGGGCCAACATAACGCGGAGCGAGCTTGCCTTTGATGCCAAAGCGTTGCGTGCCTCTCAGAGGAGTGACACGAAGGTAAGCTTGATCACCAGGTGCATAGACCATGTCCCTGTGCTTGCTATCATAATAGCTTTTCTGCCGAGACTGGGCAATCTTCAGATTGTCACGAATGATGCGAACCTTTTCTTCAGCCTCTTGGATAATGTCAGGGCCAAAGAATTGACGTTCACCAGCTTGAGACCAATTGAGAGGAGTTCTGCATTTGCGGCCATAGAGAGCTTCAAAGGGAGCCATGCCTAGACTTGCTTGGAAACTGTTGTTGTAGGAGAACTCAGCATACGGAAGGCAATCCTCCCATTTCATGCCAAAAGAGATAACACAAGCTCTGAGCATATCCTCCAGAATTTGATTCACTCTTTCGACCTGTCCACTTGTCTGTGGATGGTAAGCTGTGCTGAACAGAAGTTTGGTACCCAAGGCTTTCTGAAAGCTATCCCAAAATCGAGAAGTGAAGATACTTCCACGATCCGAGCTTATTGCCAAAGGAACACCATGCAACGGAACCAATCTTGTCATATAGAGATCTGCCAACTGACTAGCTGATACTGTCTCCTTGACTGGGAAGAAGTGAGTCACTTTGGAGAGACGATCAATGACAACAAAGATTGCATCGTTGCCTTTCTTGGACTTTGGAAACCCAGTAACGAAGTCCATCTCAATCTTGTCCCATTTCCACTCAGGAATTTGCAGTGGTTGAAGAAGTCCAGGTGGTCTCTGATGAACTGCCTTGACACGACAGCAAACATCACAATGAGACACATAGCGAGCAATTTCACGCTTCATCCTGGTCCACCAATAGATTGACTTGAGATCCTGGTACATCTTTGTGCTGCCAGGGTGGATAGAAAGCGGAGTATCATGAGCCTCCTTGAGAATGAGTTCTCTTAAGCTGTCAAGCTTGGGCACTACAATGCGTTCTTCAAACAGCAAGGTACCCTTGTCATCGAGAGAGAAACTCTTGTACTTATCCTTGCCGATGTTTGCTTTGATATTCCTGACACCAGAATCACGCAACTGTGCGGCACGGATCTTATCCTCAAGTGTAGGAGTGGCAATCAAACTTGCGAGATAACCAGAAGGAACCACTTGAAGACTGAGCTTCTTGAATTCTTCGTGAAGAGGAGGTTGGATGTCCTCAACCATGAGGTTGTTGCAATAGGACTTGCGACTGAGAGCATCAGCCATTACATTAGCCTTGCCTGGAGTGTAAGAGATGGTAAGATCATAATCTGAGAGCTTCTCAAGCCACCTTGTTTGCCTGAGGTTCAAGTCTGGTTGAGTGAAGAGATATTTGAGACTCTTGTGGTCGGTGAAGATCTCACAGCTGTGCCCCAACAAATAAGATCTCCAAGCCTTTAGGGCATACATGATTGCTGCAAGTTCAAGATCATGTGTAGGATAGTTGAGCTCATGAGGCTGCAACTGACGAGATGCATAAGCCACAACTTTGCGTTCTTGCATGAGGACTGCTCCTAGTCCTTGAAGAGATGCATCGCAGAATATTTGGAAAGGTTTGGAAGTGTTTGGACCAACTAGAACAGGAGTAGAAGTGAGTTTAGCTTTCAAGAGATTGAAGCTCTCATCACACTTTGGAGTCCAAAGAAACTTTCTATCCTTCCTAGTAAGATCGGTGAGAGGCTTAGCGATTTTGGAGAAGTTCTCAACAAATCGACGGCAATAACTAGCCATGCCAAGGAAACTCCTGACTTGTTTCACCGATGTAGGAGGCAACCATTCAACAATTGCCTTCACTTTTTCTGGATCAACAGAAATGCCTTCAGAAGAGATGACATGACCAAGGTAGGATACTTTAGGAAGCCAGAATTCACACTTGGAGAACTTGGCGTAGAGACGGTGTTCTCGGAGTTTCAATAAGATAAGACGTAGATGTTCTCCGTGTTCTTCCTCGGTTTTGGAATAGATAAGAATGTCATCGATATAGACTACCACGAACTTATCGAGGTATTCCATGAAAACGAAGTTCATAAGACGTGAGAAAGTCGCCGGAGCATTTGTGAGACCGAAAGACATGACAGTGTATTCGTAGAGACCATAACGAGTGGTGAAAGCTGTCTTTGGAATGTCTTCTTTGCGGATCTTGATCTGGTGATAACCTGACCTCAAGTCCAACTTGGAGAACACCTTAGCACCAGCCAGTTGATCAAACAGGTCATTGATGCGAGGGAGAGGATACTTGTTCTTGATGGTTTTCTTGTTCAGAGGACGGTAGTCAACAACCAGTCGCTCAGTCGTGTCCCTCTTTTTGACAAACAGAGTAGGACAACCCCAAGGAGAAGTACTAGGTTGGATGTGACCTTTACTTTCCAACTCCTCTAGCTGTCTCTTAAGTTCAGCCAGTTCTTTGGGGCCCATCTTGTAAGGACGTTTGGAGATAGGAGCAGTGCCTGGTTCTAGTTCAATAACGAACTCCACGGCTCTGTCAGGCGGCATGCCTGGCAATTCTTCAGGAAAGACGTCAGGAAAGTATTGGACCACCGGTATATCTTCCATAGCAGGTAGAGGATGAACATTGAGGGCATATAGCTGAACAGATGGAGATTTTGAATAGAAGTAGACTATCTGGCCAGAAGAATGGGTAAGCTTAACAGATTTAGAAGTACAATCAATGACCGCTTTATTTGCCACAAGCCAATCCATCCCTAGGATCACATCAATTTCTGAAGAACGAAGAGCAATAAGAGACGCTTGGAATGGAAGATTTCCGATTACGATCTCGTTGTTCAGGCTAACTTCTTTTGTAAGCCATTTGGATCCTGGTTGCTGCACTAAGACAGGGCTGTCCATCTTTTCGAAAGTAACACCATTGCTGGAAGGAAAACTTTGCGAAATGAACGAATGGGACGCACCAGAATCAAACAACACTTTAGCGAGTACGGAGTTCACGAATAGACTTCCAAGAACCACATCAGTAGCTTCCTCTGCTTCTTTTGATGTAACATGATTCACCCTTGCGCGTCTACCAACAGACCTTTTGTCGATGTTGGGAGCCTGAGGAGTAACAGCACAACTCTTAGGGCGACAAGGTGGAGAAGGAAGTGTGTTTTGCGGACACTTGTAAGAGAAGTGGCCCGGCTCACCGCACTTGAAACAGGTGACCGAAGAGTTTGGAACTATAGGCGTTGTCTGCTCGACGAAACTCCTTGTAGCTGAAGCTGGGTTGGTTAGACCGGAAGAAAACCTCGGAGAGATTGGAGTGTGGATGAGTTGAGTTTGAGCTGCATAGGGTATCCAAACCCTACGTTTCTGCGGAGGTGTAGAATCTGATGGAGAAGAAGTTGTTTCAAGAGAGTGTTTACGAGATTCTTCGAACTTCTCACGTCCAAATTCCTTTCGGAGAGCTGTGTTGACAAGGTCTTCAAAGGTATCGCACTTGATAAGAGTGAGTGCGTACTTAAGATCTGGGTTTAGACCTCTGCGGAATTTGGCTTGCTTTTTGGCATCAGTTGATACCTCATCCTGAGCATAGCGGGCCAAACGATTGAACTCAGCTTGATAGTCCAGCACTGACATGCTTTCCTGGGTCAACTCATAGAATTCTTCCCGCTTTCTTTCCATGACCCCATCTGGAATATGGTGGCATTTGAAAGCGTCCTTGAACTCATCCCAAGTAGTCACAACACCTGGTGCTCGTAACTGTAGGAAGTTCTCCCACCAAGACATGGATTCACCGCGGAGCAGGTAGGTGACATAAGGAACACGATCCTCATCGGATACATGAGAAACAGCCAGAGCATTGTTCATCTCACGCAGCCAGTCATCAGCATCGAGTGGCTCAGAGGGAATATCAAACGTGCGGGGATTGAGCTAGAGAAACTGCACGATAGACACACAGTTGTTGCTCTGATTCTGGTTTTGCTGAATTTGACTCAAAACTTGCGTCATCTGAGACAAAACTTGCCCCATTTGGGAAGGCATTGTAGTATCTTCTTCGCCACTCTCCATCCTGAGGAGGATACAACGTTAACACGACAATCGGATAAACAAAATCCAACGTAAGTGCTTAAAAGAAAACTTCAGATTGCTTAGAAAAGACAACAAGGAACGAGACATGGCCATCCATCATGGTACGCCACTTCGTTCACTTCCAGAAAGGTTTAAAGAGAGGTAAGAACGAAGACTAGCACTAGAACTAGGAAACACCAATTGAGCTTGACGTAACTTCACCAAAAGAGGAGAAACAACTGATTCATTCAAGAATGAAACTGAACGTAGCCGAAGAGATTGAAACTGCTGAAACGAAGAGCACCACCTTGAAGACACCTGCAACTATGGTACTACAGAAACCCAGAAAACGTGATGTCCTAATTTTAAAATTAAGGTGAGAAGGGAAATATCGTAACACTTCCTTACCAAAAGAACAGGGAGGGTGGGTGGGGAAAGAAGTAAAATAACAGAATTCCTACTCTCACGTTTAAGAATTTCCTGATAACTACAAAATATTTTTCTAGACTCAAACACGACCAGTAGAAGGGAACCTGAGGGCGTTTAAGCTCTGATACCAACTGTCAGACCCTGAATTCAAGCTACACAAACGAATCGTATCGGTTGGGCCACACAACCAAGAACATACTGGGGTTACCAATCCCAGGAAACAATCAGGCCATGCTCGGAATGGATCATCGGCCGACAGCTCTTGGCGACCCCAACGTCACATACGTTTCCAGATTGTGCACGCAAGAACCCAAAAAGTCTTCCAACTCGTATACTTCAACCATACACACATGGTATACGAGTCGGATTTTTAACAAGTTGAAACCACAGAATAAACCTAAGACACAAAGAAAGGAAATAATATCCAAAAGCTCTCACTGAGCAAAATATATCGAATGGCACCAATCAGAGGACACATGTCCCAACATTACATCATGCAGCGGAAACAAACCGGTCTGAGTACAGACAAGAAGCAAAGGGCTCAAGGCCGAAACAGAAAAGAAGTCCCATCCACGCAGTCCACCAGGAAGTAGCCCAGGGGAACTCTAACTACTCGTCGTAATCTCGTCGTCAAACTCCACGTAGTATCCACCAACCTGGTCGAGCGAAGGATCCTCAACTGCAGAAAAACCACAGCCCGCGAACGGGTCAATACACCGAAGCGTATCGAACAAGCTTAAGCTAACAGGTTACAAAACTGTAAGATTCCCAAAGTATGGGGGTAGGTGTACTTAGCGGCAGCAGCACTAGCAACCTAAAGAGACGCGCTAAAACTTCCGTCTAATTAGAGAGAGATAAGAGAGCGTTTGAGTAGCCATCTACAACTAACACCAGTCATAACTTATTCTCGAATTAACCCCCTCAACGAAGTATGAGGAAGCAATCCAGGAAACTCACACGTTAACAATTTTAGTTACCATTTAGGGTGTAAGTAATTCTATAGTTACTAGTCAAATTAATTAACAATGATTAAGTGTAAGTTGTCTAGATCTTGTTAGCCAGCATCATCACCAAGTCGTCCATAACCGTGGACACGGCTCATCGATAAGATTATACCCTGCAGGGGTGCACTACTGGACCCATACTCGCATGATCAACCCAGTCAAAAACATTAGGGCCTTTCAACCCAACTCTTTTCCTTCACCGCAACAAGTCCAGGAGCCACGGGAGCTATGCTGGTCCTGGCCAAAAGGGTGCGGACTCCCGCAGGACACACCCCTCCGCACCAACAGGTCGCGCCCTATATGCATGTAACAAGGCACACCGCCAAAAGTAAAATACTACACTAGTATCAATGCATATGAGACAAATGGAAAACCCAAACTAGGTGCGGCTCCTGGACAAGTTGAAGTTCCAGTCAAAGTCGAGGGGGGCTCCATTGGGCCTCCCACAAGTGGTTAGTGTGCTCAAAATTGGATCCGAGGACAAAATCTCAGTTCCTAGGTCGACACTGAGCAGAACAAAGCACCTCGCAAGGCCTTCCGCCTGGTGCCTTATCTTTTAATTATAGAACCCCATAATAAGACAGCAGTTTATTATAGTGAACCATCTATCATACTAAGCATATGAGATAAAAGATAAAGGAACGACTCGCTCAACCAATTCTAAGCATGCACTACGACTCGCAAAGGCCAACAGATAAACATGCAAGGGGTTATGGGTTGTGGGGATAAAGCTGTATAGGCTGCAGGATAAATATATGATGGGATCGCAATTCAAGAATCGATAACTAGGATAGCATAGATCAAAAGGCAAGAATGAAAACCCGACAATCGTGTAACCGGTTAGCAGAAGCTTGCCTGGCAGCTTGTGGCCCGGCACAAAAGCTGAAATCTCAAGGATGAAAGTTTCGACAGTAGACACGTCGCCGTCTACCCAAAGAGAGCCAAACACAGACAATAGGAAACAATAATCAATACAAAGGAATGCACAAACAAATGATGGTGCAATATGGTATGAGATGATTAGGTCATTTTAAAACGGGGATGAAATCCCGGCAAAAGATTAGGGTGCGAGTTATTTGTGTAACCAACAATTTAAATGTTGTTTAACCTATATAGCAGGTATGGTGATCTAATTAATTTAAATGGAATAGACATTAATTAATTAAAAGCAAATTATTTATCTATACCTCAAATTAAATGTTTATTAGCATGGCAAGGAATGGTATAAAAGATATGAGCATATTAAATGGAATTAGGGCATTATATATTTATTACCCCACCATTCCATATTTAATTATTTAATTGTATTTGTTAAATCAAACTAAGCATTTAAAAGTAATGGTGCAAAATGACATAAGAATGTGATATTAATGTTTATTGCAATTTTCTGATATTAAAACATATAAAGATTATTAATTTTGGAGTTATAGAAATAAAGATATTGCATTTTAGTTGGAGGCGGTGTTTTTGCAATTTACAGGGACTCATCCGTGATGGAAGAAGTTCCAGGGAGGGTTAAAGTGTGGAAACCGGAGAGCAGGGGGCTCAGTGCAAGAAACCAGATCTGATATGTCTCTGGAGTGTATGACAGGGGGACCCACATGTCAGCGAGCTAAAACAGAAAAAAAAAGGTTTTGGCTTTTATTCAACGAGCCAGGGGATCGAACTCGCCACAGCGCGAGCACGGATTGAAACGGTGGTGCTAGCCACGGGGACGGGGTAGTGTTGGTGTTAGGAATAAGGCGTTTTGGTTTTTGTACCGAATCTACAAGGAAACCTCTGACGAAACTGAAGAGTGCAACTTATGTCGATCTGAAACTTAGACGAAGCAGAGAGCACGACGGAGGAGGTTCTAGCGCCGGCGGCGACCAAGACCGGTCGGCGATGCCCTGGAGTGCGCGTGCGGTTGCGGTGGTAAAAACGGACCCGTTTTCGTTCTCCGTTGCAGAAAGGACACACCAGGCGCTCGAGACGGTGCTCGGCAGGTGCGGCGCGCTGTGACCGTGCTCGACGCCGGTGAACTCCGATGAAATGACTACGAAGAAGGAAGGGGAAACCGGGAGAGGAGGCACGTCTCACCAAGAGGGGCGCGATGGCGAGATGGGACGGCGCGGGCGACGGAGAGGAGGAAGGAACGCAGCGACGCGGCGGCGGCAGCTCCGGCGGGTACGGGTAGAGGAGGAGAGGAACAGAGAGGGCCGGCGGCGGCGCTAGGGGAGTGGTTAGGGTTTGGGGGAGAGGCCCTGGCGGCTTGGGGTTAAGAGGAGATAAAGGGAGCAGGTGGGAGGAGGTGGGGGCGAGCTGCCAGGGAGCCATGGCGTTCTCCACACTGTAAAGGGAGCTCGTACGGAGGAGAGGGACGACCAGAGCGGGCTGGGCTGGCGTGCTGGGCCAGGAAGTGGCCTAGTTCGGCCAGGAGAGCCCCTCTCCATTTTATTTTCTTTTTCTTTTAAAGTTTTTCTGGTTTTGTGTTATTAAAACAAAACAGAATGTAAACATGATAAAAAAAAATCTTTTGGATATTTTTATTAGTTTCAAAATAGTAAAACTAATTTACTAGTTTGATTCTTTAATAATATTTTGAAACTTCTGTTGAAATTTATTTGACAAAGCATTTGAAATTAAAAAAATGGGATTTGAAATTTGAAAGTAAATTATTTCATTGAATGCAATTCAAAATGAAAGATGCATGATGTCCCACTATATTACACCACAGACATACAATTTAGGAAAGTACAACTTTGGGATGTTACAACACTCCCCCCCTCAAAGGAATCACGCCCCGAGATTCTTCATGGAGCCACGAAGAGGTTGGGGTACTCGGCACGGAGGTGGTCTTCACGTTCCCATGTAGCTTCCTTGTCAGAATGATGAGACCATTGAACCTTGTAGAACTTGATAGTGTTGTTACGGGTGCGACGTTCAGCTTCGTCAAGAATGCGAATCGGTTGTTCCACATAGGAGAGATCTTCTCGAAGTTGATAAGTCCTATCCGGAAATAGCCCCGGAAATCTCCGAGCCTCAGTCCGGAAATTTCCGGTTCAAATTTTTCCTGCCTATATAAGGGCACGGGTGGACCGGCCGGTTCGGCCAGTTCTTCCACCCCGTGCCCTATCTCTCTCTCTCCTCCGAAAATCTCCATTTTTCCTTTCCTCGCTGCGGGTGGATCGTTCGAGGGTTTCTTGTGTGCTTCGGGGATCTGCTTCTCCTCGTCAAGGGCTTCGTTTCCATCTGCACGCTTTTCGCAATGTCCTCCGGTAACTCCTCATATTTCAAATCTAGGACGAAACTTGTTTTCGTTTAACCTAGCAGATTTAGGAGGTTGTTGGTTGTTTCCTTTGGTAGAATTGCTCCCCTAGGCATGTTCTACCTTCCACATGCACAGATCTGTTTTTCATCCATAGATTTTGTTCAGATCTGTCAAAATTTCGTGCAGACCGGAAATTTCCGGTTCTTACTCGAAAATCTCCGGACCCCGGAGATCTCCGAGTCAGACCCGGAAATCTCCGGCCTACTCAGAATCAAAACAGCTAAGTCCAGAAACTGTGTTTGTCAAAACTTTTCTAGTATGTTCCTTTTTCAATCTTGGACATGAGTGCTTACCCCATATGCTTTCCATCCACTCTATGCTATGTATCTGTAGGTTCCAACCCTCGTGGCCGCTTCAAGCAAATGGCTACTCGCGGAAGAGCCAAACCAGTTCACTCACGCCCTCCCAGTGGGTCCTCAAGTGAAGACAACTCACAAACTGAGACCTCAGCCATCCTCAGGAAACCTATTGGTGCTAACAAGAAGAAGAAGACCGAGCTCCGTCTTGAAGACTTCAACAAAGGCAGTTTTCGCAAGTGGCGAAGTGACCTCTCCTATGATGTGGAGTCTGATGATCCCACATACTTTTGCACTGAGATGGCATGGATCTACAGGGAAGTCTATCAGAAGTTCTCTATTGACAAGCCAATCTGCCCCATGAAGTGGATTGACTTTGATAAATTAATGAAGAAGGCAGATTATTTTGGTGGTGCTGTGAAGGTGTGTGGTCTTTTGGGTTTGGAGCCATTGATGAGAACTGAGTGCAGCTACAGCGTCTCTCTTATACATCAGTTCTATGCCACTGTGGTGTTTGACTCCTCATAGGATATTGGGATGACTTGGATGTCTGGCAGGCAGCGCTTGACTTCCTCTTTCACAGAGTTTGCTCAGATTCTTGGATGTCCTTTCCGTGGTCTTTCTACTGCAGCTGGTGCCCGCATGCATGTCCATGGCGTGTCTTACAACAAACACGTCATGACTGATCTTTACCAGCTTGGAGGGAGGATTGGCTCTCAGAATGGCCTCCTCCCCACTTATGATATCCTGCTTCGCATGTTCCGTTGGACCATTGCTCCCATTGCCGGCAATGCAGATAATATTGCCGGGGCTCTAGTAAACTTGATGGCCAAAGCTCATGATGCCTATCTTGGGGAGTATACGGTTGAGCAGGAGGTCTATAAGGTGGATGTCATGGACTTTATTTTCCAGGAGATGTCACTAGCAGTCTTTGAGAGGAAAGTTCCTCCATATGCTCCTTATATAATGTTGCTCATCAAGAGTCTCTACAAGCTTTCTGAGCAAGACGGTGATGACTTTGATGCAGCCTTTGCCACTCAGCCTCACAAGCCAGCCCTGCTTGTCCAGAAATCTGCTCACTTGGTTCAACAACAAGCCACCTTGCATGAGATCAATGAGGATGACATTTTTGGTGGTCCATCTCGGGTTCCCTCCAATCCCAACATCAAGAAAGCTGCCAAGAAAAGTCGCCCCTGGGTAGTTCGAGCAATTGAGAAAATCATGAACATGAACTATTGCATTCACAGTGAGAACTACTCCATCTACTCTCAGAACCATCGCATTATGCAGCGCCAAGAAGCAATGATGGCTCACTTGAAGATGCCTGCTCCGAAGCAACCTTTGAAGCCTCGGGTTCCCTTCAAGGATTGGAATGCAGATGGTCTCACATTTGATTGGGATGATGTTGTGCCAGAGGACAGCGATCTTGAGAACGCTGACACTGAGGAGGAGGAGGAAGATGATCAGGACGCGGGTTCCGACTCTTGAGTCATGGGACGTTAGTGGAACCTCCTCCCTTTTTGGTATCTTGATGCCAAAGGGGGAGAAGTATCTCTAGGACTCTCGGGATTTGCATGGGCTAGGAGCACTTCTTTCTTTTCGTTTTGCTTCCTTAAGTGCTCCTTTATTTCGTGACTGTTTTTGTACGTCATGTGTGTGAGACATGAGTACTGTTAAATTCTCTATTGTAATAACTCTTTTTCTAAGTTTGTTGCTTCTATTGTGTTTGTGTGTGTTTTGTAAAATCTAGGGGGAGTGTTGATCCTAAGGAATGTGCACTTTGTATTCCAAAGACATTCTTAAATAGTGCACTCACTTAGGGGGAGCTCCGTCTATATTTTGCAAATCCATTCTTTTTTTGTGTTGTCATCATTCGCCAAAAAGGGGGAGATTGAAAGTGCATTCTATGTACTCCCAAGTTTTGGTGACTAATGACAACACAAAAAGTATTCTAATGTTTGTGATGAAGCATGCAGGCTCTTTTACAGGTAGACTGATAAAGAGGAACACTTAGTTTTCCTAAGTTTCAATTCAACTACACTTGGTCCTTCCTCAGGATTTCAGTCAGGAAATTTCCGGGGCTCGGAGATTTCCGGTCCCCAGACCGGAGATTTCCGAGCCGTCCTCATTTTTCACTAAGTCTGAATTGAAATGCGTACTGACTCCAACTCAAGCTGAGCCGGAAATCCTCCCGGAGATTTCCGGCGCTCGGATATTTCCGAGCCCCAGTCCGGAGATCTCCGAGTGACAGAGGGATTTCGACCAAGTCCATAACTCAAATTGCGTACTGACTCCAAAACAGTTTTAGCCGGAAATCCTCCCGGAGATTTCCGGCGCTCGGAGATTTCCGAGCTCCAATCCGGAGATCTCCGAGTGACAGAGGATTTTCGGCCAAGTCAAGAAGCCCAACCAGTACTGATCCAGTTTCATACTCAGCCGGAAATTGCACCGGAAATTTCCGGGGTCCGGAGATCTCCGGTCCTCAACCCGGAGATTTCCGGGCTAGCGGCTGTGCAACGGGCAGATTTTGGGGAGGGGTATAAATACCCCTCCACCTACCTCCAGCATTTTAAGCTTCCAGATTTTCTCTCTCCTCCATTGGTGCTGAAGCTCGTTTCTCCCGGATCTCCCAATCTAGCCACTCAAATCCGTTGATACTTCGGGATCTGAGGGAGAAGCCACCGATCTACATCTCCACCGAAGCGATTTGATTTTCCCCCTCTATTTCTTGAGGGGCAACGAATCTAGGGTTCCTTTGTGGATAGCTAGGTTCAACCTTGTGTATTTTGATCCTTTGTGGATTCCTTTGTGGAAGTGACCTGTTGTGGTCGTTGTGAGAGCCCCCAATTCAGTTGTGGGTGTATGCCTCACGAATTTGTACGGGACCTTCTCCGCCCTTAAATGAGTCCTTAGTGGAAGTGTGGATTCGCACCTTTGTGGTCGAATTCACAGGAGAATAGGGTGAGGCCTTTGTGCCGTTGAGCAAACCTTTGTGGTAGCTCACACCTCTCCAACGAGACGTACACCTATGTGGTGGAACTCGGGATAAAATCTTGGTCTTCGAGTTCCTACGGTTGTTTCGTTCCACTCTCCTTTACCACATCTTTATTTCCTGTACTTGCTTAGCTTCCTTGTAGTTTGTCACTTGTGTCACCTAGTTGCACATCTAGACAACTTACTTTCCGCTAGCCTAAAACTGAAAAAGACATAAAAATTGGTCACCACCTATTCACCCCCCCCCCCTCTAGGTGGTCAACTGCCGTTCACATGTCTCTCTGAATTGCTAATAAACCTAAAAAACCATAGTGATTTGTAATGATACACATGACTTATTCTCGATAACTCAGTACTTCATAAGATGAGCATTCCCTGCTTATGACTCTCAATAAAAAAGTTATGTTGAACATTATCTTTTTGGGACACAATTGCGCTTATTTTTCTACTCTCCGGATTCCAGTTGCACTGCATGTATGAGTGTAGATGTGTCCTTTAATTTTTTTTAGAATGGTGCATCTCGTGTATGCTCCTACACTTTCTTTACTAAACTTGGCACATCATCTTAAAGAGCAATGTATATTTAGTGATTAGAGATGTCTCGGTGTTAATTTTACTTATAGTGGCTAAGTGTTTGAGGGAGGCTCGGGGGTAATGGATTTCGCAGAGTTCTATTTGGTGAAACTGCTAAGATCTAGTCTGAACTGAAGGAATTATGTAATAATGTTGTATTGTGAGATGCTAGAGATAGTTGTAAGTGTATACCAGGAATGTTTTTTCAATGTTAAGTCATTTAATAACTTTCTTAAGCTGCAGCAAACTCATCGTAGATTTAAGAAATTTTGGAAAATTAGAATTCCACTTTAGGATTAAAGTTTTTCTACAGCTTACTTTTAAGGGAAGCATATTAAATAAGGATAGTTTAGTGCACTGGGATGGAGTGGGGATGAGCGTTGTAGATTTTGTTCTTGTACCGTTGACCATTTAGTGTTTCAGTGCGGAGTAGCTATATATGTTTAAAATGTCATTTCTTGTGCGCTAGATTGTGAAGAAATGTCTACAAAAGTAGATGATTTTTATGATTGGATCATGTCTTGTAAGGGAAATGGGGTGAAGCAGCTTGTAACCTCTGGAGTAGCTATGGTTTTATGGAGTTTATGGAGAACTTGAAACAAAGCCTGCTTCCATAATGTTTATCCTGCTGATTCAAATAGTTTGATAATAGTTGTTTCTCGGTTAGTGCTTTCTTGGTCTATTCTACAAAGGGAAAAGTTTGAAGATTCCTCATGTTACAGGGCCAAACTGTTGCCGGCAATGGCGTCTGAAATCTTTAACATAAATAAGGGTTGGCTCCAATTGGCAAGAAGATTGGAATGAAAAGTTATAGTCCTGGAGAAAGATAGTATGGATATTCGGTTTGTGCTTCAGGCGTGGGGTTTGTTGTAACAGATGCACAAGTATTGGTAGTAGTGGAGTAGCTTGTCCCAGGTTTCTGTAGTGGTTATGCTTTTTTTCATAAAGGAGCTTGGCTCTTGGAAAAAATACATATGTTTATGCTTGATGTTTATTCTTAATTGAAGCTGGGTTCTTTGCCCCTTATTAAGTCGGTATAAAAGAGATGTCTTAGTTAAGTCCTTTTTTTCTTCTACCATTTGTTTTAGTTTCTAGGTTGTAACTATTTTGCTATTTAAAGTCTACGGAGTGAAGCAGTTTTCTTGGGAATCATCTTTATTTTTATTTATTTGTTGATACATTTTATGCTATATGGTGTGGTTATGCTCATAAGGAAGACATCGGAGCGTTGTACGAGTGGAGTGACTATAAAGTAGAATGTGATATTGTTGAGCCCATTGATCAACAAGCACAATGACGGCACAATGATTATAGTAGTGAAGCCAATTAGCTGATGGGCTGGTAAGGAAGAAGGGGCGACAAATGCATAATTGGTATGCCTTAGCGATTATTTGTTTTCTTTGTGTGTGGTGAGTAATGAGTGTCTTCATGGGGTGAGTGTGCGCGCGTGTTTGTGATCATCTGCGTTTATTGCGTTTGTACCGTGTTTCTCAAAAAAACTACAAATAGAGATAAGTAACTCAAACTATGATCTTCCTCTCGGCCGGATGATAATGCCATTTAAATAATATAATGTTTATTTGGTTGAGAAAAAAACATGAGAACAATTGATATACCATTCATTGATATTTGAATGTTTTTATATTTATGTGTGATGAAGAAAAAATGTGCTCCCGTTGCAACGCACGGGCAATTAACTAGTCTTTACTATTAAATGGGAGTTCAACGTACGTACGTCAAACTCCCTTTCGTCTGCCAGGCTTCGCACGCTCGACAGCCGTTCGATCGATCACCGAGCGCATCGCGCCCATCGCCCCTCGCTCGTCGCCTGCCTTCCTCTGGCTCGCTCGCTCGGTCCCCAAATCGATCCCAAACCTTCCAAGGAACCCTAGCACAAGGTCATGCCGCCGCGCGCCGCTCGTATCGCCCCCAACAATCTCAATCAGCATCCAGCGGCGTGCAAAGCAGTTCGAAGACCTCACCCAACACCTGAGCACACGACGATCCAACCCCGTGTATCCTGGATCAGCTAGGTCGGACGGCGCTGTCCATGGTGTCCTCCTCCGCGGTGCTGGTCGCGTCGATGTGGCCGTCCTCTTCCTCTACTCCACGCGCATCGCGCTCACCGCCCTGGCCTGCCACGTGGCCCTGCTCGCACCCCTCACAGCGGCTGCCCTAGCAGTCGAGCTCACGATGAACCGCTCTGTCTCCGCACCTTCCTCCGTCGCGGCCTTGCAGCCCAGCTGCTGGGACTCCTCGTTGTGGTCGCCTTGGCGGGTCACTCACGCTCGACATCTCAGCCTCCGCCCCTTACTCAACACTAGCCGGTTCAGAACAAGGCACCGCCGTTCTCCTTCGACTCAGAATTGAACCAGGAAAATGATGTCCAGGATTTGTTTAGGCAAGGAGTTTTCCCACGCTGTGATCAAGAAGAACGCTTGCAGATGAACTCCACTTGCTGCGGAGATGATCGCTTGTACATCAGTTCCACTTGTCAAGTAGGTATGGTTCTCTACTTCTCTTGCAAAAAAATCTTGTAAGAACTGCTCAAAACATGGTCACTGTCTTTTTCTATATCTGGGTTGCCAACACAACGGGAGTATTGGTAGTGTAGTCAGGTAATTAGGATAATTATAACAGAATCAATTATCCAGTTGTTCATTTACATCTGATTCAGCATAGGCTAATGATTATGCAACTTCATGTATTGTGAATCTTAGATGGAAATACTCGATCAATTCCAGTGGCGAAGAAGGTCCAATCATAAAGCTTGTCAAGGGTGACATGTCTGTTTTGCTGAAATTGTATATTTGAGCATTAAAAGGCCACGGAAAGTCATTTTTAGGACCAAATTTCACGTTTAGAATGCGCTTAGCATAATATCTTTATGTACATGCTTTTATATCATGTTTTACTACAGTAATTAATTGTTTTAATACTTAGTAGAGCATTTTTAGCATGTTCTTTTTAATTTTGGAACACCGTCTTATTGAAATTTGTGTATCAACATCGCTTTATGCAATCGATTACCTCCTGTAATCTGATGTGTTTTTGCATAAATCATAGATGGCCGGAATCATGAACCGGGAATTCGAGGAGTTGGCCCAGAACGGGATGAACTACCTGACTTGGGCCTCGGATGTTGGACTTGTCCTCGAGGGCCGCAAGCTTAAGGGAGTGCTGGACGAGGGGACCCGGATGGCCCCCAGCGCCACCACTCCGGCGGAAAATGCCCAAGTACTACACTTCCTCCGCCATCATCTATGTACTACCTTGAAACAGGAGTACATGGCCGAACGGAGTGCTTCAGCCCTGTGGACCGCCCTTGAGGCACGGTTCGCTAGGCTGAAGTACACCATTCAGCCACAGGCGGAGGCGGAATGGATGCGTCTGAGGTTTGCGGACTTCAAGACGGTGGGAGATTATAACTCAAAGTTACACAAGATTACTACCTCTCTTCAGTGTTGTGGTGTCACTACCACGGATAGTCAGAAGATTGAGAAAACTCTCTCCACGTTCCATCCAAGAGCTCTCCAGAGTGCGCGGAACTACCGCCAGGAGAAGTTCACACAGTACGCTATGCTTATCGACGCTCTCCAGGTGGCTGAGGCGCAGGATGAGGTTCTCAAAAAGAACTTCAACTCGCAGCCTTTCGGAGAGGGTCCAAGTCAGGAAGCTTATGCAGGCGCATATAAGGTGCACCAGCCAAAGTTTAAGAAGCGTGGCAAGAACGGCAAGAAGGGACCTAAACCTCCCCACCTGGCCAAGCACCAAAAGGCGGGTGTGGGGGGGGCAAGGCCCCAGGATTGCTTCTGTTGCGGCTCCAAGACCCATTTCTCCAGGCAGTGTCGGGCCCCAAAACACGTCGTGGACGCGTACAAGGCCAAGAAGGCGCGTGAGACGCACCTTGTCCAGGTGGTGGCACCACCTGCGCCCGCTGCGGCGCCCGTGATGATCCCAACGCCCACTATCGCACCCATTGCGACGCAGAGTGAGGCGCTTGTGGAGGCACTTGTGGCGGTTCCCACGAACACCACCGTGTCCATGGAGGTTGAGCACACCGTGCCCCCTCCAACGCCACAGTTGGACATCGACTCTGGCGTGGTGATGGTCGCTAATGAAGAGAAGATCAGCCAGCTCGAGATTGCGGCTGAAGTGAATGGATACTTTGTTGAATCCACCTAGATTCTCTTCATTTATTTATGATTCCTTTATGGCAATAAATTGATACAATTATTTCGATTTGGTTGTAAGCTCTATGAGAGCAATATATTTGTTTCACCAACATTTATTTGTTTATCGGCGATTGGATGACTTTGTTCTCATTCATTTATTCCATTATTTAATAGAGATGTTCATGTTATGTTCTGAAATATTTGAGCGTTTATTTATTAATGTAGCATCATCCTCGCTTCATTTTATTAATTAGACGCTATATTTTAGAACACGTGTGGCGCCCGCATGGAGGAAACGTGCCTTGCCGATAGCGGCACCACTAATACCATCTTGAGAGAAACAAAGTACTTTGAGTCCATCACTAAGATTGAGGGGAATATAACGACGATCCCCGGATGCGGTCCTCATATAGTTGGCTCCGGACGAGCCACTATTGTACTCCCCATGGGAACAACATTGATCATTAACGATGCATTGTTGTATCCGGAATCGACTCGTACTCTCTTAAGTTTTAAAGATATTCGTGTGAATGGTTTCCATGTTGAGACCTATGATGATGACACGGGTAAGGAGTACCTAATCATCACAAAGCACGATGAAAATGGTAAACATGTTGTCGAAAGGCTTCCTTCATTTGCTACAGGGTTGTACTACACCAAGATAGTAGCACCGCCCATGTACACTACCCTTAAAACTGTTTTTAGAAGCTCTGAACTTTTCAGCCTCTGGCATGATAGGTTAGGCCATCCCGGTCTTAGAATGATGAGAAATATAATTAACAACTCGAATGGTCATACTGTCAATGTGAAAAATTTCCCAAATCCAGATGATTTCGTGTGCCCCGCATGCGCTACGAGGAAATTAATCATTAGACCATCGCCCCTAAAGGTGAAGGATGAAATCCCCGCGTTCTTGGAGCATATCCAAGGGGACATATGCGGTCCTATCCAGCCCCTCTCGGGACCGTTTAGGTACTTTATGGTGCTCATCGATGCTTCCTCTAAATGGTCCAATGTTTGCCTGCTGTCAACAAGGAACCATGCTTTTGCAAAATTGATCTCACAGATCATACAAATGAGGAATAAATTCCCTGATTATGTATAAAGTCTATTCGAATGGACAACGCCGGTGAATTTACTTCAAAGACGTTTGATGATTATTGCATGGCAATGGGAATCAAAGTTGAGCACTCTGTACCGCACGTCCACACACAAAATGGACTTGCAGAGGCATTGATTAAAAGAATTAAATTCATTGCCAAACCGCTCCTTCAGGGTTGTAATTTACCAACTACATGTTGGGGCCACGCAGTGTTACACGCGTCCAATCTCATCAATTTTCGACCATCGGCCTACAACATCCACTCTCCTATGCAGCTTGCGCAAGGGTCGGCACCGAAAGTTTCCCACCTTCGTAGGTTCGGTTGCCAGGTATATGTACCTATACCACCCCCTCAGCGATCAGCGATGGGACCGCTCCGTAAGTCGGGGATATACGTTGGTTATGAGACTGTGTCCATAATCAGGTTCCTGGACCCCACGACATGTGACTGTCATACGGCCCGTTTCGCTGATTGCATTTTTGACGAGGATCTTTTCCCGACTTTAGGGGGAGATAATCAACTCCTTGATGATAAAAGTCGAGAAATTACGTGGCACGCCACGGGGATCCACGCAAATGACCCGCGCACTGCTGATTCTAATAAAGAAGTCCAAAAGATAATAGATTTGCAGTATTTAGCGAATCAATTGCCTGATCATTTTAGTGACCTAAAGACTGTGACAAAGTCGCATGTGCCTGCGCGCAATGCACCGGAAAGGGTTGAAATACCAAAGAAAAATAATGGTACACCCGCTCCCGCCCTTAGGCCTAAAAGGACGAGGAATCCGGTTTCTCAAATCTCAAGTACTCGGGGACGCCCGAAGAAAAAGGACAAGAGAGATTTATCGCAGCCTACCCCTCAAGTGGGGAGCCAGTCGAGACCTGGCACAAGTACGGAACTTTCAGTGCACGAAATTCCGGACTTGAATTTTCCTATATCGGAAATACCCAGCAAAGATGTGTGCGCACACATTGGAGCGGGAAAGCTAAAGGACCTTGCTCCTGGATTAGGAAATCCGGTGGAGGAAGGAAATGTGCCTGATGCACCCCATGACAAAATGGCCATTAACTATGTTAATTCGGGTGAGTCAATAAATAGAGCCATGGCAAATGTCGACATATACTTTGCCACTAAAATTGCCTCAATCATAGATCCTGACCCCGAGCCTAACACGCTCGCTGAATGTAAGAAGAGGTCGGATTGGAAAGATTGGCAGAAGGCAATTACTGCTGAGTTAGTATCTCTGAACAAAAGAGAGGTGTTTGGACCTGTTTGTCTAACTCCTTCCCACATTCGCCCCGTTGGCCATAAGTGGGTTTTTGTTCGAAAGAGAAACGAAAATAACGAGGTAGTATGGTACAAAGCAAGGCTCGTTGCTCAAGGTTTCTCTCAGCGACCAGGTGTCGACTTTGAGGAAACTTACTCACCTTTCATGGATGGAATTACCTTTAGATACTTGATCTCAATGGGAGTAAACTTGGACTTGAAAATGAAACTTATGGATGTTGTCACCGCTTACCTATATGGTAACTTGGATTCGAATATATACATGAAGGTACCCGAAGGTATCCCTGTTCCGAACCAAGATAGAGCAAATAGAAGTTTATACAGTGTTCAACTTAAGAAGTCACTGTATGGACTTAAACAGTCTGGTAGGATGTGGTAGAATCGTTTAAGCGATTTCCTTCATCGGAAGGGCTACACGAGCAATGAATCTTGCCCATGCGTTTTTATACGGAGATCACAAGATGGTTTCTGTATTATATCGGTGTACGTGGACGATTTGAATATAATCGGTACACCTAAGGATATTGAGGAAGCGAGTTCCTACCTGATGTCGGAATTCGAGATGAAGGACTTAGGCAAAACTAAGTTCTGCCTAGGTCTACAACTTGAGCATTCCCCTGCTGGGATCTTAATGCACCAATCAGCCTACACCCAGAAGGTGTTGGAAAGATTTGGATTTGATAAGGCTTATGCTTCTAAGACCCAGATGATAGGGAGATCTTTACAACGGGACAAGGACCCGTTCCGGCCTAAGGAAGAGGGGGAGGAAATTCTGGGACCAAATTTTCCTTACCTGAGTGCAATTGGCGCACTCATGTACCTCGCAAATTGTACACGACCGGACATTGCGTTCGCCGTCAATTTGCTTGCTAGGTACAGTTCCGAGCCTACCAATAGACATTGGAAAGGCATTAAGGACATCTTCCGGTATCTCCAAGGTACCAAAGATCTTGGCTTGTTTTACCGAAGGAACCAAGACCTTTCACTTGTGGGATATGCTGATGCTGGGTACATGTCAGACCCGCATACTGCTAAGTCTCAAACTGGATATGTTTTCCTATGTGGTGGAACCGCAGTTTCCTGGAAATCGTCTAAGCAAACTTTAGTAACGACTTTGACGAACCACTCGGGAATCATAGCATTATATGAAGCATCACGAGAGTGTGTATGGCTTCGACGGATGATCGGCCACATCCAGCTGACATGTGGGCTGAACACCGTCCAAACCCCAACTATTATCTATGAAGATAATGCTGCTTGTGTTGCACAAGTCCAGACGGGTTATGTGAAGAGCAACCTCACAAAGCATATCGACCCCAAGTTTTTCTATGCACATGAATTACAAAAGATGAACGAAGTAAGAATCTTGCATACTAAGTCGTGTGAAAATCTTGTTGATTTGTTCACTAAGTCATTACCGGCATCTTCTTTCGAGAGATGTGTCTGTGGAATGGGTATGATGAGACTTAGGGAGATGTAAGGTTCAGGGGGAGAATCTTCACAAACTCATCGCTGAAATCTCGATCCCGATGATTGAAACTTAAATGTTAAGTGAGTTGTACTCTTTTTCCCTTTAGTGAGTTTTTACGAAGTTTCTCACATAAGGTTTTTAATGAGGCAATTCGTGCGACATAACAATAGTATACCATGTACTTTTCTCCATATTTTTCCCACTGGGTTTTTCGGAGTTTTGAGTCATGTATATACGGATAAACCCAAGAGGGAGTGTTGGGAAACTTGGGCCGGTCGTGGGTGGAGAAAACCCACAAGGTGGACTCTCCTAAGTCCACATTAAACCAAGTCAATCCCTCCACTTTGTACGTTAAGTGGGTCTATCCTTCTATCCTCTCCCCTCTATATAAAGCAAAGCATTGTACGTATTGTTTACCAGTTCCAGAGATAATAAAGAGACTTTACCCATACCCTGTGTCAATTTACTTTCTATTCGTGTGTGTGCCTCACGTGTTCGACTACTTACTACTACTTCCTCTATGTTACATGTCCTCGGGACCGGCCAGCCGGCAGAGGTTGTTTCTCTACTAGTACCTCCTATCGCCTCCCCCGACCAATCTCAACAGGAAGCGGTTGTCGACTCCACCCCGCCCACCGAACGCCGGAATAGATCCCTATTCTTCACCGCTGCCACGCGCCATCTCCAAGAGCCCCCCACCATAGTTACGCCTACGAGATCCCCAGGGCCACTTCACATCACCGGAATTCCGCTAGGTGCCGGGTGCGTCCTCCGCGCGACACCGGAGGGATTGACATCTTCCACCTGGTCGCTAGACTCCTCCTCTGAGCGATTGTCCGTGCCGCGTGCCTTTTCCTCCGGGCGACTCCGGCGAGATCTGCATCTTCCTCCTCTGCGCCGCTGAGAGGATTTGGGCGTCTTCGGCTTGACCCCGGTGAGCTCGGCGTCCGCATGCTTGCCGCAATCTTTCCTTATTCTCTGTTTTAGCGCATCAAATCCTTACAGAAATCATTCACTCCCTAAAATATCTCAACTTCTTACTTGCCAACTGAAGGGACGAGCGAACGAAGACCAGGGTAGGCGACGAAGCTCCAGGTGCGGCCCTGGTGGCAGACCAAAGAGGAGCGACGGTGGCGCTCTATGACGGCCGCATCTAGCGGAAGGGGCGTGACCGGAAGGAGTTGGGCCACCGGATGTGCAGCAGCAATGACTTGACATGCAAGGGCAGTGCAGACATGATCTATTCATCCATGTACAGGTGTCGTCGTCCCCATCCCCTAGCTGCACCTAGCATCCTCGCGCAATCTTCATTTTCCCAGCCTGGTTATTGTGTTGCTATTTGTGTCCTGCTGCCGTATTACATGGCGATATGCAGATCATAGATTGGAGAAGGATGAGGCACGCATCATCCTATTCAGGAAGGTGACAAATGATGTATGATCCCTCTTTAACGTGTCAGTGTTGCGGTGTCCGCCGGCCGACAACACGCCAGGAGGTCAGCAATAAGGAATTGACACCAATGCATTGTTTTCGTACCATCTCCTTTATCCATTTATGTGGGCGGATCTGGCGTAGACGATGGAGAGTAATTAGTACTTAAGGATAATCAGATGAGCATCTGTTTGAGAAAATTAGTTGGACAACATCAAATTGATTCTTAAGCCCTTTTGGTACTTAACTTGCATAGTGCGTAGATATTATACGTATTATGATCTATCTAACTACGTAAATCAGTTGTTGCAGAATTTTGATCAGGCAAATAATCACCATATTACTTTTTCAGATTGGAAAAGTAAAACAATCTGGATCCTTTTGATTCTGCAGTTAATGATGTTGCTGGACTTCATGGATGAACTAGATTCAAGTTCCCTTTGAGCCAATCTTTTTCAGGAATTAATCTTTCTACGATATGCTACTGGAATACTGGATCACCTCCCTGCAAGTTTAGCATATATAATAATAAAATAGAATAAGTTTGTCACCTTCTGCTTCCCCTTGCAGATCTATTGCATTGCATTAAAAAGTCTGGCTTCATTCTTTCTTAAGTGAATTTCATATTACCAAATAAAGCATGGATATCATACTGAGTTATCCGATGTTGTGCTACAATATTAACATCGAACACATGTTTGTGTGGGTTCCAAAACCAAATGATTATATACTATTTTTTAAAGATGGTTAAAGTTCTCTATACTTGGATGTTATGCAGTTGGGCCTAGCTTAAGGCTTTGTAAGCTTGTAGCATCCTACTTTGATGACCAGGTCAAAATGAAGAGTTTTTGGCCGTTACGATCCAAATTTTGCAGTAATCTTGAATTCAGTTTTGGGGTACCTGACAGCTGGTCTTACCCAAATACGTGCAAGGTGCAGCCCAAAAAACAAGCTTACTATGTTTGCCCAAGTTTGGTTAGTAGTTTTTATTGATAGTGATAGACATAACACTACTGTTTGTATAAGAATAGTTTTGAAGGAAGATGTTCTTACAAAAAGGCATTTCTATTATGACATTTTACCATGTAATTTGTTGTTCTACTTTCGTTTGTGAACAGCTTAATTTTGTTTATTTACTGATTTGCAGGATAATAATCGAAGACTATGGATGGCAGGAAGCTTGCCACTGCGTCAGCTTGTCTTCTACAACCAAATAGTGCCTATTTACCACCGGTGGCATGTTCTTGGGCTTGGCCGGAATAGCAGCACACGAAGAAGAAATTGAGAGTGCCACCGTCACACACTAGAGTTAGAATCTTAGAAACTGGCTGGAGATCTCCGTCCCCAAGTACAGAGACTACTGAGACAGATTCCTTAACTACGACAACACATACTTGCGGCAGTGCAACATTCACCGGTAGATAGCAACAGAAGGCCTCATAGTTTTTGCAATAATACTAAAAGAGTAGTATGTAGTAAGCTTATCTTATTCTTTCTTTTGTAGATTTACTCCCTATATGTCATTTTCTATAGTTAGATTTACGTGCCTTAGCCACTTATTGAGATACTGTGCAAAAGAGAGAGAAAAAGGACATGTTTAAGTAAATAAGCTGAGACTGTTGTAACAATACTGAAGTTTTGAACGAGGTACTGTTTGATATTGATGTTGTCAAATTATCCTTAGACATGCACCTCTGGTTGAAATTTCCTTCTCCTATCAAAGTGCCACATTGTCAGTGGAGTTTTTCCTGTTAGGAAGTTTTGACTTGAGGCTGATATTAGGCAAGTTAGAACTGCCAGTGTGGAAAGGCAAGGTAGAACCATTAGCTTGTTGTAGATGTTTCAACAGAGTGAAAGCTTGTAAACACCGTGGAAAGTTTTTTGAGTCCCACCATCAGATAGGTAACAGAGCAAGGAGCTCGCCAGCATAATGCAACAATATTTTGAAAGCGGCATTATAAAGATGAGTGTACCTCGCTAGCATAATGCAATGATTTATGTCTCTAGATCTTGGAGCAAGATCAGAGTAGATATTATGTTGGGGAATCAGAAATATATTTTTACTGTTTCCGAAACATTATGTGGTTATCTCCCTATGTGAACATGAACTTTAATGTGTATTATGTTTATGGTAAAAAAAGTCGTGGCAACGCACGAACATACAACTATAGCATTTAAAAGAAGAGTTAGCACAAACCTTTTGTTCTTTTATAGGTTTTCTTCTTCTTGGACTAAGAGAAATACATGTTGGATTGTGTCAAACTATTCGCCATTTCTCAGAATTACACTTACATGTGTATAAGTGTTGCACCCTTTCTCTTGGGATTGGTACCGCATCCGGTTACATATCACCTTGACAAGACGGTTTATTTCCCTACTTGATCTAACCTACGCAATGCATCAACCAACAACATGATCTTCCTTTTTGTTTGATTTCCACGTCCTTCGTTTCCTCATACTACTGCTGAACAACACTAGAAAATGTCGTCAGGAGAAACAAACCGACAAATGAAATGAAGGTTTGTATTTAGGGCCTATAGTTCAGACAAATCTTTTTGTTCATAATTAGATTATTATGTCCCTGTGTTCCTGTTTGATCTAACTATTTGCATATTCGAAATTAAGCAAGGCTTTACACTGCCACACTGCCATGCTTCTCACAAGGCTTTCTCAATCCCCATCGCTGATACTTGTTTGTACATATTCGAGGACATGTTTATTGTTTTTTGCTTTTCTATATTGGGATGACTTTGGCTATGTAGCCTCCACGTTGCATTAATTATCACTTTATCAGAGCTGACGCTTATTGTCATATATCTCCTGGAACAAGAGATTAAAAAAACGTTTCGATCTTTGACAAAAATGAAGATTTAATAGACTTAATCTCCTCTGTTCTGGTGTACTATTTAGCATGTGATTATGCGGGCAGTAATGTGAGTGTCAGACAAATCTTTCACAAGCACATAATTTTGCACTAATATTGAAACGTATCTGCACTTTAAATAAGGCAGATACCTGTGTATAGTGCAAACCCCTGGATCGATTCGTCTGCACACACAGTTTACGATGTAATATCACAACAAAGTATTAATTTTACATCGATGATCCAGACTTACAAAAATAAATAGTTCGATACATCTGTGCATAGCTTAAAGCTAGCTCAAAACAATAAAGCAACGGAAATAAATCTTCTATGAGCCTCCAACTTCATGACGCCACAGGCGAAAACATGTTGGTGCAGACTCGAAATCCCTTAACGAAAACCTCACTCGTCATCTGAACAACCTGTATCAAATAAAATTTTGCAGCAGAGTGGGTCAGATTCCATTAAAAATGGAGTCTGGCAAGTGACACTATGGTGGACACTTAATGAAATAACTCTATAGCCTATATGCATATTTGGCCGGTGGAGTTCAAGGCTAATTTGCATAAAGCCAATTTTTCCTACTCTTTTGAAAACACTTTTCTTGAAATCAGGACAAGTATGGCATGAAAACCATAATCTCATCTTCCCTTGTTCACCCGTCAACTTTTAACTTAGAAATTTGAATGTTGGGAGCCTCCGTTGAATCCTTGATCAGCTGCTCAGATTGTCCGTAACCGGGGACACGGCTAAGTACTTAGTTTTACACTCTGCAGAGGTTGTGCACTTTCACCACGAGACTCAAACAACCCTTCTGTCCTTGACCCTCATGTAGTGAAAAGGAAAGGAGAAGCCTGAGACGAGACCTTTGGGGAAAGGTCAAGGCAGAGCCATTATACCACGTGGTTGCACTGGAAGCATCTTCACTTGGAGAAAACGTTGGTCCCTTTGTTCCTGGGTGGCCATCCTCAAGTGTACGTACTCAGGTTCACTCATCTAAATGAGTCTGGGTCTTAGCCAGGTGCACCCACCTAAATGAGCCTAAGCAGCCACTCAACTCTAACCTCCATCCTCTTGCCACATCCACCCAGAAGTATCTTTAACTTAGTAGAAATTAACTTTTCACAAAACAACTTTTGCATAGCATCAATATTACTACCAAGTTACCCATAGGATTCTAGACACAACTAGTGTAAGGGATATAGTAGTTTCAGCATAGCAATACTATCAACACATGCATATAAGAAACACACTAAGTAATGCATAGAAGATACTTAGGAAATTTATGAAGGTGTGCCACTTGCCTTGGCAACAAGAAGAATAGCAACAGCAGCTACAACAGTTGTCGTTTCCCTCCGAAAATTCTAACACATCAAACAAAGCCAAATAAACATACACATAAAATAACAATGCTAAAATATGTTATGCATGATGTGCAAAATATTTCTAAGGACTAGAGATGCATGCCATGCTAAGAAATTATTTAAGTGAATGCAAGGCAAGTGTGTTAGTCAGATACGACTAAAGACCAAGGTCATAAAATCAATTGCTATAAGTCAATCTTGACTAAGTTGTAAGACTGCTCCTAGTCTTCATCATGTTTGATCTTGATTTCTTCAACTCCCTTGTAGTTTCCTTCATCTTCAATTAGCACTCTAAAGACCTGGTTAAAATCACTAAGGACTTGGTTTATGTCCAAAGTGGATGAAGAATAGGAAGGCAGAAAAATATACAGAGAAAATATAGTTGATCTCTCAGACTTCATCTCCAGACTTGTAACTTTCTCCTTGGTGATGTCTTCATTGAATCATGTAGACTTGATGGTTCAGACTTGATTATTTGTATATCACCAGGGCTGGTCTTGGATATAACTTAGCCACCACGAGGCCTAAGAGAGAAGAAGAGAAAAGAGAGAAAGACTTAGAGAAATAAAAGGGAATAGTCTTTTTGCAGTTCCTCTTGATTTTCTTCTAAGTGCTTCTACTTCTTGGAGCTGCTTCCAGAGTCTGTTTTCTTCTAAGTCTTTGTTGGCCTTTTAGTCCTTATATTGTAGCACTTACCAAAACACTATGCTCAAATAATCCTAACTTAGAGAAAAACAATAACTATACAATACAATATGCTATGTATGCAATGCAAGTTATTTCTAAGGACAACACTTAACAAAATAAAAAAATAAAAAAACAATTAAGTTTGTAGATGCTAAATTTCTCTAAGGAAAGATTTAGCATTTCTAAGTGTTGAAATTTTTCTAAGGAAAGTATTCTCGAATATTTATCAAATATTTTCTAAGATAGAAATTTACTTTGTTTTAAGAAGGCCAAATATTTCTAAGTATTTTTTGTGACCAAAGTGTTCATAATATGCCTGTTAATTTTAATATTTTTTTAATTAGTTTTTATTCATTAAAATATCATTTAAAAGTATTAAATCAATATTATTTACAAAGTAAAAAAAAATATTCCACAAAGATTAGTAAAAAAAAAAAACCTACTGTAAATACTTAGTGATTCAAATTTATAGTAATTGGATTTACTTAAAAATAATATTTCTATCAAAAGTTATGTAAAAATTACTCAAACTTTATTCAATTTAACATTATGATTTTGAAATAGTCCAAATAATACTGAAAAATATTTTCTAACAGTGTATTCATATAACACATATTATAAGGTTTCCAAAACAATTTTATTTACAATTTTTGATCTTATAGATTTAAATCTAAGTCAAATTTACTTAAACTCATAATTTGAAATTTGAATAATTTAAACAAACTCAAAATAGAAAACCAACAGTGCTAAAATATTCTACAAGTCGAGAGCTTTTCGAAAATATAAAGTTTGTTAAATTTGGCCAAACCAATAAAAAGTTATAATAGATTTAAGGTACAGGGGCTTTTCTGCAAAACTGCCAGTTTTAATCTATTTAAGAAAATCGCAAAAAAACAAATCTGACGTGGCGCTGACTGTGCTGCTGACGGTGCGTCGACGTGGCGTCTTCTGATTGGACAAAACCGTTTCAATAAGTGATCTATTATGGGCCGTGGGATTGAGATCGGACGGCTCTGGAGCAATGGACCTAATCCGAGCGGCGTCGGTGGCCGGAGAAGCTGCGGGAACGGCGGTGCCATGGACGGAAACACGACTCCGGCGATACAGGGGGGTTCGGGCTAGGGGATGGGTACCTGGCGACAGAGGAGGACGAGGCAGTGTCGATGGCGTCGTGACGGTCCTCGGCGCGTCGTCGTCTCCTCCAAATCACTCACCGGAGTTTAACGGTGCGGCGGCGAGCTTCGATCGTGGACAAGTGGCTCGAATTTGCAAAATAAACATCATCCTTTCTTCAAGCAAGCTGTCAAAAATATTAACCTCTCTGGCATGCACAAATAATAAAAATACATGTAAATAATAAGACACCAAAAAATAAAATTAGCACATATAGGTAGTTCGTACAGAACCATCGTGCTACCTCATCAATGTGTAGTAGTCAAAGTCTGTAGACCTCTTATAGTGGTCTCATTTAATCCATGTGCTGGCCAAATTAGCCAATTGTTACCACTGAAAACAACTCTAGAAAACTTCTGACACCACGAAGGAACTGTGTTGCTTCACTTCACCAAGAAACAACTTCAATTGAAGATGTCGTGCATCCTGTTACAGTAAGAAATTTAATAATCTGGTCCATAAACTGCAACTTATTCTAAACACGGTTATACGCCTCTGATCTAAGCCAGAAACAAAACTAGAGCTTGATTTGTGTATCAAGTGAAATTGAAACCTTAGCCAAAGAAATACAATTGAAACAACTTCTCTAAAATTAAATAAACACAAATATATGCCAAGTCAAAAGGCAGAATATAGTGTTCATACTGAAAAGCTGCCAAAAGAAGAAAAGCAAAGGAAAAAATACCTCTAAGGAAGGAGAGGCAGTGGCTGGACCTCGATCCATCGGTGGCTACCAGGGATGATGACCGACAACAGAGGTAGGAGGTGGGCGCTCAGGCGGAGGGACGCAGGGAGGTGGCGATAGGGGCAGCCGTGCGACGTGCTTCATGACCGAAAATGTGGAGGCCAACCAGCGCGAGCTCGGGTCACCGCCCATGGATGAATCTAGACGGGAGGTAGGTAGGAGGCAGCTGAGTACCTGGCAGGGGATTGGGAGCAGGGGATTGAGCAAGAAGAGTGGCCAGAAAGGGGATCGAGAAGAATAAAGAGAGACAGTTTCCTTTTCTCTGTTCCTTGATGCTTGGTTGTCCCACTGGCCGTAGAGAGTAGAGACCAGATCACGCGTGCGTGCTTTAGCGTTTAGGTTGGTATATTCGTGTATTCTTATAATAACCAATTTATATTGTTCAGCTAACCCAATTCCTTTGCTTAAAAAAGGCAAATATGTAAATCCAACGGGACCAGTTCTACTAGAAAATAAATAAAAACTATACATGATATGTGGTTTTATCATTTATTTTGTCATCATTGGTTATATTATTTAGTTTTACCGATTATTATGGCAAATATGTTATCCTATAAATATTATTTCCACATTTGTTTCACTATTGCAGACAACACGCAATTATATCGTTCAGATAAAAAACAAAACATAGCCAAATATTCAAGTGTCGGCAACATTGTTATAGAGTTCTCCGTCTATTCTACACCCTCTTCATCTATCCTTATATTTTAGACCCGTTTCATTTATCATTGTCCTTATATTTTAGACCCGTTTCATTTATCACTGTTGCTGAAGAAAAAAAATAATGTTCCGTAGCAACACACGGCCATTCAACTATCTTTACTATTAATTTGCAGTTTGTGGCCGATCGTCCCGCAGGACGTGGTCTGCCGAGCTAGCGAGAGATTCACGTGCCTGCGGGTCTGCCGAGCTAGCGAGAGATTCACGTGAGCGAGCGAACGACCTACAATCCATGCGAGCGAGCGATCCATCGTGGTACACTGCGAGCGAGCAAGCATCTACAAGGCCCAGCCCATTTAAAATTTTCGGCCGCGAGTATCCATCTGGAGCGGAACAATCACCACTAGCGATCGATCTGGAACAAATTATTATGGAATAAATTCTTTCCTTGCTAGCTCAATCTCACGGAACAAACTACATAAATAATAATCATCGCTCGATCCCTTTCCTTGCTTGCAAAAACTGTATCGATCAAACAAATTCACCTTACCAATCACGACCCGATCTTTTTCCTTACCAACAAACGTACTCAAAGGAAATTTTAGCCACGTAATAATTCACCTGATCAATCACGGCCCGATTTCTTTCCTTAGGAATCATGGCGCAACAAATCACTCCATTGTACCCGGATTGCTCTATATACCACACCCGAAGTTGGATATCATTTTTGCCTCATCTCAACTTCCGTCTGCCATTTTCACCTCTTTTCGCCTCAATAACCCATGACGGCTCGATACCCGTGTTCAAAAAGGATTGTGTTTCCTCCTCTGGCCTTCTCGCCGCCGCCGGTGAACACGTATGTTTTGAGTACCCTCCACTTTTACTTCTACATTCTATTTACCGCATGAGAGCGAAGGTAACATAGATGAGATCAAGAGATACATTGATGCAAGGTGGGTTACTCCACCAGAGGCGATGTGGAGAATATTTGGCTTCAAGCTCTGTGAGAACTCGCCGTCGGTCCTACAGCTTCCACTTCATCTCCCAAATATGCACAGGGTCACGTTCAAAGCAGGAGAGGACCTGAACGATGTTGTCGCTCGACATAATGTGGAGAGGTCCATGCTGACGGAGTATTTTGTGGCCAACCAGAATCATGTTTGGCCTCGAAATATTTTGTAGAGGGAGCTTCACATGGCAGGCAACAAAGTATTGGAAACCAAGGACGCAACGTCATCAAGTAGGTCGAACTGTGGCAGCCCATCCAGCTGAGGGGGAGCGGTATTTTTTGAGGGTGTTGTTAAACCACGTGTCAGGATCGACGTCCTTCGAAGATCTGAGAACCGTAGATGGTGTCTTGTGTGGAAGCTTCCGCGAGGCTGCTGAAAGGAGAGGTCTCATCGAGCCTGACAACACTCTCGACGAATGTCTTACCGAGTCGGAGCAGTTCGCGATGCCAGCTTCGCTCAGGAGGCTCTTTGCAGCAATCTTGGTATTCTGTGAGCCTGGCGACGTGCGAGGTTTGTGGGATAGGCACATAGAGGCAATGTCTGAGGACTACCGACGACAACACACATGCCCGAATGCAGTTGAGCAGATGGTGTTACTTGACAATCAGTGCCATATTGCAATCAATGGGAAAAGACATAAAAGCTTTCCCTCTTCCTGACATGGACGAGACGTATGACAACACTGGAGGCGAGGTGATCAAAGAGACTAACATCGAGGTTGACCCCGATGATGCTAATCTAGCGTCTTTGTTGAATGTCGAGCAAAGGCGTGCTTACGATGAAATATTGCTAGCAGTTGACAGTGCTGATGGAGGTGTCTTCTTTGTCGATGGCTCCGGAGGCACAGGAAAGACCTTCTTGTACAGGGCGCTCCTTGCTACGGTTCGAGGCAATTGCAAGATCGTTGTGGCAACGACGATGTCAGGCGTTGCTGCTTCCATCATGTCTGGAGGTCGGACTGCCCACTCAAGGTTTAAGATCCCACTAAATATTGAAGATGGAGCATCATGTAACTTAGCGAAGTAGAGTGGGACAGCCAAGCTCCTGAGAAAGGCTTCACTCATCTTATGGGATGAGGCCACGACGACGAAGCGCCAGGCAGTTGAGGCGCTGGACAACAGCATGCGTGACATCATGGGTCGACGGGATCGACCGTTCGACGGAAAGACTATCGTTTTTGGTGGTGATTTTAGGCAAGTGCTTCCCGTCGTCAGAAAGGAGTCACGGAGGTAGATAATCGACGTTGCTCTGTGGAGCTCATACCTCTGGATGGGCATGCGCCAGCTAAGGCTTGTCAACAACATGAGGGCACATAATGACCCATGATTTGCGGATTACTTGTTGAGGGTAGGAAATGGCACAGAGGAAGTTGACGAGGAAGGGAACAAACGTCTCCCAGAAGAAATATGTGTTCCTGCCACAGGGGAGGACAAGGAGGACCTACAGAAGCTCATCCAGCATGTATTTCCTGCTCTAGGCGACAACATGTCTGATCCCAAATTACATGACTTATCGAGCGATCCTCTCAACCAAAAATGACAACGTCGACAAGATAAAAAAGCACATGATAAAGCGTTTTTCTGGCGAGGAGAAGACCTACCACAGCTTTGACAGTGCGGAAGATGATCCGCATGGATACTATGCTCCCGAGTTCTTAAACTCGCTGGCTCCTAATGGGCTACCCCACGAGATTAAATTGAAGATAAATTGTTCGATTATACTTCTCAGAAACATTGACCCGGCTAACGGCCTATGTAACGGGACGAGGCTCATTGTAAGGGGTTCCAAATGAATGCTATTGACGCGGAGATTGTGGTAGGCCAACATGCTGAACGCAGGGTGTTCCTTCCTCGGATACCTCTTTGTCCCTCCGATAACGACATGTTCCCGTTCAAATTTAAAAGGAAACAATTTCCGATCAGGCTCAGATTTGCCATGACGGTCAACAAGGCGCAAGGGCAGACTATCCCTATTGTCGGTGTTTACCTACCAGAACCGGTATTCTCCCATGAACAGTTGTATGTCGCCTTGTCGAGAGCTACTGCTAAGGACATTAAGATACTTGTTATCAAGGAAAAAGAAAAATGACGATATCAATGGCAAGGATCAGAGCCAAAATTCAAAGAAGCGAAAAAGATCTGAAAACTTGGTAACGACCACGAAGAATATAGTATATAAGGAAGTCCTTAGCACTTGAATCAGCGTTGCGGTTAGTAACATCATTGAAGGTGCATATGGTTGTCCGAATCATTGATATATGGACGCGATTGAATAAGATTTTCAAGTTATGATCATCGTTCTATTTTCTACCCGCTTCTACGTTAACTTATGTCGTTATCCGTAGCAACGCACGGGCATTCAACTAGTTACTATTAAATGGGAGCTGGTCGTAGGTTCGTCCGACAGGCAGACGATCCGACGAATCACAGATCGACACGTGCCCTACCTTCGTCCAACCGGTAATGTCTCCTTCCTCGCGCTCCCACCTCTCTCGCAAAAAAACCCGCCCTAATCTCGCTAAAGTTCCGCCCCAAATCTCTCCTCCTCCCCTCGAAGCATCCGCCTCAACCCTACGCTAATCTCGTTGTCGAGCAGGCGGCCGGCATGGCAAGACCCGCCCGCCCCCTTCGAGCTCGGAAGGTTTTCAACCCTCCCATGAACCCTAATCACTCCTCCACCGTCCCGACTCCTGACCTCTATTCCTACCCGCCCTCCACCACGTTCCTGCAAGCCCCCGCGCTGCTTGCGAGGTTGGCGAGCAGCAAGATGCCCCGGGGCAGGCTTCTGTTGTACAGGACTGTTCATGGTCACAATTGCATCTCGGGAAGGCGTGGACGCTGCCACTCGAGGCCACGACCATCACCAAGTACAGGGCCGGCCCGGGGCCGACAGATCGCGATCAACCGGACCTACATCTTCTACAGCCGCGTGCTCAACATCAACACCGCGCTCTGGTGGCTCCTCCACCGGCACTGCCGCAGCCCACAGGTGTGTCTGCTGCTATATGCGTTGGTTGGTAAGACGGAAAATTTGATGAATGCACGAGCTCATGCGGCCCTGCCATTGGACTTCACTCAAGGTCTCGGCATTGACTTCATGCAGTCACTATTTGGTTGCTAAATTAGAGCAAATGTACAGAAACATATACTAATGTGCACTGAATAGGATTAAGCTGAACGTTTTGGTAACCTTGATGTACTCAATGCATTATTCCAAAAGTGGTGACCAGAGAAGAAGAATCCTGATAAGAATTGTATTCAAAGAATTTGTGCAATCTTATTAAATTCTGAAAATTACATGCATTTGTGTTAAGTTAATCTTGTTCGGTAGTGCTCAGATGCATTTCTATTAAATAATTGGACTATTTATCTGTTGAACCTGAACCAAATAAATTATGAGAACATGAACTAAAATCATCTATCTTATTATGCATGAACCTGACTACATTTTGTACTAGCTAGCTACTACTTTGGAACTATTTTAGAATTCATCCTTTTTGTACTCGCCGGCCCGAGCAGTGCCACGCTTAAGAGCTAGGCAGCTGGTGCAACAGGTCTGGTTAGCCTCCTTCTCACGTCTTTTTTTTTCACATCAGGTAGTTAAGATGAATGCTAGCAGGAGACGACGATTTTGAGCGGCATGAACGGCACACCGAATCTAAGGCCTAGCTCATGACCGTGATGGTGAAGGTTGTGCGCGTAGATCCCAAAGTACCACCAACTGAAGAAGGAGCTCCGTGATGACGCCCGCTCTCGCGTTGAACTGGTCGACATCAAAGGCCTGCATGCTAACCTGTTTGGCTAGATGTTTGATCCTCATGGTACCCCTAATACTTTGGTGAATAAGGAAAGTACTATATCTCATATTTGTTAGTATTTTTTTAGTCTAAGCTCTGAATGCCTGCATATAATTTATTGAAATCTGCTCAACATACTTGCAAAATTCCAGATTTTAAAATGTATATATTTGTTGTGTAGCTTTAGGTATTGGCATGCAGCTTAGAGTCATCTAATGTCACATATAATTTACTGAAATCTGCTCAACATACTTGGAAAATTCTAGATTTTAAAACATATATTTGTTGTGTAGCGTTAGTTCTGGGCATGCATCTAAAAGATATTATAAATGATTTGAGCAGTGCTCTACGATATACATTTGTTATAGCCACATGTGACATGTGCACCCGCTTGAAGTATTCATTATTTGCATATCAAGCCAGCTAATCCCCATGAGCTAACAATGGTTGGCGAATTTTCATTAAATCGCTAACTGCTGTTTAGAACAATATCATACTGACATTGGCAGTCTGTTATTTTGGCACGTCTCTTTCTGAAACAATTACATTTCCACATGTGAAATTGTTCATCTCAATCAATCTATGGCCTATTTAAAAATAAGCTGGTCATATTTTTTTTCATGTAATCCTTTATGAATGGAATGCGTGGGTGCTAGCAAGATTAACTGTACTGTTATGTTTGATCACCCATGTGTACAGTACATCACTCGGTTCTGTGAATGCTATCAATATCCTCAGATTGTTCATTGTTAAGATAGGTCTACAAGTAGGTGCAAAAATGTGATTGTTAAGTTTTCTGGTAGTAAGTGCTTTGTGCAGAGCTTTAAGATTGACAAATTAACTGATCTGCTACAGTTATTTTGCAGCAAGAGGAATGGAGCACATGGTGCCATGCATGCTTTCGTCCAGGTTTGCGAGCGTTGGTGCGGGTTTCGTCCATTCAGGTGCGCGGTGCGTGGTGAGAGAAGAGAGCGATGAGGAGGAGGAGCAGGACAACGCAACATAGGAGTTCAATGGTGACAACATTTCAACTTTTTTTTATCTTCCTCTGTTTTGACCTCAAACGGATTACACATCCTTTAACACGAATGTAGCTGACTTTGGAGATGAGGCTATGGCTGTAGACATGGACGTCAAGGATATGGTCGTGGCCGCCTCGCTGCTTGCCTCGATGGATCATCGGCCCTTTCTGCAGATCTACTCTTCTCCACACCGCAGCCTCTCTGGTAGCCAGTAGCCACCGTCGGTTGATCTGTGCCCGGCAGTACACCAACGACTATTGGGGGCTTCTGCAAGAATTTAATTTGCCTGGTTTTCAATTCTGCAGCAATGTAGAAAGATGGAACTGTATTAAAAAAAGAGTTTAAGAGATTACGTTGACCCTTTTGTGTGTATTGTACGTTCTCGCCTTTGCCATGATCACTGACAACTGAGCTTTCTGTAGAAAATTCATAGCCCAGGATAAGATTGCTGGCCATGGAGCAACAAGCCCAATTGCTTGATACTAAGAATTTTCCTTGATTAGGTAAATAATAATTATGTCCCAAAAAAGGTAAATAATTATTCAACCTGGTTAATGTTATAAGTCACCATAGGCTTATAGTTTTTCATTGATTTAGTCATTGTTCAGGGCGAAAGTAAACTTTATGGCCCTACATATTATGCACGTACTTTTAATTTTCTCTTGTGCGTATCCATCTGCAATAGGCCTACATTTGGTTTTATCAAATTAACTCATGTTGCATTTGTTAGACCTATATGTCGAGGAACATAAAGGATTTGTATTAAACAAAGTGGTGATTTTAATTTGCATTTATTATAATATCTATGCCTAAAGTTGTAGCAAAACCTTCTATATGCAGCTCTGAATGACGCGCTAAAGCTGGAAGTGTAGAGGCTTAAGATGGCTACCGGTGAGATGTCAAATTCGGTGACGCATACATTATGTAATTAGAGCATGGTCTATACACTATACAACTCTTCCTTTTTCCTGCAATCCCAGCAAAACACAGCCCAGCAACAGGGTAGTGTTACGTCTCGCATCCTGATTCCACCCACCTCATCCAAATATAAAAAAACATCAGATGTTATTCCATCCAAACACACTCTAATATCATGCAGCAATACCATCTAGCAAGGCTCAGGGTTTGGAGATCAGCAGGGACATCCAGTTGTGAAGTTAGAGAGAAGCTCGATCTCTGGCAGCGTAAAAAGGAGCATCTTCTAGGCTGGTCTATCCCGATCGATTCCTTAGTTTCATTAGGTTCCTTGGGTTGTAGCCTGACATCCTGATGTTGTTTTCGGTATAAGCTCAAATTTTCATTTTTCATTCCACCACGTCTCTCTCTGTCGCTAATTGTAAGAAGAGAGAATAAGCCACTTTGGTTTGTAAGTTCGTTGTAATTTATGTAAAACCTTGACGAGTTGACCTCAGCCTTTTATTGCCACACTGTGAGTAAATTTTTTCTTTGGAATTATTGGGAAAATACATGTTTCATGCAACCAATAATTGACAAATCTCAAATTTTTCAATATATATAAATTGTTGATTTCTGTAGTAAGCGCACGGACATTCATTTAGTAGAGACTAGTATACATGCACGTGCGTTGCAACGGGTGAAAAGATCGCACACCTCATTCTTTATGATAACACGATTTCATTGAAGATGATCATGAAAAGCAGATGCCTAGCGGATGCTTCTAAGAATAATTGATTATTTATGTTATTTTGTACATTTGTAGTTTATTGAAGATGATCATGAAAAACAGATGCCTGCCAGATGTTAATTAATAGTCTTGGAATCTATTACAACAAGCCATAAACTGATAAACCTACGTTTACAACATTTGCGACAAGTTAACAAGCAAGACCAGGTATTCGTCTGAAGCGTCCACTGTGTTATATCTTCTGATATTGGTGATCTTGCCTCAATTCTTCTCTTAGGTGTAGAATGTTCCACACTTATTGAATCCAAGAATCTTATTTGGCTCACTTCTACTGGTCCAGAAGTTGTCATCTTATCGCTCTCTATCCGCCCGTCATCTTTGTCATCAGATCCATCACCTCTCCAACTCTGCTACGTGTGTGTTTGTTTGGGCTTTTTACTTCTTTCCACGGGAAAAAGTTGCTCCACCAAAACAAACGCATTTGCTGTACGTTGGGCTTCGACCGAAGGAGGTCCAATTCCTTCACGTTCAAAAAAGCACCTCGGGAGGGTGCTTCCCGAGCTTCCTAGAAAGTTGCCGAAGCGGTATCAACCATTGCCCCTTCCATTCATCCATATTACGAGAAACTGCCACCGCGTAGCGCGTACCATCGCTGAATTTCCAAACAGACATCCAAAAAAAAGTAAACAGGTAACCATCCCCATCCCCAAACTCGCATCGAACAGGAGGAGCAGAGGCTAGCGACGCTGGCCTCTAGGTTCCAGCGAGCGCCGCCACCGGCCGTCCGCGCCTGCCACCGCGCTCTAATTCGCCGGCCTGCCCTTCCCTTGAACTCGCCGTCCTCCTCCGACCTCGTCCTCACCGGCCTTCACCGTCCTGCCGTCCCCGGCGCCGAGGAGCGGGTCCGCCCGGTACCTCCGCTAAGGCCGGCGCGCGGCGAGTAAGGCGGCGGCCATGAAGACGACCTCGGCGAGCAGCATGGACATGGCGAGGCATGCGCCCGACGCCGCTCACGGTAGCGCCACTGCCCCTGCGTGCACCGCGTCCCATGTTCCCAGCACCTCGCCGCCCACGCGCCACCGTCGCAGCGGCAGCAGAAGCAAAGACCCGTTGCTCCAGAGGCGGGCGTCGTCCTTATGAGCGGTCTCCGGCACTAGCTCGACTATTGTATCTGACCCAAGTGTCAGATTTTGGATGCCCGATCGTGTCCAGCCTACCCATCGGCCATTTTTTTTGAAAAAATTTAGCACACAAATTTCAACAACATTTTATATGGTGTTGAATGAAATGATTAAAAATATAACATTAGAACTTTACGAGTTGCTAGAGAAAATGTATTTTCAGACTATTTGATTTTTCTCAAGTGATGTAACTATTTTTTTCAGATTTATATATTTACGATGTATATCTACTTTGTTAAACTCTACTTTGTTAAACGTATCGTTTACATAACTTTGAGGGTGTTTCAGACAATTCCACAAATTACGAACAGACAACCAGCTAGTTTCTAAACACTGATACTCAAAACAGCAGCTTTGCCTATACAACAGCTTTTCACAGACAACACCATAGTCAGCCACAGCCAGCCCAAACAAACACACCCTACGTCTGCTACGATTTGTAATTAGAAAATGAATGTATTTCCAAAGTATATATGTATGCCTGCACCAAACCCATGGTGTACAAATCAAATAAATCAACGGGGAGACAGAAAGAAGACAATCTATGAGTAAAGGAAGATTAAATCAAGGTAGCGTGGCTTCCTGACCTTGTCCACGGATACAGCAGCTCATGTCGTGCTTCTTTCACCATGCTTCTCTGTTCAGCAGCGACGGTTCCTGCCGGTCCCTTAAAAAAATCCCCGCAAAAATGTTCTAAGAGTACATAAACTTCGTACTAAATTAACGTGAGCAGCAGTGAGAGACGGCAGTGTTGGAATTTTAGTGTACTTGGGCTAAGACCCAACTAAAATCCGAAATTCTCATGGCCCATTCTATTTGGCTGGTTGTGCATGTACGTGACTAATGTTTAGTCCCATACTGCTAGTGTAGAGTGAGCTGCACCACTTTATATAATGGGATGTTCTAGTACTAGTATGAGTTAGTGAGAACAAGAGAAGATGAAGAGTGCCACACACGCGCTCCTCCTCCTCGCTCGCCTCGCCACGCCACGCCTCGCCTCGTCACGTGACGACGCGCCGCGGGTTGCGGGAATCTCACCGAGCCGAGCTTATATTTTTGTAGTCCGGGAAAATTAATGAGTCATTGATTAGTAATTAACGGACGCGTTATTACCTTGCCGTTTCCGATTCCAATGGAATCGTGGGCGTTACCCACTCTATCGTGGCTTACAGCCCACGTCTTACCCGACTCGCTCCATATATACAGACTGGGGTAAACCCTAGCCGACACGACGAGATACATGGTCTCACACCGTTCCAGAGCATTGTGTCGCCGTCTACCAAGTCTTCTCCATCCCGTCTTCCGGCGTGCACCGGTTGAAGGGACAGTAGGCCTCCGGAACCCCGCCTCTTGTGATCCTGTACGGGAGAGGGGCGATCAGGTTTTTGGGGAGCGCACTCGCGCGACTACTGGCTTCGAGTTCTTCCCCAACGACGACTTCTTCCCTGACATCGTCAGCCTCTTCATCGACAACATGGGCGACGACACGGGAAACTCCAGTGGTGCGACTGCCGCTGCACCGTACGTGTTCTTGATCTTCCTATATGATGTTTTGCTAGAGTTCTTACTTATAGTATATGCTCTAGATTGCATATGTTTATCTACTGTTTGCCTAGATCACGTGATTAGTTTAATCTATATTATTCTAGTCATGAATTGTTCACTGTTATTGGGAATTAAATTATATGCTAAATCCCCTAATTACTCAACAATTCAAAAACCTGATTATAGGCAATTAGCACCTGCTGGCTTTATTGCGTCAACGAGGCCGTTTCCCTTTAAAGGGGTTATGTATAAGCGGTGGCGCATGAGAGCAGTGGTATGGTTTCAGAACATGAACTGCTATGCTTCCACCAAACGCAAGCCCGATGGCGAGCTTGACCCTGCACAGCAGGAGTCCTTCGAGAGGCTCAACAACATGTTTAAGAGTGCCCTTTTGAGTATTCTTGACGATTCCATTATGCACTCGTATATGTCGTTTTCTAACGGCAAGGACATGTGGGATGCGCTCGAAGCCAAGTTTGGGGTCTCGGACGCTGGCAGCGAGCTGTATGTCATGGAAACTTTCTATGACTACAAGATGACTGATGAGCGCCTTGTTGTTCAACAGGCTCATGAGATACAGTCACTCGCTAAGGAACTTGAGCACTTTAAGTGTATCTTACCGGACAAGTTTGTCGCCGGTGGCATTATCGCCAAGCTTTCACCTTCGTGGAGCAACTTTGCTACCTCTCTGAAACACAAGAGGCAAGAGTTTTCTGTTTCAGATCTCATTGGGTCACTTGATGTGGAAGAGAAGGCGAGAGCGAATGATACACGTGCTCGAGTTACCGAGGCTGGTTCTAGTGCCCATATGGTACAAAAGAAGAATTACCAGCCGCCCCACAAGACCAAGTTTAAGAAGAACAATTCTGGGGGTAAGGGCAAGCCTGATGGAAAGTTCAAGCCATCACAGACTACCAACTTCAAGAAGAAGAACAATAAACCGAGGAAGGGTTCATGCCATGTTTGCGGTGATCCAAATCACTCTGCACCCCGTTGTCCCAACCGCCATGAGCTGCGCGAACCTGAGAACAATGGCAAGAGTGCCAATGTTGTCATTGGCGACACTGAGATGAAGGATTCAGGGTACAGAATATTTCCCACCATCCTTTCAGTTTGTCATTCACCTGAATGGTTGATTGACACTGGTGCAAATGTACATGTTTGTGCTGATGCATCGATGTTCTCTTCTTACCATATCACAGGGACTTCCCCCGTGTTGATGGGTAATGGGTCACATGCTTTTGTTCGTGGAGTCGGTACGGTTGATCTGAAGTTCACTTCGGGAAAGACCGTTCGTCTGAAGAACGTTCATCATGTGCCCGTCATCAATAAAAATCTCGTCAGCGGATCTTTGCTGTGTCGAGATGGTTTTAAGTTGGTTTTCGAGTCCAATAAAGTTGTAATATCTAAGTATGGACAATTTGTTGGAAAAGGCTATGAGTGCGGAGGCTTGTTCCGCCTATCTTTATCGGATATTTGCTCCAAAGTTATTAATCATGTTTGCCACGAAATTGAGTCTAATCTTTGGCATTCACGACTTTGTCATATTAACTTTGGTAGCATGACGCGGCTAGCTAATTTGGATTTAATTCCGAAATTCACTAATGTGAAAGGTTCCAAGTGTCAAGTGTGCGTTCAAGCTAAGCAACCTCGCAAGTCCCATAAGGCTGCGGAGGCAAGAGACTTGGCGCCACTGGAACTTATACATTCAGATCTCTGTGAGATGAATGGTACATTGACGAGAGGCGGAAAGAAATATTTCATGACGCTTATTGATGACTCCACCAGATATTGTTATGTGTATCTCCTGAAAACAAAAGATGAAGCTTTAAACTTCTTCAAAAACTATAAAGCTGAGGCAGAGAACCAACTTGATCTAAAAATAAAGCGGCTAAGGTCTGATCGTGGTGGAGAGTACTTTTTCAATGAGTTTGATTCTTTTTGTGCGGAACATGGTATAATCCATGAGAGGACGCCTCCCTATTCACCTCAGTCAAATGGGGTAGCCGAAAGAAAGAACCGAACTCTAACTGATTTGGTTAACGCCATGTTAGACACTTCGGGTCTCTCCAAGGCATGGTGGGGGGAGGCGCTATTGACAGCTTGTCATGTCCTAAACCGAGTTCCCGCAAAGAACAAAACCGTTTCTCCATTTGAGGAATGGGAAAGGAAAAATTTGAGACTCTCTTATTTACGTACTTGGGGTTGTTTGGCGAAAGTCAATATTCCAATTCCCAAGAAGCGCAAGCTAGGACCAAAAACCGTGGATTGTGTTCTTCTGGGTTATGCTTTTCATAGCATTGGCTATAGATTTTTGATAATCAAATCCGAGGTACACGACATGCATGTCGGTACGATTATGGAGTCGAATGATGCGACTTTCTTTGAGGACATCTTTCCCATGAAGTATGTCTAGCTCATCAAATCAGGATATACCTAATACATCTAGTCAGGATTTGGTTGAGATTCCTGATCCTACCATTTCGATAGAACACACTGATAATCTTGTGGAGGATGAAAATGAAGTTCCTATGAGAAGCAAGAGACAGAGGACTGCTAAGTCCTTTGGTGATGATTTCATTGTATACCTTGTGGATGACACCCCTAGTACCATTTCAGAAGCTTATGCATCTCTTGATGCTGACTACTGGAAGGAGGCTGTCCGTAGTGAGATGGATTCCATCTTAGCTAACGGAACCTGGGAAGTCACTGATCGTCCTTATGGGTGCAAACCTGTAGGATGTAAGTGGGTGTTCAAGAAAAAGCTTAGACCTGATGGTACTATTGAGAAGTACAAGGCGCGGCTTGTGGCCAAGGGTTATACCCAGAAAGAAGGAGAAGACTTCTTTGATACTTACTCAACTGTGGCTAGACTGACCACGATTCGAGTGCTACTTTTATTGGCTGCCTCGCATCGTCTTCTCGTTCATCAAATGGACGTTAAGACAACTTTTCTAAATGGAGAGTTAGACGAGGAAATTTATATGGATCAACCTGATGGCTTTGTACTACCGGGTCAGGAAGCAAAGGTGTGCAAGCTATTGAAGTCTTTATATGGCCTTAAGCAAGCTCCTAAGCAGTGGCATGAGAAGTTTGAAATAACTTTAAATGCTGCAGGTTTCGTTGTTAACGAATCCGATAAGTGTGTATACTATCGCCATGGTGGGGGCGAGGGAGTTATTCTATGTCTGTATGTCGATGACATACTGATATTTGGAACCAATCTTGATTTAATCAAGGAGGTTAAGGATTTCTTATCTCATTGTTTTGAGATGAAGGATCTTGGAGTAGCTGATGTAATCTTAAACATCAAGCTGCTGAGAGATGGTGATGGTGGGATTACACTGCTTCAATCCCACTATGTGGAAAAGATCTTGAGTCGCTTCGGGCATGACGACTGCAAGCCTTCTCCGACACCATATGATCCCAGTGTGTTGATTCGAAAGAATCAGGGCATTGCTAGAGATCAACTGAGATATTCTCAGATCATTGGCTCGCTTATGTATTTGGCTTGTGCCACGAGGCCTGACATCTCTTTTGCTGTAAGCAAGTTGAGCCGGTTTGTTTCCAACCCGGGAATTGATCATTGGCATGCGCTTGAGAGAGTTATGCGCTATTTAAAAGGCACTGCGAGCTATGGAATTCACTATTCTGGTTATCCTAGAGTACTGGAAGGTTATAGTGATTCCAATTGGATATCTGATGCTGATGAGATTAAGGCCACGAGTGGTTATGTGTTTACACTCGGTGGTGGAGCTGTTTCCTGGAAGTCTTGCAAGCAGACCATTTTAACGAGGTCAACTATGGAAGTAGAACTCACAACATTAGACACAGCCACTGTTGAATCAGAGTGGCTTCGAGAGCTTTTGATGGACTTACCTGTGGTTGAAAAACCCATACCCGCTATCCTTATGAACTGTGATAATCAAACTGTGATAGTTAAGATTAAAAGTTCTAAGGATAATTTGAAGTCATCAAGGCATGTGAAAAGGAGCTTGAAATCTGTCAGAAAACTGAATAACTCCGGAGTTATTGCGTTGGATTATATCCAAACGTCTAAAAACTTGGCAGATCCTTTCACAAAGGGTTTATCACGTAACGTGATAGGTAATGCATCGAGGGAGATGGGTTTGAGACCCACCGTATGAGTTGTCCACAGTGGTAACCTACTCTATGTGATCGGAGATCCCGTGAATTAGAAGTGGGAGACAAGCTGTTGGTCGGCTGGGAGGAGAGTATCCTTACATTTTACTATCCCACTCCGCAAAGATGCAATACTCTCCTGATCTGCATGGCAGGTTGATATTTATCTTAATGTGTTCCAAGCGGCTTACTTTTATAAGCGGAGATGTTATCCTGCAGAGCATCTCTTGAGGAATACACCTATATGAGTCTGACTGTTAAACATCGCAGTCTATGAGAGTCGGGTGCTCTTTAGTAAACTCATGAAAGGCCTTGGAGTATGACGTATAAGCTCCACACCGCGGGGAAGCCTTGCGGTAGGCTAGTATCGGTCAAGGGCTTGTGTGAAATTAGGTCGCAGCAAACTTGTAGTTCAAGGCATAGTCCACTATTCAAGTTGTGGCCTAACGTAGCATAAGTTTCTAAATGGAGTTCAACTTAATAGTCCCCACTAAGCATCGGTATATAAAACAATGTTTTGAAACAAAGTGGTACAATGTGCCAATGAGACTTTGTGGGGGATTGCTGGAATTTTAGTGTACTTGGGCTGAGTCCCAACTAAAATCCGAAATTCTCATGGCCCATTCTGTTTGGCTGGTTGTGCATGTACGTGACTAATGTTTAGTACCATACTGCTAGTGGAGAGTGAGATGCACCACTTTATATAGTGGGATGTTCTCGTACTAGTATGAGCTAGTGAGAACAAGAGAAGATGAAGAGTGCCACACGCGCGCTCCTCCTCCTCGCTCGCCTCGCCTCGCCACGCTACGTCACGACGCGCCGCGGTTTGCGGGAATCTCGCCGAGCCGAGCTTATATTTTTGTAGTCCGGGAAAATTAATGAGTCATTGATTAGTAATTAACGGACGCGTTAATTACCTTGCCGTTTCCGATTCCAATGGAATCGTGGGGCGTTACCCACTCTATCGTGGCTTACAGCCCACGTCTTACCCGACTCGCTCCATATATATAGCCCGGGGCAAACCCTATCCGACACGACGAGATACATGGTCTCACACCGTTCCAGAACATTGCGTCGCCGTCTACCAAGTCTTCTCCATCCCGTCTTCCGGCGTGCACCGGTTGAAGTGAAGGGGATCGTGTGCAGAAAACAAAAATTTTCCTACCAACGATATCCTTAAACTAGCCAAGATCTACACTATGCAGATATAGAAGTACGGCGGAGATCGGAATACATACCCTCGTAGACCGAATAGCGGGGATTACGCTCCCGCACAAGCGTTGACGATGAAGACGCCGTAGCCGACACCTAGGTCGCGGAGAACTCGGCGCGACGAAGACGACGAAGATGACCCCGAGGTCGGGTGGAGGAAGTAGGCCTCCGAGTACCGCTAGCGCAGCACCTCGCAGGGAGTCGCACACATACGGTGGAGACGACGGCCTCCGAAGCTCCAGTCCAGGACGAGCAGCGGAAGACTTGGACCGGAACACCAGCAGCGCGGCAGCGGGCTATGGTGGAAGAGATCCCCCTCCTCTACTCGGCGCGGCTCCGTCAAGGGAACCACGAGATCGAGAGAGAAATTGGGAATTAATTGGTGAATTAAAAGGCCAGGGGTGCCCCTTCTTATATAGGCTCCCAGGGGGAGCCAACCTTGCCAGCCAGGCAATGTGGGACTATCCCCCATTGCCTGGTTCGGCCAAACCAGGTGCGCCGGCCCTAGGTGGGCCCCATTTGGCCCACCTAGGCCGGCCAAGCCTCCCCCACAAAATTCCCTTGAGGGTTTCCCCCCCATGGGCCTTCTTTCGACCAGAAGGCCCATTTAGGGAAATCAGCCTAAATAAATCCGAAAATAAATATATAAAATCATATTTGCATATTAATTACACTAATTAATATCAAACATAATATATATAATTTTTCCTAGCTCCGAAAACTCTTTCGGCGCTGCCCGATCTCCATCGGACCCCTCTCGGGACGTTCCCGGTGATCTCTTTCCTTTCCGGTTGTCTTGTCGAAACCCCTTAAGTGTGTTACCCTAGCGGTTCGATATAATATCAGGTATGATCAAGACTCCTCAATGATCAACGACTAACTCGTAGGCCTGGACCCCATGAATTAACCCCTGAGATATAACGAATGACTTTCATCTATCAAACGTGGACGTATAATCTTAAACCCTTTGTCATGGCGATACTTAGCGTGTCCGAGCATCATTCTCAGATATCTCCATACCTAGCATGATCTCGTTACCGACATCGCTATCTTCTACTCGTCTATGATATTATGTCAGCTGGTGACCTAGTCACATGTTTGCAAACTCATTTGACATAATCTCACCGAGTGGGACCTAGAGTATCTATCCGGCTATGCGGACTGACAAATCCCGCTGTTGACCCCTCGTCTCAACTACTCCTTTCCGATACCCAAAAGTATCACCGTTATTGTCATACTAAATAAGATACGACGTTTGGTGCGATCAAAGTATCTTCCAGAAATAATAATAAGAGTTGGTCTCACGGTCTTTAAGGCGTAACGACTATGTCCTATAAATACTGGGTACGTCCATCACATCGTTACTCCTAACGATATGACTTCCATTGCCGACCGACGCCATGCCCTATGATCGGAAAACCTCGATCATCCATCGCGCAACGAAACTAGTCTTAGTAGAGGCTACTAGGGACCTGGTTGTTTATCTACCACACCTGTATTAATGTTTTCGCTTAATACAGTTATAGCATGGTATAAAACATATAATGAACGATTGGGATATTGCCAATAAACTATGTTTATTAAGTGCCTCTAGGGCATATTCCCTTCAGTCTCCCACTTGCACTAGAGTAACACTTAATCTAGTTTACAACCTGGTAAAAGCTCAACACCCATAGCATCTTGGTGCTTGCTCGCCTCGTGGAAGAGGAATACCGTCAATAGACCTCACACATTGAAACCTATATGTGCTTTGCAACACTTCTATGTCACCTAGTTTGACATCAACCCGTATCTTACGATGACGGTGAAATATATCCCAGTGGATGGAGTGAGACTCGAGCATTCGCGTAGCATGCGCCTTAAAAGTCTAAGAGATCTATTAAGGGGACCACCTACGCTCGGAAAACTGCTCAGTCCAATCACACTTGCTACTTCTAAAGTCACGATATATTTCTATACCTATGTAGATTATGCGACAGTGCATTCATATGCGACTTCGCAAACTAACCATGTCTATCTTCAAAACAAAGGACATCTCCTATACGAGATTTCTAGTCGTATGGGTCAGTGTAATAACTTGCATCATCGTAACCGCTTTACGGCAAGTTGCCATTCCACTCTTACCCGTTACTAGAAAACCTATCTTCAGTTCTCATAGACACTGAAGAATAAACTTAACGTTTGTTCATTGATCCACACAAGGATCATTCTAGAACCTGTTCTTGAACCAAGAACTCGGGTCACACCAAGTCGAGCTTTCAGCCTGATAGACTCTATGTGCGATACATAGAGAATGTCGAACATCATTTTCTATCACTGAAAAAGCCAAGATTAACTTAATCTTTTACCTAGTCATACAAGCAAGAATCTCTTTCTTCGCTTGTCCTTTTCTGAAACACTTCAGAATCCTGACTTAGGAAATACTCCGACTTAATGTTATTAAGCCCCCTCTGATCTATACAATTATAAATCGGATGCCTAATACTCCTAACTTCATTTCATAGAAAATTTAATCACTTAAATAATCCTTTACACTATACTAGAGGATCTGTGTCATTCAATATGTCGTCACATACAGAATCACAAATGACACCTAGCTCCCACTCAAATATGCCTTCCGCATATAAGATCAAGGAAAAGCTACTTAGCTCCCACTCAAATAAGCCTTCCGCATATAAGATCAAGGAAAGCTACTTTGCTCCCACTCACTTCTTTGCAAATGTAGGTTTCTTCAACTATTTTGGACAACTCCAAAATCCTTTGATCACATTATCGAAGTGAAGATTCCAGCTCCGATATGCTTACTTCTGCCCATGAATGGACAACCGAAGTTTGTATACATGTTTAGCATCCTCAGAATTACAAACCATTCTTAATTACACTATTAAGAACCATGGTTTTCTCATCCATCTATCAATTTCTCATTCGAAATTATAGTAATTGCTAAACGACCCAGAATAGATTTAGGCTTCGCCACTTGAGACAAACTCTCATGTGGTCTGTCGGAACTGTTTCACGACAAATCGAATCTACTTAATATCTACTCTCTCATAAAATTCCATATACTATCAACATCCTAGATGCCATCAAGAAGATCTCCCAAGTCATTACCTGGTAATCGTATATGGATTTTATTTCGGATCATAAATGACTCATAGCCATTTCTCGGACTTAGGTTCACCATCTCTTCTTCGTAGTTCGTAGGTCTGTCATATTCCATTAATATGACCTTCATAACAAGATTGTCGTGACACACAGTGTGGAACACAACCTCGTATGCCTACGCTCTTAGTATGAGCTCAGAACATCATGATTGAATCATCAGCTTTTTCAAGCTGTGGAGCCTGACACCGAACACACTTTCGGTTGCGCCACTCTGATGTCTAGAGAGGAAGTTCACCAGCTTCGTCTCGCTCTACTTTCTTTCTCACTTATACCCTCGGACAAGAAACTATTTCTTTCGCAAGGTATATCCCGGCAAAGATTTTGCCTATGTCGTGAGACATGTACCCAACTAACTCTTTAGGTAGGGTATACTACAAAGATTAATCAATTTTAGGTTCGATTACATCGAAATACTAAATTGCTGAAACGACAATCCAGGCTAAAAGTCATGCCATCACTCGTATGGTATTGTCTCCATGGATTCAAATGGTTTCCCTATTTGCTAACGTGAGTGTTTACGTTTCTACCATATGACTCTAATGATTACAATAATTCGGTAAGAGATTTATTTACCACACACTATCTGATAGGGTGCGATTACGACGCCCTAACACACCATAACACTATGGTGTTCCATACGACGTAATTTGTGGAACTCTTCTCACAAGTCTTCCGATGATGTGCCAACATTATAACTCAAATCTTCATTCCTCGATTTGCATCGCGGGAATTTGATTTTCTTGTTAAGTTTATTTCCTACTTCATTCTGAACTTCGTTTGATCGAATCAAAAATTCAGACTAACATTCCCCGGAGTGGATATCCATATATCTACTCGTAATATTCATGAAGTCTATGAAATAAAGACTTCCACTACACGTTAAAGTACTTCATTGATTCACATACACCCATATGCATGATTCTCAACAAGCTATACTCAAAACGTTCAGTGAAGTTCACGAAATAAAGGTCTCCACTACCCGTCAATTACTTTATTGAACCACATACATCTCCATGTATGACTATCAATAAGTTATATGCCCGTTTTCCGAAAACGGTGTCACAGTTATTTTGCAAGTGTCAAAAGATCAAATCTTAGGACTTGTAGGTCCATCCAGTGTGGAGCTAATGCATATAACATTGACATGACTAAACGGTAGTGCCACACATATGTGGTGTCTTTATTAAGTTTGTATCCTTTGGCATTAATATTATGAATGTGGGAGCTTCTACCATCTAAATTCAAATCGGCATATGATCATTACTTCATAAATATAGGACACCAATTTGTCACTATCATGTATGAACAAGTGTCTCGCTAGAGGAGACACACTCATAACGATCATACCAACACCCGATACTAAAGAATTTATTCAAATGGTAGATCTAGAGGGAGAGTGTCTATGTCCGTCACAACAACTTGACTGTCGTTATCAACACGCAATGTCGCCTCATCCTTTCAAGCTACTCAAGCAGTAAACCTGGTTCTTCACAAAACATGACTAGTTCAAGACTTAGTCACTACTGCGAGCACTTGCTTAACTAAAACATTCATAACATGTATATCATATATACACCATCATCATTGATGACTTCCGGCGATCTGTTTCATCTTCTTGATACTTCCACAGTAATCAAGAACCATGAAGGTGAACGATTCCCCTTGCATGACATAGTCTATGACAGAGGATTTGCACTTGGCAACGATGTCTGTCATCCAGTGATTGAGCTGAGCGAGGCGTCTCAATGTTCATTAATCATGAACATATGTCATTAAGCATGACCGCCACGTGCTCCCTCAATGTGTGCATTCTCTTTCATCTTGGTTGAGAAGACAATCAGTCAACGTACTGATAAACTTCATCAACCCAACTATAGAGGTACCCCGAGTTTAGCGACCATATCATATGTTCGCGATCTAAAAACTCGTACCCACCGTTGGTTCTCTATGGCAGAGATCATAGCATACACTGGACTATGATAATATCATCCGCACAAAATCCGATAATCCAAATTATCTTTTGTTAGCGGAATCTCCGGGTTTATCTCCTAGCGGGTATTGTAACACAAAGAGCTAACGGTTTAAACAAGGAGTATCCTCAAGCTAAAGTATAAAACTATGAAGTTTGGACCCAACCTTTTAAGTTTCTCAATCGCAGGAATGCGCCTAATTTGAAAAGATGCTATCACAATGGTTAATATCTACAAAGCTTTGCAAAACAGACTATGTTCATTATATTCTGAGTTCTAGTATTTTAGAAAATAACTATCCGAACTCCCAGTCAAACGAACATCCCTCCTGGTCGTTTAAGCGGTTACACGACCCCCATCCATTGCACCACCTCTCATCATCAGAGCCGGCGGCACAACTTCAAGAGTAGACAAAATCGTCTGCCACACCAATTTTGTGACTCGTGCTCGACCTTTCGGTCTTCTTGTTCCGAGGCATATTTCTGAATATGCTAGGCTCGCCACCAAAGACCTCCACGTTGACGCTTGTGCAACATGGCTTACACCCACTGTATGCGAACGACGAGATGTCTGACACCCGATCATCACGGCCTGCCTCATAACGTAGAACTTTCTTGGTGGTGCGCGTTGGAGGGAGAACACTAGTGGTATTTTGAAGGGATCATCTTATATATCTACCGCCGTATAACTAATGTATACTATACACACAATCACACAATATAAGATGCACACAAAACATCAAATGTAATGGAATGTGATATAGTCCATCGCGCCATGGTCTTCTTGGCGCCCGCAGTTTATAAACAATTTAATAAACCTACCTTGACCATATCACATAGCCCCTGCAAAATAAAGTTAGACGCTTCTACTTTATCTTTTGCATGTTTTACGTGGCTCGGGGCTTTCGTAAATAGAACCGCTTCATACCTACGAACCTTATGACCACAACAACGATCCAATAATTGCATGTTTAAGCATCCCTTTCGGGCCCTCCATTGAAAATGCAAAGCCAACTAAAGAGAGAGAAACAGGCACCCGCCAGCCACAGTTACGGTACAAGCCGTATGTCAGTAGTGGAACCAGTCTCGCGTAAGCGTACGCGTAAAGTCGGTCCGGGCCGCTTCATCAACTCGATGCCGCTGGAATCACAAGTGCACACTAGAGGGTAGCAAATAACAGGAACGGTGCCCCCATGCAGAACACGGGTTCTAACAGCGTACAGCTATATCTACGATAGATCGGCTCTGATACCACTGAAGGGGATCGTGTGCAGAAAAAAAAAATTCCTACCAACGATATCCTTAAACTAGCCAAGATCTACACTATGCAGATATAGAAGTACGGCGGAGATCGGAATACATACCCTCGTAGACCGAATAGCGGGGATTACGCTCCCGCACAAGCGTTGACGATGAAGACGCCGTAGTCGACCTCTAGGTCGCGGAGAACTCAGCGCGACGAAGACGACGAAGATGACCCCGAGGTCGGGTGGAGGAAGTAGGCCTCCGAGTACCGCTAGCGCAGCACCTCGCAGGGAGTCGCACACATACGGTGGAGACGACGGCCTCCGAAGCTCCAGTCCAGGACGAGCAGCGGAAGACTTGGACCGGAACACCAGCAGCGCGGCAACGGGCTATGGTGGAAGAGATCCCCCTCCTCTACTCGGCGCGGCTCCGTCAAGGGAACCACGAGATCGAGAGAGAAATTGGGAATTAATTGGTGAATTAAAAGGCCAGGGGTGCCCCTTCTTATATAGGCTCCCAGGGGGAGCCAACCTTGCCAGCCAGGCAATGTGGGACTATCCCCCATTGACTGGTTCGGCCAAACCAGGTGCGCCGGCCCTAGGTGGGCCCCATTTGGCCCACCTAGGCCGGCCAAGCCTCCCCCACAAAATTCCCTTGAGGGTTTTCCCCCCCATGGGCCTTCTTTCGACCAGAAGGCCCATTTAGGGAAATCAGCCTAAATAAATCCGAAAATAAATATATAAAATCATATTTGCATATTAATTACACTAATTAATATCAAACATAATATATATAATTTTTCCTAGCTCCGAAAACTCTTTCGGCGCTGCCCGATCTCCATCGGACCCCTCCCGGGATGTTCCCGGTGATCTCTTTCCTTTCCGGTTGTCTTGTCGAAACCCCTTAAGTGTGTTACCCTAGCGGTTCGATATAATATCAGGTATGATCAAGACTCCTCAATGATCAACGACTAACTCGTAGGCCTGTACCCCATGAATTAACCCCTGAGATATAACGAATGACTTTCATCTATCAAACCTGGACGTATAGTCTTAAACCCTTTGTCATGGCGATACTTAGCGTGTCCGAGCATCATTCTCAAATATCTCCATACCTAGCATGATCTCGTTACCGACATCGCTATCTTCTACTCGTCTATGATATTATGTCAGCTGGTGACCTAGTCACATGTTTGCAAACTCATTTGACATAATCTCACCGAGTGGGCCCTAGAGTATCTATCCGGCTATGCGGACTGACAAATCCCGCTGTTGACCCCTCGTCTCAACTACTCCTTTCCGATACCCAAAAGTATCACCGTTATTGTCATACTAAATAAGATACGACGTTTGGTGCGATCAAAGTATCTTCCAGAAATAATAATAAGAGTTGGTCTCACGGTCTTTAAGGCGTAACGACTATGTCCTATAAATACTGGGTACGTCCATCACATCGTTACTCCTAACGATATGACTTCCATTGCCGACCGGCGCCATGCCCTATGATCGGAAAACCTCGATCATCAATCGCGCAACGAAACTAGTCTTAGTAGAGGCTACTAGGGACCTGGTTGTTTATCTACCACACCTGTATTAATGTTTTCGCTTAATACAGTTATAGCATGGTATAAAACATATAATTAACGATTGGGATATTGCCAATAAACTATGTTTATTAAGTGCCTCTAGGGCATATTCCCTTCATGAAGGGACAGTAGGCCTCTGGAACCCCGCCTCTTGTGATCCTGTACGGGAGAGGGGCGATCAGGTTTTTGGGGAGCGCACTCGCGCGACTACTGGCTTTGAGTTCTTCCCCAACGACGACTTCTTCCCTGACATCGCCAGCCTCTTCATCGACAACATGGGCGACGACACGGGGAACTCCAGTGGTGCGATTGCCGCTGCACCGTACGTGTTCTTGATCTTCCTATATGATGTTTTGCTAGAGTTCTTACTTATAGTATATGCTCTACATTGCATATGTTTATCTACTGTTTGCGTAGATCACATGATTAGTTTAATCTATATTATTCTAGTCATGAATTGTTCACTGTTATTGGGAATTAAATTATATGCTAAATCGCCTAATTACTCAACAGGCAGCATGTGCATCACACGACCGTACATGATGCACATCCATTTGGGTCTGCATATGCTCAATCCCAAAGCTAGTTTCAAATTAAGCTCACAAATCTATATAAACTAATGTTAGACAATGAACGTTTAGTTGGTTCGGTGTTCTTCGGGTCGTCCGTCATCAAACATAGAAATTGCTGATCAGACGGTACCATCGTTAGCTGGTCAGCAGAAGGTGCATCAGTGTCCGGTGCAAACAACATGAATCTCATGTCTACACACTTCACGACACCAAATGATGGTTAATATTCCAGCAGACTCAACGTTGGCGACACCATCTCTTCAACTGTAAATTGCAAGTTCCACAAACGGCTGTTGGGGTCATCAGCGTCTGGAGGCGGGAGGAGCACCAAAGCATCAGCTGCATGGCCCGACCGGGGGCCCTGAGCCATGTCGTCCTACTCGTCGTTATCATGACGGGGAGGCCAGAACTGCGGCGGGGACCGGAGTGAGGTGGCGCCATGGCCGGAGGGAGGCGGCATCCTCCAAAGCGACGCGACAATGGTCCTCGGGCCCGGAAAACACGGCCGACCGCCCGGTGCCATCCTCTAACCCAGCGGCCCAGCCATTGGGCACTTCCGAGTTCCGAATCAGGCTAAAATACCTTCGATTCAGGGAAACAAATCAGGCAATATGGTGTGTATAAGCTCATCGATCTGTGCGTTCATCTGCGGAAAGAAATCAAGGGGGATTTCCGGCACGCATTGCTTTTAGACTTTCCAAATCAGGCATGAAACAAATCAAGGAGGGGAAGGCGCGGGTGCGGATCTTGGAAGGAGGGAGGCAGGCGACTCACTCGGCTCGGCGAGGAGGTGCCTCGGTTGAAGCTCGTGCGGCTGTAGGCGGAGCGGCTCGGATAGAAGCGAGCAAAGCAGATTTGTTGACCACTCGGGCATGAAGGGGAAAAGAACCGAAACGTTTTTTTCACTTAGCGGTGGCAGTGGTGGGTAAATACCTCAAACTTGTAAGGGTAAAATCGTCCAAAAAAGGGGCGACGAAATTTTTGGCAGAAGTCTTACTGCTTTTATTATTAGGTATAGATATAGACATAGATAGAGATTCAATATGATAAAGGTAAAATTCAATCAGTTTAGGAGGCCCGCCCTCAAGAGGTCTGAGCTCTGAAGGCGCGGGTTCGGCTTGGCTATTTTTTCAATCTCTTCGCTTCCGGCCCACCTTCTCTTCTTCCCTCCTCTGCCCCTTTTGCGCACCGAAACCCTAACACCCGAATCCGCGTCCATCCCCCCCTCCTATGGCGACTGCCGACGCCGATACTGCCGAGGTCGAGCGGCTCTACGAGCTTGGCGACCGCCTCTCTTCAGCCAAGGACAAGTCCCAGGTGCGCTTCTCTCCTTCTCCACTGCCCCATTCCCTCGGTCTTCTTCGGTCTAGGGTTTTGATGGGTTTTTGTTCGGGGCCTTGCAGCACGCAGCGGACTACGAGGCGATCATAGCGTCGGTGAAGGGGCACAATGTTAAGGCGAAGCAGTTGGCGGCGCAGCTCATACCCCGTTACTTCCGGAGCTTCCCCGCCTTAGCCACCTTCGCCATGGAGGCAATGTTCGATCTCGTCGAGATGGAAGAGCTCCCGGTTTTTCTTCTCTCTGTTACTCTCTTATTACTATTTGATTTTAATCGACTGCTAACTAAGTAGCTCGGCGTTGGTGGAAGCATTTGAGAAGAGAAAAAACAAACACTACCTTTTACTTTTTTGTGTTATAAATTGGTCTCTGAAACTGAGGGGGCTTGCCGAAAACTAGAAATCTATGTGTGAAAGCTTGTTTGTGTTTTAACTTGGTTTGTGGCCGGTATTGATTCCTGTAAACTTTCTGACCCCCCCTTTGCTTGCTCCTATGCTTTTCTGCTGCTGATACAAGCTCTGTTCCTAGGAGACGCAAGTAGAGTAGCTCCGTGTACATGCACCCATAGTGCTATGGAAAATCCACTTTGTATCCAAGACAATCACCCCTTGAGAAATCCACAAGTAGTTACACAGTTAGGCACTTTGTAGAACCTTACTGCTTATTATTAGTGCTCAGGCTTACATTTATCCTTATTAAAGGTTAGTGTAAACAAGCATTGCTTGGCTCTTTTCTTGCTAGTAGCTACGACTGGATCAAAACAATAACCGTACCTTCAAAAACATGTAACTATGGAAATGTGAGTCAGTGAAAGTTAGTGCTAGATCATTAGATGGAACAATGAATATTCTCTACCAGTTCCGATTTCTAATTGCTTTTCAGTGAAATGATCATACAAGGACTGTTTACCATTATATATAAATGTGAGTATGCTTTTGCGATGTGGTGTCTCTGTTCGCTCTATGCCAGTTATGTGATGATGGTTGTACCTGATTACTTCAGGCAATGCTAGATCAAAATTTTAACAGTTTATAGAATACCCACTGTTCCACATTTTTTACATATAATTTATTCAAAGATACGAAATGTCTTTATCCAAAATGGTTTACGTTTCTCAAAGGCTCCTGTTACTATGTTCATTTTAGAGCCATATGAATTATTCACCAGAAGGTTTTATCTTATCCACTTAACGTGCTTACAGATCAGAGTACAAGCTATTCGTGGGTTTCCACTTCTCGGCAAAGATGCAGAGTTTGTTTCAAAAATTGTGGATATTCTTGGTCAGCTTCTTGCAAGCGGTACAATTTTTTTCATATCCTTACTCTGGTTAAATTTCAAATGTGTCTATGCACCTCATTTTAAATTGCATCTCAGAGGAAAATGTGGAGCGTGATGCTGTTCATAAAGCACTAATGTCCCTTATTCGTCAAGATGTTAAAAGTAAGATTCCAATCTTCATTTGTAGGTTCTTTTATACTTTTAGAGTACTTTGAGATATGCTCCCTGTGGTCTAACTACTGGACATCTGCCGAATATTTCTGTCATCATTTGTTTTGAGATGTTGACTTGCAGAGTATCAAATTTATGTTATCGTTGTGCTAAAACTAAAAGAAGTTGTGTGTAAATTGCCGCCAAGCCTCGAGATAACAACGTATATGATGAATTTCTTGATTTTCAACTATCAATGATGTTTTCTGTACCTGATTAATACAAGTAACAATTTAATAGATCTTTTTGCAATTATAGTCTTTGTGTTAAAACTAAAAGAAGTGTAAATTTCCCTCAAGCCTGAGGATAACAACCGTATGTGATGAATTTCTTGAATTGAACTATCAACGTTGTTTCCTGCACCTGATTAATACAAGTGACAATTAATCGACCTTCATGCAATTATGGAAACTAAAAAAATACATGTAGTATTATATTTATGAAGTAAGGTGTATACACATGACAGAGTTCACTTCTATAAATTCCAAGATCTTGATATTTTCTTGTTCTAGATTGAGTGTTATTAGATTAGGCCGTGCTGAGCCTTGCATAGGCGGAGGGTCGGTGGACCGTACTGGGCCGTGGCCCACCCTTCCCTCTGACATTCCTTTGAAGATTTGGCCCACTAACAAGAAATAGCACATAATTTATGCTCAGTGGCCCATTCTTATTTGTTTCTGGTGAATTGGCCAGGCTAGGTATGCTTGCACGCACTGCCACTAGAGCCTTGGACAGCTGTACATGTGAATAAGGATTAGTCGCTGACGTACCATTTTGTACGTTGCTGGGTCACTTGTATTCTTTTGTTGTCTAAAACAGCTTATTCTACGCACTACTCAATAGTAGAATTTCTTAGCAGATGGTATATTAGGGATTTTTGAGCAACTTGCAATGTTTGCTCCCCTTTTGGTTTTGCATATGTAGCACGCCATGTAAATCTGAAAGTTAACTTCATATGCATTTTGACACTTAAGGCAAGTCTTTACATATTAGGAAAACTCGACATGGTACTATTTTGTTTGGAACACATTCCTTAGTTCTTCGTGCAAAGAGTGTAACATCATGTAAATTGGGACCTAAAAAATATATATTATGTATGCTGCTAACTTCATTGCTTATTGTTGCTTTTACCTTCTTTGGTCCAGATTCCTTGCCGCCTTTGTTTAAGCATGTGGAGTCAGGATCAGAGAAGCATGTGGAGTCAGGATCAGAGAAGCATCTGGAGTCAGGATCAGAGATCCGTGATAAGATAATTTTTTTCCTTCGAGACAAGGTATACATATGTTGCATTTTGCATGATCTCTGGGTTATCAAATTTATTCCTTTCGTACTAAGCGTTAATTTTTTCAGGTTTTTCCTGTCAAAACAGAGCTGCTAAAACCTCAAGCAGAAATGGAAAGATATATAACAGATTTGATAAAGAAAGTATGCACTGGTGCTTCTTGTCTTTGGTCATTTAGTTACCATAATTTCTCTGCGACCCACTTTAACAAAAAATCTATAATTCAGAGTATACAAGATGTTACCGGGCGGGAATTTAAACTATTTATGGATTTCCTGCGGAGTTTGAGCATATTTGGAGATTCTGCTCCCCGAGAATCCTTTCAAGAACTAATTGAAATGATTCAAGGGCAAGCTGATATTGATGCACAATTCAATGTAAGTATGCTATTTCAACTGTCTTGAAAATTTTATTATACATGCACATTAAAATGCCAGAAAGTTTCTGCCTCCGTAATTTTTTTGGGAGTCGGCTTGGTTCAGACGCAGCCTTTATGAACATCTGAATATGTTCTGCTACATTTTGTATCCATACTTGTTACCCTTTGAGCTAGGCTAGATAAAGAATTAAAGCATAAATGATATGCCTAATTGGAGTTAGCCTGCAGCATTATACCTCAGTGGGATAAGTTGAAATATTTTCTAACCGTTGGTTAAAGCTGTGTTGAGCGCACATGCATCAACAAAAGAAAGTATAACCTGCATGCCAAATGTATCCATTTAGCGGAACACAACGTTCAAAAAAGCGGTAAGCAGTAAGCGAGCAGTAAGGCTCCGATCAGAGGAACACTCGCTTAAGCGGTGCTTGAGCGTTTTGTACAGACTGTTGGAAGCTAGATCACTTAGCTCCCTTTCAACATGGTTGTGCTTCACACACGCTAACACGTATGCACATATGATATACACATATGTGCTCTATATTGCATAGATATGCTTGAGGCTGCATCTTGGCTTACAAGCTTTCACACTTCATTCTCATACAAAAGGATACATCTCCGTATATAGCCTAACTAGGTCGGTTGCTGTTCACTGAACAGTAGGTCGGTATAGTGCTCTAGAAGCTACTACAGAACTTCTATTAAAAACTGCTTGAACAAAGCTTCAGACTTTTACTTCTACTAGGACTCCTACATACTCTAGATACTTCATGACTAAGCTAGAAAGCTCATGCATAGAGTATGACAAAATTACTTCTAACATGGACAGCAGCTCGGCATGTCCAAGCACTAGATTAACAGGAGGAAACACATCTGGGGGCAGCTAGCACATACATAGCACACAAACGCTAACACATTCATCGCAGCACACGAGAGGTTGAGAGCCTTATCTGAGAAACGGCGGCCGGCGGCGAGTAGATCGAGCTCGAGATCCCCGATGGCAAGGCTGAGCAGAGACAGGGAGGATGTCGAGGACGGCGGCCGGAGCTGCACTAGCGGAGGTGGAAACGAGCCTTGTCCTCGCGTCCCAGCAGATAGCAACAGCTCCGTCTCGGCCTTGGGATCGGGTCAATTTCTAACCCTAGCTCGATTTATATGCCCGCTCCAGCTTCCCACCTCTTTTCTCTCCGAAAATTTCATCTCCCGCACGGGAAACAACAACGCGCAACCGCCGATTTCCTCACTTTGCTCCGCTTTAGTGCCGCGTACGGGTACGCTTCCTAATTAAGCGGCCGTTTAGTCGTTCCTCTCGCGTAACTGCCCGCTCAGGTGTTAATCGAAGCGCTGGGCCTCTGATGCGCTCGCTTTCCCACTTAATCGCCGCTCAGTTACCGTTTTTTTGAATGTTGGCAGAACATCTGTAGCATTGGGGGTGGCCATTTATGGTACTGTATCGGGACAATTTTGACATACGGCAGTTCTGAAAGCGCCAATACAGTGTTACGTTTGGCTATCTTGAGAAAATATGTCATTGGTAGGAACAGCAAATTACCTAGCTGTTGACCTTTTCAAAGCACATACTAAAGTGCAAATTAGTCACAATAACATACAGAACACCAAAATGAAGAAGTTTGTAGCCTGCAGGGAGCGAGACGGCAGTGGATAGAAATTTATAGCACCGACGTGCACCTTAATGCTGCTGGAGCATGAGGAAGTGAGGAGCCCACATAGACTTTGGCGACCTGCTGCTGGAGCCAGAGAAAGGAGGAGGCCGGGAACTCGCCGACAAGCTGCGTCTGGATCCAGAGAGGGGCAAGAGGTGAAGATGCCACCGCTGTCAAGCTGCTGCTGAGGCCTGGGAGGGGGAGGAAGCGAGGAGCACGCCAGCAAGCTACTGGTGGCGCCTGAGATGGGGAGGATGCAAGGCGCCTAACTCTGGCTCAACGTTCAAAAAAGCGGTAAAAAGCGGTCGCTTAAGCGCATAAGCGAGCGCAGCGGACACAAAACGCTCAGGATTAGGCCTGAGCGGCCCATTAAGCGGTAAGCCTGAGATTCGACCAAGGATTCGAGCGGAAGATGAAATTTTCAGGAAGAAAAGAGGGGGAAACTGGAGCGGGAGCTAAGGCGAGCTGCTCCGGCAAGGATTCGACCAGTCCAGGTAGATTTCTAGGAGGAGAGAGAGAGGACAAGGGAGAGAGGCGGCGTGAGGGAATAGAAGGGAGGCGGCTGTGAACTGAATGGTTCAGATTCTTTAGTAGTTAGTACTACTAGGGTTTCCTGTTGGGCCTTATTGGGCTATATTTTATACAAAAAGCAAACTGGGCGTTATTGGGCTGTGTTTTATAGCCTGAAAACAGCCCAGTTTGGCCTTTTCCCCTCTCAAATTGATTATATATGTCTAGAATTCCTATTTTCTGTGTGTACAGTACATATCCGTACAAAACGCTTAAGCTCGCTTAAGCAGTAGTTCCTCTAATCGGAGGCTTACCGCTCGCTTACCGCTTACCGCTTTTTTGAACCTTGCTCTGGCTTGCCGCCGACGAGTTGCTAGCTCACTGCTGGAGCCTGACATGTGGAGGATGCGAGCTTCCCACCACTGGCTTTCCGCTACTGAGCTGTTGCTGCAGCGTGAGAGGGTGCAGACAAGTAGCCCACCACAGCCGCCTCCATCTTGGCCAGGGAGGTCTACGGAGAAAGGGATCGGGATCAACCGGTCTGTACTGGGGTGTGTTGGGAAGCTAGGGTTGTTACTTATGCCTCCTTACATGGGCTGGGCCATATCGGGAGCATACCGACGAAGTATCAGAACACAAAAAGGGAGGTGCTCGAGCGAGGTCATTTGGATGAATACTGAAATGTGCTTGCTTGCCCAAACACCGCAGGTTTTGTAGGCTTTACCTGACTTCTAGAATTTCAGTGCAAGTCTCTTAAAGAGGCATTTATGAACAACTAGTTGTGACAAACTTGTTTGTGATATGGAAATTGAAAGATGATCTGTTTTTGAGTTTTGAGGTGATGCAAATTACTGTAGACATAATAAGTCCATTGTTTTCTGTAAGGCGGGGTGGTTATAGTTGAGAATATGAACTGGCACCACTTTTTTGCGTTGCTTTCTCTATACAAGTCTTTTGCGTGGCTTCACTTACATCCAAATTGCATATTAAGCTCTGCTAATTTATGGTTCAACATGAGCGGGGGCCTAGTGAATTATCTCAAGCCTATACCACTCCTGCCCTGAACTGTGTTGCCTTTCTGAAGACTAAGGAAATTCCATTAAACACAGTTCATGCGATATCCGTCTTTCCTATCGTACCTATAAAGTTGAGAGTTGGTGGTGGGTTCGCTCCTTACTCCACCACTTCTACTTACACTTGTGGGACCAACAACCTTGCAAAAGTCATGAATAAGCAACCTTCTACTCGCATGTGAGATCAACAACCTCGTAAAGTGCTTAAATAAACACATGCTCGCTCATGGGATTAGCACTTGGAAATACAAATAAATAAAATACAGATTGAGATTCCAAGCCATAGCCATGTTCTAGGTTTCAGCTTCCTTCGCCCACCCAACTACCCCAATTTTTATATCATATCATTAAGGCACGAAACACACTAGTTCTATGATTCTATCACGACAAAGACCCCAGCCTCCTACAAGATTGCCATCCTCTTGCTTGTCTCTGTTCTAATGCCCCATCTTCCGGAGTTTCAAAAATCGAGATGTTGTCTTGCTTCAAATCTTACAATGGCCCTTCCAAGGTCGCTTCAGAAGCTCCAATCCCTTGCCACCTGCAAGGCTGGAACTCCCTCATCATCTCTGTGCGCTCTTTATTGCCAGAACTGCACAGCGGTCTTAGGACACCAATATATATCGATAACCTCCCAAGCTAGTGAACTAACTCCTCGCTTTTTTGGTGGCTTCTTAGCTACACATGTGCATTCTGCATTGTGCTAGTTAATTTATGTTTTTTCAGTTGTAAAACATTTGTGTGTTGAAGCACATGATTTGTTGTATTAAATATACTTGTTTTAGGAGGTCTTGCCTTGTGAATATCATTGTCTATGCTAGGGATCAGTATGAAGGGTGCATATCGATGTTGCACAATCTCTCACCTCTTCATACCATGCTTATTAATCTTTTATATTGATCCCTTTGTTTAGTAGCTGCAATTTCTTAGCGTTCTTGTTGTCGCAGGTTTCTGATATCGATCATATGGAGAGGTGGACCTCATGCATGCATATGGCTCTTCCTATCTTCAAGGTATGGCTGATTTTAGTAAGCCACATACTATTGCTGAACATAAAATCATCTTTTGGTGATCTTTTGTTTCTCTTTGCCTGATCTGCAGAGAGGTGTATCAAGCAGCAAATTTCTTAATTACTTTGCTAGGCAAATCGTTCCAGTTTTCGATAAGGTAAACTGCTTCATCTTGTACCTTGCATCTTTTGCTTCATGGAGACATGGATCCAACATTCTTTTAGTTCTTGGCATAGTATATTGATTTGGACTGTATCTTTTGATGCCCTCATGCCGAGTCCCTTAACAATGGAAATGAGAATTCGGCAATAGAACTTTTTTACAATGTTTTCAAGATTGAAGTTATGAAAGCATGACATTCTCCAAACAAGATCTTCAATAACATGCACAAATCTAGAGTGTTGTTCTTTAAAAACAACCTGTACTCTTTGCCCAGTCCCTTAACAATGGAAATGTGAATTCGGCAGCAGAACTTTTTTACAATGTTTTTCAAGATTGAAGTTATGAGAGCATGACATTCTCCAAACAAGATCTTCAATCACATGCACAAATCTAGAGTGTTGTTCTTTTAAAACAACCTGTACTCTTTGCCTGTTGCAGCATTAAGTGTTCTTTTTTCCTTCTGTCAGATCCCGGAGGAGAGGAAACTTGATTTTCTCAAGACGGTTTCTGCTAGCTCGCCATTTGCTGCGGCACAAGATTCACGCCAGCTGCTTCCATCCGTTGTTCAGTTGCTGAAGGTTTATGCATTTCTTGTTTCTCATGTGTTTCTTATCCCAATTTGCATGTGTTTGTCTACTGGAAGATGTGAATGATCTCCTCTCATTTACTGTGAATATGGGAATAAAATATGTAAGTTAATCTTACGATTGTTGTTTTGCAGAAGTATATGCCTGGGAAGAAGGTAGATGATATTAATCATACTTATGTTGAGTGCTTGCTATACACTTTTCACCATTTGGCCCATAAGGTTAGATACAACATGTTCCTTATCTACTATGCCAATTCTTTGTGGAAGACTTTGTGTTGACCTAATGTGCAATATAGACTCCAAACACTACAAATAGTCTCTGTGGTTACAAGATTGTTACCGGACAGCCATCGGATAGACTTGGAGAGGATTTCTCCGAACATTACAAAGATTTTACAGAGAGGTAATGCAGTATGTTGCGATAATCAGTTAATGTTGATGATTTATTTTGTTTGTGTTCACATACTTTGAAAACCTACCTTAAGAAAAGAGTACTAATAAGTTCCATCACATTCACATGCTTCATTTTTGTGTGTCACCATCTCCTCACAGGTCATTCTTCTATCCTAAATTTAACTTGCTTAAATCGTTTGGTTTCACCGTTTATTTGCGGCACTGGCAACTTCCTTCTATTGAACTTTAAGAATATGCTACGCGAGTAGAAGTCTTCAAATTGGAAGGTCCGCTATGGCTCTGTTGTAGTCCAATTTAAGCTGAAAAACTTCGATTTCTTGGAATGCTTATCTGATTTTCATTCCTTGCAATATATATCCACTACTAGGTAATTAGGTTGTGGGAGCCAGTCATCCGTGAGTATAATTGAAAGGATAGGGTGGATCAGTAACGTGACTTAGACATCACTATGTGTGTGAATGTAAGAAATAGTCAGAACGGTTAATGACTGAAAAATGGTATCCACATGATTGGGTGGCATGATGCCAAATTTCCTATTAAGCTTTTGTGACGAACAATAGAATATTTTAGCAACAGAGAACAAATGTTCTGCCAATTTCTTAGTTGTCCTTTTCACCCCGCTTATCTGTGATAACTTGCATGCTCCCATTAGATGGAGCATGTGAAAATAAAGGCGTATTCGAAATGCCTTTTCGTTCTACTCCCTCTGTCCAACAAAGGATGTCTTGACTTTGTCAAAAAGAGTATGTATCTATACACTAAGTCATTTCTAGATACATGCTCTTTTTGACAAATTCAAGACATCCTTTGTTGGACGGAGGGAGTACATGATTTCCATTAGGTTGGCGTGTTTCTGATTGTTACAAATGCTCAGGTTAACTGGGACAGAGGAGACGGTTCGAGCAGCCTTGAAGAGACTAACCCAGGGAATGGCAAATTTCAGCAATGCAATTTCATCAGCAAAGACGGCAGAAGAGAAAGCTAAAATTGTGAGTTTTAGATTAGATGCTTGTGTTTACTGGTACCACTGCATCGTAATATTTCTTCGTGAACCTTCTACTGTCATAATCTGCAAGATTGGTCCTAGGCATTTTCATGGCAAACAGATTGATCAATCTGTTGCGTAACAGTTCTGCCAATTGAGAGTGATCTGATTGCTTTGTGCAGAAAGTGGATCAGCAGAAATTGACAATGAAAATGCGGTCCTACAATAACATATTGGCAATGTCACAGGTGATTTATCTGTTTTTATGCACAAATAAGTTTTCTAGGATTGCAATTTAATTTCCTCTTCTTGTCAACTAATCCCTGGTTATCATGCATCACAAACTCTGCTTGCTGTTGCTGGTGGCCTGCTGGACATGCAATTTGCTGGCCTGGCTGTCCCTTGTCCACAATAAAATCACTTAGCTACAATTTTGTTCTTATTGACTTATCTTGTGGTGTATAGATACAACTTGAATGCAGTACTAAATGTTCTAGCACAAGCATCTCAAAAAAAAAGTTCTAGCACAAGGCTAAAATCTGAGGTGTAGGTTATAAACATAGCATGTTTAACTACATTCAGAACAAATAGCATGGTATTAGTCTAATGTGGAACCACATGCTCAACATAATTGTTCCTGAAGAACGACACCACATTAATATTTTGTGTTAAAACGAGCAAGGCAACACACATATCTATATCCCTTAGGCAAGCAGCGCACATATCTAAATCCCTTAGGCAATAAAATGCTTTATCATGCATCAGAGCCTAAATAAGCTTAAATTGGCTTAGTAGCATATTCAAGCTGCCGGCCACGTTTTCTGGCTCTGCGTTCGATTTGCAGGCAATCACATAAGTGTAAGCTTGTTATCTTTGGTATGAAGTCACCAACCATATTACTCTTGAATACTTTTGATGCTTGGTCTATGTGCTTGAGAAGTAGTGTGACATATATTCACTGGAGGTCTATGCTGCCCAACTATAAGTGACTATTGTTTGTTTTCAGCCATTGCATGCAAAATCTCCTTTATTCATCGGCGATAAAAAAATTTCTCTCTCGTGGATGGAACTGCCAAAGAAACCAGCAGTAGCTACAACAGCAGGGTTAGTTCCACCGTCAAAAGTTACATTTTATTTGTAAGTCAGTTCTAATGTGCTCATCTTTCAGAGTAAAGAGGCCCCAACCTGCTTATATTGTCACTGCCCCTGTCAGCAAGAAGGGACGAGGAGGGGGAGGAATGAATAATCAGCTTGTGAACAGAGCTTTTGAAGCGTTATCCCGTGGTGGTGGTGGCAGAGGCAGTGGAAGAGGGCGGGGCAGAGGAGGGAGAGGAAGAGGGTGGGGCTACCGTTCATGAGACCGCTTCCATTCAAGAGTAATGCAGAAGACTTGCTTATTTGAGTTTTGCGTACGTGCTGCTCTGGAGTTATTCTGTATCCAACAAAGTGCTTGACCGACGAATGCACAAGAAAAGCTCATAGAGGATGCTTACTGTCTGCACATCCTATCTGTTGGTCTAGTATCTAGTTAGCTCCTTGTTGGTTGGTGGACTATTGGTTGTCTGGTGGTCTCAACAGCATATTTGCTTTCTTTAATCTGTTGGTATTTATTTGATAATTTGTTTGGAATTGTAGAGGTGCAACTCTATTCTTATATTCTAACTTGTTTAAACCCCTCCACTGAATCTGAGATGTCCATCTACTAGTTTAGTTACTGGTATGTAGTGTAACCGCAGGGCATATTGTTTTAACTCGTAGGTCTATATGCACAAAGAGCAATTTAAACTATCAAAAAGTTCCGAGCAACTAAATCAGGCATATATGTGCACATTTTGTGCCGGCACAATATGTTTTTGCCAAAAGACATTATGTGTGGCCTATATTAAAAATAGAGGAAATGTCTGGTTAAAAATCATTTTGGAACAGCTTTTTTAGACGACACAAAATGTGTTTTTTCTTGAAATTTTGTGTGGCCATTAAATGTTTGTAAGGGCGTCTCCAGCATGGAAATAAGAACCGGCCATAAGAGTCGATGCTTCCCAATGTTTAAAATGTATGTAAAAAAGTTGTGCATAGATCTCGTACTGTTAAAAGTTTTACAGAAAAATGACTACTCCCTCCATTGCTTAATATAAGGTGTGTAAGGTTTTGAGAAAAATTTCAAAATATTAGGTGTATTGAGATTTATAGATAATTTTACTCATCAAAAAATAAATCACAATCTGGAACAAAGAAATTTGAGCTATCATTTACAATTTATGACTACTATGGATTCCTCTTTCTCGAATTTTATCAAGAAAAAATAAGTCCATGACATACAAAATATTGACGTCTTAATATCCGTGCCAAAACCTTAGGCACCTTATATTAAGGAATGTAGGGAGTATTTAGTTGATTACAAAAACCCAGCAGCAAGCCGGTTCATAGGATATCGGTTTACGTTTATGAGATGCCAGTAAGGAACACATTATTGACTAGAAACATAGGCTTTCTAAAGCATACCCAGATAAAGACTTCGGGTAGGTCCTCGACTGTTGGTATCTCGAAATGAGAAAGCAAAGGAAAGGGGAATTTTACTCGATTCATGCCGACTTTGGTTTTTCGGTTCCTTGTCATTTTTTGGAAACAACAGGCAAACCAGTTAGTGTCGGGTCTTCTTTTCATAACCAGTCGGTTACAGGAAACGAACCAAGCAAGAGTTATCTGACTGGGAGGACGAGGACTACTCGATCCCGCAACAAGAGGAGTGCGACCGGTGGGACGAGCACTACTTGATCTAGGCCCGGAATGCATGCTTTAGCCTAGTAGAAGGGTAGCTACAGGACTAGGGTAGCTATTTGATTGGTGTTCACGTACAGGTGTGAGCTACATTATTGACTAGAAACATAGGTCTTCTAGAGCATACCCTAGATAAAGACTCCGGGTAGGTCCTCGACTGTTGGTATCTCAAAATTAGAAAGCAAAGGAAAGGGACATTTTATTTGATTCATGCCGACTTTGTTTTTTCGGTTCCTTGTCGTTTTTCGGAAACAACAGGCAAACCAGTTAGTGTCGGGTCTTCTTTTCATAACCAGTCGGTTACAGGAAACCAACCAAGTAAGAGTTGTGTGACTGGGAGGATGAGGACTACTCGATCTCTCAACAAGAGGAGTGCGAGTGGGACGAGTACTACTTGATCTACAGCTGGTCTCGAATGCATGCTTTGTCCTAGCAGGAAGGGTAGCTGCAGGACTAGGGTAGCTGTTTGATTGGTGTTCACGTACAAGTGTGAGCTTCATGTGGAAAACGATCACATTCACTGTTTGTGGAGCTTTTTTGATTGGTTGATGTGACTTCACGATACATTGTACATTATCGTGAATTCACATGCGTTTTATCGATCATTCACTACGCATGCGTACGTGTGTGACACGTACGCGTAACAGACGTGACGTGTGTATACATATGTATACACATGTACTATCTACGCACTGATATGCGTATGCTAAAAATGACAAAAGTACGTCACATATGTACTGCTGTATAGCATACAAATTTTCTCTTTTTTTATCGAGAGAAAATAAATAATAATTTCATCATGAAACTCATGCGATATACATTTGTAAGACATGTACATAAAATTTTTGTTTCACATTTTTGAACATGCTTTTGACATTTCTTTTCCATTTCAAATAATTGGAAGCACATGTCCCGGGTTCCATCTATCCACTCTTCTGAACGCTGGGTCAACCATACTGGTAAGACTTGCCCATATATAATAGAAAATAAATTTTCTCTCTCCTCTCTCACTTGGCGCAGAACAGTTTCACTCCCGCGAGATCCAGGATTGATGGATGAACACCAAGCTCAGGGCATCTCCAGTCGTAACGGCCCAAAGGGCTTTAATCCGGCGATTTTTTGGGACTTCTTTGATGTAGTGCAACCCACGGTTATCACCATGTCATGCACTCCATCATGGCCCAAGTCGCCACAGACCTCAAAGGTGAACCCATTCCTATACTCGAACTCATATCCTACCCTTTTGGATGATATGCTACGTCATTCCACACCCTTTGATATCACTAGGTTCATCATGATGGATGCGAGTACTCGAGGGATGGAACCCGACAAGACGGTGACTTGGAAGAGGAGAAGGAAGAGGAACCAGCTGATGCGCAAGGTGATAAAGCTGATGAGCAAGAAGCTCCAGACAGCGGTACTACCGCCTGAGACCTTGGGGTACCGCTAGCACTGGGATGCATCAGGCCCAACGGTACTACCACTGTCCTAGCGGTACTACCGCTGAACCTCCTGCATAGCCTCGGCATAGCTAGCGGCACCGAGCAGTACCAGTGCGGTACTACCACCAACACGGTGAAGCCGTCCCAGCGGTACTACCGCCGAGGACATAGGAGTTCGAGCTGAAGCCTTGGAAGCTTCCCCCACCTACCCCCTTTTTGACATAGACTATAAATAGGAGCTCCCCTCCAACTTGAGAGGGAGGAAGGATATGAGATGAGATAGAGCTTATGCTCTCCCCTCTCTTGGTGGAGATGATGCGTCCTCTTGTGGAGAAGATCCCTTGTGGATTCAAGACCTCTCCTTAGATCATCCATCTATTGAGTTGTATCAAGACCCTTCCTTGTACTTGATCTTTCCTAGTTGGAATCTACCAAGTGCTTACCAATCTCCCACCCTTGTTGTGGATTCTATTGGCCCGGTTGGTCAGACCGGTGAGGGAAACATGTCCTTGTATCGTGTTGGTGTGATCTAAGGGTCTTTTCGAACCTTCGGTGAAGTCAATCTGCATCTTACTGCCTCCATGCTGTCTTGCGTACGTTTGTAGGCCATGCCCCGTTGTTTGTGCCCGTTTACCTCGCTTTCTTCTTCCCCTCATAGAGATGGTTGAAACCTCTTAAATAAATTCACAACGCATAAAAGAAACAAAGTATGTTAATAAAAAAGGGAATGGTGAGCGTACACTGATTGTTGATGTTAGCAATTGCATTATCATCAAGTGAGTTGTTGTCTTTAGAGGTTAAATTTTGTGTTGGCAAGTTCTGTGCCGCAACAATGACCTCCCCATTTGGGGGTGTCTCTTCCAACGGTTGGGAATCTTGGAATGCTGCTGATCTTGTCATTCTAGTCGTAGGATGTACATTAGTCGAACTCTTCCTCTTCTTTCGTGGTCCCGTACAACCATCTACTTGATCCTGAAAAACAACAAAAGACATTAGTATGCAATCAACATTATAATTTTTACATGAAATAATATATGTAGTTTCATATGACCTGGTTTGCACAATTGCGCTCCTCTTCATCTAATGCACGGTTCTCTTCTTCAGCTGCCTTCTCGGCAGGACCTAGCTCATACTCTGAGTCAGTAGCTACCTCGTCTGGCGTCGGTGCTGCATCTTTTCCTACTGTCTTCGTTCCTGCTTGTGCACCACCATGAACAAATGTATGTGCTAAGACAGTGAAATCTTCTAGGCTTTCAACAACTTTGCCAGCAGATTTCTGCTTCAAGAGTTCAGCCATACGTGTAACGTTCTCTGCCATAGACTGTTGCCGAACCTTCTCGTAGGGGTTAGTTCAGGAATCTCTATGAAAAATAAGAAAGTAAGAATTGGAATATTAGAAGGCAACTTTCATGAATCTAGGTATGATAATTCAAAGAATTGATAACCATTCCAAAGTTCTATAAGATCTAGGTGACAAGCTGACAAAACAATATCTCGAATAAAACCCTAGGCAGGATGAACTACGCATGTTATACGGTACTCCACTAATAGGTAAGATTGCATCTCCTACCGTAATAGAAGTAGATCGATGAATAACTCATATCAAATAAAATGACGAGATGAGATTGAAGAATGACCTTGTTCTTTCCCAGGTTTCTTCGAAGATTTCTTTGATTTTTTCAAACATGATTTACCGTGGACATGTCCCCGGCTTGCCCTCCCGGCCATGTCGTCCTCCGGCTCGGGGATCAAATGGCCGGCAACACGAACCGGCAACGCTACATCCGGATCTACCACGGTGAGGTAGAGAATGAGGTGTACGGTAGCAGATCTGGTGATAGGCGGCGAATGCTAGGGAAGATCGAAGGTGCGAACGTGGGTTGTGGGAGGGATGTGCGTATTTAGGGGGCGGGGGTAGATGGAGGAGTTTGGTTTGGTAAAAAAAAATGGAGGGTACGGAAATATTTGATTGAAAGCAGGGAACGAAAATATTTGAAGGGAAACAAATAAGGTACGAATTGAGGGAAAAGGAGGGAAGGGATATTTTTTATAACTACTCAAACAAAAATCAATAACCTTTGTAGCATACAATCTAGTAGTACCAGGTCCGTGTAGAACTATAAGCCTGACAGACAAAGGTTCAGAGCGACATTTTTTTACTGTAGCTCATCTAGCTGTTGTCGCTGTTTTTTTTATAGTTTTGGAAGAGCGCATTTGAAGATCATTTGAAAAAGAAGATTCAAGAGCCTCAAGCCCAAGTCAAACTACATGATAATGAGCTGGGATTTGGTACATAGGTGCATCCTGGAAAGGGAACATTAGTGAACAACTCATTTGCTTTAACTTATTTGAAAGAATAATTTTGGTGTACCCAAGTAGTGATTGTATCACAAAGTCTTCAAAACTTCTCAAAGACTCTTCACCTACATATGAATCACCATGCCTTCAAATATCACCCTGTTTAAAAAAAATTCAAACTAAATGTAGAAAGTTCAAAAAAATGAAAACACTTCTCATGTACTTCCCTTATGTACTCTGGTTTCTAATGTAAAAAAATTAAATTAGAATATGACAAGATCATAACACAACTCTTCAAGTAGAGCGCATTCCAGAAATAAGCAAGAGCCTCATGCCCAAATGTCTTGGAAAAACACCATATCCATGTCAAATTACATGATAACGAGCTGGGACTTGGTACATAGGTGCATCCTGGCAAGGGAACATTAGTGACCAACACATTTTTGAAAATATTTTTTTGATTTTTTTTTTTGAATTTGTAAGCGCCAAATTTGAGTTTTTTTGTGAATAGGGTAGCACAAATAAGGTGCAAAATAGCATGAACACAATTAGCACAACATAGGGACTTATGTTATGCGTAGTACCGAAGTATTTTGATTTTTGTCGAGAGCTATCTAGTTTTGCTCATTTAAATGAACTTATGCCGATTTACGAAAAGTAGGTCAAATTATTTGAACTAAAAGAATGTCATAGTTTGCTTTAATTAATTTGAAAAAATAATTTTGTGTACCCAAGTACTGATTGTATCACCAAGTCGTCGAAACTTCTCAAATGTGCACCAGTTCGCGCCCAGAGCACGCCAGGCACGCTTTGAGCGCGTACTTAAGGTGTTCGACAGAAGTATAATAACAAATATTCAAACGATTCAAGTTGATAAACAAGGTCTACACACATTTATATCGCGTAACTACACAGAGCGTGCATTGTGGGTGTAAGTTTACGTCCAGTTCGTGTCTAGATTGCGCTTGCTGTGTTGACACGGATGCACCGATATGTGTGTAGTTCACGTCCAGTTCGTGTCCGGATATTTACACGTAAAAAGAAAATTAATCGCGTCAGTTTTAGCAACAAATGCTTCTTATACGTGTAGATGTCTCACAACGTCTCGTCTCCAACTGCAGTAAATTTGACCAGAACGACGACGCGCATCAACTGTTCGACAGTTGTACTCGACACGTATAGGGGTACCAGATGACGTGGTAAACATTTAGAGGCATGTCACTTCGACTAGACGTGAAGCGCGGTCACACAATGTCATCATTGCGAATAAAATTCCAATGCGCATTGTGTTGTCATGTTTACACTGCCGTTGGCAAGAAAACCAAGAGATGCGCCTGTTCAGTGCCCGCGCGCGGTTATCGATTTACACGCTGGCGGCAATGAATTCATCACGAACAGTTATCCCTTCACTTATAAAAACCCCAATGCGCATTGGCATTGCCGTTCACTCGCTCTTCTCTCCATTATCTCTTCTCCGTGAAAAACCCCAACCACCACTTCTCTCCAACAACAATGTCGTCGGACAACGAGCCTTGGTGGCAGAACCCAGCTATCCCGAGCGACTCCGACGGGGAGGGGAACCCGATCGAGTGGTGGGAGGGGGGCCACGGCCACGGGAACGGCGGCGGCTCCGGCATCGACGACGACGGCGAGGGGTCTGAAGCCGACTAGAGCGGTGGTGACGGCGGGGGGTCCGACCTCGACTCCAGCGACGATGACAACGACGATCACCACGAGTCCGAGGAGGAGGACTCAGACCCAGAGTTGATCAAGGGCGACGAGGAGGAGAAGGACGACGATGACGACGATGAGGACAAGGACGACGAGGAGGAGGAGGAGGTCGAGGAGGAGGAAGACGAGGAGGAGGAGGAGGACTCCTCCTCCTCCTCCTCCGATGACGGACCGCCGCCCAAGAGGCAGCGCGCGTAGGAGCCACACCCGACGATCGTCGTAGTAGCAGTAGCAGTGCATTATTTGCACTGCTATTGATTATTAGTAGTATTAGGTCGCCGCCGGCGTAGTAGCAGTGTTGCATGCACTGCTAATATTTTGTAATTTTTAATATAATCCTAATATAATCATATTCGAGTTATAAATTGAGTTTAAATTAGTAGTAGCAGTTTCAATTCAAGTTATAAATCGAGTTTCAGCTTTCAAATCGAGTTATGAATCCTATTATAAATCGAGTTTCAATTAGTAGTAGCAGTTTCACTAAACAATGACGTACCAATCAACAAATTGTCAAGTTACGTTAATGTTAATCCAGTTAATTCAGTTAATTCGGTGTTAATTGGGGCAAGATACCCAACTTGGGCGTCAGACTCGTCCCTTCCTGTCCCCACTTGAGCGGTCCCACTTGGAGTAGGATGACGTACTACTCCAGTCAGCCCGAGCCGCGCCAGCCCGATCCCACCAGTCAGGCCAAGTGCGGGTCAAAAGAGGTTGACCAGAGGGAAACGAGCGTTTGGCCGATATGCGAGCAAACCAGGGCACATACTAGAGAAACAACGCGGGTATGGCACATACCGATAGAACTCAGATAGGTATGGCACATAACCAATTGACCCTAGTTGTTATTAGTTTGTAAGCAAATATTTAGTGATATATATGCTTGTATTTGCAACAACCGGATGAGGATGTTGACAGTGACCAGGAGTCCCAGCAGAGGAAGGTCAGTTCCACCCTTAGCCGGCTGGACTGTGGTGAGTTCGACGCCTTCTGGACCGGACCGAAGGTCCGCTGCCCCTTCTACCCCAAGAGGATCGCCTCCTACTTCATGAGCGTGATGCAGCACACCGAGACCGTTTACCCTCAGGAGAGGGAAGGTGAAAACATGCTCACCATCAAGGCCAAGCACAGGGCCTACGGCATCTTCCTCAGAAGGCAGCGCAACCTCGACATCGAGGAAGGCAGGGTGCCGGCTCCTCATCCCAAGAGGCCAAAGATAGTGGGGCAGGGGAGCAAGAAGCACAGGAGGAACATCATGTTGGGGCTGTTTTATGTTTTGTTGTTTAATTATGCATGCAATGCCGGTTGTAATGGTTAACAAATTAAGTCCCTAATACTGCTACTACTGAAGCCCATGCTCTAAGTTAATTAGCTGGGTTGCTTAATATAAGGGTTAATATGGTAAATCTGTGTTTTGTATTCTGTTATATGCTTGTGGTTGTTGAATTAGGCTTTTTAATTTGAGTTTGTTTTCATAATCGGTGCGACCATATTGGATAGAGAGGGACAAACGCCGCTGGAAAGTTTTGTTTCCAAAAGTGGGGAAATGTGTAACCGAATCTGATTAGAACTAAATTGAGCGAGACAGCTGGCAATGCGGTTTATTTTCCATCTCCAAACTAGGAAAGATTTGGCTAGGGGAGGGAGAAGCTGCTCCCCACATGTCACCAGGTAACGGACAAAAAGAACCTACACTACATGGCCCCACTATCAGGAAGTAACTATAGATAAAGGCAAAATTAAAAGTGATGAAAAGTTTAGCAGCTGGACAAAAGTGAGTACAACTAACGAACAAGGGACACATAAATAGAAATCACTGAAAATAATTGAATAAGAAACTGTAACAAATCAATATCGCTGTCATCATGCGATATTGAAGTCGCATTTCGCCATCACCTCTTGCATTCCCCTGCAACTGCCCCACATCTTCGTCGTCGCTGTTCTGAACATCTATGTTGGCAACATCACGTTCACTCCGTAGTTGATTACCAATTCTTTTTCTATACATTCCAATTCATCATCCAGATCAGCCTCAGGGTCATCTTCATCCACTTCTTCGTCCTCATCTTCAACAGTGATGACAATACGAGTTGATGAACACAGGTCTTCCTGATAAGCATCTTTGTTAATTACTTCTCCTTGATCAATTCCTTCTTCATCTTCTGGTACATCATATACGTGTCGATGGCTAAAAGTCTGAACCACCTTCCAAGGAGCACCATATTTAGTGTCTTCCAAGTAGAAGCATGTTTTTGCTTGTCTAGTCGACGAAGGGTTCGTTCTTGTACGACAGTGCTGCTGTGTTAACGCTTTTGAAGTATCCATCATCCCTCATCTTGGTATTCTTAGCAGATGCAAGGTCATACCAATCACATCGAAATAAGAAGACTGATCTTTGTCCCTCTTTGTTTGACATGTACCTCAGTTCAAGGATTTCCTTAACAACACCGTAGTACTCCATTTCTTCTTGATCACCAGATGATGCGATATTCATTACGCCAGAATTATGAGTACGTAAATTCTCCTCAGTTGCCAAAGTACGAAACCTAGCACCATTAACATTGCATGCAGTATGTCTAACACTATGGCCTAAAAGCTAGCGACCGCAGATCTGCACAAATATTTGGCAGATGCCTGACATGTTCTTTAAACCATGCTGGGAATGCTTTCTGAAGCTTCTCAACGATGTTATGCACACCTTTCTTCATTAATTCCGATAGAAAAAGCCTAAAAGTAGTTATATACAAGAAGTGATATCGGTAATGATGTCCAAAACAATGAATGACTATATTAGAGGGTGTCAGAACTTATGTAATGTAAGGTTGCGCCTCATCACAATTGTTTAGTACATACCAAACCATTTTCTGAAACTCGTGATGTAAAAACGATACCAAACCATTGCGCCTCATCACAATTGCGTACTGCCTTGTGCTCCATCTAAAAAAATTCCAACCTCATCAACTTGTTTATTTCGATTATGGTATTTGAACCTTCTTTCTTTGTTATATCTGGTTTCCATACGCATATTGAAATGTCTGGAGAAAAATGTGGTACACTCATCAACGATGTAGCCCTCAACGATTGAACATTCGAGCCTAGCTCTGTTACGAACTGTTGACTTCAGGTACCGCAGCCTTCTCTCAACTGGATACATCCAACCATATTGAATAGGACCTCTAAAAATTGCCTCTTCAGGAAGATGCATAACTAAGTGCACCATTATATAGAAAAATGAAGGGGGAAGAGCTTTTCATGTTTGCACAAAATTAAAACAATCTCAACCTTCATCCTCTGCAACACTTCAATTCTCAGAGTTTTAGCACACAACTCCCAAAATATCTTCCCAATTCTGCTATGGCCTCATACATTGACTTTGGAACAATTCCTCTCAGCCCTACTGGCAACACACGCTGCAGAAGCATTTGGCAATCATGCGTCTTCAAACCACTTATTTTACTAGTAGCAATATCCACACAATTTGCTATGTTTGCAGCATACCCATATGGGAATTTACAGTTGTAAAAAAATCTGCACAACTTGCTCTTGATTTCCTTCCTAATGTCCAAGGTGCAGGGGGCTTCGTAAATTTACCACCCTTTTGTTCTTGCAACCAATATTGTTTCCCAATCTTAAATTTCTGCAAATCAAGTCTGGAGCTAAATGTGTCCTTACTTTTTCCATCTATCTCGTTAAGTGTACCTAGGATATTCTCACATATGTTCTTCTCAATGTGCATCACATCTAGGTTGTGTGCTATCTTCAGTACATGCCAATATGGTAGATCATGTAAGCTAGCCTTGAGGTGCCAGGTTGGTTCACCTTTCTCTAGGACCTGCTTTCTCTTATTAGATGGATTTTTTCCTGGTGTGTAATCCTCACCTCTTGCTAACTTCTCCGCCAATTCTTCTTGTGTATACTTCCTTGGTGCCTCTCTATTCTCAACTTCTCCATTGAAACTTGTGCTTTTCCTATATGGGTGATCCATAGGAAGGAGTCGATGATGGCCAAAATATCAAATTTTGTGTTTCAAAGGCTCGGAGCAAGGATTCGCATCGCAGTGCATACATGCGTAATAGCCTTTTGTGCTCCGGCCAGACATAGTGGCATACCCATGATAATCATGTATGGACCAAAAAAAGCAGCATGCAGTGAAGCGGATCAGCTGCACATGCATCACGTGTCTCAACACCACTCCACAAGTCCATCATATCTTTTATCAGTGGCTCCATAAATACATGAAAATCTTTCCCTGGTGAATGTTTTCCTGGGATAAGAAGTGACATCATGAAGTTATATTGATCCATGCACATTTAAGGTGGAAAGTTGTACGGAATGTAAACAAAGGCCACATACTGTATGCGTTATTGCAATGTCCAAAAGGATTGAATCCATCTATGGCCATTCCAAGCCTGATGTTGCGTGGATCATCTACGAACCAACCAAACTCTTTCAAAGTGCTTCCATGCTTTACCATCAGCTGGGTGCCTCAGAACATTCTTCTCAGGAACCCTCTGTTCCTTGTGCCACTTTGTGAATATAGAAGTTTTCTTAGACTCAAATAGTCTTTTCAACCTTCGGATAATGGGAAAGTATCGTAGCACCTTGTGAGGAATCTTTTTATTTCCTTTGTTTTCTCTCCATCTAGATAGCCCACAGACATGACAATGTGTTTTGTCTTTGTATTCTCCCCAGAACAAAGCACAATCAAACTTGCATACATGAATGCTCTGATAACCGAGTCCAAAATCAGAGAGAAGATGCTTTGCTTCTTTATAAGACCTAGACATATCCAATTCTGGGACTGTCATAGACCAGAAATTAAGGAATTGATCGAAACATCTATTTGTGACCCGGTTGTCGGATTTGATATGAAGCATCTTGATAATGAATTGCAGCCTTGTCATTGTGTTGCATCCCTTATGAAGATCTATCTTCGCTTGTTCAATGAGTTTTGAATAGATATTAGGTTCAACATGACCTCTATCCCATGTCTTCTGTAGATCTCGTAACATAGCAGAAATACCATCATCATTAGTACCGTTGTCATTCTCATTGCCATCGTCGTTGTCACTTTCATAAGCGTCGTGGTAATCATTATCTGCCCTGTCTTCCCTATGACAAGTCTACCTTGTATATGTGCTGGACATACCACTTTGGACTATGTGAGAATGAACCCTGTCTTGAGTATGCCGAATCAAATTAAGACATTTAGTGCATGGGCACAATATTCGATCCTGGTAGCCATGATACGAACAAACCGCATGAACTCTTTTGCACCCTCGAGGTGTTCAGGTGAGAATTTAATCGCTTTATTAACCCAATCTCGATTCATTGCCTACAAACAATGATCTGATGCTTAATCGAAAACCTTACAATTTGACAGGACAATAATCAAGTATGTTAATATTGAACCAAAACTCACCGCAGCCCTCCCGTATGGATGAACCCGTTGATCTCGTCGCCGGAGATCACCTAGGCAATGCCTCTGTGAAACCCCTCTCGTGCAGCAGCCATAACTAGCACCCACCCTATGGATTTGTATCCTCTATTAATAATCGATGATAAAAGGATAATAACAACAGAGATCTGTTAGATATATTCTATATATTACATATTTATATACTTTGAAAACTATAATACTAAGTTTCAAACAATAACCATACTATAACCTATCGGTAGCGCGCCTTTATTTTTGTTCACATGGTCCCCGGTTCAAAATGCGTCTAAACCATTTTTTCCATTTTACTTAATTATCTGACAATTCGGTCCCAAAGAATCGGTGACAACCAGGGTGACACCCTAAATCCGACACCATGAGTGATCCGTGACAAATTTAGTGACATGAAAGTTGGTCGGCATGCATTAACAGTAATGCGTGACAAAGATGAAAAATACGTCACCTATTATGGATAATCAGTGACAAATTCGATGTCGTCAAAAGGTGTGTCCTCAGAAAAGGTCGATTCGGTAGTAGTGCCATGAGCACCGACGTCGAGATCGAGAAGGCTGCCGCTGACAAGTGGGCTGCCGATGACGATGCCGCTTCTGCATCGGCCAACTGGCCCACTGCCGGGTATAACATGTTTATACCTCTCCTGATTATTTACTTGTTTGTTGTACTAGTGATTTGTGTAGATGTATCTACTATATCTCTAGTACACGATTACACTGTTAAGTTTGATCCTTGTTGTTGCCTAAACGAACGTATTTCAACTTCAAGACTTGCCATTTTAGCAATGAAAATAAAAATCGATTTTTTAATGCAAGTAAATTTTTTTTTTGTGTTTTTAATAATAATAAGAAAACAAGACGATACAAAAAATTAACTAAGCAAGACAAAAACAAAGTAAAGAGATTGGAAGTGAGAGACTCTCCTTGCAGAAGTGCTTGATCTCCCCGACAACAGCGCAATAAAATCTTGGCGTGTAGTTGACAAGGGAGTGTCAAGGTTTTCTGAAAAGAGGCGCTCCTTCTCCCTGAAAACGGCACCAGAAAATCTTGATGGTGCTGAGTTGGTCATGGAGATGTTCTTCTCAGCAGTTGGGAAACCCCAAGAGGAAGGTGTGATGATGCAGCAGCAGCAAGTGTTCCATCAGTTGTGAAACCAAGGTTATCGAACCAGTAGGAGATGAAGGCTCTTCTGAAGGTGTCAACGGCGCCAGAAGATCTTGCTGGTCTCAAGTTTTATGCGTGTAATTGCCTTGGAACCTGCACACAACACAATCAAACCACTTTGCCCCAACGAAACAGTGAGGTTGTCAATCTCACCGGCTTGCTGAAAACAAAGGGTTAAACATATGGTGTGGAAAATGATGTTTATTTTGCAGAGAATGAAAATAACATTTTGGAGTAGGTTGTATTATCAATGTAAAAGAATGGACCGGGGTCCACATTTCACTAGTGGTGTCTCTACATAAATAAATAATAGCATACATGCGGGTAAAAAAATTACAGATAAAATAAATAACAGCATGATGATGCATATACTTGTCATGGTGTCTAGTATGAGATTTATTTGGGCACTACAAAAATATACAAAGACTGTACCACCCGCATCTATGACTAATAATCCCCCTTCGGTTAGCGTTCGCACCCCTTTCAGTATTAAGTTGCAAGCAACAAATTATTGCATTAAGCAAAGTGTGTAATGTAAGTAATACAATTATCCTTAGACAAAACACTATTGTTTTATCCCTAGTAGAAACAATATATTCACAATCTTAGAGGTTGCTATCACTTCCCTAGAAAGACATGAACCCACTATCGAGCATAAATACCCCCTCCTGGAGTCACAAGAATCTACTTGCCCAGAGCATCTACTAGTAACAAAGAGCATGCCAAATCATAAATAACACACACATAATTGATTATGAAGCAAATGACATAGTACTCAATATTCATCGGATCCCAGCAAACACAACATGTAGCATTACATAAAGATGATCTTGATCATGATATGTAGCTCACAAGATCTAAACAGGGTAGCACATAAGGAGAATACAACTATCTAGCTACTACTATGGACACGTAGTCCAAGGATGAACTAATTACGTATCAGTCCGGAGGCGGACATGATGATGTAGAGCCGTCCGGTGATGATTCCCCTCTCCGGAAAGGTGCCCAGAAGAGCTTCAGAACCCTCCCGAAGTAGGGTTGACGACGGCGGCGGCTCTGGAACTCTTCATGGATTTATGATCGGGTACTTTGGGTTTTCCCGTCAGGGGGATTAAATAGATGAAAGGGCGACGTTGTTGGGTGCACGTGGGCCCCACACAACGTGGCGGCGCGACAAAGGGGGGAGCCGCGCCACCACCAGGTGTGGCTGCCCCGTGGCCCGTCTTTGTCTCCTCTTCGGACTTCTAGATCCTTCCGAAAAAATAGGAGTTTTGGCTTTTGTTTGTTCCAATTCTGAGAATATTTCAAGAACAACTTTTCTAAAACTAAAAACAACAGAAAACAAGGATCTGACACTGTGGCATCTTGTTGATAGGTTAGTCCCAAAAAATGCATAAAAATGATATAATGTGTAGATAAAACATGTAGCCATTGGTATAATATAAGCATGGAACATAATAAATTATATATACGTTTGAGACATATCACATCCTCTAAAAAACCGGCAGGAAGAAAGCAAATGATAAGTCTGCAACCAATTATGAAGATATCCCGCTTCGCAGCAATCACAAATGCTCAACATAGAGGGATGAAGGATCTCAATCAACAAATGAAGTAAGTATTAGGCGCAGGGACCCCAGTCCTACTGCATCTGTTGACAAGGGTTCTCAATACTTTGATTATGATGGGTTTCTTGATCCCGATGTTTAATTGAGTGATGCAGACAACTTTTCTTTTGAACAGTTGTTCATACTATCTACTGCATTTGTTATCTTTGTAGACTCTTTTGGATGTGGGCTTTTTTTGAAATGATCTTTGCATGTATGCCGTTCAGGTCCAACCAAAACTGTTGTGAGTGTTGTCAAGCGTAAACGGAAGGACACCGAGCTAGAGAAGATTACCGAAGGGCTGGGAGTCAAGATTAACATTCATATTCTTGAAGGGTTGAAACGTCCGGAGAAGCCTATGCAAGGTGCCAAGTTTGGATCAGAGGGTGGAATGATTGCAAGATCCCAGATGCCACTCTATCCGCATTTTAAGGAGTACAAGAAGGACAAGAATGCGGTGAATTTTTTGTTGGGAAACTGCGGGTAATCTTCTTGATCACGAGTTCATTGGTTAATTGATAGGAATGCTTGCTTGCTTGTTAAAAGTTCATGATAACTAACCTTGTCCTTTCCCTTGTTTGCTTTGTAGGCAAATTTCAACATGGACACATATTCAGAGGTCATCCATAAGGCTTGCTGTGACGTACTGATGCACGCGATGGTGTTGGTTGAAAACCCCTAGAGGAAGATGTGAAGTAGTGGAGCAACAAATTTCCCCTCAGATATGAAACCGAGGTTATCGAACCAGTAGGAGGTGAAGGCTCTTCTGAAGGTGCAATGGCGCCAGAAGTTAGCTGTTGCATGGGTGATCCTGACGGGTGACTTGGAATCTGCACACAACACAATCAAGATACTTTGCCCCAACGAAACAATGAGGTTGTCAATCTGACTGGCTTGCTGTGACAAAGGATTAGACTTATAGTGTGGAAAGTGGTGTTTGTTTGAAGAGAATGAAAAATAGGTTTGTAGTAGTATCGTGTCTCGAAGCACAGACACCGGGGATGCGAGGCACCCCCTTTGTAGATTTGGTAGGGGCGCGAAGGAGGCTGGAAACGTCTCCCAGGGGATGACCAACGAACAAGTTCCTCACTCGCTCTCCGATCTCGGCGTGGCAAACAAGGAAAGCACACAACAATCTACCCAGGTTCAGGCCGCCCAAAGGCTAACAGCCCTACTCCTGCATGTCTGGATAGACGTTCAGATCATGGTGTGGCTACAATGGTGTTTCCTGGCGAGGTACCCAACAGGGTACTCCAACTAGAGGAAGGGGGAGGACAAATCCTTGCCCGGAGGAGATCACCTTACTTCCCTTCCTCCTTCTAGCCTAGCTTGGTGGTTGTCTTCTACCTAGGATCGCCGGAGAGTTCTTGGCTAGAGCTTGCTTACTCCTTAAGCTAGCTTGAACCATGGCTTGTTTTTTTTCTCCCCCTCTTCCATGCCCTTGGTTCTCCTTTTATAGGGAAAGGGGATACCACAAAGGTCATGCAAGGGGCGTGAGGGGTTCTTGGCGGAAAGCAACCCCTCTCCGTGGTGGAGATGGCGACGTGGCCTATTCTCCTCCAAGTATCCGTCTTTGGGTGGTTGAGATCTCCGGCGCCTTTAGGGAAAGAGGCTGGCGCAGGCTGACAGTGGGTAGGTGGTGTCCCCTGGCTGCACCTTGCTTCCCAAGCCCTCTGGGGGCTTCCACCATCCTCTGGAAGGTGGTAGAATCCTTATCTTCTCCTTGTACGATGTTGAACCCGAGAGGGAGCCCGGTCCCGCCGAGGACTCGCGCTCTCGGGATCTTCGGTGATGTAGTGCAGCCTATGGGCAACACTACACAACCAACCATTGGACCAATGATGAGATCAATGACCAAGGGTATACATGAAAAGGTGAACTCGCTCCTCTCTTTGTGTGATCTTGACACACATATGAATGGGTTGCTACTTCATTCCAATACCTTTTATGTGCTTAGGCACACCCCTCATAAAGACCATCAAGATGCTGAACAAGTTGGACAAGAGACGAGCGAAGACGAAGAAGAAGATGGACAAGAGCTACCGCTGAAGCTGGAACGTTCCAGGTGCAGCGGTACTACCGCCAAGACCTCAAAACCTCTTGGCATAGCCAACGGTACCGGGCGGTACAGGTTCGGTACTACCGCCAGCACCTCCAGCGGTACTACCGCCGGCACCAGCGGTACTACCGCTGAGGGACCAGTAATTCGGGCTGAAACCCTTGTAACCCTTCCCCACCTACCACTTCGTCCTTAAGACTATAAATACTCTTTCCTCTTCTAGAGCTTGGGTTAGACTGAGATTAGACCAAAGTTGAGCTTTGCTCCTTCTCCACCATGTTTGATGTTGCCTCACTGATGCACATGGTAGTGTGTTGTTGACAAACCCCAAGAGGAAGGTGTGAAGTAGTGCAACAACAAATTTCCCTCAGTTATGAAACCAAGTTTATCGAACCAGTAGGAAATGAGAATTCCCCCGAGGTGTTAGCGGCGCCAGAAAAGAGTTGTGACGTGGAACCTGCACACAACACAATCAAGATACTCTGCCCCAACTTAACAGTGAGGTTGTCAATCTCAGTGGCTTGCTGTAACAAAGGATTAAACGTATGTGTGGAAAAAGATGTTGTTTGTAGAGAATGAAAGTAACAGGTTTGCAGTAGGTAGTTTATCAGATTAAAGAGAAGGACCGGGGTCCACAGTTCACTAGTGATGTCTCTCAATAAATAATAATAACATTCATGTGGGTAAACAAATTATAGCTGGGCAATTGATAGAATAATGAAGTGCATAAAATGCATATACCAGTGTCATGATGTCTAGTGTGAGATTCATTTGGGCACTACAACAATATACATAGACCGTTCCAACCGCATCTATGACTTATATTCCACCTGTCGGTTAGCGTTCGCACCCTTTTCAGTATTAAGTTACAAGCAACAGATTATCGCCTTAAGCACTATGTGTAAAGTAAGTAAGTAACATCATCCTTAGACAAAGTACTACTGTTTTATCCCTAGTAGCAACAATACATCTACTACCTTAGAGCTTTCTGTCACTGCCCCATACTAAAATAGAGACATGAACCTAATATCGAGCATAAATACCCCCTCTTGGAGTCACAATCATGTACTTGGCCAGAGCATCTACTAGTAACAGAGAGCATGCAAGATCATAAATAGCACACACATGATATATTATTAAGAAAATGACTTTAGTACTCGATATTCATCGGATCCCAGCAAACACAACATGATGTATTACATAATGGTGATCTTGATCATGATAGGCAGCTCACACGATCTAAACATGATAGCACAAGAGGAGAAGACAACCATCTAGCTACTGGTATGGACCCGTAGTCCAAGGGTGAACTTCTCACGCATCAGTCCGGAGGCAGGTATGGTGACGTAGAGCCCTCCGGTGTCGATTCCCCCTCCCGGCAGGGTGTCGGGGAGAAGTTCTGATCTCTCCCGAATTGGTGATGATGACGGCGGCTCGGGACCCGTGGAGGAAATATTGTGCACCATATAGGTCTTAGGTTTGGGGGGGGGGGGGGGGTATATGTAGGCGAAGTGGCAAAGGCGGTGGAACGCCGTGGGCCCCACACCACGTGCTCACGCGACCAGGGGGCTCGCCGTGCCTGGCGGTGGTGTGGGCCCCTCGGGCTCTGTCTTAGTCTCCTCTTCGGTGCTCTGGAACGTTCTCAGGAAAATAGGGGCTTTGGAAAGGAAATCGCCCGATTCCGAGAATATTTCCTTAAGTACTTTTCTGAAGTATAAAACAACAGAAAATAGGGAACTTGCATTGTGGCATCTTGTTTGTAGGTTAGTCCCAGAAAATGCATAAAACCATATAAAATGCATATAAAACATGTCATAAGTGGTAAAATATAAGTATGGAACATAAGAAATTATAGATACGTTGGAGACGTATCAACATCCCCAAGCTTAGTTCTACTCGTCCCGAGTAGGCAAGAACGATAAAAGAATAATTTCTGAAGTTAAATGCTTTGTCACAATCTTGATCATATAATAATGTAAGGCATGTAAACTAAGATCAAATGAATAAGGGCTGTAGTTTATATTGATATCAAATGAGTAATAAATAAACAAGTAGGCAAAGCAAAGCTTTCAATGATATAGTACTATATAGCAATCAACCGTGGAAAGCAGATATTAGAGATGATTTAAGCTTCAAGAACAACAATATAATAATCTAATGCTTCCAACAAACATGACAACTTTGTGAAAGGATCAAGTCAAGTAATAACAATATGCACGTTGAAGATCAACTCCTTATTTGTTCACGAGAAACAAGCAAGCGTTCAACATTGGTTCCTGGCACCAGGATGTTTTGGCTAAGAGAATGTTAACGGGGGTTTGGAAGGCCAACGGAAGAAAGTCTCACAAAGCTGCAAGTGATCATTAGACAAGAGGAAGTCTTACAATCGAAGCTATGCATGGAGTAGTGATTGCCACACAACGTATGCACATAGAGCTATAAGTGTATGAAAACTCTCCAATGGAACTAGTGGGGGTGCATCCAACTTGCTTGCTCACTAAGACCTAGAGCACTTTTGAGGAGGCTCATCATTGGAATATAGAAGCCAAGTTCTATAGTGTAAAGTTCCCCACTTAGTTATTCAAGTAAGACATGAAAACTCTCTCATATGGAGTAAAGGTGCTAAACATGAGCACAAATGATGATCATAAATGATATGGTGCTATACCATGAGCACAGGTGACGACTATGAACTATATGGTGCCGTAACATAAGCACAAGTGTGTGATAAAGAATAGTAATGCTGCCCCCTTTTTTATTTTATTTCTTTCATTTTTTTTCCTTTTCTCATTTTTTCTATTTTTTTCTGTTCCTCTTTTCGATGGCCTCCATGGCTCTTTTCACTTTTAGGGGCAATCAATCTAATATGATGATATGACAACACACTATTGATACAAGTAGCTAATATGAATAAAACATAATTTATATGAAACAGTGCCTCAGCTAGTGTAGCAGGTTATGCAATGATGTAGCGTAACATGGGTAAAACCACACATCATCTTTATAGAATCACGCAAAGAAATATATAAGTAATGAATGGCAACAAGTCATGTAATGTAAGATGGATGTTGCATGGCAATATATCCCGAAACAGCTTTGGAAATGCTGTAGTAGGTAGGTATGGTGGATGTTTTGAGGAAGATATTTGGCTTATGTGTAGGAGAACATGATGCACATTTCCCAGGAGTTTGGATGTACCCGCGAAGTATGCAACAACTCTCAATATGAGAAAGGTAAATGCAAAGTACCGAAGAGGCTAGCAATATGGTGGTGAAAGTTCCATGAAAACCACAGCTTTAGAACTCACAAGTAAAAAGATTCCAAATAAAAATATGATCTTACAAGGCATAATGAAAATCACTCCGAAGAGGGATCGTGGCAAATGACAAAGTCACTGTTGGCTTCCCCGACCGTAGCGCATAACACAAAGTCATTACGGTTGCCTTTGGCATGTAGAAGTCATATATCATTATGCTATCAACTCGATATTCAAGTATGGCACAACGTCAAGTTTTTCTAGATCAACCATTAATAAATCCACTTTACTAAACCATCATGTTTACCATTAAGCAAATTAATATCTCGAAACAACATCAATGATTCAAGTGACACAATTTAATGATCTACACTATTATGTATCATTTTATTCCATCAACCACATTTAGCATTTTCTGTTCTCAAGCAAACACCAATCAGATTATTTAAAAGATAAACTCAAACAATGAGATGTGAGAGTACGACATAAGAAATCTAACAGCTCTACCAAGAGATGCATGAAAAATAAGAGTTAGAAAGCATAGCAGTAGCTAGAGAAGAATACTCAACAAATATAAGTGAAAAATACGAGTATTCATAAAAAAAAGCGGGCGTGTCTCTGTCCCACAAAGGAATGATAAGTTCCTTTTTATTCAGAGAATAAAAATAACAAAAACAAAAACAAAAACAAACAAACTCTTCAAGCAAAACACATAAGATGTGACAAAACTAAAATATAGTTTCACTAGAAAGGACCTGATAGTTTGTTGATGAAGAAGGGGATGCCTTGGGCATCCCCAAGCTTTGACGCTTGAGTCTTCTTGGAATATGTTGGGGGTGAACCACCGGGGCATCCCCAAGCTTTGCCTTTACTATCGTTTTGATCACATCATATCATCCTTCTCTCTTGATCCTTGAAAACTTCATTCACACCAAACTTAGAGTAAACTTCATTAGAGGGTTAGTGCACACAAATTTATGTTATTCTGTAGGAACACAATTGCTACCAATTATATTGGACATTAGCTACATCCAGTTCTACTTCATGGAACAAAAATATCCAATCAAAATAGCAGACGAGGCATTGCAAAATAAATGGCAGAATCTATCAAAACCAGAACAGTACGTAAAGACGAATTTTTTCGAGGCACTTAACTTGCTCAGATCAGAAAACTCAAAACTAATGAAAGTTGCATATATATCAGAGGATTACGCACAAACAATGTCAGGTCATTTTGATTTTTCCGTGAGGAGTTATGAATTTAATGGTGATCAGCAGAAAAACTGTTTCTGTGCAGGAATCTGAATCTAGCATCAACTTTCAACAAGAGGCTTAACTTGACACAACAATGCAATAAAGTAAAGATACAAAAGAATTGCTACAGAGGTAAGGAAACTCCTTGACTCAACAAAATAAAATAACAGGAATAAAAAGTGTGTTGTCTCCCATAAGCGCTTTTCTTTAACGCCTTTCAGCTAGGCACAGAAAGCAAACCTCAAGTATTATCAAGAGATGAAGCATCAACACCATAATTTGAACGAACAATAGAATCAAAAGGTAGCTTCATTCTCTTTCGAGGGAAGTGTTCCATACCTTTATTGAGTGGGAATTGGTACTTAATAGTACCTTCTTTCATATCAATAATAACACCCACAGTTCTAAGAAAAGGTCCCCCCAACACAATTGGACAAGATGGGTTGCATTCAATATCCAAGACAATAAAATCAACCGGGATGAAGTTATTGTTAACCATAATAATAACATCATTGACTCTCCCCATAGGTTTCTTCAAAATGTTATCAGCAAGAAAAACATCCAAATAGTAATGTTCCAATGGTGGCAATTCAAACGTATCATAGAGCTTTTTAGGCATAACAGAAATACTTGCACCAAGGTCACACAAAGCATTGCAATCAAATTTATCTACTTTATTTTAATTATGGGCTCCCAACCATCTTCTAACTTCTTAGGGATAGAAGCTTCAAGTCTTAATTTATCTTCCCTAGCTTTAATGAGAGCATTTGTAATATGAGTAGTGAAAGCCAAATTTAGAGAGCTAGCATTGAGACTTGTGGCCAACTTTTGCAAGAACTTAGTAACTTTAGAGATATTTCAATTATCAAAATCAAAATTATTTTCATCTAAGCAAACGGAACCACGTTCTTAAAAATTTCAGCAGTTTTATCAACACTAGTTTCAGCAGTTTTAGGCAATTTTCACTCTTTGGACGAAGTAGAGAAGACATTTCCAACACCAACTATGTTACCATTAATAATAGGAGGCTTACTAGCATGTGAAACACCATTATTTTCAGAGGTCATAATAGTAAAAACTTTAGCAATATTATCCTTTTTAGCTTGTTCTTTCTCTCTTTCCCATCTAGCATGCAATTGGGCCATCATCCTAACATTTTCATCAATTCAAACTTGGATGGCATTAATTTTAGCAATGGGATTACTCTCTTTAGTTTTAGTAGGCATGACTTTAGATTTTAGAATATCAACATCAAGGACAAGACTATCAACTTTAGAGACAAGTATATCAATTTTCCCAAACTTTTCCTCAACAATTTTGTTAAACAAAGTTTGTGTAGTTCTATGTTGGCTCTTGTCATTGCGGATTCCATCTCCTTATAGTACTCATCCATCGTCTTGATGCCTTGCTTCAACTCTTGTAACTTCTTGAACAAATATCTTGTGTAGTATGATGGCACAAAGCGATGTGTCATTGCCTCTTTCATCTCCATCCAAGTGCTTTATGGGTTGTAGTTTGTTCTCTTCACGAGTCACTTGGAGTTGTTCCCACCACAAGAGTGCATAGTCCTCAAACTCCATTGATGCCATAGCCACCATCTTGTTGTTGGAATAGTTGTTCAAACGAAAGATCTTGTCCACCTTGAGTTCCCATGCGAGGTAAGCTTCCGGGTCGCTTGTGCCAAAGAATTTTGGCACATTGAAATTGATGGAGGCTACATTATCATCATCTTGGCGCCGCATTAGAGGTGGAGAACCATGGCGGTGACGTTGAACCTCACGCTCTTCGATGTCGTCACGGTGACGATCATGATGATGTGGTTCACGCGCTTCACGCCGCTCATGGTCTTGATGATGATGGCGATGTTGTGGATGACACCTATTGTGTCGCTCATGTGCATTGAAGTCATTAGCACCCGGCTCGCCATTAGCATGTGCTTCGGGTGCATGACGCTCTTGACGATGAGGCGGTGGTGGTGGTGTGTGGTGGCGCTCCACATGGCGCTCTGCATGACGATTGCTAGGGTGTTCTTGGCGCTCCTCTTGACGATGGTGAGGATGTTCTTGGCGTCCTCATGACGATGGTGATGATGTTCTTGGCGCTCCTCATGAAGTGCTCGAGGTTGTGGAGGAGGCTCCATGTCCCCACGCCGAAGATGGTCATGATGGTCATGTTCTCGCCAATCATGTCGCTGATACGACCTTGATGAAGCCCTTGTGTGGCGTGAGCTTGACGGCGAGGGTAGTGATAGCTTCAGTGACGAGCGCCATTTGTGTATTGAATTCTTCTCGTTGCGCTCGTAGGCGGATCTCGTAGCGCTCAAGGCCGTCACACAAGAGGTGACGTAGTCCCGTGAACTCTCCGTATGTCACATATGCATTGTCGATGTTTCTATTCTCTTGAGATTGATCGTCGAAACTTGAGCTTCCATTGGTACTTGCCATAAACATCTTGTCAAAAATCAAGTGAGGTGTAATGCAATTGGATAACCAACTATACTTGCCAAATTCCTAAGGATAGAATTGAAACTTTTGATACAATACACGAATGAATCAATCAAGAGTTCAGCGGCTTGAAGTATGATAACCAAAGGTAAACCCACGCACACACTTATGAGGATAGGTAGGAATGAAGTGGAAAAGGAAACAATCAAATCCAACGAAAAGTATGTTGTCCAAAGTAGGTAAGATACACAATGATCCAAAACCCAAAGAAAATCGTTCACCCAAATTGTAAGGAAACACACGCAAAGCGAGAAATGGGGTTGACGCGACCAACGGCCGAGCACGTGCTTAAGTGTCACGCCAACACAAGACGGATTCTAGCTCAAGTGATTTCGTGTGGCAATAGATTTTCACAACTGAGAACTTATTACTCTCTCTTTGGCGGTAAGTCTTTTGTCGTGGCTCACAAGGATGAATTGGGCACTTTGCCTCTTTTCTCTCTCTCTCTTTTTTTTTTGAAGCATTCTACCGTAGGGGAAGCCCCTACGGTGTGATTTCTCTCTCTCTTTCGTGATACAAGTGTTTCACTCTTTCTTTTCTTATGCCAAGACTTCACGATGCACACTCGCCAATATAGTTGACACTCACTTTCGTCAACACGAGTGCAATGCCACGCAATAATGAGGAGCTAGTCTGATAGGTTAAGGTACGTGAAAGGAAGAAATGGCTCACAACGGATCACGATGACGGGGATGGTTCGAGTCCTTGGCGTTGTTGCCTTGTTGATGACGATTGTCGAGGAAGCGTGTTTGTCGCTGTAGCACGAAGGACTCAAACAAAAAAAAAGGATGTTGCCAAACAAAAAGGAGGAAGAAAAATTGTGGTCATCTTCAGCCCTTGTGGTAGTACCGATGCCTACCCGGTAGTACCGCTGTTCCAGTTCTAGCGGTAGTATCGCTGACCTGGCGGTAGTACCGTTGGTCGATTTCCTGTGCGCGGAAGAACACGATTTGGGCGCAAAAGGGCCTCGAAAATTCCTCGATTCCGGTGGAAATTGGCAAAATTGAGGCTTGGGAACGCAAAAAAGGGTGGGAAAGGTCCTTTAGCACTAGATCCGTGGATCAAAACTACCAAGAACGCAACAAATCGAGAGATCGGTCGAATCCAAGGAAGGCTATTTTTTAGGAAATTTTCGAATTTCCTGAAATCAAAGAGAAAAAATTGGTGGAAATGGTGGAAACACAAGTCAAATCCGTGGCAACGGTGGCTGTAATACCATATGATGTGGGTTGGGGTCCCAATCTTCACAGATTGACGACGAACGTGGGAGAAAACGTGATGAACACGAGGAACACGAGGAAACGTGGGGTAAAGTAAAGGATAACTAGCAAAAAGAGCAAAGAAGCAATCAACCAGCTTCGATTCCCCGCAAGCAATCTCCGTTTATCATACCCCAAGCCAATCTTACTCTTAACCGATTCGTCCTAACGGTCGATCAGCCGGTCCAATTGAATACAAAGAGGTAGCAATTGGCAAAGTAATCGCAACTACAAAGAGGGGTTCATCTCCAGAAGGGGAGTCCTTGATTCATCTCCACAAGAGGGAGGCCTTGATTCATCTCCACATGGGGTAGTGATACGTCTCCAGCGTATATATAATTTCTTATGTTCCATGATATTATACCACTTATGACATGTTTTATATGTATTTTAGATGGTTTTATGCATTTTCTTCGACTAACCTATTAACAAGATGCCACAGTGCCAATTCCATGTTTTCTGCTATTTTTGGTTTCAGCAAAATACGTAAGGAAATATTCTCGAAATCGGACGATTTCTTTTCCAAAACCCCTATTTTCCTAGGAACGTTCCAGAGCACCGAGGAGGAGACGAAGACCGAGCCCGAGGGGGGCCACACCACCCCCAGGCGTCCCCTGGCCATGCGAGCACGTGGTGTGGGGCCCAGGACGCTCCACCGGTGAAGGGTAGGGGTTGTAATTATTATTACCATAATTGTTCCTATAGGATTGTTGTTGAAATTGTTATTTTTAATAAAGTTCACATCAACATGCTCTTCTTGTGCAACTAAAGAATCTAAAGGAACATTATTTGGATCAACATGCGATTTACCATTCACAAGCATAGACATAATGATATCAATCTTTTCTTTCAAGGAGGAGGTTTCTTGACCATAATTTACCTTCTTACCTTGAGGTGTTTTTTCCGTGCCATTCAAAATAATTCACCATCATATAATCTAGAAGTTTTGTTGCAGCCCCCAAAGTGATGGACATAAAGGTTCCTCCAGCAGCTGAATCCAATAAGTTTCTTGAAGAAATATTCAGTCCTTCATAAAAGGTTTGGATGATCATCCAAGCAGTCCGTCCATGGATTGGACAATTCTTGAAGGGGATCGCAGGCAGAAAACAATATTTTTTCAAACAACGATAACCTTAAACTAGCCGGGATCTATACTATGTAGATATAGTAATACAGACGAGATCGGTAAACATACCCTTGTAGACCGAAAATCGGGGATTACGCTCCCGCACAACCGTTGACGATGAAGATGACGTAGCCGACCTCAATGTCGTGTAGAGGATGTAGACCTCCCAGCACCACTAGTGTGGCACCTCGCAGAACATCACACACGTACGGTGAAGCCGACGACCTCCAAAGCTCCAGTCCAGGATGAGCAGCAGAAGACTGGGACCGGAACACCAACAGCGCGGCAGCGGGCGTATGGTGGAGAGAACTTTCTCCTCGACGCAACTCCAAAAGGGGAATCACGTTATCGAGAAGAAATCAGAGAAAGAATTGGATGAATTAAAAGGCCCGCGGTGCACCTCTATATAAAGGGTTAAGGGAGTAGCCAACCTTGCCAGGCTAGCGGTGTGGGACTATTCCCACCCCCCCTCATGGGCCTTCTTGCAAGAGAAGGCCCATTTAGGGTATTTTGCCTTTAAAAATTCAGAAAAAATTAAATAAATATATTTAACTCTTAATTACATTAACTAATATTAAATATATTACATAATTTATTCCGGCTCCAAAAACTATTTCGTCGCTGCCCGATCTCCATCGGACCATCCCGGGATGTTCCCGGTGTTCTCTATTTCTTAATTTCTCTTCTGGTAAATTTGTCGACTCCCCTTAAGTGTGTTACCCTAGCGGTTCGATATAATAACAGACATGATCGAGACACCTCTCCGATCAATGAGTAATTCGTAGGCCGGGACACCCAGAATTAATCCCTGTGATATAACGTATAACTTTGTCATTCGAACATGGACGTCGAGTCTTAAACCTTTTGCCATATCGATACTTAGCGTGTCCGAGACTTGTTCATAGATATCTCCATACCTAGCTTGATCTCGTTATCAACAACACTATCTTCTACTCGTCCATAATATTATGTCCGGATGACCTAGTCACATGCTTGCAAGCTCATTTGATATAATCTCACCGAGTGGGCCCTATAATATCTATCCTGCTATGTGGACTGGCAAATCCCGCTCTTGATCCCTCGTCTCAACATACTCCCTTCCGATACCCGAGAGCAACACCTTTATTGTCACACTATTAAGATATCAAAGTATCTTTCAGGAATAGCAATAAGAGTTGATCTCACGGTCAAAAGGCGTAATGACTATGTCCTACATATATTGGGTATGTCCATCACATCAGTCTACCAACGATATAACTCCATTGTCCACTAACGCCATGTCACATGATCGGGAAACCTCGATCATCAATTGCACAATGAACTAGTCACATAGAGCCTACTAGGGACCTGGTTGTTTACGTATCACACGTGTATTAGTGTTTCCGCTTAATACAATTATAGCATGACACAAAAACGTATTATGAACAAACAAGATATGATAAATAAACACTTTATTAATTGCCTCTAAGGCATATCTCCTTCAATTATGTATCAAATATTTTATTCTTTCCCAAGCTTGAGCAACATGTTCATTATCAAGTAGTTTAAAATTCATGATGCTACTTCTTAGAGAAATAATCTTAGCAGGAGGATAGTATTTTCCAATAAAAGTATCTTTGCATTTAATCCATGAATCAATAATATTCCTAGGCAATGAAAGCAACGATTCTTTAGCTCTTCCTCTAAAAGAGAAAGGAAACAATTTCAGTTTTATGATATCACCATCTATATCCTTATATTTTTGCATTTCACAAAGTTCAACAAAATTATTTAGATGGGCAGCAACATCATCATAACTAACACCAGAAAATTGCTCTGTCATAACAAGGTTCAATAAAGCAAGTTTAATTTCAAATAATTCTGCTTTAGATGTAGGTGGAGCAATAGGTGTGCATACAAAATCATTATTGTAGGTGCTAGTAAAGTCACATAACTTATTATTCTCAACAGTACTCATTTTAGCAAATTAAATGGCAAACCGTAATAACAATAATAGAAAAACTGAAAATTAAATACAAAACCGAAATACAAAAGAAATACAAAAGAAATACAAGTAACTAATTTTTTTGTGTTTTTAATATTTAAGCAAACAATAGCAAAATAAAAATATTGGAAGTGAGAGACTTCCCTCGCAGAAGAATCTTCAAATCGCCGGCAACATCGCTAGAAAAGTGATTGATGCACACGGTTGTGTGTTGTTGGGAAACCCCAAGAGTAAGGTGTGAAGTAGTGCAGCAGCAAATTTCCCTCAGTTATGAAACCAAGGTTATCGAACCAGTAGGACATGAGAATTCCCCCGAGGTGTCAGCGGCGTCAGAATAGAGTTGTGACGTGGAACCTGCACACAACACAATCAAGATACTTTGCCCCAACTTAACAGTGAGGTTGTCAATCTCACTAGCTTGCTGTAACAAAGGATTAAACGTATGTGTGGAAGAAAGATGTTTGTTTGCAGAGAATTAAAGTAACAGGTTTGCAGTAGGTGGTTTATCAGATTAAAGAGAGTGACCGGGGTCCACAGTTCACTAGTGGTGTCTCTCCATAAATAATAATAACATTCATGTGGGTAAATAAATTATAGCTGGGCAATTGATAGAATAATGAAGTGCATAACAATGCATATACCAATGTCATGATGTCTAGTGTGAGATTTATTTGGGCATCACAACAATATACATAGACCATTCCAACTGCATCTATGACTTATAATCCACCTTCCGGTTAGTGTCCTCACCCTTTTCAGTATTAAGTTGCAAGCAACAGATTATCGACTTAAGAACTGTGTGTAAAGTACGTAAGTAACATCATCCTTAGACAAAGTACTACCATTTTAATCCTAGTAGAAACAGTACATCTACTACCTTAGAGCTTTCTGTCACTGCCCCAGACTAAAATAGAGACATCAACCTACTACCGAGCATAAATACCCCCTCTTGTAGTAACAATCATCTACTTGGCCAGAGCATCTACTAGTAACAGAGAGCATGCAAGATCATAAATAACACACACATGATATATTATGAAGCAAATGACTTTAGTAGTCGATATTCATCGGATCCCAGCAAACACAACATGAAATATTACATAACGGTGATCTTGATGATGATATGCAGCTCACAAGATCTCAACATGATAGCACAACAATAGTAGGGAAAAGCCTACTGATGGCGAGCTGTTTTTGGCTAGCGCTAGCGAACAGCTGTTCGCCAGCAGTGCTCCGCCAGCTGTTTGCCAGGGGTAGTGGCGACCACCATTGGCGAACAACGACTATGTTCGCTAGCAACAGTAGAGCATAGCGCTGGCGAACAGGCCGCGCTCGCCAGTGGCTCTACATTCACTCGCCAGCGCTGGCCTCTACAGGGGAGGCCCGTTTGCCAGCGATAACTTATTCGTTCGCCAGCGGTACAATTTCTGAATTAAAATTTTAATTTAAAATATTGCATTACAGGATTATTTTTATATATATACCAGAATTGCAGTAAGTTACCTAATACAGAATTCCAGAAAGTTAAAAGTGTACACAATTGGACAATGCCCAAATATAGATTCACACATATGCATTCAAAATTGTTCAAGGCATTACAAGGTTCACACATATGCATTACAAACATGTTAACGAGGAAGTTGGTCTTCTCATCTTCTGGAGTCCAAGCTTCTATCCTCCGGCTCCTCCTTCGGTTGCTCCACTCCTTCATCCCTACTATACAACATGAAATACTTGAATTGACTTACAAAGTGAGAAATAAACAAAATTGGTGTCAAGGTAAAACATGCCTCATATAGTGAAACACATGCTTGAGGGATGGAGCCAGTGAGCCAGGTAGGATGCACGAGATCTATGCACTCATGCATATCACAAGACTCACTAGCCCCACCTCTGAAACCTGTGTCACAACATTTTAATCATCGACATAGCAAAAGATGGTAAATAGTACATAAAGTAAAATTGATGCATGTTGTCAAGGTAAAACATGCCTCATATTGTGATACACACAAGCAATCCCAAGAGCTTTGTTGAACCAAGTAGGAGGCACACAACTTATGTGTGTGCATATTACAAGGTTCAACAAACTTTCAGGATATCATATAGTGTGCGACATCATTTTAATCATAGGCATCTACAGAATACAAAATACTTTACACAAGATTCAAAAGAAATGCCACATACTTTATCAATTATTAGAAACACACAATGGATCCAGATAATCTCGTTGAACAAAGTAGGAGGCACACAACTATTATGTGTGCATATTACAAGGTTCAACAAACTATCATGATATCATATTGTGTGGGACATCATTTTAATTATCGACATTCTACAGAATACAAAATACTATAAACAAGATTCAAAAGAATGCCTCATACTTAATCAATTATTAGAAACACATAATGGATCCTGATAACCTCGTTGAACCAAGTAGGAGGCACACAACTATTATGTGTGCATATTACAAGGTTCAACAAACTATCAGAATATCATATAGTGTGTGACATCATTTTAATCATCGGCATTCTATAGAATACAAAATACTATAAACAAGATTCAAGAAAATATATCAACACAAGCGCATGCCTCTTATATTGGACACAAATTTAGAGATGGCGTTTCTGAAATCCAGTGAGATGCAGAAAATGGGTATTTGTGCACATCACAGGTTTCAGAGACGCCACCTCTGAATCACACGGTGTCACAACGGTTTAATCATTGGCATATGAAAAGAAGGTCAAATGAATGTTAATTAAAAAGCACTCAAGAAAAACAATAAACAAGACCTCATAAGGAATTGCTTCAGAGTGGTGTGAGCGAACAACGTGGAATTAATGAACACTGCATATGCGTTCAGACCACATGGTTCAGTTACACCTCCATGAAGATGCAACGTGTAATCATCTTTTCTAATCATCGGCATATCAAAATATGGTACAAAGATGGTAAAATGCAAGTTCAAAAGCACTAAAAAAAACCAATGCCTCATATGGAATTGAACACACCCATGAACTTCAGAGACGGAGTAAGCGAACAACGTGGAATGAACATTGCATATGCGTTCAGACCACATGGTTCACTCACACCTCCCTGAAGATGCAATGTGCAATCATCTGTTATAATCATCGACCGGATTGTGAAACAACAGCTCTAACCGATTTTAATGCAATAACATGGAAAATAATTCCTTATACTTAGAATGGACACACAAATTCAAAGATGGCGTCAGTGAAATCCAGTGGGATGCAGAAAATGTGAATATATTCATGCACATCACAAGTTTCACTGATGCCACCTCTGTATCACATAGTGTACGACAACATTTTAATCATCGACATTCTAGAAATAACTTGAATCGACATTCACAAAACAGAGTCAAATAGTGCAGCAATCAAAAGTGTGCATTACATAACATAACAACAACATAACTTAGAATGCCTCATACTTAGACTGGACACACAAATTCAGAGATGGCGTAACAGAAATCCAGTGGGATGCAGAAAATGTGAATATATTCGTGCACATCACATGTTTCTGTCACGCCACCTCTGCATCACATAGTGTCACAACAGTTTAATCATCAGCATTCTAGAAAAGAAGAACATTTTAATCAATTATATAGTACAAAATTGGATATTTAGATCTGCATAAAACACCATATTGTAAACATTGTGTATGCCACAATTTGCACCAAGCAATGTAGAATAAACCAAGCAACTTTAGGTCATAACCAACAAATACTCATGCTGTTTCAAACTAAATTACAGGAAAAACTACACATGTAAATTGATCAAACTAAATTGAAATCAAGTTCAAGGGTTCAACCATCCTAGAAAACTATTAGAAAACAAGTTCATGATCAATTAGCACATATAATTAATTAAAGTAGCCACCTTTGCAAATTCATAACAATAATAATACCCATATAATTAATTAAATATTCAAAGATCGAAGCTCACCCTAGAAAGGTCGAGGCCCACCGTGGAGGTCGGGGCGAGGGCGCGGCGGCCGCGGAGGGCGAGGGCGAGGGCGAGGGGACGACGACAACGATGCGGCGACCGACGAGTTGGCATCCGGCGACATTGCCACTGCCATGGCACCCTCCAGGAGCTGCAGCCCGACGAGTTGGCATCCGGCCCATGGCCCACTGCACGGCGCGGCGAGCATTCCACTTCTTTTCGTTGCGGCTCCTCCCGCGAGGTCCTCGGCGTCGCTCGAGTCCTTGCCGTCGGAGGGCAGAGGCGCGACGGGATAGAGCGTGCTTCGCTTGTGCGCGCGCCGGGGGGAGGAGGACGGCATGACGGGGGCGCGAGGGAGGGGTGGCGGCGAGCAGGGACAAGAACATGAGACAGCGTGGATGAGGTCCTCCATTCCCGCCGCCGCTGGTGGTTGTGGTGGGTGTTGGGCATGAAATCGGGCAGTGGAGGAGAAAGGAGACGGTGGGCTAGATGCGGCGGCGATATAGGGTGTCGAGCGCCGCTCCCAGGTTTCGGCGAGGTGGATCGAATCGAGCGGAATAGCTCACCCCGGTCGGCGGCGGCGAGGAAAAAAGAAAGGGGAATAATGAGATGCGTAGTGGGGAGTGAGAAGCGGCCAGGAGGGCTGGCAGGGTTAATTTTTACCGCTGCCACCCGCATTTGATCTGTTCGCCAATGCTAAGAGTGTTAGCGCCGCGCCACACCGCTGCCGTACATTCTTCGTTTGTTCGCCAGCGCTAAGGTAGCTAGCGCTGCCGAACAAAAACCGGTGTTTGCCAGTGGTATGATCCGGCCACAGCCGTCCCCATCCCAGTGCTATCGCTGGCGAACAATTTATTATGTCCGCCAACTGTAGCAGTTTTACCGCTGGCTGTGACGGCTATGTGTTTGCCATCGCTATAACCGCTGGCGCACAATTTTAGTTGTTCGCCAGTGCAATGCTGGTGGCTATAAGCCTTTTCCTACTAGTGCAAGAGGAGAAGACAACCATCTAGCTACTGCTATGGACCCGTAGTCCAAGGGTGAACTACTTATGCATCATTTTGGAGGCGGGCATGGTGACGTAGAGTCCTCCGGTGTGGATTCCCCCTCCCGGCAGGGTGCCGGGGAGAAGTTCTGATCTCTCCCGAATTGGTGTAGCGTACCCGCACTTAAAATATGGCAAGGTACCTGTGTATAGTGCAAATCACTGGATCGATTCGTTTGCACACACAGTTTACGATGTAATATCATAACAAAGTATCAATTTTATTACATCGATGATCCAGACTTAGAAAATATTCTTTACAACTTGCATAGCATAAAGCTAGCACTGAAGGAGTAAACAACGGAAATACAATAACAGTGAGTCTCCTTCATCTTCATGTTGCCACAGGCGAAAACATGTTGGTTGTAGACTCGTAACCTTTAAACGAAAACCTCACTCGTCATCTAATCAACTGCAATAAGAAAAATATTGCAACAACGTGGGTCAGATTCCATTAAAAATGGAGTATGGCAAGGGACACTATGGTGGACACTTAGTGGAATAACTCTAATAACCTATATGTATATTTGGCTGGTGGATTTTAAGGCTATTTTGCATAAAGCCAATTTTTTCTAACTCTTTGGAAAACACTTTTATTCTACTAGAGACATTCGTGGCATGAAATCAACTGTCCCATTCTACCCTTGTTCACCCATCAAGTTTTATCTTAGAAATTGGAATGGTGGGATCCTCCGTTGACGTCCTTGATCAACTTCTCAAATTGTCCGTACCAGGGACACGGCTAAGTACTTAGTTTTACACTCTGCAGAGGTTGTGCACGTTCACCATTGTACCCATTCAGCCCAAACTATCCTTTACACTCTGAAGTGATAAGGAAAACGAGAAGAATGAGACGAGATCTTTCAGAAGCATTTCCCCTCCCACTCTGGCTTGACCCGTTCCACCTAACACCCTCTACATCTGCTTGTCAAGCCGGGGCGAGTCCATGCAACTTAGTTGATCAAGCCAGAGCCCATATGGCAATGGCTGCACTGGAAACAATCTTCACTCGGAGTTCTTCAGATCCCTTTATTCCCTGGGTGGCAATCCACAAGTGCACATACTCAGGAACCATAGACATTGACCTGAGTAGCCACTCAACTTCACCACCGTATACAACCAATCCACACAGAAGGTTCTTTACTAACTTAGTAGAATTTATATTTTCACAAAACAACATTTGCATAGCATCAAAAAATTCTACTAAGTATTGCATAGGAACCTAGACACATGAGTAAGGAATTTCTACACAGGTCTAGCATAGCAATACTATCCTACACATGCTTATATAAAAATACACTAAGTCATGCATATAGAAAATAGTAGGAGGTTTATGAATGTGCCACTTGCCTTTGGATGATGTCTTTGCTCACAAACTCTTTTCAACGTAACTCGGGGCTCTCCGTTCAATATAAACAATATAGACAAACCGCAATACCACAATAAACAATTTAACACAACATCACAACGCATACAAACACATACATAGTGAACAAATTTTTTTCTTAAAAGTTCTAAGGAAAATATGTCATGCATGATGTGCAAAATATTACCAAGGACTAGAGATGCATGTCATGCTATGAAAATCTTCTAAGTTAATGCAAAAGTTTAATTCGAGTATTTTATTTTAATAAAAACAAAAGTTTCAAATTTTAGTGATTTTTAAATATTCTAAAATGTTGGGATGTTACAATTGGTAATGATGACTTTGGCGGCTCGGGACCAGTGGAGGAAACATTGTGCACCGTAAAGGTCTTCGATATTCAGGGGTATATGTGGGCGAAGGGGCGAAGGAGCAATCCATGGCTCGCTTCATGAATGGCCTCACTACAAGGAATCAGTCCATTTGTGACGGTTCAAATTCGTCACTAAATCGTCACTAAGGTTTGTCCGTGACGACTTCGTGACGATTACAAATTCGTCATAAGCTGGCCGACAAGGAGGGACGATCGTGACATTTTCGCGAATCATCACTACCGCAGTGGCGATCTGGGAACCGTCACTGTGTTCAATGACGATTTAAAACGTCACTACTCATGATGACGTGGCAGCCCTTGTGACGGTCCAAAACGTCATTAAGTGAATTCAGCCTGGTCCGTTGAGTCTGTTATATGGGCCAAGCCCATTATGCTTGTTGGGCCTTAGCTTGTTACGAGAATAATATCTTACCGGGGCCTTGGCCTTTTAGCTTCAATGTTTTCCAGACCATGACCCATTTTCGGCCCGTTTATGGATCGGTACCGTTTAGGCCTCGGTCCACTTAGGGTCCACTGCAGTTTTGGGCCTTGGCCCATTTATAGTCCATTTGAGTTTTTTTTCCATTTTCCATTTGAGTTTTGGCCCTTGGCCAGATTACGGTCCGTTAAATTTTTGGTCCTTGGCCTTTTTAAGGCCTAGCTATATTTTGATCTCAGCCTTTTTAAATTCATGGTGTTCGAAAATCGACACATATACATATCTAATTTTGATTGGGCTGTAGCCTTTTAAGAGCCCATCTAGTCCCAGGTTACACTGGGCCTTGGCCATTTAAAATACAACAAATATCCCAATAACAAAACATTTAAATAGGGAACAAAGGGTCACAAAGATGAACCAACATGTTGACCTGGATATTCACAGATTCATTAACATGTTCACAGATTAGCCAAATTCACAAACGCCAAAATGCGTACGGAAAGGACACGAACCTGCCAGCAAGTTTCATACCAGGTCATGAACCTGTATGTTGCTTCATTACACAATTATGTTCACAGATTAACCAAACTATGTATACATTGCAAATTAAATTGTTTTAGATCCAGTCAGCGCACAGTCAACAGATATGGCATTTTTGTAGAAAAGCCCCTGCTTATTAAAATTGTTATAACTTTTTATACACACATCCAAATTTGATAAATTTTATATATTTGGAAATCTCTTGACATGTAGAATATTTTAGATCTGTTAGATTTCAAATTTGACTTAGTTTAAAATATTCAAATTTTAAATGGTGAATTTGAGTATTTTTGTCATAACTTTAAATCTGTAAATTCAAAAATTGAAAATTAAATTGTTTGAGAAACTTTGGAATATTTGTAATTTGATGCCTCTGTTATAAAATAATTTTGAGTAATATTTGAATGAATTCATAGTTATATATTTAAATTGAATAGTTTGAATATTTTCACCATAACTTTTGATATAAACATTATTATTGAATAAATCCAATTGCTATGAATTTATTTAAATCCCCTCTGTCTATTAATACTAATTATAAAATTTTGTTATAAAAATTAAATCACATAGAACTTTAATCTTATATTTATTCCTTTATTTATAATTTCGAAAAATAGAAATTAATTAAATTGCATTTATAGCCTAATGCATATTTTATAAATATCACAAAAATTAGTATGATGTTTCTTATGATTAAAAAGTGCATTTCATGCATAACTTATTATATTATATAGTTATACTCCTCATAGGAAAACTTCTCACTTATTTTCTAAGTTAGGATTATTTTTAACTTAGTATTTTGTTAAAGTGCTGTGCACTTAGACACTTAGGATTTTTTCAATGGAACTAGAAGACCAAGGGAGGACTTAGCCAAAACAAGACTTCAGAAGTATCTCCAAGGAGTAGAATTACTTAGAAGAAAAATCAAGAAGAAGTTCATGAAGACCAACCAGAAATATTTTCTAAGACTTGCTTCCTCTCTCTTTCTTTTCTCCCTTCTTCTCTGAGACTTCATGAAGACTAAGTTAATTCCAAGACCAGCCTCGATGATGGAAGAATCATCAAGTCTGAAGATTTATCAAGTCTACAAAAATTCATTCAAGACATAACCAAGGAGAAAGCTACAAGTATGGAGATGAAACCTGGAATACCAACTACATCTTTCTTTCTATCTTTTCTCTCTTTCCTCATCTTGTCTTTCATTTAAGACTTAAACAATTTTGATCATATTATTACCATCTTGAAGGTTGTTGGATCCTAGCAGCATAGTGAGATGAAGCGGTCTGGAGACAAACCTTACATGTCCACGTACATGAGACCTGTTCCACAATTTAAGTGGCTGACCGAGTGCCTGTCTGTCTCACTATAGTGAATATCCAATTTACAAAGAGTTGATAATAATTGTTGATCACCTTGAAGAAATGACTTAGTATTTTCTCTAAATATTTCTACACATCAAGACTAAGCCATTAGAGTGCTTACTCAAGATGATTTAAAACAAAGTATTTTATCCAACTTCTAACCTTAGTCCTTAGTCATTTTTGACCAACACATTTCCTTGCATTAACTTAAAAGATTTTCATGGCATGACATGCATTCAGTCCTTAGAAATATTTTGCATATCATGCATGACATGTTTTCCTTAGAAGTTTAAGAAACTTGTTTGTATGTGTTGTGTTGTTTTGTTTTATGATTGTTGTATTGTTGTTTGTTTATATTGTTTAGACTGAACGGAGAGACCCGAGTTCGTTGAAAAGAGTTTGTGAGTGAAGACTTCATTCAAAGGCAAATGACACACCTCATAAACTTCCTACTTTTTTCTATATGCATTACTTAGTGTATTTTTATATAAGCATGTGTAGGATAGTATTGCTATGCTAAACCTGTGTAGAAATTCCTTATTCCTGTGTCTAGGCTCCTATGCAATACTTAGTATAATTATTGATGCTACGCAAATGTTGTTTTGTGAAAACCTAAATTCTACTAAGTTAAGAATGAAACACCTGGGTGGTAAGAGGTTGTATGGTTTATGTTGAGTGGCTACTCAGGCCATGTCTATGGTTCCTGGAGTACGTACACTTGAGAATGGCCACCCAGGAACAGTGGAATCTGAAGAACTCCGAGTGACGATTGCTTCCTGTGCAGCCATTGCCAATGGGCTCTGGCTTGATCAACTATGTTGCGTGGACTCTCTCCGGCTTGACAAGAAGATGTAGAGGGTGTTAGGTGGAACGGGTCAAGCCAGGTGGGAGGGAAAATGCTTTTGAACGATCTCGTCTCATTCTTCTCTTTTTTCTCATCACTATAAGTATGTAAAGGATAGTTTGGGTTGAATGGGTACAATGGTGAACTTGCACAACCTCTGTAGAGTGTAAAACTAAGTACTTAGCCGTGTCCCTGGTACGAACAATTTGAGCAGCTGATCACGGACGTCAACGGAGGATTCCACCATTCCAACTTCAGAAATAAACTTGATGGGTGAACAAGGGTAGAATGAGACCGTGGTTTTCATGCCACAGGTGTCTCGAATAGAAGAAAAGTGTTTTCCAAAGAGTTAGGAAAAATTGGCTTTATGCAAAAGAGCCTTGAACTCCACCAGCCAAATATGCATATAGGTTATTAGAGTTATTCCTCTAAGTGTCCACCATAGTGTCACTTGCCAGACTCCATTTTTAATGGAATCTGACCCACGTTGTTGCAATATTTTTCTTATTGCAGATTGTTCAGATAACGAGTGAGGTTTCGTTTAAGTTTCGAGTCTACAACCAACATGTTTTCGCCTGTGGCAACATGAAGATGATGGAGACTCACTGCTTTCGTATTTCCGTTGTTTACTCTTTAAAAGCTAGCTTTATGCTATGCAACTTGTATTAAATATTTTGTAAGTCTAGATCATCGATGTAATAAAATTGATACTTTGTTGTGATATTACATCGTAAACTGTGTGTGCAAACGAATCGATCTAGGGATTTGCACTATACACAGGTATCTGCCTTATTTAAAGTGCATGCACGCTACATATAGAGCCTAAGCCAAGCAAGATCCCCAGAAACCATGGACTGGTTGCAGCGCCAAGCAAGATCCGCGGCGATCCCTAACCATAGCCATGCCAAGAAAACCCAAACCCTTGCCATGGTCACTAGCCAGCCCGAGCAAACCCTAAGAAGGCCAAGAAAAAAGCAATGGAAGAGGGAGCAGGGGTCGGGAGGAGGAGGGAGGAACTCACTTGCAGATCATCATCATGAGAGTCTACGCACGTGCGGCCGTCATCGGAGCGTCGTTCTCCGCTCAACCACTCGTCGGAGTGCCGCTCGTCAGTGGCCGTCGTCGGGTGGTGTGGGGAGGGGGTGGATTTGGGATTGGCTTAGGTGGGGGGGGGGGTGTGGATAGAACGATGTCTGGGTGTTCAAATTTTGTGAGTGGCGGGACAATTCAAATTGAATTGGGTTTTTGGACAGAAGGGGGAGAGAACCTGGCAGGGAGCACGAGGCGGCAACTTTTGGGGGTTTTGGGGCCTTTTTTTCTTTGAAAAGTTTTGAGCTGGAAACAAGTACAAAAACCTAGGGATTTCCACCTCGACCAGCACCGAGCTGGAGGAGAAGTATGAAATGTTTTGCTTGGTTGTGTTAGTTTGATACATAGGACCATACATTTGTCAGTTTTTTGAAAATCCTAGCCATCTAGACCCCCGTGGACCCCTCCTTGCCATCTAGGAGTATCCGGACCGCTCCTTACGTCATCTGACTCTGGTGCAAACCTCCGAGCCATAAATCTAAGAGTATCAGTAGCACTTTTAGGTCATCCTAAAGCACATGCGACAATCATAGCCATTTGGACCCCCTCTCCTTGCCATCTAGGAGTATATATCCGGACCCCTCCTTATTACGACATCTGACCCCGTTCATCCTCCCAGCCATGTAGGAGTATCAGTTGTACCTTTTGGTCATCGTAAGCATGTGCGACAAATCGTAAACATGGTTTATGGATAATTGATTAAAAACTCTTTCCACAAAGGAGCTATCTTGTACATAGTTTGTCTATAGTTCGAGAATAGAGCGATGAATACAAATGAGCATAAATAATTCAAAAAAAATCGAATTTTTTTAAAACCAGGAAAACATGTTTTTATATGTGACATAGTAACTATAAAAAAATATTAACAAGGTTTATGGAAAATTGATTGAAAACTCTTTCCACAAAGAGCTATCTTGTACATAGTTGTCTAGAGTTCGAGAATAGAGCCATGGATTCAAATGACTGTAGGTCCAATGGGGACCAGGGTGTGAAGAGCCCACTCTGCACAGCCCTCACAGGCGACATCATCGAAAAAACGACTAAGGACCAAGCCAGCAGTGAACAGAGTAAACAGCGGAAAATTATTCTTCATGGAGTCCCCAATCATCATCATGTGCCACAGGCGAGCATGTTGGTTGAAGACTCGAAACCCTTAGCAAAAACTCACTCATCATCAGAACAGTCTGCAATAAGATATATATTGCAACAACGTGGGTCAGAACCATTAAAAATGGAACTGGCAAGTGACACTATGGTGGACACTTAGAGGAATAACTCTATAATCTATATGCTTATTTGGCTGGTGGAGCTCAAGGCTATTTTGCAGAAAGAAGGTTTTTCCTTAACTCTTTGAAACAACTTTACCTCGTTGAGACAAATATGGTATGAAAGCCAGAGTCTCATTCTACCCTTGTTCACCCATCAAGTTTTAATTTATAAATTGGAATGGTGGAATCCTCCGTTGACGTCCTCGTTCAACTGCTCAATTGTCCGTTTCCGGGGACACGGCTAAGTACTTAGATTTAACTCTGCAGAGGTTGTGCACGTTCACCATTGTACCCATTCAACCCAAACTATCCTTTACACGCTTATAGTGATAAGGAAAGGAGAAGAATGATACGAGATCTTTCAGAAGCATTTTCCTTGCCACTCTGGCCTGACGCGCTCCACCTACAAACCACTACCTCCACCTATCAGGCCGGGGCGAGTCCATGCAGCTTAGTTGATCAAGCCAGAGCCCATATTGGCAATGGCTGCACGAGAAGCAATCTTCACTCGAAGTTCTTCAGATTCCTCTGTTCCTGGGTGGCCATCCACAAGTGAATATCCCACAGGTAAATCCCCTGGGGACAACACTCAACTCATACAGCCAAGCAACCAATTCCACCCAGGTGTTTGATTATAACTTAGTAGAATTTAACATTTCATCCAAAATAGTTTTGCATAGCATCACAATTCTACTAAGTATTTTCATAGGAACCTAGACACAGGAATAAGGAAGTCTAAACATGGCTTGCATAGCAATACTATCCTACACATGCATATAGAAAATAATCTACTCATGCATAGAAAAATAATAGGACTTTTATGGGGGTGTGCCACTTGCCTTGGCAACCGGGAGTGCAGCAGTTACAGTTGCAAGGATTTTTGTTTCCCTCCGAATAGTCTAACAAAAGAAATAAAGGGCCACACATAAACACACAAGCAATATGCTCATACAAAGAAAAATATATGCTATGCATGAGATGCAATAATTTATTTTAATGTCAAGAAAAAAATATATGTATCTCTTTGAATGTTTGTGATGTATGCATGAATAAATTTTTAATTTGTTTTCATTTTTTTAGACATGAATAAAGGGTAACATCAAGAGTTTTAGTTTCCTTAAATAAAATTTCATAATAAAATTTTGTAGAAATTACATTTGGGCAGAGGGCATCTAAACAAGTTTTTAGCAATTTGATTTACTCAAAAATAATTTTTTCTAAATAAATTTATGTCAAAAACACTTAAACTACTCTAAAAAATATTTGAAATTTTTGAATATTTCAAAATAGAAAACTAATGAAGCCAAAACATTATACTGGTTCTAAGGATTCCAAATATATAAAAATATTTAAATTTGGATAAACAGATAAAAAGTAATGATAAAAACAGTAAGCAGGGTGTTTTCTACAAAACTGCCAATTAATTGATTTAAGAAAAAAATTCAGAAAATAATATCTGACGAGGCGCTGACGCAGCGTACCGGTTCGGGTTTTTAAGTGAACTAATCCTGGCCGTCCGATTTAGATCTAACGATCTAGGTCAAAATGACCGAAACCGAGCGGCGCGGCCGGCCGGAGGAGCTCCAGTGACCGAAGCGCACGGCGGCGCCATCACCGGCGTTCGTGCTCCCTACATTCTACTGTTCTACGAGGATAGCGAGGCATACCCTGACAAAGAGAGCTCGCGGCGAGGTTGGTGGTGCGGTGGAGAAGAGCCGAGCGTCCTCCTCTTCTCGAATTCGCTCGCCGGAGATGCGCACGGTGGAGGTTCTCGTCGGTGAGCACGGACACGGAGTTCGGCTGTGTAAGAAAACACGAGACCTTGTCACTAAGGTGCGCAATGACAAAGTGAAACGAGTGGGAGTGAAGAGAGGGCTCGAGGGGGACGCTTCTCACCGGAGTTCGTCGAACTTGCTGTCGGCAACGGCGGAGCTCCGGGGATGCTCGTGGGCGGCCTGGTGGCTCTCGGGGTACGGGGCTTGGGGCAAAAGAGAGAGGGGGTCGAGGGGGTTCTTATAGGGGCAACGGCGAGTTAATTGGGGGAGTAAATCGCCGGGAATCAATGAAATGATTCGGCCGTTTCTCGGCTAGGTCGTGGGCGTGATTTGGGGAAGAAGAGGTCGCCGCGACGGGGATGACAGGTGGGGCCCACCTGTCACAGAGAGAGAGGGCGCTCGCGGGCGGGGATGGGCTGCTGGCGGGCTGCGGCGCTGCGCGCGCGGTAGATAGCTTGTGGGCTTCGGCCCACTTGCTGGCCCAGCTCGATTTTTCTTTTTATAATTCATTTTCTGTTTTTAAATCTTTTGAGTATAAAACAATTTCAAAACTATATCAAAACTTCTCAGAAAAATTCATAAAAATATAATTTGAAAAGCTTATTAAAAATAGATCCTTTTGATATCAATTTTGTCTAAGGTAAAAATAGAATAAAAAGGAATATTATTATAAATTCAATTAACAATTTAATGGACATAAAATCGGTTAAAACATATATAAATAATTTAATTTAAATTCTATGTGATTTAAATGACAAGTTTAATGATGATGATGCATGGATGCAAAGTTTTAAATTTTTCTAAAAATTGGGATGTTACAAACCTAACCCCCTTAAGATGAATATCGGCCTCAAGATTCGGATTGGCTAGCAAATAGGTGAGGGTGGTCTTCTTTCAGGTCATCTTCTCTTTCCCAAGTTGCTTCCTCTTCTGAATGGTGATTCCACTGTACTTTACAGAATTTGATGGTCTTGGTTCGGGTGACACGTTCTGCTGTCTCCAAAATCTTTATGGGTTTTTCTTCATAAGTGAGATCACTTTCTAGTTGTACTTCCTCTAGTGGCACCGTATCTCTTAGAAGTGTTTCTGCCATTTTTGGGTGACATTTCTTCAGCTGGCTGACATGAAACACACAGTGAACTGTGGAAAGTGCTTCCGGGAGTTCCAATTCATAGGCAACCTCTCCTTTGCGGGATAATACCTTGAAAGGTCCAATAAATCTAGGTGCCAATTTTCCTTTGATTCCAAATCTTTTAACTCCCCGCATAGGTGAAACTCTAAGATAGGCTCGATCGCCTACTTCATACGTGACTTCCCTCCTTTTGGAGTCCGCATAACTCTTCTGTCTGGATTGTGCTATCTTTAAACGGTCCTTAATGAGTTTGACTTTTTCCTCAGCCTCCTTGATTATGTCTGGTCCGAACAAACTACGTTCTCCTACGCCACTCCATAGTAGTGGGGTAGTGCACTTTCTTCCATACAGGGCTTCAAATGACGACATCTCCATGCTCGCTTGATAGCTGTTGTTGTAAGAGAACTCGGCATATGGGAGATTATCATCCCAGCTCGACTTATAATCTAGAGCGCATGCTCTCAGCATATCTTCTAGGATTTGGTTTACTCTTTCTGTCTGTCCATCCGTCTGCGGATGGAACGCTGTGCTGAACTCTAATCTGGTTCCCAGATACTCATGTAATTGATTCCAAAAATGAGAAGTAAACTGAGTACCCCTATCCGACACAATTTTCTTGGGAACCCCATGTAGACACACAATCCTCTTCATATAGATGTCAGCTAGCTTGGCACTAGTGTAAGTAGTCTTCACGGGTATAAAGTGAGATACTTTCGTCAGACGATCGACTATAACCCATATAGAATCGTACCCTGATTTAGTCCAGGGCAGACCAGTGATGAAATCCATACCAATCTGTTCCCATTTCCAATCTGGTATTGGAAAGGGTTGCAGTAATCCTGCTGGTTTTTGGTGTTCTGCTTTCACACGACTGCAGAAGTCGCACTTCGCAATGTATTCAGCAATATCTCGCTTCAAATTGATCTACCAATACCTCTCCTTTACATCCATATACATCTTGGTGTTGGCCGGATGTATGGAATAAGGTGATTCATGAGCTTCTTGAAGTATTAACTTCCTAAGATCGGCATTGTCAGGGATACATATGCGTTCCTTATACCATACGGTTCCTTCTTCATCTTCCCTAAAGTCCCTTGCTTTGCCTTCACTTAGGTTCTTCTTGATTTCCTTTACTGCTTTATCCTCTAACTGAGCTGCCTTGATTTTGTTAAATAGAAGAGGTTGAACTTCTAAGGATGCTATGAATCCTTCAGGTACCACTTCCAATCGAAGGTCCTTAAATCCTTTACATAGATCTTCAGGCAATTCTCCTGCCGTGAGTCCGTTTACATAAGTTTTACGGCTCAAGGCATCAGCCACTACGTTGGCTTTCCCTGGGTAGTACTGTAGACTTAAATCGTAGTCTTTGATCAATTCTAACCATCTCCTTTGTCGCATGTTTAATTCCTTCTGAGTAAAGAAGTACTTGAGGCTTTTATGATCTGTAAATACTTCACATCGCTTTCCCCTTAAATATGGTCTCCATATCTTTAGCGCATGTACCACAGAGGCTAACTCTAGATCATGAGTGGGATAGTTGACTTCATGATTTTTGAGTTGTCTTGAGGCGTAAGACACTACTTTGCCTTCTTGCATCAATACGCTTGCTAGGCCACGATATGAAGCGTTGCAATAAACTTGGAAATCTTTCTCTAGATCTGGTAAGCATAATACTGGTGCACACACTAAGCGTTTCTTTAATTCTTGAAAACTAGTCTCACAAGCTTTTGTCCACTCAAATTTCTTTCCCTTCTTCAGTAGTTCAGTCAAGGCCTTGGCAATCTTGGAGAAGTTTTCAATGAATCTCCAGTAGTATCCTGCCAGTCCTAGAAAACTGCGGATTTCTCCCACATTTTTGGGTGATTCCCAATTCGTCACAGCAACAACTTTTTCAGGATCCACTGCTATCCCATCTTTAGACACCAGGTGTCCTAGAAATCCTACTTGTTTTAACCAAAATTCACACTTGTTGAACTTAGCATATAACTTATGCTCTCGGAGTCTTTGCAACACCAAACGTAAATGTTCTTCATGTTCTCTGTGACTTTTGGAGTAGTCTAAGATGTCATCGATGAAGACAACAACAAACTTGTCCAGAAAATACATAAATACCTTATTCATCATATTCATGAAATAGGCTGGAGCATTGGTTAACCCAAAAGGCATTACTGTGTACTCATAGGAACCATATCTTGTAACAAAGGCAGTCTTGGGTATATCCATCTCTCTAACTTTAATCTGAAAGTACCCTGATCTGAGATCAATCTTGGAGAACACGACATCCCCTTCTAGTTGATCGAAAAGCTCATTGATTTTGGGTAGCGGATACTTGTTCTTGATTGTATGCTCATTTATGTCACGGTAATAGATGACTAATCTCTGGGTACTATCCTTCTTCTTGACGAAAAGGATTGGGGCTCCCTAGGGTGATGAACTTGGACGGATAAAGCCTTTCTGCATAAACTCTTCCAATTGCTTCTTGAGTTCTTTCAGTTCATCAGTTGCCATTGGGTAGGGCCTTTTAGCTATTGGTCCTGTACCCGGCTTTAGTTCAATGAGGAACTCTACATCTCTATCGGGTGGTATTCCCGGTAGTTCTTCCAGAAACACATCAGGGTATTCCTTGACTATAAGGACCACACCGAGACTAACCCCCTTAAGAGAATTAAGCCTAACCTTCTTTAGTTCGAACTTTGATCTAAAGTTGATTTTCAAGCCTTCTGGTGTGGTGAGAGTGATGGTTCTATTTGCGCAGTCTATGATTCCTGCATAACGGGACATCCAATCCATACCTATGATAACATCCAGGCCTTGTGTTTCCAGGATGATCAAGTCCGTAGGAAACTGATGCTTTCCAATCTTCAGATTCAACTGCCTACACCCAGAGGTTACTAGCATTTCTCCTCCCGGAGAGCTTACTCTAATAGGGCTTCCTATATTTTCCACAACTAACCCATGTTTGTTTACAAAAGCTCTTGAAATGAATGAATGCGATGCTCCAGTATCAAATAAAACTAAAGCTGGACATCAATTGAGCAAGAACGTACCAATGACAACATCTGGTTCATCGTATACCTCTTCCACATTGATGTGGTTCACATGTCCTTTCTGGAAGGGATTGGGCTTTGCAGCTTCTGCAGCCTTCTTTTCGGGGCAGTCTGTGGCGTAGTGGCCCTTGTTATTGCACTTGAAGCATAAAACTTGGCTGATATCTTTCTTATATTCAGGATTTGGGCGATGATGTCCATTGTTGTGGCCAGCATTTCCATTTCCTTTGTGATTCCCATTGTTTCCCTTGAAACCACCACTATGGTTGTGACCATGATGTTTGTGGTTGCTTCTTCCACTAGGATAGTGCCCAGTTTTATGGCCCTGGTTTGTATCCTGAGGAAAAGGCCTTTTGAAAGAAGTTTCAGAATGGTGTTTGTGAACATTCAACTTTCTCTTCCTGTTTTCAGCCTTCTTGATGTTATCCTCCAATATGATAGCCTGATCTAGGAGGGTTTGATAATTTGGGGCATATGCTACTGTTAAAGGAATCTTCAGCTCGTCACTCAACCCATTTAGGAATTTTGCCTTCCTCTTAGCCTCAGTGTTGATGTCCTCAGAGGCATATCGAGAAAGGGCATGGAAATAAGCCATATACTCCTTAAGGCTCCTGTTTCCTTGTCTCAGGTTTCTGAATTCTTCTTGCTTCAAGTTCATAATGCCCGAGGAGATATGAGCATTACGAAAACCTTACTTGAAGTTTTCCCAAGTCAAGGTTTCTAGTGGGTGAGTGATTTGATAAGTTTCCCACCACTGAATTGCTGGTCCTTCCAACAGATGAGTAGTGAACCTCACCTTCTCAGCGTCGGTACATTCACAAGTCACTAGATCTCTGTCCACGGAACGCAGCCAGTCATTTGCCACAATTGGCTCAGTTGCAGTGGAGAACTTGTTAGGCCGGAGCCTCAGAAATCTGGTAAGTCTATCCACTTGGGGGGGGGGGGGGGGGTGGTGGCGGTGGTGGGTTGTGGTTATGGTTGTTGTTATTGTTGTTGGTCGCCGCAATGAACTGGGTCATCATAGTCATTAGCTGAGCTTGAGCGGCCATCAACTGTTGTATAGCATCGTTGTTGTTGTGGTCGTTGTTGTTGTTGTTGTTGTTGTTGTTGTTGTTGTTGTTGTTGTTGTTGTTGTTGTTGTTGTTATCGGGCACACGGCGGGGAGGCATCTGTGGTTTTTGCATAGATGAGTTTTTAGACTAAAAGTTCTAAAGAGAAAATAACCCAACAAACAAACAGCTTATAAGAACAACAATCACACAACTCAACCTTTGGATTAAAACGACATGAAAATTTTGGAAAATAAAACTAACGAGGTTCCGGGGATACAAGGGAAGGTACTGCCTTACCACAAATTGGTAGGTCAATACAAGACTAAGATAACGATGAGGTGTAAGACAAATGGTAGTCTCACTAACTAACTACTCGACCATGTCATCTTCTTCTTCTTCAATTTCCTGAATCTCGATTCCTTCATTGTCGAGTACTTCCTTTAATTCCTTCACTTCTTTTTCCAGGGCAGAGTTCTTCTCTTGCAGTTCCCTCTTCTCAGTACGAAGCCGCTTGATCAAGTCACTATCAGCCTCAAACTCGACTTCATTGCTCTCGAGTTCTGCCTTCTGTTCTCTGATAGTCTTGTTCTTCTCTTGAACCCTTTTCTCATGTCTCTTGTACTTCTCCTCTTGTGCAGCAAACCTCTCTTCTTGGGCCTTAGTCACTTCCTCCTGACCCTTCATCTTTTCCTCGTTCTCCTTGAGTAAGGCACATAGCTCATCGTTCCTCAGGAGCTCAGTGCGCCTATCCTCATAAAGTTCTGTGACGAGGATCTCCAGCCGCTGGAAATAAAGACTAAGGGGCTTTGCTTTGCCTCTATCTCCGACATCAAATAGGTAAGGTTCTCCATCCTCGTTTCTCCTTCCAAAGAAAATGGAGTAGTGGCCCCTCAACTCTGTGCTGTAGCGTCCACAGAGACGCCCAATCAGGTCTTGCATGACTAGATTGAGTCCTTTATCTTTGGAGTCACTAACAATTTTTATTTCCAATGGGGGCTCTTCTCCACGTCCTGGCTGAGTTGCTTTTATTCCCCAACAACCCCCTTTGTTAAACTTCTTCAGGATGAAGCCCTTAACTTGAGGTAGCGGTAAACCTATCTTCTCGCCGATGTCGAGAAGGTAGCAGCCAAAACGGGTGTCCTCGAAGTACTCCGCAGTGGTGAAGTGGAAGCTCGTCATCCTATAGGTAGAAAGAAAAGAATTAAAACAAGAAATGCATAAGGTAAAGAAGTACTAGTCATATGTGCATTATTAATTTAGAAAATTACTAAGTCAAATCTCAATGTGATCAACAAATATTAACAACTCTTTGCAAATTGGATATTTACTATAGTGAGAGAGACAGACACCGGGCCAGCCACTTAATTGTGGAACAGGTCTCATGTACGCGGACATGTAAGGTTTGTCTCCAGGCCGCTTCATCTCACTATGCCGCTAGGATCCAAAATACTTAAGTAGATAATACTATGATCAAAAGGTTTTTCCAATCCTAAGGGCTCGAACCTACAGGCAACACAGTGCTCTGATACCATCTGTAGTGTACCTGCACTTAAAATATGGCAGGTACCTGTGTATAGTGCAAATCCCTGTATCGATTCGTTTGCACACACATTTACGATGTAATATCACAACAAAGTATCAATTTTTTACAACGTTGATCCAGACTTTGAAAATATTCATTACAATTTGCATAGCATAAAGCTAGCAGTGAACAGAGTAAACAGCGGAAAATTATTCTTCATGAAGTCCCCAATCATCATCATGTGCCACAGGCGAGCATGTTGGTTGAAGACTCGAAACCCTTAGCGAAAACTCACTCATCATCATAACAGCCTGCAATAAGATATATATTGCAACAATGTGGGTCAGAACCATTAAAAATGGAACTGGCAAGTGACACTATGGTGGACACTTAGAGGAATAACTCTATAATCTATATGCTTATTTGGCTGGTGGAGCTCAAGGCTATTTTGCAGAGCAAGTTTTTCCTTAACTCTTTGAAACAACTTTACCTCGTTGAGACAAATATGGTATGAAAGCCATAGTCTCATTCTACCCTTGTTCACCCATCAAGTATTAATTTATAAATTGGAATGGTGGAATCCTCCGTTGACGTCCTCGTTCAGCTGCTCAATCGTCCGTTTCCAGGGACACGGCTAAGTACTTAGATTTTAACTCTGCAGAGGTTGTGCACGTTCACCATTGTACCCATTCAACCCAAACTATCCTTTACACGCTTATAGTGACAAGGAAAGGAGAAGAATGAGACGAGATCTGTCAGAAGCATTTTCCCTCCCACTCTGGCCTGACGCGCTCCACCTACAAACCACTACCTCCACCTATCAGGCCGGGACGAGTCCACACAACTTAGTTGATCAAGCCAGAGCCCATATTGGCAATGGCTGCACGAGAAGCAATCTTCACTCGGAGTTCTTCAGATTCCTCTGTTCCTGGGTGGCCATCCACAAGTGAATATCCCACAGGTAAATCCCCTGAGGACAACACTCAACTCATACAGCCAAGCAACCAATTCCACCCAGGTGTTTGATTATAACTTAGTAGAATTTAACATTTCATCAAAAATAGTTTTGCATAGCATCACAATTATACTAAGTATTTTCATAGGAACCTAGACACAGGAATAAGGAAGTCTAAACATGGCTTGCATAGCAATACTATCCTACACATGCTTATAGAAAATAATCTACTCATGCATAGAAAATAATAAGACTTTTATGGGGGTGTGCCACTTGCCTTGGCAACCAGGAGTGCAGCAGTTACAGTTGCAAGGATTTTCGTTTCCCTCCGAATAGTCTAACAAAAGAAATAAAGAGCCACACATAAACACACAAGCAATATGTTCATACAAAGAAAAATATATGCTATGCATGAGATGCAATAATTTATTTTAATGTCAAGAAACAAATATATGTATCTCTTTGAATGTTTGTGATGTATGCATGAATAAATTTTTAATTTGTTTTCATTTATTTAGACATGAATAAAGGGTAACATCAAGAGTTTTAGTTTCCTTAAATAAAATTTCATAATCAAATTTTGTAGAAATGACATTTGGGCAGAGGGCATCTAAACAAGTTTTTAGCAATTTGATTTACTCAAAAATAATTTTTCTAAATAAATTTATGTCAAAAACACTTAAACTACTCTCAAAAATATTTGAAAATTTTGAATGTGTCAAAACAGAAAACTAATGAAGCCAAAATATTCTACTGGTTCTGAGGATTCCAAATATATAAAAATATTTAAATTTGGATAAACAGATAAAAAGTAATGATAAAAACAGTAAGCATGGTGTTTTCTGCAAAACTGCCAATTAATTGATTTAAGAAAAAAATCGGAAAATAATATCTGACGCGGCTCTGACGCCGCGCTGACGCGGCTCTGACGCCGCGCTGACGCCGCGCTGACGCGGCGCTGACACGGCGCTGACGCGGCGTACCAGTTCAGGTTTTTAAGTGAACTAATCCTAGCCGTCCGATTTAGATCTAACGATCTAGGTCAAAATGACTGAAACCGAGCGGCGCGGCCGGCCGGAGGAGCTCTGGTGACCGAAGTGCACGGCGGCGCCATCACCGCCGTTCGTGCTCCCTACGTTCTACTGCTCTACGAGGATAGCGAGGCATACCCTGACGAAGAGGAGCTCGCGGCTAGGTTGGTGGCGCGGTGGAGAAGAGCCGAGCGTCCTCCTCTTCTCGAATTCGCTCGCCGGAGATGGAGTTCGGCTGCGTAAGAAAACACGAGACCTTGTCACTAAGGTACGCAATGACAAAATGAAACGAGTGGGAGTGAATAGAGGGCTCGAGGGGGACGCTGCTCACCGGAGTTCGTCGAACTTGCCGTCGGCAATGGCGGAGCTCCGGGGATGCTCGTGGGCGGCCTGGTGGCTCTCGGGGTACGAGGCTTGGGGCAAAAGAGAGAGGGGGTCGAGGGGGTTCTTATAGGGGCCACGGCGAGTTAATTGGGGGAGTAAATCGCCGGAAATCAACGAATTGATTCGGCCGTTTCTCGGCTAGGTCGTGGGCGTGATTTGGGGAAGAAGGGGTCGCCGCGACGGGGATGACAGGTGGGACCCACCTGTCACAGAGAGAGAGGGTGCACGCGGGCGGGGATGGGCTACTTGCGGGCTGCGGCGCTGCGCGCGCGGTAGATAGCTTGTGGGCTTCGGCCCACTTGCTGGCCCGGCTCGATTTTTCTTTTTATAATTCATTTTCTGTTTTTAAATCTTTTGGGTATAAAACAATTTCAAATATTAAAAATAGATCCTTTTGATATCAATTTTGTCTAAGATAAAAATAGAATAAAAAGGAATATTATTATAAATTCAATTAACAATTTAATGGACATAAAATAAATTAAAACATATATAAGTAATTTAATTTAAATTCTATGTGATTTAAATGAAAAGTTTAATGATGATGATGCATGGATGCAAAGTTTTAATTTTTTCTAAAATTTGGGATGTTACAAACCTAACCCACTTAAGATGAATCTCGCCCTCGAGATTCGGATTGGCTAGCAAATAGGTGAGCGTGGTCTTCTTTCAGGTCATCTTCTCTTTCCCAAGTTGCTTCCTCTTCTGAATGGTGATTCCACTGTACTTTACAGAATTTGATGGTCTTAGTTCGGGTGACAAGTTCTGCTGTCTCCAAAATCTTTATGGGTTTTTCTTCATAAGTGAGATCACTTTCTAGTTGTACTTCCTCTAGTGGCACCGTATCTCTTAGCAGTGTTTCTGCCATTTTTGGGTGACATTTCTTCAGCTGGCTGACATGAAACACACAGTGAACTGCGGAAAGTGCTTCCGGAAGTTCCAATTCATAGGCAACCTCTCCTTTGCGGGATAATACCTTGAAAGGTCCAATAAATCTTGGTGCCAATTTTCCTTTGATTCCAAATCTTTTAACTCCCCGCATAGGTGAAACTCTAAGATAGGCTCGATCGCCTACTTCATACGTGACTTCCCTCCTTTTGGAGTCCGCATAACTCTTCTGTCTGGATTAGGCTATCTTTAAACGGTCCTTAATCAGTCTGACTTTTTCCTCAGCCTCCTTGATTATGTCTGGTCTGAACAAACTACGTTCTCCTACGCCACTCCATAGTAGTGGGGTAGTGCACTTTCTTCCATACAAGGCTTCAAATGGCGACATCTCTATGCTCGCTTGATAGCTGTTGTTGTAAGAGAACTCGGCATATGGGAGATTATCATCCCAGCTCGACTTATAATCTAGAGTGCATGCTCTCAGCATATCTTGTAGGATTTGGTTTACTCTTTCTGTCTGTCCATCCGTCTGCGGATGGAACGCTGTGCTGAACTCTAATCTGGTTCCCAGAGACTCATGTAATTGATTCCAGAAATGAGAAGTAAACTGAGTACCCCTATCCGACACAATTTTCTTGGGAACCCCATGTAGACACACAATCCTCTTCATATAGATGTCAGCTAGCTTGGCACTAGTGTAAGTAGTCTTCACGGGTATAAAGTGAGATACTTTCGTCAGACGATCGACTATAACCCATATAGAATCGTACCCTGATTTAGTCCTGGGCAGACCAGTGATGAAATCCATACCAATCTGTTCCTATTTCCAAACTGGTATTGGTAAGGGTTGCAGTAATCCTGCTGGTTTTTGGTGTTCTGCTTTCACACGACTGCAGACGTCGCACTTTGCAATGAATTCAGCAATATCTCGCTTCAAATTGATCCACCAATACCTCTCCTTTACATCCATATACATCTTGGTGTTACCCGGATGTATGGAATAAGGTGAGTCATGAGCTTCTTGAAGTATTAACTTCCTAAGATCGGCATTGTCAGGGACACATATGCGTTCCTTATACCATACGGTTCCTTCTTCATCTTCCCTAAAGTCCCTTGCTTTGCCTTCACTTAGGTTCTTCTTGATTTCCTTTACTGCTTTATCCTCTAACTGAGCTCCCTTGATTTTCTTAAATAGAAGAGGTTGAACTTCTAAGGATTATATGAATCCTTCAGGTACCACTTCCAATCGAAGTTCCTTAAATCCTTTACATAGATCTTCAGGCAATTCTCCTGCCGTGAGTCCGTTTACATAAGTTTTACGGCTCAAGGCATCAGCCACTACGTTGGCTTTCCCTGGGTGGTACTGTAGACTTAAATCATAGTCTTTGATCAATTCTAACCATCTCCTTTGTCGCATGTTTAATTTCTTCTGAGTAAAGAAGTACTTGAGGCTTTTATGATCTGTAAATACTTCACATCGCTTTCCCCATAAATATGGTCTCCATATCTTTAGCGCATGTACCACAGAGGCTAACTCTAGATCATGAGTGGGGTAGTTTACTTCATGATTTTTGAGTTGTCTTGAGGCGTAAGACACTACTTTGCCTTCTTGCATCAATACGCTTCCTAGGCCACGATATGAAGCGTCGCAATAAACTTGGAAATCTTTCTCTAGATCTGGTAAGCATAATACTGGTGCAGACACTAAGCATTTCTTAAATTCTTGAAAACAAGTCTCACAAGCTTCTGTCCACTCAAATTTCTTTCCCTTCTTCAGTAGTTCAGTCAAGGCCCTGGCAATCTTGGAGAAGTTTTCAATGTATCTCCGGTAGTATCCTGCCAGTCCTAGAAAACTGCGGATTTCTCCCACATTTTTGAGTGATTCCCAATTCGTCACAGCAGCAACTTTTTCAGGATCCACTGATATCCCATCTTTATACACCAGGTGTCCTAGAAATCCTACTTGTTTTAACCAAAATTCACACTTATTGAACTTAGCATATAACTTATGCTCTCGGAGTCTTTGCAACACCAAACGTAAATGTTCTTCATGTTCTCTTTGACTTTTGGAGTAGACTAAGATGTCATCGATAAAGACAACAACAAACTTGTCCAGAAAATTCATAAATACCTTATTCATCATATTCATGAAATAGGTTGGAGCACTGGTTAACCCAAAAGGCATTACTGTGTAATCATAGGAACCATATCTTGTAACAAAGGCAGTCTTGGGTATATCCATCTCTCTAACTTTCATCTGAAAGTACCCTGATCTGAGATCAATCTTGGAGAACACGACATCCCCTTCTAGTTGATCGAAAAGCTCATTGATTTTTGGTAGCGGATACTTGTTCTTGATTGTATGCTCATTTATGTCACGGTAATCGATGACTAATCTCTGGGTACTATCCTTCTTCTTGACGAAAAGGATTGGGGCTCCCCAGGGTGATGAACTTGGACGGATAAAGCCTTTCTGCATAAAATCTTCCAATTGCTTCTTGAGTTCTTTCAGTTCATCAGTTGCCATTGGGTAGGGCCTTTTAGCTATTGGTCCTGTACCCGGCTTTAGTTCAATGAGGAACTCTACATCTCTATCGGGTGGCATTCCCGGTAGTTCTTCCGGAAACACATCAGGGTATTCCTTGACTATAAGGACCTCACCGAGACTAACCCCCTTAAGAGAATTAAGCCTAACCTTCTTTAGTTCGAACTTTGATCTAAAGTTGATTTTCAAGCCTTCTGGTGTGGTGAGAGTGATGGTTCTATTTGCACAGTCTATGATTCCTGCATAACGGGACATCCAATCCATCCCTGTGATAACATCCAGGCCTTGTGTTTCCAGGATGATCAAGTCCGTAGGAAACTGATGCTTTCCAATCTTCAGATTCAACTGCCTACACCCAGAGGTTACTAGCATTTCTCCTCCCGGAGAGCTTACTCTAATAGGGCTTCCTATATTTTCCACAACTAACCCATGTTTGTTTACAAAAGCTCTTGAAATGAATGAATGCGAGGCTTTAGTATCAAATAAAACTAATGCTGGACATGAATTAAGCAAGAACGTACCAATGACATCATCTGGTTCATCGTATACTTCTTCCACATTGATGTGGTTCACATGTCCTTTCTGGAAGGGATTGGGCTTGGCAGCTTCTGCAGCCTTCTTTTCGGGGCAGTCTGTGGTGTAGTGGCCCTTGTTATTGCACTTGAAGCATAAAACTTGGCTGATATCTTTCTTATATTCAGGATTTGGGCGATGATGTCCATTGTTGTGGCCAGCATTTCCATTTCCTTTGTGATTCCCATTGTTTCCCTTGAAACCACCACTATGGTTGTGACCATGATGTTTGTGGTTGCTTCCTCCACTAGGATAGTGCCCAGTTTTATGACCCTGGTTTGTATCCTATGGAAACGGCCTTTTGAAAGAAGTTTCAGAATGGTGTTTGTGAACATTCAACTTTCTCTTCCTGTTTTCAGCCTTCTTGATGTTATCCTCCAGTATCATAGCCTGATCTAGGAGGGTTTGATAATTTGGGGCATATGCTACTGTTAAAGGAATCTTCAGCTCGTCACTCAACCCATTTAGGAATTTTGCCTTCCTCTTAGCCTCAGTGTTGATGTCCTCAGAGGCATATCAAGAAAGGGCATGGAAATAAGCCATATACTCCTTAAGGCTCCTGTTTCCTTGTCTCAGGTTTCTGAATTCTTCTTGCTTCAAGTTCATAATGCCCGAGGAGATATGAGCATTACGAAAACCTTACTTGAAGTTTTCCCAAGTCAAGGTTTCTAGTGGGTGAGTGATTTGATAAGTTTCCCACCACTGAATTGCTGGTCCTTCCAACAGATGAGTAGTGAACCTTACCTTCTCAGCGTCGGTACATTCACAATTCACTAGATCTCTGTCCACAGAACGCAGCCAGTCATTTGCCACAATTGGCTCAGTTGCAGTGGAGAACTTGTTAGGCCGGAGCCTCAGAAATCTGGTAAGTCTATCCACTTGGGGGGGGGGGGGGGGTGGCGGTGGTGGGTTGTGGTTATGGTTGTTGTTATTGTTGTTGGTCGCCGCAATGAACTGGGTCATCATAGTCATTAGCTGAGCTTGAGCGGCCATCAACTGTTGTATAGCATCGTTGTTGTTGTGGTCGTTGTTGTTGTTGTTATCGGGCACACGGCGGGGAGGCATCTGTGGTTTTTGCATAGATGAGTTTTTAGACTAAAAGTTCTAAAGAGAAAATACCCCAACAAACAAACAGCTTATAAGAACAACAATCACACAACTCAACCTTTGGATTAAAACGACATGAAATTTTTGGAAAATAAAACTAACAAGGTTCCGGGGATACAAGGGAAGGTACTGCCTTACCACAAGTTGGTAGGTCAATACAAGACTAAGATAACGATGAGGTGTAAGATAAATGGTAGTCTCACTAACTAACTACTCGACCATGTCATCTTCTTCTTCTTCAATTTCCTGAATCTCGATTCCTTCATTGTTGAGTACTTCCTTTAATTCCTTCACTTCTTTTTCCAGGGCAGAGTTCTTCTCTTGCAGTTCCCTCTTCTCAGTACGAAGCCGCTTGATCAAGTCACTATCAGCCTCAAACTCGACTTCATTGCTCTCGAGTTCTGCCTTCTGTTCTCTGATAGTCTTGTTCTTCTCTTGAACCCTTTTCTCATGTCTCTTGTACTTCTCCTCTTGTGCAGCAAACCTCTCTTCTTGGGCCTTAGTCACTTCCTCCTGAGCCTTCATCTTTTCCTCGTTCTCCTTGAGTAAGCCACATAGCTCATCGTTCCTCAGGAGCTCAGTGCGCCTATCCTCATAAAGTTCTGTGACGAGGATCTCCAGCTCCTGGAAATAAAGACTAAGGGGCTTTGCTTTGCCTCTATCTCCGACATCAATAGGTAAGGTTCTCCATCCTTGTTTCCCCTTCCAAAGAAAATGGAGTAGTGGCCCCTCAACTCTGTGCTGTAGCGTCCACAGAGACGCCCAATCAGGTCTTGCATGACTAGATTGAGTCCTTTATCTTTGGAGTCACTAACAATTTTGATTTCCAATGGGGGCTCTTCTCCACGTCCTGGCTGAGTTGCTTTTATTCCCCAACAGCCCTCTTTGTTAAACTTCTTCAGGATGAAGCCCTTAACTTGAGGTAGCGGTAAACCTATCTTCTCGCCGATATCGAGAAGGTAGCAGCCAAAACGGGTGTCCTCGAAGTACTCCGCAGTGGTGAAGTGGAAGCTCTTCATCCTTTAGGTAGAAAGAAAAGAATTAAAACAAGAAATGCATAAGGTAAAGAAGTACCAGTCATATGTGCATTATTAATTTAGAAATTACTAAGTCAAATCTCAATGTGATCAACAAATATTAACAACTCTTTGCAAATTGGATATTCACTATAGTGAGAGAGACAGACACCCGGCCGACCACTTAATTGTGGAACATGTCTCATGTACGCAGACATGTAAGGTTTGTCTCCAGGCCGCTTCATCTCACTATGCCGCTAGGATCCAAAATACATAAGTAGATAATACTATGATCAAAAGGTTTTTCCAATCCTAAGGGCTCGAACCTACAAGCAACACAGTGCTCTGATACCATCTGTAGTGTACCTACACTTAATATATGGCAGGTACCTGTGTATAGTGCAAATCACTGGATCGATTCGTTTGCACACACATTTACGATGTAATATCACAACAAAGTATCAATTTTTTACAACGCTGATCCAGACTTAGAAAATATTCATTACAATTTGCATAGCATAAAGCTAGCAGTGAACAGAGTAAACAACGGAAAATTATTCTTCATGGAGTCCCCAATCATCATCATGTGCCACAGGCGAGCATGTTGGTTGAAGACTCGAAACCCTTAGCAAAAACTCACTCATCATCAGAACATCCTGCAATAAAATATATATTGCAACAACCTGGGTCAGAACCATTAAAAATGGAACTGGCAAGTGACACTATGGTGGACACTTAGAGGAATAACTCTATAATCTATATGCTTATTTGGCTGGTGGAGCTCAAGGCTATTTTGCAGAAAGCAAGTTTTTCCTTAACTCTTTGAAACAACTTTACCTCGTTGAGACAAATATGGTATGAAAGCCATAGTCTCATTCAACCCTTGTTCACCCATCAAGATTTAATTTATAAATTGGAATGGTGGAATCCTCCGTTGACGTCCTCGTTCAGCTGCTCAATTGTCCGTTTCCGGGGACACGGCTAAGTACTTATATTTTAACTCTGCAGAGGTTGTGCACGTTCACCATTGTACCCATTCAACCCAAATATCCTTTACACGCTTATAGTGATAAGGAAAGGAGAAGAATGAGACGAGATCTTTCAGAAGCATTTTCCCTACCACTCTGGGCTGACGCGCTCCACCTACAAACCACTACCTCCACCTGTCAGGCCGGGGCGAGTCCACGCAGCTTAGTTGATCAAGCCAGAGCCCATATTGGCAATGGCTGCACGAGAAGCAATCTTCACTCGGAGTTCTTCAGATTCCTCTGTTCCTGGGTGGCCATCCACAAGTGAATATCCCACAAGTAAATCCCCTGGGGACAACACTCAACTCTTACAGCCAAGCAACCAATTCCACCCAGGTGTTTGATTATAACTTAGTAGAATTTAACATTTCATCAAAATTCTACTAAAAATAGTTTTGCATAGCATCACAATTCTACTAAGTATTTTCATAGGAACCTAGATACAGGAATAAGGAAGTCTAAACATGGCTTGCATAGCAATACTATACTACACATGCTTATAGAAAATAATCTACTCATGCATAGAAAAATAATAGGACTTTTATGGGGGTCTGCCACTTGCCTTGGCAACCGGGAGTGCAGCAGTTACAGTTGCAAGGATTTTTGTTTCCCTCCGAATAGTCCAACAAAAGAACTAAAGAGCCACACATAAACACCCAAGCAATATGTTCATACAAAGAAAAATATATGCTATGCATGACATGCAATAATTTATTTTAATGTCAAGAAATAAATATATGTATCTCTTTGAATGTTTGTGATGTATGCATGAATAAATTTTTAATTTTTTTTCATTTATTTAGACATGAATAAAGGGTAACATCAAGAGTTTTAGTTTCCTTAAATAAAATTTCATAATCAATTTTTTTAGAAATGACATTTGGACAGAGGGCATCTAAACAAGTTTTTAGCAATTTCATTTACTCAAAAATAATTTTACTAAATAAATTTATGTCAAAAACACTTAAACTACTCTAAAAAATATTTTAAAATTTTGAATGTTTCAAAAGAGAAAACTAAAGAAGCCAAAACATTCTACTGGTTCTAAGGATTCCAAATATATAAAAATATTTAAATTTGGATAAACAGATAAAAAGTAATGATAAAAACAGTAAGCATGGTGTTTTCTCCAAAACTGCAAATTAATTGATTTAAGAAAAAAAATCAGAAAATAATATCTGACGCGGCGCTGACGCGGCGTACCGGTTCGGGTTTTTAAGTGAACTAATCCTGGCCGTCCGATTTAGATCTAACGATCTAGGTCAAAATGACCGAAACCGAGCGGCGCGGCCGGCCGGAGGTGCTCCGGTGACCGAAGCGCACGGTGGCGCCATGACCGGTGTTCGTGCTCCCTTCGTTCTACTGCTCTACGAGGATAGCAAGGCATACCCTGACGAAGAGAGCTCGCGGCGAGGTTAGTGGCGCGGTGGAGAAGAGCCGAGCGTCCTCCTCTTCTCGAATTCGCTCGCCGGAGATGCGCATGGTGGAGGTTCTCGTCGGTGAGCACGATCACGGAGTTCGGCTGCGTAAGAAAACACGAGACCTTGTCACTAAGGTGTGCAATGACAAAGTGAAACGAGTGGGAGTTAAGAGAGGGCTCGAGGGGGACGCTGCTCACCGGAGTTCGTCGAACTTGCCGTCGGCAACGGCGGAGCTCCGGGGATGCTCGTGGGCGGCCTGGTGGCTCTCGGGGTACGGGGCTTGGGGCAAAAGAGAGAGGGGTTCGAGGGGGTTCTTATAGGGGCAACGGCGAGTTAATTGGGGGAGTAAATCGCCGGAAATCAACGAATTGATACGGCCGTTTCTCGGCTAGGTCGTGGGCGTGATTTGGGGAAGAAGGGGTCGCCGCGACGGGGATGACAGGTGGGGCCCACCTGTCACAGAGAGAGAGGGCGCGCGCGGGCGGGGATGGGCTGCTGGCGGGCTGCGGCGCTGCGCGCGCGGTAGATAGCTTGTGGGCTTCGGCCCACTTGCTGGCCCGGCTCGATTTTTCTTTTTATAATTCATTTTCTGTTTTTAAATCTTTTGAGTATAAAATAATTTCAAAACTATATCAAAACTTCTCAGACAAATTCATAAAAATATAATTTGAAAAGCTTATTAAAAATAGATCCTTTTTATATCAATTTTGTCTAAGGTAAAAATAGAATAAAAAGGAATATTATTATAAATTCAATTAACAATTTAATGGACATAAAATCAATTAGAACATATATAAATAATTTAATTTAAGTTCTATGTGATTTAAATGACAAGTTTAATGATGATGATGCATGGATGCAAAGTTTTAAATTTTTCTAAAAATTGGGATGTTACAAACCTAACCCCCTTAAGATGAATCTCGCCCTCGAGATTCGGATTGGCTAGCAAATAGGTGAGGGTGGTCTTCTTTCAGGTCATCTTCTCTTTCCCAAGTTGCTTCCTCTTCTGAATGGTGATTCCACTGTACTTTACAGAGTTTGATGGTCTTGGTTCGGGTGACACGTTCTGCTGTCTCCAAATTCTTTATGGGTTTTTCTTCATAAGTGAGATCACTTTCTAGTTGTACTTCCTCAGTGGCACCGTATCTCTTAGAAGTGTTTCTGCCATTTTTGGGTGACATTTCTTCAGCTGGCTGACATGAAACACACAGTGAACTGTGGAAAGTGCTTCCGGGAGTTCCAATTCATAGGCAACCTCTCCTTTGCGGGATAATACCTTGAAAGGTCCAATAAATCTAGGTGCCAATTTTCCTTTGATTCCAAATCTTTTAACTCCCCGCATAGGTGAAACTCTAAGATAGGCTCGATCGCCTACTTCATACGTGACTTCCCTCCTTTTGGAGTCCGCATAACTCTTCTGTCTGGATTGTGCTATCTTTAAACGGTCCTTAATGAGTTTGACTTTTTCCTCAGCCTCCTTGATTATGTCTGGTCCGAACAAACTACGTTCTCCTACGCCACTCCATAGTAGTGGGGTAGTGCACTTTCTTCCATACAGGGCTTCAAATGGCGACATCTCCATGTTCGCTTGATAGCTGTTGTTGTAAGAGAACTCGACATATGGGAGATTATCATCCCAGCTCGACTTATAATCTAGAGCGCGTGCTCTCAGCATATCTTCTAGGATTTGGTTTACTCTTTCTGTCTGTCCATCCGTCTGCGGATGGAACGCTGTGCTGAACTCTAATCTGGTTCCCAGAGACTCATGTAATTGATTCCAGAAATGAGAAGTAAACTGAGTACCCCTATCCGACACAATTTTCTTGGGAATCCCATGTAGACACACAATCCTCTTCATATAGATGTCAGCTAGCTTGGCACTAGTGTAAGTAGTCTTCACGGGTATAAAGTGAGATACTTTCGTCAGACGATCGACTATAACCCATATAGAATCGTACCCTGATTTAGTCCTGGGCAGACCAGTGAGGAAATCCATACCAATCTGTTCCCATTTCCAATATGGTATTGGTAAGGGTTGCAGTAATCCTGCTGGTTTTTGGTGTCCTGCTATCACGACTGCAGACGTCGCACTTTGCAATGTATTCAGCAATATCTCGCTTCAAATTGATCCACCAATACTGTTGGGGATATATCAACTAGGGGTATCACCAACATGGATCAATCCGGCTAGTCCAGGGTGGCCCAAGGGTGATAAGGCTGAAGACTGCCGGGCGGCCCAGATAGCTGACATACAAGCAAGTAGGCGGACGGTCCAAGGAAGGTGGAAGGTCGAAGCCCATCAAGCCACCTAGCCCAAGACGGAAGGCGGCAACTAAGCCGGCTAGGTCTAGGACTCTGATTACTTGCTGGACAAGTACTTGCCTTGTACCCTGGGGTCTGGCCGCCTATATAAGCCGGCCACCAGGGAGCCTTTAGGGCACGCTTCAATACACATCATACACATTGTAACATGTTCACGGCTATTGCCTCATAGTGAATTATAGCAGCACGTAGGATCTCACAACCGCTGCGGGATCCGAAGCTGGGTAAACTCGCCGTGTTCAATCCCGTCCTCGACGACACCAACCTTCTTCCCCACAATCCATACGTAGGCTAGAGGACCCCCGTCTCCTATCAATGATGCCGATACCACGACAGTTGGCGCCCACCGTGGGGCATAAGGTTCCTGGCGTCATGTTCCAGGCGGGAACACTTGGCGGCGTGGGCAAGCAGATCGCCGTCGGTCGCGTCACAAGGTATGGCGGCCACAGCTACGTCAACTCGGATGAGTCCTGGCTCCCGGCGGACGACTACCTTATCAGATGCGCAATCATACCGATCGGAGGGATTGACGTCTTCATCGGGTATACGCCAGAGGCGTACGGCCTACCGCGTTTCTACAACCCCACCCACCAACCCTTCGACCAAGCAGTCGACCGACAAAATGGATCGGAATCCGCCTTCTCCCAGGAGTCGGCCGAATCTGATTTCCACTTCGTCGGATTGTCGGACTGGGATCAGACTCCCAGCCGGAAAACAACGATCCTAAGTCAATCCTCCCTGCTCTCCAGGAGGATGCCATGTCAGATGCCGGATCCAGATCTACCGTTCAAGTCAACGTAGACTCTGACTCTGACGATGATGCTAGTCTCTTTGAAGAGAAGATCAAAACCCGCTTTTCCAGTGGCAATCCGACTCCTTCAGAGGGCAATCGGATACTGACATGCCTGACAAGCTGGCTATGATGGTTGTCGTCGGTCACGAGACAACCCCAGTTGCTTCGGAAACGCAAAACAAGCCGGTGGAAGATGCCGGCGACACCACTGCCGGTCAACTCATTGAAAGTTCCGACAAGGTGCGCGCAAAGAAGAAAACTGGCCTCGAGAAAGGCGGCAGCAGCAAACCCACGGAATTGCTCTCCGTCATCAAAGAAGTAGACGAAATCATGAATACTCCGGTAAATAAAGACACCCCACTCGACGAAGTGGAAGAGCTTAGAATTAACATGCTCAAGCACTCGTACTTCCTGCGAAAAAGAGAGGAGCACGTTGAGAGCCTTGCGAAGAAGATCGAGAAAGAACAGGAGAAGATGTCGGCCAAAACAAGCCGGCAACTCTTTGAGGAAAAAAGGTCATAAAAAAACCGCCGTGGCAAGGAGCCGCCAACACGCGCAACGACAGCGGCTCAAGATCTCGGGATCGACTGGCGTACGGCACCACAACGCGTGGACAGAAGGGGAGATGTTGTTTTTTGCACCCCCGTCCTCAACACGGCTGCTGCGCTAGATACCCTCGACGACAAAACTTACACGGCGGAGGAAAAGCTGGCCAATGCAAGACACTTCGTGAGCAAGGCCCTAGAACAACAAGCTCACGCTGATTCCTACGGCCACATGGCGGACGCTCGCGGGGGAGACCTAGAGTCTAAGTCAGGAAAGTGCAAAGCTGCACCTGGCGACGACCCCGAAGGCCCGTCTGGCTCCAGTAGCCATGGCGACAAAAGGAAGGCAACGCCACCTCCAAAGAAGACGCCACCGCCAAAACCAAGGCGGGACGAGAATTCAAGGACAGGAAGCAGGGGAGACCTGCCACCTCCAGCCCAGCCAAGACGCGATAATGGCGGTAGCCGGAGCAATAGACTGCCGCCTAGGAAAGATGCCGGTAACGACCCTCCCAGGAGAGGTCGAAGTCGGTCTCCGCAGCGTAGCACCGGTAGTAAGAGGAAAGAGGAGGCAGAAGGGCCTAGGCGCAGCATAAGCCGGGCAGCGCAGGACGAGCCAGACGCAAACAGAGGCGCACGACAGCTCGATCCAAAAGACGCACGACACCGCCTACAAGACATAGCAAGAGGAAAGGAGCCGCTATATTCTGAACCAAAGTGCTTCGGTGACGCCATCCGCAGAGAGCCGTTCCCTAAGGACATGACATCAGTGTCAAAAAACTGTTCTAGGTACAACGGCCTCGTTAAGCCGGATTCATGGCTAGCCGACTATGCCATGGCCATAGAAATTGCCGGCGGGAGTAGCTATATTGCCGTCCGTTACCTACCTCTCATGTTGGAAGGCACGGCAAGGGCTTGGATCGACAACCTTCCTGAAAAGTCTATCCATAGCTGGTACGACATGGAAAAGGTTTTCTCCCAGCACTTCCAAGGAACATACAAGCGTCCAAATACCTACACGGATTTGCAACGCTGTATCCAAAAGCCGGACGAAACCATGACAGACTTTGTCAGCCGTTGGATATCCGAAAAAGCCAACTGTCATGGTGTTTCGGACGCACAGGCTATCCACGCCTTCGACACGGGCCTGCAGAAGAAGTCCTTGCTCCGTCATCGGCTCGTCCACGAGCAAATCACGGACCTTGGCGAGATGCTCAACCTAGCCGCCCAATACGCGGCGGCGGACGACGACGCCCGGGACGATGATCCAGACGTCAACATCATACCAAAACGGAACAACAAGCGCAAGCAGGCGGCGGATGACAAAGCCGGACCTTCCAACGAGGTAGCTGTCGCATTCCAAGGGAATGCCGGCAAAAAGAAGTGGAAGAATAAGAAAGGTGGTCACGACGCCGGCTCAGGGCCTAAAGCGGCGGGAATCAATTATGAGCAGGCAAAACTTTTGCCGTGCCCTATCCACGCCTCACTCGGCAAGGTAAACCATATGTTTGGCGAATGTCGTTTCATGGACGACTTCAAAAAGGACCCCACAAACGGCTGGAAATCAAAGAAGTCAAAGAAGAACGACAAGAAAGACAACAAGGAGGATGAGGATGACGACGACATGCCTGTCTCAAGCGAGGATGACGCGGCCGCCAAGAAAAAGAAACCATATCCGAAGGTCAAAGAATCTCTTGTATGCTTTGTCGGCACGCCTTCGGCTAAGGCGGATAAGGCGGAAATGCGCGAACTCAACGCGACAATGCCGGACGTCCCTCAGTATTTGAACTGGTCGGAAGCAACGATCACTTGGGACCGGTCCGACCACCCTGATCACGTTCCTCACCCAGGCAAGTACGCCCTCGTCGTCGATCCCATTGTCGACAACTTCAGACTCACAAAGGTACTCATGGATGGCGGCATCAGCCTCAACATCCTGTACTACGACACACTAAGCCGCATGAACCTGTCAGAGGATCAGTTGGACCACAACAACCTTACTTTTCACGGCATAGTGCCCGGCAGGCAAGCAAAGTCAATGGGGAGCATTAGGCTGAAGGTAACTTTCGGACCAAAAGAGAACTACCGCTCAGAGTTCCTCCGGTTCGAAGTTGTCCCCTTCAAAAGCGCCTATCATGCAATCTTCGGACGACCGGCTTTCGCCAAATTTATGGCAAGGCCATGCTACATATACAGCAAGCTTAAAATGCCGGGGGAAAACGGAACCATCACGATTTCCGGCAACTTCAAGAAAGCCAAGGATTGTGAGCGTGGCATGGCCGCCTTCGCAGAAGCCGTCATCCGCAAGGAAGAACTCGCACTGCTTGGGGCGGATTCAGACAACTCCATGCCCAAGCCAAAGATTGATGTCAAGAAGACCTTTGAAGCTTCAGACGACACCAAAAAGGCGGACCTCATCCCAGGCGACAAGTCTAAGCAAGTCGTCATCGGCTCCAACCTTGACAGCAAATAGGAAGGCGCGCTCGTCGAGTTCCTCCGTGAGAGTCGTGACATCTTCGCATGGTCGCCTTCCGACATGCCTGGTGTACCGAGGGAACTTGCCGAGCACTCACTCAACGTCATAAAAGGATCCAAGCCGGTGAAGCAAGCAACAAAATGCTTTGGAGATGAGAGACGCAAGGCTATAGGAAAGGAGATAAACAGGCTGAAGGCCGCCAATTTCATAAAAGAAGTTGTGCACACCGATTGGGTGGCAAATCCTGTACTTGTTCCAAAGAAGAATAAAGAGCTGAGGATGTGTATTGACTATACCGGTGTTAACAAGTGCTGCCCAAAGGATCCCTTTGCGTTGCCTAGAATTGACCAAGTCGTAGACTCCACAGCAGGCTCCGAGCTGCTTTGTTTTTTGGACGCCTACTCAGGATACCATCAAATCAAGATGAGAGAGTCGGATCAGCTGAAAACATCTTTCACCACTCCATACGGGACTTTATGCTACATCACGATGCCGTTTGGCATGAAGAATGCAGGGGCAACATACCAGCGCTGTATGCAGAACTGCCTGCACAAACAGATCGGCCGCAATGTTCACGTCTACGTAGACGACATCGCGGTGATGTCAAAAAAGAAGGCAGATCTCCTAGAGGATTTGGAAGAAACTTTTCAGAATCTCCCGAGGTATCAGATGAAACTCAATCCCGCCAAGTGTGTTTTCGGCGTTCCAGCCGGCAAACTGCTCGGGTTTATCGTCTCAGAACGAGGGATCGAGGTTAATCCGGAGAAGATCAAGGCCATCCAAAACATAGCCAGACCTACTTGTCTCAAGGACGTGCAACGTCTAGCCGGATCGGCAGCGACCGTCAGTCGTTTCATAAGCCGCCTAGGGGAAAAGGCAATGCCTCTCTACCGGCTATTGAAGAAATCCGACAACTTTGAGTGGACAGCAGAGGCAGACGCAGCCTTACAACAACTTAAGGAGGCCCTCATATCCGCTCCGATATTGGCAGTACCTCGATCACAGGAACCAATGCTGCTATACATCGCGGCAACAAGATCTGTTGTCAGCGTTGTCTTGGCTGTGGAAAGAAAGGAGAACGAAGCCGCGACGTATGAGCAACGACCGGTCTACTTCATCAGTGAAGTATTCTCCGCCTCCAAGCAGAGGTATCCGCATTACCAAAAGCTGGCTTATGGTGTATTCTTCGCCGCCAGAAAGCTTAGGCATTATTTCCAGGAGCACACAGTGACAGTAGTCAGCAAGGCACCGTTGGGAGACATAATCAACAATGCAGAGGCAACAAGTCGAGTTGCCAAATGGGGCATCGAACTTGCCGCCTATGATATAGTCTATAAGCCACGGACCGCCATTAAGTCTCAAGCACTTGCAGATTTTGTCGCCGACTGGACAGAAGCCATGGAGGAAACGACACTCCCCGAATCAGAATATTGGGTCATGCACTTTGACGGATCAAAAATCCTCAAAGGCTCGGGGGCTGGAGTCGTTCTACGCACGCCTAAAGGTGACAAGCTTAGCTACGTGTTGCAAATCCACTTCACAGCAACCAACAACGTTGCCGAGTACGAAGCTTTGCTTCATGGGTTACACGTGGAAAACGACCTCGGCGTCAAAAGAGTCCTTTGTTATGGCGACTCAGATTTGGTCGCGCAGCAAGTAAGCGGAACATGGGATGCGAAAAGCGCAACAATCGCGGCATAATGAGCCAAAGTTGACGAATTCGCAAAAAACTTCGCGGGCTACGAAGTCCAGCATGTTCCAAGAGCTGAGAACGAGGCGGCAGACACACTTGCCAGACTAGGGTCAGAGCGCAAAAAGGTACCAAAAGATATTTTTCTGGAACATTTGCACAAGCCATCCATTAAAGGCGCCGATTTGATGGACCCCGATGCAGAAGAACCGGTAGAAGCGGCAAGTCTCGCTGTCTACTCGATACAGCCGGATTGGACTGTCCCATATCTCGATTTTCTAATCGACAGCAAGTTGCCGGAGGACGATGAGGTGCTAAAAAGGCAGATCATAAGGCGAGCCAAGGCATTCACGGTAATAAAAGGCGAGCTATATAAGCGAAGCACGTGAGGCATCTATCAGCGGTGCATACAGCTAGAAGAAGGCCAGGAAATTCTGAAAGACATACATATTGGCACCTGCGGGCATCACGCTTCCGCCAGGTCCATCGTGTCCAAAGCTTTCCGCCAAGGTTTCTACTGGCTTACCGCCAAAGAAGACGCCGAGAACATCGTAAAAACATGCAAAGGCTGCCAGTTGTATGCTCGTCAACCTCACTTACCGGCACAAGAACTCAGGACAAACCCAATCACCTGGCCGTTCGTGGTCTGGGGCTTAGACATGGTGGGTCCCTTCAAGAAGGCGAGAGGTGGGTATACCCACCTATTGGTCGCTGTCGACAAGTTCACCAAATGGGTCGAGGCTAAGCCGATCAGCAAACTTGACGCACGAACAGCCACCAATTTCCTCTGGGGAATTATCTCTCGGTTTGGAGTTCCACACAGCATTATCACCGATAATGGCAGCAACCTATCTCAAGGCGACATAGAAGAATACTGCAGTGATCTGGGTATCCGGCTTGATTTGGCATCCGTGTCACACCCTCAATCCAATGGACAAGTAGAGCGTACAAACGGCCTAGTCTTATCAGGACTTAAGCCTCGTCTTGAAGCTCCATTACACAGGGCAGCCGGCGCTTGGGCAGATGAGTTACAGTCGGTACTATGGAGTTTGCGCACAATGCCAAACAGGTCTACCGGCTACACTCCTTTCTTCTTAGTATATAGCGCTGAGGCGGTGCTAACTACCGACATGAAATACGATTCCCCAAGAGTTCAAGCCTACATCGAGCAAGACGTAGAAGGTGCAAGACAGGATAGACTAGACCTGCTAGACGAAGAAAGAGATGTCGCTCTACATCGCTCCGCCTTGTACCAGCAACAACTTCGCCACTATCATAGCCGGAGAGTGCGGAAGCGAAGCTTCGGAACAGGTGACCTGGTTCTCCGCCTAATTCAAGACAGAAAAGGCTTGCACAAGTTATCCCCGCCATAGGAAGGACCGTTTATAGTCACAAAGGCGCTGCTCAATGGTTCCTACTACCTGGCCGACATCCGCGACGAAGAAGAAAAGAAGAGGCGCAAGAAGGCGGCAGGAAAAAGGGGAACCAAGCGCAAAAGAGGCATTGACGATCCGTTCGAACAAACAAGACGGCCTTGGAATATTGAGCAGCTACGTCCTTTCTACACTTAGCAATTTATAATTGTAATAAGTTATATATGATTATGAAATAAAAGTCTATGGTTCCTCATCTGTGTTGAGAAGCATGCCATCTTTTGTCTTTTCTTGCAATCATATTTCCCCTATGTATCTAAGTTACCTATTTTTCTAGCTCCGTGCAAAGGTTCAAACTGGTAGATACTTGCAGCTTTCGAGCCAACCGAAAGCAAAAATAAACTTTTTGCGCCGCCTAATTCCTTTACCTCTGATTACTTATATGTGGTTCGCCTAGTAGTATGTCTTTGACACCAACATGTGGCTTTGGTTTCTGATCCTAAACGCATGGCTTAGCCCTGGTTGTTTCAGCTAAAGTTACCGGCTGAGGTTCGTCAACATACAAAAAGTCAAACATATAGGTCAGGGTAAAATTAAGGCGGGCCATATAAATAAGGCAAAATAAAACTTGTCGGCTAGTTTCTCGCCTAGCAGAGCAGCAACAAAAGTATATACAAATATTACAAGTTAAAGTTGCATTGTTTCAGGGGCTGGCAAATCATATCAGAAGAAGGCAAGGAAAGGAAACTACGACTCGGGGGGGGGGGGGGGGGGGCGTCTACATCAGGCTTGGGGGCTGACAAATTCAGCCCCAGAACTGTCACTCCCCTCCACCTCGGCCATGCCGGCAGCTCCATCTTCCCCTGCGGCAGGCACAGGATGGCGCCGGTAGAAGATCGAAGTATCCACCATGTCGGCAACACGCGTGGCGTAGCCGGCAACGCTGTCCAGAACAGCGGCCGGCTCGACCTCGATGCCGTCTTCATATGAAGACGGCATGCCTTCGGTGACGGCTTCTATCTCCGCCTCGGGGTAGTGCGCCATGAATAGTCCAAGCGCAGTCTTGGCACCACCCCGCGCCGCCGACTTCAGCGAGCTCTTGTGTAGCTTGGTAGCCTGCTCCAACATATTGGGCACATCGCTGAATTCGGTCGGTTCCTGGCTGCCAGAGGAGATGAAGAACTTGGCGGCAAACCGCTTGGACGCTGCCAAAGTCTCGGTGATCAGCTCGCATAGACGCGCAAGGAGATCCAGGCGGGGGCTGACAACCTTGTCGTCGCCCAAACCGGCGGGAACTGTATCAAAAATGAAACCATCAGTTTGGCTCAGGCTAAGCAAAATGGCAAAATCAAAATAAGGAGTGAGAAATTACCAATGGCCGAGTTATGGAAAGCGGACAGCTCAATCATATGAGCCGCCAACGCGTCCTCAATAGTTTGGGCGCGAGAAGTCTGCTTGGAGATCTCCTCGGCAGCCGTCTTCTCCGCCTCCGCCAACTTCTTGCGCAGGCTTTCCAGCTCACCAGTGAGCTGGCTAGATTCCTGCGCAAATTTCAGCTGCTGGGCCTCCATCTCCTTCTGGTGATCCTCCTTCATCGCCAAGTTGGCGGCTGCCAAATCGGAAGCTTCATTCATAAGAGCTTGCATGTCAGTGGACGCCTTCAGTATATCCTGGGCATGGTCTAGCAGTTCTACAAATATGGATTCGCTAACTAAATGATTGACGGCAACATAAGTTGAAAAGATAGCTGAAGGCAAAAAAGATCAACTCTACCTTCATCTTTTTTGCAGGCCGCCTCCAACTCGGCAATCCGCAGGTCCTTGGCCTCGCATTCCTTCTTCAGGTCACGGCAGCGCCGGTTTATTTCGACTCGGGAGGAGACAAGCTCAACGTTGGCGGACACGAGGCCCTGCAGGAAAAAGCAAAGGCATAAAACATATTGTCGAATAACCACTAAGCCGGCAGCCAAATTTTTTGGACCTGCCATCTAAGTGCTCGGGGGAAAGACTATGTATATGCCGGAGTTATAAAAACTTACAGACAGGTCGCCCTCCAAGTCGGCGAAGGCCTGGGAGGTGAAGTTGGCAAAAGCCAAGGCTGACTCCTTGGCCTCCTTGAAGGTGGACCAAGGGTCCCTAACTTTGCCGCCTCCTGCAGTCGGGGCTGCCCTCTGGGACCCGCCGGCAGCCGCCTCCAGCAGCTCCTCCTTGGCGGCACGCGATTGGACGGCTTCATCGGCCGTAGCCTCAGCCAAAAGAAGGGGAGTCTTGGGTGCGCGGTCAGCGGAGGAGGTCCTTGGCGGCGCGCCAGAAGCCGGAGTCGGGGGCTGGCGACGAGCGTCGCCCATAAAGCTGCCGGCCCGGGGCTGGGGAGTTGGCGGCATGGTAGAAGGCGAGCTGCCTTGAGGCCGCTTACCCTTGGAAAGGAGCCTGGTCGTCAACCGGGAAGTTGCGACCCTTTCCCTGTCAATAAAAAGCAAGCAGTCAGTTCGGTGCCAATATTAAAGAAGCTCGTCGACTGTTAAAGGCAGAATTGAGTACCTTTGGGGGATGTTAATCCCCGCGTTCTCGTCAAGGTTGACGAGAGACGGCTCGGTAGCCGTTGCGATCCGTTTCTTCCTCTCAGCGGTCGCCGTAGAGGAAGCGGCGCTGGATGCCTTGCGCTTCTTGGTCTTCCCGGTTTCCGACTCATAGAAGTCGGGAGCCAGGTCATCCTCCCCCAAGTCGGAGATCTGAGAAAAAAGACAAGTATTAATGGAACTCAAGATTAGCCGGTGAAGCTGTCAAAAAGGGGCAAGGAGCAAGATATCTACCTCGATGGGAGGGTTGTCGTGGGTATGCATGGGCACGCCCTCCACCGCCTTCACCAGCCCCGCCTTGACGAGGCTGCGGAGCCGGAACGCCAGGTCGGCAACCGGCAACCTCTCTTCGCTTATGCGGAGAGAGGTTGTGGCAGTAGGCGAATACTGACACATTTTGTGCGGGCTGTACCGCAGGGGGAGAAATTGCCGGCCGATCCAGCAGATGACGGTGTCCACCCCGTCCAACAGGGGGGGGAGCCATCGTCCGGGTGAGGAATTCAATCCGCCTTTGGAAAAGGCGGAGTTCCTCCGTCAGCTTGGGCACCGCCTCGTCCCAGCATGGCCTGGGCATAGACGGCGCGTTAACAAATTCCGGGACGCCAAATTGACGGCCCGGAGCTGCCATATCTTGGCAGTAGAAGAATGTGGAGGTCCAGCCCTTGACGAATTCAAGGTATGGTATCTTAGGATACCATTGGCGGCCCTGGCGGCAGTTAAAAGTGACACTGCCGCAGGTTGCCAGCCCGCCGTCCGGCACGGTCTGACGCCGGCAACGAAAACAGTATCTGAAGAAGTCTAAGCTAGGCCTAATACCTAGATAGCCCTCGAACAGAGCTGTGAAGCCGGCTAAGACTAGAATACTATTGGGCGCTATGTTGTGGGGCTGGAGCCCATAGTGATCTAAGACCTCGCTAAAGAAGGCGGAAGGCGGCATCACCATTCCCCTAACTAGGTGGGAGGTGAGGATTACCCGTTCCCCGGCTTTCAGAGCCGGGATGACGTCTCCTAAGGCGGCTCTCCATTGGCAGTCCTCCCGAGTGGGGAGATAGCCGACGGCGTCCAGGTCTTGGAGGGCGTCTTCATCGACTCTGGAGGGGAGCCAGTAGCGGGACCCGAGGTCAGCCGCTTCCTCTTCCTCGTCGACGGGAGCGCCTCTCGCCGCCGTCGCCGCGGTGCAAGATGGAGGAGCCAAGGAGACCGCCGCCGGCGCGCGCGCGGTAGGAATCTGAGAGGCGTCGGTGGCGGCATTGCCCGTCTCCGCCGTCGCGGGGCGAGATATCGCGCCACCCATCGCTGTCGCGGGTACGGTTTCGGTCGCCGGACCACTGGACGCCGCGGAAGGGATGTCTTGGCCGGTGGACATCGCCGCGTGCGAAGGTCGCCGGAGGAGAACGCTCGCCGGAGTTCGCTCGGAGCAAGAAGCGGGAAAGTGGAAGAGCAAGGGGTCGAGTAGAGCAAAGGCAGGGGTGCAAAAATGAACCGTTCGGTTCCCTATTTATAGGTCCAGGCGTTGCTCCCTCTGCAAACGGCGTTTTTAGTCGGACACGTGTCCAGCATCCGCTGCGGCGCATGATCGCACAATCTCCACGCCTCCTCTTTTCCCACGATTTGTGATCATGGCGAGATTCCCGCCTAGGCCATTTTCAAACTGTCGTGAGGCGGCTAAGTGGAATCCGTCAAGAAGAATGCCCGGTGAAATTGCGAAGTAGCCGTCTTTTCCCATGTTGGATAAAGGCCGCCGCGTGTCAATATCAAGACACGCATGCCTCGTTGATTTTCAGAAAATGGATCAAGTCCTGCAGCCGCCAACATTGGCAAATGAAGAATCAAGAAGAAGCCGGCGCCTGGAGAACTCCAACCTTTCTGGGGGCTAATGTTGGGGATATATAAACTAGGGGTATCACCAACATGGATCAATCCGGCTAGTCCAGGGTGGCCCAAGGGTGGTAAGGCTGAAGCCTGCCGGGCGGCCCAGATAGCTGACGTACAAGGAAGTAGGCGGACGGTCCAAGGAAGGTGGAAGGCCGAAGCCCATCAAGCCACCAAGCCCAAGACGGAAGGCGGCAACTAAGCCGGCTAGGTCTAGGACTCTGATTACTTGCCGGACAAGTACTTGCCTTGTACCCTGTAACATCCCAACATGTTATAATATTCAAAAATCACTAAAATTTAAAACTTTTCTTTTTATTAAAATAAAATATTAAAAGTATAAGGAAACCAACTATGAAAGACTTCAAACTTGAGTTTAATATTTCAAATGTCACAGTTTCAACATTTTATTATCCACTGTGTTTCAAAAACCTTAAAATGTAATTTGACAAATATTTTACAAACTACAATCCATTTTATTTTAAGTAAATAGTTTACTTATAAGAAATTGATTTCAACCACTTAGTCATATCTATTCATAAATTCACAAATTATTTAAAATGGTGTTAGTTGCCAAATGGTTTTCATTCTCTCAACTAAGTTCAAAACATGGTGTTAAAATTGCAATTCTGTAATTTACAACTATAAACTTCATAGATTTTAAATTAATGAATTAGCCAAATAAACATTTCACTTGCTCAAATGAATTTCATTTATTTGCAAAGCATGGAATGATTAATATATTCTAAATAAAAATAGAATTAAAACAAAAATCTTTTCCAAAGTTGTTATGAAGTTTTCAAATGAATTATCATAATATAAAATATAATGTTGCACAAATTATTTTCAATTAAAAATGAATACCTTATATTTCACATTTCCTAAACATTATTTATATTTAGTTCTTTAATATCATGCCAAAATAAAGAAGAATGATTTCAGCAAAACAAGTTTAAATAACTTAAATCCAAACATAATTGAATATGGGTATTTCATAGAATTTAATGAGTCAAAATTTAAATTTAATTAAACCCTAGTTTAAATTAAACATAAAGTGACAATTTTTCATTTAATCAATATTTTGAAATTGTTATTTCTGAAAAATGTTCAAAACACTCCCACCATTGGTTTAACAAAAAGAGAATGATTTTACAAATTTTTAGAATCAAATTTGAGTTGAATTGGATTTACATTTTAAAAGTTATTTAAAAATACAGAAAACAGAAAAGAAAAGAACAAAAAAAAAAGAAACAAACCAGCCTCCCGAGCCATTGGGCCGAAGCCCATCTTCTATCTGCCGCGCGCGCAGCGCAGAAGCCCAGCAGCGGCCCAACTCACCTCTCCTCTCACCGACACGCGGGTCCCACCTCTGACAGAGCGTATCGTCGTCAACCTCCGAAAAGAACTTCCGTTGGAATCCTGCATCGATCCGGAGATCGATCCCGGGCCGTTTTCGAACGAGATTCTATCTCTTCCCCGCCTCCATAAATACCCCGACCTGTAGCGTCTCTCGGCACCCCGAAAATACCTAGAAATCGCCACCGGGCTGCCCTAAAATCGAGCCGCCGTCGCCGCCATTGCCGCCGGCCACTTCTTCGAGTCCGGTGAGTATGGACCCCTTCAGGAGCTTCCGAACCTCCCACTCGATTCCCCTCGCCCTTACGCATCCTCTCATGTTCCTAGATTTCGTCATCCGCAACTGGACTGTCAAATCCGTGCTCGACCCGAAGCTCGCCGGTGTCCGCACTTCTTCATCCGCCTGAGGCCGCCTCACCGAGACGAACGACACAGCACCGACCTCTCCATCGCCTCCGCCTTGCCCAGCCGCACCTCTACGCCACCTCCACGAGCCCGGGGAGGAACCGAACGACGAGAGCGTCCACGACCGACCGCAGCGCCGCCGTCGTCGCCATCTCCGATGAACTCCGCCGCCACGGTATGGTCCAAGTCCCAGCGCCGTCCGATTGAAATCCTTCGTTCCAGATTAGATCGGATAGCATTAGACGTAGGCCTTTAGATCTCGATCCGACGGCTGGAATAGGATGACTTAAACGAAGGGGTATCGGCGAATCAGGGAAGGACACGTCATGCCTCGTCAGCATCCGCGTCAGCGCCTCGTCAGCATCCGCGTCAGCGCCAGCGTGTAAATCATTTTCTATTTTAATTTTAATTGGAAGTTTTGCAGATTAGTCCCTGTAATTAAAACATCTATAACTTTTTAACCACAACTCCAAATTTAATAATTTTTATATATTTGGAAAGCTCTTGACATGTAGATTATTTTAGATCGGCCAAAATTCAAATTTGACTTAGTATAAAATATTCAAATTTCAAATGGTGAATTTGAGTATATTTGTAATAACTTTAAATCTATAAATCCAAAAATTGCAAATAAAATTATTTTAGAAACTTTAGAATATTTGTAAATTAATGCCACTGCTATAAAATATTTTTGAGTAAATTTTGAATGATTTCATAGTTGTGTGTTTAATTTGAATAAGTTTGACTATTTTTTTAAATAACTTTTAATAGAAACATTATTTTTGATTAAATTCAATTGCAATAGATCTAATTAAATGCTCTCTGTCTATTAACACTAATTATAAAATTTTGTTATAAAAATTTAATCATAGGAAACTTTAATCTTATAATTATTCCTTTTATTATATTTTCCAAAATTAGAAATTAATTAAATTGCATTTATAAATTCATGCATATTTATAAAGAAATCACAAAAGTTATTCTTATGTTTCTTGTGATTTAAAATTTCATTTCATTCATAGCATATTTTATTCTCATAGGAAAACCCCTCTTCATTAGTTTTCTCTAAGTTAGGATCATTTCAACTTAGCATATTTGTGAAGTGCTACACTTAGACACTTAGTAATTTTCAACATGGAGCTGGAAGACCAAGGAAGGACTTAGCCAAACAAGACTCCAGAAGAATCTCCAAGGAGTGGAAGCACTTAGAAGAAAGATCAAGAAGAAGTTCATGAAGGCCAACCAGAAATATTTTCTAAGTCTTTCTTCCTCTTTCTTCTTTCTCCCTTCTTCTTCTGTTAGACTTCATGAAGACTAAGTAAATCCAAGACCAGCCTCGAGGATACAAGAACCATCAAGTCTGAAGATTCATCAAGACTACCAAGAACTCAATCAAGACATCATCCAGAAGAAAGTTACAAGTCTGGAGGTGAAGCCTGGAGGACAACTACATCTTTCTTTCTATCTTTTCCCTCTTTCCTAATCTTGTCTGTTAGACTTAAACAAATTTTGATCATGATGTTATCATCTTGAAGTTGTTGGCTCCTAGCGGCATAGTGGGATGAAGCGGCCTGGAAACAAACCTTACATGTCCACGTACATGAGACCTGTTCCACAATTTAAGTGGCTGGCCGGGTGTCTGTCTCTCTCACTATAGTGAATGTCCAATTTTACAAAGAGTTGATAATAATTGTTGATCACCTCGAAGAATAGAGTTAGTATTTTCTCTAAGTATTTTGCACATCAAGACTAAGCCATTAGAGTGCTTATTTAAGATGATATAAAACAAAATATTTTATTCAACTTATGACCTTAGCCCTTAGTCCTTTTGGACCAACCTATTTGCCTTGCATTAACTTAAAAGATTTCATGGCATAAAAAAGCATTTCTAGCCCTTAGGAATATTTTGCACATCATGCATAAACATATTTTCCTTAGACAGTTTTTTAAAACTTATTTATTCATCTAGTATGTGTTTGTATGCATTGTGGAGTTGAGCTTGCTGTTGATTGTTGTATTGTTGCTTGTCTATACTGTTAGATTGAACGGAGAGTCCGAGTATCGTTGAAAGAGTTGTGAACAACGACAACATTCAAAGGCAAGTGGCACACCTCATAAACTTCCTATTATTTTCTATATGCATTACTTAGTGTATTTTTATATGCATGTGTAGGATAGTATTGCTATGCTAAACCTGTGTAGAATTCCTTATTCCTGTGTCTAGGTTCCTATATCATATTTAGCAGAAATATTGATGCTATGCAATGGATGAAAAGTTTTACAAAATGATAAGTGACTACTCAGGGCTGTGCTCATGGTTGTCGTCGCCTAGGATGAATTTCTATTCTACTTAGGGCCGTGATCATGGTGGTTGTCAACATGGGAGTACACATCCAATAAGTTAATGAAACACCTGGGTGGTAAGTGGTTGTATGGTTTATGTTGAGTGGCTACTCAGGTCCATGTCTATGGTTCCTGGAGTATGTACACTTGTGAATGGACACCCAGGAACCGAGGAATCTGAAGAACTCCGAGTGACGATTGCTTCCAGTGCAGCCATTGCCATATGGGCTCTAGCTTGATCAATTATGTTGCGTGGACTCTCTCCGGCTTGACAAGCAGATGTAGGGGGATGTTAGGTGGAACGGGTCAAGCCAGAGTGGGAGGGAAAATGCTTCTGAAAGATCTCGTCTCATTCTTCTCCTTTCCTTATCACAAATGGTGTGTAAAGGATAATCTGGATTGAATGGGTACAATGGTGAACGTGCACAACCTCTGCAGAGTGTAAAACGAAGTACTTAGCTGTGTCCCCGGTACGGACAATTTGAGCAGCTGATCACAGACGTCAACGGAGGATTTCATCATTCCAACTTCAGAAATAAAACTTGATGGGTGAACAAGGGAAGATGAGATTTATGGTTTTCATGCCATACTCGTCTTGATTTCAAGAAAAGTGTTTTTCAAAAGAGTAGGAAAAATTGGCTTTATGCAAAATTAGCCTTGAACTCCACCAGCCAAATATGCATATAGGCTATAGAGTTATTCCATTAAGTGTCCACCATAGTGTCACTTGCCAGACTCCATTTTTAATGGAATCTGACCCACTCTGTTGCAAAATTTTATTTGTTACAGGTTATTCAGATGACGAGTGAGGTTTCGTTAAGGGATTTCGAGTCTGCAACCAACATGTTTTCGCCTATGGCAACATGAAAGTTATAGAGACTCACTGCTATTGTGTAACACCCCAATTCTCTTAACTTTAGCATTGTGGTGTTACTCTAGTGAAAAATTGAAAACACTCAAAAACCACAACAACTAAAACAAAATATACACCATTAGGATCTTCATGGTTGTTAAAACTTAGCCAAACTAGGAGCTATTATTAAGCAAACCCAAAATGAATTTTTGGCATGCCTTTGAAACACTTCCATCTAGGTCACATATACTTCCATACCCTGTTCTAAATTATCACAAAAGAGCTTGTTTGCATATTAATCTCACTAGCTTTTGTAGCCATCAAAAGGACATGACCATTTGAGTGGTTCTTTTCTTTATCACCAAAAGTTCTCTTTTCTTTAAAAGCTAAATGAGATAACTAAATTAGGCTTTTGAAAATTCAGTACCCTCTCTTATTTTAGGTAAGATTGGGGAGTTGACCCATTTTAATTTTGTGGGTCATGTTGGAACTTTTCAACTTAGGATCTTAAATTCATTTGAGCAAAATACTCAAACTTCTCACCTTTTCTTTCTCTCTCACTCCTTTCCACACCACCTGCTGAGGAGGAGAGCAGCAACCTCACCCCTAGCCCCACTTGTCATGGACTAGGGCCAACCTCTCTTCTCTCTTCTCTCTTTTCTCTCTTTTTCCACCCAATCCGAGCTCCCCTCCTCTCTTCCCACTGGCTAGAGCTGGTCATCCCGACCAGCATCTCCCCTGTCCCCTCTCCACCGCCCACCTGAGCCAGTAAGAGCAAAGGAGACGCTCCCCTCCCTCTCTCCTGCCCGAGCCAACCCTAGATCGGGTGAGCTCGTTAAAGCCACCCCGAGCACCTCCCCTGCTCATTTCTCTCCCTCCAGAGCACCTCTCCACCCCACTCCTCTCCTCCCTGGCGAAAACCACCAAGCTCTCCCCCTCTTTCGACCTGTAGACGAGAAGTTTTACCTCGGTGACCGACGAGAGGAATCTGCCGTAGCTCTCGTTTCTCTCAGCCATTCTTCGCCATTCTTGGTTCCCTGGTTTCCCCTCCTCTGGATCTAACTCCTCTCCCCTCCTTTGGCTCTGTTGCAGCTCGAGAACGTCTGGTTCGTCCTCGACCCGAGGAGAGCGCCGTCGTCCCCATCTCGAACTCCGACGTTGCATGCGAGCTTTGAGACCACCCCTGAGCTCCCTGTAACATCCCAAATTTTGGAACCAAGAAAAACTTATTTTTACCAGACCCAAAATTCAGAACCAACAAAAACTTTTTGAAATGTTTCACTAATGATTGTGTTTCCCTTCCCATTGCTATGTTCGAACTTGTGTGACTTGCTATTTGAATGGTGATATGATTAATTCTAGGGTTTGAATGTTGTGGCCTTGGTTGTGATGATTATTGTATTGTTTGCTTGGGGGAATAATTACACCAAAATACTTTAAGTGTTAAATTGAAGACACACTTGACAATAAAGTTGGGTGAGACTTGAATAGAAACAAACTCCTCAAATTAATCAACAAATGGGAATTTAATTCATGAGCTAAAGAAATGATCTGAATAAATTAGACTCCCTACTCAACTCTCTATTTTCTTCAAAACAAATACCTTATTATGAAAATAAAATATATTTGAAGTTAAAATATTTGTCAAGGAAGTTCCAAGAGTTCAAAGATAATATTTTGAACTTGCTTTAAAATTTCTAAAGGATTATAAATTTGTTTTTAAGAAAATGCCATATTTAAACCTTGTGAACAAAAGTTATTCAAAACATTTTATTTTCAAATACCAAACTTTGTGGAGCTTCTACATGTATATGGGAGCCTACCCAAATATTTTCAAATTTTTATAAAATGTTTTAGTGCCCCAAATAAAATCCCTAAAAGCTACTGGTTTTCAAAAGGAATCAAAAGAAACAGAAAAGGACTGGTTTGCGAAGTGGAAAAATATTGTCCGGGGGGGTTTTCAGAAGATGTTCATCTTCTGTAGAGAGGCATGGCGACAGTGGCCGGTGTCGCCGTGCTCCCCGCACCGCCGCTCGCCGCCCGCCCCCCCCCCCCCTCGCTGCAGCGTCGCCGCCCGGACCCCCCCGCCTCTCCGCCTCGCTCCTCTGCTCCCTGGACAAGCATCCGCGCCACGCCCCCTCCCCTTTTTGCACGCGCCCGTGCCACCGCTCGGCATGTCCGCGGACGGCACGGCGACGTGCGTCGACCGCCCGGACCCCCCCCTCCGCCGCGGCATAAATCTCCCGAGCCGCTCCTCTGTTTCCCCTCCTCTCACTCCCTCGCTTGCTCTCTCTTCCTCTCTTTTCTCTCCTCTCTTCCCCATGGCACCGCGACACCGAGCTCGCCGTCGCACACCGCTGGCGACTGGAGCCTCCCCGAACCCAATGGAGACCTCCTCTCGATCCGCCTCGCCGTCCTATTCGTCCTCGTGCGAGGAATCGTCGCGGGCCGCCCGGAATCTCCGTCGCCGTCCTCGTCTTCCCGAGCTCCGGCCGCCGCGCCTCGAGGAAGATTGCCGCCGTCTCCGACCTTCTCCGACCAAGCCAAGCCCACCCACACGTCGAGGGTGAGCACGCCGTCCTCCGGGACACCCCCTCCTCCCTCCTCCTGCCCTGTAGCCTCGCCCTCTCGAGTTCGAACCCCAGCCGCGCCCTTTTTCATTTTATTTGCGCACTGACATGTGGCCCCCACTGGTCAGTGACCGGGGAGGCCAGCACAGCCACACCCAGCCCAGTCAGCGCCAGCGTGGCCGTTTGTAAATTCAATATCTTGATATTTATAACTCCAAATAAATCAAATTAAAATGTTATGGAATGCTTATGAAATTATCTAACCAACCCAATTGGTTTCACCTCATTTAGATAAATAATAAAAATGTATTATTCAAAATACCACAAAGGATTTTAAATCTAAACTTGTTTGTTTCTGATACTCTGTTAGCCCAAATTAGTTGAGACCAATTTTATTGAGTCAAATTTAGTCATGGTTAGTCACCCCTAAAATGGTTTGATTTTTAGATTAACAGAATTTAGTTAATAGCTAAAACTTGATTAATTAGCTTCTGGATTCAAAACATTGTGTAGGGAGTTTGGTGACTCCAAATGACCCAAATCCAATTGTGTCATCTTCTGCACATCAGTAGCTTTCTGTAGAATTTTAGTTTGTATTTTTGTGATCAACAGAACTTAAGATATGTAATGAAACATGTTCAACTAGTTTCTGCCATAATTAAGACATAATCAAATAAGGGCTAATTCAATTGAATTGAAACCAAATTGTGTTGCTTGATATATGAAGTGACTATTTAGAGCATTTAAGATTGTATTGCTGTAATGATTGTTGTGCTGCTGTTGCTTGCTAGTTGTTGCTGTTTAGCATGTTATAATATGTTAGTACTGTTAGTATTAGTTGTTAGACACATTGGTGAGTAATATGTTTGCATGGCTTGATGGACGTGATAGTCCTTGAGTGGAATACTAGCTTAAGTATCCTGTTAGTGTATCCACCTTAGCTTGGTGAGGTATTTAAATTATAGAGATTAATTGGTGACTTAACTTTTGTCTGAAGTATTTCCTGATCAGGGAAAAGTGGTTACTAATTACCTCTAATTGAGGATGCCTTGGTGCTCTATATTTTGGCATGTGTATGGTCTTATACTCCTGTGAGTATAATGCCCTAGTAAATATAAATTTAGTTCGTTGCTTGATTAAACTAGTGCTATGTATGTGGCTTGAGTGATTAGTTTGATACTTGTGGTTTGTCCCTTGTTTATATGCCACTCGTGGTTGGGTTTGCTTATTGCGTGTTGTTTATTTTCATGTTGCGGCGCTAGTTATAAACGCTACCAGAGTGGTATTTTGGAAAGGATTTACCGGAGGAGGATGAGATTTATCTCTTGAGCGGTGAGAAGAAGTCCAAGAACATCATACTGGAATCAGGCAAGCTATTCCCTGAGCTTACATCTTTATACATCTATTTTGGTTCACATGTTTTACTTATAAAAAGCATATGTGATTTAAGTGGTGGTTGCCACTAAGGCTATGAGTTTGAAAACTTTTTTTTTAAAATACCAGTATATTATTTTGACACCCTGTATGGAGATATTAGATGGAAATTCTTTTTTTAAACTATAGGATGGAAACACCAAGATTTGGTTATTCAAAACTCCTTTGAAAACTTGTGTGGATATAAAGCACTATGACATGGTGTTGAAGTAAAGAAATGGAGAAAGGTGGTTTTTGAGAAAAGCACATTGTATCTTAGTACTTACGTCGATCAGCCGATACTCTGTGCGACCACATTTACCCACATATGGGAAAGGGCCTAGTCATATAGTTTGCTCTTATTTGTATGGGACACTGCATCAACGGAGATGACTCTGTTATGCATGAGGGAATGGTTTGACGACCTACCCCTGACCTGGGTCCTCGCTCAACATCTATGAGTAGATAAGGAGGAGGATAGAAGGATGTCCCCTATACACCGCCAGATAAAACATGTGAGTCCTCACACTTAGGTCCCGACGGGCTGGGTTAAGTGTCGATGGGAAGTATCATATGGGCAGGATCCTATACTAGCATGAGCAAAGGAAAGACTAGGGTCGGTGACTCAACTTCGCATACCGCTGGTATGGCAAAACGTGGCTGACACGATGAGTTATCGGATGAGTGTGGGAAAAGCGTGCTACCTTTGCAGAGGGTTAAAACTATTCGAATAGCCGAGTCCTTGGATATGGACAGTTGAGAGGCCCTACTTCGACCATATGCAAGCTTTGGAAAAGATTTGAGTTTTAAAAAGAAAAATGAAGTGGAGAATGATCCATACACTATACCAACGGATCGGTATGAGGTTGTTGGAGATAGTCTTGGAAAAGGTTTGAGTTTTAAAAGAAAAAGGAAGTGGAGAATGTTCCATACACCTATACCAACGGATCGGTATGAGGTTGTTGGAGAATATGTATCATGACGGTTTATGGTCAGGAAAAGGAGGAGTTTTGGAGAAACAGATAAAATGGTGATTTTTCGATAAAAATGTTTATTAAAGAGACTTCTTACCTTTTTCAACAAAGATGTCCCCTTTGGGAAAAAGTTTTAGAGAGACTTCTTACAAAGGCAGATTTATGGGAAAAGTTCTGAAGACTTCCTTTCCTTTTCAATAAAGATATAGAGTTTTCAAGGCAAACAAAGTTTTATTTAAACAAATACAAGAATTGCGCATGCTCATGTTGGGGTAGTTTGCGAGTACGTAAATGTACTCATGGCTGTGTCCCTGGATATTCCCATGTCCAGAGTTCAAGAAGAAGTATGATGAAGACCGAGAGACCGATGACGTCTTTGCGAACTAGGCCGTCTTCCCAGTCAGCTGCCTGTAGGTGTCTTGGCAAATGACTCGGGCCCCACGTTGATTGGTGTTTTTCCGCTGCAAGAACTTATTGAAGATTATGGCTTCAATCAAGTAAGTAATTACGTCGGTAATTGGATGTCCTTTTGATACCAGTTTGATTGTGCTCAGCGACAGACTGATCACGGGATCGCTGATGTTGTAGGCACAAGGGTATTTCGGACAGCTAGTCCGGGGTCCCCACAGACATGGTATCAGAGCCAAGTTGACTGTAACAGACCTTAGTTAGCATGGACGTTAGTTAGGAAAGAACTATTTGGTTAAAAATATATTTTTACCAAAAACATATTTTTATCTAAGGAAGTCCAAAAATAACTTCCACTTCTCTCACCTTATCAAATATCTCAAAGTCTTACCCCTCTATTTTAAGATTTTTCAAGGATTCTTCTGTTATCTCTTACCTGTTCAAAATACTTGACGATGCACCCAAATGAGACCCCATTAGCTAGCACCTACGAGAAGAAGCTTCCATTGCAAGTACTCAACATTCCACGTCGAGGTGATGGATCCGCCAGTACCAATATTATCAACAAAGCAAAAGACCTCAGAAGACCTCAACTCAATATCAACAATTCCACCCAGTTACTCCTTCGACAATCTCAGTTTCTCCAGCTGAAGACAAAGGCGACAAAGTGAGGACTTCACCAACCATATTAACCAAGGCCCATAGGAAAAACATGATAGGACCCTCGGTTGTACTACCCGACTACCACGAGTAGGAAATCCTTTGGTACTAGAAGTACCTTGTGTGCTCTTTGCTTATGTGCACTATGCTTCTCTGTTGGTGTGTTGATTTTCTTGCACGTTCACCATCACGCCTTGATGGCAACACAAAGTCAAACCAAAGTTCTCTTTTTATAAAATTCCTTTTCGTCAGTTGCACCTTGTTGCAGATGTAAACCCTCTTAGGGAAAATATTTTTTCTGAAAACTTCCTCTTATCTCAACCGTCTCCCGATAAGAACTGACAGTTTCGCAAGATAAAAAAAGACCCCCGACCTTTAACTAATAACCTGAAATTTTTGCAACCTAACCGGAAAATCAGATAATGGCCTTCAAGCACCACCTAAAGCAAGTGCGTCAAGATCTCGAAGGGGAAACTGCTGTGGAGATTCGAGCTCAGAGACCGCAAGAAGGAGGAACTGCGATAAAGAGATTAATAATAGATTTCTTAAGTTGGTAAAGGAGTAATTAATATACCGGACTATCCTTGAGTATTCAGAAACTCATACATCATAAGATGTTATTATTAATCTCTCTAAAAATAGTGTGATATTCCAATGTTCGTGTGGTATCCAAGTAATTTGGTAACAAGCCTCATGAACTTGTTAACAATTCACTTTTATATGCTCAAACACTTGAGTGTCATACCCTAAACTAAATAGAACGTCAGATAATTCAATGCATCTCAGCCTCTGGAATATGAAAAGTAGTTGTTGACAAGACTAGCTACCTTGTTAACAAATTCTTCTCGTATGACTAAGGCAATTCGATGTCAAAAAAGGCGATCACATTCTTATACAACTAACCAATAGAAAGCTTTGCTAGGGCTAAGTGGATTCCTTCACCACAGGAGTGAGACAAATGATGTTCAAACCCAAATAAAGGACAATAAAAATTCCCTTAAATCAAGTATATAACTTAGGGAACATGCAAGCTCCAAATAAGAAAGTCACATGGAGATTTATGGTGTTTTCCCAAGGATATGATTTCTAAAACAAGAGCAGAAAAAGTTACCATTTGAGAAAAACAACGGGTATGAAGGTTCTTCACTAACTTTTTCTAAAAAGTCCGTTAACCCGCAACATTTGAACAATCATCGATCCACTCCCCAAACCACCTACCTCAGGACACTCGAATTGACTTTTAGACTCCTCTGGAAGCTCGATACCCTAGATTGGACCTCTTGCAATTCTTCCCAAAGCTTCACGAAGATCAAGAACCAATGAAGTCAACAATGAAGTCCCTCCCTTATTCAGCTGAAGAAGGACAAATATGAAGACAGATGTCGACAAACTACTCCGGAAGAAGGTTGCCTCCAAGTCAACTCCAGCTGCGACTTTCCACAAGACCGGTTCAAGACCCCTTTTTAAGGGGGGAAGACCTGCAATAGGTATACTGGAACGTGGTAAGTAAATTTTTGCGCCTTGGCCCTGTAAAAACCGGAAACATCCGACCAAGACTATCCATACAAGTCAATCGTCAAGATAACCCCATCATAGAGGATCTGAACTCAGCACATAAGTTTATCAACCGAAAAAGCCTCACAACACAAATCTGTCAGGATCTCACGTGGTGACCTTACTGAAGAAGCCACAGCCTCGGAAGTATAACCAACCTAAAACCCTTGCCTCGTACTCCCCTGTTAACCCGCCTAGCAAATCTCGGGACGAGATTTATTTTAAGGGGGGAAGTCTGTAACATCCCAAATTTTGGAACCAAGAAAAACTTATTTTTACCAGACCCAAAATTCAGAACCAACAAAAACTTTTTGAAATGTTTCACTAATGATTGTGTTTCCCTTCCCATTGCTATGTTCGAACTTGTGTGACTTGCTATTTGAATGGTGATATGATTAATTCTAGGGTTTGAATGTTGTGGCCTTGGTTGTGATGATTATTGTATTGTTTGCTTGGGGGAATAATTACACCAAAATACTTTAAGTGTTAAATTGAATACACACTTGACAATAAAGTTGGGTGAGACTTGAATAGAAACAAACTCCTCAAATTAATCAACAAATGGGAATTTAATTCATGAGCTAAAGAAATGATCTGAATAAATTAGACTCCCTACTCAACTCTCTATTTTCTTCAAAACAAATACCTTATTATGAAAATAAAATATATTTGAAGTTAAAATATTTGTCAAGGAAGTTCCAAGAGTTCAAAGATAATATTTTGAACTTGCTTTAAAATTTCTAAAGGATTATAAATTTGTTTTTAAGAAAATGCCATATTTAAACCTTGTGAACAAAAGTTATTCAAAACATTTTATTTTCAAATACCAAACTTTGTGGAGCTTCTACATGTATATGGGAGCCTACCCAAATATTATCAAATTTTTATAAAATGTTTTAGTGCCCCAAATAAAATCCCTAAAAGCTACTGGTTTTCAAAAGGAATCAAAAGAAACAGAAAAGGACTGGTTTGCGAAGTGGAAAAATATTGTCCGGGGGGGTTTTCAGAAGATGTTCATCTTCTGTAGAGAGGCATGGCGACAGTGGCCGGTGTCGCCGTGCTCCCCGCGCCGCCGCTCGCCGCCCGCCCCCCCCCCCCCTCGCTGCAGCGTCGCCGCCCGGACCCCCCCGCCTCTCCGCCTCGCTCCTCTGCTCCCTGGACAAGCATCCGCGCCACGCCCCCTCCCCTTTTTGCACGCGCCCGTGCCGCCGCTCGGCATGTCCGCGGACGGCACGGCGACGTGCGTCGACCGCCCGGACCCCCCCCCCCCTCCGCCGCGGCATAAATCTCCCGAGCCGCTCCTCTGTTTCCCCTCCTCTCACTCCCTCGCTTGCTCTCTCTTCCTCTCTTTTCTCTCCTCTCTTCCCCATGGCACCGCGACACCGAGCTCGCCGTCGCACACCGCTGGCGACTGGAGCCTCCCCGAACCCAATGGAGACCTCCTCTCGATCCGCCTCGCCGTCCTATTCGTCCTCGTGCGAGGAATCGTCGCGGGCCGCCCGGAATCTCCGTCGCCGTCCTCGTCTTCCCGAGCTCCGGCCGCCGCGCCTCGAGGAAGATTGCCGCCGTCTCCGACCTTCTCCGACCAAGCCAAGCCCACCCACACGTCGAGGGTGAGCACGCCGTCCTCCGGGACACCCCCTCCTCCCTCCTCCTGCCCTGTAGCCTCGCCCTCTCGAGTTCGAACCCCAGCCGCGCCCTTTTTCATTTTATTTGCGCACTGACATGTGGCCCCCACTGGTCAGTGACCGGGGAGGCCAGCACAGCCACACCCAGCCCAGTCAGCGCCAGCGTGGCCGTTTGTAAATTCAATATCTTGATATTTATAACTCCAAATAAATCAAATTAAAATTTTATGGAATGCTTATGAAATTATCTAACCAACCCAATTGGTTTCACCTCATTTAGATAAATAATAAAAATGTATTATTCAAAATACCACAAAGGATTTTAAATCTAAACTTGTTTGTTTCTGATACTCTGTTAGCCCAAATTAGTTGAGACCAATTTTATTGAGTCAAATTTAGTCATGGTTAGTCACCCCTAAAATGGTTTGATTTTTAGATTAACAGAATTTAGTTAATAGCTAAAACTTGATTAATTAGCTTCTGGATTCAAAACATTGTGTAGGGAGTTTGGTGACTCCAAATGACCCAAATCCAATTGTGTCATCTTCTGCACATCAGTAGCTTTCTGTAGAATTTTAGTTTGTATTTTTGTGATCAACAGAACTTAAGATATGTAATGAAACATGTTCAACTAGTTTCTGCCATAATTAAGACATAATCAAATAAGGGCTAATTCAATTGAATTGAAACCAAATTGTGTTGCTTGATATATGAAGTGACTATTTAGAGCATTTAAGATTGTATTGCTGTAATGATTGTTGTGCTGCTGTTGCTTGCTAGTTGTTGCTGTTTAGCATGTTATAATATGTTAGTACTGTTAGTATTAGTTGTTAGACACATTGGTGAGTAATATGTTTGCATGGCTTGATGGACGTGATAGTCCTTGAGTGGAATACTAGCTTAAGTATCCTGTTAGTGTATCCACCTTAGCTTGGTGAGGTATTTAAATTATAGAGATTAATTGGTGACTTAACTTTTGTCTGAAGTATTTCCTGATCAGGGAAAAGTGGTTACTAATTACCTCTAATTGAGGATGCCTTGGTGCTCTATATTTTGGCATGTGTATGGTCTTATACTCCTGTGAGTATAATGCCCTAGTAAATATAAATTTAGTTCGTTGCTTGATTAAACTAGTGCTATGTATGTGGCTTGAGTGATTAGTTTGATACTTGTGGTTTGTCCCTTGTTTATATGCCACTCGTGGTTGGGTTTGCTTATTGCGTGTTGTTTATTTTCATGTTGCGGCGCTAGTTATAAACGCTACCAGAGTGGTATTTTGGAAAGGATTTACCGGAGGAGGATGAGATTTATCTCTTGAGCGGTGAGAAGAAGTCCAAGAACATCATACTGGAATCAGGCAAGCTATTCCCTGAGCTTACATCTTTATACATCTATTTTGGTTCACATGTTTTACTTATAAAAAGCATATGTGATTTAAGTGGTGGTTGCCACTAAGGCTATGAGTTTGAAAACTTTTTTTTTAAAATACCAGTATATTATTTTGACACCCTGTATGGAGATATTAGATGGAAATTCTTTTTTTAAACTATAGGATGGAAACACCAAGATTTGGTTATTCAAAACTCCTTTGAAAACTTGTGTGGATATAAAGCACTATGACATGGTGTTGAAGTAAAGAAATGGAGAAAGGTGGTTTTTGAGAAAAGCACATTGTATCTTAGTACTTACGTCGATCAGCCGATACTCTGTGCGACCACATTTACCCACATATGGGAAAGGGCCTAGTCATATAGTTTGCTCTTATTTGTATGGGACACTGCATCAACGGAGATGACTCTGTTATGCATGAGGGAATGGTTTGACGACCTACCCCTGACCTGGGTCCTCGCTCAACATCTATGAGTAGATAAGGAGGAGGATAGAAGGATGTCCCCTATACACCGCCAGATAAAACATGTGAGTCCTCACACTTAGGTCCCGACGGGCTGGGTTAAGTGTCGATGGGAAGTATCATATGGGCAGGATCCTATACTAGCATGAGCAAAGGAAAGACTAGGGTCGGTGACTCAACTTCGCATACCGCTGGTATGGCAAAACGTGGCTGACACGATGAGTTATCGGATGAGTGTGGGAAAAGCGTGCTACCTTTGCAGAGGGTTAAAACTATTCGAATAGCCGAGTCCTTGGATATGGACAGTTGAGAGGCCCTACTTCGACCATATGCAAGCTTTGGAAAAGATTTGAGTTTTAAAAAGAAAAATGAAGTGGAGAATGATCCATACACTATACCAACGGATCGGTATGAGGTTGTTGGAGATAGTCTTGGAAAAGGTTTGAGTTTTAAAAGAAAAAGGAAGTGGAGAATGTTCCATACACCTATACCAACGGATCGGTATGAGGTTGTTGGAGAATATGTATCATGACGGTTTATGGTCAGGAAAAGGAGGAGTTTTGGAGAAACAGATAAAATGGTGATTTTTCGATAAAAATGTTTATTAAAGAGACTTCTTACCTTTTTCAACAAAGATGTCCCCTTTGGGAAAAAGTTTTAGAGAGACTTCTTACAAAGGCAGATTTATGGGAAAAGTTCTGAAGACTTCCTTTCCTTTTCAATAAAGATATAGAGTTTTCAAGGCAAACAAAGTTTTATTTAAACAAATACAAGAATTGCGCATGCTCATGTTGGGGTAGTTTGCGAGTACGTAAATGTACTCATGGCTGTGTCCCTGGATATTCCCATGTCCAAAGTTCAAGAAGAAGTATGATGAAGACCGAGAGACCGATGACGTCTTTGCGAACTAGGCCGTCTTCCCAGTCAGCTGCCTGTAGGTGTCTTGGCAAATGACTCGGGCCCCACGTTGATTGGTGTTTTTCCGCTGCAAGAACTTATTGAAGATTATGGCTTCAATCAAGTAAGTAATTACGTCGGTAATTGGATGTCCTTTTGATACCAGTTTGATTGTGCTCAGCGACAGACTGATCACGGGATCGCTGATGTTGTAGGCACAAGGGTATTTCGGACAGCTAGTCCGGGGTCCCCACAGACATGGTATCAGAGCCAAGTTGACTGTAACAGACCTTAGTTAGCATGGACGTTAGTTAGGAAAGAACTATTTGGTTAAAAATATATTTTTACCAAAAACATATTTTTATCTAAGGAAGTCCAAAAATAACTTCCACTTCTCTCACCTTATCAAATATCTCAAAGTCTTACCCCTCTATTTTAAGATTTTTCAAGGATTCTTCTGTTATCTCTTACCTGTTCAAAATACTTGACGATGCACCCAAATGAGACCCCATTAGCTAGCACCTACGAGAAGAAGCTTCCATTGCAAGTACTCAACATTCCACGTCGAGGTGATGGATCCGCCAGTACCAATATTATCAACAAAGCAAAAGACCTCAGAAGACCTCAACTCAATATCAACAATTCCACCCAGTTACTCCTTCGACAATCTCAGTTTCTCCAGCTGAAGACAAAGGCGACAAAGTGAGGACTTCACCAACCATATTAACCAAGGCCCATAGGAAAAACATGATAGGACCCTCGGTTGTACTACCCGACTACCACGAGTAGGAAATCCTTTGGTACTAGAAGTACCTTGTGTGCTCTTTGCTTATGTGCACTATGCTTCTCTGTTGGTGTGTTGATTTTCTTGCGCGTTCACCATCACGCCTTGATGGCAACACAAAGTCAAACCAAAGTTCTCTTTTTATAAAATTCCTTTTCGCCAGTTGCACCTTGTTGCAGATGTAAACCCTCTTAGGGAAAATATTTTTTCTGAAAACTTCCTCTTATCTCAACCGTCTCCCGATAAGAACTGACAGTTTCGCAAGATAAAAAAAGACCCCCGACCTTTAACTAATAACCTGAAATTTTTGCAACCTAACCGGAAAATCAGATAATGGCCTTCAAGCACCACCTAAAGCAAGTGCGTCAAGATCTCGAAGGGGAAACTGCTGTGGAGATTCGAGCTCAGAGACCGCAAGAAGGAGGAACTGCGATAAAGAGATTAATAATAGATTTCTTAAGTTGGTAAAGGAGTAATTAATATACCGGACTATCCTTGAGTATTCAGAAACTCATACATCATAAGCTGTTATTATTAATCTCTCTAAAAATAGTGTGATATTCCAATGTTCGTGTGGTATCCAAGTAATTTGGTAACAAGACTCATGAACTTGTTAACAAATCACTTTTATATGCTCAAACACTTGAGTGTCATACCCTAAACTAAATAGAACGTCAGATAATTCAATGCATCTCAGCCTCTGGAATATGAAAAGTAGTTGTTGACAAGACTAGCTACCTTGTTAACAAATTCTTCTCGTATGACTAAGGCAATTCGATGTCAAAAAAGGCGATCACATTCTTATACAACTAACCAATAGAAAGCTTTGCTAGGGCTAAGTGGATTCCTTCACCACAAGAGTGAGACAAATGATGTTCAAACCCAAATAAAGGACAATAAAAATTCTCTTAAATCAAGTATATAACTTAGGGAACATGCAAGCTCCAAATAAGAAAGGCACATGGAGATTTATGGTGTTTTCCCAAGGATATGATTTCTAAAACAAGAGCAGAAAAAGTTACCATTTGAGAAAAACAACGGGTATGAAGGTTCTTCACTAACTTTTTCTAAAAAGTCCGTTAACCCGCAATTTCTGTTGTGTGGTAAAATAAATTTAGTCAGAAGTGTCTAAATCACCATTTGTTTAATAACTTATGTTCTGTAAATCCAAAACATGCAATCTTGGATCTGTTGAAAAGCTTGCAAAAATGTCTATCTATATTGGTCAATCTTGCATGCAGAGGATTTATCTAGCAAATGTTACTTCTACTCTAAGAATGACATCAGTAGGTGTTTAGGGATTTTTAACTCTTAAATGGAAACACTTTTTGAAGTAAATCCAATTGGAAGTGGTAGATATGTGTTGGAGGTATCACATACTACAAATGTGGATTTTTCCAGTAACTTGATAATTCTTAGTGAATAAATCCCCAAACAACAGTAAAATAATCTCTTTATTTGCATTTCTGAAATTTCAGAGATTACAACATGTCTACTTTTAATTGGTGGAGCCACCTATGTCCATAAAAATATGTTAAGGATAATTTTGTGGGATAGCCACAGGTTTTATCTAACTCACCCCACTGGATTGAACCCAAAATAAATCTTATTATTTTCTGCACATAGAAAATGGTCAGAAGTATACTTTATTTTAAAACTGGTATAACTTGAGATAGGAGTATCCAAATTTGATAAATAAGATCTCCACTTAAATAGAAAACTCATATCTCACCAGAAAGTTTAATTATGCATTCAGGAAATCTATAAAACTGAACCTATCATCTGTTTGATTTTGACATCAGTAGCTCTTGTCTGATTTTTAATTCTTTTATGGTAATAGATTTCCATGCACAGCTAATTTTCAGAGCCTCAACTAATTGCTAGGAATAATGTGGTAGAAGGGTTTGATTTTAGGAGCAGTACCTTAAGAGTTATACTTAAAACTTTTTAAACAACCCCAAATGGCTATTGAATGCATTAGTTGTGTTTCCTGTTTGCGATGCTTGTTGTTTGTTGACATGTTTTAGATTGTTATCAACTCGCATTCTAGGACTTACGTTAGTCTCGTTTGTTTTCATGTTACGATAGAATCGCAACCCGAGGAAGAACAGTACGAGGTAGCTGAGCACGACTACGCTGAAGAACAAGACCAGGGGCAGTACTTTGAGCAAGGCAAGCCCACCTCACCACCTTTATGCAAATCCTGCTATTTACAAAGCATGTTTTGTTTTAAAACAAAATAATGCATGTTTTACTTCTGTTGTGGCACCTTGCCACCCAAAAACTATTTTACCAAATATTGTTTGGCGAAAGTTATATACTAGAATAGCTGTAGGTATTATAAGAAGAGTTTTACTTGTTGAGTCTTGTCCTTGAAGGCTCTATAAAGAAGATTAAGTTTTCAAATAGTATAATCTGTTATCTTACCTCAAAACTATAGGATGGGAACCCGTTTGATAAAACTATTTTATGGAGGAAAACCTGAGTTGCTGGGAGCAATCAGCGAGTCAGAACTGTTTTATGAAAACCCGAGATGCTGAGAGCATTCGGAGATGTTGCTAAAACCCGAGCTGCTGGGAGCAGTCGGAGATGGAAGTTTAATTTCGAAGTCCCTGCTGCCGTCCGAACAATTAACCCGTGCAACCACATTACCTCAAAATGGGTACGAGGCTTAACGGAAGCTTGTTGGTGTTGGTGTCGAATTTTCCTCAATTGGCTAGATGGGGTTCGAGGCCCCGGAACCGAATGCTGCAAGAGAATGGGCATACAGAGAGTGGACTTCGTGTGCCACCGGGAAGCAACGGTGGGTCTCCTGTCATGGCGGTATGAGGCTAGGGAAAACCATAAAGATACGGCTAGCTCACTCGGTGCCGGGGAGAACAAACCCACTCGACGAGGATATTATGATACCAGCATCAACATAGTGGAAATTAGGATTGGCCGTCTGTTGTGTGCATGCTGTCTCTGTACAGTCCGTGGTTGATCCACGGCAGACCATCCGAATCTTGTGGTGAAAGTGTACAACCTCTGCAGAGTGTAAATCTATTCGAATAGCCGTGTCCGCGGTCATGGACGGTTGGAAAGGCCACACTGGGCGTCTGGAGAAAGAAGTTGTTTTATGAAGGAAAAATGCTTATGTGAAAATCAGGAGGCACCTGGGAGGTACGGAATTTGGGTGAGGATGATTGGTCTCGGGGAGACAATCAGTCTAATCTCAAGGAAGGAAAAAGGGGTATCCCCATCCTAGTGTTGTTTTTAAAGGTTTTACAAAAGAAAGTTTTGAACTTGGATATGTCCTTGCTATATCTAAGAGAAGAGAATTCTATCTCTAAATGTTTTCTTCAACAAAGATATAGAGATGTCGCATTTCAGCGAAGAGAATTCTATCTCTAAATGTTTTCTTCAACAAAGATATAGAGATGTCGTGTTCTCTATGTCCAAAGTCATGGTATTCGAAAACTAAGCCCTATAGTCGTATATAGCAGCCATCCCAGTTTTCGAAAAGTGTTTTTCTTGCATTATCATGAAAACTTAAGCCTTAGAGGTGGTCTTGCGAGTACGTAATTGTACTCATGTGGCTCTGTCCCTGGATATTCAAATGTCCAGATTTCAATGAGGAGGCTTGCGTCGAGGAGGAGGTGTACGACGACGACTTCGCCACTTAGCTGTCACCGGTCAACTGCTCTTGTGGGAATCGGCGCTCGGAGATGTTAAGAGCCGTCTGTAGCGTACCTGCTCTTTAAATAAGGCAGATACCTGTGTATAGTGCAAATCCCTGGATCGATTCATTTGCACACACAGTTTACGATGTAATATCACAACAAGGCGTCAATTTTATTACATCGATGATCCAGAATTACAAAATATATTTGATACAAGTTGCATAGCATAAAGCTAGCATTGACAAAGTACACAGCGGAAATACAATAGCAATGAGTCTCTATAACTTTCATGCTGCCACAGGCGAAAACATGTTGGTTGTAGACTCGAAACCTTTAAACGAAACCTCACTCGTCATCTGATCAAATCTGCAATAAGAAAAATATTGCAACAACGTGGGTCAGATTCCATTAAAAATGGAGTCTGGCAAGTGACACTATGGTGGACACTTATGGAATAACTCTAAAGCCTATATGCATATTTGGCTGGTGGAGTTTCAAGGCTAATTTGCATAAAGCTAATTTTTCCTACTCTTTTGAAAACACTTTTCTTGAAATCCAGATGAGTATGGCATGAAAACCATAAATCTCATCTTCCCTTGTTCACCCATCAAGTTTTATTTCTGAAATTGGAATGGTGGAATCCTCCGTTGACGTCCGTGATCAGCTGCTCAAATTGTGCGTACCGGGGACACGGCTAAGTACTTAGTTTTACACTCTGCAGAGGTTGTGCACTTTCACCTTTAGACTCAATTTGTCCGAGAAATCCTATACACTCGGAGTGTGTTAAGGAAAGGAGAGAATTGAGACAAGAACTTTCAGAAGAAGAATGCAATCATACTAGCGAGACCCGTTCCACCTATCATCCCCCTACATCTGCTTGTCAAGCTGACAGGTTGCACCCTCACAACTTAATTATTCTAGACAGAGCCCATTGTCAAAAGGTTGCACGGGAAGCAATCGTCACTCGGAGTTCTTCAGATTCCTCTGTTCCCTGGGTGGCCATCCACAAGTGTACTTCTGGGTAACAACCACCATACTCGTGGCCCTAAGTAGAATAGACATTCATCCTAGGCGATGACAACCACAAGCATAGTCCCAAAAGCCACTCAACATAAACCATAACAACCAATCCACCCAGGAGTTTCATTAACTTAGTGGATGTGCACTCTCAGGTAAAAATCACCATGCTCACGGCCCTAAGTAGAATAGAAATTCCTCCTAGGCGACGACAACCCTAAGCACAGCCCTGAGTAGCCACTTAATAATTTGTAAAAAATTTCATCAATTGCATAGCATCAATATTTCTGCTAAGTAAGATATAGGAACCTAGACACAGGAGTAAGGGAATTCTACGCAGGTTTAGCATAGCAACACTATCCTACACATGCATATAAAATACACTAAGTAATGCATAGAAAATACTTAGGAAGTTTATGAGGTGTGCCACTTGCCTTTGAATGTTGTCGTTGTTCACAACTCTTTTCAACGATACTCGGGACTCTCCGTTCAATCTAACAGTAGAGACAAACAACAATACAACAATCAACAGCAAGCACAACTCCACAATACACACCAAACACACACTAGATGAATAAATAAGTTTTATAAAACTTTCTAAGGAAATATGTTTATGCATGATGTGCAAAATACTTAGAGGAAAATACTAAGTCTATAAGGTGACCAACAATTACTATCAACTCTTTGTAAATTGGATATTCGCTAAAGTGAGAGAGACAGACACCCGGCCAGCCACTTAAATTGTGGAACATGTCTCATGTACGTGGACATGTAAGGTTTGTTTCCAGGCCGCTTCATCCCACTATGCCGCTAGGATCCAATAACTTCAAGATGATAACATCATGATCAAAATTTGTTTAAGTCTAAAAGACAAGATTAGGGAAAGAGGGAAAAGATAGAAAGAAGATGTAGTTGTCCTCCAGGCTTCATCTCCAGACTTATAACTTTCTTCTGGATGATGTCTTGATTGAGTTATTGGTAGTCTTGCTGAATCTTCAGACTTGATGGTTCTTGTATCCTAAAGGCTGGTCTTGGATTTACTTAGTCTTCATGAAGTCTCAGAGGGGAGAAAAGACAGAGAGAGAGACTTAGAGAATAAAAGGGGGTTGGCCTTCTTGAACTTCTTCTCACTTTTCTTCCAAGTGCTTGACATCTTTGGGATACTTCCAGAGTCTGTTTTCTTCTAAGTCCTTCATGAACTTCTTCCTGATTTTCTTCTAAGTGCTTCTTCTCCTTGAAGATACTTCTGAAGTCTTGTTTTTGACTAAGTCCTTCATTGGTCTTCCAGCTCCATGTTGAAAATCCTAAGTGTCTAGTGCATAGCACTTCACAAATATGCTAAGTTGAAATGATCCTAACTTAGAGAAAACTAATGAAGAGGGGTTTTTCTATGAGAATAAGATATGCTATGAATGTAATGCAATTTTAAACCACAAGAAACATAATACTAATTTTTATGATATTTATAAGGTGTGCATTTGGCTATAAATGCAATCTAATTAATTTCCATTTTTGGAAAATATAATAAAAGGAATAATTATAATATTAAAGTTTTCTATAATTAAAATGTTTATAGCAAAATTTTGTAATTAGTGTTAGTAGACAGGGGGCATTTAATTAAATTTATAGCAATTTGATTTAATCAGAAATAATATTTCTATTAATTGTTATGTGGAAAATACTCAAACTATTCAAATTAACTACATAACTATGAATTCATTCAATATTACTCAAAAATATTTTATAGCAGTGGCATCAATTTACAAATATTCTAAAGTTTCTAAAACAATTTTATTTGCAATTTTTGAATTTACAGATTTAAAGTTATGACAAAAATACTCAAATTCACCATTTGAAATTTGAATATTTTAAACTAAGTCAAATTTGAATTTGGGCAGATCCAAAATATTCTACATGTCAAGGGATTTCCAAATATATAAGAATATTTGAATTTGGATAAACAGATAAAAAGATATGATAATTTGAATAGACAGGGGCTTTTCTGCAAAACTGCCAATTAATTAAATCGTGAAAATGATTTTACACGTCAGCGCTGACTGGGCGCTGACTGGGCTGCTGACGTGGTTAAGTCATCAGATCTGGATCGTTGGATCTGGATCTGACGGCTGAGATCTACTGATACCGGTTCGGAGGATGGATCTAATCGTGACCGTGGAAAAAGAATCGGAGGGCTCACCGTGCGTTGACCACCGGGCGGCGGCGCGAGTTCGCCGGAGACGAGGCCGACGGCGGCGCTGCGCTCGGCGAGGACGAGGATGACGCTACGGTGCTCCCCCGGACGCGCGGATGACGCCCTCGGGTGCGGCTCGTCGCTGCGGGGAAGATGGTGACCGCGGCGTCCTCGAGTTCTTGCCGGAGTGGCGTGGACGAGCGCGGCGGCGGCTCCGGCCACCTCGGGCGAGTGCCCGCTTGATAAATCGGTGATGCTTTGGACAAGGGAGAGGGTCCTAAGGGATCGCACGAGTACGAGGGACATGATGGAGGCGGTTTTGGGTGTCGGGGTGGCTCCCACTCGCCGGAATTCGAAGGAAACGGTGGCGGTGGCGGAGAACTCCGGCGAGCTCGTACCGCAGCCTGGGGGCGTGATTTTGAGGGGAAGGAGAGGGGAAACGGAGAGGAGCGTCAGGGCTACAAATAGGCAGGCAGGGGCGTTGAATCCGGGTCTTAAACGCCCGCGTTGAAGCGAGGTAACGCCGGCCGTTTTCAGCCGTGGACGTGGGCGTCGTCTCCGGGAGGTTGAAGACAACCTGACGTGTGGGCCCCACACGTCAGTGAGAGAAGGAGGGGACGCGGGCTGGGCTGCGCTGGGCCGCTGCTGTCCGCTGCGCGCGTGGGCGATAGATGCTGGGCTTCGGCCCAGTTAGCTTTTCTTTTTCTTTTTCTGTTTTCTGATTTTTTTACATAACTTTTAAATTAAGAAACCAAATCAACTCAAATTAGTTTCTTTAATTTTGTAAAAACAATGTCTATCATTTAAAACACTTATGGTTATGTTTGGAAGACTTTTCAAAAATAATATTTTTGAAATATTGATTATTTGCAAAATGGACACCTAATGTCAATTTTGAAATTTAGGGTTTTAATAATTTCATTTGGGGTTAAATAAAAATCTATGAATTCCCACAATCTTATAAGTTTGATATTAAGTTTATTTAAATCTGATTTCTAATAACCATCATTATTCTTTGTTTTGGTATAATAGTAAAATAACTAAATACAAATTTTTTTTAAGGAAATGGGAGACATAATAAATTCCATTTTTAATATTATTTTGGGCACCATTATATTTCATATTAATATAATTCAACTGAAACTTCCTAACATCTTTGGAAAAGATTTTAGTTTTAATTCATTTCTTATTTAGAATATATTAATCATTTCATGCTTTGAAAATAAATGAAATTCATTTAAGCAAATGAAATGTTTATTTGGATAATTCCTTAACTTTAATTTATGAAGTTTTAAAGTTATGAATTATAAAGTTACAGTTTCCAAAACTATAATTTAAATTTAGTTACAATAAAGAAAACTCATTAGGCAATTAGACCATGTTTAAATTTGTTATAAATATTATCTTAATTTATGATTAGCTATGGCTATGTGGTTTAAATCAAATACTTACAAAGACCTTTTATTACAGGGAAATGGTTGGAAGTTTGTATAACATTTATCAAATTAGATATTGAGGTTTTAAGAATTACAATGGATAATAAAATGTTTTAACCTGAAACAACTTTTGAAAAAGATGATAAACTGAGATATTTGAAATATTAAATCCTTTAAATATGTTTGAAATCTTTTATAGTTGGTTTTCTTTGCATATAATGTTTTTATTTTTAATCAAAACAAAAGTTTAAAATTTTAGTGATTTTCAAACATTATAAAATGTTGGGATGTTACACCGTCGCTAGCCACGAGCTTCCGCTATCGTAGTTAATTTCGTCATGCGTGACGAGGTTTGTTGACTTTGGTCGTATGACCGTTTATGTGTTGTAAGACTTTTATTCGTACGACTTGAATGATGTAACTCTTTGATACCTATGTTGGTTATGTGATTGCGATGCACTGATCATTGGGATCGTGATCTCTTGCATAACGTGGGCATCTCGGATTCGTCCGAGGGGTCCTCACAGACTTGGTATCAGAGCCATCGTTGACCTTAGGAGACTTTAGTTAGGTTGGGCGTCGACGTCACGCAAAAATGTTTTTCCGTCATAGCTAGGAGAAAAATACTTAAAAATGCTAAATATACTGCTACTCCTCCCTCCCCTCTGATAGTACTCACTGATTAATTTTATACCTGCATTAAATCTTATAATTTTACCTGTTTAAAATTTGGTACATCGTTCACTAATTAAACCTCCATTTAAAATTTTGTGTAGATGAGCGGAGAGTTCTCGTCGTCGATTCAGTTGGGAGCGGTGCCAGACACCGGAGTTTCGCGTCTGTTCCAGGCCGATCTACTCCAGCTGACTAGACACCTGAGGCGTCCGCTACCAGAGCTGCTGATTGGACGTTGTCTGCCCATGGTGGGAGATGAGATGTCCTGGACCGTGAGGTGCATTCTTCGAGGATCATTGGTGCCACCTTTTGCCGAGGAGCTGATTGAGAATGCCCTTGCATCGACTCAGATGGGAGCATTCGTCACCGTGCTGCAGAGGGCTCTTGCCCGCTTGGTTTGTGCTCACAGTTCCGAGCTGGGCGGCACCCGCTTTGAGTTTTACTCTGGCTTGGACGAGCAGAGTAACCCTGTGCCACCGCGTCCCCACCCCACTTTCGGGAACCACTTGGCCGAGCTGGGACTCTTCGTCGAGTACACCCAGTCCCAGCTGGTCACTAGTCGGTTCGAGAGTGACCTTCACCGTCTTAATCATGACGGAGCTGAGGTCCGGATCTCGGCAGCTGAGCAGAGGATTGAGGACTTGGAGGCGCAACTCAAGGCATCTCAGGACAAGCTGAAGGCCGTGGAGCTAAAGCTCAAGACCTCGGAGGAGCACTTAGTGGAGTCCCAGTCAGAGCTGAAGATAGAGCGCAAGGAGCGCCGTTCTACCTTTGTGCGTCTCCAGACTACTCGCTTCTACAGGTTTCAGCTTGACGGGATGGTTGACATGCTCAAGTCGACCCTTGATGCCCGTGATGAGAGGATCAGCGAGCTGGAGAGCGAGGTGGAGGCCCTGAGCAAGGAGAATGACGATCTCCTGCCTGTGGATGAGGACCCTACAGAGGACATGGATATGGAGCCTGTGAGTGAGCAGGATGATGACGACTTGCGAGACGAGGGCGGTGAGGACTCGGGAGCTGTTATGTCTGAGGACGAGGACCCCGAGGAGCCACCCTTTGATAGTGATGCTGCCGTGGACGTGGAGTAGATAGCTGCGTAGTATCTTTTGGGTTAGGACCGAACCATCGCGATAATTGGATGCGATTGTGTGGTCTAGTTAGCATGTGTGTGTCTGGATGAATGTAAGAACCATGTCAGTCCGTGTTTTGTGGTTGTGCACTATGTGATGATGCTTTTGGAACCTTGCTATGGAATGGAATCATGCCTTCTTAGGAGTAATACTTTGTGGTAATTTGTATGCTTGATGAACTCTTTTATCAAAACCTGTGTTAGAAACTTCTAAATAGAGAAATTAATAAGTGTTTATTCTGAAATTCAGAATGGCAAGGGATCCACCACCACCCCCACCACCTGAGCCATCTATGGCTCAAGTACTTCGTCTTCTCATGGAGGATCGCGAGGCAGCTCGCACTGAGAGGAATGCCAATCTAGCTACCCTGCAACATCTGGCTCAGATTGCCGTCAACCAGAATGGCGGCCAAGGAAATGAGGAACCCCGCTCCAAGCTTCGTGACTTTCAGAACACCAATCCTCCAGTTTTCTCCAAAAGTGAAGTGCCACTGGATGCTGATGACTGGATTCGTACCATTGAGAACAATCTGAGGGTCGCCCAAGTGGGCGAAAATGAGAAGGTGGTATATGCCACTCACTACCTCTCTGGTTCTGCCCGAGCATGGTGGGAGGCCATTCGTGCTCTTTTGCCACCGGAAGAAGTTGTGGCTTGGCCTGCACTCAAGACCAAGTTCTTGAAACGTTACGTGCCCTCTGGACTCGTCAGCATCATGCGAGAAAGATTCCTGCAACTCAAGCAAGGCAGTATGTCTGTGAGCGAGTACTTGGAGAAGTTTACTTCTCTAGCAAGGTATGCGCCCACCGATACCGATACTGAGGACAAAAAGAAAGAGAGGTTCATGAACGGACTTCATGATGAGATGCAGTGCGTTCTGGTGGTGATGCCTTTCACCGACCTGGAGTCCTTGGCTGATGCAGCCATTATGATGGAGCACAAGCGCAAGGCTTCGTTTGACAACCGCAAGCGTCGCCAATTGATGCAGCAAGGCAGTAGCAGCAGCAGTCCAACTGGAAGTTATCCTCGTCCGCGCCCTTCACCTCCACCGAGACCTTCTTATCCATCACCAAGGCCTCCAACATTTGCGCCAAGACCCAGCTACTCTTCTCGCCCGCCTGCACCTCGTCCTGGAGGTGGTTCCAACCCCGGCCTCAACTTTAACAGGCCGCCTGCCCCGAAGCCCACAGGAGGATGTTTCACTTGTGGACAGCCTGGACATTTCTCGCGGGATTGCCCCACTAGACAGCCCGCTGGTGGTCGCCCCAATGCGACAAAGATGAACCAAGGGCCACCCCGTCCACCTGGAGGGAAGAACCCGTATCCCAAGAAAGCAGCCCCCGTCACCCGGGGCCATCTGAACCATATCAGCACAGAAGAAGCTCAGGAGGCACCAGACCTGGTTATGGGTACGTTCCCTGTCAACTCAGTTTCTGCCTCAGTTTTGTTTGATTCGGGAGCTTCCCATTCTTTCGTTACGGAGCCGTTTGTTAGGAAGAGTGGTATGGTTCCAACTGTGATGCATCGTCCTATGAGAGTACAAATCCCGGGAGCCACTACCAAGGCCATCCTGTCTTGCAAGGAGACTCCTGTGGAAATTCAAGGAGCCCGATTCCATGTAGACCTAGTGGTATTAGGAAAGCAAGGGATAGAAGTGGTCTTAGGAATGGATTGGATGGCAGTAAATCGAGGAAAAATAGATTGCACTAACAAGTCTGTCACCCTAACCACCCCGGAAGGAGAAGAGATTACACACTTCTCGACCTACCACTCCACCGCGAGTCATTGTCATAAAAGTGTAGCTGGAGCCATTTTGGAAGAAGTATCGGTAGTGTGTGAGTTTCCGGATGTTTTTCCCGAAGAGTTGCCCGGAATGCCACCGGATAGGGATATTGAGTTCATTATTGAACTGGTACCCGGTACTGGTCCAATAGCTCAAAAACCGTACCGGATGAACCCAGAAGAATTGGAGGAATTAAAGAAGCAGTTGGATGACCTACTTAGGAAGGGTATGATACGCCCTAGTGCGTCACCCTGGGGGTCACCAATCATCTTCGTGGATAAAAGAGACGGTACCACTCAGTTGTGTGTGGATTACCGTAAGTTAAATGACGTGACTATTAAGAACAAATACCCCCTACCCAAGATTGAAGATCTGTTTGACCAACTCAGTGGAGCTCGAGTCTTCTCCAAGATCGATCTCCGCACCGGTTACCATCAATTGAAAGTCAGGGAATCTGATATCCCTAAAACAGCCTTTGTCACTCGTTATGGATTGTTCGAGTACACAGTGATGTCATTTGGCCTGACCAATGCTCCTGCCTATTTCATGAATCTCATGAACAAGGTGTTCATGGAGTACTTGGATAAATTTGTGGTTGTCTTTATCGACGACATCTTGATTTATTCCAAGTCTGAAGAGGAGCATGAAGAGCATCTGAGATTGGTTCTCGGTACCCTTCGAGAGCATCAGTTGTATGCTAAGTTTAGCAAGTGCCACTTTTGGCTGAAAGAGGTAGGATTTCTTGGCCATGTTATCTCAGCAGGAGGTATATCTGTTGACCCAACCCACATCAAGTCCATTCTTGAATTCCCAACCCCCACCAACCAAACCGAAGTGAGGTCCATTCTTGGATTAGCCGGGTATTACCGCAAGTTTGTTGAGGGGTTCTCAAGCATCGCAAAGCCCCTTACCCAACTGTTGAAGAAGGATCAGAAGTTCATTTGGTCCGACAAGTGTGAAGCCAGCTTCCAGGAACTGAAGAAGCGCCTTACTACCGCACCTATTTTAACCATGCCTGATGTGACCAAGGATTTTGTGGTCTATTGCGACGGCTCCAAACTCGGACTTGGTTGTGTCCTTATGCAAGAGGGCAAGGTGATTTCTTACTCGTCGCGACAACTTCGCAAGCACGAGCAGAACTACCCAACCCATGACCTAGAGCTTGCTGCAGTGGTCCATGCACTCAAGACATGGCGGCACTTTCGGATGGGCAACCGTTGCGAAATTTACACTGATCACAAGAGCCTGAAGTACATCTTTACCCAGAGGGACTTAAACATGAGGCAGCGAAGATGGATTGAACTCATTAAGGATTACGACTTGGACATCCATTACCACCCTGGAAAGGCTAACGTTGTAGCGGATGCCCTTAGTCGTCAGCCGTGTTCATTCAACTCCCTGATCAAGGTTATACAGCCAGAACTCTGGGAAGAGCTGGATAAGATGGGTATTGAGGTGGTCAACTATGGGGCAGTCGATCAACTCTTGTTGCAACCCACCTTATGGGAGCAGATCAAGCAAGCACAGGGAGGCCATGAAAGCATTGAGGGCATCAAGAGAAGTTTGGACAAAGAGGAAGTCCCTGGGTTCACCATCGACTCTGACGGTATTCTTTGGTATAAGGGACGCATCTGCGTACCTTCGGACCCTGTTTTGAAGCAGTTAATTATGAAGGAGGCTCACGAGACTTTGTATTCTATCCACCCCGTTGGAACCAAGATGTACCAGGATTTGAAGCAGAATTTTTGGTGGCATGGCATGAAGCGCGAGATTGCACTCTTCATACAGAATTGCGATATCTGCCAACGGGTCAAAGCAGAGCATCAGCGCCCCGCTGGATTACTTCAACCTCTCAAATTGCCCGAGTGGAAGTGGGATGAGGTCGGCATGGATTTTATCACTGGATTGCCCCGGTCCAATCGCGGGCATGACGCCATATGGGTTATCGTGGATAGGCTTACTAAGGTAGCACACTTTTTGCCAGTAAGGACCACGCATCGATCGGATCAGCTTGCAGATCTCTACATGTCACGTATTGTCAGCCTTCATGGAATACCTAAGACTATCGTGTCTGATCGAGGAACCCAATTCACCTCTCGTTTCTGGTTCAAGCTGCATGAAGCCATGGGAACGAAGCTCTTTTTCAGTACTGCGTATCACCCGCAGACAGGAGGTCAAACGGAAAGAGTAAATCAGATCCTTGAGGATATGCTGAGGTCTTGTGTGTTAGCTTATGGAGCCAAATGGGAGAGTTGTTTGCCGTTTGCTGAATTTTCATACAACAACAGCTATCAAGTCAGTCTGAAAATGGCACCCTTTGAGGCTTTGTACGGGCGCAGATGCCGTACACCCTTGAACTGGTCGCAAACTGGGGACAGTCAAATCTTTGGAGTTGATACCTTGAGGGAAGCCGAAGAGCAAGTTCAACTCATTCGTGACCGCCTTAAGGCCGCCCAATCCAGACAAAAAAGTTACGCAGATTCCAGGAGGCGTGAACTTAACTTCAAGGAAGGAGATATGGTTTACTTGCGGGTTACACCACTCAAGGTAATGCAACGTTTCCATGTAAAGGGGAAATTAGCACCAAGGTACATTGGCCCTTTTAAAGTGGTCAGTCGCAGAGGAGAAGTGTCTTATCAGCTAGACCTGCCACCCCATCTGTCAGGATTCCATGATGTTTTTCATGTATCTCTACTCCGGAAGTGTCTGCAAATTCCTGGCAATACTCATTCCTATCAGGAGGTTGATCACCGCACCATTGATCTCAATCATGATCTCACCTATCGAGAACGACCCCTTTGTGTTCTCGCTGAAGACGTCCGTCTGACACGGAAACGGAAGATCAGGTTCCTGAAGGTCCAATGGAGCAACCATTCGGAGGAAGAAGCCACCTGGGAGCGTGAAGATTATTTGGAGCAAGAATTCCCTGGTTTTCTCCCTTCTTCAAATCTGGAATCTCGGGGACGAGATTCTCCTAAGGGAGGGAAGGTCTGTAACACCCCAATTCTCTTAACTTTAGCATTGTGGTGTTACTCTAGTGAAAAATTGAAAACACTAAAAAACCACAACAACTAAAACAAAATATACACCATTAGGATCTTCATGGTTGTTAAAACTTAGCCAAACTAGGAGCTATTATTAAGCAAACCCAAAATGAATTTTTGGCATGCCTTTGAAACACTTCCATCTAGGTCACATATACTTCCATACCCTGTTCTAAATTATCACAAAAGAGCTTGTTTGCATATTAATCTCACTAGCTTTTGTAGCCATCAAAAGGACATGACCATTTGAGTGGTTCTTTTCTTTATCACCAAAAGTTCTCTTTTCTTTAAAAGCTAAATGAGATAACTAAATTAGGCTTTTGAAAATTCAGTACCCTCTCTTATTTTAGGTAAGATTGGGGAGTTGACCCATTTTAATTCTCTGGGTCATGTTGGAACTTTTCAACTTAGGATCTTAAATTCATTTGAGAAAAATACTCAAACTTCTCACCTTTTCTTTCTCTCTCACTCCTTTCCACACCACCTGCTGAGGAGGAGAGCAGCAACCTCACCCCTGGCCCCACTTGTCATGGACTAGGGCCAACCTCTCTTCTCTCTTCTCTCTTTTCTCTCTTTTTCCACCCAATCCGAGCTCCCCTCCTCTCTTCCCACTGGCTAGAGCTGGTCATCCCGACCAGCATCTCCCCTGTCCCCTCTCCACCGCCCACCTGAGCCAGTAAGAGCAAAGGAGACGCTCCCCTCCCTCTCTCCTGCCGGAGCCAACCCTAGATCGGGTGAGCTCGTTAAAGCCACCCTGAGCACCTCCCCTGCTCATTTCCCTCCCTCCAGAGCACCTCTCCACCCCACTCCTCTCCTCCCTGGCGAAAACCACCAAGCTCTCCCCCTCTTTCGACCTGTAGACGAGAAGTTTTACCTCGGTGACCGACGAGAGGAATCTGCCGTAGCTCTCGTTTCTCTCAGCCATTCTTCGCCATTCTTGGTTCCCTGGTTTCCCCTCCTCTGGATCTAACTCCTCTCCCCTCCTTTGGCTCTGTTGCAGCTCGAGAACGTCTGGTTCGTCCTCGACCCGAGGAGAGCGCCGTCGTCCCCATCTCGAACTCCGACGTTGCATGCGAGCTTTGAGACCACCCTTGAGCTCCCCTTCGACGCCGCGTTCACCTCCGACCTCCCCCTCGTCCGTGCGCGAGCCCTAGGTGAGCCCTCCGTGCTCGGCATCTCCTTCTCGAGCTCTGCTCATGTTTTTCGCGGACGGGAGGAAGACGATGGCCTGGAGCCGTCGATCTTCTGATCTGCGGTCGTGTTTGAACCACGCCTGGTCTGTCCGTGGCCGTTGGATCTCAGATCCACGGTCGCTTACCGCTTCGCCGGCGCGCGCGCAGCGCTTGGGCCGGCCCAGCTCGTCCCCGCGCTGCTCTGCTTCGCAGCTGGGCCGATCTGGCCCAGATCTGGCCGTTCGGCCTGTTTCTCCTTTATCCTTTTTCCTGATTATTTTTCCAGTAAATCTAGAGCTTAGCTTTAATTCATTTGTGGTAAATCTATAACAGATAAAATTATGAGATTAATTTTGTAACATGCATGCACGTTTTCTTAACCATGTGGCATTGGATTTGGTCTAAAATATGTTTTCTGTTGTGTGGTAAAATAAATTTAGTCAGAAGTGTCTAAATCACCATTTGTTTAATAACTTATGTTCTGTAAATCCAAAACATGCAATATTGGATCTGCTGAAAAGCTTGCAAAAATGTCTATCTATATTGGCCAATCTTGCATGCAGAGGATTTATCTAGCAAATGTTACTTCTACTCTAAGAATGACATCAGTAGGTGTTTAGGGATTTTTAACTCTTAAATGGAAACACTTTTTGAAGTAAATCCAAATGGAAGTGGTAGATATGTGTTGGAGGTATCACATACTACAAATGTGGATTTTTCCAGTAACTTGATAATTCTTAGTGAATAAATCCCCAAACAACAGTAAAATAATCTCTTTATTTGTATTTCTGAAATTTCAGAGATTACAACATGTCTAGTTTTAATTGGTGGAGCCACCTATGTCCATAAAAATATGTTAAGGATAATTTTGTGGGATAGCCACAGGTTTTATCTAACTCACCCCACTGGATTGAACCCAAAATAAATCTTATTATTTTCTGCACATAGAAAATGGTCAGAAGTATACTTTATTTTAAAACTGGTATAACTTGAGCTAGGAGTATCCAAATTCGATAAATAAGATCTCCACTTAAAGAGAAAACTCATATCTCACCAGAAAGTTTAATTATGCATTCAGGAAATCTATAAAACTGAACCTATCATCTGTTTGATTTTGACATCAGTAGCTCTTGTCTGATTTTTAATTCTTTTATGGTAATAGATTTCCATGCACAGCTAATTTTCAGAGCCTCAACTAATTGCTAGGAATAATGTGGTCGAAGGGTTTGATTTTAGGAGCAGTACCTTAAGAGTTATGCTTAAAACTTTTTAAACAACCCCAAATGGCTATTGAATGCATTAGTTGTGTTTCCTGTTTGCGATGCTTGTTGTTTGTTGACATGTTTTAGATTGTTATCAACTCGCATTCTAGGACTTACGTTAGTCTCGTTTGTTTTCATGTTACGATAGAATCGCAACCCGAGGAAGAACAGTACGAGGTAGCTGAGCACGACTACGCTGAAGAACAAGACCAGGGGCAGTACTTTGAGCAAGGCAAGCCCACCTCACCACCTTTATGCAAATCCTGCTATTTATAAAGCATGTTTTGTTTTAAAACAAAATAATGCATGTTTTACTTCTGTTGTGGCACCTTGCCACCCGAAAACTATTTTACCAAATATTGTTTGGCCAAAGTTATATACTAGAATAGCTGTAGGTATTATAAGAAGAGTTTTACTTGTTGAGTCTTGTCCTTGAAGGCTCTATAAAGAAGATTAAGTTTTCAAATAGTATACTCTGTTATCTTACCTCAAAACTATAGGATGGGAACCCGTTTGATAAAACTATTTTATGGAGGAAAATCTGAGTTGCTGGGAGCAATCAGCGAGTCAGAACTGTTTTATGAAAACCCGAGATGCTGAGAGCATTCGGAGATGTTGCTAAAACCCGAGCTGCTGGGAGCAGTCGGAGATGGAAGTTTAATTTCAAAGTCCCTGCTGCCGCCCGAACAATTAACCCGTGCAACCACATTACCTCAAAATGGGTACGAGGCTTTACCCGAGCTGCTGGGAGCAGTCGGTGATGTGAGAAGCAAGGTATCCACCCGAAGACAGCTTGCAAGCTTTAGTGAACATCAAGCTCACATCTCCATGGTGGAACCCAAGAAAGTCTTTGAAGCTCTTGAAGATAAAGATTGGCTTGACGCCATGCATGAAGAACTCAACAACTTCGAGCGCAACAAAGTGTGGAAGTTAGTTGAAGACTCAAAGATTGCAGCAATGTTATCGGCACTAAGTGGATATTCATGAACAAGCAAGATGAGCATGCCATGGTGGTGAGGAACAAGGCAAGATTGGTGGCTCAAGGATTCTTCCAAATTGAAGGCATTGACTTTGGAGAAACCTACGCGTCCGGGGCTCGTCTTGAGTCTATTCGTATTCTCCTTGCCTATGCCTCTCACCATAATCTCTACTACTATTAAACAAGCAAACTTTTCTTTGCTACAGCCACCCCATAAAAAATGTCCAGATCTACTTTTGCCTAATATCCAGACCCACTAAAAGATATCCAACGGTACATATTTGTCCAACAATACTACGGTGTGCATGTAGCAATTGCCTCTGGTGGAACACTTTTGAGCAGACGAAACCCCCTTCGGCACAACCTAGGAAAAAAAAGGAAAATGTGCCGCTGGATGCGTACGTTTAGGAAGGAAATTAGATTGAAGGTTACAATTACATTTAGGAAGGAAAAAAATTGAAACGTGCCTCCCGATCTCCACCTCTTCGCCGGGACGTCCTGCGCCTGGTTCGCGAGGGATGCGCTCCCGCACCTGCGCCTCCTCCTCACCTCAGCTGGGGATGACGCCGGCCTCGCGGGGGCGTTCTGGGAGGTCATGGCGGGGGTCAACGCGGAGATGCACGTGGCGGCGGCCGTGGACGACTCCATGAACAACCACAGCAGTGGCGACGCTCGTGGCCGGCGGCGCGGTCCATGTCTCCAACGTCGGTTACTCGCGCGTTATCACCGGGGTGTGGTGTCACGGGCGTGTCGCCGCCGAGGAGCTCTCCTATGACCGGACGCCGTTCCGCGTCGAGGAGCGCGCGGGTCATGTCGGTCGAGCAGGTGGGGCGTGCGCGACCCGAAACCCGAAGGCTGGTGACGGGGTGTAAACCCGGCAAATCCCTCGGTTAGGTACCTCGGGTGCGTATAGGGAGAGAAGTATGGCGGCTGGTGGTTCCGGACGGCTGACAAGCAAGGATTTACCCAGGTTCGGCCCCTCATTGTGAGGTAAAGACCTACTCCTGCTTGTCTGATCTGGTATTGATGAAGATTACATGGTGGCTGCTGCGGTTGTACTGTCCCGAGTTGATTTTTTGAAGTATATAGAACTTTTGGTTTTCAGCCTGAAACCCGGGACTTCTGGCCTATAGGCCGGAACTTCCGGGCCAGGAAAATTCCACCAGTTCCTCCTGCGGCTAAGTCCAGAATTCTCCACCTCCTGGAGAAACTGGAACTTTGCCCGGAAGAACTGCCGGAAGTTTCCGGGGCACCGGAACTTACGGTCAGAAGACCGGAACTTCCGGCCCCATGGACCGGAACTTTCAGCCTGAATCCGGAACTTCCGGACTAAAATAAGAAAATTCCAGACTAATTCAATATGTTGCTGGATCTTATTTCTTTGGACATGCGTGCTTATCCCCGTGCTTCCTTCTATCTCTATGTTGTTTACGTGTAGGTGCAGGTAGTCAGGCAGGGAGCCGTCGTGGTCGTGTCAAGCATACTGTCAAGAGACGTGCAAGTCGTGGGCCAGAACCCGAAGAAGAAGAGGAGATCCTGTCTGAGGAAGAACATCAGCCAGCTCCAGCCAGGGTTCAGTCATCTGCAACAACTTCCAGCCAGAAGAACAAGGGGCCAGCTTTCTCAGTTTTGCGCATGACTGACGTAGACTTCTACACCTGGAGGTGCTCCTTTGACTATGCCAATCCCTTGGAGCACCGGAACTTTCACAACTTGGAGATGAAGCAACTCCATGATGAGCTCTACTGCAGCTTCTCTGAGAAGAAGCGCGTGTGTCCCATGCAGCCCATTGACTTTGAGTATCTTGACAAGAAGCGCAGCTATTACGGTGGTGCAGTCACTATTGTGGATGCTCTTGGTCTTCGGCCTCTCATGACCCGTCAGTGCAACTACAACATTCCCTTGATTCATCAGTTCATCTCCACTGTCGTGTTTGATGACTTCCCCAACATTGGGATGACATGGATGTCCGGGAAATTTAGGCTTCAGACTTCTTTCAAGGGATTGGCTACGCTGCTTGGTTACCCCTTCAATGGGTTGGATGAGCCTGCTGGAATGAGACTGCATAATGGTGATGACCGCTACGACAAGAACGACATGGTAGAATGCTATGAGACTAATGGCACTATTGGTGGCACCCACGGATTGAAGTCCGTCTATTACATTGACCTTCGTATGTTCCGCCACTCCATTGCTCCAAGTGTTGGGAACAATGATGCTATTCGTCGAGAACTTGTTCATCTCATGGCATTGGCAAGCCAAGCATACCTCTCCGACTCCGTGCCCGAGCCCAACTCATTCTCCTTTGATGTCATGGATTTCATTTTTCGCGAGATGCACTATGCTATCTTCCATAGGAAGGTGCCCCCTTTGCACCCTACATCATGATGCTCACCAAGGACCGGTTTCCTTTCACCCCTGAGGAGAATATAGATGTGGGCGCTGCCCTTGAATTCACCCTCCACAAGCCTGTTCACCTGCACATGAAGAAATCCCACGTGGCTGCCCCAACTCGCCCCATGGGTACTTATGATGACGAGGAAGCCACCACTGGACGGAACCGTAATCCCTCGGACCCCAACATCAAGCAAGCAGCCAAGAAGAAGCATCCATGGTTTGTGAGGGCTCTAGAGAAGATTATGCACATTGGCTCGTGTCTGCACAAGGAGGACTATGCTATGTATGAGCAGAACCATGCCATCCTCACCAACCAGTCCGCAATCATGTCTCACCTGAAGATACCCAACCCACCGTCTCCTCCTCCTCCTCTCATTGAATACAAGCATTGGAACGCAAGAGGGATTGACTGGAACATCGATGTGCCAAAAGATCTCACAGATGATGATGATGCCATGGAGGAAGATGTGACGGGATTGGACCACGGCTCCGACTGACTTTGGGGCGTCAGCATCGATCTTCTTCCTTTTTGGTGTTGCAAGATGCCAAAGGGGGAGAAGTTTATGTATTAGGACTTCTCGGGGATTTGCAAGGGTGGAAGCACAAGCCGTTTACTTTCTCATTTGCATTTCAACTTGTGCTTCTTGAACTTTTTAGCCATGTTGTTTGGAACTCTAACTTTTAGCATGTGGTAAGACATGTGAGACATTGGTGATGTAATAATTTTAGTCTTGTCTTAACTTAATATGTCAGCAAGTTATGCTATCTTTTTTTCTATTTGATGAACCTCCTAGGATTGTAAAAGATAGGGGGAGCTGTGATACTAAATAGATGTGCACTTGTATTCAAACACAAGATTTAATAGTGCACACATTTAGTGGGAGCCCGTCTATTTTTTGCAAATCCTTTGTCCCGCTTGTGTTGTCATATCTAACCAAAAAGGAGGAGATTGAAAGAGCATTTTCGGTCTCCTTAGTTCAGGATAGTAATGACAACACGAAAAGGATGTTTAACGGCGTGCCTATGTATTTCAGATACTACATCGTCTTGAAGAACAAAAAGTATGAAGATCAACCAGATTAAAGAGAGAGTTGGCTGGCAGTTTTTCCTGTCCTGTCAGGCCGGAAGTTCCGGTGTTGTGACCGGAAGTTCCGGCCTACGGGACGGAATTTCCGGGCCTGCACCGGACATTTCTGGTTGGTCAAAAAATGGCTAAGTCCTTTAGGATTTCAGCCCTGGAAAAGGCGGAACTTTGGCCGGAGGTTTGGCCGGATCTTTCCGGACGACCGGAAGTTCCGGCCTACCACCTGAAGTTCTGACCCAGACAAACGTGAAAATCGACTAAGTCAGAACTTGCCTGCGCACGAGCAAAGCCAGAACTTTGTCCGGAGATTTGGCCGGATCTTTCCGGGCAACCGGAAGTTCCGGCCTATCCACCGGAAGTTCCGGTGATGAATAGTAGAGAAATATGCTAAGTCAGGAATTGCTTGCGCACGGGCAAAGCCGGAACTTTGGCCGGATATTTTCGGATGACCGGAAGTTCCGGCCAGACCACCGGAAGTTCCGGTGCTGAACGAGCCAGGATTATCTCTAAGTCTGGAATGCATGCGCCCTGGCCAAGCCGGAAGTTCTACCGGAACTTTGGCTGAACTTTCCGGGTGACCGGAAGTTCCGGCTTAAGTGACCGGAAGTTTCGACCTGCGCGCATTGAAAAACGGCTAGTTCGTGGAGGGGCTATAGATACCCCGCCATTTTAGCTCTTACACTCTCTCTCTTCATAAATGTGCTGAAGCTCAAATCTTCAAGATCTCCCAACTCCTCCACCCAAACTCGTTGATCTTTGGAGGAGAGAAGGAGAAGGCCCCGATCTACTACTTCACCGAAGCGATTTGTAATCTTCCCCCATTCACTTGGGGATTTCGAGTCTAGGGTTTCCTCTAGGAAAACCTAGATCTCACAATTGTCGGTAATTGGTGTAAGCTTGACCTTTTGTGGTCTTTACTTGTTGTGGTCATCTTGAGAGGCCCCAATTCAGTTGTGGATGTGTGCCTCAAGCGTTTGTAAGGGATTCGATCTCCGCCCTAAAAGGGGATCAATAGTGGAAGGTGAACTCGCAACGTTTGTGGTTGAGTCCATCGGAGAAGAAGGTGAGCCTTTGTGGCGTTGTGACCAACCTGTGTGGTGGCCCACACCTCTCCAAACGAGACGTACACCTTTGTGGTGGAACTCGGGATTAACTCTTTGTCTCCGCGTGCTTCGACTTGGTTCCCCAATTCCTTCACCCCTTACTCGCTTGTTTCGCTCCTATCTATCTTGTGTATTGCTTTGCTAGTCATATAGGTAAATTCACCTTAGTCGTATATCTAGAGAATTTACCTTTGAGCTAAGCCTAAATTCAAAAAGAACTAAAATTTATAGTAGCAACTGCATTGGAAAGAGACGGACCAGTGCTACCCAACAAATGGAGTAAAATCACCACACATAAGAAGGTGTGGAACTTTCCTCACGGTTAAACCGGTAATATTTTCACCACGAAAACACAACAAGTTTTCTAGAGTAAAACCATTTTTGAATAACATGGGCTTGTCATGAAGAGCACGACAAGCACCACACAAAACCACAAGGATAAAGGTCAAATAAGAACCAAAAAGTAAGATGCCAAGAATGCAAAGGTTTGAGCTCTCTCCGAGCGATACGATCGAGTTACTCATTCGAGAGCCCCACTTGATAGTATGGTATCTATCCTTTAACCTGGTCTCCCACTAACACCATGAGACCGGTAATGATGAAACCCTATCAAAGTCATACCTTTACCTTGCGCCATCCACTTGAGATAGATGATAACGATCTTGATCACCTTAAGTTGGATCACCTTTCTTGATAGTGCTCTGATTGGTGAAGACTTGCAAATCGCCCCCCCCCCCCCATACACAATGTGGGAGAGCCTCTTTTAGCCATATACTTCATCCTCCATGAGCTATATGTGAACTTCCTTTTGTTGCAAGCCTATGGAGAGTTACCACACATTTATGAATTAGTTCAAAAAGCTATATGTACAATTGCTTACCATCGACGACCAACGATCCCACATGATACATCGTTTATCTTTGTGTGTTGATCAACTTGAATCCACTCTTGCATTAGCATTGATCAACCTCGTATGTTTTCTTCTTCCTTCACAAAGATGATGTCTTGAAGGCGAACATCAATATCCACGCAACTTTCTTCTCCAAGACATGCTTGCAATATGCTCAACTTTATACATGACCATTCTTCATGTAGACCCTTAAATGGAACCTTGGTCATCATATAAACTTGTAGAGTTCAACACATGAATCTCTATCTTTACCTATGGACAATATCTATAAGGATATATCAATGCAAACGTTAGTCCTTAAGGAGTGCCATAATTACCAAAAAACTGGGTACCATGCTCTTTCACCTCGACAGAGCAGCCGCCCGTGAAGGCGTCCTACAACTTCGTTCTGATTCAGGATGCGGTAATGCACGAACATCACCCGAAGGTGCACGTGACCGACCTCCCGCTGTCGCTCGCCTTGAACTTGTGCCGCGCTAGGCTCATCTTTGGCAACTAGGGGAGCACCTCGGCCTCCTCTGCGCTGGCGACGCCCAGCTTCGTTCCGGCGACACTCTGCCCAGGGACTACCCGCCCGATGTCCTCCACCTCCTCACCTTCGTAGAACACAAAATCAGCGGAGGAGCTAAGTCCGAGCGCGGCGCCGAAGAGTTATGAATTTGTGATGCCGACAGATTACAGTTTGTGGGGTAGATAAGAAGTAGGGTGATGGGATAAGTGGGGTTGAATGTCAGATGGGAAGTAGCCATCCTAGTTGCAGCCGTACAGACATGGTTTGTTTGATTTGTAGGACAGGAAAGACAAAGGAATAGGAAATGTATAGGATTGCAATGTCAGGCCAACTCCAATCCTATAAGATTTGCTTTGTACCCAAGTTCGTTTGATTCCACCAAAGGAATTGTAAAATAAACATTGAGTAGATATTTAAAATCCTATAGAAAGTAGTACAAAGATTTCTATAGGTAAAATTCCTATAGGAACTAGTCCTATGAATCAAATGACTAATAACTAAGATGGAATAAAATCCTATGAAATTGCTTTGAGTCAAACAAGCTCTCTAATAGGATTTTTTTAGGATTTTAACGCATAGGAATTTTTACTTAGTTGAGTTGGTCATTTGATTCATAGCACTAGTTCCTATAGAAAATTTTCCTATAACAATCTTTGTACTATTTCCTATAGGATTTCTAACATCTACTCCAATCTCATTTCACAATTCATTTGATGAAATCAGACAAACTTGGGTACAAACCAAATCTTATAGATTAAAATGAGCATGACATAACAATTATATACTTTTTCTATTCCTATACCTTTCCTATCCTACGAATCAAACAAGCACAGGGTTAACCAGTATCAGTATAGGATTTTATCTCTTCCGACCCATTATCCTGTCTCCCTCGGCGAGGAGCTTCCGCTGCAGGAAGACCTCCCGAGTCCCGACCTCTCTCTCCCACTCCCACCATGCTGCTAGCACTCCAATGCTCCCCGCGCCTCCTCCCTCTCTGCCGCCAATGCTTCTCGCCGCACCATCCTTTCCCCTTCGTGGGCTTGGTGCTCCCCGGCCGCCTCTCCACCGCCCTCCGTGCCGAGCCGGAACCGCAGCCGCCGCCGTCTGTTTCCCCGGCGGAGCCTCCGGACATAACCGACGACGGCGGGGAAGGTCCCGTGGAGCTCCGCGCCCCTACGCTTTTCTCTGTCGACGACAACCCAACCCCGCTGCAGGTTGCCACGAGCGTCCTACTCACCGGTGCCATCTCCGTCTTCCTCTTCCGCTCCCTCCGCCGCCGCGCTCGCCGCGCCAAGGAGCTCGTAATCCTCATCTTCCAACTTCCTACCACTACGCTCCACTAAAACTCGCCATCTTACATTTTAACGGTGTGGTTGATTACTTGATTGGGGCAGAGGGTGCGGTCCGGCGGAGTGGAGAAGCCCAAGAACCTGACCGAGGAGGCTCTGGAGGCGCTGAGGATGGTGAGCACTACGCCGGTGGAGACCGATAAGCCGCCGTCACCCGTGCAGGCGCTGCTCGGCGGGGTTGCAGCTGGGGTCATCGCACTCTTCCTCTACAAGTTCGCCACCACAATCGAGGCCTCGCTCAACCGGCAGACCATCTCCGACAATTTCTCGGTCAGTTCACCACAAAATCTTGGTCTTTGTTTATTGGAATACATATTCTGAATGCTGGCATTGGCGATTTCAGTTTGGGAATTTAAGTTGTAACTCTAACAAACCAGACGTGTGTGTGCAGATGATAAACACAGATAGCTGCAATCATAAAAAACCATAAAGGCGTAAAACGCTGTAATTTTTGAACGGGCATCACTCTAGATGGAACGAAATTAGTGTAGACTCCATCTGAATTTCATGCTATTGGTATCACAGCCTCCCTCTTTGGGATCAAAATCATTGATAACCAGTACCCGCTCAAACTCCATCCCTGTCTGCCACCAGTTATGCATTGCAAGCATAATTAACATGACAAGGAAGGGGTTCATGTAGCAGCACAACACAAGCGGTATTCGTCACGGGATCCGTCAATCCCCTCAGCATAGATACACAAGGTTCAGGTGGTACTACGTCACTAAAGTGAATGAAATTGCTTCTAAACATGGCTTATGCTAGAATTTTCCTTGGTGTATAATGGTATATATAGGGGCCAAGGCCCGCGCTGCCCCCTAGCTCCACCACTGGTGCCGTGCTTAGAGCATCTCTAGCCGTTCAGACCCACCAGCGCCCTGGCGCAAACTTTTGCCCTTTGCGTCGGCGCTATTCCCAACCATGTGAAGTTTTTGGCCCCGAACCGCAACATAATTGAAGTATAAAGTTTTCCCGCTACCATAGTCTCGATATAGTTTGGAACAACAAAATAGCATAGTCTCGGCGATCGTGAGCCACAACAGTGCGATCGGAACAAAAAATGCCACATTTGACCTTCAGTCACACGGTCGCCGCCATCAGATGCGTCACCCACATCCCATGACGCCTCGGGCAACGTGCGGACATGCCGTGATGCACGACCACGATATGCCAACATGCCTCCAATCTACTGCGTGCGACTCAGATCGTCATCATCACTGTCATCATCACTATCGCTCCGCCCCGAGACAGGCAGACGAACCGCCTGAGTGGTCAAATCAATCGACTCGGTGCGTCAGAGATACAAACACTAGAAGACAATCGTCGTGACAGTCAGCATAGAGAACACAAGGAGACAACTCGGCATGGCAAAGCGTCTCATCAGGCCCGAGCCGACATAAAGAAAACTTGAGTTAGACCGGGCGATGACTCGTCAGTTCCACTGTTTCCACCATTTTTTGTTTCGTTTGATGTTTTCTGTTTTTGGAGTTCGTTCAACGACACAACCCGGCAACTCGCAAGACGAAGATCAAGCCGGAGACGGGTCCTTGACGAACTCGGGGGCTAATGATGGGGGATGCCCAACCGGGTAGGTCTAGGATTACGAGTTGGCCCACAGGACCGGGTGGCCCAGAGACCACTCAGAGGTCACCTTCAACGTACCGGGTCCATCAGGAGCCCGTCGTTTCCCTGTAAACCTAGTCGATCACCTATATAGGGTCAACTAGGAGAAACCCAAGAGATTCATCTTGTTCAACCGGCCGCTTGAGCTCTCATAAGCTTTGGTGCGCACGCCATTGTACACCCTTATCGGATCAATTATACATAGCAGGAGTAGGTCATTACCTCTATAACTCTGCATGTGCGAACCTATTTGTGAATCACATGAAGTCTCCCATGAAATCGCCTTGCTCCACACCTAAGTTAAGCCACCCTATGGCATCTGCCGTGACGAAACCACGACTCAAGCTCCAAGTATTGAGGTGAAGATCTGTACATGAAATCAGGGCAGAGAAAAAGCAGTAGGAAAAAGCAGTAGATCCATTGGATAGATAGAGGATCAGGATAATTGGACAAGTTGTGCGTCCGGAAAAACCTAAACCTAGGGCTCTGACACCATGTTATGGATGCAACTTGTCTTAATTCATAGCCCAAAGGGTAAATATTTAATACACATAACTTGGGAACAACTTGGGAACACGAAAGTAAATCTAGTCTAATACGGATTCCTAAACCAACACTAATACTTGTTAACAGTTATTGCCTCAGCTTCGCCTATTTTTTTACCAATGATTTGTTGCCTTAGTTGTTTCCATAAAAGAATTAGTCTCTTATTTGGAGAATTGTGATTGCATGTGCTTTTTTCGAATGGAAAAGCTCCGCTCACGATTTCATTTCAGAAATGAAATAATAATTCATCATCCTCCGACCGTTCTGGTTTCTTTTCCACACATCCCCAGCGACTTCATGTTTTAATCGTGGAACCTTGTATTTTCTTTTATCCGGAATAAATAGACTTGAATAGCTGAATACACTTAGGTTACTATGGAACCAATTAATAAATCCAATTATGTGGCACATCAATACTGTACAAACCCATGCTCACAAAAAATAATTTAGAGTTAGATGTAGAAATAAAGCAACTTATGAAATGGAGAAACTATAAATATGACATGGTTTACAAACCTTTGAACACGATGGCGGAAATCGTGAAGCGATAGAAAGCTACCCTTTTCAGGAGGTAACTTTTGTTGTAGGGTAGTAGGATAGCAGAGGGACCATCTCCACCAACTCCAGTATTTATATAGGATGACGTAAAGATAAAAGATGAAGATTTGATGTTTTGCTGGATGTAAACTCTTAAACTACTTCCGAATTTTGTAATAAACAGCTGTGTGCATCACTCGATGCAGAGGCTGGGTTTATCCCTTTTCTAAAAAAAAAACCTGCAGTCCAGTTCATTAGATATCTTATTAGGTATTTGAATTTTTTTCAGTAAGGAGTCTTACACCATACATCAGTGGTTCAGGGAAGCTTGTCTCTCGGATCAGTAGATCAAATTTTCAAAAACAACATGTTTGTTTGCCCGTTTATTGCAGGAAATCATCAATTAAGCTTTACAATATTTATGCAACCCCTGCAAGATGCATAAATCTATAGTTGAAACGAAGAAATTATAAAGCTTATGTGTAATCTATTTCTAGTACAGTAGTAGAAGGTGCTGAACCCTATAATTACCTCTCCCTCGCGCGTCCGTCGCCCCCCGTGGCGGCGGCACACCTTCTTCCCTCCCACCACCGCGAGAACTCTCCCCAGCCTCTCCCCCCGTCACCGCCGCCGGTAGGGGCTGCCGGGCGCAGCCTAGGAGGCGGCGGCGGCGGCGGAATGTCTCTCCCCGCGCTAGATCCAGATGGAGGCGGGGCTCTATCCTTCTGGCGGCTGAGCTCTTCGGGTGGCGGTGGCCTGGCTGCGGCCGGGTGGTGGCAGGACGGCGGCGCCGCGTGCGTGCAGGGCGGTGCAGCGGGCGGCGGCGCAGGGCCGTGTGGCCCAGATCGGGGCCCTTCGGGCCCCATCTGGGTCGGGGCGGGCCGCCTTGACCTGTGGTGTGTTCTGCAGGTGGAGGTGAGGGCGAGGATGCAGGGGATGGTGGCGACGGCGATCAGCGTGCTGCAATGTGGCGGCGAGCTTCACGGGCCCATTTTGGCCCCGGCTGGACCCTGTTTGGACTAGTGTGCCCTGCGGGGCTTTACGGGCCAGGTTGGCCCGGCCGGACATGACAGGGACCGGTGTGCTCCGCTGCCGCGTCCGGTCGACTACCGCCGAGGTCGGCGGTGGAGGTTGTTCCCTCCCGCGCGACTGCGGTTCTGCTGTCCGTAGTTCATTTTTGTCCTCACCCTCGTCCTGCAGACCTCGGGGCAGCTACTTCGGTGAGACGGCGTTGGTGGTGTCGGGATCGCTTTGGCGCATGCTGGTGGACGGATAGTTGGGTGGATTCGAGGCTCGTCTTCGTGGGGTTCTTGTGCTGCGGATCTTCCGGGGTTGTGGATGGGGTTTTCGGGAGAAATCCTTGTCGGTTCGTCCGACACCGACGCCGTGCTGCCTTGGGGTGGCATCTTTCCTTCTTGAAGGGCGTCGTGGCTTCCTTTCGTCCACCGCCCCCTTGTACCGGGGGAAACCCTAGAACCAATGCGTTGGTTTGGGCAGCAGCGTGCCTTTCCCTCTTGAGGGTGCTGCTTGGCACTCGTTGACTCGGTGCTAGAAGAGTGGTGGTACTTTGTCGGAGAGGGCGCAGCAGTTTCAGGTTACCATCGTTTAGTCGAGTCGATCCGCCTATGTCTCCATTATTTTTTCTTCTTTTCGATTCTTTGGGTGTGTGTTTGCTGCTGCCCCAGCATTTCAGATCAGTCTGTTGTATCGGTTTGTTGCTATATTTATATAGCGGGGCTAAGAAATGGACTGGCAAGGATTGTCACAGAAATTATCTATAGTTGAAACGAAGAAATTATTCGAATTGATCCAAAAGAGCTACAGCTGTTAAGTAAAATGGGCAACCCCTACAAGAAATAGTAACATGGGCAACCGTATTTGTTATCTTGCTTTGGAGCAAAATCATGTGAGAGTGCTTATTGGTATCAAATACAATAAATGTGTTTGTGTGTTCTCAATATGGTCATATCTGAAGTCTTGGGGTTCACTATGATTTATATACAGCCCACTGCCCACATATTTTCTAATAGAATCCATTTTTATTCATCTTCAGGTTCGTCAAATAACAGTGACAATAAGGTGCACACGATTCCATCATTTTTCTGTTTGTTCTGCGTATTGTATTATCATCCGTCAGTTTTTTTAGGATAATTTTGATCCCTAGTTAGTCTAATTGAAAGAAAACTGCCTTTCCTATGCAGAACAATCATAAATGGGCTGTGCTACCTAGCAACTTTTGTGTTTGGAATCAACGGGCTGGGATTGATACTATATTCCCTCCAGCTTACATTTAATTCTATCATGGACGATGAATCCAGCAGCTCCGCCGTAAAGAAAATGGGCGACCAGTCCATAGATGCCACAAGTGATAGAGAAACAGACACTAGTGACTTGCAGAAGATCTCCGACAATAGTAAGAACTCAACAGAGTAGATGAGGCGATGTAATGCAATTGCCAAAACTGAAGCATGCATAAAATTGGGGAATCCTTGTGACTCTGAGCATTCTATTTCTGCGAAGATGCACTAATGAAGGTCCAATTAGGATAATATTAAAATGTGATACAACACTTTTTATGAGATCGCTGCGACTGGTTTGAGTATCTTTTTTTTTAGAACAGAGGCATAGCCCGGATGGTTAGAAGGTGTTGATACCTCCTTGTCGGTCTCGAGTTCAATCGCTAGCACCCGCTCCCTCATGTGTACTCACCAAAAATTCTTCTATGAAAGTCATTTGGAGGGCCGTCTAACCCTCCAAACCGCATTTTTTAGTATCCACCTTTCTGATTGCTGTCTATCAAGATATTTTGTCAAAAACTCTTGTAAACTTGACAATAGGGCTATAACGTTCACATTTCCTCACTGTTACAATGTCATCTAAGATGCTTTTGCTACATGTACCAGGTACAAATTCATGGTTCAAACTAGTACAGTCTTAAGTAGAGTGCATCAACATGTAGCTTGACCACATATAGGCCATTTTATTTTAAAAAATCTGCATTATTTTGTAATTCAAAAAACAAAATGAGCAAAAATGCTAGGTGGAGATAATGTTGAGATATATCATATACCACAGTGTAAAACTTTAATGGAAAATTCATTATATTTTTTTGCAGTGGATAAAAGAAGATCGTGAAATCGTGTCGAGTTTCAAAGTTTTGCAATCTTGCCTGATTTATCTTTTTCTTTGTCCCGGCCAAAATATAAGGAACTGTTCATTATATTAGAAAAAAGGAAGAGGAAATGTTCGATATGGCACTCTTTGACCAAGAGCCTTTTATGATGTTAGCTTAAAAGAGCGTCGCCAACGTATAGGGCTTAAAAAAAATTGAAATTCTTGTCGTCCGTAAGCGTACGGTTACTACGTCCGTAAGCGTACGGTTACTAGGAGGTTTATTTTGTGTGCGTTTATAAGCGTCAGACTCTAATTGTTGCGCCGACGTCAAACTGCCGGGAATGAGCCAAATCGGTTGGGAATCCGAACAGTCTTCATAATAACATTGTGGGCTGGACTATTTAGGAACCACTCTTAAAATAGTTATACGGGAACTTTTCAATCCTAAACACATTTTAAACCCGCACCCGCCCAATCCGCACCAAACTTTATCCACTCACCACCTCCCACACGATCCCACCCCAGCAACCCCTCTCCCGGCCAACCGCGTGACCACCACTCCTGGCCAATCCCAGCCACCCCGGCTCCAGCCGACGGCGCCCTCCACCACCCCGCGCCGGCCTGACTCCATCCCCGGCCGAGGTCACCCGCAACCACCCCGTGCCGCCCGGCTCCATCCCCGACCGAGGGCGCCATCCACCACAATGGGCCCCGCGGTCTCGTCTCCACCGGAGCACGTCTCCCCGGCGGCCGCGTGCCCCTCCCTCCCTCCTCACCGGTGGTCGTGAGCCCCTGTATTATACCCCAGATACTCATAACTAGTTTACTAAAATGCGGGCTAGAAATTTTCGTTATTGCTCTAGCAATATATAATATTATGCTAAGTTAACCAATATTTTTGGTGTGATTGCGTCGGCTAGGGAGCAGTGTTGTTGATCAAACTGTGGTAATGGTTATAACCATATATGTGTGAACTACTGATTGTCATGCATTGCAAGCATTCCATACATGCATAAGAATATTGAACTCAAGTAAATCCGAAAACCATCACACTCTGAAACAAATAAAAGGAACTAATGCGTGTGGATAAATGCCTCATTAGTTATCACTTTTCTTGCTTCAGTGTTCGATGTTTGAAAATATGCAACTTGAGAACTCGTAGAGGCAAGCAGCGATTCATGGAGTTGAAGGACGGTGAGCCGCAAGAGGCATATATATCGCCGGGCGCTGGAACGCCGTGGTCGACACTAGATCATGTCGAAGTGAACCCAACCTTAGCACTACTAGTTAAATTCGGCGCGGCGTGCCTTGGTGAGAAATTATAGTTTTTGGGTTAAAATTTAAATCGAAACAATATTTTGCAGGTTCAACTTAAAATACATTTGGGAAAGACTTGAATAATATATTCGGGAAAGCTTGGAAGAATATACCTAATTCCTTATGCAGGATTGATGTGCTGAATTACAGCTTCTATATGCTTACTTATCATATCACTTCATGCTTTTCTTGACAAAAGAACTGCAGATGCCACAATACAAAGAGAACAAAAAAAGTTTTTGTGTTGTGTACACATAACGTGGTCATAGAATGTTGCTTGAAATACTTGTCGAGGTGAACGGAAGAAACACCGCACTGGAACAAAGCTTCAACTTGAAGACGCTCTCAACAAAACTAGCTAGAGAACAAAGTCGTTCTATAGTTCTATCAATATAATTAATATCATCATCAAAAACGTAATTATGCTTCTGGGAGAAGTATAGTTTGCCAAATTTGCCCGCATCAACAAAAGCAACAACAGTAAGTTCATTTTGCCTGCCATTAAAAAGACAACAATGACAATACAGAAGTTAGCCACCGTGCAGGTGTGGCCATAGCTCATAGGAACTGGGATTTCTCTTGAGCAGTAAAGAAAGTACTGTAATAAAAGGATGACAAACATAACCCTTAGAAGGATCAACCATGATAATTTCATTGGATAAACAAAGAAAGGACCCAATTAAGGCAACCACATGATAAAAAAAGGTGGCCACATAATTCAGTCTGAACAGGGCACTAAAAAATGGTCGATGACTTGAATGAAAGAGAAGTGAAGAAAGTGTCCTAGCTTCCCAAAAAATAATTCTGCCATATTATTTCCCTCAACTGATTTTGAGAGCTCCACCTCCTAAAGAAATGTTATGCAATTACTTGGTCGGATCCATTCAGCATCAACAACACTGAATTTTAAGTGTGCAAGAAGCTCGCCTATAGGGCACCAACATTAAAAGCCATGGAATGGCTAGAAACTGGTAAAGAACAAAAAAGAATTAGGTAAGGTCATGGCTGAGCTGAATGTATGAACATGCCATTCAGTGATTATATTAGCTACTAGGTGCCGAAAATTATGATATGGTCTGCTACATCCTTCTGGAGGGAATTATGAACAATCTGTTAAGTTATATTATACTAAACAAATACACTTCCTGCTCCTGGATTAAAAGTATGTCTTATGATTTGCTATTATATTTTTTTTATAAAGCAAGAACTTATATTCATAATAGTTACTCTGAACATTCGTTTTCATAAATATCCTTTGAAGATTTAAATCCAAATAATATTTTGTAGGTTCAATAAAAAATACATTTAGGAAAGACTCGAATAATATATTCAAGAAAACTTGAAAGAATATACCTAATTCTCTCATACATCTGCAGTGCTGACATAACCTTGTAAGTTCTGCTTCATACTGAGATCCCTTCTTTAGAAAATATTAGCAATGGTTAAATGACGATTGTAATATATTTGTTTGGAACGCACACATCAATCTATAAAGCTGAATTCACCACTGGATAATGTTTACATCCTCTTATTTCATGATTGAGGAATCAAGCAAACCCCAAAGTAACAGGAGTTATTCCTAATATGTCACAAAAAACACTATTTAGCAACAACACAAAGATGAGAACTATTCAGTTGGAGTACTGGTAAAAAAATCCGAAAATATTATATCTATTCCCGAGTTTCATAACACATACACAACATGCATATTATTCGTCTGGCAGACTACCTGCAAGTAATTCTTTGCATAATACCTGAGAATATATTCCGTACATGCAATCATGAAATTTACCTAATTCTCTCTCACATCTGCAGTGCTGACATAACCTTGTAAGTTCTGCTTCATAATGAGATCCCTTCTTTAGAAAATATTAGCAATGGTTAAATGAAGATTGTAATATATTTGTTTGGAACGCACACATCAATCTGTAAAGCTGAGTTCACCACTGGATAATGTTTACATCCTCTTATTTCATGATTGAGGAATCAAGCAAACCCCAAAGTAACAGGAGTTATTCCTAATCTGTCACAAAAAACACTATTTAGCAACAACACAAAGATGAGAACTATTCAGTTGGAGTACTGGTAAAAAAATCCGAAAAATATTATATCTATTCCCGAGTTTCATAACACATACACAACATGCATATTATTCGTGTGGCAGACTACCTGCAAGTAATTCTTTGCATAATACCTGAGAATATATTCCATACGTGCAATCATGTAATTTTAAACAATGGTAAATTGAGAATGAAGGAAACATGCACAAAGAAATCCAAATGAAGGTGAGAACATAAAATTTAGGTTTGGTTACCTTGAATCACAACGGGGCAGAATTATAAGAGCAAAAAGAAATTCAGTTGTAAAACAAAGACATGTTATTAGTTAGGAAGCCATGGTGTAGAGCCTGGATAGAAAGGCTTTTATAGCTCTATATTTCCCATTTTTCTTCTTTCTACTACAAATAATATATATAGGCTTAAAGGACAGAAATTCTCTTGGGAAAGCATCCAATTGATTGTGCTTCTGACATTCATATCTTCTTTTCCGTTAGGGCAGTGTTTAGGTTTATGCAGAAATTGTACTATTGAGCAATTGATAATTAATTTAGGAGGTGAAGGAGAATGCAAAAAGATTTGTCTGCTGCTACCTGCCGATCTAGTTGTCCATGACGACCAACGTATTCGCCATAACGACCAACGCCAACGCCGTCTCCACGGCGACATGGTAGGTCTGTCTATATCTTTTTGCCTCCTAACCATCACCAACATCAGCACCGGCTCAGAGTTATATTGATCGATCCACATAAATTTTTTAACATCAGATTACACTTAAACAAAGAAAAGGAGATTGTGTTGGAGGCCTCGATCGTGAGCGACTGTGTACCATGGATGGACTTCAGCATAGAGAAGAACTGGGGAGCAGGGAAGAGGAGCAGAGACAACAACGCCCATCCTCCCTAGCGGCAGCACCGAATCTGGCATGAGGAAAGAAGAGCAGCCGGTAGCGTCAACAATGATGAGACCATGGTTTGGGATTTTGGGATGTACCTTGTTAGTGAGCAGGCCAGCAGGGAAGGGTCTGCTGCCAAAGGGTGCTCGTCAGCCACAGCACGCGGCCACGGACGGCGGCCATGGTCGTTATGCGGCCAAGGAACCCCACCACGCCCTCCGCCCTCCGGACGACCTCATCTCATCGCACCACCCCCTCGATGGCATCACGCAGCTGGTCCACGCGGTCGACGAAGGCGACGACACTCTTGGTTGCATCTACTGCATTGGCCCGCTACTCGATCACTTGATGAGCTCGTATGTCCTCTCTCACCCAGGCGGCGAATGGCGTAGGAGACAGTGGAAGAAAGCCGGCCCTTGCCAAGGCGCAGGGGCGGCCGGGCGGCATTGGTAGGAGGAGGGTGTGGGAGGCGGTGGAGAAGCAGGAGGGCAGCCGCGTTGGGGAGGGGAATAGAGTGGATTTGGGATTAGGGTAACGGGTTGGTGTTTTATATGAAAGGACCGATTCTTAAATTTAAGAAACGTAGTGGCTTTTGTGTAAAAAGTATGCGCGGATCGTCCGACCAGGCAGCGACGACGTGGGATGGAAAATTGAAACACTGTTCATTACTGTTCACAATAAACAGTGAATCGATCGGTCCTAGCGCGAGATTTCCCCGCCCTTAATATATATAGTGTAATATAGTGTAATAGCACATGTAATAGATGGAATTGATTTAGCTGAACCTGTAGCATATAGCTCTTGTAATCCGTTCTACAATTATTTCCTTACATTTCAGAAAAATAAGTAGAAGCTGTAACTCACTTGACCTCTGTTTTGATGAACCGTGTGAACTAAAATTCATCCGTGAGTTGAAATCAAATCTTTGTGAGGCAAACAATAATAAACTAAGATCATTAACATTTGAGTCATGTCACTAGTGGAAAACGCCTATTTAGTACCGGTCGGGGAGGGGTATCAGTACCGGTTTCACAACCGGTACTGAGCAAGCAGGGCTGTAGGCCCCCATCATTAGTACAGGTCGTGTTGCGACCGGTACTAAAAGACATCCACGTGGGGCGCGGGGCTGGCTTTCCTCTGGATACCTTTAATACCGGTCGATAAGTTTTGAGGTTTTTTTTGTTTCCTGTTTTTTCCATTTTATTTTCTGTTTTTTGTTTTCTTTTCTTTACTGTAATTTAGGGTACTGCAATTTATTTTATGTTTTCTTTTTTACTGAGATTTACGGTATTATATATATACGTATGCTACTACATACGGTACACATATATATAATGCAATTTAGATATAACACATATTCATACTACACTATTACATACATATATATACAATCTGATATATAGAGATCGCATTAATTATATGCATCCTCCTCATTACATCGTGAGTTTTATTCATGTGGCATATTTGGGATTATGCTATTCTTCCATTGACTGCAGGATCTGCTGAAGAATAAATCCCGCCAACTCATGTTGAATTCCTTTTACACGCTGATGTGGTAGGAAGGAAGCGCGCTTGTCGTTAAGCTTTAAAGGAGATTGATACGTTTTCAACATATCTATAATTTCTTATATTACATGCTATATTATACCAAGTTATTACATGGTTTATATGTATTTTATATAGTTTTATGCATTTTCTGAAATTATCCTATTAACAAGATGCCACAGTGCCCGACGAGGGGTTAAATCGACAAAACCCATGGTAAGACACCTAGGGTTGTATCAACAGGGATAGTATATGGGTGTTGGCGAATTCGGACGACTGACAAGCAAAGTATTGCTCGTCAGATCTATATTATCAATCTCACAGTATGATTACAAGGACGTCTCGACGAGTCGATGTCTCGCTAGAGTTTTGGTATCTCAGATTGCACGTACTCTTATTATCTCCTCCCAGACCCATATATATAGGGTTCCAGGTCATAGGAGTTTGATTACAACTCGTGTTACATCTCTAGCCGTACTAGGCCGACACGAAGCCTCCTAACTTGTTCCGCACTCTAGCTTCTCAGAAGTTCTTTATCTTCTTTGATTCATCTTTTACATGGGCCATATTCTGGGATTTCTAGGAAGTCACCCTTTAACATAGCGGCCTAGGTACACCCGTTAGGTATAACCACATCAGTAGCCCCCGAATGCTGAGTCGAGTCCGAAGGATCGGGTAGGGATTTCCCTCAATATATCACTTGGCAATTCTCAAATGCTATTCGCAAACTATTCATGAAGATATACAATCATAAATAAGTACGACTGTTAGCAACAGATCATATTGTCATTCCACTCATCTTTTAAGGGATGGATGGTATAATAGGCCTGATTCAGCCGACGGATCGGGGTCAAGTTAATTCGCGACTCGGGCGAAATACCTTATTAACCTACTCAGTCTCGAGTCCCTTGACTTGAAACCGGTGAAACCGTTCAAGTCCAAACCAAACCTGTCGGGACTTACTGGTTCGAACCCGGTTAATTATAATGCACCCTTAGCGCGTCCGCCGGGATTTCGCTTCATGCCTGTTGGCATGGAATTTCAGCGAGTCCACGTAGCTTGTACGGGTTACCCGGGCTTGTTCAGGTCTTACCGTTGCACTGTTTGATGCAACATCGGGGACTAGACTAGGCTAGAACGTCCCAGAATTGTTATATATACACTCATTACTTCCGAGTGTAGTCTTCATTTGTCCGACGCTGTTCGTCGACTAAATTTCATCTTTCGACTGATGCTGACCCGTCGACTGTATAAAATCCATCGGGTGCTATCGCGCTCCCGATGGGAGTAGCCCCCGAGGTTGAGTGCAATTGCCTGTAATTGTGCTTAATCTAAAATTAAGACCAACAAAAACTGTTAAATATTAGAATCACACGCCCGATGGGAGTGCACTTAGCGACTGTCTGAGTGCCGACCCAGAACTTAGGCCGCCTGACATTACTTTTTTGCTGATGTTCCCCTGCTCATCCAGATAGCGACTGCCGACTCCCAACTATCATAAGAAAAGATCAAGTGCTCAACCATTTTCCGACTGACCAAACCCTAACGCCACAGATGACGCAAGAAAATATGCTCAACAGAGCTGATGAGATACGTCCTCCCGCCGGGGCAAAACTGTCAGTGACTATACCTCTGACGGGGCCGCCCATGCTGACCGCACAATGCGCGAGAGAAACAGAACGTCATGATAGCCTCCTTGAAAATCGCGCATAGTGGGAATCTGACCGCGCCTCTTGCGCTTCACGGGGGCACATCGGATGACTGCCACGTGCCCCACGTCTCCCACGAACGCTCGAGATGAACCGCAACGGACACTATATATTTTACCCCAAGATAAAAAAATTGCTTAACCTCCCTCCCACTTGCACCGCCATTTCCCTGTTCATCTTCCTCCTTGCCATCACCGCTCTTCGCTCACTGCCCACGCGCCCTCTGCACCAAGCGCTCGCGAAGTTTTCTGCATCCTTCCAAGTTTGCAACAATGGAGCCGACGAAGAAGACCGCCGCCAAGCCTACCAATGTAGCGTACCTGCACTTTAAATAAGGCAGATACCTGTGTATAGTGCAAATCACTAGATCGATTCGTTTGCACACACAGTTTACAATGTAATATCACAACAAAGTATCAATTTTATTACATCGATGATCCAGACTTACAAAATATTCGATACAAGTTGCATAGCATAAAGCTAGCATCGAAAAAGTACACAGCGTGTCGGGGGGCTGCCCCCCGGGTAGGGGCAGATCCCGGTATAATTCAGTAAGGTGCCAACAGTACCTGACCTTTGGCGAGAGCTAGGGACACCTCCTGCTATACTGAAAGGGCAGCTTGACCCTTGAGCGCTGGTAGAGGACAGAGTGCCTCCTGGCAGGCGCAAGGGTCAGGTCTTGCGGCTATAAATAGACACCCCCGGCCCTCACAATCGCAGCACAAGCATGAGCGGGTGGTTCCTCTAAGAACTAGCTTCTCGAAGATGTCTTTGCTGATAGGCTAAGACATCTTCGGGAGGCTAGGCCTAGAGTTACTCATCCTAAGACGGGCTCGGACACCTCCGGAAAGGATCCTGGATCTAGAACTTCGAGGAGACTCCCGGATGGGGGTATACTCGGCTTTACCGGATAGGTAGTCCGGGTAAGTACTAACCGGAATGTATGTCTCGGTCTTGACCTTATGCAGAAGAGGCTCACAGTGGCAAGCGAGGAGGTAGCCGGCGTGAGGGCTTCCGGCAGGCCGTCAACGGTCCGTAGCAGGCTTTCCCGTCTATTGCGGGGGGAGGTACCATTCCGCCTGACACGGAAGCATGGTCACCTCCCGCCTGACACGGAAGCACGGTCACCTCCCGCCTGACACGGGAGCGCGTCAGCCGGTACGATCGTGGTACGACAAGACCTGGCATGCCTAGCCCAGCAATCCGGAAAAGGCTATCCGGGATGGGCAAAGACATGTCTCGTCTCTGACAGGGGGACAATGATGATGCAGGACGGCGCCTGCCGTCCTTGTCGAGATGATGACGAAGGGGCTACACCGGATAGCCCGGCGACTAGGTCGCACTAGCCGGTGACGGCATGCCGGCTAGGCCTGTCCGGTGGGGCCAAGCCGATTTAGGGTTTCCGGCCCTCCTGGCCGGAGCTCTATAAAAGGCGCCATAACTGCTCCTGAGGAAGAGAGACCAACTCGAGAGCCAAAGCTATAGTCGCATTTACTCTTAGAGCATTTACTCCTTCTCACCTTGAGTTCATCTAGTTCTTGATACTCTTCCCTTTGAGAGGTCTAGCAGCAAGTTGTAGTTCTTGTACCACACTTATATAGAGAAGAAAGGCAGGAGTAGGGGTGTTACCTCCTCACGAGGGCCCTGAACCTAGGTACATCGTGTGTTTGGCATGTGCCTTCGAGCCTTTGTTGTTGTTTGTTAGATCTTTCCCTTCATCGTGTTGTTGTTATTTCCTGTTTTTAGGAGAACTCGGTTACACCGGGTTCCTCCTCGTGTGGGCTATTCAGCTCGCTATCCCTCCCCGGATCCACCAACGTCCATCGGCCCCACACATTAGCCATCCTATGGCATCTTCCGTGACACCACCACGACAGTTGGCGCCCACCGTGGGGCTGACAGAGGCGTTGGCTGGTGTACACATCCGGACGGGCTCCCCCGTTCGCTTCGACGTTCGGGTTCTCTCTGGCCTAGTCGTAAGACTAGGGAAGATGGGCTTCGTCTGCGACAACGCAGGGTGCTTCCGGAACAGACAGTTTCCGGTGAACGGATGTCTCATTGACTTTGGTGGTTTCACCACCTATGTCGCCACAGAGGTTGTCTGTAGCTACCCGGACGTGGTCCTGGAAGCTGAGGACCCTCCCATGCTCTGCGCTGCTCGGGGTCTGCGTGTCGGTCGCCCCCCGAGTTCCGTCGCGGTGATGATGGTCGGGGCAATCGAGGAGGAGTACCAGGACGCTGACGGCGATACCGACGGACACCCCCGTTTGGCCAAACCCCCGCAGGAAAGACCTGCAGCCCGAGATGGTGATCCACAGGCGTCCCAGCCGCGGCGCCGACCGGATCCCCTCTCGGGACTGGTGGCCAAGTTGACTGTACCAGTGGCTGCCGAAGCGGATACCCAGGCCACTTCGGCTGAGTTAGAGGAGCAGCGGAAGTTGCTACTCGCTGAGGCACAGGAGATCGCCAAAATCCGCCGCGAGCTCAGCGCTAGCCTCCGGGAGTACAATGCAGCTCACGGATTCCCTAAGATAGACTCCCGGGAGAAGCGCATTGCGGATCTGCGCAAGAAAGGAAGAATGGTGAATGAGGAGCTGGCTGGTGGAGCCACCACCAGTAACACCGGAAGTCGGATTTCAGCGGGGAAGCCGGTGTACAGCTCACCGGCGAAGACTCTTAGGGCCGCCGAGGCCGCCATGGCCGAGTTGGCGGGGTTATCCGGTGAAGCCCTGCGCAAGCAGCAGGAGCGCGTGAACGAGTTGGTGATTGAGGCCAACCGTCAGAATCAGGCCTTCAAGAAGAAGAACCCCGGAGCAGGGTCCCAGGTGCACTCAGCCCGACCCAATAGCCAGAAATCGGATGGGGAGGCCTCGTCCCCGCATCCGAGCAGAAGCAAGAGCAAGAGCCGGAGTCGGAGTCGAGGTTCCGGGAAGAACAAGCAATTACAGACCTATGATCCGGCCTTCGCCGGTATCCAGCAAGCCGGGCAAGCCGGGCAGCGTAACTCGGGGCAGGCGGGAAGTACCCGTGGGGATGGTAACCTGGGTGTAGGAAACAATAACCCGGTTGGCCGTGGTAATCCACCCCGGATTCCTCCCCATGTTCAGGGAAACCCGCACAGGGAGGTCGCCTCCGTTCCCCAGCAGGCCGTGATCCCTGTGCAGGACAGGCTCAATGATGGTAACTCGAGGCTGCAGCAGCTCGGGTATCAGCCGGACGAGAACCCTTTGGGATCTCGGATAGGAACCAGGCAGCTAAACCCGGCAGATGCCAGATTCCGGCTCGACCGGATTCACCAGTCCGAGTTGGTGGAAGAGCAAGGACCTCCGGGACCTGCCTGCTTTGGACCTCGGATTATGCGGGAACCACCTGTTCGGAACTTTCAGCTCAACAGGGGTGCCAAGACCTATGACGGCAGCAAGAAGCCGGAGGACTGGCTAACCGACTATGTAACTGCAGTAAGCATAGCCGGTGGAAACAGAAGATGGGCGGTACGTTATGTGCCGCAGATGTTGGAAGGACCAGCCCGGATCTGGTTGAACAACTTGAGAACTGGCAGCATAGACTGCTGGTTAGACTTTGAGGAAGCGTTCATCAGTAACTTCACCAGCACGTACAAAAGGCCCAACAGGCCTCAGCAGCTCGCCATCTGTAGGCAAAGGAGCAATGAGACTGACCGGGAGTACCTTACCCGGTGGAGCAATATTCGCAACTCTTGCGAACGAGTGGTAGAGGCACAAGCCATCTCCTGGTTTGCTCAAGGATGCCGGCATGGCTCTATGCTGTGGCAAAAGTTGCAGAGAAAGATGCCAACGACTTTGGCAGAAACCATGCGCATCGCCGATACCTATACGCTTGGAGATCCCATGCAACCCCTGGTGGATGTCGGTGACTCCAACAGGAGGAGTGCGGGACCTCAGCATTCAGGACCGAGCAGGAGCCATGATCGCCAGGAGTTCGGCCACAAAAGGAATCAGCCCGAGTACCAACATGCCGCACAACACGTCGCAGCAGTGACCCGGGAGCAGGAGGATGCCGGCAACAGCCAGCGACAAAAGACAAGTGGCCCGGCTTGGGGTCAGAGTCAGGAGGTGCAAAAGACTTGGGTAGAGCAAAAGAAGCCCCTGACGTATGAAGAGATGCTGAACAAGCCATGCTGCTACCATACTCTGGAGGCCAACAAGCCCGCAAACCACTCTACTCGGCAGTGCAGTTGGTATCAGCGCACGTTGCAGGAGGGAAGATCGGGAGCTATTAGGCAGAGTGCTCCGGCATCTCGGCCCAATATCCCGAGACCCCCTCCTCCGACATCGGGGGCCAATGTTTGACTTCCCCCTCCTCCGAGAGGACCCCCACCTCGCCCGGTGAATGTGGTGCATACCCGGAACGACAGCGGTGCAGGCACCGGTAACCAAGCCGGACACCAGCAGAGTAACTACCGGGAGGCTCATCAGAGCTATGTGGTCTTCGTGACCGAGCCCACTGACCGAAAGAGTGTGCGGCAGCGTGCACTGGAGGTGAATGCTGTGATTCCGGCAGTGCCCAAGTTCTTGCACTGGTCCGAGATGGAGATCACGTGGAGCCGGAAGGATCACCCCCGAGTTATGCCTAAGCCGGGGGCGTATGCCTTAGTGGTAGACCCAACTTTTGTCGGACCCAACCTCAACGTCCGCTTCAGCCGGGTTCTGATTGACAATGGCAGTGCCATTAACATCATGTACAAGGACACGATGCTGAAGCTGGGAGTATCCATGAACACCCTACTGCCTACCGAGACAACCTTCCACGGCATTGTGCCTGGAGTCTCTTGCTCGCCCATGGGAAAGATCTGGGTTGAGGTGCTATTCGGAACTCGGGAGAACTGCCGAACCGAGAGCTTGGAGTTCGAGGTCGTGGACCTCGAGAGCCCGTATCACGCACTGATCGGCAGACCGGCCCTCGCCAAGTTCATGATCTCAACTCACGTGGGCTACCTCAAGATGAAGATGCCGGGACCCAACGGTGTGATCACCATCTCGGGAGACCACAAGCGCTCCATGGAGTGTGCCTCGGCGGGGTCGTGCTTAGCTGAGTCCCTGGTGATCGCGGAAGAGAAGAAGAGGATCCAGCAGGTGGTGGCGATGGCCAAGACCTCCCAGCTCGGAATGCCCGGGATGGTGAATCCGGAGCAGGGTGCGTCATTTCAGCCCCCCAAGGAGACCAAGAAGGTGGGTGTAGACCCTAGCAACCCGGAGCGCCAAGTTATCATTGGCAGCAACCTGGACAGCAAATAGGAAGGAGAGCTCGTCGACTTCCTCCGTGAGAATCGGGATGCCTTTGCCTGGTCGAGTGACGATCTGCAAGGCGTCCCGAGGGAGTTGGCTGAGCACTCTCTGTTTGTTCGACCGGACGCGAAGCCGGTGAAACAACCAACTAGGCGCCTCTCGGATGAGAGAAGAGCTGCTGTCATGGAGCATCTGGCTATACTGCTGGCGGCTGGATTCATAATGGAGGTGCTGCACCCGGATTGGATTTCGAATCCGGTCCTGGTGGAGAAGAAGAAGGATGATCCCCTCCTGCTTAAGGTGTGGCGCATGTGCATCGACTTCACCAACCTCAACAAAGCATGCCCGAAGGACCCCTTTCCACTGCCCCGGATAGATCAAGTGATAGACTCCACTGCCGGGAGTGAACTTTTGACTTTCTTAGATGCTTATTTAGGTTTTCACCAGATACCTTTGAATCCGGATGATCAATTGAAAACTGCTTTCATTACCCCTTATGGGGCTTATTGCTATCGTGTCATGACTTTCGGTTTGAGGAATGCTGGTGCCACATACCAGAGATGCATGCAGAAATGTTTGCATGATCAAATAGGCCGGAATGCCGAGGTCTATGTCGATGACATAGTCATAAAGACAAAAGAAAAAGCCTCACTGATAGATGATCTGAGGGAAACATTTAAGAACCTAAGAAGATTCCGGATGAAATTGAACCCGGATAAGTGCACATTTGGGGTTCCGACGGGGAAGTTACTCGGTTTCCTAATCTCAAGCCGGGGAATCGAGGTCAACCCGGGTAAAATTCGTGCTATTGAGAGCATGAAATTGCCCGTGCGTCTCAAGGATGTGCAGAAGTTTACCGGGTGTCTGGCATCCTTAAGTCGGTTTGTGAGCCGACCCCGCAAGCTGACGCGGCGTTCAACGATTTGAAGAGAATGCTCTCAACATCACCTGTGTTGGCATCCCCGTTACCCAAGGAACCTATGCTGCTATATATTGCCGCAACCAACCGAGTAGTCAGTGTGGCAATGGTGGTAGAAAGGGAAGAAGGGGGCAAGGTGATACAGAGGCCGGTGTATTACCTCAGTGAGGTGATCTCGGAATCCAAGCAGAACTACCCGCACTACCAGAAGATGGCATATGGGGTGTACATGGCAGTGACCAAGCTCAAGCATTACTTTCAGGAACACCCGATCACAGTGGTGTGCGAAGCTCCTCTGGCCGAGATCATCGGTTGCAAGGACGCTAGCGGCCGGGTAGCCAAATGGGCCATCCAGTTGTCTCCATATGCTCCGGCGTATGAGAGACGAGATGCCATTAAGTCGCAGGCACTGCCGGACTTTTTGGTAGACTGGGCCGAGATGCAGTATGAACCTCCGATGCCGGATTACAATTTCTGGAGGATGCATTTCGATGGCTCAAAGGCTAAGATCGGATTGGGTGCAGGAGTGGTCCTCACTTCCCCAAAACAAGATGTACTGAAGTATGTGCTGCAAATCCATTTTCGCAGAATATGAGGCCTTGGTTCATGGACTAAACGTCACCAAGGAGATCGGCATCCGCCGGATAGAGTGCTTTGGTGACTCGGACCTCGTAGTACAACAGGTATCGGGGAATTGGGATGCCCTCGATGCAAACATGGCCTTATACAGGTTTCATGTGCAGAAAATATCCGGATTTTTTGAAGGATGCGAGTTCAAGCACGTACCCAGAGGAGAAAACGAAGCAGCGGATGTCTTATCCAAGCTAGGGTCATCTCGGGATGCCATCCCACCCGGGATAGCCCTGGAGCATTTGAGGAAGCCATCTATACAACCATCACCCGAGTCGGAATCTATCTTCATCCCCAAGGAGCCTGGTTCAGATACCGTACCCATGGAAGTAGATGTCGGGAGCATAACATCGAACCCGGGGACTGCGTCCCAGTGCTCGGAAAGGCAAAGAAAGATGATGATAGAGGTGATGTCGGCAGAGCCAATGGACATAGACGCTCACATGTTCCCGGCTAGACCTGTCCCGGAGTGGGCGCAGCCCATTATGACTTACATCTTGGAGGGAACTCTCCCGGAGAATGAGGTGGAAGCCCGGCAAATACTGCGAAGATCAAAAGCATACACTGTCATCAATCAAGAGCTGTACAAGAGAAGTGTCACTGAGGTACTTCAGAGATGCGTAGAACCGGCAGAAGGGCAAGAGATGCTACTGGAAATACATCAGGGAGAATGTGGACATCATGCATCATCCCGGGCCCTAGTGGCGAAAGTATTCCGGCATGGGTTCTACTGGCCCACTGCATTGCAGCAAGCAGAAGATATTGTCCGGAAGTGTGGAGGATGCCAGAGATTTGCGCACCGGATACACATGCCGGCGTCAGCACTGAAAACAATCCCCATCACTTGGCCATTCGCAGTATGGTGTTTGGACATGGTCGGGCAATTCAAGCCGGCAAGAGGCAATATGACACATATACTGGTGATGGTAGACAAGTTCACCAAGTGGATAGAGGTCAAGCCAATCCGGAAGTGCGATGGACACATCGCTGTGCAATTCCTGAAAGACATCATCTTGAGATACGGATACCCGCACAGCATTATCACGGATAATGGCACCAACTTTGCTGTGGGGGAGTTCGCTCGGTTTTGTGCTGAGAAGGGAATCCGGCTGGATGTAGCATCAGTCGCACATCCGGAAGCGAATGGGCAAGTCGAGAGAGCAAATGCCTTGGTCTTAGCGGGTATCAAAGCTCGTTTGATCGAACCATTGTTGAGAACTCCGGGATGCTGGATAGAGGAGTTACCGGCGGTCTTGTGGGGTCTCCGGACTACACCGAACAGATCTACCGGGTACACCCCATTTTTCATGGTATACGGTGCCGAGGCAGTCCTCCCAACCGACATACAATATGACTCCCCGAGAGTGACAATGTTCACCGAGACCGAGGCAAAGGAGGCCCGGGAAGATGATGTAGACTTACTGGAGGAGGCAAGAGAGTTGGCACTATCTCGGTCTGCAATTTATCAACAGAATCTTCGCCGATATCATAGCCGGAAGGTACACCCGAGGGTGTTCCGAGAAGGGGATTTGGTGCTGAGGCTCATCCAACGCACGACCGGAATGCATAAGTTGTCACCTCCATGGGAGGGACCTTTCGTAATAAGCAGGGCGTTGCACAATGATTCTTATTACCTGGTAGATGCGCAGGAGGCTAGGAAAGGTGTAATGGACAAATCCGGTGAGGAAACCAAGCGTCCATGGAATGTAGCTCTACTTCGACCCTTTTACACTTAAAGGGCTCAATGTATGTGTATCTCAATTTTCAGTATTTATGGAAGTAAGGCACCCCGGGAGGAACCCGGGGACTGCCTAGTTCGGTGCTCTTTTTTCTTTCGTTTCGTCGAGTTTATTTATTATTTTGTACCGGCATCCCGGGAAGGAACCCGGGGACTGCCGGATAGCTATCTTTTATATTGTGTGCATGCCGGGAAAGTTCCGAGTCCGATTCTCAAAGTCAGAGTAATGTATGTCATGTGAAATCATCTTGTGACTCGACTGACGAACGCCGAAATGGTAGTCAAGAGCAAAGAGAGGGAAGGTGGGAAACACGAAAATGGTCTCGGGGACTTGGAGCAGGAACTTATCCGGCATGCTGGTTTTTTACTAACTTAGTTGTTTTTTATGTCGGGAATTCGGTTGGACGGAACTCGAATTGTTCTAAGTAATGTATGCCGTATGTGGAGTTTTGTGACTCGACTGTCGAACGCCGAAATGGTAGACAAGAGCAGAAATTACCTAAGTACGGTAAACATGAAAGGCAAGTCGGGAACTCAAAACAGAATAAATTGACATAAGTTACTCGGATAAATAGTTCAGTAAGAAACGAAAATAGTATAAGTGTATATTACATATGGCACCCGGCATCCCGGGGATTTGACGAATCTACTCTTAAGTTTTTTAAGCGGTAGGGGAAGTCGGCTTCTCGACGGAGACCTCGGGAGCAGCAGCCTCGGGAGCAGCAGCAGCAGAAACAGCAGGAACAGCAGCGGGAGCGACTTCGGCTTCAGTTCCGGCAGCACTACTCGGGGCGTCGGGGTGCACCTCGGTCTGGGAGACCTCGGGTCTCGGCGAAGTCGCAGCATCCCGGGGCACCACGGTCTCGGGCGCGGCACCGGAGGCGGCATCGTCTTCTTCCGGAGTCTCCTCTTCCACGTCGCCGGTAGCGCCGGTATCTTCATCGTCCTCATAATCTGATTCAGAGTCAGAAAGAACGCTCGCGGTGAAGGCACGGATGCTGGACCACGAGGCGATCCGGTGCGCCACCTCCTGTCACCGATGAATCTTGGCCGGATCACTCAGCCACGCCGAAGTCGTTTGCAGGCGCTGAATCACCTCCAGGTCAAGACCCTCGTACCAGCTAAGTACTTGGGTCAAGACCTGGTCGGCACCAGCTTGCGCACCGGAACGCTTCCAGGCGTGGATGCGACTTCCGGCACCCCGGAGTGCGCTCGCGAGCTCGGGAATCGAGAGCGTCCCGCGGATGCTCGGCCACAGTGCGCCGTGGACGTGGACCGCAGCTGAGCAGTTCAGTCCGGTTAGACCGAAGAGGTACTATCCGGGCCTTCAGAGCGGTGAGATGATCCTCGATGTCCCAGGCTTCCGAGACAGGACCCTTCCCGGCACGCTTCTCGCGAGCGGTAGCAACGGCTTTAACAGCAGCCTCCCGGGAGTGCTCAAATTCTCCTTTAAAAAGAAAAACTGTCAAGCAACTGAGTCATAAGAGAAGCAGCAGCGAAGGAAGGAAGCAGCAAGAGAAGAGGGATGTCGGTCCACTTACTGTTCAGATCCTGGTTCAATACAGTGAGCTCGGAGAGCCAAGTATCAGACCGAGACCGGAGAAGACCAAGCTCGGTCTCAGCAGTATGTGCGTGCTCCTCGGACTGGTCCAAGGTTTCTTTCTGCTTCTTGCTCGCCTCGATGAAGCGCGCCTTCATCTCGGTCGTAGCCGCCTTGACCTTTCCGAGTTCGCCGTTCAGCCGCGTGATCTCGGCTTGCGCGGTGGCGAGTGCGGCCTTCTGGTCTACCGAGACCTTGCGCGCCGCATCTCGCTCCTCCCGGAGGCGCTCCTCGGATTTCTTGGACTGCCCGAGGTCAGCAAGAACCCGGTTGAAGATGTTGCGGCGTTTCTGGCTGCACTCCTGAAATCAAGACAAAGAAGGAGTTAGTCTGGAAAAGATGTAAGGAACCCGGTTGGGAGGATCTCGGGGACTCGGTGTCCGAGTCCTGCAATTTTCTCTAAGATTGGAGCCTAGTGATCTGCTATTCGGTGGAATCTAGAGCACTAAGCACCAATCTCGGGGACTAGTGGTGATGGAGCAAATTTTGAAGCAACCTACCCGGTTGGGAGGATCTCGGGGACTCGGTGTCCGAGTCCTGCAATTTTCTCTAAGATTGGAGCCTAGTGATCCGCTATTCGGTGGAATCTAGAGCACTAAGCACCAATCTCGGGGACTAGTGGTGATGGAGCAAATTTTGAAGCAACCTACCCGGTTGGGAGGATCTCGGGGACTCGGTGTCCGAGTCCTGGATTTTTCTCTAAGATTGGAGCCTAGTGATATGCTATTCGGTGGAATCTAGAGTACTAAGCACCAATCTCAGGGACTAGTGGTGGTGGAAGGAACAAGTATTTTTTGATAAAAGAAAGAGAGCAAGCTTACCTCGGTCACCCGAGTAACATCCAACGCGGCCACCTGGAGAGCGTGCAGGGCTTGAGCGTTGCGGCTTGGGCCTGCAGCGTGCAAGTCTCCTGCGGTCTCGGAGGCGTCGGCGGCAAGCCAGGCCTGGTTGTATTCATCAACAACCCGTATGCCGGACCCGCCGGCAGCGCGAGTACCAACAGCGTCCCGGGATCCTGAAGGTACAAAGGAACTGACAGTTGCTCGCAACATCCGCAAGGCAGCAGTAGGGATCTCGGCGGGAGGCGGTGGTAGCGATGAAAACGTACCCGTGCGCAGCGCCAAGTCACGGGCCGAGGATGTCGGGGCAGCTGCAGGCGGGGCAAAAGGTATTTTCTGCCCAGCTATCTTGCCGCGAGACTTGGGAGGTTGATCAGCTGGCCGGGAGGAGGCTGTGGGCTGTTTCTCCGAGATGGTCTTGGTCGCGATTGGCCGAGAGGGGCCGCTTGCCGCGGGTTGCCGGCGAGGGCTAAGGATCTCTGCCTCAAGCCCGGGCACCCGGCGCAGACTCTCCGGAAGAAGAATTTCTCCCGAGGTGGTCGTGGCCTGCACCGGGATCTCGTCGGTCACCGGATGTGCATCCGGGGTCACAACGGTAGCCGGTGCGGCACCGGAGGCGGCAGGCTCACTTCCTCGAGTAGAAGGGCGAGGAGGTGAAGGAGAAGCCCGAGCCGGGCTGGGAGTCCGAGTCCCGGGAGGAGGAGGAACAACAGGTGACGGGAGCTCGAGCGCATCCCTGAAAGGAAGTGTCTTAGTAATAGTTGTGGAAGAAAACAAAGTCAGATAACATAAGGCAAGGAAAACGTACCCGGAATCCACAGTGGGAGGACCCCTTTGCCGACGCCGAGCAGGCTTCTCGGTCGTTTGCTTACTCGGCTTGCTCCTTTTGGGGGGGTTGCCGGAGTTATCGGCCCCCTCGGTGTCGGAAGCCGCGCGCTTCCGGCTCTCGGCACGTTTGGTCCCGGTTGTCGGTTTCGGAACCACTGCTGAGGCCCAATTCAGAGGGAGAGCGTCAATAACATCGAGAATCTGGCAGTCAATCTCATCCTCATCATCCGAAGAAATGGAAACTGCCTCTGAGGTTGAAGGATTACCCGGGGCCTTGACGAAAGGAATGGCGAGATGGTCCTCGCCGTCGGGATCCTCCCTCGGCATCTCGTCCGGTTTTAGGAAATTCGGCACGAAATTCCCGTTGGCGTGGACAGCGTCTTCTTCAATTTGACGCTCGAATAACTGCGCAAACAAATCAGGCCATGTCGGTGTCCAGGTGAACGCATGTACGAAGGCGAATGCACGAAAGACAGATATGAGCACCTGGTCGCATGGTTTTTTCCGGGATCCCCCAATGACACCCCAAGAGTAGTCATCCGTCATCTCCGTCCGGGCAATGGCTCGAACGCGACGGACGACCCCTGCGTGACTTAGCCCAAAGATACTGGTCCGGGTGGGGTCTAGGTTCCCGGCCATATGGCACATCTTGTGCACTCGGTTTTGAAGGGGGCAGACGCGGCGAATGATGAAGCAGCGCAGGAGATCATCGCCGGTCATTTTCTCCTTTAGCACGTTCAGAACGTCGTGCATGCAATTGATCTCGTCCTTATCGGGAAGCTTCTTCCAGAGACGGAATTCGCGCGGAGGACCAATAACGAAATCCGGCAGATTGATGAAGTCCGGATTCGAGGATCCCGGACCATCTCCCAAGTGCTCCCGGTTCTTCACGTAGAAGAAGCTGCGCTGCCACTTCCGGCAGGCTCTAGTCCCTTGACTATAGGGAATCCGGAGTCGCCGCGAGGGATGATGGTGGCCGCTCCGCAATCGACTAAGTCTTTTATCTTCTTATCCGGGTTGGGGATGGCTTGGCGGCGGAGAATGAAATACTTGGCCCAGAGATCCAAAAATGGCCATATGCCGAGGTATGCCTCCGCATAGGTGGTGAAGACCGAGAGCATCATAATAGCGTTGGCGGGAAGATGGTGAGGTTGGAGGTCGTAGAGGTCGAGGAAGTCGCGGAAGAAGGGGCTAGCCGGAAGCCCAAACCCACGCTCGAAGTGCGCGAGGAATACCACGTATTCCCCGGGTTGGGGTTCCGGTGCAACCTCCCCCTCCGGGAGACGGCTCTCGACCTCCGGAGGAATCCGGTGAGTCCGATACAGCCAGTCCAGATCTGACTGCTTGGTCTCGGACCCATCCCAGCACACCCGGGTACGTTCTTCGCCCATGTCGAAGAAGTTTGCAAATGTATCCGAGCTACTCTGCAGGCGCAGCGGCGATTAGTCGGAGTTAGTCTAACGGAAGCTAGGATGCCGGATCACAAACTCCTAAACGCAACCGAGTTCGTGGGAAACAAGATCTACCATGTGCTATTTAATCAAAACAAAAGGGAGGAAAAAAGGCTCGCGCTAGGCTTGGGTGAGGCGCAATGCAAGTGAATGACCTACATTCTACCGCGACCGTGCATCACCGCCGTGCGCCTCGTGCGCGCCGCCCAGTTTGTGCTCACCGGCGGCGGCTCAACCGCACTTGTGCTATGGCACGGCCGGGGTCGGGCGGTTGCTCTACCAAAGAAAACCATCGGAGCGGAGAAGAGGAACTCACCGGAGAAGAGAACGTCGGCGAGGGCGACGGTGCCCGGTCTCCGACGAACGGCGAGGGCGACGGTGTCCGGGCTCCGGCGAACGGCGACGAATGCAGCGGCAACGGGGCGCTCGAGACAGCGAGGGAGGAGAATGCGAAGGAGAGGAAGAAGGATGGGAAACTGTTCCGGTCCCCTATTTATGGGGGGGGGATTCCGGAGCGGTTTCCGATTTTCCCGCCCACGATCTCCACGATCGTGGGTGGGATCTGTTCTGCGCAGCGCACCACGTGGCACTACCCGGAGCATCCGATCCGGTCACACCGAGGGCCACACGGCCCCAACGGATGGATTCCGGATCGACTGCGGCTCCTGGCGCGGGAACCCAAGCGACGGCGTGCTCGCGCAGGAGCACTCAAGTGTGTTTCTGCTCAGACGGGACGTCGGGTGGGCCCTGGCTCACCGTCTCGAATTCATCGGGAGGCCAACGGTCGAGATTCACTGAGGATGTGTTATCCGGTTGCAGGCTTCGCCTCCCGGTAAGCATAGTCTCGGTGAGAAGGTCTCGGAAGAACCGACTTCGGCAGAAAGGGAAAGGCTGGTGGCATGTGTTCTCAGAAGACAATTGTTGTTTAAAGCTGATCCCGCACATCATCCGGGGTCGCTGTGCAGCACCAGCTTCGGGGACTAGTGTCGGGGGGCTGCCCCCCGGGTAGGGGCAGATCCCGGTATAATTCAGTAAGGTGCCAACAATACCTGACCTTTGGCGAGAGCAAGGGACACCTCCTGCTATACTGAAAGGGCAGCTTGACCCTTGAGCGCTGGTAGAGGACAGAGTGCCTCCTGGCAGGCGCAAGGGTCAGGTCTTGCGGCTATAAATAGACACCCCCGGCCCTCACAATCGCAGCACAAGCATGAGCGGGTGGTTCCTCTAAGAACTAGCTTCTCGAAGATGTCTTTGCTGATAGGTTAAGACATCTTCGGGAGGCTAGGCCTAGAGTTACTCATCCTAAGACGGGCTCGGACACCTCCGGAAAGGATCCCGGATCTAGAACTTCGAGGAGACTCCCGGATGGGGGTATACTCGGCTTTACCGGATAGGTAGTCCGGGTAAGTACTAACCGGAATGTATGTCTCGGTCTTGACCTTATGCAGAAGAGGCTCACAGTGGCAAGCGAGGAGGTAGCCGGCGTGAGGGCTTCCGGCAGGCCGTCAACGGTCCGTAGCAGGCTTTCCCGTCTATTGCGGGGGGAGGTACCATTCCGCCTGACACGGAAGCATGGTCACCTCCCGCCTGACACGGAAGCATGGTCACCTCCCGCCTGACACGGGAGCGCGTCAGCCGCTACGATCGTGGTGCGACAAGACCTGGCATGCCTAGCCCGGCAATCCGGAAAAGGCTATCCGGGATGGGCAAAGACATGTCTCGTCTCTGACAGGGGGACAATGATGATGCAGGACGGCGCCTGCCGTCCTTGTCGAGATGATGACGAAGGGGCTACACCGGATAGCCCGGCGACTAGGTCGCACTAGCCGGTGACGGCATGCCGGCTAGGCCTGTCCGGTGGGGCCAAGCCGATTTAGGGTTTCCGGCCCTCCTGGTCGGAGCTCTATAAAAGGCGCCATAACTGCTCCTGAGGAAGAGAGACCAACTCGAGAGCCAAAGCTATAGTCGCATTTACTCTTAGAGCATTTACTCCTTCTCACCTTGAGTTCATCTAGTTCTTGATACTCTTCCCTTTGAGAGGTCTAGCAGCAAGTTGTAGTTCTTGTACCACACTTATATAGAGAAGAAAGGCAGGAGTAGGGGTGTTACCTCCTCACGAGGGCCCTGAACCTGGGTACATCGTGTGTTTGTCATGTGCCTTCGAGCCTTTGTTGTTGTTTGTTAGATCTTTCCCTTCATCGTGTTGTTGTTATTTCCTGTTTTTAGGAGAACTCGGTTACACCGGGTTCCTACTCGTGTGGGCTATTCAGCTCGCTATCCCTCCCCGGATCCACCAACGTCCATCAGCCCCACACATTAGCCATCCTATGGCATCTACCGTGACACCACCACGACACAGCGGAAATACAATAGCAGTGGGTCTCCAACAACTTCATGTTGCCACAGGCGAAAACATGTTGGTTGTAGACTCGAAATCCCTTAACGAAACCTCACACGTCTTTTGAATAACCTGTAACAAATAAAATTTTGCAACAGAGTGGGTCAGATTCCATTAAAAATGGAGTCTGGCAAATGACACTATGGTGGACACTTAATGGAATAACTCTATAACCTATATGCATATTTGGCTGGTGGGGTTTCAATGCTATTTTGCATAAAGCCAATTTTTCCTATCTCTTTGGAAAACACTTTCTTCAAATCAAGACAAGTATGTCATGAAAACCATAAATCTCATCTTCCCTTGTTCACCCATCAAGTTTTATTTCGGAAGTTGGAATGATGGAATCCTCCGTTGACGTCCTCGTTCAGCTGCTCAATTGTCCGTTTCCGGGGACACGGCTAAGTACTTAGTTTTACACTCTGCAGAGGTTGTGCACGTTCACCATTGTACCCATTCAACCCAAATTATCCTTTACACACCATTTGTGATAAGGAAAGGAGAAGAATGAGACAAGATCTTTCAGAAGCATTTTCCCTCCCACCTGCCTTGACCCGTTCCACCTAATACCCCCTACATCTGCTTGTCAAGTCGGAGCCCATATGGCAATGGCTACACTGGAAACAATCGTCACTCGGAGTTCTTCAGATTCCTCTGTTCCCTGGGTGGCCATCCACAAGTGCACGTACTCCAGGAACCATAGACATGGACCGGAGTAGCCACTCAACTTCGCCACCATTAACAACCAATCCACCCAGGAGTTTCATTAACTTAGTGGATGTGCACTCTCAGGTAAAAATCACCATGCTCACGGCCCTAAGTAGAATAGACATTCATCCTAGGCGACGACAACCATGAGCACAGCCCTGAGTAGTCACTTAACATTTTGTAAAACTTTTCATCAATTGCATAGCATCAATACATCTACTAAGTATTATATAGGAACCTAGACACAGGAGTAAGGGAATTCTACACAGGTTTAGCATAACAATACGATCCTACTCATGCATATAAAAATAAACTAAGTAATGCATATAGAAAATAATAGGAAGTTTATGAGGTGTGCCACTTGCCTTTGTATGAAGTCTTTACTCACAAACTCTTTTCAATGAACTCGGGTCTCTCCGTTCAGTCTAAACAATATAAACAAACAACAATACTACAATCAACAAACAACAATCATCAAACATAGATGCACATACATAGTGAACAAATAAGTTTCATAAAACTTCTAAGGAAAACATGTCATGTATGATATGCAAATTATTTCTAAGGACTAGAAAGGCATGTCATGCCATGAAAAATCTTTTAAGTTAATGCAAGGCAAGTAGGTTGGTCAAAATGACTAAGGATTAAGGTTAGAAGTTGGACAAGATAACTTTGTTATAAATTATCTAGAATAAGCACTCAAATGGCTTAGCCATGATGTGCAAACATACTTGGAGAAAATACTAAGTTTATAAGGCGATCAACAATTACTATCAACTCTTCGTAAATTGGATATTCACTAAAGTGAGAGAGACAGACACCCGGCTAGCCACTTAAATTGTGGAACATGTCTCATGTACATGGACATGTAAGGTTTGTTTCCAGGCCGCTTCATCTCACTATGCCGCTAGGATCCAACAAACTTTAAGATGATAATATCATGATCAAAATTGTTTAAGTCAAATGTGAAAGACAAGATTAGGAAAGAGGGAAAATATAGAAAGAAGGATGTAATTGATCTTCCAGGCTTGTAATATTCTCCTTGGTGATGTCTTGATTGAATTCTTGGTAGACTTGAATAATCTTCAAACTTGATAATTTTTGTATCACCTAGGCTGGTCTTGGATTTACTTAGTCTTCATGAAGTCTCAGAGAAGAAGGGATAAAATAAAGAGAGGAAGAAAGACTTAGAAAATATTTCTGGTTGGTCTTCATGAACTTCTTCTTGAACTTTCTTCTAAATGCTGCTACTCCTTGAAGATACTTCTGAAGTCTTGTTTTGGCTAAGTCCTTCATTGTCCTCCTAGCTCCATGATGAAAAATCCTAAGTGTCTATGTGCATCACACTTTTACCAAAATGCTGAGTTTGAAAATAATCCTAATTTAGAGAAAATGATGGAGAGGTTTTCTTATGAGGAGTATAACTATATACTAAAATAAGTTATACATGAAATTCACTTTTTAATCACAAGAAAGAATCAAAATAACTTTTATGATTTCTCTATAAATATGCTTGAATTTATAAATGCAATTTAATTGATTTCTATTTTTGGAAAATATAATAAGAGGGATAAATATAAGATTAAAGTTTTCCATGATTAAATTTTTATAACAAAATTTTATAATTAGTGTTAATAGACAGGGGGCATTTAATTAGATTTATAGCAATTTGAGTTAATCAAAATTAATATTTCTATTAATAGTTATGTTGAAAATACTCAAACTATTCAAATTAAATATATAACTATGAATTCATTCAAATATTACTCAAAAATATTTTATAGCAGTGGCATCAATTTACAAATATTTCAAGGTCTCTAAAACAATTTTATTTGCAAATTTTGAATTTACAGATTTAAAGTTATGACAAAAATATTCAAATTCACCATTTGAAATTTGAATATTTTAAACTAAGTCAAATTTGAATTTTGGCAGATCCAAAATATTCTACATGTCAAGGGCTTTCGAAATATGTAAACATATTTGAATTTGGATAAGTGTTTAAAAAGTTATGACAGATCTAAGTTACAGGGTCTTTTCTGTAAAACTGCCAAATTAAATAAATCGAGAAAAAATGATTTTACACGTCAGGGCTGACTGGGCGCTGACTGTGCGCTGACTGGGATCCGACGTGGCAAGTGGAATGATCTGGGCCGTTAGATCTGGATCTGATGGTCCAGATCTGCCCGTACCCGTTCGCTAACGGGATCTAATCTGGGTCGTAGAAAAACGATCGGACGCTCACCATGCGTTGACCACCGGGCGGCGGCGCGATTTCGCCGGAGACGAGGCCGACGGCGGCGCTGCGCTCGGCGAGTTCGAGGACGGCGCTGCGGTGCTCCCCCGGACGTGCGGATGACGCCCTCGGGTGTGGCTCATCGCTGCTGGGAAGATGGTGACCGCGGCGTCCTCGAGTTCTTGCCGGAGTGGCGTGGACGAGCGCGGCGGTGGCTCCGGCCACCTCGGGCGAGTACCCGCTTGATAAATCGGTGATGCTTTGGACAAGGGGGAGGGTCCTACGGGATCGCACAAGTACGAGGGAGATGATGGAGGTGGTTTTGGGTGTCGGGGCGGCTCCCACTCGCCGGAATTCAAAGGGAACGACGGTGGTGGCGGAGAACTCCGGCGAGCTCGTACCGCAGCCTGGGGGCATGATTTTGAGGGGAAGGAGAGGGGAAATGGTGCGGAGGAGGATGGGGTTAAAAAGAGCTCGGGGCCGCTGTTTAATCGAGCCGTAAACGCTCGAATTGAAGCGAAGAAACGACCGGCGGTTTTGGGCGAGGTCGAGGGCGTGGTTTCCGGGCTTTAAGACGAAGCTGACGTGTGGGCCCCACACGTCAGCGACAGGGGGAGAGAGCCGGGCTGGGCTGCGCGCGCGCTCGGTAAGAGATGCTGGGCTCGGCCCAGCTAGCCCTCTTTTTTTTGTTCTTTTCCTTTTTCTGTTTTCGGAATTTTTAATATAACTTTTAAATTATGAATCCAAATCAACTCAAATTAGTTTCTAAAATTTTGTAAAAACAAAATCTATCATTTAAAACATTTGTGGGCTTGTTTTGAACACCTTTTAAAAATCCAAAATTTTGAATTATTTAATAAATGCAAATTGTCACCTTATGTCAAATTTAAAAATAGTGATCTAATAATCTTATTTTATGGTTTAATAACATTTATGAAAATACCACAATCTTATATGTTTGATATTAATTTATCTTAAACTCATTTCAATATTAAATCATTTTTGGCTTTATTACAATATTAAGTAACATAACACATTTATTTGAAATGAAAGGGAAATATAGAGTATCCATTTTTAATATTATTTTGGGCACCATTATATTTTATATTAAGATAATTCAACTGAAACTTCATAACATATTTGGAAAAGATTTAGTTTTAATTTATTTCTTATTTAGAATATATTAATCATTTCATGCTTTGAAAATAAATGAAATTCATTTAAGCAAATGAAATGTTTATTTGGATAATTCATTAACTTTACTTTATAAAGTTTTTAAAGTTATGAATTACAAAGTTATAGTTTCCAAAACTATAATTTGAATTTAGTTACAATAATGAAAACTTATTAGGCAATTAGACCATGTTTCAATTTGTTATAAATATTATCTTAATTTATGATTAGCTATGGCTATGTGGTTGAAATCAAATACTTACAAAGAACTTTTTTCTACAGGGAAATGATTTGAAAGTTTGTATAACATTTATCAAATTAGATATTGAGGTTTTAAGAATTACAATGGATAATAAAATGCTTTAACCCGAAACAACTTTTGAAAAAGATGATAAACTGAGATATTTGAAATATTAAATCCTTTAAATATGTTTGAAATCTTTTATAGTTGGTTTTCTTATGCATATAATGTTTTTATTTTTAATCAAAACAAAAGTTTTAAATTTTAGTGATTTTCAAACATTATAAAATGTTGGGATGTTACAACCAAAGAGGCAAAGGGTTCGTGGCGCCCGTCCAACATCCGGGTGACACAACTAGATGCCTTGCGCCAAGGACGCATCCTGCCCGCTGATGCCGAGCTGCTTCGTCTTCCCGGCGACGAAATCATTCCTCAACCGCGCAAGGACGAGCGCGTCTGCTTTGCCGACTACCTCAACAGAGGTTTTTCATTCCCCCTTCATCCTTTTGTCAGGGGACTCCTTTGCGTGTACGGTGTGCAGCTGTAGGACCTCACGCCCAACTCTATACTGCACCTGTCGTGCTTCATCACCCTGTGCGAGGCGTTTCTTGGCATTGCCCCCCACTAGGGGCTGTGGAGGAAATGCTTCGTCATCAAACGTCAGCCGACGACGGGACCTGGCAAGAAAGGTCTCCAGGTGCGCATCGGCTCCGGCTATTTCGACATCGAGTGCTCGGAGTCTGTGCAGAGCTGGCGGAGCCGCTGGTTCTATATCAAGCACCAGATCTGCAAGGACCAGATCGCCGGCCTAGCCGAGTTCGACGTAGATGCGAAGGTGGTCAAGAAGAGGTCCTGGTCCCATGGCTTGAGTGAGTCTGAAGCTGCCGAAGCAGAACAACTCCGACTGAAGGTGTTGGCCCTGCAGTTTGAGGAAGGACAGGTACTGACCGGCATGCACCTGATGTCCACCTTTCTCCGCCGCCTGGTGCAACCACTACAAGCTCGCCCACAAGCCATGTGGGAGTACGCGGGCGCCGACGACGCATCCCGCGTCTCCGTGGCTTCCTACGACGCCACCGTCCTGCTCGCAGTCGTGAAAATCCTGACTTCGGTTAAGGACCTGAGGTCCTGAGCCCTGACGGCTCCAATCAAACATTTTCCAAAGCAAACCCTCGACCAGAGGTACGTTTAACCCTTAGTTCTTCACTCGCTTTCTATTTCTTCAACTCTGTTTCTGGTTCCTGCTTTCTAACTTTGACTGACCTGCCCAGAATCACCCTGAACTTGTCAATGTTCCTCCAACTCCTGAAGAGATGGGACTCGACAACGAGCTCCTTATCAATGTATCTTCCTCCCCGAATCCTGCAACCAACTCCCAGTCCGACGAGGATGTCGAGATGACTGGTGAGGAAGCGCGTGCCGGAGCCAAGAGGAAGAGAGCACAAGACGACGAGGTGAGCTCCACCGACTCCGCAATCCTGAAAAAGAACTCCATGGCGCCCCCCACGAGTGTGGAAGAGACCACCTCAGGTGCAGGCGGACCTCTGTCCGCCCCGTTGGCGGCCATTCCCCTCAGGGTACGTGCACCTGCCGCACCCGTACCTCGACGATGCAACCCCTTCGACTCCGAGTAAGTTTGCCATGCTTTTGTCACTTTCCGACCCGCTGATGATTCTGCTCAAATATCACCGAGTAAACACTGCATCGCTCTACTGGGTCCAGTTCTGGCAACGACGAGGACCAAGTGCCGGAGATACCAGTCCCTGGTTTTACCACGACGCCATCGACTGCGACTGGATCCGCCCCTCCGACTAGCAACGCAGATACAACACTGCTGGCTCCGGAGGTTGCGACACCAGAGACCACTGATGGAACTCAATTTGGGGTGGTCCGTCGTCCTGTGACAGCCCCCTTGTGCCCCAGCTCGTCCAACCATGTAAGCAATATACGCTCAGGCCTAAAAATTCACTGTGCCTTTTCCTCGGGTGCGCGACGGCGCTCCCGATGGTAGTAGCCCCCGAGGCTGTAATTAGCTCCTTGGAGGTGGTTCCAGTCTCTTGCTTTGCGCGCTGACTTCTTTTCTTGATTTGACTTAACCTATCACCCTTTCTCTGCGACAACCCTCTACGGGTCCGCTGCTTGCAGCCATAGATCAATTTGTGAAGTTTGAAGCCGAGAACGCGGACCTGCGTAGTCAACTGCTGAAAGCCAAGAGTAAGTCGTGACTTCCTGATTCATTTGCTTACGCCTGATACTGATTCATCTGAGCACTCCTGATATTTTTTTTGTGTAATCAGCCGATGCTTAGTCGGCTGAAACAGACTTGACAAAAGTTCAGACGCAGCTGAAAGAACTTCAGGACTCAATCGAGTCCAACATGGATGTTACGAGCTGGGAAGGAGCGGACGAAGAGAAGACGAAGCAGGCCTAGCGCGACAAGGCGCTCGCAACCCACCTATCGTCACTTGCTCGAGCTTTTGCAGGTAACGTATTCTCTGACTAAATCATAAGTATCCGACTATCTTCAAGGACTGACTCTTACTTGCTGTTTTTACTTGCACTTACTAGTGGCGGTGAACATGCCGGAGCCCCCGAGTCCGGGTGCAACTGAAGATAGACTTGTAAAGGCCGCCGAGAATGCAGACACGCAGGGGAGTCGCCTCGCCGCGCTGATGCCAAAGGCGTTGGAGTCACTAACGGCTCTTCACAACACCGTCTTTCCCCGAGCTCCGCTGCCCGAGACTCTAGAAGAACTAATGGCAATCTTTAATCCAGAAGCTGCGCAACTGGAAGACTTCATCTTGGAGCAGACGGTACGTGGCTCTCAAACCACTCTGAAGCTTCTTCTTGCTCACGGGATTGAGGGCGACTTCGAGGGAGCTTTGTCGCAGTACCCCGAAGCTCGTGTGAAAACCAGCCTGAAGGAGGCGAAGCGACTGGCAGGGCTACTGCTGGAGACACTGAACCGGCGTTCTGCGTCGCACAGCGACCAAACAGCCACGACTGCTTCGGGCAACCAAGACTTAGTATAGATACTGTTTTTAGTATAGTACTTGTAATCTTTTGTGCAAACCTTCTATGTCTTTTGCGGACCACTGTATGCCGTTCTTACTCTGCCTACTGTGACCATCCTTCGAAGTATGACTTACCCGACTGCTCTGGCACAACCTGTTTTTATGAACTTACTCACTTGTATGCAGACTGCCTCCGCGGCTGCTCCGCCTGCTGCGGTTCCTCCATACGATCACCACGATAAATATAGGTATGGGGTGCTGGAGAATCGTTGCAAAGCCGCGAAGCAGAAACTAAGAGAAACCCTGGGAGTGCTTGCTATCATGAAGTTGAAACAACCAAAGCCATTGGAACGCGAAGACTTCATAATGTCAGAGATAGAGAAAGCTAATGAAGGGCTGCTCTGTAAGTCCTATTTCTCACCCAAGCCCCCGAGTATCTATTGCCCATGCCTTGACGCTCTGCCATTACCCCCTTCTGTTGCAGGTGTCCAACAAAATGGGAAAGACGAAATGTCTCGAGTATAGTCACGATTTGTTGGAATAACAAACTGTAACATCCCAAATTTTGCAAAAATTTAAAACTTGCATTCAAGCATCATGCATCATTGAGCATAAGAATACATCACAAAATTATTAAATAAAACTTCAAATTAAAAATATAAATAATCTATAAATTCCATAAAATGTTTATTTAAAACTCCTTTAATAAATAAAATTTTACCAATTTATTTATGAGCAAGAATAATGTTAAAAAGTTCCATTTTCAATAACCTTTCCAAAACATATTTTTATGAATTTTTCTGAAATGTTTTGAATAGGTTTAAAAATCATATTTGAAATCAGTAATTAAAAACAGAAAAGGTTTTAAATAAAAATAATTGAATTTTGAGTCGAGTGGGCCGTGGCCCGTAGCTATCTGCCGCGCGCGCGTAGCCGAGCAGCCCGCCAGCGGCCCAGCGCCCCGCGCGCTCGCTCGCAGTCGCTGACAGGTGGGACCCACCTGTCATCTCCCCCGCGGAGCCGTTCGTCCCCAAATCACGCCCACGTCTCCGACCGAAACGCCCGATTTGATTTCGTTTGAATGCGGCGATTTACTGCTCCATTTACCTCGCTGTTTTCCCCTACTAAAAGCCCCCGAGCTCCTCCGTGTTTTGCCCCAAACCACTCCTCCAAAGAGCCCCTGGGCTGGCCGCTAGAGACCCCGCTCTTCCGTCGTCGCCGTCGGTGAAAACCTCGCCGTGCGCGCAACCCTAACCACCCCGTGCCGTATCGTTGCTCCCTCTCGCTTTAACTTTTCATTGCGGAGCTTCTTGACACGGTTTTGAACTCATTCTCGCAGCGCAACGCCGTGTCCGTGCTCGCCCGAGGAGAACCGCCGCCGCGTGCTACTCCGGCGAGCGATTACGCGAGGAGGAATTCACGCCGGAGACCGCCACCTCGCTACCGTCCCCGCATCGACCTTCTCCACGTTTCGGTAAGACCCATCCATCCCGTAGGTCCCTAGGATGCGAGCGCGTGCAACGCCGGCCGTGGCGCCGCCGCGGTCGGGAGTTTTTCCGGCGAACCCCGCCGCCCGCGCGTGGTCTCCGTTTTCGGACCGTTGGATCTAGATCCAACGGATCTAGATCCATTTAATCCCGAGCGCTCGTTGTTAAGGAGATCGGACGACCCACGCTGCCGATCCGCGTCGAATCGGTACGGACGAATCAGATCGCGCCGCGTGGCCGATTCTTTTTCTATTTCGAATAAAATTTAGAAATTAAAACATAAAACTATTAAAACTTGCAAAATTCATAACTTTTGATCTGTAAGTCCAAAATTGATAAACTTTATGTCATTGGAAAGCTCTGCTCATGTAGTTTATTTCTACATCATTTATTTTTCCCTTTGACAAATTATAATTTGTATAATTATCAGAGGAGTATTTCGGCCATTAAAATAATAACTTAAATAATAAAAAATGATTTAGAAATAAATGTAATTGTTTTAAGATTGTATAATTTCCCTCTGTCCAGCAATATTAATAAATGTCCAAATTGAAGATGTCATAAAAACAATAAAAGTTGTAATTATAGAAATCAAGGTTTACTATATTATTTTAAAATTATTCAATTGATAAATAAAATAAGAAATACCTAAAAATTATATTTCATTTATTAATGACAGAAAATAAGAATTATCAATAAGTGTGTCTTATCATCATAGCATACCATTCATGCATACATGATTATGTTTAGTGTTGTGATGGTATTGTGTTGGTATTTATTTTATTCATTGTTTATGCTAGATTGTGAAGAAGAGGAAGGACTTGCTTGTGATTGTTATTCTTGTTGTGCTTGTTCCTCCTGTTACCAAGGCAAGTGACACTCATACAATATCCCATATTTTCTATATGCATAAGTAGTATATTTTGAGTAGTGTGCATGATAGGGATTTTGATTTATTTTATAATGCTAAGTTAGTTGGTATTTTACAAATATCCTAGTAGTGTGTAGCCATCCTTTTCTTAAGCAGCCATGAAAAGATTTTATTAGTTGCTTAGCCATGCTATAAAAATGTTTACCATGTTATGGAAATGTTTCTAAGTGTTAAAATCTAAAATGCACATCTGGGTGGAATTGGTTGTTATGGTTTATGTTGAGTGGCTTTTGGGACTATGCTTGTGGTTGTCATCGCCTAGGATGAATGTCTATTCTACTTACGGCCATGAGTATGGTGGTTGTTACCCAGAAGTACACTTGTGGACGGCCACCCAGGAACGAAGAGATTACCAAGTCCCTCCAAGTTTAGAAGCTTCCCGTGCAACCTTTTGACAATGAGCTCTGTCTAGAATGATTAAGTTATGGGAGTGCAACCTGTCAGCTTGACAAGCAGATGTAGAGATGATAGGTGGAACGGGTCTTGCTAGTATGGTTGCATTCTTCTTCTGAAAGTTCTTGTCTCAATTCTCTCCTTTCCATAATACACTCCGCGTGTATAGGATTTCTCGGACAAATTGAGTCTAAAGGTGAAAGTGCACAACCTCTGCAGAGTCGAAAATCTGAGTTCTCAGCCGTGTTCCCGGATATGGACTACTTCGAGCAACTGGACAAGGATGGGCAGAAGAATCTCAACACTGTTTTTCATAAAATAAAAGTTGACTAAGGAAAGAATTGTTGGTGCACTTGGGCTCTATCCCTCGGTGCCAAGTCTTCGAGAAATAAAAGTGTTTTACAAAATGATAGGAGAAAACTTGCTTTCTACAAATAGCCTTCAACCCCACCAAGACAAATATGCATATAGATGTTAGAATTGCCAGTATATATATCCACCATAGTCACTTGCCAATACATCATTGTATTGACCTCCTTCGGGGGCTGCATATTCCAATGTGCAGGAAATTCTGATGCTGAATGATTTGGCTCGAGTCTACACCCAACATGACTGCCTGAGGCGCATGCTTGAAGATGAGGCTCAATGTTATTTCGCTTTCGCTGTGAACTTTGAACTTTAGCTAGCCTTCATGGCTATGCAATTTGTAATAAAGCCATATTGGCTATTATTTTTGGATCTCGTTGTAGCAATTTAATACTTATGCAATGGTACTTTATATTTTGTACTGTGGTGCTGGCAGTGATCCAGGGACTAGCACATAACACAGGTGTTCCAACTTTAATAAAAGTTGGGGTGTTACAAAATGGTATCAGAGCAAAGTGTTGCCTGTAGGTTCGAGCCCCTAGGATTGGTTATGCCTTTTTTTTGGTCATAATGTTACCATCTTTGAAGTATGTTGGATTCTAACAGCATGGTGGGATGAAGCGGCCCGGGACAAACTTTACATGTCCACGTACATGAGACCTGTTCCACAATATAAGTGGCTGGCCGGGTGTCTGTCTCTCTCACTATAGTGAAAAATCCAATTTACGAAGAGTTGTTAATATCTGTTGATCACCTTAGGATTTTGACTTAGTATTCCCCCTAAAATTAATAATACACTCCATAACTAGTACTTCCTTATCTTATGCAATTCTTGTTTTAATTTCCTTTCTTTCCTACCTAAAGGATGACGAGCTTTCACTTCACCACTGCGGAGGACTTCGAGAACACCCGTTTTGGCTGTTACCTCCTCGACATCGGCAAGAAGATAGGGTTACCACTACCCCAAGTAAAGGGCTTCATTCTGAAGAAGTTTAACAAAGAGGGTTGCTGGGGAATAAAAGCAACACAACCAGGACGTGGAAAGGAGCCCCCACTGGAGATCAAAATGGTTAGTGACTCCAAAAACAAAGGGCTCAATCTAGTCATGCAAGATTTGATTGGGCGCCTCTGCGGACGCTACAACATAGAGTTGAGGGGCCACTACTCCATTTTCTTTGGAAGAAGAAACGAAGATGGAGAACCTTACCTGTATGATGTCGGAGAAAGAGGCAAGGCAAAACCCCTTAGCCTTTATTTCCAGGAGCTGGAAATCCTTGTCACCGAACTATATGAAGATCGACGCACCGAGCTCCTGAAGAACGATGAGTTATGTGCCTTACTTAAGGAGAACCAAGAGAAGGTGAAGGTTCAAGAGGAAGTGACTAAGGCACAGGAAGAGAGATTCGCTGCACAAGAGGAGAAGTACAGGAGACAAGAGAAAAGAGTTCAAGAGAAGAACAAGATCATCAGGGAACAAAAGGCAGAACTCGAGAGCAATGAAGTCGAGTTCGAGGCTGATAGTGACTTGATAAAAAGGCTTCGTACTGAGAAGAGAGAGATGCAAGAGAAGAATCTTGCCCTGGAGAAAGAAGTAAAGGAACTCAAGGATGTACTCGCCAATGAAGGAATCGAGATACAGGAAATTGAAGAGGAGGAAGAGGATATGGTCGAGTAGTTAGTTAGTGAGACTAACATTTATCATACACCACATTGTCTTGATCTTGTATTGACCTACCAACTTGTGGTAAGGCAGTACCTTCCCTTGTATCCTCGGAACCTCGCGAGTTTATTTTCCAAACTTTTATATCGTTTTCCTTAAACCAAAGGTTTTGAATTGTTTGCTGATTGTTTTATAAGTGGTGTGTTGATTGATGGTGTGCTTGACTGGATTGTTTTGTGCATGGGTAAGGTTCCTCCTTATAGATCTATCTATCTTTTACTCATCCATGCAAAAACCCCACAGAAGCCTCCACGTCGTGATCCCGACAATAGCGAATCTATGCAACAGCTGATGGCAGCTCAAGCCCAACTGATGACTATGATGACCCAGTTCATTGCAGCAACCAACAACAACAACAACAATAACAACCATCCACCACCACCCCCACCTCCGGTGGACAGACTTGCAAGATTTCTCAGGCTTAGACCTAATAAGTTCTCCTCTGCTACTGAACCCATAGTGGCGGATGACTGGCTCCGTTCAGTCAACAAGGACTTAGTAACCTGTGAGTGTTCTGAGGCGGAAAAGGTGAGGTTCACTGCTCACCTATTGGAAGGACCTGCTGCCATGTGGTGGTAGACCTATCAAGTGACCCATCCCTTGGATGGCATGACTTGGGATGCGTTCAAGGATGGTTTCCGCAATGCTCACATCTCCTCTGGCATAATGAATCTGAAGAAGGAGGAGTTTCGTAGTTTGAGACAGGGAGGAGTATATAGATGACTTCTGTACTCTATCAAGGTACGCACCAGAAGACATCGACACTGATGCAAAAAGGAAGGACAAATTCCTAAATGGACTTCGGGGAGAACTAAAGATACCTTTGTCTGTGGCATATGCTCCTAACTATCAGATTCTGCTAGATCAGGCAATCACCCTGGACAATAACATCAGAAAGGAAGAGAATAGGAAGAGGAAGTTTGGTGCAAGTAAAGGTAACACTGAAGTGGCTCACAAGAAACCACACACCTCAGAAGTCAGTGGCCATAAACCCTGGAACTACTCCAACAATGGTAGTGGCCAAAAGCATCATGGTCATAACCACAATGGAGTGTATAAAGGAAATAATGGTGGGTTCAAGGGAAACCATCACCATGGCCATAATCTTGGAAATGGTAATCCCCGTCCTAACACTGAAGGGAAGAAAGACCTGTCTAATGTGACTTGCTTCAAGTGCAAGAAGACGTGACACTATGCTACTGATTGCCCAGAGAGAAAGGCCGATGAAAATTCCAAGCCCAATCCTTTCCAGAAGGGACAAGTAAATCACCTCAACGTGGAAGAAGTTCATGATGAACCTGACGCTGTGATTGGTAAGTTCCTGCTCAATTCTTTTCCAGCATTGGTCTTATTCGATACTGGAGCATCGCATTCATTCATATCAAGAGCTTTTGTAAACAAACATGGGCTAGCCGAGGAAAGCATAGGAAAACCTATTAGAGTGAGTTCACCTGGGGGTGAGATGATAGTAAATTCAGGCTGTAGGCAGTTAGAATTAAGGATTGGAAAATATCTTTTTCCAACAGACTTAGTCATCCTAGAAACCCAAGGTTTGGATGTTATCATCGGAATGGATTGGATAACCCGTTTTGAAGGAATCATAGACTGTGCAAACAGTGCTATCACCCTCACCACCCCAGAAAAACAAAAGATTAAATTTAGATCAACTTTCGAACTTAAGAAAGTTAGACTAAATTCTCTTAAGGGGGTTAGCCTTGGTGATGTGCTGATTGTCCAAGAGAACCCAGATGTATTCCCAGAAGAATTACCGGGAATGCCACCCGATAGAGATGTGGAATTTCTCATTGAACTAAAACCGGGTACCGGACCAATAGCCAAGAGACCTTACCCAATGGCCGTCGATGAACTGAGAGAACTCAAGAAGCAACTGGAGGAACACCTTCTGAAAGGATTTATCCGTCCAAGTTCTTCGCCCTGGGGAGCGCCAGTTCTTTTTGTCAAAAAGAAAGATCAAACCCAGAGATTACTCACGGACTACAGAGATATAAATGAACACACCATCAAGAACAAGTATCCGTTACCCAAGATAAATGAGCTATTTGATCAACTAAAAGGTGCTTGTGTCTTCTCCAAGATTGATCTTCGATCAGGCTACCTCCAAATGAAGGTTAGAGAGATGGATATACCAAAGACAGCATTTGTTACAAGATATGGCTCATATGAGTACATAGTAATGCCATTTGGATTAACAAACGCTCCCGCTTATTTCATGAATATGATGAATAAAGTGTTCATGGATTTCCTGGACAAGTTTGTGGTAGTGTTCATAGACGACATTCTAGTCTACTCCAAGAATCACGATGAACATGAAGAGCAATTGCGCCTAGTATTGCAGAGACTACGTGAACATAAGTTATATGCCAAATTCAGCAAGTGTGAATTTTGGTTGGAACAAGTCGCATTCCTAGGACACATAGTATCCAAGGAGGGTATAGCAGTGGATCCTGAAAAGGTCTCAGCTGTAACCAATTGGGAACCACCAAAGAATGTTGGAGAATTACGAAGTTTTCTTGGTCTAGCAGGATATTACCAAAGATTTATAGAAAACTTTTCCAAAATCGCCAAGGCATTGACGGAATTATTAAAGAAGTAGAAGAAATTTGAGTGGACTGACGCGTGCGAAGCCAGTTTTCAGGAACTAAAGAAACGACTAGTTTCAGCCCCAGTTCTATGCTTACCTGATTTAGAGAAAGAATTCCAAGTATAATGTGATGCTTCACGCCAAGGCCTGGGAAGTGTGCTGATGCAAGAAGGCAGAGTGGCATCCTATGCCTCTAGACAGCTCAAGAAACATGAAACAAATTATCCCACCCATGATCTCGAGTTAGCCTCAGTAGTACATGCCCTAAAAACTTGGAGACCCTACCTAATGGGAAAAAGATGTGAAGTGTTCACTGACCACAAAAGTTTGAAGTGTATTTTCACACAGAAAGAATTGAACATGAGGCAGAGAAGATGGTTAGAACTTATCAAGGATTATGACCTAAGTCTCCAATACCATACTGGAAAGGCTAATGTAGTAGCTGATGCCTTGAGTCATAAGGTGTATTTGAATGGCCTCACGACAGGAGAATTACCTGAGGATTTATGCAAGGCATTCAAGGACCTCCGATTGGAAGTGGTACCAGATGGTTTTGTAGCCTCGATGGTAGTACAACCAAATTTGATGGATAATATACGTGAAGCTCAGAAGGGAGACAAAGATATTGACGAAATCAAAGCCAATTTGAGAGCAGGAAAAACCAAGGGATTTCATGAAGATGAGTAAGGAACCTTGTGGTTTGAAAAACGTGTATGTGTGGCAAATGATCCTGGTCTCCGGAAGTTAATTCTGCAAGAAGCCCATGAAACACCTTACTCCATTCATCCAGGAAATACCAAAATGTATATGGATGTGAAGGAGAGATTTTGGTGGAACAATCTGAAAAGAGAAATAGCAGAATATATAGCTAAGTGCGATGTATGCAGTCGAGTAAAGGCTGAGCATCAGAAACCAGCATGACTTTTGCAACCTTTGAAGGTACCGGACTGGAAGTGGGATTCTATTGGGATGGATTTCATCACCGGGTTACCAAGGACCAGATCAGGGCATGATTCTATTTGGGTTATTGTTTGTCGCTTAACCAAAATAGCTCACTTTATACCCGTGAAGACCACCTATACCAGCGCAAAGCTAGCTGATATTTACATGAAGAGGATTGTGTGCTTACACGGCGTCCCCAAGAGTATCGTGTCCGATAGAGGGACCCAGTTCACCTCCCATTTTTGGAAGCAGTTGCATGAGGTCGAGCGACATGTTCATCTTGCGCAGAGTGTCTGCGAAGACGATAATAATGCCGCTGCCCCCATCCATGAACACTTTGTTCATCCTAAACCCTCCAATCAAAGCCTGAATGATGAGAGGCGCGTGAACTGGGCGCGGGACTCGCGGGGGGTGGTCCGCCCGAGTGAAGCCAATTGGAGTTTCTGAACCCTGCAGGTACTCTGGTACTGCTGATGGTGCCGCGGTGGCCAAATGAACTTGGCGACTGATGAGCTTCTGACACCGATTTGATGGCCGCCCTTTCTGTATCATGTACATTACCCCCTGGTTTGACGGTACTAGTCACGGGGTGCGCCCGTGTTTTCCTGCTGCCGGTTTTCCTGAACTGCTCCTGCGATGTGCAATGCTGGCGGCGGAGGTAATGCTGCGTGTGCGGGCAGAGCCAGATTTGAGGCAGTGTTACGTCGTATCTCAACCTGTAGTGCGATGAAATCACAACAGCCTTTTAGTATGTGCGTTGCTCGTAAGTTGCCGAAGTGATCCTTGAATAGGTGCATTCTGCAGGGGTCGGTGAGTTGCTGAGCCGACGTCTGATAAGGTCGTTCGAACCGAGTTCCCCTTGGTTTGAAATCACGTCTTCTGTACGCATCATCTCGATTTCTTTCGAGACGATTCCTGTCATCCCACTCTTCACGCGAGTTCTCCCCTTGGTGAGTGCTCTGGTTTGCACGGTTCTCCTGGAATCCAGCCGCTACCTGCTCGACTATTTCTATCTTGCCGTACGGCCTTGGCCTGATTCTTCTGTTAAAACGACCACGACCACCGTTGTTGCGCTGTTGGCGATCCGCCTCGGGTGATGTCACTCTCTCGTTTGTGACTGAGTCTTCTCCTTCAGCCCACTTATTGGCTATTTCCATGAGATGTGCGATTGTCTTTGGGTCTTCCCGACCTAATGCTTCCTGCAAGTCATTGCGCCTGCCACCTTGTATGAATGCGAATATGGCGTTATCCTCGGAGATGTTTGCGCCTGAGTTTTTCATGGTGGTCCACCGCTGAATGTACTCGCGAAGTGTTTCACCGGGTTTTTGCTTGCAAGCTCTAAGCTGCTGGAAAGACGCGGGTCGTTTGAACGTGGAGGAAAAGTTTCTCTTCAAGTCACTGCAAAAAGCTTTCCATGTTCCATACGAACTGCGAGGCAGTCCTCGGAGCCAGGCGCGGGCTGATCCCGTCAACAATAACTGAATATACTGCATGGCAGTCGTGGTATTTCCTCGCTGACATGCTACTGCTGTTGTATAGTCCTCTAACCATGCTGACGGCTCTTGACTGCCATCTACTGCTGATGTAAAGCAAATCGCTCCGCATGGTTCGACATCAGATTCTGAGCCCGAACTGTTTTGATTGGAGCCTGGAGTGCGACTGCGATGCCTACGCCGATGTCGGCGTTTGTTCACTACCCGCTGAGTGATTATATCTCTTGCATCGAGTCCTTCCTCTACATAATCATGATCAAAGCTAGCAACTTGTCTTTGCTGACGCCGTTCCTCCCTATCACGCTTACGCTCTTCCCTCTCGCTACGGTGTCGGGTGGAACGTTCTTCCTCGGTCTCCTCTCTATCTTGACTGCTCCAGTGCCGCTGCCTGGACCTGCTCCGTGCCAGGTCACGTCTGTCCCGTTCGTCGCGGTGGCGGCGCCTGGACATGCTCTCTTCTGGGACGTACTGAGTACGTTCCTCTCGTCGCCGGCTGTCGCGATGGGTGTCTTCACTTGGAGGCGGTTGATCGACTGGCCTGCTGCCGTTTGCACGGGTGCCCGTACCTGCTATGGAGGCATGGTGGATCTAAGGTAGGTTGCTACAGAAGCTAAGGCTGCCGACGTTGTTTTTGGAATGTGAATACTGTCCTCTGCGATGGTCATGAATTTTTGTCTGACGTTATTCAGATCTAATCCTTCCCTGGGTAACCTGGATCTGGCCCTTACATGCTTTGCTGTGTCGGGCTCTGCGCCAGTCGAGTACGAAGATGAGTAAGCCAGCCTTCTTGCGCTGAGCGAATCAGCTCTGGCCTATCGTTCGTTGAGTGCATTCTGCATCTCGACTAATTCGAGATTTTTCTTGCGTAACAGGTACTGGTATGCCAATAAATCCTCCCTGGGGGAGTCGACAGGTAGCAAGGTGCCTCTGTTGACAACATCCTCTAGCCTGATGGCCATCTCTTCTGTGATGTTAAGATCTTCACCCGCCATCCGTGCTGTGATAGGGTACTGGGTCCCATGTGGTGCAGGGTGCTGAATCGTTGTGGTTCCTGGGTTGACGTCCACCATGCACACTTGAATAGATTGCCGATTGTACACACTGCACCCCTTGTACCGATGCTCGCGCTCCCTATACATCGACGATCCCCCGCTGTGAAGTATGGATGCGACTTGAAAAACAACGCAGTCGGAGCAGTAGCACGTCACGCCTGCCTCCTCCATTGAAGCGAACGGATTTGCTGCTTCCACGGGCGACGCGGATGCAATTTTGATTACTGATGAAGACGCGGGAGTTGAGGACCCCGCGAGTGACGCAGATGCGATCTTGACTGTTTGGTGATGCGGAAGTCGAGGGTCCCGCGAGTGACGCAAATGGGATCTTGATTGTTGATGGTGACGTGGGAGTCGAGGGTCCCGCGAGTCATGCAGATGCGATCTTGGCTGTTGATGGTGACGCGGAAGTCGAGGGTCCCGCGAGTGACGCATATGCGATCTTGACTGTTGATGGTGACGCGGGAGTCGAGGATCCCGCGAGTGGCAGAGGTGCGATCTTGTCACCCAGATTCGTTGATCGGACCGGGCTCGCCACGTGGAGTGTTCCCCACTGGTTAACAAGGAAACGAAAACTGCCAAAGGTCAGATCCATACCCGAGTGCACGCCCGCAAACGCTGATCGCTCAGATGTTGAGTGTGGGACGAAGTCGAAGGTCCCGAGTGCGTATGGCTTCCTCAGATCTAGTGGGTCCCGTGACGATCCTGCCGTTGTCGCTATCGAAGGAGCCGCCGATTATGTAGATCCAACACCCGTTCTTCCCACAGACGGCACCGATTGACAAGGGGTTAACTCGACAAATCCCGTGGTAAGGCACCTAGGGTTGTATCAACAGGGAGAGTATATGGGTGTTGGCGAACTCGGACGACTGACAAGCAAAGTATTGCTCGTCAGATCTATATTATCAATCTCACAGTATGATTACAAGGGTGTCCCGACGAGTCAATGTCTCGCTAGGGTTTTGGTATCTCAGATTGCACGTAGTCTTATTGCCTCCTTCCAGACCCATATATATAGGGTTCCAGGTCATAGGAGTTCGATTACAACTCGTGTTACATCTCTAGCCGTACTAGGTCGGCACGAAGCCTCCTAACTTGTTCCGCACTCCGCTTCTCAGGAGTTCTTTATCTTCTTTGACTCATCTTCTAGATGGGCATCAAATGGGATTTCTAGGAAGTCACCCTTTAATATAGCGGGCTGGGTACACCCGTTAGGTATAACCACATCAGTGCCAGTTCCCTGTTTTCTGCAGTTTTTGGTTTCAGAAAAGTACTTACGTAAATGTCCCTGGACTATGCGAAGTTATGTTGGGTCTGTCATTTGCAAGAGGTCTTGGATTTTCTCTGGGTTGGCCTCGATTCCCCTGGCGGACACGAGGTAACCCAAAATCTGCCCTGATGGCACTCCAAACACGCACTTGGTGGGGTTGAGTTTGATTCGATATTTGTTGAGAGATGTGAAAGTCTCCCTCAGGTCGTCGACCAGAGTGTTGGCTTTCTGAGTCTTGACAACTATGTCGTCTATATATACTTGGATATTTCTGTCGATCTGATCCCGCAGGCAGTTCTGCATCATATGCTGGTAGGTCGCCCGTGCGTTTTGAGCCCGAAGGTCATGTTGGTGTAGCAGTATACGCCGTGAGGGGACGATTTGTTTTCTGAAGTCCATTTTTATTTGGGAACGTTCCAGAAGACCGAACACGAGATGAAGTGGGCGATCGAGGCGGCCACACCACGTCCTCATGCGACGGGAAGTCTGACCGCGCGAGGGACAGGTGTGGGCCCCTCGGGCCTCCACCGACCTCGCCCTTTCGCCTACATATACCCCCCGAACAAAAAACCCTAGCACGGTGTGAAATATTTCCTCCACGGGTCCCGAGCCACCGTCGTCGTCATCACCAATTCGGGGGACGGAAGTCTCTATTCCGGCACCCTGCCGGGACGGGGAATTGCCCCCAGAGCGATTTCCATCGGCTCCACCACCATCTCCATCGCCGTTGCTGACTCCTACGATAAGGAGTGAGTAGTTCTCCCCTGGGGCTGGGGGATCTACGGTAGCTATGTGGTCTATCTCTCTCGCCATGTGATCTTTATGTGATCATGAGCTTTATAATCTAGTTGATGAATATTTAATCCAGAGACTATGTTTATCATTCTCTCTCTGGATGAATATTTTCCAAACCCTACTCGCAAAAGAAAATGAATAATGAGTTACTGATTACATAATTATAGCATAAAATGAGCTAAACTAGGACTAAATTAGCTAAATAAATGATCATCCCCTAAACAAAACAATTATTTGCTAATTTAAAAATAATTAATTATCTATTATAAAAACAACTATTTTTCCAATCATTAAACTAGCACTAAATGAGCTAAACTAGGACAAAGTAAATGACCAAACTAGCACTAAATAAGCTACATTTATAGATTTCCTAAAATTTTCTATCTAGGTCAAACTAACACTAAATGAGCTCAAACTATCACTAAATAAACTAAAATTTCCAATTAAACGTAAGAGAAACGAGTTGCTAACCTTTTTGAGCAAAAATGGTGCCACTAAATTGGACAAATCGCCGGATCACCAGCAAGCTCAAGCAAGAACAAAGAGAAATTAATGAGGAGGCATAGTGAAGTGAGCTCGGGCTGGAGGAAGCAGATGCAATTTATAGCGAGATCTTTAGTACCGGCCGGTGTCACAAACCGGTACTAAATGTCCATCTTTAGTACCGATTTGTGACACCAGCCGGTACTAAAGGTCCTACCGTGGGGCCCCCATCTGCAGCGCATTCCCCAAACCTTTAGTGCCGGCTAGTGAAACCAGTCGATACTAAAAGTCCTTTTTTTATTTCTCTTTTCTGTTTTTCATATCATAGATTTAATTGTTCAAATCAAGTAAAATTTGTTTCTAATAATTTGTAAAAAACATATGTATATTCAAGAACATGTTTTCAACAAATTACAAAAAATAGATATTTAAAAATGCAACATTTAAAATAAAAGGTAATTTATATATTTTTGGTTTTTACTAATTAGTTTCTAAAACTTTATTTTAACTAATTAGTTTCCAAAATAGTGGACAAAAAGGGGCACCAGTGGAAGACATGGACATACAGAAAGTAACTGAAGATACACATATATCAGTACTAAAGGTTTTGGCTCGGGCCTATCCTAGCGCAAAATCTTTAGTATCGGTTCGTGTCACGAACTGGTACTAAAGGTTCGTCACGGACCGGTACTAATGACCTCGGCCAAACTAGCCGTTGGGACCGGTACTAATGCCACATTAGTACCGGCCTCCAACCCTCCGGGATGAATGCTCTGGACGAAAGGTCCGTTTTCTACTAGTGTGTGTCGTTACATTTAAATCTAGGAATAAATTATTCTTCACTCTTTTGTTTTGTACTTCTAAAGCTACACTATCCAAGATAAAGTAATCAACCAAGAGTGCTGTAGGTTAACCTCCCATACTTAAGTGTAACCGTAACATACCCGTGCATCATATATTGTGTTATGAACTTGTGTGTTAGTGTTGATTACAACTCATTTTCCTTTTCCAGTTTGGAAGTTTTTGGGATTCTTATGGATGAATTGCATCTTTATTGTTATGTTAACTTCCGGATATCCCAGACAAGTTCAGCTCATGTCCACTTGGTTTTTTAAAAGTATTTACAACTTATTATCTGTGATATCACTTGCATCAAAGAAAAATATATGTTATGAATAATATGATATGGTATTTGTTGATCGACTGATGGAGCAGTCGGTGAACTGTTATGGTGGGTAGTTTGAACCCTTGTGTGGAGCATGTCAAGCCATTGGAAGTGGGTTCGGCTACACGGGATAACACCATAGGATTAACAACAATTGCCTTCTTGGGTTCAAGCGCCGTAGCAACCGCATTGACCACAGACATGTATGGGCGAGGCTAAGCTGGAGTAATACCACCTTATAAGGCATATCTCCCAGCAATGGCAGTTGAGGTGTGATCTCTACTGTAGGCTACCAGCTGTCGCAGTTTGGGGTGTGACCTCTACAGTAGGCGACCAACTGCTGAAGGGCTCAACTGTGGCCATGTTATGGACGGGTAGCTGGTTCTGCCAATTACGTTGCGAGATATGTCAAACAAGGTGGGTGAAACAGCTCTACGATCCAAAGTCTGGTAGGGAGTGCAGGGAACAGTCACCTATACTGCGGGTAAAGTAACGCACCTCTGCAGAGTGTATCAAACTATGGCATTGTCACTCCTTGTTCCGGGAAGGAGCTGCGAACGTGACGAGAAAGGAACCCATATGGGATTCTAAAAGCTCGTGAGACAAGAAGGCATATATTTTATAAATAAAACCTGACCTTTTCGAGAAATGTTTTTGAAAATAATTGAACTTCTTGGACCATTGGTCCTAGTAGATGATAGTGCATCAAACACCATATTATTATCTAGACTTGTTGGGTACCTCCGTGTACTCATCCCTTGCCCCCATAAACCCCATGCTTAGGTTGTTGTGAGCCGATAGATGCTGGAGTGGATGTTCAGAAGGAGGAGCTGGAGGAGCAAGGATCCGCTGGAGCTGAAGGAGTCATCAACTACTAGCTGGACTTCATCGAGCAACCCAATGAGTGTTTATCGGAGAATTGTAGCATCTAGGACAGTGTTCTTGTAAAATCTTGTAAGAGATGAGTTGTAATTTGATTTGTGAAAGTAATTCAAATGTTTGTGTATCGAATCCACTACCATGTTTCTGTTATGCTACTGTGGTGGGCAACATGTTAGTAAAGTAACGCTTTACTTGCGTCATGGCGAAGACGTGCACTTGCCACACAAGTGGTGGCAGGTGTGGGTCGTTACACCATCCGTCCACCGGGCGCGGATAGGGAGGCCTCCTCCATCAACAGGGTGCAGCCGGAGCGATCCCCTCCATCCACAGCGCACTGCAAGGGTCGTGACTCACGAGGCCCCGCTTCCCGGTTCGACCTGTTCCACCTCCGGCTTGCCTGCATAACCCGGCGTGCTCCCCCTATCAACATCAGGCTGGACCGGCGCATCCACGCGTGTGCGGCTCCGCAACAGACGCCACGTCTTCCGGGTGAATTTTCGTGTTCCTCCCCGGCGCATCGTGGTGATACTCTCCGGCTCCGATCCCCCTAACACCGCTTCGCTGGCCAAGGTGTTGCGCCGCTCGGTCGTTTGTGGTGCTGTACCAAGCACCACTCTGAATCTCGACGGTGTCCTGTTCTGAACTTCCCCGCGCGGTCCTCTGCTGGCCGACACTGACGTGGACAATCTAAACCTCCCCGTGCGTCTGAACCTGACCCAGAACTAGTCCGATATGAAGTTCATAGTTTCTGCCAAAAAAGTTCAGTTAGTGATCAGATGAAGTTCATTAAGAAAAACAAAAAAAATATGCAATACACTAGCCTGAGTTTGGCAGTTGATACGTCTCAAACGTATATATAATTTCTTATGTTCCATGCTTATATTATACCACTTGCTACATGTTTTATATATACTTTATATGGTTTTTATGCATTTTTGAGACTAACCTATTAACAAGATGCCACAGTGTCAGTTCCCTGTTTTTTGCTGTTTTTGGTTTCAGAATAGTTGTTAAGGAAATATTCTCAGAATTGGACAAATCAAACGCCAAAGTCAATATTTTTCCAGGAAATTTCTAAAGCACCGAAGTCGGAGGGGGTGCCAAAGTCGGAGGGGGGCCACGAGGCGGCCACACCATGTGGTGGCGTGGCTCCTCCTCAGGCCGCACAGCCACGTGATGTGGGCCCCTCTGGCGCCCACTGACGCCCTTTCGCCTATTTATTCCCCCCCCCCCCCCCCCCCCCCCGACGCGAAAACCCTGCCCACGAGATCAGAAATCCACGAAAAGCTCCGCCGCGAAGCCGCAATCGAAGACAAGTTTCGGGGGTCAGAAGTTCCAGTTCCGGCACCCTACCGGGACGGGGATAACCCCCGGAGCCATCTCCATCGACTGCACCACCTCCACTTCGACACCATGATGGTTTGTGAGAAGTTCCCCCACGGACTACGGGTTCTAGCTGTAGCTAGTTCGTACTCTATCTCCCAAGTACTTCAATACAATGTTCTCATGACCTGCTTAACATGATTAAGATCCATATGATGTAATCGGTGTTGTGTTTGTTGGGGTTCGATGAATTGTTACATTATGATCAGTCTATCTATCAAAGTTTGTAAAGTTATTGTTGCTGCAACCTTGTTGTGTTTAATGCTTGTCACTAGTGCACGAGTGGCATGATCTTGGATTTAAGCTCTATAATTATTGCTTAGATTGTATCTACAAGTTGTTTGCACAGGTCATTGTCTGGAACCCGAGGCCCCAAAGTGACAATAATTGGGACAACCGGAGGGGATGGTTGTGATGTGAGGATCACATGTTTTCACCAAGTGTTAATGCTTTGTTCTGGTGCTCTATTAAAAGGAGTATCTTAATTACTAGTAGTTTCCCTTGAGGCCCCGCTGCAAACGGTCTGGTAGGACAAAAGATGTTATGCAAGTTTCTTATTGCGAGTACGTATGACTATATTTGGAAAACATGTGCACATGATTAATAGACTTGATATTCTAACTTAATGTTATTTCAATTCTGTCAATTGCCCAACTGTAATTTGTTCACCCAACACTTGTTCTTGGAGAGTTACCACTAGTGTAGATAGATGAGAACCCCGGTCCTTCTGTCATCATCATTGCTTTCCCGTCAACTCCACACAAACAACTATTTCCTGGTGCCATTGTCTCTGTGTTACTGTTACTATTGCTCTCATATTACTGTTGCTTTCACAACACCCCAGTTACTAGTGCTTTTCCAGGTGCATCTGAATTGACAACTCCGTTGTTAAGGCTTATAAGTATTCTTTGTCTCCCCTTGTGTCGAATCAATAAATTTGGGTTTTACTTCCCTCAAAGACTGTTGCGATCCCCTATACTTGTGGGTTATCAAGACTATTTTCTAGCGCCGTTGCCGGGAAGGCATAGCTCTACTCATAAGTCCACCTCGGGAGTACACTCTACCTCTCTCTCTGTTTTTATATTGTTTTTTCTTGTCTAGTTTATTTGTGCTTAGTTTATTTCTGTTTAGTTATATTTTGTTTAGTTTAGTTTTGTCTAGTTTCTTATTGTCTAGTTTTATTTTTGTCTTGTTTTATTTTTCCTATATACCTAAAAATCCTTAAAAATTTGAAAAACTAAAAATCTAAAAAACTGTTGTTATGGAAGAACATGGTAGAACCTCTATGGAACTATTTATAAAGTATAGAGAATCATATAAGGGGAAAGTCATGAGAGGCGTGTTAGAAAAGTTGAATACAATTGCTGAAATTTTGCTTAAACGCCATGATATAAATTGTTGCTCTAAATAGGATACTGAACGTCTTAAATTCCAATGTGGCTTTAGTAAAGAAGTTTTAATTGTGAACTATCATTGGAATAACTATATTGACCTTGGATATGAAGAAGTAGAACAATTTGTTGTATTTATGGGAGCTTCTGAAATGGAATCCTACAATCAAAAAATTATGAAACCTGTGTTTCTTGTAATAACCTTAAAGATCATGTCTCTTCTATCCTTGATTATTGCATAGAAAATTTCATCAATAATTGTTATATCATTGATTATAAAGATAGACTCATTATTGCACAAAAATGTATCCACAATTTGCAGGAACCCTGTGATTGCTGAACCTGAAAGCTCATTGGATGAAAAAGAAGAGGAGAGTGGTGAACAAAAGGAGGAAGAATGGATTAGCTACCCATGCCTACCTTCTGATGAGAGTAACTCTTCATATCTTACACTATTTGATTGTCCCCCATGCTTACCAAAGGAGGATGAATGTTATGTTCCTTTGGAATCTCTTGAAATATTCTCTATGAGTGAAACTTGTGAGGATAATTATGCTGCTGTTATTTATGATAATACATGCTATTTTGATAAATCTTATGACAATCCTTTATTTATGCCTAATTTCGAAATGCATGCTAATGAGAAAGTTTTCTTAGGAAATGTTTATGATAAAGCTCTAGATGATGGTCCTATGTTACTTGATAATATTAATTGTACAAATGCTAAAAATGGGATTGGAGAGGTCTTTTCTTTATTTAGGAGTCCCATATCTCTTGAAAATGATCAATCATCTTGTTATAAAATTGTTAAAAATGGGTTTGAATGTTTGAATCCCAATATTTTGGAGCTCGATAAAAATTATGTGTTTGTAGATCATGAAAAGCATGTGTTATGTGATAGTTATATTGTTGATTTTATTCATGATGCTACTGAAAAGTATTATGAGATAGAAAAATATGGTTATAGAAAATTTCATGTTACTAAAACACCTCTCTATATGCTAAAAGTTTTGAAGTTATTCTTGTTTATCTTCCTACGCATATCACTTTGTTCTTTTTGAATTGTGTACAAGATTCCTATGCATAGGAAGTGGGTTAGACTTAAATGTGTTTTTAATTTTCTTCTTGATGCTCCTTTTGCTTCATTTTCTATATCCATGAGAGCGTCATTACAACTATCAAGCCTAGCTAAAAGGCATTAAAGAAAAGTGCTCATAGGAGACAACCCATGTTTTATTTCTGTAATTTTTTCTTTTTGAGTCCAGGAGCATGCTTACCTCTGTAAAAAACTCCTTTGTGTCTTTATTTTATTGCATAGTTGTGCCAAGTTAAGTCTCTAGTAGGAAGTTGATACTAGATTTTGATTTCTGCACAGGAATAGTTTTTCTGCTGATCACCGTTAAATTCGTAACTCTTTACAAAAAAATTGAAATTACTTGGGATTGTCTATGCATGATCCTCAGATATGTACGCAACTTTAATTAGTTTTGGGTTTTCTGATCTGAGAGATTTAAGTGCCTCGAAAAAATTCATCCTTACTGGTTGTTCTGTTTTGACAAATTATGTCTCTGTTTTTTTTTTGCGATGTCTCTTATGGACTTTAAGCAAGGTTCTCTATCATGGAGGGCTGTAGCTAAGGTTTTATTATTTTCTTCCAATATGTCAGAATAGAACCGAAGTGGATAAATGTTTTTGAGTACTAACTCCTCTAATGAAGTTTATGAGAAGTTTGGTGTGAAGGAAGTTTTCAAGTATCAAGATACGAGAATGATATAATGTGATCAAGAAGATGAAAAAGCCTAAGCTTGGGGATGCCCCCGTGGGTCACCCAAGCATATTTCAAGAAGACTCAAGCGTCAAAGCTTGGGGATGCCCAAGGCATCCCATTCATCAACAACTTATCAGGTTATCTCTAGTGAAACTATATTTTAGTTCCGTCACATCTTATGTTCTTTACTTGGAGCGTATGTTTGTTTTTATTTTCGTTTTTTTATTTTTGTTTTCTGAATAAAATGGGTCCTAGCATTCTTTTGTGGGAGAGAGACACACTCCGCTTTTTCTTATGAATACTCCTATTCTTCACTTAAATTTGTTTAGTATTCTTCTATAGCTACTGCACTGCTTTCATCTCTAATTTTTCATGCCCCTCTTATTCAGAGCTGTTAGTTCTCATATATTATACTCTCTTTCTTGATTGTTAATGTTAGCACCCGTTTTTGGCAGCTGGCCGGTTTTAGGATCACAAAACTGGAACAAAGCGGAAGACAGATTTGGGTGTGCGAACTTGCTTGAAGGCCCATGGAGGCAAGTCAATTCTAGCCTAGGGAAAAGCAAGGTTAGAAAAAGGTGGTAGAAAAGAAGCCAACTTTGTCAAAACAAGGTGGACGAAGTCAACTTTGTCAAAACAAGGTGGACGAATAGAAGCCAGCTTTGTCAAAACAAGACGGTCGAGGAGAAGCCAACATTGTCAAAACAAGGCGGCAGAAAGACAACTTTGTGACAAGGCAGCAGAAAGGAAGCCAATGTTGTCAAAATGAGCCGACAGAAGAGAAGCCAACATTGTCAAAACAAGCCGGCAAAAGAAGACAACTTTCCCCGATCAAGGCGGAAGGCAAAAGGCAGCTTCCTGCAATCACAAGCCGGCAAAAGAAGACAACTTTCCCCGATCAAGGCGGATGGAAATAGGCAACTTTCCCTGATCAAGGTGGAAGGCAAAAGGTAACTTTCGCTGATCAAGGCGGGAGACAAAAGACAACTTTCCTAAAGGCAACTTGCCCGTATCAAGGCGGAAGGCTAAAGGTGGCAAAGATAAGGCAACTTTGAGATCAGGCTGGAAGAAGGAGGCAACTTTCCAAAGAAGCCAGACAGATTGAGTCCGGGTCTAGCACGAAGCCGATCAAGGATTCGCTAAGTTAGGATAGAATCCGACTTAAACCATGAATTGTAATGCGCGCAGGAGTCCAAAACTTGTACGGGAAGTCCAGCCGCCTCATATATATGTGAGAGGTCATGGCCGATTGAAATCAAGCAAACATTCGATAACCTATCAATACAACCCTACTTTTGTGTCCTTCAACCCTTGTTCCTGCTTCCGTTGTTTCGCGATTTCGCGCAGATCTTGCCGGATATCGAAATCGAGCTGAGAGCGGCCAAGTCCGACTTAGTTCAGCCAATCGTTGCCGACTTTCCTCGGACGGGGCTTCCCAAGGGGCAGGGACGTCTGGTCTCAAAAGCGCCGGCTTACTGTCTTGCGTATCGCGCTGTAAGTCAGCCTCCTGCGGGCGAGTTGCGGAGTATCTCCCCCGGCACCGCGGGTACACGAGGACGTGTTCGTGTGACGCGTTTCGAGCGCAACACACTTTTTGGCGACTCCGCTGGGGACAAGATCATCATGTCAAAATCAATTCCTCAGCCAGCTGATGTTACCGCCAAAAACATCATCAAGCCTAGCTTTATGATCTTTCGGCTGAACAGCGCCAAGCCTATGAGGCGTGGAATAAGGAACATCAAGAGCAACTCGATGTGCTAGATAAAAAAACGCAAGGAAGAATTCGAGGCTCTGAAGAAAAGGCAGGAAGAGGAGGACGTCGAGTCGTTCCTCTCTGGATACAAGAAAAGCCACCAAGGGGACGTCGTTCCACTTGGCAACAACAAGCTGCCACCCATGCTCGGTATCTCAACCGAGCCTACTGTAAGTTCCGATGTCTTCTCTAAAGATCAAATAGCTGCGATTAATCATTACGCCACCGAGTCTAGTAACTTAGCTTATGCGGCCATGTTAGATATGTTAAAAGCAGGAAAAAATACACCTGATAATTCTGCTAATGTTGGTGGCACGAGTATTCCCGCTAGACATCCTAATATGTTTCCACCTAATCTATCGACAACTCTCCAGAGTACTCCGATGAGGCGTCCGTTTCAAGACAATCAGCTAATTAACATGCCAACTTCTCCAGTACCTATCGGTAGCGTGTTATATTCGGCCCCACCGCTACCGATAACTTCAAGAACACTTTTATACCGGGGATAATTATTGAAGTTATCCCACCTTACATCGGTTAGGCAAAAGTATGATGAATCGGTCACCGATTATGTCAAGCGATTTAGAGATACCAAAAACCGGTGCTATAGTTTGGTGATAACTGAAAGAGATATGGCTGACTTAGTTCTCAATGGTTTAAAGTCTCATATAAAAGACAGAATTGAGGGTTCCGAGTTTCTGAATATTAGCCAAGTCTTGCAAAGAGCACCGGCTCAAGAAAACCGAAACAAAGAAGTGAAAGAAACTCATAGTACAAAGTTTGATCGTCCTCATCTTCATATGGTTGAGTATAATAGTGAGAACTGCGGTGATGAAGCCGAAGTTTATTCCGACGAGTTTGTTTGGCCTAGCAAGGCTAAACCTTATGTGTGCGATGACTTAAAGCCGATTCGTAAGAATCGGGATACTGACTTAAAATGCAGTTTTGACGTAGGCAAATGTGATAGAATATTTGATGCCTTGTTAAAGGACAAAGTGATAAGAGTTAATCATGTTATCCCGTCGCCTGATGAATTAAGGTGGCAAGCTTATTGCAAATATCGCAATTCTTTCTCTCATTCTATTAATGATTGCATTGTCTTTCGTCGACAGATCCAATCGGCCCTCAATGACGGACGATTGAGCTTTGCTGGCATGGCAATTGACACACAACCGTTCCCAATGAACGCGCTAGACTTGGAGGGAAAGAAGGTTTTGCTTCGGCCAGAGGCGGCCGAAGGTGCTAATAAGTCTAATGTTGTTGTTGGTGAGCCCAGGGAAATGACTAACAACAAGGCGGGAGAAAGGCAGGTCACTGTAAGCCGGCAACCAAGTGGCTAGGAAGTTATCAAAGTTACCATCAACAATCCTGCGGTTGGGGGGAAGATACACGCGTGAGTGATTTGCCGCCAAGATTTATAAAGCCCAAGAACCCGGAAGCTGGCAGATGGAAGACGAACTAGGCCGAATACAGATCAAGGAAGATAAAGCCAACTTTTGACATGTTATTGAATAAGTATGTGCGCCAAGCCGGATCAAGATCGAACCAATATCAGAATAGGAAGCGGCCGAGGTCACCATCTGCTAAAGAAGGAAGTCGGCATGACAAGCCGGCTGATGATTTCAAACGCAGGACAACCCGACAATCGGTGCAAAGCCGGCTTCTGTATCCCGGAGACTCGTCATATTGGCGGGTCAAGGCGCAAGGTGCTGAGAAGGCTCCAGAAGGAAGAGCAAAAGCAAACAATGTGCTGATCATTGGGAGTTATGTTTTCAAGATGAAGGACCCAGCCGAAGAGCCGGCGAATGATAAGCCGATACTTACTATCGTGTCGAAGCCGGCAACTAATGATCACAAGGCTAGCTCTAGTCAATCTGTGGTTCCTCCTCCTCGGGATCCAAAATATACTTAGCTGTAGTGGTGTCCGCTGGGTATAACAAAGACACAAAGGCGGAAATTGCAAAGGGCATGGAACCGAGAGAAGGAAGAAGAAGGAGCAGAGAGAGCCAGGGATGGCAGATTCAATGTTGAACGGTCAATGGTGCCATCTCAAGTTTGGGTTCCTAGGCCGGTTATTATGGCAGCATCAATAGCGGTTACGCCAATTCTAGCCGCGGTCAATGACACAATGTTGGTTAATGCACCGACTGTTACTTACTGTAGCGTACCTGCACTTTAAATAAGGCAGATACCTGTGTATAGTGCAAATCACTGGATCGATTCGTTTGCACACACAGTTTACGATGTAATATCACAACAAAGTATCAATTTTATTACATCGATGATCCAGACTTACAAAATATTCATTAGAAGTTGCGTAGCATAAAGCTAGGTTTGAAATAGTACACAGCGGAAATACAATAGCAGTGAGTCTCTATCACTTTCATGCTGCCACAGGCGAAAACATGTTGGTTGTAGACTCGAAACCTATAAACGAAACCTCACTCGTCATCTGAACAATCTGTAATAAGAAAAATATATGCAACAACGTGGGTCAGATTCCATTAAAAATGGAGTCTGGCAAGTGACACTATGGTGGACACTTAATGGAATAACTCTATAGCCTATATGCATATTTGGCTGGCGGAGTTCAAGGCTATTTTGCATAAAGCCAATCTTTCCTATCTCTTTGGAAAACACTTTCTTCAAATTAAGACAAGTATGGCATGAAAACCATAAATCTCATCTTCCCTTGTTCACCCATCAAGTTTTATTTCTGAAGTTGGAATGATGGAATCCTCCGTTGACGTCCGTGATCAGCTGCTCAAATTGTCCGTACCGGGGACACGGCTAAGTACTTAGTTTTACACTCTGCAGTGGTTGTGCACGTTCACCATTTTACCCATTCAACCCAGATTATCCTCTACACACCATTTGTGATAAGGAAAGGAGAAGAATGAGACGAGATCTTTCAGAAGCATTTTCCCTCCCACCTGCCTTGACCCGTTCCACCTAACACCCCCTACATCTGCTTGTCAAGTCGGAGAGAGTCCACGCAACATAATTGATCAAGCCAGAGCCCATATGGCAATGGCTGCACTGGAAGCAATCTGTGACACCCTAAAATCGGTACTATGTAGATTTAAGCGTTCCCGTCGAAATCCGCATAATAACGATTTTAGGTCGCCCACCAGACATAATGTGCACGCCGAAACATGCGCATTATGTGGGTGGAATTGTGATAACATTACAACAGTTCCGATACATCCACAAATACAACATAAGATAAATTACAACAACGACTCGAACGAGTCAAGATACAAATGATGCAATACAAAGATACAAATGATAGCGGAAGCAAAATAGTATCCGACTACGGATAAGATGCAAATTGGACTAAGAGTCCTGAAGATAAGCGATGGCGCCATATCCCTGCCCAGCCAAGCCGAAGGGATTCCCAAGCTAACGTCGTCGGACTTCAAACCTATAGACTGCACATAAAGCACATCCCTAAAGAGGGTCAGGGCACTCCCTGGCAAGCAAAACTGACTTGCCTACTTTCTACACCATCTCCCAAAATATAGGGGAGGTGGACTTAGCGGCAGTAGCACTAGCAACCTAAAGAGACACGCTACAACTTCCGTCTAATCAGAGAGGGATAAGAGAGCGCATAAAGTAAACATCTACAACTAACACCAAACATAACCCATTTTCGAATTAACCCCCTCAACCAAATATGAGGAAGCAATTCGGGAAACTCACACGTTAAACAGTTTTAATTATAATTTATTGTGAAAGTAATTCTATATTACTAGTCAAATTAATTAACTTTAATTAGGTGCAAGTTGTCTAGATCTTGTTAGCCAGCATCATCACCAAAGTCATCCATAACCGTGGACACGGCTCATCGATAAGATTATACCCTGCAGGGGTGCACTACTGTACCCATACTCGCATGATCAACCCAAGCAAGCATCAGGGCCTCTCAACACGACTCGTTCCTTCACTACAGCAAGTCCAAGTGCCACCCATATGAGTTGTTACCCGCGTCAGGAGTCCGGCCAAATCTCAATTGCGGACTCATTAGTTTGCGACTACGCCACCATGCGGCTCAAACCACAGTAGGAACTGTCCGCTTCGTGTCGTACCGCACCTGTATGACCCCCCGTATCACATACCCTCTCATCATCATCATCATCATCATCATGCACATGCATATGAGCAAATGAAAAACCCGAACTACTTGCGGCACATGGACAAGCTGTAGATCCGTTCAAAGTCGAGGGGGGCTCCATAGGGCCTCCCACAAGTGGTTAGTGCGCTCAAAATTGGATCCGAGGACAAAATCTCAGTTCCTAGGTCGACACTGAGCAGAACAAAACACCTCGCAAGGCCTTCCGCCTGGTGCCTTATCTTTTAATCATAATACCCATATATAAGACAACATTTTATTAAGGTAGAATAATCTATCATACTAAGCAGAGGAAACATAAGACCAACAGACGACTCGCACAAACAACTCTAAGCATGCGCTACGACTCGCAAGGCCAACAGATAAACATGCAACGGGTATTAGGTTGTGGGGATAAAGCTGTATGGGCTGCAGGATAAACATGTGATGGGATCGCAGTTCAAGAATCGATAACAAGGGTAGCAGAGATCAACGGCAGGAATGAAAGACAATGTATAGGTAAACAAGCAAACTTTGCTTGCCTGGAATCCCGCATGGAAGCAGATCTTGTCGTTGCTCACACATCTCAACGTCTTATCCGCGAAGAAGCAACAAACACTGGAAAGCGTAAAAGATGCATTTTACAACTACGGCAAAAGATCCAGCATGATCATGCGAGAATGATGCATGACATGGCAATATGCATTGCGAGATGCACTTAATCCGAATTAAGCGGAACCGGGATTCCGACAATTAATATTAATGTTAAAGTTATTTATCTACCCCACAAATTAAATGTCCATTAAGATGGCAAGGCATGGTAAAGATGATCTAGTCAAATTAAATGGAATAGGCAACAATAGTAATTAAATGCCCACACATTCCATAGTTATTATTTAGGTGAATCGCTACACCACCAAACCCAAGAGATGCAACACATGCAAGTATGATGCGATATGCACAATATAGATGACATTTAATAAAAGAAGGTAGGGTTAGGGTTTGGGTTCGCACGTTGGATCGGGAGAGATAGGGTTCGAAACCGAAGTCTTCGGAACGTAGAGGAAGTAGTCGTCGTCGTGGAAGTAGTCGTCGCGGAACCGGGGCATCGTCGTTTGTCGGTGTCGTGGAAGTGGTCGGGTAGTCGAACTCGGTCATCTCCGTTGACGGGCGCGGGCACGGAGGAGCACGACAAAGGACACCGGAAGGAAAGCGCGCACGGGCGGGCAACACCTCGAAGGGTGGACAAATGCGGACAACAAAAGACGTCGGGGTCTTGCGGACACTGCATCGAACATCCTGCGGGCGGCGGATGCGGGGACTCGAAGGAGGCGGCGGCAACTAGGCGGCGTGCGCTTACGCGGGGCAGCGGCAGGAGCGGGTGGCGCACTGCAGCGTCGCGCGTGCCGCGGCAGGGGCGGAGAGGCGCCGGCGGAGCAGCCGGAGCGCGGGTGCGTGAGCTGCCGTTGGCGGCGGGAGGCAGCCGAGCGTGCGGCCAGGTGGCTGGGGGACGCGGCCGCGCGGCGGGCAGGCGGCGGGGCGCGCAGCGGCGGCGGCCGGCGACCGGCGGCGGGGAGAGGCGCGGCGCGAGGCGGCCGGGCCGGAGCAGGGAGCCAGGGCGCGGCGCACGGGGCGGCGCAGGGGCGGGAGCACGCCGGGGCCGGTGCAGAGAGGCGACGGGGTGCTCGGGCGAGGACGCAGCGGCGACGGGGCGAGGCGACGGGCGGCGGGGACGGCGCGGCGCGCTCGGGGGCGCGGCGGCGTCCGGGGAGGCGGCGTGGTGGAGGTGGCCGGAGGCGGCGCGGCTCGGGGTAGCCGGAGGCGCAGGGCGAGGGCGCGGGACGGGGAGCGGGCGGCGCGGCGGAGCTCGGGCCGGCGGCGGCGGCGCGGCGGGCGCGCGGCCGGAGCAAGGGAAGGAGGCGTCGGGGCAGGGCTGGGGAGCGAGCACGGCTGGGCTGCGTGAAGAAGAAGGTGCGGCTCGGGAGGAGGAAGGAGAAGGAAAAAGAGAAAAGAAGAAAAGAAAAAAGGAAAAGAAGGAAAAGAAAAAAAGATGGAGGGGGAAAAAGAGAAAAAAGAAAAAGGAGGAAGTGGAGGGGGGCGGCTGCAAAGTTTCCAGGGGGTGGGAAAAGTTTTCAGGGAGACAAAACCTAGGGTTTGGGGTTAGATGGGCTTGGGCTTTTAATTTCTCTCCCCTTATTATTTTCTGTTATATATTTTTAAAACAAAATAGAAAAGGAATTTCAACACGAAAACTTTACAAAATATTTTTAGTTTTCAATAGACAATTTGATAAACTAATTTTTAACATTTGCCAAAGATTTGAAATAACACATTTTTAATTAATTTGAAATGCATTTGAATTTATTTATGGAAATTTAATTTAAATGCAACAAATTAAATTAATGCGATGCGATGCCATGTCGATGCAAAAAGAAAACTCACAATTCAAAAGGGGATAAGTCCCGGGGCGTTACACAATCGTCACTCAGAGTTCTTCAGATTCCTCTGTTCCCTGGGTGGCCATCCACAAGTGCACATACTCCAGGAACCATAGACATGGACCGGAGTAGCCACTCAACTTCGCCACCATTAACAACCAATCCACCCAGGAGTTTCATTAACTTAGTGGATGTGCACTCTCAGGTAAAAATCACCATGCTCACGGCCCTAAGTAGAATAGACATTCATCCTAGGCGACGACAACCATGAGCACAGCCCGAGTAGTCACTTAACATTTTGTAAAAAATTTCATCAATTGCATAGCATCAATACATCTACTAAGTATTATCTAGGAACCTAGACACAGGAGTAAGGGAATTCCACACAGGTTTAGCATAGCAATACTATCCTACTCATGCATATAAAAATACACTAAGTAATGCATATAGAAAATAATAGGAAGTTTATGAGGTGTGCCACTTGCCTTTGAATGTTGTCGTTGTTCACAAACTCTTTTCAACGATACTCAGAACTCTCCGTTCAGTCTAAACAATAAAAACAAACAACAATCATAAAACAAAACAACACAACACATACACGCATACATAATGAACCAACAAGTTTCATAACTTCTAAGGAAAACATGTCATGCATGATATGCAAATTATTTCTAAGGACTAGAGATGCATGTCATGCCATGAAATTCTTTTAAGTTAATGCAAGGCAATTAGGTTGGTCAAAATGACTAAGGACTAAAGTCTATGTTCCCTGGGTGGCCATCCACAAGTGCACGTACTCCAGGAACCATAGACATGGACCGGAGTAGCCACTCAACTTCGCCACCTTTAACAACCAATCCACCCAAGAGTTTCATTAAGTTAGTGGATGTGCACTCTCAGGTAAAAATCACCGTGCTCACGGCCCTAAGTAGAATAGACATTCATCCTAGGCGACGACAACCATGAGCACAACCCTGAGTAGTCACTTAACATTTTGTAAAACTTTTCATCAATTGCATAGCATCAATACATCTACTAAGTATTAGATAGGAACCTAGACACAGGAGTAAGGGAATTCTACACAGGTTTAGCATAGCAATACTATCCTACTCATGCATATAAAAATACACTAAGTAATGCATATAGAAAATAATAGGAAGTCTATGAGGTGTACCTCTTGCCTTTGAATGTTGTCGTTGTTCACAAACTCTTTTCAACGATACTCGGAACTCTCCGTTCAGTCTAAATAATAAAAACAAACAACAATACAACAGTCATAAAACAAAACAACACAACACATACAAGCATACATAATGAACAAACACGTTTCATAACTTCTAAGGAAACATGTCATGCATGATATGCAAATTATTTCTAAGGACTAGAGATGCATGTCATGCCATGAAATTCTTTTAACTTAATGCAAGGCAATTAGGTTGGTCAAAATGACTAAGGACTAAAGTCATAGGTTGGACAAAATACTTTGTTATAAATCATCTTGAATAAGCACTCAATGACTTAGTCATGATGTGCATAACTACTTAGAGAAAATACTAACTCTATTCTTCAAGGTGATCAACAATTATTAACAACTCTTGGTAAATTGGATATTCACTATAGTGAGCGAGACAGGCACCCGGCCAGCCACTTAAATTTTGGAACAGGTCTCATGTACGTGGACATGTAAGGTTAGTTTCCAGGCCGCTTCATCTCACTATGCCTCTAGGATCCAACAAACTTCAAGATGGTAATAACATGATCAAAAATCTTTTATGTCTAAAGTGAAAGATAAAATTAGGAAAGAGGGAAAAGATAGTAAGAATGATGTAGTTGGTCTTCCAGGCTTCATCCCAAGACTTGTAATATTCTCCTTGGTGATGTCTTGATTGAATTCTTGGTAGACTTGATGATGTTTGTATCACCTAGGCTGGTCTTGGATTTAACTTAGTCTTCAAGAGGTCTAAGAGAAGAATGGAGAAATGAAAGAGAGAGGGAGCAAGACTTAGAAAATATTTCTGGTTGGTCTTCATGAACTTCCTCTTGATTTTTCTTCTAAGTGCTTCTACTCCTTGGAGATACTTCTGAAGTCTTGTTTTGGCTAAGTTCTTCATTGGCCTTCTAGCTCCATGTTGAAATACTAAGTGTCTAGTGCATAGTACTTTTACCAAAATACTAAGTTTGGAAATATTCCAAACTTAGAGAAAATAATGAAGAGATTTCCTATGGGAAATATATCTATATGTGAAAATAAATTATGCATGCAATGCACTTTTAAATCCTAAGAAATATCATTCAAAATTTGTGATATTTATAAAGTATGCATTAGGCTAAGATGCAATTTAATTAATTTCTATTTTTGGAAAATATAATAAAAGGAAACATATACATTAAAATCTTATGTGAATTAATTTTCATAGCACAATTTTCTTATAAATGGTGTTAATAGATGGAAGGGTTTTAAATAAATTTATAGCAATTGGATTTAGTCAAAATAAAGTTTCTATTAATAGTTATGTCAAATTTACTAAATATCATATTTTAAATTTGAATAAATCTAAATTTCTAAGGTTGGAAAATAACAGAACTAGCACAATTTATAGGTCATGGGCGTTTCAAAGATATTTTATTTACAAATTTTGACCTTACATAATTAAAACTATAATTAAAATAATGTTTTACATGTTTCTGTAAATTATGAGTTAGTGCATGACTAAAATACAAGTTTTTATTATACCACTATTTTCTACACGTTCATACGATTCCATAGACTATAAAAACATCAAAAACGGAGTTACGGTTGATTTAATATGAATTTTGGAAGTTATATCTAGTCAGAAAAACGAAAATATTGAATATGTGACCTATGACGTTTTTTTAAGCTCCTACCCTTCATCAAGTGATATGTACGTAACAAGATAGAAGGAAGCACAACAGCAGCTCACCGGCGAAAGAAGATGACGACGGCGGTGGATCGGCCGAGCGGACGCGGACGGGCGCGGACGGTCGGCGTGCTGTGCTCGTCGGCGACAGGTGTGGACGGCGACGACATTTCGGAAGCTCCCGAACGCGAGGGAGACGACGGCGATGCACGTATGGACATGCCGGAGCGGAAGACGGTGTCGGAGTTGAGCGGTGATTCCCGGAGCTACGTGGAGAGGCGGACGGAGTGGCGACGGCGACGATGACCTTCGGGTCGAGCTCGGCCTCCACGATTTGGGTGTGTAAATGAAGCAAGGAGGGTGTTTAAAGGACGACACGGACGTGGGAAAGAGGAAGGACCAAGAATCTGCGGCGGGGACTCACTCTTCTTGCCGGAATCAAAGAAATACGATGGCGGTCGAGCGAACCTCCGGTGAAGAAATTCGTCGGCCTTGGGGCGTATTGGAGAGGGCTTTTGGGGGGGAATGGAGGAGGAGGTCGAGGGCTTTATATAGAATCCGACGGTGCTTGATTTGGTGCAGTAATTTGCCCGTAATCAACCGGACATTAATTTCGACCAAAAAACGTCCATGTTTAATGGCGGACGAAAATAGAGCAATTTAGGGCATTTAAGAGAGGGATTTTATGGGGGAATGAAAGAGGAGATCAAGGGCTTTAATTAGAAACAAATGGTGCGTTATTTGGGGATCTAAATCAACGGGAATCAATTCAGGAAGAAGGCACGGTGAGCAGTTTTCCAAATCAAGTCAAATAAATTTCTAACAATTTGTAAAAATAATATCTTTGTGTTAAACCAGTTATGGGCATGTTTTGAACACTTTTCAAAAATCAAAATTTTGAATTATTGATTAATTACAAATTTGCCACTTAATGTCAAATTTGAAAACATGGTTTAAATAATTTCGTTTTTGGCTAAATAAAATTTATAAAAATACAGCACTTATATAAGTTTAAAATTAAGTTATTTAAACTCTTTTTTCAATATTAAATAATTTTTGTCTTTAGTACAATATTAAATAACATCACACATTTATTTGAAATGAAAAGGGAAATATAATGTATTCATTTTTAATTCAAAATATTTTGTGCACCATTATATTTTATATTATGATAATTCATTTGAAAACCTTATAACAACTTTGGAAAAGATTTTTGATTTAATTCATTTCTTATATAGAAAATATATTCATGAAAGTCATTTCATGTTTTGAAAATAAATGAAAATCATTTAAGCTAATGAAATGTTTATTTGGGTTGTTAAGTAATTATAAAATCTATGAGGTTTTAAGTTATAAACTATAGACTTGTAATATCCAAATTATGTTTTGAACTCAGGTAAATGAATAATAATCTTCTAGCAAATAGAATTTTTTTTCAATAGTTTAAAATAACACTTGTAATTATTATTTTAATTTATTTATAGCTAAGGCTAAGTGGTTGAAATCAATTACTTATAAGTAAACTATTTACTTAAATAAAATGGTTTGTACTTTATAAAACATTTGTCAAATTATATATTAAGGTTTTTGAAATACAATGGACAATGTAATGTTTAATTGGAAATAACTTTTGAAAATAATGACACATTGGGAATTTTGAAATAATAGACTTTTTCAAATTGGTTGAAGTCTTTTATAGTTAGTTTTCTTATGCATTTTAATATTTATTTTAATCAAAACAAAAGTTTTAAATTTTAGTGATTTTTGAACATTCAAAATGTTGGGATGTTACACTTACTCATCATGGGCCGATGAGGTGGAAGCAGCAGATTTGGCAAAGGAGAAGTCGGCAAATGAAGAATTGGCAGCCGAGCCGGCAACTGTACATCACAATGGAAGAGCCGGCAAGTATAACAGAAAATATGGTGGATGAAGATCCGGCAACATCAGAATCATCATTAGGCGAATCAGGCAATATGACCGATGATGAAGAGTTGCTGGATTATGAGGAAACACCGAGCCGGACGAGCATGGATATCAACATGGTGTATTATCTGCCTGCCGAGTTCCGAGTTGTTGAAGAAGGCGAAATTGCACAAATCAACTTTGGACCCAAAAATGCCATCTTTGAGAAACCTGATGGACCGGCTAAACACCTGAAGCCTTTGTACATCAGAGGGCATATTGATGGAAAGCCGGTCACCAGAATGTTGGTGGATGGCGGAGCTGTGGTAAATCTGATGCCATATTCTGTCTTCAAGAAGCTAAAATTAGACGATGATGACTTGATGAAGACAAACATGGTGTTTAATGGGTTCGAAGGAGGAGAAGGAATAGAAGCCAAAGGAGTGATAAGTTTGGAGCTCATAGTTGGCAGCAAAACTCTGGCTACTGCTTTGTTTGTTGCTGATGTGCAGGGAAATTACAATGTACTGTTGGGACGAGATTGGCTTCATGCCAACCAATGTGTTCCATCAACTATGCACCAACAACTCGTTCAATGGGTTGACAACGAGATTGAAGTCGTCCATGCTGACGAAACGACATGTATTGCATGAGCCGAGTCGGTTGTTGATTGGCAACATTCCAATGTCACATGCCTATCTGGGCGTGATTTATCCGGGTTCGATTTCCTGAGTGCTACCAGGGACAGATTCGTGCCAGTATCTCTAAAGCCGATTGGTGGAAATCGGCTACAGCTCAAGTAGATGGATAAAAACGACGAGTGGCTGCAAAAACGTCTAGACAAGTATCGGTCCGAGCGGAACGATATGTGTGAAGCAATTGAAGAACAAGACGATATGGACAAGTTGGGACAAGGCTCTGCGTCAGCTGACTTACTTGAAGAAGTTGACATTGGGGATGGCACTATCCCCAGAAGTTGGTAGCCGATTATAAGTCTAAGATAATCGCACTAGTCAGGGAATATGTAGATTGATTTGCGTGGGAATACCACGAGATGCCTGGGTTGAGCCGAGAGTTGGTCGAACATCGGTTGCCTATCAAGGCCGGCTTTAGACCATACAAGCAGCCGACTCGCAAGTTCAGCCCAACAATCTATGACCGGATCAAGGTGGAGATAGGACGACTTTTGGAGGCCAACTTTATTCGGCCTTGTAAGTATGCTGAGTGGATATCCAACATTGTTCCGGTCGAGAAGAAAGGATCTGGCAAGATCAGGGCATGTATTGACTTCAGAGATGTAAATCGTGCCACGCCTAAGGACGAATATCCTATGCCAATAGCCGACATGCTTATCAACGAAGCCTCAGGTCACAAAGTTATCAGCTTCCTGGATGGAACGTAGGATACAACCAGATATTTATGGCCGAAGAAGATTCGGCTAAGACGGCGTTTCGCTGCCCAGGCTTTGCTGGCTTGTTCGAGTGGACTGTGATGACCTTTGGCTTGAAGAATGCTGGAGCCAGATATCAGAGAGCAATGAACTTGATTTTTCATGATCTTCTGGGAGAAGTATTGGAGGTATACATTGACGATGTGGTGGTTAAGTCGGACGGCGAGTCAAGTCATTTGGCCGACTTACGACTTGCGTTTGAAAGAATGAGAAAGTACGGGCTCAAGATGAATCCTTTGAAGTGTGCCTTTGGCGTGCCGGCTGGAAAGTTCTTAGGCTTTATCATACAAGAAGATGGCATATAGATTGATCCAACAAAGATTGAAGCCATCCAAAAGATGACAGCTCCAAGTTGTAAAAAGGAGACGCAGAAGTTTTTGGGCAAGACAAATTATTTAAGGAGATTTGTCACTAACTCTTTTCGAAAAGTTGATGCAATTGCAGAAATCCTCCGGCTCAAGAACGATGATGAGTTCACCTGGGGGTCAAAGCAACAAGAGGATTTTGACAAGATCAAAATTTGCCTATCTACTCCGCCAGTTCTGACGAAGCCTACTCGGGGGCAGCCTTTCCGGCTTTACATTGCCGCTGAAGAAAAAGGTGATTGGAGCTGCCTTAACCCAGTAAGACGAAGGGAATGAGTATGTCATCACGTATCTAAGCCGGCGTTTGCTGGATGCTGAATCAAGGTACAACTTTGTGGAGAGATTGTGCTTGTCTCTTTATTTCGCCTGCACCAAATTGCGACATTATTTGTTGTCCAGCGAATGCCAAGTCCTTAGTCAAACCGACGTTCTCAAACACATGATCCAAAAGCCGATTCTCAGCGGGCGAATCGGCAAGTGGGCATACAGATTGATCGAATATGAGTTGGCTTATGAGCCCCTCAAGTCTATGAAAGGCCAGATTGTAGCTGAATTCATTGCTGAACATTGGGTTGACCTGGGACAAGAATCCGAGTTGAATCTCGTGTCGGCTATACCGTGGAGGCTTTATTTTGACGGCTCAGTCTGCGATGATGGGCGGGGAGTCGGTGTTGTATACATATCACCGCACGGTACTATTTTCGAGGCCTCTTGTCGTCTTGATTATTTGTGCACTAACAATGAAGCTGAATATGAAGCACTTCTATCCGGGCTAGAATTTCTAGTTGATGCAGGGGTGACTCATGTCGAGGCATATGGTGACTCGTTGCTTGTTGTCCACCAAGTATACAAGATTTGTCAATGTCATAGCGGGACACTCATCGTGTATCTTGACAGTTGCCTAGATGTTATCTCAAAGTTGCATTATTTCAACATATCACATGTTCCCAGGCAGCATAATTGTCTTGCCAATGAATTGGAACAACAGGCAGCAGGCTATCATATCAGTCGAGGTATGTTCTTCATTAGGCAGCTGCCGGTGACCCATGTTGCCAACTTGGAGGAAGCCAAACAGGAAGCCAGCTTGTTGGAGTCGGCTAAGGAAAAGCCAAGTTTGAACCGTCAAGCGACTGGAGAAAATCTTATGTTGACTATCTGCAAGATCCAAGTTGGAAGGCGGACAGGGCAGTTCGGTGCACAGCTCTCAAGTATATGTTGGTGGATGCTGCCTTGTATCGCCGACCTGTTGACGGCCTTCTTCTAAAATGTTTGAATGAAGACGAAGCTAGAGTTGCTATGGGAGAGGTACATGATGGCCTGTGCGGAACGCATCAGTCGGCTCATAAAATGAAGTGAATGCTCAGACGAGCTGGATTTTATTGGCCAACAATGATCAATGACTGCTTCATATATTACAAGGGATGCGAAGCTTACCAGAAGTTTGGAGATATTCACTTAGTGCCAGCTTGACCTATTAACCCAATCATAAAAACGTGGCCTTTCCGAGGTTGGGCACTTGTCTTTGTCGGGATGATTCATCCGGCTTCTTCTAAGGGGCATCGGTTTGTTTTGGTTGCTACTGATTATTTTACCAAAAGGTCCGAAGCGGTACCTCTCAGAAACATGACTCGTAAGGAGGTGATTCAATTTATCACAGTGCATATAATTCACAGGTTCGGCATCCCGCAAACATTGACTGCAGATCAGGGTACTTCCTTCAGGGCTAAGGAGGTGAAACAGTTTGCCGAATCACTTGGGATCAATATGCTCAATTCATCTCCGTACTATGCTCAAGCGAACGGGCAAGCCGAGTCGAGCAACAAAATTTTGATCAAGTTGATCAAGAAGAAGGTGCAAGATTTTCCCAGAAGGTGGCACGAAGTGTTGTCTGAAGCTTTGTGGGATCACTGGATTTCAAGGCATGGAGCCACCAAGGTGACTCCTTTCAAGTTGGTATATGGACAGGAAGCCGTTTTGCTAACAGAGGTGAATCTGGCCGCCTTAAGGCTTGCCAGACAGAACGATTTGTCGGCTGATGATTATCGCAGTCTAATGATGGACAACATTGACAAAGTAGCCGTCAAACGTGTCATTGCGCTAAGTGATATCAAGAAAGAGAAGTTGCGGGTGGCAAGGTCTTACAACAAGAAAGTCCGGCTAAAGGATTTGAAATTGACGACTTGGTCTGGAAGGTTATATTGCCAGTTGGCTCCAGAAGCCGGAAATTCGGCAAATGTTCCCCGAACTAGGAAGGGCCACTGAGGATCGCAAGGATAGTACCCGACAACTCTTATCTGGTGCAGACATTAGAAGGCGACATGTTGCCTCGAGCTATCAATGAGAAATACCTGAAAAAGTTCCACCCAAGCGTTTGGCAAACTGCATGATCTGCGCATATGGCCGATATACTTATATCGCCCTTAGCATATGGCCGATGAGCTTAAACATCGCCCTTAGACCAAGACTTCGACGTTGAATATTTTCTAGTCCCAAGCTCTACTAGAAAACAGGGGGCATGTGTTAGCACCCGTTTTGGCAGCTGGCCGATTTTAGGATCACAAATCTGGAACAAGGCGGAAGGCAGATTTGGGTGTGCGAAGTTGCTTGAAGGCTCATGGAGGTAAGTCAATTCTAGCCTAGGGAAAAACAAGGTCAGAAGAAGGTGGTAGAAAAGAAGCCAACTTTGTCAAAACAAGGTGGACGAAAAGAAGCCAGCTTTGTCAAAACAAGGCGGTAGAGGAGAAGCCAATGTTGTCAAAACAAGGCGGCAGAAAGACAACTTTGTCAAGACAAGGCAGCAGAAAGGAAGACAATGTTGTCAAAATGAGCCGACAGAAGAGAAGCCAACATTGTCAAAACAAGCCGACAAAAGAAGACAACTTTCCCCGGTCAAGGCGGAAGGCAAAAGGCAGCTTCCTGCAATCACAAGCCGGCAAAAGAAGACAACTTTCCCCGATCAAGGCGGAAGGAAATAGGCAACTTTCCCCGATCAAGGTGGAAGGCAAAAGTTAACTTTCGCTGATCAAGGCGGGAGACAAAAGACAACTTTCCTAAAGGCAACTTGCCCGTATCAAGGCGGAAGGCTAAAGGTGGCAAAGAGAAGGCAACTTTGAGATCAGGCTGGAAGAAGGAGGCAACTTTCCAAAGAAGCCAGACAGCTCGAGTCCGGGTCTAGCATGAAGCCGATCAAGGATCCGCCAAGTTAGGATAGAATCTGACTTAAACCATGAATTTTAATTCGCGTAGGAGTCCAAAACTTGTACGGGAAGTCCAGCCGCCTCATATATATGTGAGAGATGATGGCCGATTGAAATTAAGCAAACAATCGACAACCTATCAATACAACCCTACATTTATCTCCTTCAACCCTTGTTCCTGCTTCCATTGTTCGGCAATTTCGCGTAGCTCAGCCAATCGTTGCCGGCTTTCCTCCGACGGGGCTTCCCGAGGGGCTGGGACGTCTGGTCTCAAAAGCGCCGACTTACTGTCTTGCATATCGTGTTGTAAGCCAGCCTCCCGCAGGGCGAGTTGCGGAGTATCTCCCCCGGCACCGCGGGCACACGAGGACGTGTTCCTGTGACGCGTTTCGAGCGCAACAGTTAAAACCTGGAGAGTTTATGTTTTAAATAAAATGATTGATGTTTGGTTGGAAACAGAAAATCCTAAATGTGGTACGTGGGATAATGAAAAGATAGACATGTTCTTATAGATCATTGTCTTGAATTTTTTGTGATGCTTGGCAATTGTTTTGAGCTCTCAACTAGATAATGTTTAAGCTCTTGCATCATGTAGTTAAAACCTATTAGTGAAGTAGTACCGTAGAGCTTTCTGAAATTTGGTTTTCATGTTTGGTATCTCTAAGGTCTATATATTTTCTAGTTGAAGTGTTTGAACAACAAGGAAGACAATGTAGAGTTTTATAATGCTTGTAATATTTTTTTATATACGTCTTGTTGTCATTGTTTATACTTGTGTTTGCTTCAAACAACCTTGCTAGCTAAAGCCTTGTACTGAGAGGGAATGCTTCTCGTGCATCCAAAATCGTTGAGCCAAAACCATGCCATTTGTGTCCACCATACCTACCTACTACATGGAATTTCCTGCCATTCCAAGCAAATACTTCAATTGCTACCTTTTATTCAAAACTTATTATCCCTTATTTGTGTCATTGTTTTTTACCTCATGAGGAAGTATGTGGTGTTACGGATTTCAAACTTGTCATTTGCTTTTAGAAAAACTTTAACCAACCAGACTAATGGCATATACATCCGCTTATTCATTAACTTGCAAAAAGAGCTGGCAAATGGGGTGACTAGTCCCAATTAATTACAATTTTAACCGCTGCATTCTCTTCACAATTTTGCCCTGATATAATCAGCCAAGCAATGATACTAGTTCTAAACTACATGTGTAAACAAAAGAGAAAAGAAGGATGATCTGCCCTTGGGAAGAAATAATGTCCTTCGTGGGAGCCGCTCTTAAGAAAGGCTGGTTAACATGGGGGGTAGAGTGCCCATTACCATTCGTTGAAAACGACAAACACCACTCAAAAACTTATTTTTATGCTCTCTCTATATGATTTCAAAAACTTATAAAACTAAGAAGCTCTAGCACATGTTTGTATCCCTGCTTCTCTCTGTGAAGGGCCTATATTTTACTTTATGTTGAGTCAGTTTACCTTCTTCTTTCTATCCCCGAAGCAAACACTTGTGTCAGATTTGTGCAACAATTCTTATATGCTTACTTATTGCACTTTTTATATATCTTTGTGTTGACAACTATCTATATGATATACATCTTCAAAGTTGAAAGCCAATGCTGAAACTTATATCTTCCTTTGTGTTGCTTCAATGCTCTTTCACTTAGAGAATATTTCTTTATGAGTTAACTCTGATGCAAATCTTATTGATGCTTCTTTGAAAGTACTATTCATGAAAAGTTTTTACTTATATGATGTAGATGTTTATTCCTTGTCTATTTGTTAGCAAACTATAGCTCATTGCCTTGAGTCCCTTCATTCATAACATAAGCCTTACAATATTATATGATCAAGATTGTGTGAAAGCATATCACTCCAGAAATTATTTGTTGTTATCGTTTTACCTACTCGGGACTAGTAGAACTAAGCTTTGGGATGCTTGATACGTCTCAAACGTATCTATAATTTCTTATGTTCCATGCTTATATTATACTACTTCCTACATGTTTTATATATAATTTATATTGTTTTTATGTATTTTCTGGGACTAACCTATCAACAAGATTGTCTGAGAGTGACTCCCACGGAAAGGGGTGGTCACACCCCGAAGAGTAGTTCAAAAGGGGGATTGAACACGGAGGTCATGCAACCCTCGAGAGGCACGACGACGGTGCTCGCCGGGCCTAGAGAGGAACACCCACGACAGAAATGGACACCGGCCCGTACCCAGGTTCACGGCCCTCAGGAGGAGGTAACACCGCTACTCCTGCTTATCTGTATTGCACTGCAGAGGTTAAAGTACAACTGAGCTTGCCGAGGGCTCTCTTGAGGCATTTTGTGCTTGGAAAGGGACACAGTGGTTTACTGTCCCTCCAGCCGATGGCTATCCTACTTGCTGGGCTAGGGTTTACAAGTGTTTAGCAAGAAATTGGCCGACCTCTTCTACGGTGGAGCTCTTGCTCCTTTTATAGGCGCCTCCGGCATCCTCCTGGCGCCGCGCGGTCAAGGTGGGCTCCCATTGGGCAGTGGCGTGGTGGAGATAGAGTCCACCGTTCCCCCAGCCTCCATGGATGCGGTCCATACGCGATAAAGTTAAGCGCGGTGGCCGACAGGTAGCAGACCGCGCAGAACGGCTCGCAGGGGTTGCAGGGATCGTGGTGGAGCCCACGATGACGATCTTCTTGGAGTGTTGCGCTGTCCAGCCGCTTTATCACCAAAGAGGAAAGTTCCAGCTGTCCTGGCGCGGGCGGCGCAGCTTTGTTGACTCCTTTATCGCCAGAAGGGCAACAGGAGTGTCGTCGTGACCCTGGGGCTGCTGCAGAGGCCATGTGCTCTCAGCAGAGTTGGCTTAGCCGCGAAGCCTCTCCTCAGGACCAAGGCGGCCTGCGGAGGAATTCTCGTTGACTTCTCTCCAGGCGGGTGGAGCCCCGGGAGAGTCTATTGAAGCGCAGGTCCTCCTCAGGCCTTCGCTTCCTCTTTAGACCCTAAAGAGGAGTTGCCTCTCGAGGGTCTCTCCAAGCGGTGGATTGGTCCTTAGTCGTTTCGTCTGATTTGTCAGCGTGCGAGGCCTGGGGAGAGTGGGCTCTGCACACCCCAGTCCTCACTGGGCCGACAAAGATGCCGCAGTGCCAGTTCCCTGTTTTCTACTGTTTTTGGTTTCAGAAAATTTGTTAAGGAAATATTCTCAGAATTGGACAAATCAAACGCCAAAGTCATTATTTTTCCACGAAGCTCCAAGAGCACCGAAGAGGAGTCGGAGGGAGGCCACTAGGCGGCCACACCATGTGGTGGCGTGGCTCTCCCTCTGGCCGCACGGCCACGGGGTGTGGGCCCCTCGGCGCCCACCGGCATCGCCCTTTCGCCTATTTATTTCCACCTTACGCGTAAACCCTTCCCACGAGATCAGAAATCCACAAAAAGTTCTGCAGCGCCGCCGCCATCGAAGACAAGTTTCGGTGGTAGAAGTTCCTGTTTCGGCACCCTGTCGGGGCGGGGATTGACCCCCGGACCCATCTCCATCGACTCCACCTCCTCCATGATGGTTTGTGATTAGTTAACACATGGACTACGGGTTCTAGATGTAGCTAGTTGGTACTCTCTCCCATGTACTTCAATACATTGTTCTCATAATCTGATTTACATGATTGAGATCCATATGATGTAATCGGTGTTGTGTTTGTTGGGGTCCGATGAATTGTTACATTATGATCAGTCTATCTATCAAAGTTTGTGAAGTTATTGTTGCTGTAATCTTGTTGTGTTTAATGTTTGTCACTAGTGCACGAGTGGCATGATCTTAGATTTAAACTATATAATTATTGCTTAGATTGTATCTACAAGTTGTTTGCACATGTCATTGTCCGGAACCTACGGCCCCAAAGTGACAATAATTGGGGCATCCCGAGGGGATGGCTGTGATGTGATGATCACATGTTTTCACCAAGTGTTAATACTTTGCTCCGTTGTTCTATTAAAAGTAGTACCTTAATTACCAATAGTTTACCTTGAGTCCCCGCTGCAAATGGGCTGATATGACAAAATATGTTATGCAAGTTTCTCATTGCGGGCACATATGACTATATATGGAAAACATGACTACATGATTAATAGACTGGATATTCTAACTTAATGTTATTTCAATCATGTCAATTTCCCAACTGTAATTTGTTCACCCAATACTTGTTCTTGGAGAGTTACCACTAGTGTAGATATCTAGAAACCCCGGTCCTTCTATCATCATCATTCCTTTCCCGTCATCTCCACACAAACAACTATTTCCTGGTGCCATTATCTCTATGTTACTGTTACTATTGCTCTCATATTACTATTGCTTTCACATCCCCCTGTTACTCGTGTTTTTCTAGATGCAGCTGGATTGACAACTCCGTTGTTAAATCTTATAAGTATTTTTTGTCTCCCCTTCTGTCGAATCAATAAAATTGGGTTTTACTTCACTCAAAAACGGTTACGATCCCCTATAATTATGGGTTATCAGAAGTACATTTTGATTTATGAACAAAACGTCCCATGGAAAATTGTTGGTGCATTGCATATTTCTAAACCATAGGAAGTTCACTTGGAGTCACCAGAAAGTTCACACCGACATGTATGTAGTTGTTCATGTGCAAACAAACCAAGGAGTTCACATGTGCAGAAACGTTCTGAAAAACAGAAATGTGTAAACTACGTCTGGAAGTTCACTTACACAGGCAGCGAAGTTCACACACGCAAATTAAAGTAGTTCAGTTAGACGGATGTCCAGGAATTTCAGACACGCATCCAGGAGCGAATTCTGAGAACTTTAGTAGTCCGTCAAAAAGTTCATACGCGTACGCGAGAAGTTTATTCGCTTTGTGTAGGAAGTTCAGAATGGTTCCTGAATAGTTATTCAGCAACTGGCTGAGTTACTAACATTGAAGCTGTCCTAAATGATTACTGAATAACTTATAATACCCATTTTATAAATATTAGTGTAACATAATGTGTACTAGGCAATAAGGCGCGGCGACACGCCGCACCCGTGTAGTAAGAAAAAATTAAATTAAGTGGTTTGAACATTTTAAAATTTTGTAGGTTTGATATGTGCACACTTCTAGAAAATCAGGTTTAAATTTGTTATTTGGATATTCTTAAGTAGTGGAGGTATGAAAATTAATAAATTTGTTGAAAGTTATTTAAAATGTTGAAATATGTCCATGTCGTTTGAAGGAGAAATATCGTTCCTAGAATATTATAGTAAGGTTGTATTTCTGCCTCAAAATTTTAGTATGACGAAAGATTGCATATGTTTTCATATTTTTGTGGTAGACAGATTTAGAAATATGACGAAATGAATTTGGAAGGGTTCGAACTATTCACCGCATGTAAATATTGAATATAATTGCATAATACTGAAAGCAATTTTTTTTATCATTTTGATATATTTTGCATGTTTTTTGGATAGATAGATTTGAAGATATTGATTTCGTGTCGAACTATTCATCGTATTTAAATCTTTGAAATGTATTTTCATAATAGCATAAGTAATTAGGTCTCTTTTTTGTGATTATTTTGATATATATTTTTAATTTTTTGGATGGATATATATGAAGGTATTAATTTTGTTGTTTTGACCATTTAAATCTTTGAAATATATTTTCATAATAGCATAAGTAATTAGGTCTCTTTTTTGTGATTATTTTGATATATTTTTTATTTTTTGGATGGATATATTTCGAGGTATTAAATAAAAGCAATTTTTTTATCATTTTGATATATTTTGCATGTTTTTTGGATAGATAGATTTGAAGATATTGATTTCGTGTCGAACTATCATCGTATTTAAATCTTTGAAATGTATTTTCATAATAGCATAAGTAATTAGGTCTCTTTTTTGATTATTTTGATATATATTTTTTATTTCTTGGATGGATATATATGAAGGTATTAATTTTGTAGTTTTGACCATTTAAATCTTTGAAATATATTTTCATAATAGCATAAGTAATTAGGTCTCTTTTTTGTGATTATTGTGATATATTTTTCTTATTTTTTGGATGGATATATTTAAAGGTATTAATTTTGTAGTTTTGACCATTTTCTGAATTTTATTTCGCTATTTTGGGAAATCATAGAGGCTGACAGGCGGACCCCACCGCGACGTCATGGAGACGTCATGAAGGGCAGCGTTGTGGTGGCGGCGACGACGGCACCGGCGGCGCATCCGCGCTCGTTAGGACGACCGGTCGGATGCGCTCGACCCGCCTGGTTGTGGACTACACGGGAGGGGCGGCGCCACCACCTGTAGGTCACCGGAGCGCCGGCGAGGCCGCGCTGATGCGGCGGTGGTGGCGGAGAGCGTCGGCGACGAACCGCGACGATTTCGGCCACCCCGGCACACGGTCGAAGGCGTTCTGGTAGATCGTGGGGCGCCGCACCTCCGCGTGCCCTCCGATTCGACGGGGGAGGTCTGTAGAAGCGGCGGCGGCGGTGGAATCGCGGGGGAGAGAGGAAGGGAGGTGGATTGTGCGGGTGTTTTGCAAAAAAGTATGTGGTTTTCTGGGAAATTACAATCCGGTCCTTCCGTGCGTGTCCTCGAGGACTGCGGGTTGATGCGCAAATCTTGGAGACGCTTTTCTACATAAGGAACACCGTGACCGGTGGAACCGGACGTCACCGGGTGGTGACCGAGCGATGTGGCGCTACGGGATTGGTCAATACGGCCGTGCTACAGTAGATGCCTTCTTAGCATCTGGAAACTGACGATCTGAGCCGTTTAGGAGGCAAATCGGACGGTTGTGGTAAAAAAGGCGACGTGGATAGCTGATCCGGATGTAAATCTGTCCAACCTTATTATATAGTAGTATGTACAGAATTAGCTGCATTGATCAACTAGTCCTTTTGTGCATGGCTCAAAGGACAGATGTAGAAACATGTCTAAATTAGTTGTTGGTTAATTAGCTTATTTTGTTTTTGAGGAAGGTTGGTTAATTGGCCAGAAAGGACCAATGTAACGTGCACAAACTTCACCATAGTAAGCAACCACTACAAAGTTACTACGAGTGGGCTTGCCCTTGTGGCACTCCCACTCGCAATGTTCTTCTTCTTAGATTGTGTGGGGTTGGCCTTTTTCTTGTTCGCCTTCTTCGGGGCCACATATCCAAGACCCTCCTTCCCTTTACGAGACAATGTCTCATAGATTGAGTCTCAATAGGTTGCTTACCCTTGAGAAGGATGGTCTTACCAATGGAGGCCTTGGCGAGCTAATCCTTCAACCTATATGATCACAATCACAAGTAGTAGTATAGATGCTAGGTTTCTCGAGGTTAGTCGAGTTTGAAGTTGAGAATGAGACTTAGTGATACGGGCATGTTCACTCTCCAATGAATTGTGGGCATTGACGAGTTTCTTCATGTCTTCACTAAGTCTAAAGGGGTATTTGTTTGGGCTTTTTTCAGCTTTCCACGAAAATAAGCCACCGAATCGAAACAAACAGGCCAGCTTCGTAACCTGCTTTTAACAAAGCCAAAGCCAGAAATACACTACCCGAGCGAAGCATCCTGCGAGAAAGCTTCGGGTGTGTTTGGTTGGGCTATGGCTGTCTGGCTGTGGCTGGCTGTACTGCTGTGGAGGAAAAGCTACTGTGTTAAGAAAGCTGCTTTTCTGAGTGTCACTGTTTGGCAATGTGGCTGGCTGTTAGCTGTGTGTTTAAAAAATGTCTAAAATACCCGTAGAGTTCCAAGCACATTTATATTTATGATTACAGTGTAATTATGTATATGTCACTATAAAATACTAACATTAATTTTTTTAAAAAATATATATCTAAAATACATATACATGCCATTTCACAAATAAAATATCATCGAAAATAATTAATGGAGATGGTGTATTTTCTACAGATTATATCAGAAACAATTCATGAACAAAAATCTAAACGGTTGTACATCCGGATCTAGAACAATTTATGAGCTTATTTAGCATATAGCAGTGCACACATCTGGATGTATGTATAGCAAATCATGAAGTGTACGCATGGATCAATGGATTTGGAGAATCCATCCAGCATATAGCAGTCACTGCTCGGCCGCACAGGTACATCGGCGGACGAGGAGGTCGGCTGAGCGCTTCAGGCGGCGAGTGGATCTGGCACTACGATATTGTACGCATGTCAGCGGCGGGCGAGGAGGCTGGCTGAGCACTTTGGGCGAGAGCGACGAGTTGACGGGGACGAGGTCAGGCGACGACGGCGGGGAGGCTTTGTGGTGGCAGCGAGGAAGTCGCTCGATGGGGACGGATCGTGGTCGGCCAAGAACAGCGGGGCGGCGCTGGTGTTGGTCGGGGAAGAGGATATGCCGGTTAGGGGAATTGTGAAGAGGAGAAAGAAAGGAACGGACTGGGACTCGCGGTGGCAATCCCTCGTAATTTCTTTCTCCAATATGTCCAAACACGAAAACGGTTCGCTAGTCTTTGCGGGAAGCCGCACGAAGCACCTCGCGACGTGCTTTCCCTCGTATGCCTATTTTCATACTCGGTTTTGGCAAAGCCTACAGCCACCACACCCCATTTGGTTCGTTTTACCTGCTTTTTTCACTGGAAAGTCACCAAAAGACCAAACAAACAACCCGATGCGGCTTTGAAACTTAAAGGTGAAGCGGTATAGTACTTTGTCACTGGCGTTGATCATATTTATGGGAATCTGCCACTCTGTGTCATTATTACATTTCTTCCCGTATTTTTTTTCACACAAGAGACGTACCACAGCTTGCTATGGCCAGGTTTGCTGACATATGTGAGTGCTGGCTAAAAGGATGGCGATCAAAACTATCACTTTTTTAAGTGATATTCTGGGTATCGGGTACAAGTATGTCCCACATTTGCATGTATTGATGAACGAAATCTGCATACGATTAGTGCTAATCCATATTCCATGTCTTGGTTTTTCGGAAGATTTTTCAACCGGCCGAGTCACGCGTCACTCAGACGAGTAACAGCCGCGCACGATCTGGGGTGTGCGTAGTGGGGGGCACCACCCCGCCCTGGTAACAGCTCCTTGACGACACATAAAGTCTGAGCATCGGGCAGGGAGCCGTTACCGTTTTCATTTGTTCTCGCAGAAGCCTCTGCTGTTCTCGAGCTCCCCGCTTCTGCTTTCCAGCGCTCTCGCCTCCTTTCGCCTCCAGCTCCTTTGGCCGTTGCGACCCACCAATCTCCGGCGATGAGTCCGGCCAAGAATAAGGGCAACGCGGCCATGGGGTCCTCTTCTCAGGCGGCGCCAGCCGAGGTCGCGCACGGCGCAGCGCTGCTCAGGGTGCGCGTCAATGAAAAGGCGCTCACCAAGGTCCTCTACCTGGTGGCGGTACAAGGCTGCGGCGCACGGGAAACACCCGTTTCACCCTCTTCTTCCTCGACTCCGCAACACCCCGATTCTTCCCCGCACCCCACCGCAACGAGCGTGTCCTCCTCGACAACGGCCCGAGCTCCGCATCCCCTTCTCCGGCACCGTTCGCTCATTCCCGACCTCCCCGCTCCTTCCCCTCGCGCCATCGACTCACCCTCGGTGAGCCGCCGCGGTCCCCTCTCTTTCCCTCTCCATTTTCCCCCTCTGTCGCCGGAATTCGACGATGCCGGAGTCGGCACCATCGCGGACACGGCGCACCCGCACGTAGTCGCACGCGGGCACGAGAGCTTCGGCCTTCACCCTCTCTTCAGAGCACGCGCACGCAACCACGAACTCACCCGCTACGGATTTCACACTCGCGCACTACGGAACGTCGCCAGAATGGTCGCCGGCGTGCAGTTTCCTCACCGCCGTTGCACTGCCTCGCTCGCTTTTTCATTTTCGTCAGAGTAGCGTTCCAGTTCAGGTTAAAAACAACTCTTCGCTTAGCCTAACAACATCACAGACTCGACCTACTGGCTAGCGCGTCCGTCCGGTTCGATCGCTCGCGCGTCGCGCGTTCGAGTCCTCCAGGGCACGATGAAAAAGCCCACCTTTTTAGTTGTTTGCGCACGATGACAGGGCGGGCCCACCGGTCAGTGACCGTGGTGCCCACAACGTACAGTCAGCGCATAGTCAGCGCCCGCGTGGTGCCTGGACCCGCGCGTCAGCCACCCGGGGTGGACACACGTACGGTAACAAAATGCCAGATCCATTACCGGATATGGAAATTTACACAGAGCCCACAGTTTTTTCTGTTTTGCACATAGAACCTTCACGGACACTTTTTTATCACGAACAAGCCCCTGCCTTTTGCAGTTTGGTCCAAAAACTTAAAACATTAATAACTTTAGTTTTATAACTCCAAATTAAATAATCTTTATATGTTTTATTATCAAAAAATGCAATGAACATTAATATGCCATTCTTATGCCATTTTGCATCATTTAATTTTATTGCTTAGTTAAATTAACAAATGCACCTAATTAATTAAATCTGGAATGTGTGGACAATTATTTATTTATTTCCCTATTCCCTTTAATTTGGTTAGATCACCCATGCTATGTTTTCACCATGTTAATTAACATTTAATTTGTTGCTTAGATAAATAATTTGCACCCTAATTAATTTCTGAGATTCCATCCCCGTTTTAATGTGACCTAATCATCGCATACCATATTGCACCATCAATTGTTTGCGCATTTTCTTGTATTGATTATGTTTCCTATTTTTGTCTGTGTTGCTCTTCTCTAAGTAGACGATGACGTGTCTGCTGACGATACTTACGTCCCTGAGGTTCCAGCTTTTGTGTCGGGCCACGAGCTGCCAGGAAAGCTATTGCTAACCTTTTATAGGTTGTTTGGATTTCATCCTTGCCTATTGATCTATGCTAGCCTAGTTTCCGATTCGTGAATTGCGATCCCATCACATGTTTATCCCGCAGCCCATACAGCTTTATCCCCACATCCCATCACATGTTGTATGTTCATCTGTTAGCCTTGCGAGTCGTAGTGCATGCTTAGAGTTGGTTGTGTGAGTCGTCTGTCCTGCCTTATATTTCATATGCTTAGTATGATACATTATTCTACCTTAATAAAATGTTGCCTTATATTGGGAAATTATTATTGAATGATAAGGCACCGGTGGAAGGCCTTGCGATGTGCTTTGTTTTGCTAATTGTCGACCTAGGAACTCAGTTCTTGTCCTCGGATCCAACTTTGAGCGCACTAACCACTTGTGGGTGGCCCAATGGAGTCCCCTCGACTTTGACTGGAACTTCAACTTGTCCGGGAGCCGCACCTAGTTCGAGTTTTCCATTTGTCTCATATGCATTGATACTAGTGTAGTATTTTACTTTGGCGGTGTGCCTTGTTACATGCATCTAGGGCGCGGCCTGTTGGTGCGGAGGGGTGTGTCCTGCGGGAATCCGCACCCTTCTGACCGGGACCAGCATAGCTCCCGTGGCTCCTTTGACTTGTTGCCGTGAAGGAAAGAGTTGTGTTGAGAGGCTCTAATGTTTTTAACTAGGTTGATCATGCGAGTATGGGTACAGTAGTGCACCCCTGGAGGGTATAATCTTATCGATGAGCCGTGTCCACGGTTATGGACGACTTGGTGATGATGCTCGCTAATAAGATCATAGACTACTTACACCTAATCCTTGTTAATTAACTTGACTACTAATATACAATTACTTTCACAATAACTGGGAACTAAAATTGTTTAATGTGTGAGTTTTCCCGAATTGCTTCCTCATACTTGGTTGAGGGGGTTAATCCGAGAATGGGTTATGATTGGTGTTAGTCGTAGTTGTTTACTTATGCGCTCTCTTATCCCTCTCTAATTAGACGGAAGTTGTAGTGTGTCTCTATTAGGTTGCCAGTGCTGTTGTCGCTAAGTCCACCTATCCCCACATTTTGTGAGTCTTTCAGTTTTGTAACTTGTGAGCTCTAGCTTGTACGATACGCTCCGGTGTATTGACCCGTTCGCGGGCTGTGGTTTTCTATGCAGATGAGGATTCTCCGTACGACCAGGTGGGTGGCTACTACGTGGAGTTTGATGACGAGATCTACGACGAGTAGTTAGAGTTCCCCTGGGCTTCTTCCTAGTGGACCTTGTGGATGGGCCTTCCCTTTTCATTTCGGCCTTGTGCCTATTTGCTTCTTGTTTGTACTCAGACCGGCATGTTTCCGCTGAATGATGTAATGTTGGGACATGTGTCCTCTGCTTGATGATATTCGCTATATTTTCTCAGTGAGAGCTTTGAATATTTATTTCCTTTCTTTGTGTCTTAGGTTTATCCTGTGATTTCCATTCTGTTTCCAAACCGGTTCGTATACAGTGTATGTATGTTTGAAGTATACAAATTGGTAGGATTTTGGATTTCTTTCGTGCGCAATCGCGAGACGTACGTGACGTTGGGATCGCTAGAGAGCTGTAGGCCGATGATCCATTCCGAGCCTGCCTGCTTTTTCCTGGTATTGGTACACCCCGTATGCTCCTAGTTGTGTGGCCCAACCGGTACGTCTTCTTTGTGACGTCTGAATCCAGGGTCTGACAGTTGGTATCAGAGCCTATACGCCCTGAGGTTCACTACTACTGGTCGTTGTTTGAGTCTAGAAAATTATTTTGTAGTTATCAGGAAAAACTTAAACGTGAGAGTAGGAATTTTGTTCTTTTATTCCTTTCCCCACCCACCCTCCCTGTTCTTCTGGTAAGGAAGTGTTACGATGTTTTTCCCTTCTCACCTAAAATTGCAAATTAGGACAACACGTGTTCTAGGTTTCCATAGTACCATAGTTGCATGTGTCTTCAAGGTGGTGCTTTCGTTTTGGCAGTTGTCAACCTCTTCGGCTACGTTCAGTTTCTTTCTTGAATCAATCAGTTTTTTCTCCTCTTTTGGTGGAGTTACGTCAAGCTCAATTGGTGTTTTCTCCTCCTAGTGTTAGTCTTCGTTCTTACCTCTCTTTAGACCTTTCTGGAAGTGAACAAAATGGCGTACCATGATGGATGGCCATGTCTTTTTCCATGTTATCTTTTTCTAACAATCTAAAATAATCCTTTAAGCACTTACGTTGGATTTTGTTTTATCCGATTGTGGTGTTAACGTTGTGTCCTCCTTAGGATGGAGAGTGGCGAAGAAGATATCCAATGCCTTCCCAAATAGGGCGAGTCTTGTCTCAGATGACGCAAGTTTTGAGTCAAATTCAACAAAACCAAGACCAGGGCAACAACTGTGTGTCTATCGTACAGTTTCTCCAGCTCAATCCTCGTATGTTTGATGTTCCCTCTGAGTCACTCGATGCTGATGAATGGCTATGTGAGATGAACAATGCTCTGGCTGTTTCTCATGTGTCCGATGAGGACCGTGTTCCTTATGTTACCTACCTTCTCCGCGGTGAATCCATGTCTTGGTGGGAGAACTTCCTAGAGTTACGAGCACGATGTGTTGTTACAACTTGGGATGAGTTCAAGGAGGCTTTCAAAGGCCACCATATTCCTGACGGGGTCATGGAAAGGAAGCGTGAACAATTCTATGATTTGACTCAGGAAAGCAGGTCCGTGCTGGACTACCAAACTGAGTTCAATCGTCTGGCCCGCTATGCTCAACATGAGGTATCAACTGATGCCAAAAGGCAAGCCAAATTCCGCGGAGGTCTAAACCCAGCTCTTAAGTACGCACTCACTCTTATCAAGTGCGATACCTTTGAAGATCTTGTCAACACAGCTCTCCGAGAGGAATTTTGACGTGAGAAGTTCGAAGAATCTCGTAAACACGCTCTTGAAACAGCTTCTTCTCCATCAAAATCTACACCCCCACAGAAACGTAGGGTTTGGGTACCTTATGCAATTGAAACTCAACCCACCTACAGTCTAATATCTCCGAGTTTTTCTTCCGGTCAAACCAACTGTAGTGTACCTGCAATTAAAAATATGGTAGGTACCTGTGTATAGTGCAAACCCCTGGATCGATTCATTTGCACACACAGTTTACGATGAATATCACAACATTGTATCAATATTATACGAATAATCCAGACTTGATAAAGTAAATAGTATGATACATCTTTGCATAGCTTAAAGCTAGCTCAAAACATTATAGCAGCGGAAATAAATCGTCAATGAGCCTCCAACTTCATGATACGCCACAGGCGAGAACATGTTAGTGCAGACTCGAAACCCAAACGTAGTCCTTACTCTTCGTCAGATATTTCTGCAACAAATAATAATTTGCAACAGAGTGGGTCAGATTCCATTAGAAATGGATCTGGCAAGTGATAGTATGGTGGACACTCAATGGAAATAACTCTTAAACCTGTATGCATATTTGGCTGGTGGAGTTCAAGGCTATGTTGCATAAAGCCAATTTTATCCTATTACTTCGTAAAATAGTTTCAACATCATATTGGCAACACTGGCATGTTCCAGTGAACCAAAAGATGGCCCATCCTTGAGTGCACTCTCAGGTAAAAACCCCCACATACTATGGTCCTAAGTATAGTGAAAACTATCTTAGGTGAAAACCACCATAGACATGGTACTGAGTAGTTTACTATTGTTCACCTATCAAAATTTTATTTAAGAAATTAGAATGTTGGGAATCCTCCGTTGGCGTCCTTGATCAGTTGAAGTCTTCACTTGGAGTTCTTCTCTTCGAGTTCTTCACTTCTTTCCATTCCCTTTGTTCTTGGGTGGCCTTCCACAAGTGTGCTCTCAGGTGAGAACCGCCACATTCATGATCCTAAGTATAGTAGAAACTATCTTAGGTGAAAACCCTCATGGACATGGTCCTGAGTAGCCACTCAACATAAACCAAACAACCAATCCACCCAGATGATTCATTAACTTAATGGATGTGCACTCCCAGGTGAAAACCCCCACATACTATGATCCAAAGTATAGTAGAGACTATCTCAGGTGAAAATCCTCATAGACATGGTCCTGACTAGCCACTTAACATTTTATAAAACCTTTCATCAATTGCATATCATCAAAATTCTACTAAGTCATTTCATAGGTACCTAGACACAATGGAATAGGGGATTCTAAACATGTCTTGCATAGCAATACTACTACGTTCTACACATGCATAGGGAAATAACTAAGTTATGCATAGAAAACTTAGGAATTTTATGGGGGTGTGCACATGCCTTGACAACAAGAAGAATAGCAACATCAACTGCAACTGTTGTCGTTTCCCTCCGAAATTTCTAACACATCAAACAAAACACACATAAACATACTAACAAAGTAACAATACAAAAATATGTTATGCATGATGTGCAAAATACTTAGAGAAAATATTAAGTCTATTCTTCAAGGTGATCGACAATTATTATCAACTCTTTGTAAATTGGATATTCACTATAGTGAGAGAGACAGACACCCAGCCAGCCACTTAAGGTGTGGAACAGGTCTCATGTACGTGGACATGTAAGGTTAGTCTCCAGGCCGCTTCATCTCACAATGCCGCTAGGATCCAACAAACTTCAAGATGGTAATAACATGATCAAAGTTGTTTAAGTCTAGATTAGGAAGGAGGGAAAAGATAGAAATAAAAATGTAGTTGGTCTTCCAGCCTTCATCTCCAGACTTGTAACTTGCTTCTAGGGGATGTCTTAAATGAATTCTTTGGTAGACTTGATAATTCTTCAGACTTGATGATTCTTGTATCATCGAGGCTGGTCTTGGATTTAACTTAGTCTTCATTAAGTCTCAGGGAAGAAGGGAGAAAAGAGAGAGAGAGGAAGCAAGACTTAGAAAATATTGCTGGTTGGTCTTGATGAGCTTCTTTTTGATTTTCTTCTAAGTGCTTCTAATCCTGGAAGATACGTCTCAAGTATTGTTTTGGCTAAGTCCTTCATTGGTCTCCCAGCTCCATGTTGAAAGTCCTAAGTGTCTAAGTGCATAGCACTTAACCAAAAATGCTAAGTTGAAAATATTCCTAACTTAGAGAAAATAATGGAGGAGTTTTTCCTTTGAGGAGAGTAACTATATAATAAAATATTTCATGCATGCAATGCACTTTTTAATCATAATAAACATCATACAAAATTTATGATATTTATAAACTATGCATTAGGCTATAATTGCAATTTAATTAATTTCTATTTTTGAAAACATCATAAAAGGAATAAATATAAGATTAAAGTTTGATGTGATTAAACTTTTATAACAAAATCTTATAAATGGTGTTAATAGACATAGGGCATTTAATTAAATTTTAGCAATTGCATTTAATCAAAAATAATAGTTCTATCAAAAGTTAGGTCAAAATTACTCAAACTATTTAAATTAAACTTATAACTATTAAATCGTTAAAATAATATTCAAAATTATTTATAAAAAGGCTTAATATAACACATATTCGACAGTTTATAAAACAATTTTATTTGTAATTTTTAATTTATAAATTTAAAGTTATTACAAAATACTCTATTCCACCATTTGTAATCTGAATATTTTAAACTAAGTAAAATTTGAAATCTATCAGATCTAAAATATTCTACATGTCAAGGGCTTTCCAAAAATATAAAATTTATCAAATTTGGATTAGTGGTTAAAAAGATATGATAGTTTGAATAAACATGGGCTTTTCTGCAAAACTGCCATTTAAACTAATTAAAAGAAATCATTTTCTGACGTGGCATCTGACTGTGCCGTTGACGTGGATAAGTGAAATGATCTGGATCGTCAGATCCAGATCTGACGGTCTAGATCTAAATACCGATTCGGTTTAAAACTTCTAATCTCGGGAGTAGAATCCAGATCGGACGGCGCAGGAGGAGAGGCTCACCGGGCGGCGCGGGATGGTCGCCGGAGATGGAGGAGACGACGGCGGCAGCTCGGGCGAGGACGGCGTCGGAGTTGGGGTGCTCCCTAGGACAAACGGAGGCGACGACGGAGCGCGGCTGGTCGCGGGGAGGCCTGTGGACGTCGTGGCAGCGTCGGGTTCTTTTCACAACGCCGGGGAGGGGTGGCCAGAGTGGTAGTTACGGCGGTGACCTTCAGGTCGAGCACGGTCTCGTCGATCTGGCGCATGAACAAGCACGTGAAAAAATCAGCGAGATGCGCGTCGTCGAGGGAAAGAGGAGGAGGGGGTCACGGGCGCGAGGGGGGCTCACCTCGCCGGAAACGAAGGAATACGACGGCTGCAACTGCGAACTCCGGCGAGCTTTTTCGACGGCCTGGGGGCGCCTAGAGCTAGAGTTTGAGAGGGGAAAGACGGAGGAGCTCGAGGGCTACTTATAGGGCAGAGAGGCGCGTTGATTTGGGGCGCTAATCACGCGAATTGAAGGAAGGAGGCGCCGGCGGTTTCGGGCGGGATTTGAGGCAGAGGTTGAAGACGATGACGTCACGCTGACGTCATCCGGTCTTTTTCTTTTCTGATTTTTATTTTATTATTTCATAACTTTTGATTTAAGTGTCCAAATGAACTCAAATAAATTTCTATTAATTTGTAATATTCATATCTATGTTTTAAAACATTAGTGGGCATGTTTTGAAACTCTTTGAAAAATAATTATTTTGAAATATTCATAAAATACAATTTTACCCATTTTAGGTTAACTTTGAAATTAGGGATTTAATAATTTATTTGGAGTTAAATAAAATTTATGAAATTACCCGCATTAAAAAATGTTTGAGTTTAATTTATATAAACTTATTTTGCTGAAAGCATTCACCTTTATTTTGGAATAACAGTAGAATAATAGAATATAAATATTTTCAGAGCAATATGAAATATAATGGATTTTGAATTTAAACCCTTTGTGATTTGATAAGATGATGAAAGATGAGATGCATGTATGCATGAATGCAATGCTTAAATTTTCTTTTCCAAAGCAAAAGTACTTAAATGTTTTCAAAAGTTTTAAATTTTAGTGATTTTTAAACATTCCAAAATATAGGGATGTTACAGACTACCACCCTTAAAAGGAATCTCGTCCTCGAGATTCGAGAAGGCTAGCAAAAGGTTATGTCTGGGTATCGGGTTGGGCTACCACCCTTAAAAGAAATTTTTGTGGGTATTGAAAAAAAAATCAATATGAAAACTTGATTTAGAGTGTACCGTTCACTTCTTCCACAATGATGTGGTTCACATATCCTTTATCGAAAGGATTTGACTTAGCAGCTTCTTCGGCCTTTTTCTTTGCTGAGAACTCATTGGCGTAATGACCCTTGTTCTTGCATTTGAAACAGAGCACCTGACTGATATCTCTGTTTTCAGGATTTGGACGGTGGTGTCCATTGTTATGGTTATGGCCAGCAAATCCATTTCCTTTATGGTCTCCATTGCTTCCCTTGGATCTACCATGGTGATCATGATGCTTGTGGTGACTTTCTCCATTATGGTGATTCCCATGTTTGTGGCCACTGTTCACATCATGAACAAGGTGCTTCTTGAATGAGGGTTCAGAGGAGTGCTTGTCCATGTTCCTCTTCCTATTTTCAGCTTTCTTTATGCTGTCTTCAAGGGTGATAGCTTGATCCAGAATTATCTGATAATTTGGTGCATTCGCAAATGTCAAAGGTATCTTCAGCTCATCACTAAGTCCATTGAGAAATTTTGACTTCCTCTTTGCATCTGTGTCAATGTCCTCAGGCGCATATCGAGACAAGGAATGGAAGTCGTCCATATACTCCTTAAGGCTTCTATTTCCATGACGCAGATTGAGAAACTCTTCCCGTTTAAGATTTATAATCCCCGTGGAGACATGAGCATTACGAAATCCTTCCTTGAGTTCCTCCCAGGTCAAGGTGTCCAATGGGTGAGTAATCTGATAAGTTTCCCACCACTGGGCAGCAGGTCCTTCAAGTAGATGTGCGGTGAAACTAACTTTCTCAGCATCATCACATTCAGTTGTCACCAGATCCTTTTGTACAGAGCGTAGCCAGTCATCTGCCACCATTGGCTCTGTTGCGTTCGAGAACTTGTTTGGCCTAAGCCTCAGAAATCTGGTAAGCCTGTCCACTTGGGGAGGTGGTGGTGGTGGAGGATTGTTGTTGTTGTTATTGTTGTTGTTGCTTGTTGCAATAAACTGAGTCATCATAGTCATCAGCTGAGCTTGAGCAGCCATCAGTTGCTGCATGGCATCATTGTTGCTGTTGTTCTCAGGAGCACGGGGGGGGAGGCATCTGTGGGTTTTAGCATAGATGAGTAAAAGATAGACAGATCTAGGGGAAATATTCTTACCCATACAAGCAATTGACACAATCAACCACACTCATTAAATTTACAAACATGTTTTTGAGAAAACCGACCTAATCGTTTTGTAACGAAGCACACCAAGGTTATGGAGAACACATACGATGATACTGCCATACCACAATTTGATAGGTCAATACATCATTAGTATCTCGTTACTCTAATAGATAGGTGGTCTAGTCTATCTCCTTCCTGAGTGCATCAAGTTCCTCTTCTATTTCCTTGAGTTCGTCAAGGTACTTCTGGGTGTTATGAAGTCTGAATCAAAGTCTTGCTCTAAGGTGTTCGATAGCTTCCCATGCTGCACTTCTTGCTGAAGCAAAGAATGATGTGTGAAGTATTGGGTTGGTGAACATGCAGTAGCCATTGGTCTTGTGGTCATCTTGTTTGCTCTTGTATAGATGGAGTTGCACCCACCAGTACTCTTGACCTTCACCCATGAAAGGAAACCCTTTATATATTGCTTCTCCTTCAAATCCCAAGCTCTTCATGTTATCCTTAAGTGCTCTTGGAAAATCAGTCTCACTTTGTAGGGTCATGGTCATCATAGGTCCCTTCTTGAGTGATCCAATGAGGTTGGTCACCTAAAAAAATAAGATAAGGTATTTAGAAAGCAATTACATAAGATAGTTACAAGAGGAACATTAGAAAAGTTTTGTTTTAGTAAACTCAATAAAAATAGATTTTCATTCCTATGGTCAAATCCTATTTCTATCCAGACTTAGGGGTTTCGAACCTACAGGCAACACAGTGCTCTGATACCATATGTAGTGTACCTGCAATTAAAAATATGGCAGGTACCTGTGTATAGTGCAAACTCCTAGATCGATTCATTTTCACACACAGTTTACAATGAATATCACAACATTGTATCAATATTACACGAATAATCCCGACTTGATAAAATAAATAGTATGATACATCTTTGAATAGCTTAAAGCTAGATCGAAACATTATAGCAGCGGAAATAAATCGTCAATGAGCCTCCAACTTCATGATACGCCACAGGCGAGAACATGTTGGTGCAGACTCGAAACCCAAACGTAGTCCTTACTCTTCATCAGATATTTCTGCAACAAATAATAATTTGCAACAGAGTGGGTCAGATTCCATTAGAAATGGATCTGGCAAGTGATAGTATGGTGGACACTCAATGGAAATAACTCTAATACCTGTATGCATATTTGGCTGGTGGAGTTCAAGGCTATGTTGCATAAAGCCAATTTTATCCTATTACTTCGTAAAATAGTTTCAACATCATATTGGCAACACTGGCATATTCCAGTGAACCAAAAGATGGCCCATCCTTGAGTGCACTCTCAGGTAAAAACCCCCACATACTATGGTCCTAAGTATAGTGAAAACTATCTTAGGTGAAAACCACCATAGACATGGTCCTGAGTAGTTCACTATTGTTCACCTATCAAAATTTTATTTAAGAAATTAGAATGTTGGGAATCCTCCGTTGGCGTCCTTGATCAGTTGAAGTCTTCACTTGGAGTTCTTCTCTTCGAGTTCTTCACTTCTTTCCATTCCCTTTGTTCCTGGGTGGCCTTCCACAATTGTGCTCTCAGGTGAGAACCGCCACATTCATGATCCTAAGTATAGTATAAACTATCTTAGGTGAAAACCCTCATGGACATGGTCCTGAGTAGCCACTCAACATAAACCGAACAACCAATCCACCCAGATGATTCATTAACTTAATGGATGTGCACTCCCAGGTGAAAACCCCCACATACTATGATCCAAAGTATAGTAGAGACTATCTCAGGTGAAAACCCTCATAGACATGGTCCTGACTAGCCACTTAACATTTTATAAAACCTTTCATCAATTGCATATCATCAAAATTCTACTAAGTCATTTCATAGGTACCTAGACACAATGGAATAGGGGATTCTAAACATGTCTTGCATAGCAATACTACTACGTTCTACACATGCATAGGGAAATAACTAAGTTATGCATAGAAAACTTAGGAATTTTATGGGGGTGTGCACATGCCTTGACAACAAGAAGAATAGCAACATCAACTGCAACTGTTGTCGTTTCCCTCCGAAATTTCTAACACATCAAACAAAACACACATAAACATACTAACAAAGTAACAATACAAAAATATGTTATGCATGATGTGCAAAATACTTAGAGAAAATATTAAGTCTATTCTTCAAGGTGATCGACAATTATTATCAACTCTTTGTAAATTGGATATTCACTATAGTGAGAGAGACAGACACCCAGCCATCCATTTAAGGTGTGGAACAGGTCTCATGTACGTGGACATGTAAGGTTAGTCTCCAGGCCGCTTCATCTCACAATGCCGCTAGGATCCAACAAACTTCAAGATGGTAATAACATGATCAAAGTTGTTTAAGTCTAGATTAGGAAGGAGGGAAAAGATAGAAATAAAAATGTAGTTGGTCTTCCAGCCTTCATCTCCAGACTTGTAACTTGCTTCTAGGGGATGTCTTAAATGAATTCTTTGGTAGACTTGATAATTCTTCAGACTTGATGATTCTTGTATCATCGAGGCTAGTCTTGGATTTAACTTAGTCTTCATTAAGTCTCAGGGAAGAAGGGAGAAAAGAGAGAGAGAGGAAGCAAGACTTAGAAAATATTACTGGTTGGTCTTCGTGAGCTTCTTTTTGATTTTCTTCTAAGTGCGTCTAATCCTGGAAGATACGTCTGAAGTATTGTTTTGGCTAAGTCCTTCATTGATCTGCCAGCTCCATGTTGAAAGTCCTAAGTGTCTAAGTGCATAGCACTTAACCAAAAATGCTAAGTTGAAAATATTCCTAACTTAGAGAAAATAATGGAGGAGTTTTTCCTTTGAGGAGAGTAACTATATAATAAAATATTTCATGCATGCAATGCACTTTTTAATCATAATAAACATCATACAAAATTTATGATATTTATAAACTATGCATTAGGCTATAATTGCAATTTAATTAATTTCTATTTTTGAAAACATCATAAAAGGAATAAATATAAGATTAAAGTTTGATGTGATTAAACTTTTATAACAAAATCTTATAAATGGTGTTAATAGACATAGGGCATTTAATTAAATTTTAGCAATTGCATTTAATCAAAAATAATAGTTCTATCAAAAGTTAGGTCAAAATTACTCAAACTATGCAAATTAAACATATTAATATTAAATCATTAAAATAATATTCAAAAATATTTTATAACAGAGGCATAATATAACACATATTTCAAAGTTTCTACAACAATTTTATTTGTAATTTTTGAATTTATAAATTTAAAGTTATTACAAAAATACTCAATTCCACCATTTGAAATTTGAATATTTTAAACTAAGTCAAATTTGAAATCTATCAGATATAAAATATTCTACATGTCAAGGGTTTCCAAAATATAAAATTTATCAAATTTGGATAAGTGGTTAAAAAGATATGATAGTTTGAATAGACAGGGGCTTTTCTGCAAAAATGACATTTAAACTAATTAAAAGAAATCATTTTCTGACGTGGCAGCTGACTGTGCCGCTGACGTGGATAAGTGAACTGATCTGGATCGTCAGATCCAGATCTGACGGTCTAGATCTAAATACCGATTCGGTTTAAAACTTATAATCTCGGTCGTAGAATCCAGATCGGACGGCGCAGGAGGAAAGGCTCATCGGGCGGCGCGGGATGGTTGCCGGAGATCGAGCAGACGGCGGTGGCTCGGGCGAGGACGGCGTCGGTGTTGGGGTGCTCCCCCTGGACGAACGGAGGTGACGGCGGGGCGCGGCTGGTCGCGGGGAGGCCAGTGGACGTCGTGGCAGCGTCGGGTTCTTTTCACAACGCCGGGGAGGGGTGGCCGGAGTGGTGGTTGCGGCGGCGACCTTCGGGTCGAGCACGGTCTCGTCGATCTGGCGCATGAACAAGCACGGGAAAAAATCAGGGAGATGTGCGTCGTCGAGGGAAAGAGGAGGAGGGGGTCACGGGCGCGAGGGGGGCTCACCTCGCCGGAAAAGAAGGAATACGGCGGCGGCAACTGCGAACTCCGGCGAGCTTTTTCGACGGCCTTGGGGCGCCTAGAGCTAGGGTTTGAGAGGGGAAAGACGGAGGAGCTCGAGGGCTACTTATAGGGCAGAGAGGCGCATTGATTTGGGGCGCTAATCACGCGAATTGAAGGAAGGAGGCGCCGGCGGTTTCGGGCGGGATTTGAGGAAGAGGTTGAAGACGATGACGTCACGCTGACGTCATCCGGTCTTTTTCTTTTCTGATTTTCATTTTATTATTCCATAACTTTTGATTTAAGTGTCCAAATGAACTCAAATAAATTTCTTTAAATTTAGTGGGCATGTTTTGAAACTTTTTGAAAAATAATTATTTTGAAATATTCATAAAATTCAATTTTTCCCATTTTAGGTTAACTTTGAAATTAGGGATTTAATAATTTATTTGGAGGTAAATAAAATTTATGAAATTACCCACATTCAAAAATGTTTGAGTTTAATTTATTTAAACTTATTTTGCTGAAATCATTCACCTTTATTTTGGCATAACAGTAGAATAATAGAATATAAATAATTTTAGAGCAATATGAAATATAATGGATTTTTAATTTAAACCCTTTGTGATTTAATAAGATGATGAAAGATGAGATGCATGTATGCATGAATGCAATGCTTAAATTTTCTTTTCCAAAGGAAAAGTACTTAAATGTTTTCAAAAGTTTTAAATTTTAGTGATTTTTAAACATTCCAAAATATAGGGATGTTACACCAACCCAGCTTCAGCAACAAGGAGTTTCGTCAAGCAAACAACGCTTATGGTCCCGCCTGTTTCAAGTGCGGTGAGCCGGGCCACTACTCTTACAAGTGTTCGCAAAACCAACTTCCTCCACCACCTTGTCGCCCTAAGAGTTGTGATGTTAATCCTCAGGCCCCCAACATCGACAAAAGGTCTGTTGGTAGACGCGCAAGGGTGAATCATGTTATAGGAAAAGAAGCTGAGGAAGCTACTGATGTGGTTCTTGGAAATCTATTTGTGAACTCTATCCTCGCTAAAGTGTTGTTGGATTCTGGTGCGTCCCATTCTTTCATTTCGCAAAGTTTAACTTCCAACAATGGTTTTCCTTTCAAAAAGATGGACATCCCTATCTTAGTGCAGCAACCAGGATCCAAATGGCTTACAAAGGAAGTTAGCCTGAACAACGAGATCTTAATCGGAAACCTTCCATTCCAAGCGTCTCTTATTGCTCTTCGTTCTTCGGACATTGATGTCATCCTAGGGATGGATTGGCTTGTGGCAAATAAAGCGGTCATTGACTGTAATGCTAAATCTGTTAAGCTTACCCATTCTTCTGGCCAAATAGTCTACTTCTATTCTAAAGCTCCATCTGTTCAGCTGTATGCTCTTAATGTTCATCCTCTTCTTGCTATGGAAGATATACCGGTGGTCCGAGACTTTCCCGACGTCTTTCCTGAAGAATTGCTAGGTATGCCACCTGATAGACAAAGCCGTGGAGTTCGTCACTGAACTAGAACAAAGCACTGCTCCTATCTCCAAACGTCCTTACAAGATGGGCCCTAACAAACTGGCTGAACTTAATAGACAGCTCGAAGAGTTGGAAAGTAAAGGTCACATCCAACCTAGTGCTTCTCCTTGGGGTTGTCCAACCCTGTTTGTCAAAAAGAGGGACACGACTGAGCGACTGGTTGTTGACTACCGTCCTCTGAACAATAAAACCATCAAGAACAAGTATCCCCTCCCTCGCATCAATGACCCGTTCGGTCAACTTGCTGGTGCTAAGGTTTTCTCTAAGTTGGACTTGAGGTCAGGTTATCACCAGATCAACGTCCGCAAAGAAGACATTCCAAAGACAGCTTTTACCACTCACTATGGTCTCTTTGAATACATTGTCATGTACTTCGGCCTCACAAATGCTCCGACGACTTTCTCACGTCTCATGAACTTCGTTTTCATTGTCATGTCATCTCTTATGAAGGCATTTATGTTGATCCAGAAAAAGTGAAGGCCATTGTTGAATGGTTGCCTCCTACAACGGTGAAACAAGTCAAAAGCTTCCTTGGCATGGCTAGCTATTGTCGCCGATTTGTTGAGAACTTCTCCAAAATCGCAAAGCCTCTCACCGATCTTACTAGGAAGAATAGAAAGTTTCTTTGGACTCCAAAGTGTGATGAGAGCTTCAATCTCTTGAAAGCTAAACTCACTTCTACTCATGTTCTAGTTGGCCCAGACACTTCCAAACCTTTCCCAATTTTCTGTGATGCATCTCTTCAAGAACTAGGAGCAGTCCTCATGTAATAACGCAAAGTTGTGTCTTATGGATCTCGTCAGTTGCAGCCTCATGAGCTCAACTATCCTACACATGACCTTGAACTTGCAGCAGTCATGTATGCCCTCAAGGGTTGGAGACATTATTTGTTGGGACACAGCTGTGAGATCTTCACCGACCACAAGAGTCTCAAGTATATGTTCACTCAACCAGATTTGAACCTCGGGCAAACAAGGTGGCTTGAGAAACTCTCAGATTTCGATCTCACCATCTCTTACACTCTAGGCAAAGATAATGTGATGGCTGATGATCTTAGTCGCAAGTCCTATTGCAACAACCTCATGGTTGAGGACATCCAGTCTCCTCTTCACAAAGAATTCAAGAAGCTCAATCTTCAAGTGGTTCCTTCTGGTTATCTTCCAAACTTGATTGCCACTCCTACACTGTAGGATAAAATCCATGCCGCACAGTTGCATGATTCTGGTGTTAAGAATATCAAAGTCAACATCGGCAAGGATAAGTACAAGAGTTTCTTCGACCTCCACGCTCCTTTCCCTCGCGCCATCGACTCCCCCTCGGTGAGCCGCCACGGTCCCCTCTCTTTCCCCCTCCGTTTTCCCCCTCTGTCGCTGGAATTCGACGATGCTGGAGTCGGCACCGTCGCAGACACGGCGCACCCGCACGTAGTCGCACACGGGCACGATAGCTCCGGCCTTCACCCTCTCTTTAGAGCACGCGCACGCAACCACGAACTCACCCGCTACCGATTTCATACTTGCGCACTGTGGAACGTAGCCGGAATGGTCGCTGGCGTGCAGTTTCCTCGCCGCCGTTGCACTGTCTTGCTCGTTTTTGCAGTTTCGTCAGAGTAGTGTTCCAGTTCAGGTTAAAAACAACTCTTCGCTTAGCCTAACAACATAACAGACTCGACCTACTGGCTAGCGCGTCCGTCTGGTTCCATCGCTCGCGCGTCGCGCATTCGAATCCTCCATGGCGTGATGAAAAAGCCCACCTTTTTAGTTGTTTGCGCACGCTTACAAGGCGGGCCCACCGGTCAGTGACCATGGTGCCCGCAGCGCACAGTCAGCGCCCGCGTGGCGCCTGGGCCCGCGCGTCAGCCACCCGGGCTAGAAACATGCACGGTAACAAAATGCCAGATCCATTTCTGGATCTGGAAATTTACACAGAGCCCCCTGTTTTTTCTGTTTTGCACATAGAACCCTCAGTTTGTCAAGAAACTTAAAACATTAATAACTTTAGTTTTATAACTCCAAATTAAATAATCTTTATATGTTTTATTATCATAAAAAGGCAATGAACATTAATATGCCATTCTTATGTCATTTTGCATCATTTAATTTTATTGCTTAGTTAAACTAACAAATGCACCTAATTAATTAAATATGGAATGTGTGGGCAATTATTTATTTATTGCCCTATTCTCTTTAATTTGATTAAATCACCCATGCCATGTTTTCACCATGTTAATTAACATTTAATTTGTTGGTTAGATAAATAATTTGCACCCTAATTAATTACCGGGATTCCATCCCCGCTTTAATGTGACCTATTCATCGCATACCATATTGCACCATCGATTGTTTGCGCATTTTCTTGTACTCCCTCTGTTCCTGAATATAAGGTGTCTAAGGTTTTAAGAAAAATTTCAGAATATAAGGTGTGTTGCGATTTATAGACAATATTACTCATCGAAAAACGAGTCACAATCTAGAACGGATATATTTGACTTATTGGTTTGAACTTTGTACTATTAGTAATTCCTCTCTCTCGATTTTTATCTAAATCAAATGAGACCACCACATGTAAAATACTAACGTCTTAATATCCGTGCCAAAACCTTAGACATCTTATATCATGGAACAAAGGGAGTATTGATTATGTTTCCTATTTTTGCCTGTGTTGCTCTTCTCTAGGTAGACAACGACGTGTCTGCTGACGATACTTACGTCCCTGAGGTTCCAGCTTTTGTGTCGGGCCACGAGCTGCCAGGCAAGCTATTGCTAACCTTTTACAGGCTGTTTGGTTTTCATCCTTGCCTATTGATCTATGCTAGCCTAGTTTCCGATTCTTGAATTGCGATCCCATCACATGTTTATCCTGCTGCCCATACAGCTTTATCGCCACATCCCATCACTTGTTGTATGTTTATCTATTAGCCTTGCGAGTCGTAGTGCATGCTTAGAGTTGGTTGTGCGAGTCGTCTGTCCTGCCTTATATTTCATATGCTTAGTATGATAGATTATTCTACCAAAATAAATGTTGTCTTATATTGGGGTATTATAATTAAATGATAAGGCACCGACGGAAGGCCTTGCGAGGTGGTTTGTTCTGCTAAATGTCGACCTAGGAACTCAGTTCTTGTCCTCGGATCCAACATTGAGCGCACTAACCACTTTTGGGTGGCCCAATGGAGCCCCCCTTGACTTTGACTGGAACTTCAACTTGTGCGGGAGCCGCACCTAGTTCGGGTTTTCCATTTGTCTCATATGCATTGATACTAGTGTAGTATTTTACTTTGGCGGTGTAACATCCCAATATTTTGGAATGTTTAAAAATCACAAAAATTTAAAACTTTTATTTTGATTAAAATAAAATATTAAATTGCATAAGAGAACCAACTATAAAAGACTTCAAGCATCTTGAAGAGATTTAATATTTCAAATATTTGGAAAGATCATTACCTTCAAAAGTTGATTCAAGTTAAACAATTTAATATCCATTGTAGTTATTAAACCTCAATATGTAATTTGACAAATGTTTTACAAAATTTTCAAACCATTATAATAAAAAGTTTTCGTAATAAGTATTTGATTTAACCACTTAGCCCTAGCTATTCATAAATTAAATAGTATTTACAAGTGACATTAAATAAATGAAAACATGATCCTTTTACCAATTGGTTTGTCATTTTTCCACTAAGTACAAAAGCATAGTGTTGAAATTACAACCTATAGTTTATAAATTTAATAACTTCATAAGTTTTATAATAAATGGATTATCCAAATAAACATTTCATTAGCTTAAAATGATCTTCATTTATTTTCCAAACATCAAATGATTTTCAGGAGCATATTTTTATGTTTTTTAATCTAAAAACCTTTCCAAAATGGTTATGAAGTTTTCAATTGAGTTATCTTATTATAAAATAAAATGGTGCCCAAAATACTCTAAATTAAAAATGATTACATTACATTTTCTCAGCTTAATTCAAATAGGTATAATATGTGGTTTAATAATCTATTAAAGCTAAATTTTATGTAATAATGGAATGAGTTTAGATAACTTAGTTTCAAACATATTTGAATATAGGTATTTTACAAATTTTATTTAGCCAAAAGACCATTTAAATTAAGTTATAATTTTAAAATTGATATTAAGTATCAAATTGGCATTTAATGAATTTTTCAAAATATTAAATTTCAAAAATGTTCAAAACATTCCCACCACTGGTTTAACACAAAGATAACAATTTTACAAATTTTTAGAATTTTGTTTCACTTCATTTGGACATTTAAATCAAAAGATATGAATAAAATGGAAAAATCAGAAAAGAAAAATAAATATCGGGATGACGTCATCGATGACGTCATCGTCCCTAACCTCCAGCCGGAAATCTCTCCCGAAAATCATCTCCGATTCCCTTCCAAATTCGGTGCGATGTTTGCGCGATTGGCTTCCCCGCTTACACCCTTTAAAAGCCCTCGAAGCCGCCGTTCATCTGCCCCAGAAAATCTCAACCGGAGCGCCGTCAGGCCGCCGTTTCCGCTCGCCGGAGTGCTCGGCCGCCGCCGCGCTTTTCTCCCTTTTCTCGGCGAGGTGAGCCACCTCCCTGCCCGAGACCGTGTCCAGCTTCTTCGCCGTAGCCGCGCGCACCTTCTAACCTCTTCCACGCACCCCTTCCGCAGCCGTTTGTCGAGGAAGGAGGTGACCGGAGCTCGTCGACGTCCGAGCCACCCCGGCCGCTTCTCCACGCCTCCACCAGGACGGTCGAGTCGCCGCTGACGCCACCGTTCTCTTCGCCGTGAAGCGCCGCATCCGGGGAGGCAATCCACGCATCTAGGGGAGCCTCGCCGCGCCGCCGTCGTCCTCGCCGAGCGCCGCGCTGCCGCGTCCTCCATCTGCTCCGGCCACCCCGCGCCGCCCGGTATGACCACCCCCCCCCCCCCACCGACCGTCCGATCTTGATCCATCGGCTCCGGTTTAATCACTTAAGTGAACCGGTATCGACGAATAGGAGCTTGCCACATCGTTGCCTTGTTAGCGCCCAGTCAGACCCACGTCAGCAGTCCAGTCAGCGCCGCGTGGATTTTAATTTTGTTAATTCAATTTAATTGGCATTTTTGCAGAAAAGCCCCTGACACTTAGATCTATCATAACTTTTTAACCACTTATCCAAATTCAAATATTTTTACATATTTGGAAAGCCCTTGACATGTAGAATTTTGGATCTGCCAAAATTCTAATTTGACTTAGTTTAAAATAATCAAATTTCAAATGGTGAATTTGAGTATTTTTGTCATAACTTTAAATCTGTAAATTCAAAAATTGCAAATAAAATTGTTTTAGAAACTTTATAAAATGTGTAATATGTTGCATCTGTTATAAAATAATTTTGAGATTTTTTTTTTGATGATTAAATGGTTGTGTGTTTAATTTGAATAGTTTGACTATTTTTGACATAACTTTTAATACAAACATTATTTTTGATTTAATCCAATTGCTATACATTTAATTAAAAGCCATCTGTCTATTAACCCCATTTATAAAATTTTGTTTTAAATAATGCTTGAATAATTTGAAATGAATTTAAAGATCATGAGACTTGATTTGATATATTCTAGCACATTATAAAGTTTATTAATTTAAAAATTTATTACTTTGCACCAAAGACATAAATAATTGTCCTAGTCTAGAGAAAGCTCAAATTCCTGTTTATTAATATAATACATAACTTTAATAACTAAGTTTTATTTAAACCTTTTAAATGATTTTCATTCATTTACAAGTGTATATAAATGATATTGGTTAATTAGGTGTTACTAAAAATGTGAATTAAAACATTATGCCATTTCAAATAACTAGGTTGTATATTTTAATACTATGAACTTTTCAGTTGGGATTTAAAAATGTTAGATATGATAAATTAAGAAATTCTTGAATATGAATTTGCTTAAATTTAAAATTCTGAAAACATAACCTTAGGTAAAAGAAATTAAATATGGATGGTTGTTGTAAAATCTTGAACCTTGCTTTTAAATTATGATTAAACCATCTTAGGATCTCTTCGTTTAAAGACCATTTCATTTGGATCCTGTGATCTTTCAATCTTTTCAAATTAAAAATGTCCAATTTGACTTTTGACTATACCCTAAACGCAATCACATAAATTCTTTTTGCATATTGAATTATGTGACACCCTTGACCAAATCCACTTCTAAGCCTTATTGCGCTTGTATGTTTCAATTTGTTTTGTGTTTGTTGAATTGCTTGTTTATTGGGTGCCCTTTTACTATATAGTTTGAAACGGGGAGCAACTTGGACAAGAGTGTGTGAGAAACGACAACTTTCTTCAGGCAAGTGACTTCGTCAAACACCTACTATTTTGTTCTATTGCATATCTAGTGTTTTTAAGCAGTATTTGCAAAAGTAGTATGCATGATAGGTTTTTGGGAGATTGTAGTATGCTATGCAAACCTTTTAGGTTTCCCCTTAGAAATTCCAGATTAGACCCCTATTATAATTTAGTAGAAGTACTTGCTGCAAAAATGATCGTTTTATGGTTGATGTGATAAATGAAAATTTCCACTAAATTAATTTAACGCCTGGGTGGATTGGGTCGATCGAGGAGGTTTCAAGTTGAGTGGCTTCTCAGGGCCAAGTTTCATGGTTGTCTTCGCCCAAGATAGTTTTCACTTACTTGGGGCCATGATATGCGGTGTTAACCTGAGTTGCTCACTTGTGGTAGGCCACCCAGGGCTACGAGATTTAAGTTTACACTGAGTCTAGTTGCTTATCGTGCAACCATTGGTCAATATGGGCTCTGTCTTGATGGAGTAAGTTGATGTGGACCTGGGTCAAGAGATTGATGGTGGTAGAGTTGATAGGATGGTGGTAATCTCTTAGTATGATCATGGGAAAGCAACTTCTGAAAAGTCTCGTCTTGATCTTCTCCTTTTCCTTCTCACTAACGGAGTGTAGAGGATAGTTTGGGTTGATTAAGTCTAATGGTGAAAGTGCACACCCTCTCGAGAGTTAAAACCTAAGATCTTAGCCGTGTCCCCGGCATCGAACAATTTGAGTGACTACACAAGGCTGTGTTCTGAAAATCTCTTCATCCCAATTTCTTAATAAAACTTTGTTGGGTGAACATGGGTAGGAGACATGGACTTGTCTCGAGAAGTCTCTGAAAGAGAAGATATTGATTTAAGAAAATTGTTTATCAAAAGTAGGAGAAAACTTGCTTTACGCAATAGCCTTGAGCTCCACCAGCCAAATAAGCATATAAATATAGCTTAGTAGAATATTAGGAATTAAAGTCACTTGTCACCACAATTCAATTGTGCTGACCCTTTATAGCTGGGCTGCAATTAAAACTTGCAGAATGTCCGAATGAGGAGTAAGGGGGTCGTCTTCGAGCTACAACCAACATGATCTGCCAGTGGCTTCATGGAGATGATGTAGCTCCATGTCATCCCTGGATTTGCGTTTGAACTCTGAAATAATGTGTGAACTATTTATTCAGCTACCGTTTCAGCTATGCAAAATGTTAAGGATTATTTGTTTTTGGATCATTCGTCTCGTATTGTAATAGAATTTGACATTGTACTGTGATATTTCATCTTATTGGAAATTGCGAGACTTATGTGATCCAAGTCTTCCGCACTATTCATATGTGCCATTGCTATCTTAAGCAAGGGCACTACAGATGGTATCAGAGCACGAATGTTGCCTGTAGGCTCGAAAACCCCTAGGATTGGACAGAAACCAAAAGTCAAACATTTTTAAGTTATTATTCTATTTATGCATTATATTTTTCTTGTTTTGTTTCTTTTCTCTTTCACTTTAATTCTAATATTCTTACCTTTTTCAAAATTTTAGATGGGAGAGTACACTAAGACCACGTATGCTGGTATTTTGTCGGATTTCATCTTTGGGAGGCAGCTGTCCAGGTTGACAAGTCAATTGAAGCTACCACCGCCCTATTTCCAAGGAAGGAAGGAGGTGACGGACATACCTAATGTGACGCGCTCGGAAATCCGCACAATCATGACCCCAAATCCCACGATGCCAGACTTCGAGCCCGTGGACTATGTCACCTACTACCCAGAGTGGATTGAAGGAGTGAACGTAGCTATGGTGGACTTGATAGATCGTCTGTGTTACAAGTATCGCAACGACCTACCACCGGAATCGCCCTTCCGTGCCTTTAGGAAGAGAGATGCACATGGCCACTCGATGGCTCACACTGGGAATCGCTTGGACCTACCCCTAATCTACAAAATGTTTGAAGACCTAGATTTTCTTGTCAACTGCTTGACTCAGAAGGTTCAACAAGCTCATGACATCGCGGATCACGCTCGGGTCGTCATACACGCAAAGACCCAAGAACTCCAGACTTCTGAAACCCTTATCGATCACATGGAGGAACACATCCATGATCTACAGTTGCAGAACCTTGATAAGGATGAGCAGATTGCCGCACTTCAGGCACAACTCAACCCACCTTCACCACCACCGTTGGTAACTGAAGAAGAAGGTGACCAAGGCACTGGAGAAGTGGCTGTAACCGCAAATGTAAAGGAGGAAGAACAGGAGGAAGAAGACCCTGAAGAGGTGATTTTTGAGGAGTCAAGTGAGGAAGAAGACACACCTGTGGTGAACAATCACGCAACAAAGCGCAAGCGGGAGATCAAAGAGGAACAAGGGAAGCAAGTCAAGCAACGTTAGAGAGACCACCATTCATTCTACCTTAGCTTATCGTATCAGTTTAGTGTATTGACCTATCAAAATGTGATATGGCAGTACCAGCGTGTTTATTTTGGAACCTAAATCGTTTTTGGAGTTGAGAATTTAAAAACCTTGAGTTTTCAGGATTATTAATACCTAGCGGTTTTGAACCTTGAGTTGTGTATTTGTTCGATTGCTTGATGTGTTTGTTTGTATGACCTGAAACTATTTAAGGGTGGTAGCGACCCAAATAAAATTAATCTCTGCCGCATAAACCCGGAGATCCTAAACTACCCTTCTTTCTAGCCTTCCCAATCAGAAAAATCACCCCCTAAGAGTTCTTAAGTTTCCATGTCTCAAAACCTCTCGAGTATCAGATTCATTTCAAACTTTTTTCTAGTCTCTCCGAATCTCGAGGACGAGATTCCTTTCAAGGGTGGTAGTCCGTAACATCCCAATATTTTGGAATGTTTAAAAATCACAAAAAATTAAAACTTTTGTTTTGATTAAAATAAAATATTAAATTGCACAAGAGAACCAACTATAAAAGACTTCAAGCATCTTGAAGAGATTTAATATTTCAAATATTTGGAAAGATCATTACCTTCAAAAGTTGATTCAAGTTAAACAATTTAATATCCATTGTAGTTATTAAACCTCAATATGTAATTTGACAAATGTTTTACAAAATTTTCAAACCATTATAATAAAAAGTTTTCCTAATAAGTATTTGATTTAACCACTTAGCCCTAGCTATTCATAAATTATAATAGTATTTACAAGTGACATTAAATAAATGAAAACATGATCCTTTTGCCAATTGGTTTGTCATTTTTCCACTAAGTACAAAAGCATAGTGTTGAAATTACAACCTATAGTTTATAACTTTAAAAACTTCATAAGTTTTATAATAAATAGATTATCCAAATAAACAATTCATTAGCTTAAAATGATCTTCATTTATTTTCAAAACATCAAAGGATTTTCAGGAGCATATTTTTATGTTTTTAAATCTAAAAACCTTTCCAAAATGTTTATGAAGTTTTCAATTGAGTTATCTTATTATAAAATAAAATGGTGCCCAAAATACTCTAAATTAAAAATGATTACATTACATTTTCTCAGCTTAATTCAAATAGGTATAATATGTGGTTTAATAATCTATTAAAGCTAAATTTTATGTAATAATGGAATATGAGTTTAGATAACTTAGTTTCAAACATATTTGAATATAGGTATTTTACAAATTTTATTTAGCCAAAAGACAATTTAAATTAAGTTATAATTTTAAAATTGATATTAAGTATCAAATTGGCATTTAATGAATTTTTAAAAAATATTAAATTTCAAAAATGTTCAAAACATGCCCACCACTGGTTTAACACAAAGATAACAATTTTACAAATTTTAAGAATTTTGTTTGACTTCATTTGGACATTTAGATCAAAAGATATGAATAAAATGGAAAAATCAGAAAAGAAAAATAAATATCGGGATGACGTCATCGATGACGTCATCGTCCCTAACCTCCGGCCGGAAATCTCTCCCGAAAATCATCTCCGATTCCCTTCCAAATTCGGTGCGATGTTTGCGCGATTGGCTTCCCCGCTTACACCCTTTAAAAGCCCTCGAAGCCGCCGTTCGGCTGCCCCCGAAAATCTCAACCGGAGCGCCGTCAGGCCGCCGTTTCCGCTCGCCGGAGTGCTCGGCCGCCGCTGCGCTTTTCTCCCTTTTCCTGGCGAGGTGAGACACCTCCCTGCCCGAGACAGTGTCCAGCTTCTTCGCCGTAGCCGCGCGCACCTTCTAACCTCTTCCACGCACCCCATCCGCAGCCGTTTGTTGAGGAAGGAGGTGACCGGAGCTCGTCGACGTCCGAGCCACCCCGGCCGCTTTTCCACGCCTCCACCAGGACGGTCGAGTCGCCGCTGACGCCACCGTTCTCTTCGCTGTGAAGCGCCGCATCCGGGGAGGCAATCCACGCATCCAGGGGAGCCTCGCCGCGCCGCCGTCGTCCTCGCCGAGCGCCGCGCCGCCGCGTCCTCCATCTGCTCCGGCCACCCCGCGCCGCCCGGTATGACCACCCCCCCCCCCCCCCCCGACCGTCCGATCTTGATCCATCGGCTCCGGTTTGATCACTTAAGTGAACCGGTATCGACGAATAGGAGCTTGCCACGTCGTTGCCACGTCAGCGCCCAGTCAGACCCACGTCAGCAGTCCAGTCAGCGCCGCGTGGATTTTAATTTTGTATACCCTAAACGCAATCACATAAATTATTTTTGCATATTGAATTATGTGACACCCTTGACCAATTCCACTTCTAAGCGTTATTGCGCTTGTATGTTTCAATTTGTTTTGTGTTTGTTGAATTGCTTGTTTATTGGATGCCCTTTTACTATATAGTTTGAAACGGGGAGCAACTTTTGACTTGGACAAGAGTGTGTGAGAAACGACAACTTTCTTCAGGCAAGTGACTTCATAAAACACCTACTATTTTATTCTATTGCATATCTAGTGTTTTTAAGCAGTATTTAGAAAAGTAGTATGCATGATAGGTTTTTGGGAGATTGTAGTATGCTATGCAAACCTTTTAGGTTTCCCCTTAGAAATTCCAGATTAGACCCCTATTATAATTTAGTGGAAGTACCTGCTGCAAAAATGATCGTTTTATGGTTGATGTGATAAATGAAAATTTCCACTAAATTAATTTAACGCCTGGGTGGATTGGGTCGATCGAGGAGGTTTCAAGTTGAGTGGCTTCTTAGGGCCAAGTTTCATGGTTGTCTTCGCCCAAGATAGTTTTCACTTACTTGGGGCCATGATATGCGGTGTTAACCTGAGTTGCTCACTTGTGGTAGGCCACCCAAGGCTACGAGATTTAAGTTTACACTGAGTCTAGTTGCTTAGCGTGCAACCAATTGTCAATATGGGCTCTGTCTTGATAGAGTAAGTTAATGTGGACCTGGGTCAAGAGATTGATGGTGGTAGAGTTGATAGGATGGTGGTAATCTCTTAGTATGATCATGGGAAAGCAACTTCTGAAAAGTCTCGTCTTGATCTTCTCCTTTTCCTTCTCACTAACGCAGTGTAGAGGATAGTTTGGGTTGATTAAGTCTAATGGTGAAAGTGCACACCCTCTCGAGAGTTAAAACCTAAGATCTTAGCCGTGTCCCCGGCATCGGACAATTTGAGTGACTACACAAGGCTGTGTTCTGAAAATCTCTTCATCCCAATTTCTTAATAAAACTTTGTTGGGTGAACATGGGTAGGAGTTTGACATGTCCCCGGCATCGAACTATTTATTCAGCTAGCGTTTCAGCTATGCAAAATGTTAAGGATTATTTGTTTTTGGATCATTCGTCTCGTATTGTAATAGAATTTGACATTGTACTGTGATATTTCATCTTATTGGAAATTGCGAGACTTATGTGATCCAAGTCTTACGCACTATTCATATGTGCCATTGCTATCTTAAGCAAGGACACTACAGGCGGTGTGCCTTGTTACATGCATATAGGGCTCGGCCTGTTGGTGCGGAGGGGAGTTTCCTGCGGGAATCCGCACCCTTTTGGCCGGGACGAGCATAGCTCCCGTGGCTCCTTAGACTTGTTGTGGTGAAGGAAAGAGTTGTGTTGAGAGGCCCTAATGTTTTTGACTGGGTTGATCTTGCGAGTATGGGTACAGTATTGCACCCCTGCAGGGTATAATCTTATCGATGAGCCCTGTCAAGGGTTATGGACGACTTGGTGATGATGCTGGCTAATAAGATCATAGACAACTTACACCTAATCCTTGTTAATTAACTTGACTAGTAATATAGAATTACTTTCACAATAACTGGGAACTAAAACTGTTCAATGTGTGAGTTTTCTCGAATTGCTTCCTCATACTTGGTTGAGGGGGTTAATCCGAGAATGGGTTATGATTGGTGTTAGTTTTAGTTGTTTACTTATGTGCTCTCTTATCCCTCTCTAATTAGACGGAAGTTGTAGCGTGTCTCTATTGGGTTGCTAGTGCTGCTGCCGCTAAGTCCACATATCCCTATACTTTGGGAGTCTTTCATTTTTGTAACTTGTTAGCTCTAGCTTGTTCGATACGCTCCGGTGTACTGACCCGTTCGCGGGCTGTGGTTTTCTCTGCAGTTGAGGACTCTCCGTACGACCAGGTGGGTGGCTACTACGTGGAGTTCGATGACGAGATCTACGACGAGTTGTTAGAGTTCGCCTGGGCTACTTCTTGGTGGACCGCGTGGATGGGCCTTCTCTTTTCGTTTCGGCCTTGTGCCTGTTTGCTTCTTGTCTGTACTCAGACCGGCATGTTTCCGTTGAATGATGTAATGTTGGGACATGTGTCCTCTGCTTGGTGATATTCGCTATATTTGCTCAGTGAGAGCTTTGGATATTTATTTACTTTCTTTTTGTCTTAGGATTATCCTGTGATTTCCATTTTGTTTCCAAACCGGTTCGTATACAGTGTATGTATGTTTGAAGTATACGAATTGGTAGGATTTTGGATTTCTTTAGTGCGCAATCGCGAGACGTACGTGACATTGAGATCGCTAGCGAGCTGTAGGCCGATGATCCATTCCGAGCCCGCCTGCTTTTTCCTGGGATTGGTACACCCAGGATGCTCCTAGTTGTGTGGCCCAACCAGTACGTCTTATTTGTGGCGTCTGAATCCAGGGTCTGACACCCTTCTACTCAATGAGAAGCTATAGTTCACCAATGCGCCTCATAAGAGCTCCCACATGTTTCTAGCTATCACCTAGCCATGAAAGAATCGAAAGAAACAAGTTCCTCCTTCATATGAAGGCTAGTGGCATCATCTATATCATCCAAGTAATGCACAATGTGAGAAGGATTGATACCTCAGATGGCTTGGCCATAAGGCTTCTCACATTCTTGTTGGTGATATTCTTATTGGGGGATTTAAAGAGGGAGCTTGCTGATGTGGTTGTAGTAGCACGTGGAGTCGATGTGGTAGCAATTGCAGCCACTTCATTTGGAGTCTCTTCTTCCGACTCATCTTCATCGTCGGAGGGATAGTCTTGTTGCATCGTCAACACAATCCTAGGAGCCTTCATGACATGTGGTTTCTTGGCGGGCATATTTGATTTTTCCTTGAGCACAAGTCGCCCACCGTGATCTTCTCTCTTCTCATAGGGACAATCGATGGCGAAGTGGTACTTGTCTTGGCAATTGTATCAAGTCCTTGCCTTTTTTCCATCTCTTATTCCACCTTTTGGCGACCTCTTGTCGATTTGAGCATTTGCTCTTGTCAGATTCTCCCAAAAGCCTTGAGCCGCAAGGGCTATGTGCTCATTGTAGGCACACCTGAGGGAGTCATTGGACACAGAGGAAGGGTTTCCCAAATCATCATCATCTTCATCATCCACGATGGCCTTCAAAAGAAGATTCACGCCCTTTTGCATTCCTAGGGCTCTTGCTCTAGCGTCTTGAGCATTCTTGGCCGCATCTTGAAGGCGGTCATCTCTTGCATCACTTCATTTGATGTCATGAGGTGATGGTTGTGTCTTCCTTGTAAACTCTTCAAGTCTGTGGGCTCAAAAGGCACGAGAGAGCTCACGTACTTCCTCTTGATCCAAGCATCATCAATGTAAGAAGCATCGTGATCTCGAAAGGTTGTGGCAATGGTGACCAACCTCTGGTACATATCTTCTTGATCTTGTCCTTCCAACTTGTAGAACCCTTCCGCCTCATTGCTCAAGCCATCATATCGATTCCTCTTCATACTCTCATTCCAACGAACAAGTCCGATAGCGCATCCCATGTTTCCTTGGCGGTGATGAAGTGTTGGATTAGTGGCATGTCCTTGTCCCCATCAGCGAGTTGGATCATGTGAAGAGCGGTGGCATTGAGTTGGCTCTCCACCACCGCTCTCCTTGTCAAGTTGTCTAGATCATTTACCTTGAACCCCACTTGGATAATGCGTCATAACTCACAATGGAGGAGCTACAAACATGAGATTTCATAAGGTATTGCCATTGATAAAATTGATATGCTTTAAGCTTAGGTGGATATATGATTAACATGCAGATGAGGTAAAGGTGGATCTGAAGAATAAGAGTTAGGAGGTGGAACCGTCCCATACTTAGCACCCTCACTTTCATCTTTATAAGAGCTATTTTGTATCTTAGAGGAGCTTGATTTTCACCTTCCCTATCCTCAGTGGATTTCGGTCCCTTGGAATTTAGAGGATCCTCTTCATCATACGAATTTTCCGCGCATAAAAGAATTGGGGGTGGTGCATCCTTGGTATCCTTGGATTTCATGAGCCCTTCCAAGAGCTCATTCATCTTATGGAATTGGACTTCCATGGACGTTGACAAGGTTGTTTCCAACGACTTCAGATCGTCCATGGTGGCTGATACGTCTCAAACGTATCTATAATTTCTTATGTTCCATGCTTATATTATACCCATTGCTACATGTTTTATATACACTTTATATGGTTTTTATGCATTTTCTAGGACTAACCTATTAACAAGATGCCAAAGTGCCAGCTCCCTGTTTTCTACAGTTTTTTGGTTTAAAAAATGTTGTTAATAAAATATTCTCGGAATTGGAGGAAACAAAAGCCAAAAGTCCTATTTTTCTCGGAACCATCCAGAACACCGAATAGGAACCGAAGAGGGGCCACGGGGCAGCCACACCATGGGGCGGCGCGGCTGCCCCCTTGGCCGCTTCGTGACGTGGTGTGGGGCCTGATACGTCTCCAACGTATCTATGATTTCTTGTGTTCCATGCTATATTATACCAACTTATTAAATGTTTAATATGCATTTTATATAGTTTTATGCATTTTCTGGGACTAACCTATTAACAAGATGCCACAGTGCCAGTTCCCTGTTTTCTGCTGTTTTTGGTTTCAGAAAAGTACTTAAGGAAATATTCTCGGAATTGGACGATTTCCTTTCTGAAATCCGTTTTTAATCAGGAACGTTCCAGAAGACCAAACACGAGACGAAGTGGGCGACCGAGGCGCCGTCATCAGGTGCTCGCGCGGCAAGGAGTTTGGCCGCGCGAGGACATTATGTGGGCCCCTCAGGTCTCCACCGACCTCGCTCTTTCACCTACATATACCCTCCGAACCAAAAAACCCTAGCACGGTGTTTGATATTATCTCCACGGGTCCCAAGCGCCTCCGCGATCGGAGACAAGATCGGTGGAAATAAGTCTCTGTTTCGGCACCCTGCCGGGACGGGGAATTGCCCCCGGAGCTATCTCCATCAACTCCACCACCATCTCCATCGCCGTTACTGACTCCTACGATAAAGAGTGGGTAGTTCTCCCCCGAGGCTGCGGGATATACGGTAGCTATGTGGTCTATCTCTCTCTCTCCCATGATGTGATCTTTTGTGTGATCATGAGCTTTGTAATCTAGTTGAATATGTGAAGCTACGCTTTATCTATTATGCACTCTAGAGGTTACTTTAATATGAACTACGGAGTTATTCACGCTTGTAATGGTGACAGTGTGTGCGTCGTGTGTGATTCATTTATGACATTGTTGGTGTTAGTTTACTCTGACTTTGAGGGTGCTCTTGTATCCCTACACAATGAAGGGTGTTTGTTATCCAACATGAGAGTGTTTGAGAGTAGTGTTTATTATTTAACTTTGATGTCAATGTTGAGAATGTCCACTGGTGAAAGTAGGATCCTTAGGCCTTGTTTCTAAGCATTAAAGCACCGTTTCCAACAAGTTCTGCTACATGTTTGCTTGTTGCAATTTTTATTACAGATTGCAATTACTACTTATAATCATCCATATTACCTGTATTTCACTATCTCTTCGCATAACTAGTGCACCTATACATCTGACAAGTGTATTGGGTGTGTTGGGGACACAAGAAACTTCTCGTATTTTAATTGCAGGGTTGTTCAAGAGGGTTATCTTTGACCTCTACCTCATTGAGTTTGATATACCTTGGGTGATCCACTTAAGGGAAACTTGTTGCTGTTCTACAAACCTCTGCTCTTGGAGGCCCAACACTGTCTACGAGAATAGAAGCGTGCATAGACATCAGGGCCAACGTGTGCCCACCGACGTCGCCCCTTCGCCTATTTATTCGCCCTGACGCAAAAACCCTCAATACCCGATTAGAAATCCTCGAAAAGTGTTGGAGCCGCCGCCGTCGTCAACCCTAGTTCACGAGGGTTCATAAATACTGAAAGGGTGCGAATGCTAACCGAAAGGTGGATTATTAGTCATAGATGCGGCTGGAACGGTCTATGTATATTGTTGTAATGCGCAATTGAATCTCATATTAGACACCATGACTATAGTATATGCATCATTATGAAGTTCTTTATTTTGTTTATTGCCCAGCTGTAATTTGTTTACCCGCATGTATGCTATTATTTATTTATGGAGAGAAAATTACTAGTGAACTGTGGACCCCGGTCCATTCTTTTATATTGATAATACAACCTACTGCAAACTGTTACTTTTGTTTACAACAAGCCAGTAAGCCATACGTTTCCAGAACATACGTTTAACCTTTTGTTTACAGCAAGCCAGTGAGATTGACAACCTCACTATTTAGTTGGAGCAAAGTAGTTCGATTGTGTTGTGTGCAGGTTCCACGTTCGTTGTTCACACCGGTAGTGCGTCCTGCCAAAGTCGGCTTCAACAACCTTCAGAAGAGCCTTCATCTGCTATTGGATTGATAACCTTGGTTTCATAACTGAGGGAAAAACTTGCTGCTACACTCTTCACACCTTCCTCTTGGGGTTTCCCAACGCTGCGAGAACATCAATACTTTTTCTGGCGCCGTTGCTGAGGAGCTGAAGCACTTCTGCATGGGGAGTCTCTCACTTCCAATTTTTTTTACTTTGTTTTTGTCTTGCTTAGTTTACTTTTATTATTGTCTTGTTTGCTTCTTATTATTAAAACACAAAAAACAATAACTTGCATTTATTTTTGTATTTCGGCTCGTTATTATTTCTAGTTATTTATCTGCTATCAATGTCTACACTATTTGAAACAAAAACTTATTTGCTAAGTGGGTTCATGAAGGAACAACAAAATTATTATAAGGAATACCGCTTGTCTCAAAAAGGGAAATATTTATGGGATAAATAAGTAGATTGAATTATTTTGCTAAGAACTTGTGTTCTACATCTGATGAATCCTACTCCTTAATGATTTTTTTTGTTGTAGAAGGCATAAACACTCCCCTTTCCAATGTGATTATAATGATAATGAAACCCTGGCTGCTTATGCTAAAGGAAACTATGACTTTGGTAATCTTGAAAAAATTGAAGAATTTGTTGTTTTTAAGGGTGCCTATGAAATTGCTGGTTATATTCAAAATGATGATGCTCCTTGTAAAACTGAGAATTATGCTATACTTGGTTACTATCTTGAATATTACAATTATAATCCTTATATTGCTAAATTTCTTGAGAAAAGACATCCTAAAAAAGAAGAAACCGTTGTCTTGCAGGAACTTGTAGAAGAAGAAATATTGCTGAAACTGAAAGCTCATTGTATGAAAAAGAGGACGAGAGTGATGAACAAACTGAGGAAGAATGGATTAGTTACCTATGCCTACCTTCTAATGAGAGTAACACTTCCACTATTTGATTGTCTCCCATGCCTACCCATGCCTACCTTCTAATGAGAGTAACTCTTCTAGTGATGAACAAAAGGAGGAAGAATGGATTAGCTACCCATGCTATATTGTTGAATGTCATGATACTTGTCGGGGGGCTGCCCTCGGGGTAGGGCAGACCCCGGTCCAGATCAGCAGCATGGCTACAGGAGCTGACCTTTGGGGGTGACCAAGGGTTATCATGTGGTGCACCGAAGGGGTAACTTGGCCTTTGGATGGTAGTCAGGGCCAAAGTGCCTCCTGGGGCCGCAAGTGTCGTCGCTGGAAACTATAAATAGACCCCCAGACCCCCAGAGCAGCATAAGCACCAGCGGAGTGTTCCTCTAAGAACTAGCTTCTCGAAGATGTCTTTGGTGAGAACCTAAGACATCTTCGGGAGGCTAGGCCTTGAGACACATCTCCTAACTCGCTACCCGAGTTATCGATGCAACTCGGTATTGACCGGAAGGGCCTCCCAGCTTCGCGGTATGTTGGGATCCCCCGGTGAGATCCCGGGTAGAGGAGAACCCGGGTCGCCAGGTTGGGGCGTCTCGGGTAGAATTTAACCGACTTACCTATCTCGGTTCCGGCAAGTTGTCTTTGTTGTACAGGAAGGACGTGCCGAACAACCAAAGAAGAAGACCGACATGGGGGCCTGTCGGGCGGAGGTCAGAGATCTGGTGCAGGCTTTCCGCCTGACGCGGGGGAAATCATATCCCTCCTGGCACAGAAGTATGGTCACCTCCCGTCTGACACTGGAGCGTGTCAGCCGGTACGATGACGCTACGACAAGATCGGACATGCCTAGCCCGGCAATCCGGAAAAGGCTTCTAGGCATGGGCGAAGACATGTCTTGTCTCTAACAAGGGGACAATGATGTTCCAGGACGGCGCCTGCAGTCCTTGCCGGGATGATAACGGCAGGGCTATACCGGGTAGCACGGCGGCTAGGTCACATTAGCCGGTGTCGACATAACCATTAGCCCAGTCCGGTGGGACCATGCCGGATTAGGGTTTCCGGGCCTCCCGGCCGAAACTCTATATAAGGCGCCATAACTCCTCCTGTGGAGGGACGACCAACTTGAGAGCCAAAACTATAGTCTCATTTACTCTCAGGGCATTTACTTCATCTCCCTCTCTAGTTCATCAAGTTCATCAGCAAAACAGCTCAAGGAGCATGTTGTAGATCTTGAGATACACTTATATTGAGAGGAAAGGCAGGAGTAGGGGTGTTACCTCCTCACGAGGGCCCCGAACCTGGGTACATCGTGTGTGTGGCCTTGCCTTCATGCATTTGTTTTGAGTTTTGTAGATCTTTGAGTGTGTTCTTCGGTGTTCTTGTGTGTTTCGGCATCTACCACTGTGTGAGCTCCTTAGCTCACTAGCCCTCCCCGGATCCACCAGCGTCCATCGGCCCCACACATTAGCCATCCCATGGCATCTGCCGTGATACCACCACGACAGTGGGCCCACCGTGGGGCAGGTAGAGGTGCTGGCTGGTGTACACATCCGGACGGGTTCCACCGCTCATTCCGGCATCCGAGTTCTCTCCGGCCTTGTCGTCAGGCTGGGGGAGATGGATTTCGTCAGCGACAATGTCGGTTGCTTCTGGAACAGGCCCTTTCCGGCGAACGGCTGCCTCATCGACTTCGGTGTCTTCACCACCTACGTCGCCACCGAGATCGTCTGCAGCTACCCGGACACCGTCCTGGAGGCAGGGGATCCTCCCATGATCTGCGCCGCCCGGGATCAGCGTACCAATCGCCCCGCAGGCTGTGTCGCAGTCATGATGGTCGGGGTGACCGACGAGGTGTTCGAGGATGCTCCCGACGGTGACACCGGCTGTGGCGGAACTCGGTTAGCAAAACCCCCTCAGGAGCGAGGTGCTGCCCGAGATGGCGATCCCCAGCTTTCCCAACTTCGTCGCAGGCCAGATGCCCTCTCAGGTCTGGTCGCCAAGTTGGCTGTCCCCTTGGCAGCTGATGCTGATGCCCAAGTCACTTCTGCTGATTTGGAAGAGCACCGCATATTACTGCATGCTGAGGAACAAGAGATCGCCGAGATCAGGCGCGAGCTTAGTGCTAGCCTCCGCGAGTACAATGCAGCTCACAGGTTCCTTTGGATAGATTCCCGGGACAAGCGCATCGCCGATCTGTGCAAGAAAGGTAGGATGGTGAACGATGAGTTGGCTGGTGGCGCAGCACCTAGCCATAGTAGAACACCTAGTATGCTCTCGGCCGAAAAGCCGGTATACAGCTCACATGCCAAAACTCTCAGGGCTGCTGAGGCGGCTATGGCCGAGTTAGCTGGACTATCCTGGGAAGTTCTGCGCAAGCAGCAGGAGCGGGTCAGCGAGTTAATCGTGGAGGCTAACCGGCAGAACAAAGCCTTCAAGAAGAAGAACCCGGGTGCAGGATCCCAGGTGTACTCGGCTAGGGCTGAGAGTAACAAGTCGGGAGGAGAGGCTTCCTCTCCTCATCCGAGTAAGAGAAAGAGCCGAAGACGGAGCCGAAGTCGTGGCTCCGGGAAAAACAAGCAGCTGCAGACATATGACCCGGCATTTGCTGGAGCCCAGCAAGCCGGACAGAACAATCCCGGTCAGGGTCAGAGCAACCAGAGTGGTGGTAACCGGGGTGTAGGAAATAACGGCTCGGCTATCCGTGGTAATCCATCTCGGAATCCACCGCAAAATCAGGGAAACCGGCAGAGGGATGCCGCCTCAGTCCCGCAGCAAGCTGCAGTTCCTCTGGTCAACCGGCATGACGATGGCAACTCGAGGTTGCAACAACTCGGATACCAGCCTAACGAAAATCCTCTGGGATCTCGGATAGGAACTCGGCAGCTAGATTCAGCTGATGCCAGGTTCAGGCTCGGCCGGATTCACCAATCCGAGTTGGTAGAAGAGCAGGGACCTCCGGGACCTGCTTGCTTCGGACCTCGGATCATGCGGGAGCCCGCTGTGCGAAATTTTCAGCTCAACCGGGGTGCCAAGACCTATGACGGCAGCTCGAAGCCGGAAGATTGGCTGACCGACTATGTAACTCCAGTAAGCATAGCCGGTGGAAACAGACGCTGGGCGGTGCGATATGTGCCGCAAATGTTGGAAGGACCTGGCAGGATCTGGCTAAATAACTTGATAACTGACAGCATAGACAGCTGGTTAGATTTCGAGGAGGCCTTCATCAGCAACTTTACCAGCACGTACAAGAGGCCCAACCGACCTCAGCAGCTTGCCATTTGCAAGCAGAGAGACAACGAGACTGACCGAGAGTACCTTACTCCGTGGAGCAACATTCGCAATTCTTGTGAAGGAGTTGTTGAGGCGTAGGCTATATCATAGTTTGCACAAGGATGTCGGCATGGCTCCATGCTTTGGCAGAAGTTGCAAAGGAAGATGCTGGCTACCTTGGCCGAGACCATGTGCATTGCTGCACCTACACGCTTGGAGACCCCGTGCAACCCCTGGTGGATGTCAGAGACTCCAATAGGAGTAATGCGGGGAATCAGCGCTCGGGGCCGAGCAGGAACCATGACCGCCAAGATTTCTGTCAGAAGAGAAACCAGCCCGAGTTCCACTATGCCTCGCAGCATGTTGCAGCTGTAGGCCGAGATCAAGGGGATGCCGGAAACAATCAGCGGCAGAAAGTGGCTAGCTCGGTTTGGGGTCAAAGTCAAGAGGTGCAAAAGACCTGGGTCGATCAGAAGAAGCCCTTGACTTATGAAGAGATGCTGAACAAGCCATGCTGCTATCATACTCCGGAGTCCAACAAGCCCGCGAATCACTCTACTCGACAATGCAGCTGGTACCAGCGCACGTTGCAGGAATGTAGTGCTGGGGCTACTCGGCCGAATGCACCGGCACCACGGCCAAACATTCCGAGACCTCCTCCACCCCTTTCCGGTGCCAATGCAATCCGGGTCAATTAGCCCACCCAGAGACCTCCTCTCCCCCGACCAGTGAATATGGTCAATGTCAGAAATGACAATGGTGCTGGTCCGAGTAACCAATCCGTACACCAGCAGGGAAACTATCGGGAAGCACATCAGATCTACGTAGTCTTCGTGACCGAGCCCACTGACCGGAAGAGTGTGCAACAGCGTGCTCTGGAGGTAAATGTTGTGATTTCGGCGGTGCCCAAGTTCCTGCACTGGTTCGAGATGGAGATCTGGAGCCGGAAGGATCATCCCCGGGTTATGCCCAAGCCTGGTGGCTATGCTTTGGTGGTAGACCCAACCTTTGTCGGACCAAGCCTCAACATCTGTTTCAGCCGGGTCCTGATTGACAATGGCAGTGCCATTAACATCATGTACAAGGATACCATGCTGAAGCTGGGGGTGTCCATGAACACGCTGCTCCCAACCGAGACGACTTTCCATGGCATTGTGCCCGGAGTCTCTTGCTCGCCCATGGGCAAGATTTGGGTTGAAGTGTTGTTTGGAACCCGGGAAAACTGCCGGACTGAGAGTTTGGAGTTCGAGGTCGTGGATCTCGAGAGTCCTTACCATGCACGGATAGGCAGGCTGGCATTACTAAGTTCATGATCTCTACTCACATGGGCTACCTGAAGATGAAGATGCCGGGTCCAGATGGAGTGATCACCATCGCGGGAGACCACAAGCGCTCCATGGACTGTGCATCTGCTGGCTCCTGCTTAGCCGAGTCCCTTGTCATAGCTAAGAAGAAGAAGAGAATCTAGCAGGTGGTTGCACTGGCCAAGACGTCGCAACTCGGCATGCCCGGGATAGTGAACCCGAAGCAGAACGCCTCGTTCCAGGCACCAAAGGAGACCAAGAAGGTGGGAGTTGACCCCAGCAACCCGGAGCGCCAGATCATCATTGGCAGCAACCTGGACAGCAAATAGGAAGGCGAGCTCATCGACTTCCTCCGTGAGAATCGGGATGCCTTTGCGTGGTCGAGTGACGATCTGCAAGGCGTTCCGAGGGAGTTGGCTGAGCACTCATTATTCGTCAGGCCTGACGCGAAGCCAGTGAAGCAACCGACTAGGTGCCTCTCGGATGAGAGAAGAGCTGCCATCATGGAGCATCTCGCAGTACTTCTGGCTGCCGGGTTCATGATGGAAGTTCTACATCCGGATTGGATATCGAATCCAGTTCTGGTTGAGAAGAAGGAAGATGATCCCCTCCTGCTTAAGGTGTGGCGCATGTGGATCGACTTCACCAACCTCAACAAGGCATGCCCAAAGGATCCGTTTCCACTCCCCCGGATAGATCAAGTGATCGATTCCACTGCCGGGAGTGAGCTTTTGACTTTTTTAGATGTTTATTCTGGTTTCCACCAGATACCTTTGAATCCGGATGATCAATTGAAAACTGCTTTTATTACCCCATATGGGGCTTATTGCTATCGTGTCATAATTTTTGGTTTGAGAAATGCTGGTGCTACATACCAAAGATGCATGCAGAAATGTTTACATGACCAGATAGGCCGGAATGCCGAGGTCTATGTCGATGACATAGTCATAAAAACAAAAGAAAAATCCTCTTTGATCGATGATCTGAGGGAAACATTCAAAAACTTACGAAAATTTCGGATGAGGTTGAACCCGGATAAGTGTACGTTCGGTGTCCCGGCAGGCAAGTTACTCGGTTTTCTCATATCAAGCCGGGGGATTGAGGTCAATCCGGGTAAAATACGTGCAATCGAGAGCATGAAATTACCAACACGTCTCAAACATGTGCAAAAAATCACAGGCTGCCTGGCATCCCTAAGTCGGTTCGTGAGCCGACTCGTGGAGAAAGCCTTGCCCTTGTATCAATTGAGGAAAAAGAGCAAAACCTTTGTATGGACCCCGCAAGCTGATGCGGCGTTCAATGATTTAAAGAGGATGCTCTCAACAGCACCGGTGTTGGCATCCCCATTGCCCAAGGAACCTATGCGCTCTACATCGCTGCCACTAACCGGGTAGTAAGTGTAGCCATCGTGGTGGAAAGAGAAGAAGGAAACAAGCTGATACAGAGACTAGTGTACTATCTGAGCGACGTGATCTCGACATCTAAACAGAACTACTTGCACTACCAGAAGATGGCATGTGGGGTGTACTTGGCAGTTACCAAGCTCAAGCACTATTTCCAACAGCACCCGATCACGGTGGTGTGCGAAGCTCCCCTCGCCGAGATCATCGGGTGTAAGGAGGCAAGCGGCCAAGTTGCCAAGTGGGCCATCCAGTTGTCTCCGTATGCTCCGGCATACGAGAGACGCGACGCCATTAAGTCGCAGGCGCTGCCGGACTTCTTGGTGGACTGGGCCGAGATGCAGTATGAACCTCCACTTCCCGACTACAATTTCTGTCAGATGCATTTCGATGGTTCCAAGGCCAAGATCGGATTGGGTGCCGGGGTCGTCCTTACCTTACCGAAGCAAGATGTGCTGAAATATGTACTGCAAATTCATTTCCGGGCATCTAACAATGTGGCCGAGTAGGAAGCATTGGTGCATGGACTCAATGTCGCCAAGGAAATCGGTATCCGCCGAATAGAGTGCTTCGGTGACTCCGACATGGTGGTGCAGCAGGTGTCGGGAAACTGGGAAGCAATTGATGCCAATATGTCCTCATATCGGTTCCATGTGCAGACAATATCCGGATTTTTTGAAGGCTGCGAGTTCAAGCACATACCAAGAGGGGAAAATGAAGCAGCGGATGTGTTGTCCAAGCTGGGGTCATCCCGGGTTGCCATTCCACCCGGCATCGCCCTGGAGCATCTGAGGAAGCCGTCTATCCAGCCCTCACCCGAGTCGGAATCTATCTTCATCCCCAAGGAACCTGTGTCGGAAGCAATACCTATGGAGGTGGAAGTCGGGAGCACTGCACTGAACCCGGGGACTGCACCACAGAGCTCGGGGATGGCATACCGCATGTCTGTTGAGGTGATGTCGGTCGAGGCAATGGACATAGACGTTCCCGTGTTCCCGGTGCGACCTATCCCGGGATGGGCACAGCCCATCATGGCGTACATATCGGACGACACCCTCCCGGAGAACGAGGTAGAAGCCCGACAAATACTACGAAGATCAGAGGCATACTCCATCATCAATCAAGAGCTGTATAAAAGAAGTGTCACCGAGGTGCTCCAGAGATGTGTGGAGCCCGAGGAGGGCCTAGCGATGCTGCTGGAGATACATCAGGGAGAATGTGGACACCATGCCTCATCTCGGGCACTGGTAGCAAAAGTATTCCGGCATGGGTTCTATTGGCTCACCGCTTTGCAGCAAGCATAGGACATTGTCCGAAAATGTGGAGGGTGCCAGAGGTTTGCCGACAGGATACATATGCCGGCATCAACACTCAAAACCATCCCTATCACTTGGCCATTTGCTGTATGGTGCTTGGACATGGTGGGACAGTTTAAACTGGCAAGAGGTAATATGACACACATGCTGGTGATGGTGGACAAGTTCACCAAGTGGATAGAGGTCAAACCAATCCAGAAGTGCGACGGACACACCTCGGTCCAATTCTTGAAGGATATCATCCTGAGATATGGCTACCCGCACAACATCATCACGGATAATGGTACCAACTTTGATGTGGGGGAATTTGCTCGTTTCTGTGCGGAGAAACAAATCCGGTTGGATGTGGCGTCGGTAGCCCACCCGGAAGCAAATGGGCAAGTCGAGAGAGCAAATGCCTTGGTGTTAGCCGGCATCAAGGCTCGCCTAATCGAGCCACTGTTGAGAACTCCGGGATGTTGGATAGAGGAGATACCGGCAGTATTGTGGGGTCTCCGGACCACACCGAATAGATCTACCGAGTATACGCCATTCTTCCAGGTGTATGGTGCCGAGGCAATGCTGCCAACCGACATACAGTATGGCACACCAAGAGTAACAATGTTCACCGAGACCGAGGCAAAAGAAGCCTGTGAGGACGATGTTGACTTTCTCGAGGAGGCAAGGGAATTGGCATTGTCTCGGTCCGCAATTTATCAGCAGAACCTCTGTCGCTATCATAGCCGGAAGGTGCATCCCCGAGTATTCCAGGAAGGAGATCTAGTGCTAAGGCTGATACAGCGCACAACCGGAGTGCATAAACTTTCACCTCCATGGGAGGGACCTTTTGTTGTGAGCAAGGCGTTGCACAATGATTCTTATTACCTTGTAGATGCACAAGAAGCTAGAAAAGGTGTAATGGACAAGGCTGGTGAGGGAACCAAGCAGCCATGGAATGTAGCCTTGCTCCGTCCCTTTTACACTTAAAGGGCGCAATGTATGTATCTCGGTCTCTATCAATGAAATGTTGACACCCCAAAACGTTACTCAGGGAATGCCTTGCTCAAATGTGTTGTTTGTTCTAAGTTGCATGTCGGCCTCCTGGGGGGAACCCGGGGACTGCCTAGTTTTGTTTCGCTATTGTCTTCTTGTTTACCTGTTTTATGCATGACGGCAACCCAGAGAGGATCTCGGGACTGACTTGTATTTATTTTTGTTTGGTATATGCCGGAAATATTCTGAACTCGGTTTAAGAGTTAAAGTAATGTATGTCATGTGAGGTAATCTTGTGGCTCGACTGACGAACGTCGAAATGGTAGTCAAGAGAAAAGAGCATCAAGTATGGGGAACACGAAAACAAACTCGGGGACTTGGGATAGGAATTCCTCCGGCATATACGTCTTACTAACCCGGTTTTTTGGTTTTTACTTTTTATGTCGGAAATTTGGCATCTAGAACTCGGGCATTTATAAGTAATGTATACCGTGAACGGGATTTCGTGACTCGACTGTCGAATACTGGCATGGTAGACAAGAGCAGAAATTGCCTAACTACGGTAAACATGAAAATGAACCCGGGGACTCGTGGCGGAATAAGCCAACATAACTTGTCATTCGTTAAAAGCAAAAGTTGGCAGGCATAGCGGACGAATTAAAAGTATATTACATCTGTACCCGGCATCCCGGGGATTTAATGTTTCAGCGACTAAGTGTTTTCAGATAAAACATAAGGATATGTCGGGACAGGCACGAAATGTTCAAGGCGCGATAGGCGAAACTGGCTTCTCAGATTAGTCGATAACAGGGGGCACGATGACGATCTCCTCGGCACTGGCGGTAGTACTCGGCACGGGCACACCCGTCTCAGATAGCGGGACCACGGGCGACGGAGGATCGGCAGCATCCCGGGCAGAGGTGGTCTCGGTGACTGCAGTTGCCTCGGCATCACCAGCCTCCGGTATCTCGGCAACCGCGTCACCGCCATCCTCCACCTCGCCATCATCTTCATAATCTGACTCGGAGTCAGATGCAATGAGACTCGTGATGAAGGAGTTGGGATCCGCCCAACCTGCGAGGCGATGTGAAGTTTCTTGGCGCAGCCAGATCTTTGTCGGGTCGGTGTACCATTACGAGATGACCCGCAGGCTCTTGATCACCTCGAGATCGAGCCTCTCATACCAACTAAGCACATGTTGCAGTGCTTGGTCGGCACCAGCGTGAGCAGCGGACCGTTTCTAGGCATGAAGCCGGTTAACGGCATCCTAGAGCGCGCTGGCCAACTCGGTAACCGAGATCTTGCCAGTAGCGCCAGGCCACAGGGCACCATGCGCGTGAACTGCCGCACTAAGGAGCTCGGTGCCGATCGTCCAGAGAGGGACTATCCGGGCCTTCAGGGCGATGAGGTGATCGTCAATATCCCATGAGTCTGAGACAGGACCCTCTCCGGCCCTCTTCTCCCGGGCGGCAACGATCGCAAGCGTAGCGGTTTCTCGGGAATGCTCAAAATTTCATTGAGAAAGGAGAACTTTCACACGGACAAGCCATGAGGCAATATCGGCAAAAGAGGAAGAATAAAAAAAGAAGAGAACTCGGTGCACTTACTGTTCATATCCCGGTTGAGACCGGTGAGCCAAGCATCCTGCTTCGACCGAAGAAGGGCCACCTCGGTCTCGGCAGCATGCGCGTGAGCCTCGGATTGATCCAAGGTCTCCTTCTGCTTCTTGGTAGCGTCCAAAAAATACGTCTTCAAATCCGCTGCAGTAGACCTGGCCTTCTCTAGCTCGGCATTCAGTTGCGTGATCTCAGACTGCGCATCAGACAGAGCAGACTTTTGGTCTACCGAGATCTTGCGCGCCGCGTCTCGCTCCTCCCGGAGTCGCGCTTCCGACCTCTTGGCTTGCCCGAAGTCGGCAAGAAGCCTGTGGAAGATGCTGCTACGTTTTTTGCTGCAGTCCTGTAACAGTATTTATCCGATATCAATCTCGTGGACTAAGATGGAGCAAGAGATAATAGGAAAATTCTTCAAGTTCCACACTTGTGAACCAACTACTCGCTCGAGTTTTGATACCCAAGAGAGGATCTCGGGGAATGGGAATTGAAGCTTTGTTTTTCAAGATTTGAGCCTAGTGATCTGCTACTCGACAGAGTCTAGAGCACTAAGCACAAATCTCGGGGACTGGGAATTGAAGGTTTAGTTTTCAAGATTTGAGCCTAGTGATCTGCTACTCGGTGGAGTCTAGAGCACTAAGCACCAATCTCGGGGACTAGGGATGATAGAAGATAGAAGGCTTACATCAACAACTCGGGTAACGTCCAAGACGGCCACCTGGAGGGCGTTCAGGGCTTGCGCGCTGCGGCTTGGACCAGCAGCATGTAAGTCTCCCGCGACCTTGGAGGCGTCAGCAGCAATCCAGGCCAAGTTGTAGTCGTCAACCGCGCGTAAACCGGTGACAGTGGGCGCGCTCGCCGCTCCAACCTCCCGAGATCCTGACAACACAAAGGCGCTTACGGATGCTCACAGAGCCTGCAAAGCAGCTGTGGGGATGTCGGCAGGAGGTGGTGGTAGCCCGAAAAACTTACCCGAGGCAGAGGAACCCTTGGTCAGAACCAAGTCCTGAAATGAAGACTTCGGAGGAGCGTTGGGCTTGGCAGGGGCAATCTTCTGGCCAGAGGCCTGGCTGCGCTGTTTCCCGGCTTGAGGATCTGGTTACCGAGTAGGCTGGGGAGTGGGCTGCTTCGGCGGCGGTGTTTTCCGTGGAGCTAGCCGAGTAGAAGCTCGCGGCACAACCTGCCGCGGAGGACTCGGCACATCTACATCAGGATGAGGAGACGCCACCCGGCGCGGTGTGTCCGGAAGAACGATGTCTTCGGTGGTCACGGTTTGCCGGGCCGGGATCACGGTCACCACAGGCTGACCACCCGAAGTCCCCATGCTGGTAGCGGCGTGAGGAGTAGGGACGTCGGCCAGGACGGGGCCAGAGTCAGGTGACCGGCATCCTGCGCTCGACGCCGAGGTGGTGAAGGGGCAGCCCGGGTTGGGCTAAGAGACCTAGAACCCGGGAGACGGGAACCCGCGGTCTGCGGAACATCAAGTGCCGCTCTGCAATCAAAAAGCAGGTTAAAAGGGATCTCGGGGAGGAGAAGGATAGAACAACTCGGTCGGAGAATAGCGTACCCAGAGGACACGGTGGGAGGACCTCTCCTACGCCGAGGGGGCTTGTCGCCTGGGTGCTTGGTGGTCTTGGTCTTCTTTGTAGTGGCACCCGAGCCACCGGCATGCGCGGTCTCGGACACGGCGCGCTTCGTTGCGACCGCTGGTCCTGGAACCACTGGCAGGGTGTATTTGAGAGGACGAGCGTCAATTACATCGAGTATTTGACAATCATTGTCATCATCTTCATCAGATTCGACTTGGATAGCCTCTCGAGCTGAAGGCTTACCCGGAGCTTCAGCACGGGCTAGAGGAATTGAAATATGGTCCTCGCCGTCGGGATCCTCATCCGGCATCTTCTCAGGGACCCGGAAGTCGTCCGCAAACTTGCCCCCGGCATGCATCGCGTCCTCTTCCTACTGCCGCTCGAACAACTGCAATAAGAGAAGGGGATCAGTGCATGTCAGAGATGTCGGTTTCCCGTGGAACCCGACAAGATAGGGAAGTCGGTGAAAGAATGGGCAGGCACCTCCTCCAGTGGTTTTTTGCAGGTGGCTGCACATAGTCCCCACTTCCAGTCTTCCGGCATCTTCGTCCGAGCAATAGCTCGAACGCGGCGGCAAATCGCAGCCTTGTCCAGTGGGAAGATGCTAGTCCGGGTGGGGTTGTATAGCTCACTCATGAAGCACATCTTGTGCACTCGGGTTTGGAGAGGGCAAACTCGGTAGATAATGAAGCTGCGCAGGAGGTCGTCGGATGTCAAGTCATCCACAAGAACTCCTAAGACATCGTGCATACTATCAACCTCCTCGGAGTTTGGGAGCTTATTCCAGAGTTCGAAGTCGGTAGGAGGACCCATGACGAATTCCGGGAGATTGAGGAAATCCGGCGCGGAAGAACTCGGTCCATCTCCTGTGGCGATCGGGTTCCGCACGTAGAAGAAGCTCCGTTGCCTCCCTGGACCTTGGGGAATCCGGACTCACTGCGGGGGATGATGGTCGCCGCCCCGCAATCGACGAGGTCCTTGACCTTCTTGTCCGGGTTGGGGATGACTTGCGGGCGAAGAAGGAAGTACTTCGCCCAGAGTTCCACGAATGGCCAGACGCCAAGATACCCTTCCGTGTACGTGGCAAAGCAGGAGAGCATCATGATGGTGTTGGCGGGGAGATGATGTGGTTGGAGGTCGTACGTGTCAAGGAACTCGCGGAAAAACGGGCTGGCCGGAAGGCCGAACCCGCGCTCGAAGTGTGTGAGGAACACTACACGCTCGCCGGGTTGGGGTTCCGGTTCGACCTCACCGGTAGGAAGTCGGCTTTCCACTTCCGGAGGAATCCGGTGCGTCCGATATAGCCAGTCGAGATCTCCCTGGTTGGTCTCGGAGCCATCCCAGCATCCCCTAACACTCTCGTCGCCCATCTCGCCGGCTTCGGAAGACATGTCAGAGCTAGTCTGCAGACGGAAGGTCTAGTTAGTCGGGTTAGCATGTCGGTAACGGAAGAACTCGGGCTAGAAACTGCTACCGTGGACCGACATCCTAACAAATAGATCTACCGTAGCAAAACAAATGGAGTTTAATAGAAGCAAAAATCGTGGTTCAAGGCATAGTGCTTGGGCAAGGCGATTGAAAGCAAAAGCATAGCAAGGGTAATCATCTACAGCGCACAGCTACAACAAACCATTCCCAGGGCACTATGATGGGGATCTACCGAGCTAAATCGGCGCTTGACTCACGGATGTTTGAGAGGATTCACGGACGAACACAAACCGTCGCGACATCGGAGAGGTCTACCGGAGGGAATGGAAGTACTCACCGGAGGGGAGGAAGGTACCGAGGCACAGGATTGTCACGGACCAATGGCGGAGACGGAGGGCTCCGGCGGCGGGCTCCAGCGGCGGTGCTCTGGGCTCAGGCGCGGCGCGACGACGGCGACGGAGCGCTCGGGGCAAGTGCAGGAAGAAAGGGAGAAACGGGAAGAAGAGGAGACGATCCCTCCGCTCCCCTATTTATGGGGGGCTCCGGGATCGGTTTCCGAATCTCCCGCCCACGATCTCCCAAATCGTGGGTGGGATCAGAATGTGCCGTGCCCGACACGTGGCGGCACCCAGAGGTGTCCCCTAGGCCACACCAAAGTCCACACAACGCCAACGGTTGGTGTGCGGATCTGGTGCGGATCCCGGTGCGTGAACCCGAGCGACGCGCCCTTAAGTCAAATACACTTGAGTGCTTCTCTGACTTGACAAGACCCCAGGTGGGACCACCGTGCAGATGTGGCTTGTCCGGCACGAGAAGCGGAATGCATATCTTCATTCCGACATCCGGGTAGAAACCCAGAAATGCTAAGTATCGTTCCCCGGGATAGGTCATCCTGGACGGACGGATCTCGGGAAAGGGATGTCGGTATAGAGCATCCCAGTCACAGGAACAAAGGTTGTTTTCGGCTTCTTGGTTGGTTTTCTTCTTGAATCTGGTGCCGCACTTCGTCTTAAGTCGCTGCACAGCACCAGCTTCGGGGACTAGTGTCGGGGGGCTACCCTCGGGGTAGGGCAGACCCCGGTCCAGATCAGCAGCATGGCTACAGGAGCTGACCTTTGGGGGTGACCAAGGGTTATCTTGTGGTGCACCGAAGGGGCAACTTGGCCTTTGGATGGTCGTTAGGGCCAAGGTGCCTCCTAGGGGCCGCAAGGGTCGTCGCTGGAAACTATAAATTGACCCCCAGACCCCCAGAGCAGCATAAGCACCAGCGGAGTGTTCCTCTAAGAACTAGCTTCTCGAAGATGTCTTTGGTGAGAACCTAAGACATCTTCGGGAGGCTAGGCCTAGAGACACATCTCCTAAGTCGCTACCCGAGTTATCGATAGAACTCGGTATTGACCGGAAGGGCCGCCCAGCTTCGCGGTATGTCGGGATCCCTCGGTGAGATCCCGGGTAGAGCAGAACCCAGGTCGCCAGGTTGGGGCGTCCCGGGTAGAATTTAACCGACTTACCTATCTCGGTTCCGGCAAGTTGTCTTTGTTGTGCAGGAAGGACGTGTCGAACAACCAAAGAAGAAGACCGACATGGGGGCATGTCGGGCGGAGGTCAGAGATCTGGTGCAGGCTTTCCTCCTGACGCGGGGGAAATCATATCCCTCGTGGCACAAAAGTATGGTCACCTCCCGTCTGACACGGCAGCGTGTCAGCTGATACGATGACGCTACGACAAGATCGGACATGCCTAGCCCGGCAATCCGGAAAAGGCTACTAGGCATGGGCAAAGACATGTCTTGTCTCTGACAAGGGGACAATGATGATCCAGGACGGCACCTGCAGTCCTTGTTGGGATGATGACGGCAGGGCTATACCGGGTAGCACGGCGGCTAGGTCGCACTAGCCGGTGTCGACATAACCGTTAGCCCTGTCCGGTGGGACCGTGCCGTATTAGGGTTTCCGGGCCTCCCGTCCGAAACTCTATATAAGGCGCCATAACTCCTTCTGTGGAGGGACGACCAACTTGAGAGCCAAAACTATAGTCTCATTTACTCTCAGGGCATTTACTTCATCTCCCTCTCTAGTTCATGTAGTTCATCAGCAAAACAGCTCAAGGAGCATGTTGTAGATCTTGAGATACACTTATATTGAGAGAAAAGGCAGGAGTAGGGGTGTTACCTCCTCACGAGGACCCCAAACCTGGATACATCGTGTGTGTGGCCTTGCCTTCGTGCATTTGTTTGAGTTTTGTAGATCGTCGAGTGTGTTCTTCGGTGTTCTTGTGTGTTTCGGCATCTACCACTGTGTGAGCTCCTTAGCTCACTAGCCCTCCCCGGATCCACCAGCGTCCATCGGCCCCACACATTAGCCATCCCATGGCATCTTCCGTGATACCACCACGACAATTCTATCGAAATATTCCCTTTTCATAAATTTGAAATAAGCATGCTCCTTGACTCAAATAACATAAATAAAACAATGGCTCACTAATGTTATATATGATAATGCTTTAGATGATGGTCATATGCTTATTGATAATCCTCTACGTTAAGAAGTTATTACTTATTTATCTGAGGATAAAAATGATATAATTGTTGCTTGCGATGGTACTCTTACTCATGAGAGTCTTACTTTGTTATTGAATTCTCCTAATTACACCATGGAGAAGAAATTTGCTTATGTTGAGAAATACTTATATGGTTTGCAGTTGTCTAGTGTTCCAAATCTTTGTTGCAACCATGATATTAAACTTGATATTGGTATTAATAACTATTTTGAAAGAGGAAAGCATGCTAATGAATTCAAAAATAAATTTAATGATCCTCTTTATGTGCCTATATTATCCAAGTTGAATGATTCTGGTGGTTATATGGTTAAATTTATTTCTACTACTTGCAACTATTATGAGAGAGAAGAATATGGTTGTACAAGTTTTCATGGTACTAGAACACCTCTCTATATGCTGAATGGTTTGCAGTTACTCTTGTTTTATCTTCCTATGCTTGTCACTTTGTTCTTTATGAAATTATTTGTGTACAACATTCCTATGCATAGGAAGGAGCTAGACTTAAATGTGTTTGTTATTTGCCTCTTGAAGCTCTCTTTTGTTTTTCAACTCTTATTCTTATGAGAGCATCATTAAAATGTGCTAGTCTAGCTAAAAGGCATTAAAGAAAGCGCTTTTGGGAGGCAACATATTACCTTTTAATTTCAGTTTTTTGTCAAAGAGTATGCTTACCTCTGTAACAACTCCTTTATATCTTTATTTTATTGCATAGTTGTGCCAAGTAAAGTCTCTAGTAGGAAGTTGATACTAGATTTAGATTTCTGCGCAGGAACATTTTTTTCTGTTGTCCACCATTTAATTCATAACTCTTTATAGAAAATCGAAATTACCTGATTTTCTCTGTGCGTGATCCTCAGATATGTACGCAACTTTTATTATTTTTTAGTTTTATTATTTGAGAAAGTTAAGTGCCTCGATTTTTTTTGTCTTTATGGATTATTCTGTTTTTGACAAATTCTGCCATTTATTTTGCAGTGCCTCTTTTGCTGTTTTTGAATGGATCTTTTTGTTCCATAAAGTATCAGTGGATGTAGTTAATGTCCAGTAGCATTGGTAATGATTGTGTCCATGCAGAATATGAGAATGTTTTATTATACACTAAGCCTCTAATGAAGTTTACTTTGAGTCTGGCGTGGAGAAAGTTTTCAAGGATCAAGAGAGAGGATGATATGATGTGATCAAGAAGATGAATAGGCGAAATCTTGGGGATGCCCCTGACGGTCACCCAAGCATATTTAAAAAAGACTCAAGCGTCTAAGCTTGGGGATGCCCAAGGCATCCCCTTATTATCAAAAACTTATCAGGTTATCTCTAGTGAAAGTATATTTTAATTCCGTCACATCTTATGTGCTTTACTTGGAGCGTATATTTGTTTTTATTTTTTCTTTGTTATTTTATTTTTATGAATAAAATGGATCCTAGAATTCTTTTGTGGGAGAGACACGCTCCGCTTTTTCTTATGAATACTCCTATTCTTCACTTTTTTTTATTGTGTCTCTCCCCCACAAAAGAATGCTAGGATCCATTTTATTCAGAAAAACAAAATAACAAAAATAAAAATAAAAAAGCAGACGCTCGAAATAAAGCACATAAGACGTGACGGAATTAAAATATAGTTTCACTAGAGATAACCTAATAAGTTGTTGATGACGAAGAAGGGGATGCCTTGGGCATCCCCAAGCTTAGACGCTTGAGTCTTCTTGAATATATGCTTGTATGACCCTCATGGGCATCCCCAAGATTTGGCCTTTTTATCTTCTTGATCACATCATATCATTCTCTCTCTTGATCCTTGAAAACTTCCTCTATACCAAACTCAAAAGAAAACTTCATTAGAGGGTTAGTGCATAATAAAAATTTCTCATATTCTGCATTGACACAATTATTACCAATTCTACTTGACATTAGCTACAACCACTAACTTTATGGAACAAAAAGATCCATTCAAAAACAGCAAAAGAGGCATTGCAAAATAAATGGCAGATGTCGACCCAGTGGAGACTGGGGAAGGAAGAGCCCACTCTCCCCAGGCCTCGCTCGCGGGCTGATCAGACGAAACAACTAAGTACCAAGCCACCACTTGAAGAGTCCCTCGAGGGGCAAATCCTCTTGAGGGCCTGAAGAGGAAGCGAAGGCCTGAAGAGGACCTGCGCTTCAAGAGACCCTCCCGAGGCGATATGTGCCTGTCGGGAAGTCAACAGAAATCCCTCCACAGGCCCCCCTCGGGCCTGCGGGGAAGCTTCGCAGCCAAAGAAGTACGGCAGGGTGCACATGGCCTCTGCCGTATCCGCAGAGTGACGCAGGCACTCCCTTTGCCGTTTTGATGATAAAGGAGTCAATAAAGTTGCGCCGCCTGCTCCAGGACAGCCAGGACTTTCCTCTCTGGTGATAAAGCAGCTGGACGGCGCAATCCTCCAAGAAGATCGTCATCGTGGGCTCCAGCTCAGAGGCTGCAGCCTATCGGCCACCGCGCCCAACTTTATCGATGATGGACCGCATCCATGAACGATACCGCAGCGGTGGACTCCAACTCCTCCACGCCGCTGCCGTGTGGGAGCCCACCTCAGACGCCAAGCGCAAGGAAGATGCCTACGGCGCCTATAAAAGGAGCAAGACCTCCACCATAGAGGAGGTCGGCCAATTGCTTAGAGAAGACTTGTAAACCCTAGCTCAGCCAAGTAGATTAGCCTTCGGCTGGAGGAGGAAGAAGACCATTACTTCCCTCCCCAGGCACGAACCACCTCAAGGGGGTCTTCGTCTAGCTCGGTTGTACTGTAATCCTCCATAACGCAATACAGACAAGCGGGAGTAGCGGTTTTACCTCCTCCTAAGGGTCGTGAACCTGGGTACGGGCTGGTGTCCATCTCTGTCGTGGGTGTTCCTCTCCAGGCCCAACGAGCACCGTCGTCGTGCCTCTCGAGGGTCTTGACCTCCATGTTCAATCCCCTTCACGAACTTCTCTCTAGGGAGTGACCACCCCTCTTTCGTGGGAGTCACAACCCGACATTTGGCGCGCCGGGTAGGGGATTGAGGCGCGTCAACGACCTTCGAGCCGCCCCCGCGCCATGGTGAACACCCGCGCTAGTCGCGCCGCCCGCGCCAACCGGCGCGCACCTAAAGGAGCACGCGTCACGCCCGGCGCCACGGCCACGCGTGCACGACGGGGGCGACCCCGCCGTGAGGAGCGCGCCAACTCAGTCCCTCATGTGGAAGAGCCCGAGTACAACTCCGAGCACCAGGAGGACGCGCAGTCGTCGCACCCGACGCGGTGCCCGAGCGGCTTCGGTCCAGGCAGGATGGACCCTGCGCCGCACACCGCTCTGCTCATGGCGCAAGAACTTCTCCGCTATCAGCCTACCGCTGAAGCCCACGAGCAGTGGCTGGAGCGCCTCAACCACCTCGTCGGCATCGCCATGACTAGCCCCGCTCCATCGTAGTCCGTCGTGCACCCCTCCCTAGCGGGCACATCTGCGCCAGACGCGATGTAACATCCCAATTTTGCTAAAATTTAAAACTTTGCATTCATACATCATTCATCTTATAGGCTTAACTTTTAATCACATAAATACTAAATAAAAATTCAATTATGAGTTTAAATAATGTTTAATCCCATTAAATGTTTATTTAAACTTACTTCATAAATATAATTTTTCCAAATTATATAATGGGTAAGGTTATTATTAAAAATTGCTAAATTAAATAACCTTTCCAAAATATATTTTTATGAATTTTTCTGAAATGTGTTGAATAGGTTTAAAAATCATTTAGTAAATCAGATTTGAAAAACAGTTTTTATTTTATTTAAAGGAATATGTTACCGGGCCGGCCCAGACGTTATCCACCGCGCGCGCGATCGATAACGGCCCATCGGCCCGCTCCAGCGCGCGCGCGCTGCTCCCCTCTCGCTGACAGGTGGGCCCCACCTGTCAGCCGTCTTCCACCTCCGTCCGGAGATCGCGCCGGAGACGACGTCCACGACCGAGCCGTTTTTGGGCCGATTTCCGCCGTGATTTGCTCCCGCACCCCCTCCTACTTATACCCCTCGAGGCCGCCTCCGAACCCCCCCCCCCCCCCCCAAAACCCTACCTCCCCGCCGCCGGGCTGCTCGGAATCGAGCTCGCCGTCGCCGCCATTGCCGCCGGACTTTTGCACGAGTACGGTAAGCACCGAGCGCCTCGAGCGCCACCGAGTCTCCCCCTCGCTTCCCCATCCTCTTGCGCCTCCGCTGAGCCCCTCGCTTACTCCATTGCGCAGCCGAACGCCGAAATCAACCGCGACCGAAGTGCTCCGCCGCCGGCCACCATCTCCTACGAGGAAAGGGGAAGAGTTTCGACGCCGCCGCCGCGCCATCGACCTCGCCTCCTCCTCCGCGTCATTTTGGTAAGAACGTTTCGTCCTGGGGCTGCGTTTTCATGCGGGAAACGTCGAGGCCGACGCGGCGCCGCCGTGGGCGCCACCGCCGGCGAGCCTTCCGGCGACCCGCGCGCCGCTCGGTTCGGCCGGGCGTCCCACGCCGTTGGATCTAGATCCAACGGATCTAGATCAAATAGATCCCGTGCGTCCGATCTCATTTAAATCGGACGGCTCTCGTCCACGATCCGCGCGAACCGTTTTCGTCCAATAGGATCTCGCCACGTAGCCCCCCTTATTTTCTTTTTCGCAGGAATTTTATAAATAAAACATAAAAATATGCAAAACTTAGAAAATTCATAACTTATGTTCTGTAAGTCCAAATTCAATGAACTTTATATCCACGGATAACCCTGCTAGAGTAGTTTAATTCTACATCATTTGTTTTTGCTTTTGATAAATAATAATTCATAAGATCATCCGAGGAGTAATTCGGCTATTAAATCCATAACTTAAATAATAAAAATGTTTTACAAATAAACTCAATTGTTTGAGGTTTAGGTTAACAACCTCTGCCCAGGAATATTAATATATGTCTTATTTGAAAACTTTCTTAGAACAATAAAAGTTGTAATGTTATAATCTAAGTTTTGGTTATATTGTTTTCAATTAATAAATTGTTAAGTGCATTGAGAAATTCCTAGAAATTGCATCTCATGCATTTAATACCAGAGAATATAAATCATGGATAAGTGTGTCTAATTCTACACATGGCATATCATGCATGCATACATCTTTTATTTGGTGTGTGAGATTTTGTGTGGATATTTATTTGTATGTATTGCTTGTGCTAGATTGTGAAGGAGAGGAAGGACCTGCTTGTGATTGCTATTCTTGTTGTGCATGCCCCTCCTGCTACCAAGGCAAGTTACTTCATAAAACACCTACTATTTTATTCTATTGCATATCTAGTGTTTTCAAACAGTATTTGCAAAAGTAGTATGCATGATAGGTTTTTGGGAGATTGTAGTAAGCTATGCAAACCTTTTAGGTTTCCCCTTAGAAATTCCAGATTAGACCCCAATTATAATTTAGTGGAAGCAACTGCTGCAAAAATGATTGTTTTATGGTTGATGTGATAAATGAAAATTTCCACTAAATTAATTTAACGCCTGGGTGGATTGGGTCGATCGAGGAGGTTTCAAGTTGAGTGGCTTCTCAGGGCCAAGTGTCATGGTTGTCATCGCCCAGGGTAGTTTCTACTTACTTGGGGCCATGATAGCGGTGTTAACCTGAGTTGCTCACTTGTGGTAGGCCACCCAGGGCTATGAGATTTAAGTTTACACTGAGTCTAGTTGCTTATCGTGCAACCATTGGTCAATATGGGCTCTGTCTTGATGGAGTAAGTTGATGTGGACATGGGTCAAGAGATTGATGGTGGTAGAGTTGATAGGATGGTGGTAATCTCTTAGTATGATCATGGGAAAGCAACTTCTGAAAAGTCTCGTCTTGATCTTCTCCTTTTCCTTCTCACTAAAGGAGTGAAGAGGATAGTTTGGGTTGATTGAGTCTAATGGTGAAAGTGCACACCCTCTCGAGAGTTAAAACCTAAGATCTTAGCCGTGTCCCCGGCATCGGACAATTTGAGTAACTACACAAGGCTGTGTTCTGAAAATCTCCTCATCCCAAATTTCTTAATAAAACTTTGTGGGATGAACATGGGAAGGAGACATGGACTTGTCTCGAGATTTGTCTCTGAAGGAGAAGATATTGATTTAACAAAATTGTTTATCAAAAGTAGGAGAAAATTTGCTTTGCGCAATAGCCTTGAGCTCCACCAGCCAAAATAAGCATATAGTTATAGCTTAATAGTACATTAGGAATTAAAGTCACTTGCCACCACAATTCAATTGTGCTGACCCTTTATAGCTGGGCTGCAACTAAACCTTGCAGAATGTCCGAATGAGGAGTAAGGGGGTCGTCTTCGAGCTACAACCAACATGATTTGCCAGTGGCTTCATGGAGAAGATGTAGCTCCATGCTACCTTTAGTATTGCGTTTGAACTCTGAAATAAAGTGTGAACTATTTATTCAGCTAGCATTTCCGCTATGCTAAGTTGTAATGATATTTGTTTTTGGATCATTCGTCTCGTTCTGTAATAAATTATGACATTGTACTGTGATATTACATCTTATTGGAGAATGTGAGACTTATGTGATTCAAGTCCTTGCATTATTCATATGTGACATTGCTTTCGTAAGCAAGGGCACTACAGATGGTATCAGAGCACGAATGTTGCCTGTAGGCTCGACACCCCTAGGATTGGATACAAACACTAAAATAAATATTTATAATTAATAAAATTCGAAATAGCATACTTCTTTTCTTATAATATGTTCCTTACCTTCTACATTCTTATTTCGTTTCATCTCCTTATTTCTTTTCCCTTCAAAATTCTTGTAGATGAAGAACTTCACCCGAGAGTTATCCCCGCAGAAAGGAGACCAGTACTACTTCAGTGACCAGCTCCTCAGTATTTCCAAAACCCTGAGGTTGACGCCGCCAGTCTTCAGGGGCAAAGAAATTATGTCAGAAGATTACCCTGAAGGACGCTGGAAGATCGAGTCAGAAGTTCTCCCTCGTCTTGATCCTCCTGGATCGCAGCTGATCCGTTTCCGATCTAGATACCCCACCTGGAAGAATGGAGTGGAGATGGCGATGCTGGAGACCTTGTCTCGCATCATTGAGCAATTCTATGACGAGATCAAGCCCAACTCTGTCTTTCGACACTTTGCCAGGAGGGATAGCATTGGACAACCCGTTCAACCCTCACTTAGGGGTATGAACGAGAAGCATCATGGAGACCTTGGGGCTCATTGCCATAACTTGGATATACTTCTGGGACAAGAGATCTTCTACAGGGCAGATTTAAGGCGCGTCCACCGTCACGTTAAGGAAAGCTTAGAAGAAGAGAAGGATATTCTTCGTGTAGAAGTTCAGGTGCTAACGAAGGAGAACAAGGAGCTGGAAAACAAGATTTACCTGCAAGATGATAGGATTGCGGAGAAAGATGCCCACATTTTGGCATTGCAGGCTCAGTGTGCACATTTGTGTGAACAACTAAGCCAAATGGAACTTCAGGCAGAGAAGAATCACCCCCCTGACGCCCCAGAGCCCCTAGTGATAACCTATCCCGATGAGGACACTCCCAAGGAAGCCACAGGTGTCAAGAAGCGCAAGTGTGGGAACACCCGCAAATACATAAGGAGTTTCAAAATTTGATTAGAAAGACCACCAGTTATCCTTACCTAACGAGTATTTCTCCTTACCTCATCGAAGTTGTATTGACCCACCAATTTGTGGTGAGGCAGTACCTTGAAAACCATGTCCTAGCTTGGTTTGCAAGTCTCTAAAATATCGAATTTATAAAATACTTCGGGTGTGTCTGTTTATTTGTTGTTTGTTATGTTTCTGTGAAGTGTGTTGATGTGCATGGGTAGATTTTTCCTTTGTAGTCTCTTTCTATCACTACTTACCTATGCCCACACCATACAGATGCCTCCACGTCGTGATCCTGACAACAACAATGCCAACGAAATGATGCAACAAATGATGGCAGCCCAGACACAGTTGATGACCATGATGGCTCAGTTCATGGCAAACCAAAACAATCCACCACCCCCTCCACCGCCGCCACCACCACCCCCACCCCAAGTTGACCGCCTTGCTAGGTTCTTGAGGCTCAGACCCAACAAATTCTCCACAGCTACTGAACCAATCGTAGCCGATGATTGGCTACGCTCTGTGAACAAGGATCTAGTTACTTGCGAGTGTACGGAATTGGAGAAAATAAGGTTCACTTCCTATCTACTGGAGGGACCAGCGGCACAGTGGTGGGAAACATATCAGATCACTCACCCACTTGAAGGGCTTACCTGAGAAATCTTTAAAGAAGGTTTCCGCAATGCTCACATCTCAACTGGGATCATGAATCTGAAAAGGGATGAGTTCCGTACCCTGAGACAGGGAAATCGTGCTCTGAGGGAGTACATGGAGGACTTCAATTCCCTCTCACGCTATGCCCCAGAGGATGTAGACACCGATGCAAAGAGGAAGTATAAGTTTCTGAATGGACTCAATGGTGAGCTGAAAATACCATTGTCTGTGGCCTATGCTCCCAATTATCAGGACCTTCTTGATCAGGCCATTACTCTGGACAGCAACATGAAGAAGGAGGAGAATAGAAAAAGGAAGTTCAGCGCCAATAAGTACAACACTAATCTGATGCAGAAGAAACCATATGTTCCAGAGAACAGTGGGGGTCACCACAGTCACAAGAGTGGAAGTGGCCACAACCATAATGGTCATATCCATAAAGTAGGAAATTCCGGATACAGAGGAAATGGACAGGGTGGTAGTGGACACAACCACCCGTTCAATGGGAACAATAGTGGAAAAGAGCAACACCGCCACAACAATGAACCTAAACGAGATATTAGTCAAGTGACTTGCTACAAGTGTGGGAACAAGGGACATTACTCAACAGACTGCCCAGAGAAGAAGAAGGCGCCGGAAGCATCAAAGCCTAATCCTTTCCAGAAGGCACAGGTGAATCATCTTGATGTGGAAGAAGTGCAGAATGAACCGGATGCAGTGATTGGTACGTTCCTACTTCATACCTTTCCAGCATTAGTCTTGTTCGATACTGGAGCATCCCACTCATTCATCTCAAGAGCTTTTGTTAATAAAAACAAACTGACTACTACAAGCCTGCTAAATCCGGTTAGGGTGAGTTCCCTAGGGGGGGAAATGCTCGCACAAACCGATTGTCAAAACTTGAGTTTAGAAATTGGTAAACACTCCTTTCCGGTAAACCTGATAATATTAGAGACCCAGGGTCTGGATGTTATACTCGGTATGGATTGGTTGGCCAAGTTTGAAGGAGTATTGGATTGTGCAAATAGATCCATTACACTCACCACTCCCGAGAAGAAGAAGATCAGAGACAAATCCAAATTTGAATTTAAGAAAGTTAAGCTAAATTCTCTTAAGGGGGTTAGCATGGGAGAGGTTCGTGTGGTAAGAGATTACCCTGATGTTTTCCCCGAAGAACTACCGGGAATGCCACCCGATAGGGATGTTGAATTTCTTATAGATTTGGTTCCCGGAACGGGACCCATAGCCAAGAGACCATATCCAATGGCCGTAGCTGAATTGAAAGAACTCAAGAAGCAGTTAGAGGAGCAACTGCAGAAAGGATTCATCCGCCCAAGTTCATCACCTTGGGGAGCACCCATTCTGTTTGTAGAGAAAAAGGATAGTACTCAAAGGCTAGTAACGGATTATCGAGCAATCAACGAGGTGACGATCAAGAACAAGTACCCGCTACCGAAAATTAATGAGCTTTTCGACCAGCTAGAGGGTGCTTCGGTATTCTCTAAGATCGATTTGCGATCAGGATACTTTCAAATGAAAGTAAGAGAACTAGATATACCAAAAACTGCCTTCACTACTAGATATGGATTATATGAGTACACCGTAATGCCGTTTGGTTTAACCAATGCACCGGCATACTTCATGAACACGATGAACAAAGTGTTTATGGACTTTCTGGATAAGTTTGTTGTGGTGTTCATTGATGATATCCTGATTTACTCCAAAAGTCAGGAGGAACATGAAGAACACTTACACATGATATTACAGAGACTTAGAGAACAAAAGTTGTATGCCAAATTTAGCAAGTGTGAATTTTGGCTAGAAGAAGTTGGTTTTCTAGGACACGTTGTGTCGAAAAATGGAATAGCAGTAGACCCAGAAAAGGTGTCAGCTGTGACAAAATGGGAAGTACCCAAGAATGTGGCAGACATCCGTAGTTTCCTTGGACTGGCAGGTTATTATAGAAGATTTATTGAGAACTTCTCCAAACTTGCCAAACCATTGACTTCACTACTGAAGAAGGAAGTCAAATTCAAGTGGACTGAAGAATGTGAAATAAGTTTCCAGGAACTGAAGAAATGGCTGGTGTCAGCACCTGTTTTATGTTTGCCAGATATAGAGAAGGAATTCCAAGTATATTGTGATGCCTCGCACCATGGACTAGGAAGTGTCCTAGTGCAAGAAGGGAAAGTGGTTTCATATGCTTCTAGACAGCTTAAGAAACATGAGGTCAACTATCCCACCCACGATCTGGAGTTAGCATCAGTAGTGCATGCGCTAAAGACGTGGAGACCCTGTGTTTTGGGAAAGCGTTGTGAAGTATTCACGGATCACAAGAGCCTGAAATATATTTTCACCCAGAAGGAATTGAATATGAGGCAAAGAAGATGGCTGGAACTTATTAAGGACTATGATATGAGTTTGCAATATCACCCAGGAAAGGCTAATGTGGTGGCAGACGCTTTGAGCCGTAAGGTCCATGTAAATGGACTGACAGCGGGAGAATTGCCCGAGGATTTAAGTAGAGCATTTAAGGACCTCAGATTAGAGGTAGTACCCGAAGGATTCCTCGCAACACTGGACGTACAACCGTTGTTGATGGATAAGATTCAGGAAGGCCAGAAGGGAGACAAAGTAATGGATGAAATCAAGTTCAACCTGAGCGAAGGGAAGACCAAGGGTTTTCGAATGGATGAGCAAGGCACCTTGTGGTTTGAGAAACGCATCTGCGTGCCGCAAGATGAGGATCTTAGAAAATTGATTCTGCAAGAAGCACATAACTCGCCTTATTCCATACACCCGGGAAACACCAAGATGTACATGGATGTAAAGGAAAGATTTTGGTGGAATAACCTGAAGAGAGACATCGCGAAATATATAGCTAAGTGCGATATATGTAGTCGAGTAAAGGCGGAGCATCAGAAGCCAGCAGGATTGTTGCAACCTTTCCCTATACCGGATTGGAAATGGGAACAGATAGGTATGGATTTCATTACTTGGTTACCGCGTACCAGATCGGGATATGATTCGATCTGGGTAATAGTGGATCGTTTGACAAAGGTGGCCCATTTTGTGCCAGTAAAGACTACCTACTCAAGTGCTAAGTTGGCAGAGATTTACATGAGGAGAATTGTATGCATGCATGGTATTCCCCAGAGGATTGTGTCTGACAGAGGTACCCAGTTTACCTCACATTTCTGGAAACAACTACATGAATCATTGGGTACGAGATTAGAGTTCAGTACAACATTTCATCCCCATACGGATGGACAGACGGAAAGAGTAAACCAAATTTTAGAAGATATGCTGAGGGCATGTGCCTTGGACTACAAGTCTAGTTGGGATGATAATTTGCCATACGCAGAATTTTCCTATAACAACAGCTACCAAGCAAGCATAGAGATGTCGCCGTTTGAGGCACTTTATGGTAGGAAATGCACCACACCACTACTCTGGAGCGGTGTGGGAGATCGAAGTTTATTTGGACCTGATATAATCCAGGAAGCTGAAGAGAAGGTTCAAATAATCAAGGACAGATTGAAGATCGCGCAGTCCAGGCAGAAAAGCTATGCGGATTCCAAAAGGAGAGAAATCACATATGAGATAGGTGACAGGGCTTATTTAAGAGTGTCACCAATGCGTGGTGTGAAGAGGTTCGGGATCAAGGGTAAACTTGCACCTCGATTCATCGGCCCCTTTAAGATTCTTTCCCGCAAGGGAGAAGTAGCATATGAGTTAGAATTGCCGGAAGTTCTGTCAGCAGTTCACAATGTCTTCCACGTGAGCCAATTGAAGAAGTGTCATCCAGAGCTGACAGAAACCCCACTACGGGATACAGTGCCATTAGAAGAAGTTCAGTTGGAAAGTGACCTGACGTATGAAGAGAAGCCAATCAAAATCTTGGAGATGGCAGAAAGGATCACACGAACCAAGACTATCAAATTTTGTAAGGTCCAGTGGAACCACCATACCGAAGAAGAAGCAACTTGGGAACGGGAGGATGATCTTCGGGAAGAACACCCACATCTTTTTGAAGGCCAAACCGAATCTCGAGGACGAGATTCATCTTAAGGGGGTTAGGTTTGTAACATCCCAATTTTGCTAAAATTTAAAACTTTGCATTCATACATCATTCATCTTATAGGCTTAACTTTTAATCACATAAATACTAAACAAAATATTCAATTATGAGTTTAAATAATGTTTAATCCCATTAAATGTTTATTTAAACTTACTTCATAAATATAATTTTTCCAAATCATATAATGGGTAAGGTTATTATTAAAAATTGCTAAATTAAATAACCTTTCCAAAATATATTTATATGAATTTTTCTGAAATGTTTTGAATAGGTTTAAAAATCATTTAGTAAATCAGATTTGAAAAACAGTTTTTATTTTATTTAAAGGAATATGTTACCGGGCCGGCCCAGACGTTATCCACCGTGCGCGCGATCGATAACGGCCCATCGGCCCGCTCCAGCGCGCGCGCGCCGCTCCCCTCTCGCTGACAGGTGGGCCCCACCTGTCAGCCGTCTTCCACCTCCGTCCGGAGATCGCGCCGGAGACGACGTCCACGACCGAGCCGTTTCCGGGCCGATTTCCGCCGTGATTTGCTCCCGCACCCCCTCCTACTTATACCCCTCGAGGCCGCCTCCGAAACCCCCCCCCCCCCCAAAACCCTACCTCCCCGCCGCCGGGCTGCTCGGAATCGAGCTCGCCGTCGCCGCCATTGCCGCCGGACTTTTGCACGAGTACGGTAAGCACCGAGCGCCTCGAGCGCCACCGAGTCTCCCCCTCGCTTCCCCATCCTGTTGCGCCTCCGCTGAGCCCCTCGCTTACTCCATTGCGCAGCCGAACGCCGAAATCGACCGCGACTGAAGTGCTCCGCCGCCGGCCACCATCTCCGACGAGGAAAGGGGAAGAGTTTCGACGCCGCCGCGCCATCGACCTCGCCTCCTCCTCCGCGTCATTTTGGTAAGAACCGTTCGTCCTGGGGCTGCGTTTTCATGCGTGAAACGTCGAGGCCGACGCGCCGCCGCCGCGGGCGCCACCGCCGGCGAGCCTTCCGGCGACCCGCGCGCCGCTCGGTTCGGCCAGGCGTCCCACGCCGTTGGATCTAGATCCAACGGATCTAGATCAAAACGATCCCGTGCGTCCGATCTAATTTAAATCGGACGGCTCTCGTCCACGATCCGCGCGAACCGTTTTCGTCCAATAGGATCGCGCCACGTAGCCCCCCTTATTTTCTTTTTCGCAGGAATTTTATAAATAAAACAGAAAAATATGCAAAACTTAGAAAATTCATAACTTATGTTCTGTAAGTCCAATTTCAATGAACTTTATATCCACGGATAACCCTGCTAGAGTAGTTTAATTCTACATCATTTGTTTTTGCTTTTGATAAATAATAATTCATAAGATCATCCGAGGAGTAATTCGGCTATTAAATCCATAACTTAAATAATAAAAATGTTTTACAAATAAACTCAATTGTTTGAGGTTTAGGTTAACAACCTCTGCCCAGGAATGTTAATATATGTCTTATTTGAAAACTTTCATAGAACAATAAAAGTTGTAATGTTATAATCTAAGTTTTGGTTATATTGTTTTCAATTAATAAATTGTTAAGTGAATTGAGAAATTCCTAGAAATTGCATCTCATGCATTTAATACCAGAGAATATAAATCATGGATAAGTGTGTCTAATTCTACAGATGGCATATCATGCATGCATACATCTTTTATTTGGTGTGTAAGATTTTGTGTGGATATTTATTTGTATGTATTGCTTGTGCTAGATTGTGAAGGAGAGGAAGGACCTGCTTGTGATTGCTATTCTTGTTGTGCCTGCCCCTCCTGCTGCCAAGGCAAGTGACTTCGTAAAACACCTACTATTTTATTCTATTGCATATCTAGTGTTTCCAAACAGTATTTGCAAAAGTAGTATGCATGATAGTGTTTTAGGTTTCCCCTTAGAAATTCCAGATTAGACCCCTACTATAATATAGTGGAAGCAACTGCTGCAAAAATGATTGTTTTATGGTTGATGTGATAAATGAAAATTTCCAATAAATTAATTTAACGCCTGGGTGGATTGGGTCGATCGAGGAGGTTTCAAGTTGAGTGGCTTCTCAGGGCCAAGTGTCATGGTTGTCATCGCCCAGGGTAGTTTCTACTTACTTGGGGCCATGATATGCAGTGTTAACCTGAGTTGCTCACTTGTGGTAGGCCACCCAGGGCTATGAGATTTAAGTTTACACTGAGTCTAGTTGCTTATCGTGCAACCATTGGTCAATATGGGCTCTGTCTTGATGGAGTAAGTTGATGTGGACCTGGGTCAAGAGATTGATGGTGGTAGAGTTGACAGGATGGTGGTAATCTCTTAGTATGATCATGGGAAAGCAACTTCTGAAAAGTCTCGTCTTGATCTTCTCCTTTTCCTTCTCACTAAAGGAGTGTAGAGGATAGTTTGGGTTGATTGAGTCTAATGGTGAAAGTGCACACCCTCTCGAGAGTTAAAACCTAAGATCTTAGTCGTGTCCCCGGCATCGGACAATTTGAGTAACTACACAAGGCTGTGTTCTGAAAATCTCCTCATCTCAAATTTCTTAATAAAACTTTGTGGGATGAACATGGGAAGGAGACATGGACTTGCTCGAGATTTATCTCTGAAGGAGAAGATATTGATTTAAGAAAATTGTTTATCAAAAGTAGGAGAAAATTTGCTTTGCGCAATAGCCTTGAGCTCCACCAGCCAAAATAAGCATATAGTTATAGCTTAATAGTACATTAGGAATTAAAGTCACTTGCCACCACAATTCAATTGTGCTGACCGTTTATAGCTGGGCTGCAACTAAACCTTGCAGAATGTCCGAATGAGGAGTAAGGGGGTCGTCTTCGAGCTACAACCAACATGATTTTCCAGTGGCTTCATGGAGAAGATGTAGCTCCATGCTACCTTTAGTATTGCGTTTGAACTCTGAAATAAAGTGTGAACTATTTATTCAGCTAGCATTTCTGCTATACTAAGTTGTAAGGATATTTGTTTTTGGATCATTCGTCTTGTTCTGTAATAAATTATGACATTGTACTGTGATATTACATCTTATTGGAGAATGTGAGACTTATGTGATCCAAGTCCTTGCATTATTCATATGTGCCATTGCTTTCGTAAGCAAGGGCACTACACGCGCCTCCGCCCCCACCAGGGCCTGCACAGGCTGCGACGCAGAGGGCTGCCTCGCACGCGTCCTCGCCTCAGGACTGCCTGATCGTGCAGCGCACCACGCCAGACACGCGCATGAGAATGGAGCTCCAGCGCAACCGCCAAAACCGACTCGTGGAAGAAATCGGCCAGGCGGACCAGCAGAACCGCATCGCGCTGTAGCACGGGGTCGCCACGTACGCCACAGGCTGCATGACGTTCACCCGCTCCCTGCGCCGCTTAGTATGGGCCCCAAAGTTCAGGCCGGCTCTCCCCAAGGGCTACGACGGCTCTAGCAACCCCATCGAGTTCCTGCAGCTCTACACCACCTCCATCCAAGCGGCAGGCGGAGACGACAAGGTCATGGCCAACTGGTTCTCCCAAGCGCTTCGCGACTCTGCGATGTCGTGGCTCCTGAACCTCCCCGAGGACTCTGTGAACTCTTGGGAGGAGCTCTTCAAGCAGTATGTCTCCAACTTCAAGGGGACGTACGAGCGCGCTCTCACCCACAACGACCTACGCGATGTGGTGCAGAAGAAGGATGAGACCCTCCGCAAGTACATCCAGCGATTCAGCCAAGTGCGCAACAAGATCCCGAACATCCCTGACACTCAAGTCATCGCCGCCTTCCGCAAGGGCGTCACCAACAGCAGGATGCTCGAGAAGCTGGGTATCCACGACAAGCTCACCTCTGTGGTGAAGCTGTTCGACCTGGCGGACAAGTGTGCCAAGGCTGAAGTGGGACTCCTCTTCATCAAGCTGTCCTCGAGAGGGGACGAGCACGCTGAGGGGTCCAGGAGCCAGAAGTAGAAGGAGGAGCCCAAGAGAAAGGCCATCGCGGTCCTCGCGGCAGATCCTGACGCGAAGGGCACTCGCAGGGACTCTTCTGAGCCTGGGGAGAGAAAAGATGACCACCGCCTGAAGGGGATCGTGTGCAGAAAACAAAAAAATTCCTACCAACGATATCCTAAAAGCATGCCAAGATCTATTCTATGCAGATATAGTAGTACGAACGGAGATCGGAATACGTACCCTTGTAGACCGAAAACGGGGATTACGTTCCCGCACAAACGTTGTCGATAAAGACCGACGAAGCCGACCTCAAGGTCGTGTAGAGGAAGCAGACCTCCGAGTACTGCTAGCGCAGCACCTCGCAGGGCGTCACACACGTACGGTGGAGACGACGGCCTCCAAAGCTCCAGTACAGGACGAGCAGCGGAAGACTTGGCCCGGAACACCAGCAGCGCGGCAGCGGGCTATGGTGGAAGAGATCCCCCTCCTCTGCTCGGCGCGACTCCGACAAGGGAATCACGAGATCGAGAGAGAAATTGGGAATTAATTGGTGAATTAAAAGGCCAGGGGTGCCCCTTCTTATATAGGCTCCCAGGGGGGAGCCAACTTGCTAACCAGGCAATGTGGGACTAAACCCCACATGCCTGGTGCGGAATGGGAGGGTGCGCCGGCCCCCTAGTGGGCCCTTGGCCCACTTGGGTCGGCCCCTCCTTGCCCCCACCGAATCCCCAAGGGGATTCCCCCCCTCTTGGGCCTTCTTTCGACCAGAAGGCCCATTTAGAGAAATCAGCCTAAATATATTCGAAAATAAATATATAAAATCATATTTGCATATTAATTACACTAATTAATATCAAACATAATATATATATTTTTTCCTAGCTCCGAAAACTCTTTCGGTGCTGCCCGATCTCCATCGGACACCTCCCGGGACGCTCCCGTTGATCTCTTTACTTTCCGGTTGTCTTGTCGAAACCCCTTAAGTGTGTTACCCTAGCGGTTCGATATAATAACAGGTATGACCAAGACTCCTCTATGATCAACGACTAACTCGTAGGCCTGGACCCCATGAATTAATCCTTGTGATATAACGAATGACTCTCATCTATCAAACCTAAACGCAAAGTCTTAAACCTTTTGCCATAGCGATACTTAGCATGTCCGAGCGTCGTTCCATAGATATCTCCATACCTAATCTCGACCTCGTTACCGACAACGCCATCTTCTACTCGTCCATGATCTCATGTCTCCGTGACCTAGTCACATGCTTGCAAGCTCATTAGACATGATCTCACCGAGTGGGCCCGAGAGTATATATCCTGCTATGCGGACTGGCAAATCCCGCTCTTGACCCCTCGTCTCAACTACTCCTTTCCGATACCCAAAAGTATCACCGTTATTGTCATACTATATAAGATACGACGTTTGGTGCGATCAAAGTATCTTCCAGGAATAACAATAAGAGTTGATCTCACGGTCAAAGGCGTAACGACTACGTCCTCCAAATCTGGGTATGTCCATCACATCGTTCTCCAACGATATGACTCCCATTGCCGACCGGCGCCATGCCCCATGACCGGGAAACCTCGATCATCAATCGCGCAACGAAACTAGTCTTAGTAGAGTCTACTAGGGACCTGGTTGTTTATGTATCACACCCGTATTAATGTTTCCGCTTAATACGGTTCTAGCATGACACAAAAAACCTATTATGAACAAACGAGATACGATAAAGAATACACTTTATGAATTGCCTCTAGGGCATATCTCCTTCAGTCTCCCACTTGCACTAGAGTACAAATTAATCTAGATTACAACTTGGTAAAAGCTTAACACCCATAGCTAACTGGTGTTTTTCATTCTTATCAAGCGGGAGAGGCTTCGTCAGCGGATCTGCCACATTCAGATCCGTATGCACTTTGCAACTCTTCACATCGCCTCCTTGTACGTACTGACGTATCACATGGAAGCGTCGGAGAATGTGTTTGGCGGTGGAGTGAGACCTTGGCTCCTTGGCGTTCCCAATGGCACCCGTATTGTCGCAGAAGAGGATCACGGGGTCTTGCACGCTCGGGAACACTCCAAGTTCGATGACGAACTTCCTCAGCCACACAGCTTCATCCGCGGCTTCGCAAGCAGCAATATACTCCGACTCCATTGTAGATTGTGTGACTATGGGTTGCTTCCCACTTCTCCAGCACACGGCGCCTCCATTCACCTTGAACACATAACCTGTCTGTGACTTAGAGTCATCGGGGTCTGAGCAGAAACTTGCATCTACGTAACCCGTTACGCCAAGTTCTTCATCGCAGCCACCATACACAAGGAACATTTCCTTTGTCTTATTGAGATACTTAAGAATGCTCTTAACAGCTATCCAATGCGGCATTCCAGGATTACTCTGGAACCGGCTTGTCAAACTTAGAGCTAATGCCACATCCGGTCAAGTACTCAACATTGCATACATGATCGATCCTATGGCTGAAGCATAAGGATGTTTAGTCATATCGGCCTTATCCAGTTCCGTTACCGGACACTGTGCCTTCCGCAATATCTTATTCTTGATAACCGGCAGAGAACCCTTCTTTGCCTTCTCCATACCGAAACGCTTCAGTATTTTATCAAGATAAGTACTCTGACTCAGTGCTAATAGGCGCCTTGATCTATCACGATAGATTTTTATGCCTAAGACATACGCAGCTTCTCCTAAGTCCTTCATGGAAAATTTACTGTTCAAATATTCCTTCACGCTATTCAGAAGTTCCACATCATTCCCTATTATCAATATGTCATCTACATATAGTGCTAAGAACACAACCGAGCTCCCACTCATTTTCTTGTAAATGCAGGCCTCTTCCAAATTTTGGATAAATCCAAAACCTTTGATTACCTCATCAAAGCGAAGATTCCAGCTCCGAGATGCCTGCTTCAATCCATAGATGGATCGCTGAAGCTTGCATACCTTGTTAGCATTCCCTGGATCGACCAAACCTTCCGGTTGTACCATGTACAACTCTTCCTCAATGTTTCTATTTAGGAAGGTTGTTTTGACGTCCATCTGCCAGATTTCATAATCATAATAGGCAGCTATGGCTAACAAAATCCGAATAGACTTAAGCATCGCTACCGGTGAAAAAGTTTCATCGTAGTCAATCCCATGAACTTGTCGGAAACCCTTTGCGACAAGCCGAGCTTTATAGACGGTCATATTACCATCAGCATCAGTCTTCTTCTTAAAGATCCATTTATTCTCGACGGCCTTGCGCCCTTCGCGAATATCCATCGAAGTCCACACTTTGTTATCATACATGGATCCTATTTCGGATTTCATGGCTTCAAGCCATTTCTCGGACTCTATACTCGCCATCGCCTCCTTGTAGTTCGTAGGTTCGTCTTGTTCAACTAACATGACGGTGCAAACCATGTTGCCATACCATTCTGGTGCGATCCGAGATCTACCAGACCTATGGGGTAGAATACCTTCCTCGACAGTTTCTCCCACTCTTTCCACGGAGGACGTTTCCGGAATTGCTTCCGTTGCACCACTCGGAATCTCGAGTTCAGGATAACGATCTCATCGAGGTCTAACTTCCTCCCACTTACTCCTTTCGCGAGGAACTCCTTCTCTAGAAAGGTACCGGTCTTCGCGACAAAAGTTTTGCCCTCAGCTTGGTTGTAGAAGGTGTACCCAACGGTTTCCGGCGGATATCCTACAAACACGACTTTCTCCGACTTTGGTTCGAGTTTGTCGGGATGTAGTTTCTTAACGTACGCCTCACAACCCCAAACCTTCAGAAACGATAACTTAGGCTTTTGGCCATACCATAATTCATACGGTGTCGTTTCAACGGAGTTGGACGGAGCCCTATTAAAATGAATGTGGTTGTTTCTAACGCATAACCCCAGAAGGACACTGGCAAATCGGTAAGAGACATCATAGATCGAACACTATCCAGTAGAGTACGATTACGTCGCTCGGACACGCCGTTACGCTGCGGTGTTCCGGCTGGCGTAAGTTGGGATACTATGCCACAACTCTTCAGATGTGTGCCAAATTTAAAACTCAAGTACTCGCCACCGCGATCGGATCGGAGGTGCTTGATTTTCCTATTAAGTTGATTCTCAACTTCACTTTGGAATTCTTTGAACTTTTCAAAAGTTTCAGACTTGTGTTTCATCAAATAGATATAACCGTATCTACTCAAGTCATCAGTGAAGGTGACGAAGCAACGATAACCATTGCGTGTCGAAACGCTCATCGGTCCACACACATCTGTATGTATGATCCCCAGTAAATCTGACGCCCGTTCAACGAAACCTTTGAACGATGTCTTGGTCATTTTGCCCATAAGGCATGGTTCGCATGTATCAAGGGATCCAAAATCCAATGAGTCCAAAAGTCCATCGGAGTGGAGTTGCTTCATGCGCGTTACACCAATATGACCAAGACGGCAATGCCACAAATACATGGTGGTATCATCACTACACTTAATTCGTTTGGCTTCTATGTTATGGATGTGAGTACTACGATCGAGATTCAACAAGAATAAACCGTTATTCTCGGGAGCATTAACATAAAATATATCATTCATATAAATAGCACAATTTCTTGACACTGATTTAAATGAATAACCGTCTTGTAACAGGCAAGACCACTTATAATGTTTACACTCAAGGATGGCACAAAATAACACTTATTTAAAACCAAAACTAATCCCGATGGTAGATGCAGAGGGAGCGTGCCGACAGACACCACGTCGACTCTCGATCCGTTGCCGACGCGCATCGTCACCTCATCCTTCGCCAGCCGCCGTCTATTCTGTAACTCCTCCTGAGAGTTACATATATGAGCAACAGAACCAGTATCAAATACCCACGTGTTGCTCCGGGCGGATGTAAGGTACACATCTATAATATGTATATCAAATATACCTTGCTCTTTGTCGACCGTCTTGCCAGACTTCCTTTCCTCCCGGTACTTGGGGCAGTTGCGCTTCCAGTGACCCTTCCCCTTGCAGTAGAAGCACTCCACGCTAGCTCTGGGACCAGATCTGTTAGTCTTGGGCTTGGCACTCATCTTTCCTTCCCTCCTGAACTTCCAGCTCTGCTTTCCCTTGCCACCGGATTTCTTGAAATCAACGGCCCTGTTGACCATCAACAGCGTGTGCTCCTTCTTAATCTCTACCTCAGCAGTCTTGAGCATCACGAACACTTCACCCAGGGACTTAGCCATGCCCTGCATGTTGTAGTTCATGACGAAGCCTTTATAGCTTGGTGGCAACGATTGCAACACCCTGTCAATCGCCAGCTCATCGGGAATCTTGCATTCCAGAGCATTCAGGCGTTGAATGTAGCCAGACATCTTGACTACATACTCGCTCACACTGCTATGCTCTTCCATCTTGGCTGAGAAGAAAAGCTCAGAAGCCTCATATCTCTCAGCCTTAACCTGCGGCGCGAAGACAGCCTTCAGATCAGAAATAATCTCGAAGGCGCTCATCTTCTCAAAGCGCTTCTGCAGGTCGGCTTCCATGGCGTAGAGCATGCCACTCTGGACAAAGGCAGAGTCCTCCGATCTGGTCTGGAAGACCTTCTTCTCATCCTCAGAGGCATCATCTGTGGGAGGGTCACCTATGGCGGCCTCAATGACGTAGGCCACCCTATGGGGAGTGAGGAGGATCCTCAGGTTGCGGAACCAGGCCATGAAGTTTGACCCATTGGTCTTAAGCTTTTCTTTCTCAAGGAACAGACCTAGGTTAAACGAGGGGCGAGACATCTACAATGGAATTTGCAACAACATAAGACTTTGTTCATAATAATTTTGAGTTATAGTATTTTTAGAAAATAACTAACATAACTCCCACTCAAACGAACATCCCTCCTGGTCGTTTAAGTGACTACACGACCCCCATCCATTGCACCACCCCTCATCATCAGAGCCGGCGGCACAACTTCAAGAGTAGACAAAAGTCCGCCACAACAATTTTGTGACTCGTGCTCGACCTTTCGGTCTTCCTGTTCCGAGGCCATATTTCTGAATATGCTAGGCTCGCCACCAAAGACCTCCACGATGACGCTTGTGCAACATGGCTTACACCCACTGCGGCTCAACCTCCAAGCATTTTTTGTCTCTAGAGGTTAAAAGCTCACGGCTTAAACCTCCAAGCTCCAAAGGCTTCTCTCGAGGGTCAACCCTCCGAGCTCTCCATGTAACGAGCCACCTCATGCCGTTGAGAGTCTCTGCTACGAACTGGTTGTCCCCATGACTCGACATGGTCAAAACATTAACTTGGCAACTCCAAGAAAATGAGACAATTTCGTTCCTTAGTGAACTTTGCGCCACAACGCCATATTGTAATATTTGGTGGTGAGTTTTATTTACTCATTACTTCATTGAAATGTGCGCTTATATCTCTCCACACGCGCACCTCACGAGCGGGGGCAGAGTACGGTGCCAGTGCCTCAAATGACACACCAGCAGCACTGCAAAATCCAAGGATCTGAGCTCTGGCTGGAGGGCAAGCTCCCACAAACACGCCATCTCTACAAAGGACCTTGGTACTTACTCTCATCGCGAGGAACGCCTGAGGGGACCTATAAGCGCGCATGAGTCCTCTGTACCGTGCACCAGCGTTTTAGTTCGCCGCTCTAACATCTACAGGGAAGAAATGGCCCCGCAAGCCTAAGGAGGCATCCGAGAATAATCCCTCAAGAGGACCTCCTCGCCAGGAAAAAAACCTCTACAGGGCAAAAGCCTCGAGAAGCTAAGTTTCGCACTCGTGCCTCGAGAGTTTTTTTTCCGCAAGCGCACGTTTGCCCCTCTAGCGACTTCGCTTTCCCTTATACTTCATGGACTACTCGTACGTCTAAGGGGGGCACTTGAGCATGGCGACTCAGGGCTCCTACGTCTCCTAGGCCTAAACTCCCCCCGGCCTTGCAGAGTCATTGCTCTAGCATACCAAAGTGGCGGAGTCACGAAGAGATGGGTCCTAACGACGCAGAGAACAAATAGACATGAAAATAAGTCCAAAGGGACCTCTCGAGGGGCAAGCTAGAAACAAATTGCAAATGAAAGTATATTACATGCCCAAAGGTCGCGAATGTCTAAACATAAAACTGTTTCAGATACAAGCGCACACAGGCGCAATAGCTCAGGCGAACCATCATCATCCTGGACCTCCTCCACTGCGCCCTCTGCGGTGTCGGCAGAGGCGGCCTCCTCCTCGCTGTCCCCCGCAGCGACCTCCGCACGCCTGAAGCGGTTGCAGAAAGCATCGACTTGCTCACGGAGGGAGTTGGAGACCCGCCACACGTCCTCCCCTTGACGAGCCTCTGTCATTGTGGAGAGGTCGAAGCCTGGCGTGAGGATCCTGAGGTTGGTGAAGATGTGGTCAACAACCACCCCCAGGAGCTGTCGGCTCTCGTACTCTATCACCTCGCGGAGGTCAGCGACAGGGACCTCGAGCGCCGTGAAGAGCTGGTCGAAGTAGACCAGGTACATGGCAGCATCGCCACGGCCTCGAACCTCGGCGTGCGGCGCGTCCATGCCAAGCAGGGCGGCAAGCTTGTTAGCCCGGGCGACCAGCGCTACGAACATGCGCTCCCGCTGCCTCGTGAGCGCACGAGCTGTCGCGGCAGTGTCTGCAGCCTCCGACGCCTGCTCCATCGCGGGGGCCACCTGCTCCTCCACATCCTTGGCGAGGGTGTTGAGATCATGGATGGCCTCGCTGCGGGCCTCCTCCGCCCGGCGTCGACCATCCTTGGCGTGCTTGAGGCGGGCCTCTAGCTTGGAGTTGGCCTTCTCAAGCTCAGCGATCCGCTGAGCATCGGCGACGTGCCTGGCCTTGAAGCGGTCCTCAAGCTTCTAGGCCAAGTCACATTACTCCTGGGCTTTGGTCAGCCTGTACTGCTTCTCGCGCTACACGAAGGCGTCCTCCGCCTCTTTCTTCTTCTCAGTATACCGCTGCTCAAAGCGCTCATAAGCATGCTTCTGGGCAGCGACGTTCTCGTCGTACTGGCGGAGCGCCTGGGCCAGGTCCGCCTCACGCGCCTCGAGGCTTTGGCGCTGAGTGGCGAGCGCGCTCTCCGCCTGAAGCCGCTGCTCGTCGCGATGCTGCACCTCCCTCTCCTTGAGGGCCAGCTGCCGCTCGCGCTCGGTGAGGCCCTTGCGGTCCTCCTCCAGGGTCTCCTGCGCGGCCTGGTTGGCGGAGAGGAGCTGGGCCTCCAGCTGACCCAGCTCGAGGCATTTTTGCACCAGCGAGCCCTCCATGGCCTCACGCTCGGCCGTCGCCGTGGACAGGAGCTCGGCAGCAGCGTCACGCTCCGCTTGGAGGGGCGCGAGAAGCTCAAAGGCGTCGCGGATGGCCCCCTCGCAGATCTCCTTGGCAAAGCGTATGGACTCCTCGCGCGCGGCCTGTAGCGCCAGGTCCTCTTGACGACGAGCCTCGACGGCCGTGTTGAAGGACGCCCATGCTTTCGCCAGCTTCTCACGCTGCTGAGCGAGTTGTACGTCCTCGAGGGCGAGTTGCGCCTCCAAGCCCTCCAGGGACTCCCTCACGAGGCGAAAGATGACCTCGCGATGCCCCGCGCTCTAGTCCCAGCCGCGGAGGACCAGGTCTTGGCTTGTCGAGGGCCCAGCCCCTGAGTCGAGGCCCGAGAGCCTGGCCCCGGAGCGCGCTCGGGGGCTAGGCTGCACTCCATCCCGGCCGTGTCAGTAGCCCCCTCGACGCCTGCACCAGCATGGGTCTCATCCCCTGCCGCGGGATGGGGAGGAGAAGAAGGATCCCCTCCTGTAGACTCGTCCACACCTGGCGGCGTCTGGCCCGCTTCGACCTCTGGCTGCGCGGGAGGCGTGGACACACGAGCCGGAGTTGGCTCGCGCGGCGGAGTCGGCTCGCGGGGAGGCATGATCGCGCGAGGAGGAGTAGGAGCGCGAGGAGGAGTGGCAGTCCTCTTCTCCGGAGCCTCCACCACCATTGGCTCAGGAGGAGGCGCAGAGGCCTCTAGGCGAGGCGCGGCCACCTCCGCCTGAGGCGCCGCAGCCTCCGCCTGAGGCGCAGTCGCCTCCCCTTGAGACACCTCCTCAGTAGGGCCAGTAGAGGCCGTCTCCACAGGCCTCATGGCCTCTTCTGCCACGGCCTCAGCCGTGGCTCTCTTCACATCTGCTGCCTTGCGAAGCTTACGACGCTTCATAGGCACAAGATCACTGGCAAGAACCAAGAAAAGACCTTCAAGAGAGGATAAAGCGAAAAGAAACAGGAGTCAAACGACCAAGTGCCAGGAACACTTACCCGGATGGTGGAGCGCCAGTGTCCACCCACGCCAGGCCTGGCAAGCGCCAGGAGGGCGTGGTCCGGGCGCCCGACCCCTCCGGAGGCGCCACCGCTTTCCTCTTGGAGGGGACGTCGGACGGCCTCGCCCAGAGCGGTCAACGGCAGCCTTGGTGCGTGGCTCGCGCTTCCCCGGAGTGGCCTCCGTGTCGGAGGCCTCCCTCTCCTCAGTCTCCTCCTCCACGGGGCGCGAGGGCGCCACCACGAAGGCGTCATCATCGCCTGACAAGATGTCGCACATATCGTCAGTAAATGGCCCTGCCCTCGAAGAGGACACCTCCCCTGCCGCGGCCTCCTCCTCGCCAAGCCCAGCTCCCGAGGCCGAGGGAGAATCCGCTTCCCCTGCTCCCCGCGCCACCGGCAAGGGCACCTCCATCCCCGCCTGGCCTGCCGGGGTGAACGGAGGCATTCCCTCCAAGATGACCATCTTCTCGGTCATGTTGTATTGATGGAGAGGCCGGAGCGTGATGGGGAGCTTATCCGCGGCAGGTACCATCCGGTTGATGAAGAGCGCGGACAGGACGTTGTCGACGGCGTCCTTGTCTTTGTCCTCGTGGTGGAGCCGCATCTTGTCGTTTGGCCCAGAGTACATCCACATGGGCACCGAGTGCGTCTGGAGGGGAGCGATGCGGCGCGTCACGAAATCGGCCACAATGATCTGCCCCGTGAGTCTCTCCTCGCGGAGGAAACTCAGGCGTCCCATCGGTCTCGCGTTCTTCGCACCGTCGAAGGGCGCCTTGCCCCAGTGGGAGTTCTTCAGGGGCGGCTCATCGGGGACCTCGAGGAAGGTGCAAGGATGCTCCACCCCGATTAAGAACCACTTATGGAGGAAGTCGTGCACCTTCTTCATCACCGAGGTGATGGCCTTGCCGTCGCTCCATGACATGGGGATGTAGACGCTTCCCATGTCGTCCACGATGCGGAACGAGACGCATCCCGAGCGCTCGTTCTTCGCCGTGTTCTGGAGTGCGTAAAAGCACCGGAAGAGCCCCACCGTGGGCTCCAAGCCCAGGTACACCTCACAGAGGTACGCGAAGACGGCGAGGATGAGGACGGAGTTGGGGTGGAGGTCCAGCAGCTGGACCAGGTAGAACGCCAACACCGCCTCCAGGAACGGCGAGAATGGCGGCACCAACCCGGTGGCAAGGCAGTGCTGGAATATCAGGAAATACCCTAGCGGGCGTTTCCTGTGCGCCGCGGGCTTGAGCGCAGTGGCGTCGTGCTCGTTTGCCCGGTCCGCTACCAGGAAGCGGACCTTGGCAAGTGCTTTGTCGTTGACGCGCACGCCAAGCAGTGCCGCGCCATGCGCGACCTCAGCGGCCTCCACCTGGGGAGAGGACCCCGCAGCGGCCTTGCCCTTGTTCTTGGCGGGACTCATCGCCGGAGTTCAGGGTGTCGCTGGAAGTGGAAGGAGCAGAGGGCGCTGGAGAGAAAAGGCGAAGAGCTCGAGAAAAAGGAGGCTTCTGCGCGAAGGATGGAAAGTAGTAACGGCTCGCTGCTCCGGCGCTCGGGTTTTATACCCCCTCAAGGAGCAGTTACCGGGGCGTGGTGGGACCCCCACGACGCATGCCACAGATCATGCGTGACCGTTACTCGTCTGAGTGACGCGTGGCTCGGGCCGGCCGGGCACTTTGGGCCCACGATGCTCCGCCTGCGCCCATGGGCTCGATCGCGCCCATCGTGGGCCCGGGGGCTACTGTCGGCCCAGTGGAGACTAGGGTAGGAAGAGCCCACTCTCCCCAGGCCTCGCTCGCGGGCTGATCAGACGAAACAACTAAGGACCAAGCCACCGCTTGAAGAGTCCCTCGAGAGGCAAATCCTCTTGAGGGCCTGAAGAGGAAGCGAAGGCCTGAAGAGAACCTGCGCTTCAAGAGACCCTCCCGAGGCGATATGTGCCTGTCGGGAAGTCAACTGAAATCCCTCCACATGCCCCCCTCGGGCCTGCGGGGAAGCTTCGCGGCCCAATAAGTACGGCAGGGTGCACATGGCCTCTGCCGTATCCGCAGAGTGACGCAGGCACTTCCTTTGCCGTTTTGGTTATAAAGGAGTCAATAAAGTTGCGCCGCCTGCTCCAGGACAGCCAGGACTTTCCTCTCTGGTGATAAAGCAGCTGGACGGTGCAACCCTCCGAGAAGATCGTCATCATGGGCTCCACCTCAGAGGCTGCAATCCCTGCGAGCCGTTATGCGCTGTCTGCAGCCTGTCGCCACCGCGCCCAACTTTATCGACGATGGACCGCGTCCATGAACGATCCCGCAGCGGTGGACTCCAACTCCTCCACGCCGTTGCCGTGTGGGAGCCCACCTCAGACGCCAAGCGCAAGGAAGATGCCTGCGGCGCCTATAAAAGGAGCAAGACCTCCACCATAGAGGAGGTCGGCCAATTGCTTGGAGAAGACTTGTAAACCCTAGCTCAGCCAAGTAGATTAGCCTTCGGCTGGAGGAGGAAGAAGACCATTACTTCCCTCCCCAGGCACGAACCACCTCAAGGGGGTCTTCGTCTAGCTCAGTTGTACTGTAATCCTCCACGGCGCAATACAGACAAGCAGGAGTAGCGGTTTTACCTCGTCCTGAGGGTCGTGAACCTGGGTACGGGCTGGTGTCCATCTCTGTCGTGGGTGTTCCTCTCCAGGCCCGGCGAGCACCGTCGTCGTGCCTCTCGAGGGTCTTGACCTCCGTGTTCAATGCCCTTCACGAACTTCTCTTCAGGGAATAACTACCCCTGTTTCGTGGGAGTCACAACCCGACAGCAGAATCTGTCAAAAACAGAAAACTCCATAAAGTTGATTTTTTTTTAGGCACTTAACTTGCTCAAATCAGAAAACTCAAACCTAAGTAAAGTTGCGTACATATCTGAGGATCATGCATAGAAAATCTCAGGTCATTTAGATTTTTGGTGTAAAGTGTTATGAATTAAACGGTGGATAGCAGAAAAACTGTTCATGCGCAGAAATCCAAATCTAGTATCAACTTCCTACTAGAGACTTTACTTGGCACAACTATGCAATAAAAGAAAGATATAAATGAGTTGTTACATAGGTAAGCATGCTCCTTGACACAAAATAACAGAAATAAAAAGTGGGTTGTCTCCCATAAGCCTTTTATTTTAACGTCTTTCAGTTAGGCACAGAAAGTAAAACTCAAGTATTATCAAGAGAAGAAGCATCAACACTATAGTTTGTACAAATAATAGAATCAAAAGGTTCTTCATATTCTTTCTAGGGAAGTGTTCCATACCTTTCTTAAGTGGTAATTGGTACCTAATATTTCCTTCTTTCTTATCAATAATAGCACCAACCGTTCTAAGAAAAGGCCTTCCCAACACAATAGGACAAGATGGATTGCATTCAATATCCAAAACAATAAAGTCTATGGGGACAAGGTTATTATTAACCATGATAAGAACATCATTAACTCTCCACAAGGGTTTCTTTAAAGCATTATCAATAAGAAAATATCCAAATAACAATGTTCCAAAGGTGGCAAGTCAAACATATCATAAAGTTTCTTAGGCATAACAGAAATACTTGCACCAAGGTCACACAAAGAATGCAATAAAATTCATTCACTTTATTTTAATGATGGGATCCCAACCATCTTCTAACTTCTTAGGGATATAAGCTTCAAGTTTTAGTTTTTCTTCCCTAGCTTTAATGAGAGCATTTGTAATATGTGTAGTAAAAGCCATATTTAGAGTGCTAGCATTAGGACTTGTAAATACTTTTGCATGAACTTAATAACTTCAGAGATATTACAATCATCAATATCAAAATTATTATCATCAAAAGTAATGGGACCATTATCTCCTATGTTCTTAAAAATTTCAGCACTTTTATCAAGCATAGTTTCATGGGTTTTAGGCAATCTTAAACGTTTTGAATGAGTAGAAGAAACATTGCCAACACCAACTATGTTACCATTAATAGTACGAGGTTTTATAGCATGTGAAGTAACATTATTTTCAGTAGTAGTAATGGTGCAAACTCTAACAATATTATCTTATTTAGCTAGTTCTTTCTCTCTTCCCATGTAGCATGCAACTCGGCCATCATCCTAACATTATGATCAATTCTTACTTGAATGGCATTAGTACTACCAAGGGGGTTATCATCAATATTTTCAGGTTTAACAAGCATTATATTAATTAAATAAGATTGTGGTTCAGACATAGATGAAATACAAGTATTAGCACTCATATTTTTCCTTGGAAACCCGAAATCTCCCTATTTAATTTCTCCATTTGATAAGTAATATTTCTTAACATAGAAGATTGTTCCTCCATAGTATAAGTGAACAATTTATTTTGCTCATATTAAGTTTGCATAAATTTTTAGTCGCTCTTTCGATTTCTAAAATTATTTCCTCACTAGGCATTTTACTATAAGAATTAGTATAACCATTACCATTATTAGAAGGATAGGGCTTATTAGAAGGATAGGGTTTGATTTCAAAGAATTCTGCTTTAGAAGCAGGTGGAGCAATAGGAGTGCATATGAAGTCATTATTATTTGTGCTAGTAAAATCGCACAACTTAGTATTCTAAGGAGTAATAATTTTAGCAAAATTAAAGACAAAACCTAACTAAACAATTTAATGCAAGTACCTAATTTGTTTGTATTTTTAATAATAAGCAAACATGACAATAAAAATAAACTAAGCAAGATAAAAACAAAGTAAAGAGATTGGAAGTGAGAGACTCCCCTCGCAGAAGTGCTTCAACTCCCAGGCAACGGTGTGAAGAGTGTAGCAGCAAGTTTTTCACTCAGTTATGAAACCAAGATTATCAATCCAGTAGGAGACGAAGGCTCTTCTGAGCGTTGTTGAAGCTGACTTTGGCCAACGCCCTACCGGTGTCAACAACGAACGTGGAACCTGCACACAACACAATCAAACTTCTTTGCCCCAACTAAACAGTGAGGTTGTCAATCTCACTAGCTTGTTGTAAACAAAAGGTTTAACGTATGGTGTGGAAAATGATGTTTGTTTGCAGAGATTGAAAGTAACAGTTTGAAATTGGTTGTATTATCAATGTAAAAAATGGACCGGTGTCCACAGTTCACTGGTGGTGTCTCTCCATAAATAAATATAGCATAAATGCGTGTTAACAATTTACAGCTGGGCAATCGACAAAATAAAGAACTGCATAATGATGCATATACTATAGTCATGGTGTCTAGTATGAGATTCAATTGGGCATTACAATTATATACATAGATCGTTCCAACCGCATCTATGACTAATAATCCACCTTCTGGTTAGCGTCCGCACCCCTTTCAGTATTAAGTTGCAAGCAACAGATTATTGCATTAGGTAAAGTGTGTAATGTAGGTAATACAATTATCCTTAGACAAAACACTATTGTTTTATCCCTAGTAGCAACAGCACATTAACAATCTTAGAGGTTATTGTCACTCCCCCAGATAAAATGAAGACATGAACCCACTATCGAGCATAAATACTCCCTCTTGGAGTCACAAGCATCTACTTGGCGAGCATAAGTAACCATCTACCACTACCAATCATAACCAATTCTCGGATTTACCCCCTCAATCAAGTATGAGGAAGCAATTTGGGAAAACTCACACATTGAATAGTTTTAGTTACCATTTATTGTGAAAGTAATTCTATATTACTATTCAAGTTAATTAACAGTGATTAGGTGTAAGTTGTCTATGATCTTATTAGCCAGCATCATCACCAAGTCGTCCATAACCGTGGACATGGCTCATCGATAAGATTATACCCTGCAGGGGTGCACTACTGTACCCATACTCGTATGATCAACCCAGTCAAAAACATTAGGGCCTCTCAACCCAACCCTTTTCCTTCACCGCAACAAGTCCAAGGATCCACGGGAGGTATGCTGGTCCCGGCCAAAAGGGTGCGGATTCCCACAGGACACACCCCTCCGCACCAACAGGCCGCGCCCTATATGAATGTAACAAGGCACACCGCCAAAGTAAAATACTACACTAGTATCAATGCATATGAGACAAATGGAAAACCCAAACTAGGTGCGGCTCCTGGACAAGTTGAAGTTCCAGTCAAAGTCGAGGGGGGCTCCATTGGGCCGCCCACAAGTGGTTAGTACGCTCAAAATTGGATCCGAGGACAAGAACAGAGTTCCTAAGTCAACACTTAGCAGAACAGAGCACCCCACAAGGCTTTCCGCCGGTGCCTTATCATTTAATTATAATACCCCAATATAAGACAACATTTTATTAAGGTAGAATAATCTATCATACTAATCATATGAAATATAAGGCAGGACAGACGACTCGCACAACCAACTCTAAGCATGCGCTACGACTCGCAAGGCCAACAGATAAACATGCAACATGTATTACGTTGCGGGGGATAAAGCTGTATGGGTTGCAGGATAAATGTGATGGGATTACGATAAAGAATCGAATACTAGGGTAGCAGAGATCAACGGCAAGTATGAAAATCAAACAACCTGTAACAGGTTAGCAATAGCTTGCCTGGCAGCTCGTGGCCCGGCACAAAAGCTGGAACCTCAGGGACGTAAGTATCATCAGCATACATGTCGTCGTCTACCCAGAGAAGAGCAACACAGACAAAATAGGAAACATAATCAATACAAGGAAATGCGCAAACAATTGATGGTGCAATATGGTATGCGATGATTAGCTCACATTAAAGTGGGGATGCAATCCCGGCAATTAATTATGGTGCAAATTATTTATCTAACCAACAAATTAAATGTTAATTAACATGGTGAAAACATGGTATGGGTGATCTAATCAAATTAAATGGGATAGGGCAATTAATAAATAATTGCCCAACACATTCCATATTTATTATTTAGGTGCAAATATTAAACTACACTAATCAATTAAAATTAAATTTGGGACATAGCATAAGAATGGCATATTAATGTTTATTGCATTTTTCTGATAATTAAACATGTAAAAATTAATTGATTTGGAATTATAAAACTAAAGTTATTAATGTTTTAGGTCTAGGGGTGTTCCTGCAAAAGATAGGGACCTGTTGGTGATTGAAAACGTTCTGGTGAGGGTTTAAACACTAAAAAAAGAAGTGTAGGGGGCTCTGTCTAAAACTTGCAGCGCAGGGGTCTCTCTGGCCTTTTCTTGCCGCACGGAACCCAGCCTATGAGACTGACATGCGGGCCAGGCATTGACTGGCTCGTGTGTGGCGCCACGGTCACTGACCGGTGGGGCCAGGGTGTCAGTAGGCTAAAACAAATAAGAGGTGTGGCTTTTATTCATCGAAGGCGGGGATCGAGCTCGCGTGCGCGATCAGAGGTTCGTTCGGCGCTGCTAGCCAGAAGGGCTACTATGTGTTTGATGTTAGACTAGGCAATCGATTTCTTTTGAGGTGACAATTAGGTGCAGTTAACTGACGAAACTGAAACTGTGCAAGGACAGAGCAACGGCGGAGGAAAATGACGTCGGCGACGACCACGTTCTGGCGGGTGCTAGCTGGGCATGCGTGTGTACGGGTGCGGGATGGGTTGCTGCTTGCGTGCGTGTGCTCGGGGGCGACGAAGGAGGACCGGAGCGCTCGCGTTCGTGCTCGTTTGCGTGCGGGTGCGTGCGGCCATGGCGCAGGGTGTCCGGCGCCGGCGGAATTTGGGACCCTACGATGGCGAATCGGAGGGGGAAAGAGGAGGAAGATAAGAGGCTCACCTCGAGGACGCTAGTGGCGAGAGGAGAGCGAGTGGGGAGGTCGGAGCCGAGCAGACGGTGTCGGGGACGAAGAACTCCCGTGGCGGACGGCGTCAGGGAGACGAGCTTGGCGCGTGCATGTCGCGCATCCCGGGTGCGTCTGTGATGGTGAGGAAGAAGAGGAAGAAGGGGGCAGCTGGTGGCGCACTCGGAACGGATGAGGAGGAGGGTTTACGCCGGAGGCGTCTTCGGTTCTGCCGGAACCATGGTGACTGCGGAGCGAGGGACAAAGCGTGCGGCGGCGGGGGAGAGAGGGAAAAAATAGGGTTGGGGTTCATGGGGAGGCGCGGCTAGCATCTTAAGGCGAGGAGGGAGCAGGGGGCGCTCAGTGGGGGCGCCATGGCAGCCTCTGCCATGGCCTCGCTGTAAAGGCGTCCCTCCATACTTGAGGAAGAAGACAACGGAGAGAGGCTTTGGTGGGCTGGGCGCTGGGCCGGAGTTGGGCCGAACGGCCCACTTCTGCCAGGAGTTGATTTTTTTCTTCCTCTGTTATTTTTTTAATACCTTTGTTTTATTATTTTCTTGTTTTGTGTTTTTAAACAAAAATAGAAAAGGAAAAGAGATAGAAACTTTTAGAAAACTTTAATAGTTTCAAAATATACAATCGAATACAATAGTTTGAATATTTGAAAAGATTTGTCACATCACATTTTAATTGCATCTGAATTTAAAAGTGTGTGATTTAAATTTAAATGCAACAATTTAATTAATTGAGGAGACAAATGAAATGATGCCATGAGGTTTTCTTTATTGCACACAAACACAATATTCTAATAAGGCATTACATTTGGGATGTTACAACACTCCCCCCTCAAAGGAATCACGCCCCGAGATTCTTCATGGAGCAACAAAGAGGTCGGGATACTCGACACGGAGGTGGTATTCACGTTCCCATGTAGCTTCCTTGTCAGAGAGATGAGACCATTGGACCTTGTAGAACTTGACACTGTTGTTACGAGTCGACGTTCAGCTTCATCAAGAATGTGAATAGGTTGTTCCACATAAGAGAGATCTTCTCGAAATTCAATTGATCCATGATCAACTGCACGTCCTGGATCTTGGAAGCACTTCTTGAGTTGTGACACGTGGAAGACATTGTGCACTTTGGAGACGTTTGAAGCAAGTTCCAGACGGTAGGCCAATTCACCACGCCTTGAAAGAACATTGAAAGGCCTAACATAACGCGGAGCGAGCTTGCCTTTGAAGCCGAATTGTTGCGTGCCTCTCAGAGGAGTGACACGAAGGTAAGATTGATCACCAGGTGCATAGACCATGTCCCTGTTCTTGCTATCATAATAGCTTTTCTGACAAGACTAGGCAATCTTCAGATTGTCACGAATGATGCGAACCTTTTCTTCAGCCTCCTGGATTATGTCAGGGCCAAAGAATTGACGTTCACCAGCTTGAGACCAATTCAGAGAAGTTTTGCATTTGCGCCCATAGAGAGCTTCGAAGGGGGCCCTGCCTAGACTTGCTTGGAAGTTTTTGTTGTAAGAGAAATCAGCATACGGAAGACAATCCACCAATTTCAAGCCGAAGGAGATAACACAAGTTCTGAGCATATCCTCCAGAATTTGATTCACCCTTTCAACCTGTCCACTTGTTTGCGGATGGTAAGCTGTGCTGAACAGATGTTTGTTACCCAAGTGTAACATCCCAAAATTTGCAAAAATTTAAAACTTTGCATCCATGCATCATTCATCATTCGGCATAAAACTACATCACAAAATTATTAAATCAAACTTCAAATTATAATATTAAATAATCTATAATTACATAAAGTGTTTATTTAAACTCCTTTAATAAATAAACTTTTATCAATTTATTTATGGGCAAGTATAATGTCAAAAAGTCCCATTTTTAATAACCTTTCCAAAACATATTTTTATGAATTTTTCTGAAATGTTTTGGATAGATTTAAAAATCATTTTTGAAATCAGTATTTAAAAACAGATATTAATTTAAAAGGAAAAGGAAATCGGGCCGACCCGTTTAGCTAACTGCCGCGCGCGCGAGACGCTACGGCCTGCCAGCGGCCCAGCGCCCCCTCTCTCTCGCTCGCAGTCGCTGACAGGTGGGACCCATCTGTCATCTCCCCCGCGAGCAGTTCTTCCCCAAATCACGCCCTCACCTCCGACCGAAAACGCTCGAAATTGATTCTTTTGATTGCGGGAGATTTACTACGCCATTTGCAGCACCTCCTCCTCCTATTAAAAGCCCCCGAGCTCCTCCGTGTTTTGCCCCAAACATCTCCTCCCAAGAGCCCCTGGGCTGCCCGCTAGAGACCCCGCCTCTCCGCCGTCGCCGTCGGTGAGAACCTCGCCGTGCGCGCTAACCTAGTCACCTCGTACCCTCTCATTGCTTCCTCTCGCTTTACCTCTTCCTTGCGAAGCTTTTTGACACGGTTTTGAACTCGTTTCCACAGCGCAACGCCGTGTCCGTGCTCGCCCGAGGAGAACCGCCGCCTCGTGCTACTCCGGCGAGCGATTACGCGGGGAGGAGCTCACGCCGGAGACCGCTACCTCGCCACCGTCTCCGCATCGATCTCCCCTACGCCGCGGTATGCCCCGTTCATCCTGTAGCACCGTAGAACTCGTACGCATGCGACGCCGGCCATGACACCGCCGCAACCGGAGCGCCTCCGGCGACTCGCGCCGCCCGCACGTGGTCAGTGTGTTCAGGACCGTTGGATCTAGATCCAACGGATCCGCTTTATTTTAATTTTTCATCGCGGTTGATTTATCTGGCGCGTCCGATTTCATTTAGATCTAATGGCCCAGAACGCGATCCGTGTCGAGGCGGTACGGGCGAATCAGATCGCGCCGCGTGGCCGATTCTTTTTCTATTTCGAATAAAATTTAGAAATGAAAACAGAAAACTATTAAAACTTGCAAAATTCATAACTTTTAATCTGTAAGTCCAAATTTGATAAACATTATGTCATTGGAAAGCCCTGCTCATGTAATTTGTTTCTACATCATTTGTTTTTCCTTTTGACAAATCATAAAGTGTGAAATTATCCGAGGAGTATTTCGGTTATTAAAATAATAACTTAATTAATAAAAATGTTCTGTAAATAAATTTAATTGTTCTAGTGTTGTATTAATCCCCTCTGTTCATAAATATTAATATGTGTATTATTTAAAAACTTTCACAGAACAAATAAAAGTTGTAATATTAGAAATCAAGTTTTGCAATATAGTTTTTTTTCGATTATTTAAATTGATAAATAAAATAAGAAATCTCTAGAAATTGCATTTCATACATTTAAAAACTGAAGATAACAATTATCAATAAGGGTGTCTTGTTATAATCATAGCATATCATGCATGCATACATATTTATGTTTGGTGTTGTGATAATATTTTGTTGGTATTTATTTTATGTTATTGCTTGTGCTAGAGTGTGAAGAAGAGGAAGGACTTGCTTGTAATTGTTATTCTTGTTGTGTTTGCTCCTCCTGCTACCAAGGCAAGTGACATTCATATTATATCCCATATTTTCTATATGCATAAGTAGTATATTTTGAGTAGTGTGCGTTATAGGATTTTGGATTTATTCTATAATGTTAAGTTAGTTTGTATTTTACAAATATCCTAGTAGTGTGTAGCCACCCCTTCTCCTATGCAGCCATGAAAAGTTTTATTAGTTGCTTAGCTATGCTATAAAAATGTTTACCCTGTTTTGGAAATGTTTCTAAGTGTTAAAATTTTAAATACACATCTGGGTGGAATTGGTTGTTTGGTTTATGTTGAGTGGCTTTTGGGACTATGCTTGCGGTTGTCGTCGCCTAGGATGAATGTCTATTCTACTTAGGGCCATGAGTATGGTGTTTGTTACCTAGAAGTGCACTTGTGGACGGTCACCCAGGAACGAAGAGATTACCAAGTCCCTCCAAGTTTAGAAGCTTCCCGTGCAGCCTTTTGACAATAGGCTCTGTCTAGAATAATTAAGTTGTGAGGGTGCAACCTGTCAGCTTGACAAGCAGATGTAGAGATGGTAGGTGGAACGGGTCTTGCTAGTATGGTTGCATCCTTCTTCTGAAAGTTCTTGTCTCAATTCTCTCCTTTCCTCAATACACTCCGTGTGTATAGGATTTTCGGGCTAACTGAGTCTAAAGGTGAAAGTGCACAATCTCTGCAGAGTCGACAATCTGAGTACTCAGCCGTGTCCCCGGAAATAGACTACTTCGAGCAACTGGACAAGGATGGGCGGAAGAATCTCAACACTTATTTCATAAAGTAAAATTTGACTAAGGAAAGAATTGTTGGTGCACTTGGGCTTTATCCCTTGGTGCCAAGTCTTGAGAAATAAAAGTGTTTTATGAAATGATAGGAGAAAACTTGCTTTCTGCAAATAGCCTCCAACCCCACCAAGCCAAATATGCATATAGATTTTAGACTTTTCATTATATATCCATCATAGTCACTTGCCAATACATCATTGTATTGACCTCCTTCGGGGGTTGCATACTCAAATGTGCAGGTAATTCTGATGCTGAATGAGTTTGGACTCGAGTCTACACCCAACATGTCTGCCTGTGGCGCATGCTTGAAGATGAGGCTCCATGTTATTTCGCTTTCGTTGTGAACTCTGAACTTTAGCTAGCCTTCATGGCTATGCAACTTGTAATAAAGCCATACTTGGCTATTATTTTTGGATCTCGTTGTAGCAATTTTAATACTTATGTATTGGTACCTTATATTTTGTACTGTGGTGCTGGCAGTGATCCAGGGACTAGCACATAACACAGGTGTTCCAACTTTAATAAAAGTTGGGGCGCTACAAAATGGTATCAGAGAAAGGTGTTGCCTGTAGGTTCGAACCCCTAGGATATGTTAAGCCCCTTTTGGTCATAATGTTACCATCTTTGAAGTATGTTCGATTCTAGCGGCATAGTGGGATGAAGCGGCCCGGGACAAACCTTACATGTCCGCGTACATGAGACTTGTTCCACAATATAAGTGGCTGGCCGGGTGTCTGTCTCTCTCACTATAGTGAAAAATCCAATTTACGAAGAGTTGTTAATATATGTTGATCACCTTAAGATTTTGACTTAGTATCCTTCTAAATTAATAATACACACCATGACTAGTACTTCCTTATCTTATGCAATTCTTGTTTTAATTCCTTTCTTTCTACCTAAAGGATGACGAGTTTCCACTTCACCACCGCGGAAGACTTCGAGAACACCCGTTTTGGTTGTTACCTTCTCGACATCGGAGAGAAGATAGGGTTACCACTACCCCAAGTCAAGGGATTCATCCTGAAGAAGTTTAACAAAGAGGGTTGCTGGGGAATAAAAGCAACTCAGCCAGGACGTGGAGAAGAGCCCCCACTGGAGATCAAAATGGTTAGCGACTCCAAAGATAAAGGACTCAATCTAGTCATGCAAGATTTGATTGGGCGCCTCTGCGGACGCTACAGCACAGAGTTGAGGGGCCACTACTCCATTTTCTTTGGAAGGAGAAACGAGGATGGAGAACCTTACCTGTATGATGTCGGAGAAAGAGGCAAGGCAAAACGCCTTAGTCTTTATTTCCAAGAGCTGGAAATCCTTGTCACTGAAGTGTATGAAGATCGACGCACCGAGCTCCTGAAGAACGATGAGCTATGTGCCTTACTTAAGGAGAACGAAGAGAAGGTGAAGGCTCAAGAGGAAGTGACTAAGGCACAAGAAGAGAGGTTCGCTGCACAAGAGGAGAAGTACAGGAGGCAGGAGAAAAGAGTTCAAGAGAAGAACAAGACTATCAGGGAACAAAAGGCAGAACTCGAGAGCAATGAAGTCGAGTTCGAGGCTGATAGTGACTTGATCAAAAGCCTTCGTACTGAGAAGAGGGAGCTGCAAGAAAAGAACTCTGCCCTGGAGAAAGAAGTAAAGGAACTCAAGGATATACTCGCCAATGAAGGGATCGAGATTCAGGACATTGAAGACGAAGCAGATGTCATGGTCGAGTAGTTAGTTAGTGAGACCACCATTTATCATACACCTCATCGTTATCTTAGCTTCGTATTGACCTACAAACTTGTGGTAAGGCAGTACTTTCCCTTGTATCCTCGGAACCTCGTGAGTTTATTTTCCAAACTTTTATATCGCTTTCCTTAAGCCAAAGGTTTTGATTTGTTTGTTGATTGTTTTATAAGTGGTGTGTTGTTGATGGTGTGCTTGACTTGATTGTTTTGTGCATGGGTAGGATTCCTCCTTATAGTTCTATCTATATTTTACTCATCCATGCTAAAACCCCACAGATGCCTCTACGTCGTGATACCGACAACAACGAAGCTATGCAACAGCTGATGGCAGCTCAAGCCCAACTGATGACTATGATGACCCAGTTCATTGCAGCAAACAACAACAACAACAACAACAACAACAACAACAACAACAACAACAACAACAACAACAACAACAACAACAACAACAACAACAACAACAACAACAACAACAACAACAACAACAACAACAACAACAACAACAACAACAACAACCCACCACCACCACCACCTCCAGTGGACAAACTTGCAAGGTTTCTCAGGCTTAGACCTAATAAGTTCTCCTCTGCTACTGAACCAATAGTGGCGGATGACTGGCTCCGTTCAGTCAACAAGGACTTAGTAACCTGCGAGTGTTCTGAGGCAGAAAAGGTGAGGTTCACTGCACACCTATTGGAAGGACCTGCTGCCATGTGGTGGGAGACCTATCAAGTGACCCATCCCTTGGATGGCATGACTTGGGATGCGTTCAAGGATGGTTTCCGCAATGCTCACCTCTCCTCTGGCATAATGAATCTGAAGAAGGAGGAATTTCGTAGCTTGAGACAGGGAGGTAGAACTCTGAAGGAGTATATGGATGACTTCTGTATGTTATCAATGTATGCACCAGAAGACATCGACACAGATGCTAAGAGAAAGGAAAAATTCCTTAATGGACTTAGGGGAGAACTGAAGATACCCTTATCTGTGGCATATGCTCCAAATTATCAAGTTCTGCTGGATCAAGCAATCACTCTGGACAATAACATAAGAAAGGAAGAAAATAGGAAGAGGAAGTTCGGTGCAAGTAAGGGTAACTCTGAAGGGACACACAAGAAACCACACACCACTGAAGTCAGTAGCCATAAACCCTGGAACTACTCCAACAGTGGTAGTGGCCAAAAGCATCATGGTCATAACCACAATGGAGGATACAAAGGAAACAATGGAGGGTACAAAGGAAATAATGGTGGGTTCAAGGGAAACCATCACCATGGCCAAAATCATGGGAATGGTAATCCCCGTCCTAACTATGAAGGGAAGAAAGACTTGTCGAATGTGACTTGCTTCAAGTGCAAGAAGACAGGACACTATGCAACTGAATGCCCAGAGAGGAAGGCTGATGAAAATTCCAAGCCTAATCCTTTCCAGAAGGGGCAAGTGAATCACATCAATGTGGAAGAAGTTCATGATGAACCTGATGTTGTGATTGGTAAGTTCCTGCTCAATTCCTTTCCAGCATTAGTCTTATTTGATACTGGAGCATCGCATTCATTCATATCAAGAGCTTTTGTAAACAAACATGGGCTAGCCGAGGAAAGCTTAGGAAAACCTATTAGGGCCCTGTTTGTTTGGGCTGGAGCTGGAGCTTTTACTGCTTTTGGCTCTCCAAAAGCACAAGCCCAGCCAAACATCAAATATATGGATCCTGAGAAGCTCAAGCGCTTATTCAATTTGTACACGAAGCCCGGAAGCACGTCCGGAGGTGCTTCCCGCGGCTCCCCGCAGCTTGTTACTTAAACTCTGAACCGGTATATGCCTTCACCCTTAGAGTTCCTGCTATTTACGCTCATTGCCACCGCTAAGATATATACCTCCTTCCCCATCGTGCACATACCAGTTCGTGTTTCTCCTCGTTTCACATCGGCAAACCGTCCGCACGCGACAGAACTCCGCCATGGTTGCAAGCTCGGGAGTGGCTGGCGTGCTCTTGCAGCCCCGAGCGGCCGGAGGCGCGGTACAAGGACAGAGCGAAAGGCGGCGCATCTCTTCAGGGTGAGATCTGGTGCGGGCGCAGTGTGCTCTGCCATGGCTGCAAGCTCGAGAGTGGCCGGCGTGCTCTCGCAGCCCGAGCGGCCGGCGTGCCCTGCAGCCCCTGAGCACCCAGCGCGGGACGCCTCGCTGCTGCTCCCTGTTACGCGTGCCTCCCGGAGCGCCCAAATGCCCAGCGTTGACCTTTTATTCTTTTTGAGATCTACGATTGGTTATTTCCAGGAATAGAGACCATGGAGCAAAATTTACACTACTATGCTCCAGTACCATTGATTATTCTTTTCCGTATGGCAACAAGTTGTCTGTAGGTTTTGGTTTTCGTGAAGGTCCTCCACCATTTCTACCCGAAGTAGAGACTATGTGTAGCATTTCCGTAACAAGGAATTGATTTATATTTTGTTCGTCACTTAAATGTAATATGAGAACCAGCTGCATAAAAATGATAAACATATTATTTGAGCCAGTACAAATCATAACCAACTGCATTTCCACTAGAAGGATATTTCAGATTTTCAGCACCAGCTGCATATCCACCAGCTATACTAAAATCAGATTGCCAAACAACATTTTTACATTTCACCAGCCGTCCAGCTCCAGCTGCTTCTCAGAACCTACCAGCTCCAGCTGCTTCTCGTTAAGCTGCAGCTCAAACAAACAGGGTCCTAGAGTGAGTTCACCTGGGGGTGAGATGATAGTAAATTCGGGCTGTAGGCAGATATATTTAAGGATTGGAAAATATCTTTTCCCAGCAGACTTAGTCATCCTAGAAACCCAAGGTTTGTATGTTATCATCGGAATGGATTGGATGACCCGTTTTGAAGGGATCATAGACTGTGCAAATAGAGCTATCACCCTCACCACCCTAGAAAAACAAAAGATTAAATTCAGATCAACTTTCGAACTTAAGGAAGTTAGGCTAAATTCTCTTAAGGGGGTTAGCCTTGGTGATGTGTTGATTGTCCAAGAGTACCCAGATGTATTCCCATAAGAATTACCGGGAATGCCACCCGATAGAGATGTGGAATTTCTCATTGTACTGAAACCGGGTACCGGACCAATAGCTAAGAGACCTTACCCTATGGCCGTCGATGAACTGAAAGAACTCAAGAAGCAACTGGAAGAACACCTTCTGAAAAGATTTATCTGTCCAAGTTCTTCGTCCTGGGGAGCACCAGTTCTATTTGTCAAAAAGAAAGATCAAACCCAGAGACTTGTCACGGACTACAGGGATATAAATGAACACACCATCAAGAACAAGTATCTGTTACCCAAGATAAATGAATTATTTGATCAACTGAAAGGTGCATGTGTCTTCTCCAAGATTGATCTTCGATCAGGTTATCTCCACATGAAGGTTAGAGAAATGGATATACCAAAGACAGTGTTTGTTACAAGATATGGCTCTTATGAGTACACAGTAATGCCATTTGGATTAACCAATGCTCCAGCTTATTTCATGAATATGATGAATAAAGTGTTCATGGATTTTCTGGACAAGTTTGTGGTAGTGTTCATAGATGACATTCTGATCTACTCCGAGAGTCACAAAGAACATGAAGAGAATTTGCGCCTAGTATTGCAGAGACTACGTGAACATAAGTTATATGCCAAATTCAGCAAGTGTGAATTTTGGTTGGAACAAGTCGCATTCCTAGGACACATAGTATCCACGGAGGGTATAGCAGTGGATCCTGAAAAGGTTTCAGCTGTAACCAATTGGGAGCCACCAAAGAAAGTTGGAGAATTACGAAGTTTTCTTGGTCTAGCAGGATACTACCGAAGATTTATAGAAAACTTTTCCAAAATCGCCAAGGCACTGACGGAATTATTAAAGAAGGAGAAGAAATTTGAGTGGACTGACGCATGCGAAGCCAGTTTTCAGGAGTTGAAGAAACGTCTAGTTTCAGCCCCAGTTCTATGCTTACCTGATTTAGAGAAAGAATTCCAAGTATACTGTGATGCTTCACGCCAAGGCCTGGGAAGTGTGCTGATGCAAGAAGGCAGAGTGGCATCTTATGCCTCTAGACAGCTCAAGAAACATGAAACAAATTATCCCACTCATGATCTCGAGTTAGCCTCAGTGGTACATGCCCTGAAAACTTGGAGACCCTACCTAATGGGAAAAAGATGTGAAGTGTTCACTGACCACAAAAGTTTGAAGTATATTTTCACTCAGAAAGAATTGAACATGAGGCAGATAAGATGGTTAGAACTTATCAAGGATTATGATCTAAGTCTTCAATACCATCCTGGAAAGGCTAATGTAGTAGCTGATGCCCTGAGTCGTAAGGTTTATGTGAATGGCCTCACGGTAGGAGAAATACCTGAGGATTTATGCAAGGCATTCAAGGACCTCCGATTGGAAGTGGTACCAGATGGTTTTGTAGCCTCGTTAGTAGTACAACCAAATTTGATGGATAAGATACGTGAAGCTCAGAAGGGAGACAAAGATATTGAAGAAATCAAAGTCAATCTGAGAGCAGGAAAAGCCAAGGGATTTCATGAAGATGAGCAAGGAACCTTGTGGTTTGAAAAACGAGTATGTGTGGCAAATGATCCTGATCTTAGGAAGTTAATTCTGCAAGAAGCCCATGAAACACCTTATTCCATTCATCCAGGAAATACCAAAATGTATATGGATGTGAAGGAGAGATTTTGGTGGAACAATCTCAAAAGAGAAATAGCAGAATATATCGCTAAGTGCGATGTATGCAGTCGAGTAAAGGTTGAGCATCAGAAACCAGCAGGACTTTTGCAACCTTTGAAGGTACCGGATTGGAAGTGGGATTCTATTGGGATGGATTTCATCACCGGGTTACCAAGGACCAGATCAGGGTATGATTCTATTTGGGTTATTGTTTGCCGTTTAACCAAAATAGCTCACTTTATACCCGTGAAGACCACCTATACCAGTGCAAAGCTAGCTGATATTTACATGAAGAGAATTGTGTACCTACACGGCGTCCCCAAGAGTATCGTGTCCGATAGAGGGACCCAGTTCACATCCCATTTTTGGAAGCAGTTGCATGAATCACTGGGAACTAGATTGGAATTAAGTACGGCATTTCACCCGCAAACGGATGGTCAGACTGAAAGAGTAAATCAGGTTTTAGAAGATATGTTAAGAGCTTGTGCGCTTGATTATGGGTCTAGTTGGGATGACAGTCTACCTTATGCTGAGTTCTCCTACAATAACAGTTACCAAGCTAGCATTGAGATGGCACCCTTTGAGGCTTTATATGGGAAGAAATGCACAACCCCATTGTTGTGGAGTGGTGTAGGAGAAAGAAGTTTCTTTGGACCTGATATAATCCAAGAAGCTGAAGAGAAGGTCAGATTAATTAAAGATAGATTGAAGATAGCACAGTCACGCCAGAAAAGCTACGCGGATTCTAAACGTAGAGAAGTCGCCTACGAGGTGGGTGATAGAACCTATCTCAGAGTGTCACCACTCAGGGGTGTAAAGAGGTTTGGAATTAAAGGAAAATTAGCACCTCGATTTATTGCACAATTTAAAATTCTGTCTCGCAAGGGTGAGGTGGCATATGAGTTAGAACTACCAGAAGCTCTGTCTGCAGTTCATAATGTGTTCCATGTCAGTCAGTTGAAGAAATGTCACCCCGAGATGATTGGAGTTCCTTTAAAGGATACAGTACCTCTCAAAGAAGTACAATTGGAAAGTGACCTGACCTACGAAGAGAAACCCATCAAGATATTGCAGACCGCGGAAAGAGTCACCCGTACCAAAACCATCAAGTTTTGCAAAGTCCAGTGGAATCATCACACCGAGGAAGAAGCCACCTGGGAACGAGAGGATGACCTCCGAGAAGACCATCCACACCTATTTGCTGACCTTTCCGAAGCTCGAGGGCGAGCTTCCTCTTAAGGGGGTTAGTCTGTAACATCCCAAAATTTGCAAAAATTTAAAACTTTGCATCCATGCATCATTCATCATTAGGCATAAAACTACATCACAAAATTATTAAATCAAACTTCAAATTATAAATTTAAATAATCTATAATTCCATAAAGTGTTTATTTAAACTCCTTTAATAAATAAAATTTGATCAATTTATTTATGGGCAAGTATAATGTCAAAACGTCCCATTTTTTATAACATTTCCAAAACATAGTTTTATGATTTTTTCTGAAATGTTTTGGATAGATTTAAAAATCATTTTTGAAATCAGTATTTAAAAACAGATATTAATTTAAAAGGAAAAGGAAATCGGGCCGGCCCGTTTAGCTAACTGCCGCGCGCGCGAGACGCAACGGCCTGCCAGCGGCCCAGCGCCCCCTCTCTCTCGCTCGTAGTCGCTGATAGGTGGGACCCACCTGTCATCTCCCCCGCGGAGCAGTTCTTCCCCAAATCACGCCCTCGCCTCAGACCGAAAACGCTTGAAATTGATTCGTTTGATTGCGGGAGATTTACTACGCCGTTTGCAACACCTCCTCCTCCTATTAAAAGCCCCCGAGCTCCTCCGTGTTTTGCCCCAAACATCTCCTCCCAAGAGCCCCTGGGCTGCCCGCTAGAGACCCTGCCTCCCCGCCGTCGCCGTCGGTGAGAACCTCGCAGTGTGCGCAAACCTAGCCACCCCGTACCCTCTCATTGCTCCCTCTCGCTTTACCTCTTCCTTGTGAAGCTTTTTGACACGGTTTTGAACTCGTTTCCGCAGCGCAACGCCGTGTCCGTGCTCTCCCGAGGAGAACCGCCGCCTCGTGCTACTCCGACAAACGATTACGCGAGGAGGAGCTCACGCCAGAGACCGCTACCTCGCCACCGTCTCCGCATCGATCTCCCCTACGCCGCGGTATGCCCCGTTCATCCTGTAGCACCGTAGAACTCGTACGCATGCGACGCCAGCCATGGCACCGCCGCAACCAGAGCACCTCCGGCGACTCGCGCCGCCCGCACGTGGTCAGCGTGTTCAGGACCGTTGGATCTAGATCCAACGGATCCGCTTTATTTTAATTTTTCATCGTGGTTGATTTATCTGGCGCGTCCGATTTCATTTAGATCTAACGGCCCCGAACGCGATCCGCGTCGAAGCGGTACGGGCGAATCAGATCGCGCCGCGTGGCCGATTCTTTTTCTATTTCGAATAAAATTTAGAAATTAAAACAGAAAACTATTAAAACTTGCAAAATTCATAACTTTTAATCTGTAGGTCCAAATTTGATAAACTTTATGTCATTGGAAAGCCCTGCTCATGTAGTTCATTTCTACATCATTTGTTTTTTCCTTTTGACAAATCATAAAGTGTGGAATTATCCAAGGAGTATTTCGGTTATTAAAATAATAACTTAATTAATAAAAATGTTCTGTAAATAAATTTAATTGTTCTAGTGTTGTATTAATCCCCTCTGTTCATAAATATTAATATGTGTATTATTTAAAAACTTTCACAGAACAAATAAAAGTTGTAATATTAGAAATCAAGTTTTGCAATATAGTTTTTTTTCAATTATTTAAATTGATAAATAAAATAAGAAAACTCTAGAAATTGCATTTCATACATTTAAAGACAGAAGATAAATATTATCAATAAGGGTGTCTTGTTATAATCATAGCATATCATGCATGCATACATATTCATGTTTTGTGTTGTGATAATATTGTGTTGGTATTTATTTTATGTTATTGCTTGTGATAGAGTGTGAAGAAGAGGAAGGACTTGCTTGTGATTGTTATTCTTGTTGTGCTTGCTCCTCCTGCTACCAAGGCAAGTGGCATTCATATTATATCCCATATTTTCTATATGCATAAGTAGTATATTTTGAGTAGTGTGCATGATAGGATTTTGGATTTATTCTATAATGTTAAGTTAGTTTGTATTTTACAAATATCCTAGTAGTGTGTAGCCACCCCTTCTCCTATGCAGACATGAAAAGTTTTATTAGTTGCTTAGCTATGCTATAAAAATGTTTACCCTGTTTTGGAAATGTTTCTAAGTGTTAAAAATTTAAATACACATCTGGGTGGAATTGGTTGTTTGGTTTATGTTGAGTGGCTTTTGGGACTATGCTTGCGGTTGTCGTCGCCTAGGATGAATGTCTATTCTACTTAGAGCCATGAGTATGGTGTTTGTTACCCAAAAGTGCACTTGTGGACGGCCACCCAGGAACGAAGAGATTACCAAGTCCCTCCAAGTTTAGAAGCTTCCCGCGCAGCCTTTTGACAATGGGCTCTATCTAGAATAATTAAGTTGTGAGGGTGCAACCTGTCAGCTTGACAAGCAGATGTAGAGATGGTAGGTGGAACGGGTCTTGCTAGTATGGTTGCATCCTTCTTCTGAAAGTTCTTGTCTCAATTCTCTCCTTTCCTCAATACACTCCGTGTGTATAGGATTTTCGGGCTAATTGAGTCTAAAGGTGAAAGTGCACAACCTCTGCAGAGTCGACAATCTGAGTACTCAGCCGTGTCCCCGGAAATGGACTACTTCGAGCAACTGGACAAGGATGGGCGGAAGAATCTCAACACTGATTTCATAAAGTAAAATTTGACTAAGGAAAGAATTGTTGGTGCACTTGGGCTTTATCTCTTGGTGCCAAGTCTTGAGAAATAAAAGTGTTTTACAAAATGATAGGAGAAAACTTGCTTTCTGCAAATAGCCTCCAACCCCACCAAGCCAAATATGCATATAGATTTTAGACTTGTCATTATATATCCACCATAGTCACTTGCCAATACATCATTGTATTGACCTCCTTCGGGGGCTGCATACTCAAATGTGCAGGTAATTCTGATGTTGAATGAGTTTGGACTCGAGTCTACACCCAACATGTCTGCCTGTGGCGCATGCTTGAAGATGAGGCTCCATATTATTTCGCTTTCGTTGTGAACTCTGAACTTTAGCTAGCCTTCATGGCTATGCAACTTGTAATAAAGCCATACTTTTTTTTTTGACAATCAATAAAGCCATACTTGGCTATTATTTTTGGATCTCGTTGTAGCAATTTTAATACTTATGCATTGGTACCTTATATTTTGTACTGTGGTGCTGGCAGTGATCCAGGGACTAGCACATAACACAGGTGTTCCAACTTTAATAAAAGTTGGGGCGCTACAAAGGCTTTCTGAAAGCTATCCCAAAATCGAGAAGTGAAGATACTTCCACAATCTGAGCTTATTGCCAGAGGAACACCATGTAAAGGAACCATCCTTGTCATATAGAGTTCTGCCAACTCACTAGTTGAGACTGTCTTTTTGACTCGGAAGAAGTGAGCCACTTTGGAGAGACGATCAATGACAACAAAGATTGCATTGTTGCCTTTCTTGGACTTTGGAAACCCAGTAACAAAGTCCATTTCGATCTTTCCCATTTCCACTCAGGAATTTGTAGTGGTTAGAGAAGTCCAGATGGTCTCTGATGAACTGCCTTGACACGACAACAAACATCACACTAAGACACATAGTGAGCAATTTCACGCTTCATCCTGGCCCACCAATAGATTTGCTTGAGATCCTGGTACATCTTTGTGCTGCCAGGGTGGATAGATAGCGGAGTATCATGAGCCTCCTTGAGAATCAGCTCTCTTAAGCTGTCAAGCTTGGGCACTACAATGCGTCCTTCAAAGAGCAAGGTACCCTTGTCATCGAGAGAGAAACTCTTGTACTTATCCTTGCCGATGTTGACTTTGATATTCTTGACACCAGAATCACGCAACTGTACGGCACGGATTTTATCCTCAAGTGTAGGGGTGGCAATCATGTTTGCAAGATAACCAGAAGGAACCACATGGAGATTGAGCTTGTTGAATTCTTCGTGAAGAGGAGGTTGGATGTTCTCAACCATGAGGTTGTTGCAATAGGACTTGCGACTTAGAGCATCAGCCATTACATTAGCCTTGCCTAGAGTGTAAGAGATAGTGAGATCGAAATCAGAGATTTCCTCAAGCCACCTTGTTTGCCTGAGGTTCAAATCTGGTTGAGTGAAGAGATATTTGAGACTCTTGTGGTCGGTGAAGATCTCACAGCTGTGACCCAACAAATAAGGTCTCCATACCTTGTGGGCATACATGATTGCTACAAGTTCAAGGTCATGCGTAGGGTAGTTGAGCTCATTAGGCTGCAACTGAGTAGATGCATAAGCCACAACTTTGCGTTCTTGCATGAGGAATGCGCCTAGTCCTTGAAGAGATGCATCACAGAAATTTTGGAAAGGTTTGGAAGTGTCTGGGCCAACTAGAACAGGAGTAGAGTGAGTTTAGATTTCAAGAGATTGAAACTCTCATCACACTTTGGAGTCCAAAGAAACTTTCTATTCTTCCGAGTAAGATCGGTGAGCGGCTTTGCGATTTTGGAGAAGTTCTCAACAAATCAGCGACAATAGCTAGCCATGCCAAGAAAGCTTTTGACTTGTTTCACCGTTGTAGGAGGCAACCATTCAACAATGGCCTTCACTTTTTCTGGATCAACAGAAATGCCTTCAGAAGAGATGACATGACCAAGGTAGAATACTTTAGGAAGCCAGAATTCACAGATGGAGAACTTGGCGTAGAGACGATGTTCTCGGAGTTTCAACAAGATAAGGCGTAGATGTTCTCCGTGTTCTTCCTCAGATTTGGAATAGATAAGAATGTCATCGAGATAGACTACCACGAACTTGTCGAAGTATTCCATGAAAACAAAGTTCTTGTGTAACATCCCAACATTTTATAATGTTCAAAAATCACTAAAATTTAAAACTTTTGTTTTTATAAAAATAAAATGTTAAAATGCATAAGAAACCAACTATAAAAGACTTCAAGCATATTGAAAGAGTTTATTAATTCAGATATCTCAAGTTATCACTATTTTTCAAAACTTGATTCAAGTTAGACATTTTATTATCCATTGTATTTCTTAAAGCCTCAATATGAAAATTTGAAAAATGTTTTACAAACTTTCAAACCAATTTCATATAATAAAAAGGTTTCTTTTAAGTATTTGATTTCAACCACTTAGCCATAGCTATTCATAAATTAAAATAATATCTACAAGTATTCTTTTAAACTATTTAAAACATGATCTATTTTCCAAATGGTTTTCATTCTTTTAACTATGTTCAAAACATAGTTTTGGAGATTACAAGTCTATAGTTTATAACCTTAATACTTCATAGATTTTATAATTAAATAATTATCCAAATAAGCATTGCATTAATTTAAATTAGTTTCATTATTCTCAAACATAAATTGATCTTCATGAATATATATCCAGTATAAGAAATGAATTATATCTAAAATCTATTCTAAAGATATGTTATAAAGTTTCAAATGATTTATCATATTATGAAACTTAATGGTGCACAAAATAATTTGAATTAAAAATGATTACATTACATTTTCTCTTTTCATTACAAATAGTTGTAATATGTTATTTAATAATCTATTAAAGCTAAAATTTATTTAATATTGGAATATGAGTTTAAATATCTTAAATTCAAACATATTTGAATGTGGGTATTTCATAGAATTTATTTTAGCCAAAAATAAAATTAATTAAACCCTAGTTTTAAATTTAACATAACGTGTCAAATTTGTATGTAATGAATATTTCAAAAAATTAATTTTAAAAAGTTTTCAAAACATACCCACTAATGTTTTAAAGCATAGATATGAATTTTACAAACTTATAGAAATTAATTTGACATCCTTTGGACATTTAAATCAAAAGATATGAATTAAATAAATAAAAAGAGAAAAGGAAATTACCTGGATGACGTCATCGCTGACATCATCGTCGTCTACCTCCAGCCGGATTTCACGCCCGAAACGGCCGGCAATTCCCCTCATCAATCCGAGCGATTTGCGCGGAATTGACGTCCAATGTTTGGCCCTTTTAAAAGCCCTGCCCCTCCTCTCTCATTCCCCTCTTCCCCCTCTCAAAACTGTGCCCCCAGGCCGGCAAAAACGCTCGCCGGAGAAGCTCCAAGCCGCCGCCACGATTCGTCGATTCCGGCGAGGTAAGCAAGCACCCGGGCCCCAGACCCCTCCTATCCTTCGCGCCGTCCTCACGCGCACCTTCTCAACCCCTCCCTCGCTTCATTGTCGCAGCAGTTTGTCGTGGAGGAAACGACCGAAGCTCGCCGGCGAAAACCGCGCCTCCGTCCATGTCTTCACCCCTCTCTCATATGCGCAGCTCGACGCCGACCACCTCACGGAGCTCGCCGCGCAGCGCTGAACTCCGACGTCATCTCCCTGAGCCAAGAGGACCACCGGAGCACCGCCTTCGGCAACACCTGTGCGCCGACGCCGCCATCTCCTCCATCTCCGGTGGATTCCGCCGCCACCTCCTCTCCATCGCACGGTGAGCGTCCGATCTTGATTCTACGGCTAAGATTAGATCCTTAACGCGAACGGGTACGGGCAGATCTGGACCATCAGATCCAGATCTGACGGCCCAGATCGCTTCACTTATCCACGTCAGCCGCACAGTCAGCGCACAGTCAGCATCCCAGTCAGCTGCCACGTTAGAAAAGGATTTCTTTTAATTAGATTAAATGGCAGTTTTACAGAAAACACCTTGTCTACTCAAACTATCATATCTTTTTAACCACTTATCCAAATTTGATAAATTGTATATATTTGGAAAGCCCTTGACATGTAGAATATTTTAGATCTCTTAGATTTCAAATTTGACTTAGTTTAAAATATTCAAATTTCAAGATTTGAGTATATTTGTAACTTTAAATCTACAATTCCAAAAATTGAAAATAAAATTGTTTTAGAAACTTTGGAATATTTTTTATATGGTGCCTCTGTTATAAAATATTTTTGAGTAGTATTTGAATGATTCATAGTTATATGTTTAATTTGAATAGTTTGAATAATTTTGACATAACTATTAATGGAAACATTATTTTTGATTAAATCCAATTGCAATAAATTTATTTAAATCCCCTCTGTCTATTAATACTAACTACAAAATTTTGTTATAAAAACTTAATCACATAAAACTCTAATATTATATTTAACCCTTTTATTATATTTTGCAAAATTAGAAACTAATTAAATTACAATTATAGCCTCATACATATTTATAAAGAAATCACAAAAGATATTTTGATGCTTTCTTGTGACTAAAAGGTGCATTTATGCATAACTTATTTTATTATATAGTTATACTCCTCATAGGAAAACCTCTTCATAATTTTCTCTAAGTTAGGATTATTTTCAAACTTAGTATTTTGATAAAGTGCTATGCACATCGACACTTAGGATTTTTCAAGATGGAGCTAGAAGGCCAATGAAGGACTTAGCCAAAACAAGACTTCAGAAGTATCTTCAAGGAGTAGAAGCACTTAGAAGAATTAAGAAGAAGTCATGAAGACCAGCCAGCAATATTTTATAAGTCTTGCTCCCTCTCTCTTTCTGTTCTCCCTTCTTCTCTTAGTGTTATGATGACTAAGTTAATTCCAAGACCAGCCTCGGTGATACAAGAATCATCAAGTCTGAAGATTTATCAAGTCTACAAAAAGTCAATCAAGACATCACCAAGGGGAAGGTTACAAGTCTGGAGATGAAACCTGGAGGACAACTACATCTTTCTTTCTATCTTTTCCCTCTTTTCTAATCTTGTCTTTTATTTTAGACTTAAACAATTTTTGATCATGATGTTATCATCTTTGAAGTGTGTTGGATCCTAACGGAATAGTGAGATGAAGCGGCCTGGAGACAAACCTTACATGTCCACGTACATGAGACCTGTTCCACAACTTAAGTGGCTGGCCGGGTGTCTGTCTCTCTCACTATAGTGAATATCCAATTTACAAAGAGTTGATAATAATTGTTGATCACCTTGAAGAAATGACTTAGTATTTTCTCTAAGTATTTTTGAATATCATGGCTGAGCCATTAGAGTGCTCATTCAAAATGATTTATAGCAAAGTTATTTTGTCCAAATCTATGAAGTTAGTCCTTAGTCATTTTGACTAACATACTTGCCTTGCATTAACTTAAAAGATTTTCATGGCATTACATGCATCTCTAGTCCTTAGAAATAATTTGCATATCATGCATGACATGTTTTCCTTAGAATTTTAAGAAACTTGTTTGTTCATTATGTATGCTTGTATGTGTTGTGTTGTTTTGCTTTATGATTGTTGTATTGTTTTTTTTATACTGTTTAGACTGAACGGAGAGACCCGAGTTCGTTGAAAAGAGTTTGTGAGTAAAGACTTCATTCAAAGGCAAGTGGCACACCTCATAAACCTCCTATTATTTTCTATATTCATTACTTAGTGTATTTTTATATAAGCATGTGTAGGATAGTATTGCTAAGCTAAACCTGTGTAGAATCCCTTACTCCTGTGTCTAGTTTCCTATGCAATACTTAGTTGAATTATTGATGCTATGCAAATGTTGTTTTGTGAAAATCTAAATTCTACTAAGTTAAGAAAGAACCTCCTGGGTGGATTGGTTGTATACGGAGGCGAAGTTGAGTGGCTACTCAGGACCATTTCTATGGTGTATACTTGAGTATGTGCACTTGTGGATGGCCACCCAGGGAACAGAGGAATCTGAAGAACTCCGAGTGAAGATTGCTTCAAGTGCAGCCATTGCCATATTGTAATGTCCCGGGATTTTTCCCAATTAGAAAATTGTTTGTTTTTCTTTTTGCATCAACATGACATCATCATGCATCATTTGCATTTGTCAATCTTAATTTAAATTTATTTTATTTAAATTTAACTCCATTTAAATTCTTGTCCCCTTTTAAATCTAAATGCAAATCAATTTAATTTAAATGTGATATTTAAATTCTTTTCAAATATTCAAACTAATATATTAAATTGTATATTTTGAAACTATTTATTTTGCTAAATGTTTCTATCTCTCTTCTTTTTCTATTTTTCTTAAAAAACACTAAAACAGAAAAAGAATAAATAAATAAAAGAATTAAAACAGAGGGAAAAAAACCCTTTTCTGGCCGAAGCCCACTTACCTCCTAAGCCCAGCTCCCCCGGCCCAAGCCCACTCCTCCCCTGTCGTCTTCCTCCCCGTACGGGAGGAGACCTTTCCACGGTGGAGGGCATGGCAGCCCCCACCACGTGCTCCACCCCCTCCTCCCTACTTAGCCCCCTCCTCTGCCTGAACCCTAACCCGAACCCCTCTCCTTCCCTCCTCGCGCCGCCGCCCCCTTCTTCCCCATCTCCTTCCCTCCCTGTTCTCCTCCACGAACGCCACCGAAGCCACCTCACCGACGCCCCGCAACTCCGACGCCGACGAAGGACCGTGAGAAGGCCCAGGAGATGCGCCTCCCCCTCTTCTCCCCCCCCCCCCCCCCCCCCCTCGTGCAAGGAATCAAGCTAGAAGTACTCGAGGCCGACGAACTCGTCCTCGTCTCCCCGCGGCCGGCGGAACTCCGCCTCCGAATTCTGGCCACCGCGAGCTCCCCGAGACGAACGCCTCCTCCGACAACCTCTACGTGAGCTGCTCTCCCCATTCCCCTCTCTTTTTCTTGAATCTGTGGCGTATTTGATCGAGTTCGTCCTCGTTCCTTCCGTCCTCCATGGACAAACAGAAGGAGCTCCGCCCTGATCTTCTCCTCCTGTGCGCCTTGCCCCTCGTGGTTCTGTTCCCTTTTCCCAGCCGTCCGCCACACTGTGCAACCGCAGCACTGCCCACACCCCTAGCTGCCCCGCGCGCAAACGCCTCCAGGGGCGCCCGATCGGGTGTTTGGTCTTCGTCTCCATCGTTAACTGCATGTCTGAAACTTGTTTCAGTTTCAGTTAACGCGCTTCCTACCCTTCTTATTGCATCCGTGTTAGTATCTAACACCAACACCCAGTCGAACCTAGTGGCTAGCGTAGCCAACAATCCCGAGCGCGAGATCCCGAGTTCGATCCCTGGCTCTACGGAATAAAAGACACACCTTTTATTTTTCCGCAGCCACTGACAGGTGGGTCCCTCCAGTCGGTGAGAGAGCGTCTGGAATTCTTGCACTGAGTCCCTGTGCACTCTGGTTTCACCACTAAGTCCCCGAAGACTTTGTTTCCATCACAGACAACTCCCTGGAAATTGCAGAAACACCCCTAGAATTAAAATGCTAATAACTTTTAATGTATAACTCCAAATTAAATAATCTTTATATGTTTATTTATCAGAAAAATGCAATAAATATTAATATGCCATTTTTCATCAGTTATTTTAATTGCTTAGTATAATTTATTAATTGCAACTAAATAATTAAATATGGAATGTTAGGGGTAATAAATATGTAATGCCCTAATCCATTTATTTAATTAGATCACCCATGCCTTGTGTTGCCATGTTAACCAACATTTAATATTGCTGATAAATAAATAACTTGCACCTAAATATTAATTGTCGGGGTTGCTTTCCAGCTTAATTTGGATTAATTGCATTGTTTTGCATCTTGCCATGTCATGCATCATTATCACATGATCATGTTGGATCTTTGCCGTAGTTATAAAATGCATCTTTTATGCTTTCCAGTGTTTGTTGCTTCTTCGCGGATAAGACGTTGAGATGTGTGAGCAACGACAAGATCTGCTTCCATGCGGGATTCCATGCAAGCAAAGTTTGCTTGTTTACCTATACATTGTCTTTCATTCTTGTCGTTGATCTCTGCTACCCTAGTATTCGATTCTTTATTGCGATCCCATCACATGTTTATCCTGCAGCCTATACAGCTTTATCCCCACATCCCAGCACATGTTGAATGTTTATCTGTTAGCCTTGCGAGTCGTAGCGCATGCTTAGAGTTGGTTGTGCGAGTCCTCTGTTGGTCGTTTATTTCATATTCTTAGTATGATAGATTATTCTACCTTAATAAAATATTGTCTTATATTGGGGTATTATAATTAAAAGATAAGGCATCAGGCGGAAGGCCTTGCGAGGTGCTTTATTCTGCTAAGTGTCGACCTAGGAACTGAGATTTTGTCCTCGGATCCAATTTTGAGCGCACTAACCACTTGTGGGTGGCCTAATGGAGCCCCCCTCGACTTTGACTGGAACTTCAACTTGTCCGGGAGCTGCACCTAGTTCGGGTTTTCCATTTGTCTCATATGCATCGATACTAGTGTAGTATTTTACCTTGGCGGTGTGCCTTGTTACATGCATATAGGACGCGGCCTGTTGGTGCGGAGGGGTGTGTCATGCGGGAGTCCGCACCCTTTTGGCCGGGACCAGCATAGCTCCCGTGGCTCCTGGACTTGTTGCGGTGAAGGAAAATAGTTGGGTTGAAAGGCCCTAATGTTTTTGACTGGGTTGATCATGCGAGTATGGGTCCAGTAGTGCACCCCTGCAGGGTACAATCTTATCGATGAGCCGTGTCCACGGTTATGAACGACTTGGCGATGATGCTGGCTAACAAGATCTAGACAACTTACACCTAATCATTGTTAATTAACCTGACTAGTAATATAGAATTACTTTCACAATAAATGGTAACTAAAACTGTTCAACGTGTGAGTTTTTCCCGAATTGCTTCCTCATACTTGGTTGAGGGGGTTAATCCGAGAATGGGTTATGTTTGGTGTTAGTAGTAGTTGGTTACTTTATGCGCTCACTTATCCCTCTCTGATTAGATGGAAGTTGTAGCGTGTCTCTCTAGGTTGCTAGTGCAGCTGCCGCTAAGTCCACCTCCCCTATATTTTGGGAGATGGTGTAGAAAGTAGGCAAGTCGGTTTTTCTTGCCAGGGAGTGCCCTGACCCTCTTTTGGGATGTGCTTTATGTGCAGTTATCAGGTTTAAAGTTTGACGACGTTAGCTTGGAAATCCCTCCGGCTTGGCTGGGCAGCGATATGGCGCCATCGCTTATCTTCAGGACTCTTAGTCCAATTTGTATCTTATCCGTAGTCGGATACTATTTTGCTTCCGCTGTCATTTGAATCTTTGTATTGTATCATTTGTATCTTGACTCGTTCGAATCGTGTTGTATATTACATATCTTCTGTTGTATTTGTGGATGTATCGGAACTGTTGCAATGTTATGACAATTCCACCCACATAATGCGCATGTTTCTGCGTGCACATTATGCCTGGTGGGCGACCTAAAATCGTTATTATGCGGATTTCGGCGGGAGCGCTTTAATCTACATAGTACCGATTTTCGGGCGTCACACATATGGGCTCTGGCTTGATCAATTATATTGCGTGGACTCTCTCCAGCTTGACAAGCAGATGTAGAGGGTGTTATGTGGAACGGGTCAAGCCAGAGTAGGATGGAAAATGCTTCTAAAAGATCTCGTCTCATTCTTCTCCTTTCCTTATCACTATAATTGTTTAAAGGATAGTTTGGGTTGAATGGGTACAATGGTGAACGTGCACAACCTCTGCAGAGTGTAAAACTAAGTACTTAGCCGTGTGCCCGGTACGGACAATTTGAGCAGCTGATCACGGACGTCAACGGAGGATTCTACCATTCCAACTTCAGAAATAAAACTTGATGGGTGAACAAGGGTAGAAATGAGACGGTGGTTTTCATGCCACGAATGTCTCGAATAGAAGAAAAGTGTTTTCCAAGGAGTTAGGAAAAATGGGCTTTATGCAAAATAGCCTTGAACTCCACCAGCCAAATATGCATATAGGCTATAGAGTTATTCCATCAAGTGTCCACCATAGTGTCACTTGCCAGACTCCATTTTTAATGGAATCTGACCCACGTTGTTGCAATATTTTTTCTTATTGCAGATTGATCATATGACGAGTGAGGTTTCGTTTAAACGTTTCGAGTCTGCAACCAACATGTTTTCGCGTGTGGCAACATGAAAGTGATGGAGACTCATTGCTATTGTATTTCCGATGTGTACTATTTCAAAGCTAGCTTTATGCTATGCAACTTGTATTGAATATTTTGTAAGTCTGGATCATCGATGTAATAAAATTGATACTTTGTTGTGATATTACATCGTAAACTGTGTGTGCAAACGAATCGATCCAGGGATTTGCACTATACACAGGTATCTGCCTTATTTAAAGTGCATGTACGCTACATCTTGAGACGTGAGAAAGTCGCCGGAGCATTTGTGAGGCCGAAGGACATGACAATGTATTCATAGAGACCATAACGAGTGGTGAAAGCTGTCTTTGGAATGTCTTCTTTGCGGATCTTGATCTAGTGATAACCTGACCTCAAGTCCAACTTGGAGAAAACCTTAGCACCAGCAAGTTGATCGAACAGGTCATTGATGCGAGGAAGAGGATACTTGTTCTTGATGGTTTTCTTTTTTAGAGGACGGTACTCAACAACCAGTCGCTCAGTCGTGTCCCTCTTTCTGACAAACAGAGTAGGACAACCCCAAGGAGAAGAACTAGGTTGGATGTGAACTTTACTTTCCAACTCTTCGAGTTGTCTCTTAAGTTCAGCCAGTTCTTTGGGGCCCATCTTGTAAGGACGTTTGGAGATAGGAGCAGTGTCTGGTTCTAATTCAATGACGAACTCCACGGCTCTGTCAGGTGGCATACCTGGCAATTCTTCAGGAAAAACGTCAGGAAAGTCTCGGACCACCGGTATATCTTCCATAGCAGGAAGAGGATGAACATTGAGAGCGAAAAGCTGAACAGATGGAGCTTTAGAAGAGAAGTAGACTATTTGGCCAGAAGAATGGGTAAGCTTAACAGATTTAGCAGTACAGTCAACGACCGCTTTATTTGCCACAAGCCAATCCATCCCTAGGATGACATCAATGTGCGAAGAACGAAGAGCAATAAGAGACGCTTGGAATGGAAGGTTCCCGATTAAGATCTCGTTGTTCAGGCTAACTTCCTTTGTAAGCCATTTGGATCCTGGTTGCTGCACTAAGACAGGGATGTCCATCTTTTCGAAAGGAAAACCATTGTTGGAAGTAAAACTTTGTGAAATGAAAGAATGGGACGCACCAGAATCAAACAACACTTTAGCGAGGATAGAGTTCACAAATAGATTTCCAAGAACCACATCAGTAGCTTCCTCTACTTCTTTTGCTGTAACATGGTTCACCCTTGCATGTCTACCACAAGACCTTTTGTCGATGTTGGGGGCCTGAGGATTAACATCACAGCTCTTAGGGCGACAAGGTGGTGGAGGAAGTTGGTTTTGCGGACACTTGTAAGAGTAGTGGCCCGGCTCACCGCACTTGAAACAGGTGACCGAAGAGTTCGAGACCATTGGCGTTGTTTGCTTGACGAAACTCCTTGTTGCTGATGCTGGGCTGGTTAGACCGGAAGGAAAACTCGGAGAGATTGAACTGTAGGTGGGTTGAGTTTCAATTGCATAGGGTACCCAAACCCTACGTTTCTGTGGAGGTGTAGATTTTGATGGAGAAGAAGCTGTTTCAAGAGCGTGTTTACGAGATTCTTCGAACTTCTCACATCCAAATTCCTCTCGGAGAGCTGTGTTGACAAGATCTTCAAAGGAATCACACTTGATAAGAGTGAGTGCGTACTTAAGAGCTGAGTTTAGACCTCTGCGGAATTTGGCTTGCTTTTGGGCATCAGTTGATACCTCATCTTGAGCATAGCGGGCCAGACGATTGAACTCAGCTTGGTAGTCCAGCACGGACCTGCTTCCCTGAGTCAAGTCATAGAATTGTTCACGCTTACTTTCCATGACCCCGTCGGAATATGGTGGCGTTTGAAAGCCTCCTTGAACTCATCCCAAGTAGTAACAACACCTGGTGCTCGTAACTCTTGGAAGTTCTCCCACCAAGACATGGATTCACCGCGGAGAAGGTAGGTCACATAAGGAACACGGTCCTCATCAGACACATGAGAAACAACAAGAGTATTGTTCATCTCACGCAGCCAGTCATCAGCATCGAGTGGCTCAGAGGGAACATCAAACGTACAGGGATTGAGCTGGATAAACTGTATGATAGACACACAGTTGTTGCCCTGGTCTTGGTTTTGCCGAATTTGACTCAAAACTTGCGTCATCTGAGACAAAACTCGCCCCATTTTGGAAGGCACCGGAGTATCTTCTTCGCCACTCTCCATCCTGAGGAGCACACAACGTTAACACCACAATCGGATAAACAAAATCCAATGTAAGTGCTTAAAGGATTACTTCAGATTGTTAGAAAAGGATAACACGGAACAAGACATGGCCATCCATCATGGTACGCCATTTTGTTCACTTCCAGAAAGGTCTAAAGAGAGGTAACAACGAATACTAGCACTAGGACGAGGAAACACCAATTGAGCTTGACGTAACTCCACCAAAAGAGGAGAAACAACTGATTGATTCAAGAATGAAACTGAACGTAGCCGAAGAGGTTGATAACTGCTGAAACGAAATTCACTACCTTGAAGACAACTGCAAATGTGGTACTACGGAAACCTAGAACACGTGATGTCCTAATTCAAAATTTTAGGTGAGAAGGGAAAAACATCGTAACACTTTCTTACCAGACGAACAGGGAGGGTGGGTGGGGAAAGAAATAAAAGAACATAATTCCTACTCTCACGTTTAAGATTTTCCCGATAACTACAAAATATTTTTCTAGACTCAAACAACAACCAGTAGAAGGGAACCTGAGGGCGTTTAGGCTCTGATACAAACTGTCAGACCCTGGATTCAGACGTCACAAAGAAGACGTACCAGTTGGGCCACACAACTAGGAGCATATTGGGGGTACCAATCCCAGGAAAAAAGGCAGGCGGGCTCGGAATGGATCATCCGGCCACAACTCGCTAGCGATCCCAACGTCACGTACGTCTCGTGATTGCGCACGAAAGAAATCCAAAATCCTACCAATTCGTATACTTCAAACATACATACACTGTATACGAACCGGTTTGGAAATAGAATGGAAATCACATGATAAACCTGAGACACAAAAAAGGGAAATAAATATCCAAAGCTCTCACTGAGAAAATAGAGCGAATATCACCAAGCAGAGGACACATGTCCGAACATTACATCATTCAGCGGAAACATGCCAAGTCTGGGTACAGACAAGAAGCAAATAGGCACAAGGCCGAAATGAAAAGAGAAAGCCCATCCACGCAGTACACCAGGAAGAAGCCCAGGGGAACTCTATCTACTCGTCGTAGATCTCGTCATCGAACTCCACGTAGTAGCCACCCACCTGGTCGTACGGAGAATCCTCAACTGCAGAGAAAAACCACAGCCCGCGAACGGGTCAATACACCAGAGCGTATCGAACAAGCTAGAGCTAACAAGGTACAGAACTGAAAGACTCCCAAAGTATGGGGTTAGGTGGACTTAGCGGCAGCAGCACTAGCAACCTAATAGAGACACGATACAACTTCCGTCTAATTAGAGAGGGATAAGAGAGCGCATAAGTAACCATCTACCACTAACACCAATCATAACTCATTCTCCGATTAACCCCCTCAACCAAGTATGAGGAAGCAATTCGGGAAAACTCACACATTGAACAGTTTTAGTTACCATTTATTGTGAAAGTAATTCTATATAACTAGTAAAGTTAATTAACAATGATTAGGTGTAAGTTGTCTATGATCTTATTAGCCAGCATCATCACCAAGTCGTCCATAACCGTGGACACGGCTCATCGATAAGATTATACCCTGCAAGGGTGCACTACTGTACCCATACTCGTATGATCAACCCAGTCAAAAACATTAGGGCCTCTCAACCCAACCCTTTTCCTTCACCGCAAAAAGTCCAAGGAGCCACAGGAGCTATGCTGGTCCCGGCCAAAAGGGTGCGGATTCCCGCCGGACACACCCCTCCGCACCAACAGACCGCGCCCTTTATACATGTAACAAGGCACACCGCCAAAGTAAAATACTACACTAGTATCAATGCATATGAGATAAATGGAAAACCCGAACTAGGTGCAGCTCCTTGACAAGTTAAAGTTCCAGTCAAAGTCGAGGGGGCTCCATTGGGCCACCCACAAGTGGTTAGTACGCTCAAAATTGGATCCGAGGACAAGAACTGAGTTCCTAGGTCGACACTTAGCAGAACAGAGCACCTCGCAAGGCCTTCCGTCGGTGCATTATCATTTAATTATAATACCCCAATATAAGACAACATTTTATTAAGGTAGAATAATCTATCATACTAAGCATATGAAATATAAGGCATGACAGACGACTCGTACAACCAACTCTAAGCATGCGCTACGACTCGCAAGGCCAACAGAGAAACATGCAACATGTATTAGGTTGCGGGGGATAAAGATGTATGGGCTACAGGATAACATGTGATGGGATTGCGATAAAGAATCGAATACTAGGGTAGAAGAGATCAACGACAAGTATGAAAATCAAACAGCATGTACCAGGTTAGCAATACCTTGCCTGGCAGCTCGTGGCCCGGCACAAAAGCTGGAACCTCAGGGACGTAAGTATCGTCAGCAGACACGTCGTCGTCTACCAAGAGAAGAGCAACACAGACAAAATAGGAAACATAATCAATACAAGGAAATGCGCACACAATTGATGGTGCAATATGGTATGCGATGATTTGGTCACATTAAAGCAGGGATTGTCGTGGTATCGGCATAATTGATAGGAGACGGGGGTCCTCTAGCCTACGTATGGATGGTGGGGAAGAAGGTTGGTGTCGTCGAGGTCGGGATTGAACACGGCGAGTTTACCCAGCTTCGGATCCCATAGCGGTGGCGGGATCCTACGTGCTGCTATAATTCACTATGAGGCAATAGCCGTGAACAGGTTACAATGTGTTTGATGCGTATTCAAGCGTGCCCTAAAGGCTTCCTGGTGGCCGGCTTATATAGGCGGCCAGACCCCAGGATACAAGGTAAGTACTTGTCCGACAAGTAATCAGAGTCCTAGACCTAGCCGGCTTAGTTGCCGCCTTCCGTCTTGGGCTCGGTGGCTTGATGGGCTTAGGCCTTCCGCCTTCCTTGGACCGTCCGCCTACTTCCTTGCACGTCAGCTATCTGGGCCGCCCGGCAGGCCTTGGCCTTACCACCCTTGGGCCACCCTGGACTAGCCGGATTGATCCATGCTGGTTATACCCCTAGTTGATATATCCCCAACATTAGCCCCCAGAAAGGTTGAAGTTCTCCAGGCGCCGGCTTCTCCTTGATTCTCCATCTGCCAAGGTTGGCGGCTGCAGGACTTGAACCATTCTGAAAATCAAAGAGGCATGCGTGTCTTGATGTTGACAGGCGGCCGCCTTTGTCCATCATGGGAAAAGACGGCTACTCGGCAATCTTTGCCGAGCATTCTTCTTGACGGTTTCCGCCTAGCCGGCTTCACGACAGTTTGAAAACAGCCTAGGCGGGAATCTTGCCATGATCACAAATTGCGGGAAAAGAGGAGGCGTGGAGATCGTGCAATCGTGTGCCGCAACGGATGCGGGACACGTGTCCGACTAAAATGCCGTTGCACAGGGAGCAACGCCTGGCCCTATAAATAGGTAGCCAAACAGTCCATTTTCTTTACCCTGCCTTTGCTCTCCGTGCGCCCTTGTCTCTTACACTTCCTCGCTCCTCGCCTCCGAACGAACTCCGGCGAACTCTTCTCCCCCGGCGACCTTTCCTCGCGGCGATGTCCACCGGTCCCGCTCATTCGACGGCGTCGAGCGGCCCGGCGACCGAGGCCGCGCTTGCGACGCCGATGGGCGGCGCCATTACTCGTCCCGCGGCGGCGACGGCGGGCAATGTCACCTTCGTCGTCCCTCGGACTTCCTCTGCGCGCGCTCCCGCGGCGGGCTCCTCGGCTCCTCCACCGACCACCACGGCAACGGCGACGGCGAACGCCCCCGGCGACGAGGAAGAAGAAGCGGCGGACCTCGGGTCCCGCTACTGGCTGCCTTCTATCATCGACGAAGACGCCCTCCAAGATTTGGAGGCTGTCGGCTACCTCCCCACTCGGGAGGATTGCCGGTGGAGGGCCGCCTTGGGAGACATCATCCCGGCTCCGGAAGCCGGAGAACGGGTAATCCTCACCTCCCACCTGGTCAGGGGAATGGCGCTTCCGCCTTCCGCCTTCTTTAGTGAGGTCTTAGATCACTACGGGCTCCAGCCCCATAATATCGCACCCAATAGTATATTAGTCTTAGCCGGCTTCACAGCTCTTTTCGAAGGCTATCTAGGTATTAGGCCTAGTTTAGACTTCTTTAGATACTGTTTCCGTTGCCGGCGACAGACGGTGCCGGACGGCGGGTTGGCGACCTGCGGCAGCGTCACCTTCAACTGCCGCCAGGGCCGCCAATGGTATCCTAAGATACCATACCTCGAGTCCGTCAAGGGCTGGACCTCCACATTCTTCTACTGCCAAGACATGGCAGCGCCGGGCCGTCAAATCGGCATTCCGGCATTCGTCAACGCGCCGCCCATGCCTCGCCCATGCTGGGACGAGGCGGTGCCCAAGTTGACGGAGGAACTCCGCCTTATTCAAAGGCGGATCGAGTTCCTCACGAGGACGATGGCTCCCCCCCAGCTGGATGGGGTCGACACCGTCATTTGCTGGCTTGGCCGGCAAATCCTCCCCCTGCGGTACAGCCCGCACAAGATGTGTCAGTATTCGCCTACTGACACAGCCTCTCTTCGCGTGAGCGAAGAGATATTGCCGGTCGCCGACTTGGCATTCCGGCTCCGCAGCCTCGTCAAGGCGGGGTCGTTGAAGGCGGTCGAGGGCGTGCCCATGCACACCCACGACAATCCTCCCCTCGAGGTGAATATTTTCTTCCTTTGCCCCTTACTTGATAGCTTTGCCGGCTAGGATTGAGTTCCTTTAACATGTCTTCTTTTTCAGCTCTCCGAGTTGAGGGAGGATGACCTGGCTCCCGACTTCTACGAGTCGGAAGCCGGGAAGACGAAGAAGCGCAAGGCGTCCGGCGCTGCTTCCTCCACGGCGAACGCCGAGAGGAAGAAACGGATCGCATCGGCTACCGAGCCGACTCTCGCCAACATTGGCGAGAATGCGGGGATTAACATCCCCCGAAGGTACTTGAACTTTGCCTTTTCCAGATGGCGAACCTTTTGAACATTGGCTGACTTATTGTGCTTGCTTTTTGTTTGACAGGGAAAGGGTCGCAACCTCCCGGTTGACGACCAGGCTCCTTGGCAAAGGAAAGCGGCCGCAAGGCGGCTCGCCGGCCACCGTGCCGCCAACTCCCCCGCTCCACGCCGGCAGCTTCATGGCTGACGCTCGGCGCCAACCTCCAGCTCCGGCTTCAGGTGCTCCGCCAAAGATCCCCTCCACCGATCGCGCGCCGACAACTCCTCTACTACTGGCTGAGGCTACGGCCGATGATGCCGCTCAATCGCGCGCCGCCAATGAAGGGTTGCTGGAAACGACTGCCGGCGGGTCTCGGAGGGCAGCTCCGACTGCGGGAGGCGGCAAAGTCAGAGACCCTTGGTCTACATTTAAGGAGGCCAAGGAGTCAACTTTGGCTTTTGCCGCCTTTGCCTCGCAGGCCTTCGACGACTTGGAGGGCGACCTATCTGTAAGTTTCTACCCCTCCGTCATATACATAGTCTTTCCCCCGAGCACTTAGATGGCTAGTCAAAAGAGACTTTGACTGCCGGCTTAGTGGTTATTCGACAATATGTTATATGCTTATGGTTTTTGTTGCAGGGCCTTGTGTCCGCCAACGTCGAGCTCGTCTCCTCGCGAGTCGAGATAAACCGGCGCCACCGCGACCTCATGAAGGAGTGCGAGGCCAAGGACAGGCGGATCGCCGAACTGGAGGCGGCCCGCAAAAAAGATGAAGGTAGGGTTGATCCCTTTCTCCAACTATGCTTTTGACCTATGTATCCGTCAATCATTTAGCTTAGCGAATCCATATTTGTAGAACTGCTAGACCACGCCCAGGATATCCTGAAGGCGTCCACTGATATGCAAGCTCTTATAAATGAAGCTTCAGACTTGGCGGCCGCCAACTTGGAGTTGAAGGCGGCTCATCAAAAAGAGATGGAGGCCCAGCAACTCAAGTTTGCGCAGGAATCCAGCCAGCTCACTGGTGAGCTGGAAAGTCTGCGCAACAAGTTGGCGGAGGCGGAGAAGATGGCTGCGGAAGAGATATCCAAGCAGACTTCTCGCGCCCAAACTGCAGAGGACGCGCTGGCAACTCATATGATTGAGTTGTCGGCTTTCCATAACTCGGTCCTTGGTAATTTCTCGCTCCTTTTTTGATACTGCCATTTTGCTTTAGCCTGAGCCAAACTTATGGCTTTATTTTTGATGCAGTTCCCGCCGGTTTAGGCGATGACAAGGTTGTCAGCCCCCGCCTGGATCGCCTTGCGCGTCTGGGCGAGCTGATCGCCGAGACTTTGGCGGCGTCCAAGCGTTTTGCCGCCAAGTTCTTCACTTCGTCTGGCAGCCAGGAGCCGACCGAGTTCAGCGACGTGCCCGCCATCTTGGAGCAGGCGACCAAATTGCACAAAAGCTCGCTGAAGTCGGCGGCGCGGGGAGGAGCCAAGACTGCCCTTGGGTTGTTCATGGCGCACTACCCCGAGGCGGAGATAGAAGCCGTCACCGAAGGCATGCCGTCGACTTACGAAGACGGTAGCGAGGTTGAGCCGGTCGCTGTGCTGGACAGCGTTGCCGGCTACGCCACGCGAGTCGCCGACATGGTGGATACTTCAATCTTCTACCGGCGCCATCCTGTGCCTGGCGGAGAGGGAGCTGAAGCTGCCGGCGCGGCCGAGGCGGAGGGGAGTGACAGTTCCGGGGCTGAAGTTGTCAGCCCCCAAGCCTGAAGTAGACGCTCCCCCGAGCCATATGTTTTCTTGTCCTTGCCTCCCACCAGCCTTATTTTGTCGGCCCCTGAAACAATGCAACATTTGTAATATTTGTATATACTTTTGCTGTTGCCTTTTTAGGCGGAAACTAGCTGACAAGTTTTACTTTGTCTTTATTTATATGGCCCGTCTTAATTTTACCCTGACTTATATGCTTGACTTTTTGTATGTTGACGAAACCTCAGCCGGTAACTTTAGCTGAAACAACCAGGGCTAGACCATTTGTTTAGAATCAGAGACCAAAGCCAACATGTTGGTGTCAAAGACATACTACTAGGCGAACCACATATAAGTAATCAGAGGCAAAGGAATTAGGCGGCGCAAAAAGTTTGTTTTTGCTTTGGGTTGGCTCGAAAGCTGCAAGTATCTACCAGTTTGAACCTTTGCACGGAGCTAGAAAATAGGTAACTTAGATACATAGGGGAAATATGATTGCAAGAAAAGATAAAAGATGGCATGCATCTCAACACAGATGAGGAACCATAGACTTTTATTTCATAATCATATTTAACTTATTACAATTATAAATTGCTAAGTGTAGAAAGGACGTAGCTGCTCAATATTCCAAGGCCGTTTTGTTTGCTCGAACGGGTCGTCAATGCCTCTCTTGCGCTTGGTTCCCCTTTTTCCTGCCGCCTTCTTGCGCATTTTCTTTTCTTCTTCGTCGCGGATGTCGGCTAGGTAGTAGGAACCATTGAGCAGCGCCTTTGTGACTATAAACGGTCCTTCCCATGGCGGGGATAACTTGTGCAAGCCTTTTCTATCTTGAATTAGGCGGAGAACCAGGTCACCTGTTCTGAAGCTTCGCTTCCGCACTCTCCGGCTATGATAGCGGCGGAGTTGTTGCTGGTACAAGGCGGAGCGATGGAGAGCGACGTCTCTTTCCTCGTCTAGCAGGTCTAGGCTATCCTGTCTTGCACCTTCTACGTCTTGCTCGATGTAGGCTTGAACTCTTGGAGAATCGTACTTCATGTCGGTAGGTAGCACTGCCTCTGCGCCATATACTAAGAAGAAAGGAGTGTAGGCGGTGGATCTGTTTGGCGTTGTGCGCAAACTCCATAATACCGACTGTAACTCATCTGCCCAATCGCCGGCTGCCCTATGTAATGGAGCTTCGAGACGAGGCTTAAGTCCTGATAGGACTAGGCCGTTTGTACGCTCTACTTGCCCATTGGATTGAGGGTGTGACACGGATGCCAAATCAAGCCGGATGCCCAGATCATTGCAGTATTCTTCTATATCGCCTTGAGACAAATTGCTGCCATTATCGGTGATAATGATGTGTGGAACTCCAAACCGAGAGATAATTCCCCAGAGAAAGTTGGTGGTTGTTCGTGTGTCAAGTTTGCTGATCGGTTTGGCCTCGACCCATTTGGTGAACTTGTCGACAACGACCAATAGGTGAGTGTACCCACCGCGCGCCTTTTTGAAGGGACCCACCATGTCTAAGCCCCAGACCGCGAACGGCCAGGTGATTGGGATCGTCCTTAGCTCCTGTGCCGGTAAGTGAGGTTGACGGGTGTACAACTGGCAACCTTTGCATGTTTTGACGATGTTCTCGGCATCTTCTTTGGCGGTGAGCCAGTAGAAACCTTGGCGGAAAGCTTTGGATACAATGGACCTAGCGGAAGCATGATGCCCGCAGGCGCCAATATGTATGTCCTTCAGAATTTCCCGGCCTTCCTCCGGCTGTATGCACCGCTGATAGATGCCACATGTGCTTCGCTTGTATAGCTCGCCTTTTATTATCGTGAATGCTTTGGCTCGCCTTATGATCTGCCTTTTTAGCACCTCATCGTCCTCCGGCAACTTTTGGTCGATTAGAAAATCGAGATATGGGACTGTGCAATCCGGCAGTGTTAAGTAGACAGCGAGACTTGCCGCTTCTACCGGTTCTTCTGAGTCGGGGTCCATCAAATCGGCGCCTTTAATGGATGGCTTGTGCAATTGCTCCAGGAAGATATCTTTTGGTACCTTTTTGCGTTCCGATCCCAGTCTTGCAAGTGTGTCTGCCGCCTCATTCTCAGCTCTTGGAACATGTCGGACTTCGTAGCCCGCGAAGTTTTTTGCGAATTCGTCAACTTTGGCTCATTATGCCGCGATTGTTGCGCTTTTCGCATCCCATGTTCCGCTTACTTGCTGTGCGACCAAATCTGAGTCGCCGTAACAGAGGATTCTTTTGACGCCTAGGTTGTTTGCCACGTGTAACCCATGAAGCAAAGCTTCGTACTCGGCAACATTGTTGGTTGCTGTGAAGTGGATTTGTAACACGTAGCTAAGCTTGTCACCTTTAGGCGTACGTAGAACGACTCCAGCCCCCGAGCCTTTGAGCATCTTTGATCCGTCAAAGTGCATGACCCAATATTCTGACTCGGGGAGTGCTGTTTCCTCCATAGCCTCTGTCCAGTCGGCGACAAAGTCTGCAAGTGCTTGAGATTTGATGGCGGTCCGTGGTTTATAGACTATATCAAAAGCGGCAAGTTCGATGCCCCATTTGGCGACTCGACCTGTTGCCTCTGCATTGTTGATTATGTCTCCCAACGGTGCCTTGCTGACCACTGTCACTGTGTGTTCCTGGAAGTAATGCCTAAGCTTTCTGGCGGCGAAGAATACACCATAAGCCAGCTTTTGGTAATGCGGATACCTCTGCTTGGAGGCGGAGAACACTTCACTGATGAAGTAGACCGGTCGCTGCTCACACGCCGCGGCTTCGCTCTCCTTTCTTTCCACAGCCAAGACAACGCTGACAACAGCTCCTGTTGCCGCGATGTACAGCAGCATTGGTTCCTGTGATCGAGGTGCTGCCAATATCGGAGCGGATATGAGGGCCTCCTTAAGTTGTTGCAAGGCGGCGTCTGCCTCTGCTGTCCACTCGAAGTTGTCGGATTTCTTCAGTAGCCGGTAGAGAGGCATTGCCTTTTCCCCTAGGCGGCTTATGAAACGACTGACGGCTGCCGCCGATCCGGCTAGGCGCTGCACGTCCTTCAGACAAGTAGGTCTGGATATGTTTTGTATGGCCCTGATCTTCTCCGGGTTAACCTCAATCCCTCGTTCTGAGACGATGAAACCGAGGAGTTTGCCGGCAGGGACGCCGAAAACGCACTTGGCGGGATTGAGCTTCATTTGATACCTCCGGAGGTTCTGAAAAGTTTCTTCCAAGTCCTCTAGGAGATCTTCCTTCTTTTTTGACATTACCGCGATGTCGTCTACATAGACGTGAACATTGCGACCGATCTGTTCGTGCAGGCAATTTTGCATACAGCGCTGGTATGTTGCCCCTGCATTCTTCAGGCCAAAAGGCATGGTAATGTAGCAGAAAGTCCCATATGGAGTTGTGAAAGATGTTTTCAGCTGATCTGACTCTCTCATCTTGATTTGGTGGTATCCTGAGTAGGCGTCCAGAAAACAAAGCAGCTCGGAGCCTGCTGTGGAGTCTACGACTTGGTCAATCCTAGGCAGCGCAAAGGGATCCTTTGGGCAGCACTTGTTAACACCAGTATGGTCGATACACATCCTTAGCTCTTTATTCTTCTTTGGGACAAGTACAGGATTTGCCACCCAATCGGTGTGTACAACTTCTTTTATGAAATTGGCGGCCTTCAGCCTATTTATCTCCTTCCCTATAGCCTTGCGTCTCTCATCTCCAAAGCGTCTTGTTGCTTGCTTTACCGGCTTGGATCCTTTTATGACGTTGAGCGAGTGCACGGCAAGTTCCCTCGGTACACCAGGCATGTCGGAAGGCGACCATGCAAAGATGTCACGATTCTCACGGAGGAACTCGACGAGCGCGTCTTCCTATTTGCTGTCAAGGTTGGAGCCGATGACAACTTGCTTAGACTTGTCACCTGGGATGAGGTCCGCCTTTTTGGTGTCTTCTGAAGCTTCGAAAGTCTTCTTGACATCCATCTTTGGCTTTGGCATGGAGTTGTCTGAATCCGCCCCGAGCAGCGCGAGTTCTTCCTTGTGGATGACGGCTTCTGCGAAGGCGGCCATGCCACGCTCGCACTCCTTGGCTTTCTTGAAGTTGCCGGAAACCGTGATGGTTCCGTTTTCCCCCGGCATTTTAAGCTTGCTGTATATGTAGCACGGCCTTGCCATGAACTTGGCGAAAGCCGGTCGTCCGAAGATTGCATGATAGGCGCTTTTGAAGGGGACAACTTCGAACCGGAGGAACTCTGAGCGGTAGTTCTCTTTTGGTCCGAAAGTTACCTTCAGCCTAATGCTTCCCATTGACTTTGCTTGCCTGCCGGGCACTATGCCATGAAATGTGAGGTTGCTGTTATCCAGCTGATCCTCTGACAGGTTCATGCGGCTTAGCGTGTCGTAGTACAGAATGTTGAGGCTGCTGCCGCCATCCATGAGTACCTTTGTGAGTCTAAAGTTGTCGACAATGGGGTCGACGACAAGGGCGTACTTGCCTGGGTGAGGGACATGATCAGGGTGGTCGGACCGGTCCCAAGTGATTGTTGCCTCCGACCAGTTCAAGTACTGAGGGACGTCCGGCATTGTCGCGTTGAGTTCGCGCATCTCCGCCTTATCCGCTTTAGCCGAAGGCGTGCCGACAAAGCACACAAGAGATTCTTTGACCTTCGGATACGGCTTCTTTTTCTTGGCGGTTGCGTCCTCTTCGCTTGAGATAGACATGTCGTCGTCATCCTCATCCTCCTTGCTGTCTTTCTTGTCGTTCTTCTTTGACTTCTTTGACTTCCAGCCGACTGTGGGATCCTTTTTGAAGTCGTCCATGAAACGGCACTCTCCAAGCATGTGGTTGACCTTGCCCAATGAGGCGTGGATGGGACATGGCAAGATCTTTGCCTGTTCGTAAGTGATTCGCGCCGCCTTAGGCCCTGAGCCGGCTTCGCGATTATATTTCTTATTTTTCCACTTCTTTTTGCCGGCGTTTCCTTGGAACGCTACGGCTACCTCATTGGAAGGACCGGCTTTGTCATCCGCCGCCTGTTTGCGCTTGTTGTTCCGCTTTGGTATGATGTTGACGTCTGGGTCATCGTCCCGGGCGTCGTCATCTGCCGCCGCGTATTGGGCGGCTAAGTTGAGCATCTCACCAAGGTCCGTGATTTGCTCGCGGACGAGCCTATGACGGAGCAAGGACTTCTTCTGTAGGCCCGTGTAGAAGGCATGGATAGCCTGTGCGTCCGAAACACCATGACAGTTGGCCTTTTCGGATATCCAGCGGCTGACAAAATCTGTCATGGTTTCGTCCGGCTTTTGGATACAGCGCTGCAAATCCGTGTAGGTATTTGGACGCTTGTATGTTCCTTGGAAGTGCTGGGAGAAAACCTTTTCCATGTCGTACGAGCTATGGATGGACTTTTCAAGGAGGTTGTCGATCCAAGCTCTTGCCGTGCCTTCCAACATGAGAGGTAGGTAGCGGACGGCAATATGGCTGCTCCCGCCGGCAATCTCTATGGCCATGGCGTAGTCGGAAAGCCATGAGTCCGGCTTAACAAGGTCGTTGTACCTAGAACAGTTTTTTGACACTGATGTCATGTCCTTGGGGAACGGCTCTTTGCGGATGGCGTCGCCGAAGCACTTTGGTCCCGAGTATAGCGGCTCCTTTCCTCTTGCTATGTCTTGTAGGCGGTGTCGTGCGTCTTTTGGATCGAGCTGCCGTGCGCCTCTGTTTGCGTCCGGCTCGTCTTGCGCCGCCCGGCTTATGCTGCGCCGGGGCCCTTCTACCTCCTCTCTCCTCTTGCTGCCAGTGCTATGCTGCGGAGACCGGCTGCGGCCTCTCCTTGGAGGGTCGTTGCCGGCATCTTTTCTAGGCGGCTGCCTGTTGTTCCGGCTACCGCCATTGTCGCGTCTTGGCTGAGGTGGAGGTGGTAGGTCTCCTCTGCTTCCCGTCCTTGAATTCTCGTCCCGCCTTTGTTTTGGCGGCGGTGCCTTCTTTGGAGGTGGCGTTGCCTTACTTTTGTCGCCATGGCTACTGGAGCCAGACGGGCCTTCGGGGTCGGCACCTGGTGCAGCTTTACACTTGCCTGACTTAGACTCTAGGTCTCCCCCGCGGGCATCCGCCATGTGGCCGTAGGAATCAGCGCGAGCTTGTTGTTCTAGGGCCTTGCTTACGAAGTGTCTTGCGTTGGCCAACTTCTCTTCCGCCGTGTAAGTGTTGTCGTCCAGGGTATCTAGCGCGGTAGCCGCGTTGAGGATAGGGGTGCAGAAGACAACATCCCCCCTTCTATCCACTCGCTGTGGTGCCGTACGCCAATCGAACCCTAGGTCTTGAGCCGCTGTCGTTGCTTTGCGTAGGCGGCTCTTTTCCACGGCGGTTTTTTGATGACCTTTTCTCCTCGAAGAGTTGCCGGTTTGTTTTGGCCGACATCTTCTCCTGCTCTTTCTTGATCTTCTTCGCAAGGCTCTCAACGTGCTCCTCTCTTTTTCGCAGGAAGTCAGAGTGCTTAAGCATGTTAAGCCTAAGCTCTTCCACTTCGTCGAGTGGGGTGTTTTTGTTCACCGGAGTATTCATCATCTCGTCTACTTCTTTGATGACGGGGATCAAATCCGTGGGTTTGCTGCTGCCGTCTTTCTCGAGGCCAGTTTTCTTCTTTGCGCACACCTTGTCGGAACTTTCAATGCGTTGGCCGGCAGTGGTGTCTCCGGCTTCTTCCGCCGGCTTGATTTGCGCTTCCGAAGTAACTGGGGTTGTCTCGTGACCGACAACAACCATCATAGCCAGCTTGTCAGGCATGTCTGTATCCGCAGTACCCTCTGAGGGAGCCGGATTTCCACTGGAAAAGCGGGTTTTGATCTTCTCTTCGAAGAGACTAGCATCATCGTCAGAGTCAGAGTCTATGTTGGTTTGAACGGTAGATCTGGATCCGGCATCTGACATCGCATCCTCCTGCAGAGCAGGGAGGATTGATTCAGGATCGTTGTTTTCCGGCTGGGAGTCGGATCCCAGTCCGACAACTCCGACGAAGTGGAAATCAGATTCGGCCGACTCCTGGGAGAAGGCGGATTCAGATCCATCTTGCCGGTCGACTGCTTGGTCGAAGGGTTGGTGGGTGGGGTTGTAGAAACGCGGTAGGCCGTACGCCTCTGGCGTGTACCCGATGAAGACGTCGATCCCTCCGATCTGCACGATTGCGCATCCGATAAGGTAGTCGTCCGCCGGGAGCCAGGACTCATCCGAGTTGACGTAGCTATGGCCGTCAAACCTTGTGACGCGACCGACGGCGATCTGCTTGCCCACGCCGCCAAGTGTTCCCGCCTGGAACGTGACGCCAGGAACCTTATGCCCTACGGTGGGCGCCAACTGTCGTGGTATCGACATAATTGATAGGAGACGGGGGTCCTCTAGCCTACGTATGGATGGTGGGGAAGAAGGTTGGTGTCGTCGAGGTCGGGATTGAACACGGCGAGTTTACCCAGCTTCGGATCCCACAGCGGTGGCAGGATCCTACGTGCTGCTATAATTCACTATGAGGCAATAGCCATGAACAGGTTACAATGTGTTTGATGCGTATTCAAGCGTGCCCTAAAGGCTTCCTGGTGGCCGGCTTATATAGGCGGCCAGACCCCAGGATACAAGGTAAGTACTTGTCCGGCAAGTAATCAGAGTCCTAGACCTAGCCGGCTTAGTTGCCGCCTTCCGTCTTGGGCTCGGTGGCTTGATGGGCTTAGGCCTTCCGCCTTCCTTGGACCGTCCGCCTACTTCCTTGCACGTCAGCTATCTGGGCCGCCCGGCAGGCCTTGGCCTTACCACCCTTGGGCCACCCTGGACTAGCCGGATTGATCCATGCTGGTTATACCCCTAGTTGATATATCCCCAACAGGGAGGCAATCCCGGCAATTTATTATGGTGTAAATTATTTATCTAACTAACAAATTAAATGTTAATTAACATGGTGAAAACATGACATGGGTGATCTAACCAAGATAATGGGATAGGGCAATAAAAAAATAATTGCCCAACACATTCCATATTTATTACTTAGGTGCAAATATTGAACTACACTAAGCAATTAAAATAAAATATGCAACATGGCATAAGAATTGCATATTAATGTTTATTGCATTTTTCTGATAATTAAACATGTAAAAATTAATTGATTTGGCATTATAAAACTAAAGTTATTCATGTTTTAAGTCTAGGGGTGTTCCTGCAAAAGACAGGGACCTGTTGGTAATTGAAAATGTTCTGGTGAGGGTTTAAACACTAAAACAAGAAGTGCAGGGGGCTCTGTGTAAAACTTGCATCGCAGGGTTCTCTCTGGCCTTTTCTTACCGCACGGAACCCAGCCCGTGGGCTAAACCAAATAAAAGGTGTGGCTTTTATTCATCGAAGCCAGGGATCAAACTCGCGCGCGCGATCGGAGGTTCGTTCGGCGTTGCTAGCCAGAAGGGCTACTATGTGTTTGATGTTAGACTAGGCAATCGATTTCTTTTGAGGTGACAATTAGGTGCAGTTAACTGACCAAACTGAAACTGTGCAGGGACAGAGCACGACGGAGGAAAACGACGCCGGCGATGACCACGTTCTGGCGGCGCTGGCTGGGCGTGCGTGTGTACGGGTGCGGGATGGGTTGCTGCTTGCGTGCGTGTGCTCGGGTGCGACGAAGGAGGACCAGAGCGCTCGTGTTCGTGCTCGTTTGCGTGCGGGTGCGTGCAGCCGTGGTGCAGGGTGTCCGGCGCCGGCGGAATTGGGACGCTACGGTGGCGAATCGGAGGGGGGAAAAGGAGGAAGAGAAGCGGCTCACCTCGGGGACGCTACTGGCGAGAGGTGAACGAGCGGGGAGGTCGGAGCCGAGCAGACGGTGTCGGGGACGAAGAACTCCCGTGGCGGCCGGCGTCGAGGAGACGAGCTTGGCGCGTGCGTGTCGCGGATCTTAGGTGCGTCTGCGACGGCGAGGAAGAAGAGGAAGAAGGGGGTAGCTGGTGGCGCACTGGGAACGAAGGAGGAGGGTTCACGCCGGCGGCGTCTTCGGTTCTACCGGAACCATGGCGACGGCGGAGCGAGGGACAGAGCGTGCGGCGGCGGGGGAGAGAGGGAAAAAAATAGGGTTAGGGTTCGTGGGGAGGCGCGGCTAGCATCTTAAGGTGAGGAGGGAGAAGGGGACGCTCGGTGGGGGCGGCATGGCAGCCTCTGCCATGGCCTCGCTGTAAATGTGTCCCTCCGTACTGGAGGAAGAAGACAACGGAGAGAGGCTTTGGTGGGCTGGGCGCTGGGCCGGAGTTGAGCCGAACGGCCCACTACGGCCAGGAGTTGATTTTTTTCTTCCTATGTTATATTTTTTAATTCCTTTGTTCTATTATTTTTATGTTTTGTGTTTTTAAATAAAAATAGAAAATGAAAAGAGATAGAAACTTGTAGCAAACTTTAATAGTTTCAAAATATACAATCTGATACAATAGTTTGAATATTTGAAAAGATTTGTAACATCACATTTGAATTATTTGAATTTGAAAGTGTGTGATTTAAATTTAAATGCAACAATTTAATTAATTGAGGAGACAAATGAAATGATGCCATGAGATTTTTCTTTATTGCACACAAACACAACATTCTAATAAGGCATTACATTTGGGATGTTACATAATACAATGGAGTTCAAGAGAGGAGAAATACATAAACTACTTCCACAAACCATAGTCCAGGGGTGGACTACTCCCTCTTCATCATTGTGATAATGGTGGAGTCGTTGGAGAATATAAACACCACACTGACATCGCCCCACCGGAGTTTCCCCCCTCTAATCTGCAGCTCCAGGTCTCTGTTTCGTGGTTTTGTTTTTCTGCGGCGCTTCCTTCCGAAAGCCGTCAGAGGACTATTTTATAGTCGGTTTTAGGTCAAGATGGAGACACAGAGACGAAAATCGACGACATCGGAGCCACGATGGGGAAACGGGCATGCCACACGCGACCAGGGAATCTGGTCGCGTGGGCCCTACCCTTTTCTCTCTCGGACTTCTATTTTTGCTAATTCTTGGCTCGTACGTTTCCTTTCTTCCAAAAACTGATCTCCGTAAAATCTTAGATCATTTGTACGTCGTTTGGATCCCTGAAACGTGAAAATATAGAAAAAATTGCACAAATTGTAGTTGGAGACATGTTATTATATACATTTGGGCCAGAATTCGTACAAGGCCTTTCGTCCCCAAGTAGAGGTAACATGACACCTTTTGATTTGAATTCTGGCCAAGTTTCTGATTAGGATTTTTACTGGGACGGTACCCAAGTAAAAAGCTATATACATTCTTGTGTGCTTGAGACTATTAACGCCTCCGATCGTGGCCATAAGGATTTCTTCACACATAAATTTGCTAGCCGGTAACGAAACACTGACATTACACAATTGTGAACTTGAAGATGAGGTCTTTGCAGTCACATCAGCAGCGAGAGATCTCAACCTTGATCACAACCTCAATTATATGTAGTTTATTTTTGTGGCAAACCATTCCCACTTTGTAGTAACCGCCAATCATCCATCCTTGTATTCATGTAGTTTCATGTGCTCATTGTTGCACTTGTACTGCGCATGACAATGACTATGTTGCCCCTCATGGAGATATTTGGAAATAAATCTAAGCAATTTCTAGTTTCAAACACACTAGTAGAATACCGTGGTTCTACGCCGGATTCGTTTTTAGATAAACCAATCTCGGGGTGGAATTTTTCTAAAGGGCCTAATACTATAAGGCTCTTATAGTCTGTTTGTTGGAGTTGATTTAACAATTGAAAACCAAAAGCTTATAGGTTCCCGAAAGGTGAAAGGTTCAACATAAAAAACGACATGCAAATTACTAAATGCAACAAATTATTCTGAAATTCTAACCGCCTGATATTGCACAAACAAATATAATCCTCAACTGCTTAGTTTCTTCATTGTCCTCTCTTCAACCATTCTTCCAGCGTACCCTTCACCACCCTTCTCTGCAAACGCACACACCCTCTCGGCTAGCACAACCATGGAATGGGGAGAACCGGCGCGATAACGGTTCATCTTACGAGGTTTGTGCGGACTCCCAAGGTCTTGGTGTGTCTAAGCATATAGTAATATCACTTGTAATAGATCTCTCCAATGAGTAACTACATTCGATCACTTAGTATGGCGACCTGCATTTTTTGTACAGGATAAACACCAACCACATACTGATTTTAATGGGCTACATAATCCACTGTCTGTATACATGTAACATGAGCAATTGCACCCAACAACAGCCATGACAAATTTTAGTATTTTAGTAAACCCATGGCCAAAAAAAATTACAATCATTGCATAAAGGTTCGAACCTTACCAACTCTCTAACCCAATTAACCAAATGGTTAACCTATTTATCCATGAAGACAAAATGGTTATTTAGGTTCAGAATCGGAAGATAAATGGTTAACCAAATCTCACCAAAATTAAGTTGCAACAATTTTGCCCGCCTATAATAAGTTTGTACAATTTACATAGCAGAAATCTTTTACACTATAAGAAACTACGTCACAACATTCTTATTAAAAAAATGCTCGAATTTACATCACACCTACAAAGCTATGTACATGTAAATCGATGGTAGTCATTTCAGTATATTTTAATGTCCTAGTATATCCCCGTAAGCAGTTGGCATCTCTCCATATGAAACTACTCGAGTGCAAGCCTACCAATGCCTGCAAAATATAAGCAGAATATGAATCATAGTACATATTTGATGCTGATGCCAATACAAGTAATGCTGATGCCAATACAAGTAAGCAGTTCCTTGAATAAAACGTATGCAGCCACATTGTGGAGGACCCTTTCAAGTTTAATTTAACTAATACACTGATACAATGTGCACACACACTGTCAGGAGGATAATACCAGGCACAAGACAGTAGTCGTCATTTGCCCGTTGCAACAACGTAAAAATGGTGTTGTTTCTACTGATATAGTGATATTCACACTAATACTCACATAAGGGGAAAAAAAGAAACAAAAACCTTATGAAAAAAATATATTAAGGTGAAAAGGAAAGAACTCATAACTGAAAATATATCATTTACCAATTACTTGCTCAGCTTTGACAATTTGAAATTTCTTATCCTTCAGTCACACTGATGTTACTACAAATTATGTCTTTGTTTGCTTGCTTACTTAAGGACAGACTGACATTACAGCATGAAAAAATAACAAAATGGAAAGAGGATATATTGACATGATCAAGAAGAAGTTGACTAAAACTTCTATGTTTTCTGACTTCTCGCAAACACATATATATCGTGTGGTGGATCCACTTATGGTTGGCGTCATAAATTTGGTGGCACTTGTCAGTAAAGAGGTTTATCAGAAATTCAGAACTCAAGCTGAAAATTCCTTTTGACTAAGTTTTAAAATCACAGGATCCCAAGCAGTCGGGCCACAATGTTTTTTTATAAATAAGCAATGCATAATTTACTCACACAATGTACCTTTTGCTTTACCAGAGTATGGATTTTATCATGCTCAAATACAGCCCTATTGACGGAACGCTTGTTCTGGTACATCATAAGTGTATCTAATCTTTGTTGACCTTGCCATTGAACAATATCATCTATGCAAATGATAAATCCTGAACAGTGCGACGATTAGTATTGCGAGGAGCATATGGCCTTGGTACCTTCCATCTCAGTAATTCCTGAAGAATGTTTAATTGACAGCAGTTGTTCAGATTGATGAAAATTCAGTCTCGAGTCAGCTAAACTATTGTAGGCAGTGTTAATTAACTTCACAGTGAATTTGACATTCACACAACATGAAGTTTAACCCTCTTCTGATTTAGTCTGGAAAGGCATGCCATGTGATTACGAGCACAAGTATGTCATTCACATTTAGATATTTTTGTGTACCTTTACCGCATTTGGGCCATACGCTTTATAAGCTTTGTCAATTGATGAGTAAATGATAGTAGCTTGATCGGACCCGCGATTACACTTGATCAAACGAACGACTTCCCTTGAATTCGCAGGCTTGGCCTTCAAGTACAAAATAAGCTTCGAAGGTAAGGATCCAGGAGCATCTTTCTTTCCATGAGTAATCTCCACTGTGACAAGATCATCCCATAATACATCCCAGATTACTGAGCATGGATCCTTTGCAGGATTGAACTTTCTCTGGGTCATCATCGGCACCTGAAACCAAGCATATCATGAAATTAAACTGAAAACCTGATAAACATAGTGTGACCAGGGTCTAAATTTGTCTGACCTGAAGTAATAACACTCTTCTGTGGGTAACTATAAGAATTTTTCCCTTAGGAAGTATGCAATGGTCTTCATAAGCATCAGTAGATGCAAACTTCCCTCGCACTTTAAAAAGGTCCACTTGGCCAAGAAATGTACCAGATTCAGCTAACTGCAAGATAACCTTCATAACCCCACCAAAAAAGAGATTTAAAGACATTGTACGGAAGATGTTATTCAAGACTGGAGTACATCAAGGCATGTAGAGGGAGACTATAAATCACCTGGCCAGTTGCTTTATACTCATCATAAGGATAGATCAAGCTATCCCCACCAATGGCTCGGGGGAGACGCCTACGCAGCAACTGCTCCTCAGCCATTATAGCTGATGATATTTTCATTTTTACAGCATTTGCACCTTCAGTAGTTTTCGATAGAAGATCAAGAACTCCACTCACTGGCTGGGCAGCTGCACCAATTAAGCCTTTTCCAACTCCTTGTACAAAGCCCTCAACACCAGAAGATTTTGCACCCTCGATGGGCTTTGTCAATATGCCTGTGACACCTCTGAATATGCCCTTTGCGAGAGCCCCACCTCCATCTCGTATGACATCACCAAAGTCTTCCACTCCTTTGCTATCCTGGAGAAAGCATAGAACCAGCATGCTGATTATTTCAAGGTACAACTCGTACTAGTTCTACCACAGTTATATACATGCGTATGTACATAGAAACAAAAAAAAATGAACCTGTCTCATCCGTCCCTGAATGAATTTCTTGTCCATGGATAGTGCTGCTATACCCTTGCTCATGTTACTTAAAGCACTACTGGCATTGCCAAGAATATCAACGCCAGAAAGTAGTTGAAGAGGCTGGCTAAGAAGATCTTTTTGGATGTTAGACATAGCAGAACTCATTAGTGCACTTTGTCGCATGCACAATTCCTCACGGTACCTTTGAGCTATGCGGACCTTCATGTTTGACAAAAATACATCAGTTTAGAGAAAGCAATTAACTACAGAAGGAAAAAAAAGGTTGCCACTTTGTAAAATCCAGAAAGAAACATTAGGAGTAGAACGAAAGAAGATACAATTTTTGTTAACACCACCCTACCGGCATGTGCTCCATGTTCCCCAGCGCAGTCATCAAGGATGACCAAAACCCAAGAACTCCTCTTGGCCTTTGGGTTGGGGACATTGCCATTGATACTCTAAATCGGACCTCAGAGATATTCAGAAGTCTGCAAGAGAAGATTCAGTACTAACAGCAGGAAATAAGTTGAAAATAAAAAAAATACTGGTAAGATGCAGTTAATTGCATACCCTATTTTCAGTATTGGGTCAATTGAAACAGCTGAAGGCTGAGAGCTAGATATCCTATCAATTTTTAGCTGTTGAACCATCTCATGGAGGCGCCAAATAATCGGTTCATGGATATTAACAAGAAAAACACAATTCTCAGGAACCTGCAAGCATACAAAATTGTTATTGGAAAAGAAATTTAAATACTTAATATTATCTACTTCCTTTATTCCAATTATAAGATGTTTTAGTTTTTGTTTCTTACTCCTACGAAACTATATGTGTTTAGTGTATAGGTTCACTCATTTGAATCCATGTGTAGTCCATATTGAAAGAGTAGAGATTTCTGGTTCCCAGGCTCCGGTAATCTCTTTATTTTAAGAAATTCAAAAATCATATTTATAACTTTCAAAAAATCTGAAAACAAGTATGCATGTTGTCAATGAGGTACCCCACATACGTGCATAGTTTATATTCTGAGCTACACAAAAATGATAAATGTGCTGATCAAAATGTACATACTTGAAATCTCCAAAATATACATTCTCATTTTTATGTAGCCTATAATATAAAGGATTTTGCATTATGATTTTGCATGATCGTAGGAAGCATCATTGAATTTTTTCAGATTTTTTAAACTTATAAATATTGTTTTTGTTTTTTTCAAATAGAGAGAGAACTGGAGCTTGTGAGAAAAAATGACTTTCAGATATTGAAATATCCTGAACATCTTATAAGTAATTTGGAATGGAACCGGATCATGGATGTTAACAAAAAACATACAGCTCCGAGGAACTTGCAAACATACGAAATTTTTATTGGAATTTTTTTGGAAGACATCATAATATGTACTTCATAACTCAGGGTACGGCAGTGTAGCTGACCAGAATCCAGCAGTCAAGATCAAACAAAATAATCTTCATCGGATGGGTACAAGATATGTAAGTAAGTCTCTACTTGGCAGTACAAGCTATGACAGGTCTGTAGAACTAAAAGTAACTGACATAGCTTTGTGAATCCAAAGACCATTTCGTAAGAATAAATCAGCTCACCTGCACACCAATATATGGATAAACACAAAAATCAAGAGCATTATTGGTCTGCATCGTCATAGAAAACTTGAGCACGTGGTCAAACAGATTGTCCGTCTTCTGAGGACAAAACAGGACAGGCATTGAAACAAAGGGCAATTGATTGTCCACTTGAATCCAGTGCATTCGCATTTTAAACCTACCATCGAAAGAGTGAAGACATCAGATATGTCAGCCTAGAGGAAGGAGAGAGAAAATACCATTGAGGAAGTAAAAAAAGCAAACAACCAAAAGTATACCTATTGATTCCAGAACCTATTCCAGATGAGTAGGCGAGTAATAACTGCTGCACTGAGAGGTAAAGAACTTCCTCAGGCATATGGTCAATTATTGAAATGCCCAGCTCTGTCAATTCCAATGTAACATGAAATTCACTATCCAGATGTTGAGGTGACTGCCCACAGTCTACCTCTGATGGCTGAAAGATTGGTGATAATAGCTTCTCAGTTGTTTGCCCTCGAGTTCTATTATCTGGCAGCAAATCACCAATTTGAGTAACGTGCATTTTCCCTTCTTTGACCACAGTGATGCGCAAGGCTTTCTTAAGCCCATTTGAGATAGCAAGTGGCTGGTGATCCATGATTACATCTATGTCATATGTCATGGAGCTTACAGCGTCAGTTCCATCAACCAATACCTCCAATAGACGTTTTCGGCCAAGATCCTCCCAGAAGAATGAAGCTGATGAATTCGGAGGTAAACTACGCCAAGAATAATCATCACCACCAACTTGCCGAAACCGAACAGGCAAAAACATGGAGCGATTCTCTACCCTGCGTACATGATTTATAATTTGATTATCAAGTGCAAGAAATATTTATGTAAATTTTACAAGTTTTACCTGTACGGGCTGGACCAGCAAGCAAGTTGAAATACAACTTCATATCGTGAACTTTTTGTTCCACTTCTAACATTTACCCTGACAAAAGCTTGATTATTTCCTGTAACACTGTTCATGAGCACACACATAACTCCATTAGCATGAATGCTAAATGGTGTACTCCATTTGTATCCCTCCATCCGCAACTGCAAGCATACAAAACGGAGAAAGGTAAGCAAAACAAGGAAATCAAGAAACTAAACCAAGTATGCAAAAGGCACCAGTTCAAAGTTAAGAACCTTCAAAAGTTCATTTCCGAATTCTGAACGCCATCGGAAGACTTTTGGAGGATCAGTTGGACGTACATGCTCCTCAAGCTCACTATGATACTCGGATAAAATAATACCTGTCCCAATTCTGTTGATAAAAAGTGCACGCGGAAGAAAATTCACAACCTGCATTAGCAAAACACTTATTCGAATCGTTCATTCAATCATAAACAGGCCTGTTCTTCAAGAGGAAAAAAACATACACTGATACATATACAGCACTGCCTCAAAACAAACAACAGGATCGATAAAACATGAAATGTAAGAAATGAAAAACCTGACCAAATTCTTAAAACCAACACCATGAGCTTTATCCAACAAACCCTTGCATACTGATTTGCTTTGAGAATTTCTCAAGAACTTGTAAAGAAGAAAACATTTTAATGGCTCCGGCATATATCAGGAGATCTATTTATTGCTCCTAGCTTGTATATTTACAATTACATATTAAGTTAAAGGTTCTATGACTACATATGACTAATCAATGCTGCCCAAGGTAAACCATAGATGAATCAGAGAGTCAGCTATGGCAATTACTTACAAGAGGAGTGCAAATTATTTTTGTACCTAAACTAGGTCTTTGTTTCAAAATCCCTACTGAGGTAGTAAATCAGAACAAACAGAACTTGGCACCCAACAAATTCTACAGTACAGTACATGACAACCAATACAGAAATAAACATATATGAACTACATCATCCGGAAGACAACACATAAATATTCAAACCTTAGTTCTATCTGAAGCCATCTTCAGTTGAACTGAGAACCAGTAATATGATCCATCGGAAGAAAATGCTTTGGCATCAACATGCTCCTGCACCACATAAATGACACTCAATCAACAAAGCAGTGCTTGAAAGTATTATCAAATGTGTGCAATATCACACTGTATACCTTGTTCTCAAGCTCAAAGAGAGACACTCCAATACTGTACTGTTTGCAACTGCCAACAGCCACACAAATCGCAACCCGAGCTGGGCTGAAGTTGTTATCCCGAGACTCTCGCATATTTGTCGAGCGGTTCACATAATCCTGTGGTGAAAGCATTACATAGTTCCTACCACAATCTTCAATAACATCTAATATTTGGGAACTTTTCTGTGATAAGCTGCCTCTTCTGACAAGAGATTTTGAAGAATATCTGAGGGAAAACTTTGAAGATTTAGCCGCTCTGCTCAATGAGTCTGGTCTGCTCAATGAGTCTGGTCTGCTAAGTGAGTCGGCATCTGTGTTTTCTGGTGGTTCCACTTCTATAATACGATAAGATAGTGGAATGGAAGAATTGTTTTTTATCCAATATGGAACAAATAATCTTAGCGTCTTTGGTGCAGCATCACTTGCTCCGAGGTCACGTTCAACACTAACACGCAATCTCCTAATTTGGTACACAAGTGAATTATTAGAAACAATAATGAATCAACTCTATTATCACAGTTAACAATTATAAACCGCTAAATCAAGTATTCTCAACTAAGTTACTTTAAATTCTAGTAACTGACTGTAGATAGTTCTATTAAAAAGTACTTCGCTTAGAGCATACAAATAACCATGTTAACATATGTTATTTTATTATCTGGATGAATCACTTGCAAGAACTGGAAGAACAAATCATTTGAAAGGAAAACCATATCAGAGGCAATTCAGCTTTCCTAGAGGGTCTGACTAAAATATAAAATCAGTCCAACTTTCATCCAATTTGAAATTTCATTTCCCTATTCAAGTTTAAAAGTAATCGTCACAATATCCCATCCCCAAACAAGTAGATAATATGCTCGTAGGTCTCTAGGCCGCTTGTGAGGGATTTTGAGTTCCAGTCCTGCATATTTTTAATAGTCTTAATGAAACGAAATGGGAAAAGCAGAAAAAAGAACTAACAGAGTTCTCAAGTAATGGAAGTCAATCTCAGGAGCAGTTGCACACAATTGTGCGTCGCTCCTATAAAAAAAGCTACAAGTTTTTGCCCGTGTGGTGCTTGTAGTTCACATTTCACTTTATCCATATCAAATATAGAACTGATTTTTTTAAGCTCAATTAAATGTAACCAATTTTGAGGTATTGAATGCTTTTTGTGATCAGAAAGTTTTCAAAACAAAATAATTATTACTGATATGTCCCAAGTATGTAAAATGATATAAACACATGCATCAATAGCATCCACTGTATTAAGAGAAAAATGAGTTTGCCTATATGCTTTCTTGTACTCAAAATATATGTTGCTTGGACATTATTTAATACACATATATGCAGTTTTGAACTCAAAGTACAACATGTATCTTTCATTTGTATACGCTCGATTGGAGGCGATGCAGTTAGAGAAGTGACTGCAAACAATCCAAAAGGTCATATGTATCTGGAGCAGAGTAACTGTTTTGAATATTATACTAAGCACACTCAAGTATTAATCTCTAGATTGCGCGATCAAACTATTTTCGAGAATTTGAACTGGTTAGCTTCCTATCGCGGAGTCACATATTGACATCTAATTAGGTACAGGACTTGCAGAAAATCAAAAAATTATTCAAGTTCCGCAGAAACGTATGTGACACATGACATCAAATGTGATGGCCGTGTTTTCCTACAAACCAAAATAAATACTGTGGTCACATACGCTGGAGATGAATAGGTTGTTTCTTTGGACTCCATCTAAAGATGTCTCGAGTCAAATAAACATGGTGTTTGATTCAAATATTTGTTTGAGAAAGCTCTATTACAAAGTAAACACAGGAAAATATAGAAGCTTCCAAACCTCTGGCTTCCTTTCTGAACCATCCAGAAAGAAGAAACGTGTTCCAGTGACATCAAGTCCACTATTAATACAGCATCCTAAAAGGATAAATACATTAATTCCTTAAGTAATGTAAACATGCAATGGAGAAATGGATAAATACATTAATCCCTCAAGTAATGTAAACATGCAACAGAGGCCACAGAAACAAGTAATCCATCTGGTAAAACAAATGAGATACAGGGAACAGCAGGCATACAAAGTACATTCCAGCAGAATCATCACATCATGTGATATAAAACTTTAGCAAAGTTGTCATAACATGAAACACGATTCATTAAATTAATATGAAAGTGAAGAAGAGATGTATTACCTTTTCTAAAATCCAGCCATTCTGAACAAACAATGTGAGATAAATGGATTTCCGTATATCTGCTGAATAGATGAACGCACTTCCACCTGTTGATATGAAACCATGCTGCCTTTCAACCATGTTACCTTCAGCGGACTTCTCCCAGATAGAGTACTCAGCTTCATATGGAAGCTTATTTTCAAGTCGAAGGATTGAATTGAAAGAGAACTTCCAGTCATAAATAGGCATGTTCAAGTCTGTATGGACAACGGAAGCATCGACTCCAACACTAAGCCAGAAATATTGTTTAATACCAGTAGGAGGGGAGCAGTATAAAAGCTCGTCTTTTTTCTCAAGTTCAGCAAGTCTAAGAACAGAATTCCGTGACGGGACAGATGGTTGTTTCAAGGTGCTTTGCCTAGAAAGTGAGGATTGCTGCTGTTGCTTAGGTAGGTTGTCATAACCTAGTGAAAGAACCTGACTCCAACTGTATGCTTCATCTGATTTTGCAGAAAAAGGACGAACTTGCAAACACAGATCCATATCCTTAATCATGGCGGTCCACGGCAACGCCGTAGATGAATTAGGCTCGACAATAGCAATAATTTTGCTGGGTAATTCCACACTTTGTTCTTGCAATAGCTGTCTCGAACGTACCCAACGCCTTCGCCTAACAAAATCATGTGAGGATTTGGAAGATCTCCAGGAATATGGCCAATTTAAGTTCTGTATATTAGCAGCATATGCCCATCCATCACTATCCACGTAATTCGATTTTTCGATTTTCCACGGTGAAGTCCACTTCCAATCAGGTGGAAGACGAGGCTCAAAGAACGCCTTCATAATAAATGCATAGTTTTGTTAGAAGCTAACGATTTACATTATAACATTAATTTTTTGCATCATCTAAAACCAAAGATAATAACCAGGTTTAATTCATCAAATTAAGTGATTTCATTCATCAACAGGCCCAAAGAAATTACCTTGGACGAGCAAGAGCAGTCCCTTTTGCTCCATTGCTCTAATTCAATTCCATGATCACTCGAGTGGTTACTTGTCCACCCTGAAATGGGTCCATACCACTGGTTTTCAAATACTTCATCAACAGCGTTGGTGGAACTGGTTGATTCAGCATTTAACATGGAGATACTAATCTTGTTTACAGGACATACAGAAACTTCAAGTTTGATGTCAGAATCATTAGCAATTATCCCAAGAGCCCTCAAAGTTGCATGTTTCTTTCTGTTCCTCATGGTGATCTCAAATGCAAAGTAATTATTATTAAGTGACTTTGGGATGACTGACAGTGGTAAAACTGCAGTAAAACTTTCCCATGGACCATCTGGGGTCAGCCCTACCCAAAAACCACCCTCTGCATTGCTCATGCTGTCTTTCCAGCTCTGCAAGTTTGTTTGAGTAGATCGTTCGATGTAACAACTTGAAAGTACTAAAGCACCACAGTCTTTCTTGTCTCCCTCGTTAAGTACTACCTACAGAATACAAAATACACTTTAGTTGTACGTAATTCAGGATACAAAATGACGTGGAGATTCAATATATATTCAACATGTCTTCAAAATTATAAAGTTCTCGAAATCAAAACTACCTTCCTTGTAAGAGGACATGTCATTACTCGCTTGACGTCGGCAGTTTGCTGAAGGATTCTGATAGAAGCAGCTCTTTTCAACGTTGTCATGCCCCTTCCAATAGGGATTGACAAAGATCCAAGTACTTCACCTTACAAATAAAGGAATGATGTTAATCAAATCCCAAACATTTAAAATAGATGTTAGCTTGTCAACAATTATCAGCTCAGAACTTAAAGGTATGGCATGTCTTGTGCATGAGATGATTGCACTCGCTACAACAGAAGAGAGCTTAAGAAGCAACCTAGTTAATGGAGGACTTCATATCTTGTCTAATCAAAATAACATAGATCATTTTACATGATATACTTGAAAAATATTCAAGCACTATTAGAAAAACTATTGAAATATAAAGAGACAATCTCAAAAATAGCTATCGACGGGCTAATACGGAGGAATACTACGCAGATAAAAGAGGCTGCTTCATAGGATCTCATGTATACTACTCCCTCCGTTCCACAATATACGATGTTGTAGGTGGTGTACATGTTGTCTAGATTCATACCAAAATAAGTGTACACATACACTAAAATTTGTCTAGATACAAGTTTGGACGTGTGCATGTGGAAAAAGACTAAAACATCTTATATTGTGGAACAGAGGGAGTATATATTGGTATACAATTCCAACTATAGTAGACAAATTTCTCAAGCACACATCCAAGATAGTAAAACAATGGCTAGTTTTGAAGGAGATAGGCACACAAAAATTGGAATGCAGAAAGTCGAACCAGCATTTTACTGTGACGAAGACAGCACAATTACATAATGGTCTTATACAGTAAAACGGTAGTTGACAGGAAATATAAAGAAAAACAATTGAAAACTGTTAAATACATTACAAATCTTAGTTATAAAGTTACCTTTGCCAGCCTTTGATGCCAGATTTGTTACCTCAATCTCCAAATTAGCTGATGCCTGCAAAGTCCATAAGCTAACAGTTAATGCAATCGTACTAACACAGCTATACAGAAAGAAAGGTAAGGAATATTACAGGATGACATAAAGTAAGCCAATAAGGCGCAATTGTGTCTACAAAGAAGTTATTGGGTTGATTTGCAGTCAAGTTATAAACCAATTATTAATGTACACTAAGATCTGTCCAACGGGTACTGCAGAACATTCAAAGTTACCTGTTCTGGAACTTCAAATATAAAATGTTCGTTCCACCTAGCATGATGTGTCTGTAAGTCTTCTGTTTTAACAGGTTTTACGCATCTTGTCCTGGCACTCTGTGGGAACACCTTGTACTGGTCAGAAGTATGACTTCCTATGAGCAAGCGCAAAGCACAAAAGTAGCTATGATCATTGCCATCATCGACGATAGGCAAACCCTGCAATGCAGGCAAAGCACACTGTGAGAGTCATCTAAAGAACTTGGATGCGCAAAGCATAACTAATATGTGTGAGTATGACCTTCGACTCAAAGATCTGTATGGCAACATAATATCTTGCTTCCGTCGAATTGGACAATACATTTAGTTGATCAGAAAACCTCGCAGGTGGCATCAATAATGAAATTTGATTATCATGCTGTAACAGCTCAATATTGTTTTCTGTATCTTCCAGTTTCTTAAGATAAACATCACATCCTAATTTGTTCTCAAAAACTACCCTCTGGATGTCATCTTCATCCAGTGCAGAACATGACAAATCATCAGCTATTTTCATATTTTCCACATTGTCCTGCAAAATAGGCACAGAGAATATAAACCGTCACAAGAATACCGAAAAGCAGCAGGAATCAAGTAGTTGAAATGATAAGATGGAACCTCATCTCTGATTGACGATCTTTTTTCAATATCAGTTTGTCTTCTCCATGAAATTAAAGTTTCGATCAGCAAATCAAGATTTGCAGTACTCAGGTTGGCATTTAGAGGACTTGTGGCAGCAACACGAATCCTCTTCCCAACTTTTGAAGGAGGATGTTCACTGGTATCATATGTTTCCAGCCTTCAATAAGGATTGAACAAACACAATTTAGTGATAAAAAGGTAAGGGAACAGTAATGCTTTCTCAGGTTGACAGAAATAAGTAAAGATTACTTGAATATTCCATCAAATGGCTCAATCAAAGGTTCCCATGCTTCCAAGTGTCTATTGAATGTGGATGCAGCAATTGAACAGATCAGGACCGCATTAATTGTCTCAAATCTTCCATGTGTTGCGAGATTTATACTCGTGATTGTAGTATCAAAAATTGGTGTGACCTAAGCAATTGAAATTACTTCAGTGGAAAACACAAACATTTCAACAATTGACAATTTTCAGTGTCCAGAAAAGAAAACACAATTAGCATGCCTACAAACCGTTCCACAGGAGCTGTCAAGGATGCTGACAGACAAAGATCCTAGCTTTAACTCAGCAGTTATATTGTCAGGTGCCTTTGGCTTAGCATGATCTGCGATACTGTATGCCAGCCGTGCTGATGGTTTTTTCAGATCAGGTCGTGCAAGAAAAGTGCATCCCTAAAACATCAGAGTATTGGATTCATACAAACGTCAGCAGAAATAATGTTACAAGAAATGATGCAAGTACAATGGATAACCTGATTCCCAATTTTCCAAATGCTCCAGCAGTTAGGTCCTTTCGAGCTAGAAGACCTGGAGATAGGGTCCTCTGAGATATTTGCTTGGTTTACCAAACCCAGTTTAGGACAGCAAATGGAATCTTTGGTTGGCATTTCATCTGTTTTCGTTACAACACATCCAAGAGAAGCATATCCGGGAGGCGCCACTGGATACCAGAAGTATATTTCATCAACACCTTTTCTGTCAACTTGTGCTACTTTCGTGAACTGTATAGGTCTTTCAGAAACTATCTTGTTGTCACACTTAAAAAGAATGCCAAGAGTAGGTGGTTCAAGCCTGAAGCACAAACATATGAATTTAAGTATCACAAAGAAAAGTATCGTCGTCAAAATCTACAAGTCTATATTAAAAGATCACTACCCTTCCGTTATACAGTCGCCAACTGATGCAAAGCCAAAACGAGGTAATGGCCGCCAGATTGAACATGGCCGCCTTGTATCGCCACCTTTATCCCACCATATTCTTTCAAAATGTGGAGTAGACGTGCAGTAGCTGCTTGGTCTTGACAAAGTTCTAACAGCATCACATCCGGAAGTACTCTTGTGATGAGGTAATTGATCAGTTGGCTGTTCACGCTGAACAGAAGAATCTGCATTAAGATCTTTAATAATATAGCAGTTTGGATTCCTCAGCAGAACATGATGCAAATCAAGAGCTTCCGTTCTGGCGGGTTGGTTTGCAGAATCGTGTGCATGGAATGTGCCAACCACATTATCCACACGCCAGATGCTGAATTCACAAAGCATTCTGCAGAAAGAAGATTAAAAAAACAAGAATGAATGATTGTATTGGTATTTTATCCTAATTAGGTAATAGAAAATCTTTTGACAAGGACAAATGGTCAAACTACATAATGAGAGGCCAAATAACGCAGAATGAGGATGCCATTACCCAGGAGAGGACAAGAGAGTGTGTATACAATCTGAAAATGCTGCAGAAGTCACTAGATCAGAACGAAGACAGTAAACAACATGATTTGAAGGTGGCTGTCTTCCACTATTTACCACACATCCTAGAGCTAAGTATCCAGGTGGTGGCACAGGAATCCAGATAGAACAATCAGTTTCCTCAGTTGACTTATTTGAATCCGTTAACTCTAGAGATCCAGGTAATGTATGTACAAGCCTAAATCCAAGAGGTTTCCGCACACGGCCATAGGTGTTGCTTACAGCAACCACAACCTGAGAAGGTGGCACAGACCTGATAGGTGGAGTCACACAATGCATTAGCTTTAGAAGAACAGGATGAATGATAACAAGGTTTAAGAGTTCCTAGTTAAAAACTGAAAGTGCATATATCTTTAAGAAACTTGCGAAAATTAACAGTAGCAACCGCATATCAGCTAGCTGCTCCAGAAAACAGTTAACAGTTAGCAGTGTACATATTAGTTCTCACAGAACTGAAAATCTATTGCATCGTTCTACTGAACTTTTAATTTAAAATGTAAGAGGTACCACAATTTGAGTGTCAGTTGTATTAAATTGTGTGACAATCAAATTATATAAAACAATTCTCCATAATAATAAATGAAGAATCCAAGAAAAAATACAATGGGCTAGCTTTTTCATACTTATAGCTGGATTATGATGACACTGAGCAGTAACCTCACTTGGAACTTGTGTGATGGTATGGATGCAATTTCCAAACACATACGCTGGTCTACATCTATGCTAGATGAGGAGATTTGCATCGAATTACTTCTGTGATTTGCAAAACCGACCCCAGTTTCATATAGAAAAGAAGTGGAAGTAGCCAACAGGCCCATAAAAACAAAACACCACTAGTTACAGTTTGTCCTTGATTTCAGCTATTTTTTCGCAAAAAGAGTAGGTTATTTATTTGCCATTCAAAAAATATACGTTCTCTCAACCTTCAATTTTTGTTAAATGTCCTAAAGTGGTCACATACCCTACTTAAATAACATAAAATATAGAGTTAAAAATAATAGTACTAATTTATTTTGTATACCTTCCCCCACCGCATTACATGTCCTTCAAAATACAAAACAAAGCCCACATTACCAAAAAAATGAACAAAACACATGCCCTATGAACCAGGCCAGGGTTTACAAAACCAGATCCAGCATCTTTCTGGTTTACTGGTAACCAAGCAAAGTAAGCAGCAGTTTTTTGAACCCAGGAAATCACTTAAATATACTTGGGCTTTCTAGAACTGGAAGAAACTGCATATAACTTGCCTAAACCATAAGATTCTTGTAAATCGGGGTTATTTAGTAACAAATTCTACTTCACTATTTCCATGTTCAAAAACCTCAACTGGCATTTACATTAAGGTTCCTAATAACAGTGTTCTGAAACATAATTTTCTAAAGGGAACAGTGAATTAGTTTCTGCAAAAGTTCCAACCATCAGCTTCTGAAAATATCCCAACACAAGAAATCAGAAGTTTGCCTCCTAAGAGGATTGTAACCAAAAACACTGCCTTTTCAAAATAATCAAACACAAAGGTCATGTGGTAGATCACAAGAAAAAAATTACCTTGATGACACACAATCCCCTAAAATGACATAATTTGAAGGAGCTTGTGGCCTCCAAAAGGTGAGATTGTAACCAGGCAGATAACCTACATTATATGATTGATCAATGAAATTAACTGGGTACATAACCACATGAGCAAAAAAAAAGATACAGCAGAAAAACAATAATGTAACTTCCAACAAAAACTAGATGAACTAACAAACAACAAGTACCTTTTGGTGATGTCCAAACTCGCTTAAAGTTAGTACAAGAGACCAACGGGTTAATATTGCCGAACTGCAAAGCTGCAAGGGTTTGATTTTGCAGTTTGAGCAAGAGAGAAGCAACATTCAGAGAAAGATGGATGCATATCTCCGAAGATGTCAATATTATGTTCGTCTTTTCATTGACTGAAGTATATTTCCATGAAAAATCCACTGGCTCGAGAACAAGAAGACCAGAACCAGCTTCTACTGTCAGGTCTTTTATAACCGATCGAGCCCATATGTCTTTTTCTTTTGAAGCATACCTGTTGTCGCACAAGAGGGTTATATCCGTAAGGAGATACATTCGTCAGATCTACCATGATAAAATCTACAAATATTGTTTAGTCGAACTAGACAGAGGAAGACAAACATGAAACTGAAATCCATCTTGGCACGAAGAAGCTTCTCAATGTGCAAGGAATCATCCATTGATAACTTTGAACTGTCGTAAAAGATAAACTCTGGGGATACAACCTGAACATTCGCAAAAGACAATGTGCCCCATCAATACGACAAAATGAGCATAAGATTGGAATCCATATACCCAGAAATCAACAGTGAATGAAAACTACCATATAGTTTTGAGTTGAAGAAAATGTGGACAAACTGAATGCAAGTATGCAGCTGTTTTTAATGCCCGTGAACCAGTTGATGTAGTTTAGATATATATGTCATGAAGGCAACATGTGTATTACCCCATTGTCTAAGGCTGTGCATATATAACCTGTATGTGAACTATTGGCCTAGAGACTCATGGGAATATAAGTTATTACTCCAGACAGTTGGAGAAGGAAAAACCATTGTGATGATTGGGAACTTTATACAAACTTTATGGGGCAAATATATAAATTTACAAGACTAAATGCAGATAGCACATCAAATTATAATTCTGAATTTGCAGTTCCTCTTCCAGCAGTAGAATGCTATTGGTGGAGGAATGCTCCCATTCGTGTCAAGTGAAGAGAGGCCCAGATAGTTATACTAACTTCTTCACACTCATCATCGCTCGCCTGGAGGAAGCAATCTGCCCTCTTGTGACTCTAGATGGATGATGAGTTACCTGGTGCTAACAACTGGCAAACATGACCAATGTGTCTGTGGCTCCAGGACAAGAGGCGCCAAGCCATGTCCTTGAGCTTCAAAAACAGCAGCCGGGAAGACCATCCTATGACATGGGCCATAACCAAGGCTGTTCAACCACAGCGCTCAAACCAACTAATCTTAACCACTGACCAGAACATCTAGAACTGAACTGCTTCGTAGCATGCAGCTCTGTCAAGCAATGAGAAGAAACTGAAAAACTAAAACGGGTATGCCTGTCATCTTTTAGAGACACCGACATATGTACTGATAGAGAGCCTAGAGGTGTGCACAAAGATAGCGTAGGGGTGATGGACAATCCAAAAGTAGAAGACTTTAAGTACTCCCTCCGTTCCAAATTTACTAAATCCGCGTCAGTTAATTTGGAACAGAGGTACGGAGGGTGTGGCATTTGATTAACAGAAGAATCCAACTGAATACTGACATAATAGTGCAAGTTTGACAAGGAAGTTGCATAAACTTTCAGTCAGTTTGATACCTGCGCTTCAAATGTAAAACTCAACATTTGGTTTGAGTGTGTATCAGTAGCAGTCTGAAGAGCACTGATTTGCTTGTTGTATTCTTCAGTTTGCAAACGATTGTCTTCATCGCTATTAAAGGTAGTTTCTATCACTGAAACTTCAACACCATCTTCATCATATATTGAATAGCTGCTTCCAGTGTTCAAGTAAACACACTTCCTGAGTAATGCACCATTCTAATTCACATGCAAAAAGTATCACAACAATAAAGCATTAAGTTAGAGGGTGTGATCGGAATATTAGGATATCACACAACTAATCGAGACAATTAAACATATCACCAGTTCACTGAGCATGCACCTCAATTTTAACGTTTTTAAATCTTAGCTTTTTACCCCGCCCAACAATGATTATAGTCCCGGAGTATTGCGGTCCCTTCTTGCCAAACTCTTCACATAATGATATGGTGCCTCCACAGCCATCATAAATGAACTCATCAATATCACAACCATCAACTATTAGCTGCCTCTCAGGAGAGAGTTGAATAATATTCTCTCTCTGAAAGAAAACAGGCCCACAAAGTATGATGTCATTTGACGTCATAAGTGGATCATTTTTTGGGTCGAGAGTCTCATCTCTGCCTGTTATTGTACCTAAAGAAGGCACAAAAAACTCAACAACTGGAAGCAGAAAGTCCAGGACAGCAAGTATGCGAGGCTGTTGGACTCGTATAACAAATGACTGGAAGGAGGAACGCCATCGATAATCTAGTATAAGCATGGTGAGATTAGACACCCCCACATCAGTTGACTGGTCTGATGTATTCAGTTTAGAAGTCTCTGAATAAGAACCAAGCATCAAGCGCATCTCTGACTTTGTATCTGGACGGATATCACGGATCGAAAATTTAAGTATTGACAAATATAGATCCATCTCAAACAATGAAGTTGTCCTATAAGAAACCCATAAACCTTCCAGCTGCAAAAAAAGTATGGCAGTAACCAACATGCTACGAGAATAAAAACATAATAAATTGCACAAAAGGAGGAGCAGAAATTAGAAACTGTATGGCACAAATAAGATGAAATATCTGCGGCACCGGTATCGAGTATCGCATTAATCCTTTCCTAACAAAACATGTTGCACACTCTTAAGGGATACTCACAGCAAGCTCCGCGAGAGGTGATCCAGCATCTTGGCCATTGCGAAGTTCTAGCAACGCATATTGAATATTCACTGTCATGATGACGACAGTACGTGAAAGCAATAAATGGTTATTAAGGTTGACTTTATCCGCAAGTAAGCGCATTGACTCTTTGGTCCGGTTTACATTTTCACGGAAACTGGGGGGAAGGTTGGGTGTCTCTGATAGATTCGTCGAAATACAACTTGTGATGACATTGTATTCTTTATCTGACATGACAGCATGTAGCAATCCTATCTGCAGAGAATAGAACTCAGAATTACAAAAACATAAATGAAACTTCAGCTATAATTGCATAGTGGTAGACAGTTTGAAAAATATGTTTCTCATAAGTTGAGAGGGTCAAGACTCTGCTCTCCCTCCCCTAGACTGACCTAGCCCCCCCCTAGCCTGCCGCCGGTAGCCCACCCAACCTCCCTGCCCCCTCCCTCCCCATGTTGGCCTCCAGTGCCTCCTCCAGCGACCACCACTGGCTGGATTCCGAGGGTGAATCCTCAAGCGCACGCTCCTACCATGACGTCGTGAGCGGCTCCACCACCTCCCCCAGCCGTGAACCCGCCGCGCCGTCCCCAGCTGTCGCTGCGACATCCCTCCTAGCTGTTGAGTGTATAAGTGGATTGTCTGGCCCTTTCTAAAGATCGGTCTTTTGGAATAGTGGTCAGTGCATAAAGCTTGACATGGTAGCCAACGTCTCGAGTTCGAGTCATGTGTGGCAAAATTTTCTTAACAATTGCTGGTGCCCCCTCTGAGTTTACACATGTTGGCCTCTCTTCCCGTCACATGTGAGGAGGGGTGTTGAGTGTATAAGTGGATTGTCTAGCCCTTTCCATGAGATCGATCTTTTGGAATAGTGGTCACTGGTCAGCGCATGAAACATGTGAGGAGGGGTGTTGAGTGTATAAGTGGATTGTCTAGCCCTTTCCATGAGATCGATCTTTTGGAATAGTAGTCACTGGTCAGCGCATGAAGCTTGACACTGGCATCCTCTTGGGCAGCCACCAGGACCTCGGCAGCTGCTCACATCGACACCTGCATCCCCGCTTCTGCACCAATGGATGTTCACCGGGTCGATGACGCTGCCCCAATGGAGACTGACGCTGCTGGTAAGATCCAGCCAGGCCGCCGCGCATGCTGCACCGACCCCACACCATCTTCGGGCCGGAGCCCTTCCCCGGAAGCACGGCCTCTGTCTGGAGCGAGGCCACCTGGTACGGGACTGTACCAACGACATCAGGTGCCCAAAAAGTGCCACATCTCTGGCCACGAGTCTGGGAATTGTCCTGGGCGGAGTGGCCGGGACACAGCCGGCGCTCCAACACGTGCTCCACCCGCCAAACCGCCCCATCACCCACCTCCACTCGTGCTGCGGTTGCAACCCAGAACGCTGTGGATCCTTCCAACCTGGCTTCTGTCATCGTCTCTCGCATTGTTGAGTTCGTGGAGGCCAAAGAGTTGCTCCACTGTGCCATGGTCGCCACCATCACCAGAACCAGACAAGCACTGTCCGCCGATGAGGTTGTCACTCCTCCATGACTCGTTCAAGCTCTGCCCCGGTGACTTCTCCATGCACCTCGACCACCCCAATATTTCCTCATCATCTCCAGCTCCACGACCTCAAGAACTGCTTCAACGGTGACCACTGCATGCACGCTCCAAACTTCACTCTCTTGATCAGGCCATGATGCAAGCTAAATGTGTAACTGGGACACGAGTCCAAATCCAAAATGCAAATGTCCAACTATTATCCACTCTAACGTGGTCCAGTCCAACACCAATCCATGTTTCAAGTCGTAACATCCAAATCCATCCATGTACATGTAGTCTAAATGTTGGATACCAAAAGTCTAATGGACATATACGCAAACGAGATCCCAGTGTCTTCTGTATGTAGCTGGCCTTCAAATCTGATCGACCACTCTACGACCACGCTCACTCGATCTGCACCGCCCGTTGCCGCGTGAGGCTCTAGATCCAGCCCCGGCCACCCCAAGCTCACCACGAGGGAGCAGATCGAAAAGGGTCCAAGCTGTCCGTCGAGCATGAAGCAACCGATGCAAGGGACCATGTGACCGACGGAGCCGACGGCGGACAAAGGCCGAGGCGAGTAGGCGACGGGAAGCCGGCAACTGACCTGTGATGTGATGGCGGACGAAGGCCGCGACGATGTATACGGGAAGCCGATGACCGACGTGCGATGCGGCGGCGGAGCCGGTGGCTGATTGGAACAATGGAGGACACGAGACGGGGAGTCACTGTCGCTGTATGTGGCGGGGGCGGCGGCTGGCCGAGAGGCAGCACATGTCCAATGTCCAATGGACTACCCAATCCTGAGGTCCACGCCCAAGCAGCGTTATTGGACATCTTATCATGCTGATTTCCACGTCCAGTAAAGTCCAGCCCAATTAGGTCCAACGTATTTCAAGTCCGAAGCCCATGGATATGAGAGATCCAGTTCCAGATATAATGCAAGCTCGCACATGCCAGCTCGGGCACGTTTGATTACTGTGTTGAGCTCGAGCTCCGCGGACTCCCTGCTCAGGCCTGGCACTTCTCAACGGTGGAGCACTTACTTGGTCAGAGGTGGTGGATCGAGCTCCTGGGAGGATCGTAACTGTGAACTCTCGCAGCTTCTCAACGAAACGAAAATGATTTTTGCATTTTCTCGAAGAAAATTGAAAAAATATTCCCCTCGTGCATCTGCATACATGAAGCTGAGAAAGTAACAACAGCCAGCAGTACCTTATCTTCCAATGTTCGATTTGACATCAAGCTAATAACAAAACTATTCTGCACACTCAACATCTAATAAAATGCAGGGCACACATGAATTGATAAACATCATTCAATCATACAGTAACAAACAAAATGCATTGAAAATTCAAGCTAGAAAACAAGAAGTCAGCTCTAAAGTAGGAAACTATGGCGATCAAACAGGAAGACATAAGAGAAACTGTATAAGAAAATACATATTACTTACCTCAAATTTCATGGAGAGCATTGGGACCTTTCGGAAAACATCCCTCAGACTACGCCGCACCTCTATATTGATGCCATGACCCTCTTGAATCATACACTTTCCGAGACTTCCATTGATGCCAACCGCCATGTTGATTCCATTTATCTGATTGCATGTTATTGAAGGAGGAAAATAAATAACCCAGGCAAGGACACTACAAGATTAAAAATTCCCTCCGAATAAATACCTCAGCATGGAGAACATCAAGACGCACTGCAGATGGGTCACTCTCTTCACCTCCGTGCCAACTAAAATCATTCCTAACTTTCAGTTGCCCCAAATCCAGTTGTATATAGCTACAGAAAGTATGAAGGTAAATGTCATGCTTTCTTGTATCATAACGATGTCATTGCATGTTACCTTATTGGAAACTTGCCAAAAGTAAGATCAAAATTTTACAAAAGTTCACTCCAAAATGGTCTACTTAGACATCACAAGTAGACAAAAAAACAGAGGTCATGTGCAGATTGAATATACCCTGTCTGAACCACAATAATTCATAATTACCCACTGACAACATAAAGTGTTGGTGTTCTACAAAAAACATCAGGAACTAATTAAATTATTTTGGCAATTGTACTAAGAATTGCTTACAAACTCAAAATAAAGCATAGACCTACTCTTCACTCTGGGAATTCTTTGGGACGATGATTATGGGTGTGTCAAGTGAAAGATCCAGCTTTATAGCAGAAGAACCATCCATTTCATATTTCTGAATCAACCACTCAAAACCTCCCACTTTATCCATAAACTTAATTGCTTCTTCAGTGTGAGGAGTAGCAAGCTCCATGAAGTAAGAAGTAAACTGCAAAATCAAAAGGCACTTAAAGAAATAAATAGCATGCATGATCAGATAATACAACTTGCAATGGTTATGCATACCTCCTGAATAAACCGATAAAGAAAGACAATACGGACAGCAGAAAGCTGTCCAGTCAAGCTGTAATTATGACCTTCATAGTCATCATCATCAACACTGTAAGACTGGAAAGAGAACTGCAAAGAAAAGGAAAAGAATATTACTCCACTGCTTCAGCTGCCAGAACAAAATGTGTTATCTTTGGAAATCATAAAAGTATTACCATTCCAAGTTGCACAGCTGATTGAAAATTCATTCGAGCCACTAATAGGTCACAACACAAAACTATTATCATAACCTAACTAATTGTACTGCAACTTTCTGTACAAAGCTATACATGCCCTTAGTGATCATTTTGATGTGGCTATGGTGTAGTTTTTAGGCTTCCAATATAAGAAGGGCTAAATGCGCCTAGGAAAAACTATGCAATTCCTTCATAAGCTTGAAGGTGCAGATAACAAACATTCATGTGTTAACATACGGGGTTTTTTTCGAGAAGACAAAAAAGAGTTATGCGTTCAATTTAATTGGAAAGACATGTTAAAGGTACAGTCCTCCTACGAGGTTTAATCCAACGGACACAAGGATGCACAAGGGAATGTCCCAAGTCACTGGGAGCAAACCCTCAGGCCAGGATCACCTGCTCTGGCCCACAGTGCTGTCTTGTCCATAATCCTAGGAATAATTGTGCTGATCAATGGTCAGGCTCCCTCGAACACGCAGTCGGTGGAGGCAAGGCCCTTGTGCAGCGGCTTTGCGGTGGCCTGTTTGACATGAGGTCACCCGCCACCATTAGCGAGCGATGTGCAGCGCTCCGGCAGTCTGCAGGTCATCCGAAGTGAATGAATGATCTCGTACCAAGTCTACTGCGAGAATGAACAGTCTACGATCAAGTGACGCGGTTTCTGGCTGTGGATCGCACAGGAGGCATCTGGGGTGGTGCTGTAGACCGCGATGCTCAAAGTGATCCACTGTTTAGCATCTGTCCTGGTTAGCAAGCCAGTGTAGACTACTAGCCTAGCCATGCTTAATCTAAACTTAGGTCCTTTCTAAGTGATGAACACAACACACTGAAGTTTGATACTGGCAATCATGGTAGAATCTACCACAGTATACATAAACTTATTTGCAGGGAAAATGTAATAATGTAGTGGTGAACATTGTACTTAAATATTGAAGACGTGACTGTTACTCTGCTCATCTGATACAGCAGTCAGGAAGGAACCTTTATCATTGAGCAATATAATGACTGGACCTATGCACCAATACTATTACCTTTATAAGCGACTCGACACCTGGTTTCCGTATATCACAAAGCCAACCCCACCGATGATCTGGCCCGAGGGACATGTCACAAAATCTCATATTCCCCAGCATACCATCAATAGAAAATGAGCTTGGGTGAACCTGAAAAGTAAAAAAATATCAAGAACAAAAGAGACATTTCCAAGAAAAGAGGTTTAAAAGAAAAAGAAACATGCAAAATGAAATAGAACAGGCAAATAAAAAATCTAAGCATGCCCCAAATTGCTGTTTTCATGGATGTTCGTATCCAGGATTGTTTTTTTTTCTGTATTATAATTTAGGAGCAATCCATAAACACCATGAGCCATCCAAACAATTATAACTCCCATGCCTGTGTAGAAAAACAATAATTTGCTTCCATTTAATACTACCTTCAACTCACCTTTAGATCAAACAGAAATTTCTCCTGCACAAACATCGCAAGCTGAGAACCATCTTCCTTATTAAGAAACATAGATACTCGATCCACGTCCATTTTCATGTTGAAAATAGTTCGACGTTTTCCATAACCTAACAGTCCTTTAACAGCAGTGCGGCTCTTGTGTTCCTTCCCCGTGGGAATTGCACTGTGTGTTGCACCTGCCATGTCAGGGTCACTCTTTGGCACAGAATTAACCATGCTAACATCAACTCCAAACTCTATAAGAGCAACAAGTGTGGGTCTGTTACAGTAGAACTCCAGGGCAGACATGCGTATACTCATCTGTAGATGGAAAAGATCATCAAGTTGACATAAATACACAACTCGGTGGTGGTAGATGGATATCTGAATACCTAGTATTGAATCAAGGACCTCAAATTTAATGTCATTGCTATGCACAATACAACTTAACCTTACTACTTTGATTAGCTTGGAAATATGTAAACACGTATACTGCAATCATTTATTCAGAGAACTCCAGTTTGAAAATTGATATTTTATTAAGACCTTTTTAGATTGTCCCTGCTTACAGCACTTTGAAAAAGGAGACACACACATGCAGAACGATGTCTTTTTGTAAAGATCAGAAAATACAATTCAGTTACCTGTGAATCTATACCATCATAAAGAAAAGAGTCTGGAGTCCTGCTCAAAAACGTAAGAACAACAAAATCAGTAACATTGTTATCTTGAGCCTCATAAAATATTTCAGTATGTTTCAGTTTCTGCTGATCCCCAACAAAGCATGAAGTGTACTCATTCACATCAGACATTGAGCATGATGTACTATCAAGATCATGGAGATTAGAACTTTGGTCGGCCGTAAAATCTGTCAATGCGTCCATGAAAGAATCTTCCTCCACAGAAAACAATTTTGGGTGATCCTCTCCATCAGGTGTACAACAACCTTCAGACTCCAAATCTTCTTTTTTCTTAGGAACGGACTCGAAATCTTCATTAATAACTGAACATGCTAAATAGTTTGTTGACATTGAAAGGCGACCATGTAGCTCATCCTTTATCTTCAATGAGTGCAGTTTCGTTTTCACACTTAGACCACGAGATGATTGAACAACATTAACCTACAAAAGTAACTAAACTATGATTGAACAGGACATAAAATGAAGATGGAACCCTGTAAAAGCTTATTGTATAACAAGTGCGGAACTATAAGAATATGAAGCACAAGCAGCTAAGATGAATGGATAGAAAGCAGGTGTACTCTCAGGTATTTCTTGGTTTTCTAGTGGTGTTTTTCTTTTTTTAGAGAAAACGCAAAGGATTCTTTGCGCTTTATTTCATTGAAAAATAGAGTTTGTGTTACAACTTCCTAAGAGGGTTACAGGTGAGTCAAAATTACAATCAGTGAACGTCCCAGCTGGACGGCAAAACTACACGAAGTCCTTTTGCCCCTACTCTGGCCCAGATTCTGGCCTCATCTTTGATCTTATCGATGAGGTTGTGTATAGAGGGTTGGGCTCCTTCAAACACGCAGTCATTGCGGTGTTTCCACACCATCCATGGCGTAAGCAGGGTGATCGAACCTAGTCCTTTGCGTAGGAGCTTGGGCGTGCTCTGTTTTGCCCGCAGCCACCAACCCATGAGAGTGTTCTGAATCTCGCAGGGTGATCGAACCTAGTGGTGTTTTTCTTATGGATGTAATCTCACTAGGTTCAACTGGCCACCCGCAACAGGTTTATTACTTTCACACTATCTTCCTATGAAAATTCTTTTTTCGATAAAATGCTAAGCCTAGAGAGACTGGATACAAGGCAAAATACAAATTAATGAACATCCCAAGTGTCAAGCAAACACAGAATGAGACCCACGACCCCGCCCAAAGCCTGGCTTCCTTTCTAAAATGAATGGGCAGTCCAGCAATATGTTTCTACAAAACGGATAAAGCAACAGTACTAAGTGCACTTATGTTCGTACATAAGTACTTTTGTTGCAGAAAAAAGCTGCTTGCGAGCGCCACCAGCCCTTCTCCCCACAAGACAGGCAACAAGGGAGGCGACTCCTTATCCCCGATCTACGCCGGCGAGTTTGCTGGACCCCTCTCCCTCCGCTTGCTGCTCCGAGGCAGGAGGGAGGGGGGACCCGTTCCTCCGTTCTCGCTTGGTAGTTAGGGTTAGTTTGTCATGGTGTGCCGTGGGAGTACCTCCGCCTCGGCCACTCCCACATCGGCAATGTCCTTCATGGCGGCGTCTTGGAGTTGTTGGCATCGTGTGCTAAAATATCAGCAGCGTTAGGGTTCATGGATGGTATCAGCGAGGCGGCGGTGGGGACTCCATCGGATGTTTCTTTCCTCCTGCTGTCCCCGTTGCTGCGGCTTTGTCTCCAGCGCATGGTGGAGCAGGGAGGATTTGTCCAGGAACTGTCCGGCAGCTGCGACATGTGTGTTAGAGTTATAGTTATGTTGGCCTTTGGCTTTTTGCATTCTAGCTTTTGGCCTCACACCTGTACATGTATTAATGTATATATTATGGCTTTAGCCTCCTTGGAATACAAAGTTGCTTTTCCTAAATCCTAACATGGTATCAGAGCATAGGTTCTAGTTTATCCTCGGACGTGGGACGTGGCAACTCGTCTGCTCTTCTGATCGAATTTTTTTTCCTCGCACACTGCAACTCATGCTGGCCGCTCCACCATGCGCTGGCCGCTCTGGCCGCACCACCTCCGGCCACTCGTCTACTCCACCTCCACCTCCGGCCAACCGGCCGCTCGTCTCCTGGCCTCTCCACCTCCGGTCGCCCGGCCGCTCGTCTGCCACGCCACTGCTTGACCAGATGAGTCGTTCTGTCTGATGCTTGCACGCCACCAAGCACGTTGCTTATTTCGCCTTACCAGATTGATTGTGGGCAGCAGGGCACCAACCACTCGTGCGTGTACTCATGTAGTGTTCTGCTATCCTCATCAGACTGATCGTGAGCTGCTGATCCATTTTTTCTTGTCAGATCGATTGTGAGCAGCAGGGATGTTAGTCTACACCGGCTGGTGCTCTGGTTGCCTCCCGTCCGCTCGTGAGCTAGTCTTTTCGTGGTCTGCTTTTGGGCCGAGTTCTGTTTCTCGTGCCCAGCGTACAAGAGAGACAGAAGTTGCACTGTCTCTGTCGTCTGGTTATGCTTCCCTCCCTGACCGGCCGATTTTTTTTACGGAGTTCCCTACATGGATCCTGTGTCTCACACAAATGTCGTCTGAGTTCATATTTAGTTACTGCTGTGTGGGCACTGACATAAAAAATGGATCTTTGCTACTGTATGTTGGTTTGCATTCTTAATTTCTGTTATTCCGTTTTGCACCAATCCCTGCCAACCAAATGGCAGTTTTTAGTAGTAGGGTTTGGGGATTGGTGGGGATGGGGATTGGTGGGGATCGGGTGATGGGTGGGGATTCACCCAATCCCCTAGGGGATTATCCCCACTAATCCCACATATACCTGAGAACCAAACGAGGCCTTGTTTGGTACTAGAGTATTTGTGGGGAATAGAGGGGATAATCCCTACCAAACTCTAAATCCCGACTTATTTCAAATAGCATGTTTGGTTCTAAAGTATTGGACTATTTCAATCCCCGCTAATCCTCACTTTTCTCCAAATTCTAATGTACTTTTTCCAATATGCAATACACTACCCTTACCTAGTGGATTGTTGAGGATTGGAATTTTGTGGGGATTAGAGTGGTTTGGGTGAAGGTGGAGGTTTCACCCAATCCCCTAGGGAAATATCCCCTCTAATCCCCACTAAAACAATAGTACCAAACAAGCCCTTAGGCCTTGTTTGTTTCTAGAGTTTTTCGGGGGATTGGTGGGGATTATCCCGGTCAAACTCCAAAATCCCCACATACCTCAAAACATCGTTTGTTTCTAGTGTATGGGACATGTTTTATCCCCACATTTCTCCACAAATCCCCAAACTCTAGTTCATTTTTTGTCAACCCCCTAGGGGATTTAATACACTACCCCTACCTAGTGGATTGGAGCCCCAATTCCTAGGTAATCCACTAGAGGATTATCCCCACCAATCCGGTAAAATACCCAAGTAACAAACAAGGCCTTAGGGGGATTCGTGAATTGTATTGGATATACTAAGAATTAAGTAGGCCATTTAGTACTTTGAGGGGTTACATGAGACAATAAGATGCTTCAGGGGAATAAAATAGTTTTCCCTTTATTTTCAATGCAAAATTTTAGTTCGGCTGAAGCAAATACCTTGCCTCCATTCCCAAGGAGCTCTAACATTAGAAATTCTTCCTGATCTTTGTTCTTTCTATCCAACTGAAAGAATGACATAAACAATAACTACATCAGTATAATAATTATAGTGGGCAAACACAAAACAGATGAATTTACACTGTGTTTGCCAGAATCTGTGGTTGTAGCCAATAGTAACACACAAAGAAAGACAGGAATAGCAACCACGAGCCCGTGACACATAGTAGTGACTTTTCTAGCACTTTCGTTAACTCCCTCTCATTCCTTCCCTATCTTCTTCGTCTCATCAACTTCTCAAAAACCCAATTATCCTTCTCCATCTAAGCATGTAACAATCTGGGTGCTAAATCATAACCATAAAGGTAAAATGTTAAACTATGCTATCCCTACTCTAGACTCTTGGCTTTCCCCTTTTAAGAGACCTCTTTGCTCTCTACTTTAGAACGAGTAAGACGCTTGCGGAGCCGCTCCAATCCTGGCTTGACTCCTTTGTGTTGCTCTATCTCGCCTTCCTGCGCCCCCCGTCCCCCTTTTCTATAGCCTCTACTCTTGTGTAGACCCTCTTTGTGCATGTTGCTTTAATAATAAAATGCTACTGTTAGGACCTCCCCAACATTTTTTTCCTGCTCAAGACATATTAAGGACACAAAAAAGATGACGAGATTACCTGTCCATAGATTGAAAGCTTAGTTTCAATAACAGACCCATTCACAAGAAGGTCCACTGATCCCAAACTACTAAGCCTTGGAGTGCTTGTTTCTGGAGTACTACTGATAGGCTCTCCAAATATGTTCACCTCAGGAGGTGCCTACAACAAACAAGGATGAGGATGAGAAATAACATAACATAAACCAAGTGCAAGAATCAGGTTATGTCAAATATTATGAAGTAAAGAAAGGCCTACTGAAGCTTGATATGTTGCTTGGACAAGCGTTTTCATCCAATTGGCCTTCTCAATTTCATTATGAAATTCGACTATCAGTGTGCTGGTTGATTCTAGTGCCTGCAAATGTATTAATGCTCATATCAAAAGAGAACCGGAAAGGAGAAATACATCAGCAAATGTAGTAGGAATGTAGGATACTAAAGGTGATTGCGAAACTAGTATAAAACATAATCTGAAAACTCTACCTTTGTCACTTAAAATAAGATTTTAAATTTAAAAAGTTTCTTTTTCAAATAATTGCAACAAAGCCATCTTACATTTGCAGTGAATTTTCAAACCATACCCCTTTCCTTTATAGGATCGATACAAATTTCTATTTCACATTGCAGGAAACGATTTGTTGCTTGGAAGGCCACACACAAACAAACTGATATGATGCAATGTTGTTTCACCAAGCCTCACTTGATTCATAAGCAGTGTTCTCAGTAGGTACTGAGCTCTAATACAGCTTGTTAAACCTACGTGTCTTCCAGGGGGGCAGCCATGACCTGTGGATTCTGATCACCGGCATCAAGAGAGAGACAGAAATGGTGCAGCCATGATCTGCAAGAACCTTTTTCTTGTTGGCTTTGCAGCCGGTGAGGATTGTGGCAAGTGTTTTCCCAAGATTGAGCAACTCTTGTATATGTGTTTGCTTCTCCACTTAATGAAAAAACGTCAAATGTTGTTTGCACGCTCTCTAATAATAGGTAATATAGTGAAACTACAAATATACATGTCATGATTCTAACTTCTAGTTTTTCCTTCTCGGCTTAGTTACATGGGGCTAGCCACCCATTCTTTAATGTTCCCCCCTTCAGCTGGCACAATAATCTAGGATAAACAGACCATAGAAGTTGAGATAAGATCCTTCAGACTTCATTTTACATATATCCTTAGGGTTCATATAACCATGTTGTAAGACAGCAACCAAACCTGCACTATTGCTCTCTGCAACCACAAAAAACTATCTGTTTGCATTCGGTTGCTACTATTTTTATCATGTACTCCCTCTGTTCTTTTTATTAAGGAACAGAGGTAGTAGTTGTTAGGCAATTCTCTATTGGAATATAAGGAAGATGTGTATGCTCCATACATGCCAGGCATCACACTGACTTAAAGAGTAGTAATGCCTGTCGCCTACATCAAGTGCAGCCTCTCTGATTGGGATGTACACTAATTACTCTGTTTATGTTGTCATGTGCGCCCTGATGTGCTAATTTTGTTTTCTCCATCTTTTAAATAGATTTTCCGTCCTCTAAGACAAAAATATCAATCAAACTATAAATAATAGATGATAAATCTCAGTTTGCAGTTGCTGAACTTTGGTGCGATGTGCTTACTTTATGATATGCTGCTAAAAAATATCCAGAAAAGTAGGCAAAACCGCGTCAACTGCTCTCTGGCAGGATTTCGAACATTGAGAAGATGCTCCGGAATCTGCTCAAAAAGATTTTGACGACGATGCAAGATATCGCCGTGTCACAACATGTCATGAGATCCGAGTACGAGGAGGAGGCCAGGAGAAGAATCCTTCATGTAAGGATCCAGTACGTGACACATTCATGTTTCTAAGGATGTGCTTCATCAAGTCTTCAACATGTGCGGAGCAGTGCAGGACATTCACCTCTATACCGAGAAAGGCGAGGAGTACGAGCTTGTAGCCTTCATTACATATGGATCAGCCCATTATGCGGCACGAGCACTCGAGCAGCTGCAAAACCGATGCATCTACGACTACTGCTGCTTAATGAAGATAGTGCCATTATGGGATCTAACAACCTCTAGGGCAGCAGCTACAGCGATGGGTTCGGCTTCAACAGCAACATTGATGGCAGCCGATCCAGAAGGGATGGACGACCTAGAACTAATTGTACCTTCTCCATTGTTGGAGACGACTGCACAATCTGCAGCGACGGCGATGGCCCTTCCAACACCTGCAGAGGCAGTGAAGTTGCTGCACAGTTGTGGAGGCGCTCCAAACTGCAGCGCAACAGGTACCATTCATGGTGGCAATGATGCTCGACAAGGAGCCGGTAATGAGATATTACAGGGTTGGGACCGCACTTCAGGCACAGTCAGCAGTCAGGCTTTCTGCGGTAGCAGTGGCATTGCAGGTCGTGGCAGCTTTGTCTGTGGCGATAGCAGCGCAGCACGGAAAGACTGTGAATCAACCAACAAAAGCAAAACGAGCTGCAGTGGTTATAGTACGGGATCTCAAGGCGGCGACGTTGGGTCAGGAAACTTCTCATGAGTCTCAGATTAAACATTCAACGGTGCCTAGAGGCAGTCACAAAGGCTGCTACGAGGGACATCAAATAGGCAAAACAAACCCTCAAGCACGAGCCCAATTCAACATGTATGCACATACATATGTGTTTGATCCCGGAGACGGCCAAAACAATATGGTGGTGTGCAGATCTCCTCCGGCGACATGGTGCCTCCGGTTAACTACTGCAGCTCGAGGAGGAGCTGCTCAAAAAGGGTGGTGTAATTTCATGGGTAGACATTAGAAGGACACGGCTCTAGGCCTACGGCCGGCCGGCTGCACCAAGAAGCCTTGTTCATGTTATTTTTAGATACCACGTATCGTCAGGATAAGGTTTGTTAGAAAAGTAATTTAGGTTTGTTAGAAACGTGATTTTAGGCTTGTTCTCCAAGTTGTATGCCGGCTATTAAAAGACTGGTAATAGATCAAAGCAATGAGAATTTTAGTCTTCTTCCACAAACTTCGTCTCTCTCATCTCTGATCTGATCCCTTACCCAACCAGCCGACTCCACCCGGCCTTCCTTCCGGTGGTGTTTACGGTACACAACAAATCATCATGTCAGTATATGTCACTCTGTATTTCTGTATTTTTTGGATTATCTGCCTCTTCGATGATGAACAAAGACTAACATTACCTCTTTATATCCTTGCATCTTATACCCTCAGTGTGAGAAAAAAGAATCTCAGCATACAGAATTTGTCCTATGATTTACATCCTTGATCTCATCCATACGAAACTATGGCATTTCCTACAGAGTAGCTTAGCAGAATCTCTAGCGATGTTGTATGAATGCACCTTCTTATTGTTAGTGCATTTTCCCGAAGTAAGTTATGGTTTCAATTTAGTCTTTTTTGTTTACGAATGTTATATCAGTCATCACATGCATTGCACGTGCACGATTAAGGGAAAACTCAAGAAAGAGCCTAGGGTACACGTAGCCCGATTTACAATAATGAAATTTGCTTTAAAATATGGGAGTGCCTATGTCTCAGCTGTGATTTTTTCTTAAATCTCAGTCAACTCAGAAAAGTGTAACTGCAGTTTAAAAGCACTTTTCTGGACAGAATAGTGCAACTGGTTTAGAAAAGTGCAATTGCACATTTCTTTGAACTGCGACTGCACTTTTCTAAGAAGTGACCGACACTTAAGGAAAATCAGTCAGCTGAGACTTAGCAAATCCGTTAAAATATTCCAAAAAAACTACAGATGTACACAAAGATATTTACCATGTACATGTACAGCCTCACTTAGGCTCGTAAAATTTAATACGTTGTATTTAGGCTACACAAAAATCACAAAACTGTGGCTCTAAGTAGGCATTAAAAGTTCACACATGAACAAGGAAATGCAAGATTGCAATGTCATGCCCATTTGAATTCTACAGGGTTCTGGTTTGTGTTGTTGATTCATAGGAAAACAAAGGATTCTTTGCAAGAGGTTGGAATTGATGCTTAATTTCTTATGAAACGTATGCAAGGGGAAAGCTCGGGAAAATTTCCTATAGACCTACAAATCAAACAGCATAGGAAAAAATCTTAAAGATTTCAATCCTCCAAAATTCCAATGCAAATCCTTCAAATCACACAGACCCTACACGTTTAATCATCTATATGTACCTCTGTAAAAAATAAGATTCTTTCAAAACTTTGCAACAATAAATCATGTATTAAGGCAACCATAAACCATAATAAACATGCAATCCATATGGCTTCAGGTAAATTAACTTTTTGCATAGTTAATGGCTATTAAGTTTGTACATTCAAGAAATATGTAAATCTGTAACAGAGCATTGAAGATTTGCTCTTTCCTGTTGCAACTACAAGCTGTTTTTGAGTCAAGTAAATATAAGTTTGTTTAAGAAATTCCAATGACAGTCAAACAATCATGTATTTAGTAACAAAATAAACAAAGCAAAGAGTGGCAGGAAATCTAAATATTTACCTTCTGCATATCTCCACCTCTAGAACACACAGCAATACTGTAAAGAGACCCACCAACACTCGATGATGGCACCTCAAATACTTGCCGGCTTGCCATGCTGCAATATCAAATATCAAAATGCATGTAAATAACATAAGGGTGATAATAGTACTGAAGATATATATATGGGTAAATTTTTGCGCAACAATGCAAATATAGGGGTACGTGTTTATTATTTATAATATTATCTTCTGCCTTCTCCAAAACAAAATTGGAGAATTATACTAAAATCTAAGGAAATAAATCCTGCCTGTCTCTAGACTTCCATAGAAACTTCTCTTAGAATCTCCTTCCACGTGTGAAGTACACCAGTACTACAATATTTGATATTCTTTGATACTAATGGCTAATACCAACAAATACTCATCCATACTGCTATACTGAAAACATCACTGAATATAATATGTTTATTTTGGACCACTCTGACACAAAATAAACGAGGAAAAAGATATTACATACCTACAGCACCTTTGGTAATTTTGGGACAGTTCTGATTCTAAAATATAAAGATACATCCCAGATAATACAACATGGCAGGTATGCCACTCAGCTTGGGAATAGCCGAGGCCCTGCACCCAAAAAAAAACCTAAGTTAATAAATTCATTTTAGTAGCATTCAAAGTAAAAATAGGAAGGGTAACTGCATACCCTCCAAACCAAAGTTCTAGCATCGCCAGCTAGATCAGCAGGATACCAAGGGACCAGATTACCATTTTCATAGCTATTTGATTCTTCATTATTGTTTCCCTTCAACTGGCAAAGTACACCAAGCAATTCGACAATCTTGCTGTACCTTTTTGCTGAGAAATGAATATCCAGATTGGGTACTTGAAAAGAAACACGAGTGGATGGATAACTCGGATGTGGAACTTTGATCTTCATGAAATTACAGAATTTATGAGTGGATATATTTACATAAACTTTGCATGAAATTACAGAATGACTTATATTGCATTAATATGGATGAGCCATGTACACATAACTCAAGAAAGTCTACACGTTACATTAAGTCAACCGATGATGATTGAAATCGTGATTGCTTGAATAGAGGGAATCATTGGGTGTACCAAATTGTAAACTGCTCCAAGCAAAATGACTGTCATCAATGTTACCTGGTCAATTATCACTGACATTCCACAGCGATCAAGAAGTGAGCAGAACTGATTAGCGTCAGCAGTAGGACCTGAGAGCACACAGTGAGATAGATTTTCTGGAACATGGTATATGTCTTCAGCTACATCATAAACAAGAAAAGCAGCCATATCCCTCCCAGCAATATAAAACCGTGAGTACAAACTCTGTCTTTCTTCATCCCGTGTTCCATCCTATAATTCAACAGAGAAGTTTGTAAAAACAGCAGAAGAGTGTTATACACGTACAGAAACCTGAAGCTCAAACTTACTCTTGTATGCAATGTAAAATGGCCTAAATCCAGAACAAAGTGCCCATTACCGGTCAAGGGAATCCTAACTTTCGGTGCATCCAAATCAATGTCAAGTCCAAATCTAGAAACATCACAGGAACAGATTAAAAGAATAAACACATGCTGGCACTGGACTGGGGGCTTACTATAAAAGTATTAACGATAATAGGAGAAGGACATGAGAAAAATTATCATCATACATAATTTAACAGTTTTGCAAGTATTTGTAACACAAACAGGCATGTTCATCTGTAGGTTCAGTAACACTACATGCAAATGATATTTGTTCGGTATATGTCAATACGTTTAGGTGATCATAGCAATATGGGAAGTTGGGAACACACATACCTGCTCTGCTCTTCCAGTACCATCTGAAGCTGCTCCTGAGCCCTGCGTGTTACTTGCTCCAATTTAATCTGCATTTCAATAGGTTGAAGAAGTTGTTACTTTGCCTCACACCATATCCAAATGGTAAGGAGAAAACATTAGGCAAGATGTTCCATGACTGTGCCATAGCACATACAAACTTACTTGCAGAGCTGTGGCTGTTTCCATTGCTACTGTTGGGCTAACAGCATTGCTCCGTTTAATAAACTCCAGAAACCGTTCATAACTTCCTTTCAAAACCTACCAAACAACCCAAATTCGAACAGGTTACAAATCCGAGGGAAATCAACAGACAGAAACAACAAGACTTTAAGCAACTAGCAGCAACAAAGTCAAAGTTCTGAAATAACAAAGTAACTGAAGCAGCACAAGCTTGAGGAGGAACAACTCCACTTTTGTTGCTACAATACGGACAGCACAAAGGTTGAAGGAACTACTTCAACGAGCTGCGCTAGATAACGCTCCGGGGTGAGGGACTGCCGAGCGCAGCAAGAGTTTAGTCCAAAACTCTTAACACACAAGATCAAGATAAGAAGTCAAGAATACAAAGCTCTATTCATTGATAGATGGTAGATACATAGTGTCATAGTCTGAATTACAAAACAAGGAGTGAGGACCTCTATTTATAGGCTCCATGAGAATACACAAGGTCGAAGATAAGAATACAAACTTCTATTTATTGCATGGTTTTTAAGGCGACGCCTAAAGCACCTTTTTTTGCAAAGCGGGGGGGGGGGGGGGGGGGGGGGGGGGGGGGGGGGGGGGGGGTGCTGCTTAACGCCTAGGCGGCGCCGCTAAAACCATGATTCATTGACCTAGCTAATTTATCCTTTACGATATCTCGGCTCTTCAGAATGATTGATTACAAAACTAGAGGTCAGGACCTCCATTTACGGGCTCCATGAGCCTTGATAACTTGGGCCCATCAGAGCCGGTCCGAACAGTCCTCTGCAGAGTGGACGGAAGGCTAGAACAAAAAAACAGAGCGAGGTATTTTGGGATCCTCAAATCAGAAAAATCGCTGAGTTAATCGAATTTACACAGGATTGCCACTATTAAGTGATTGAAATGTGAAAAATATTCACGAGGACATATCTCTCTCACTGCTCTCCCTCAGTCCTCCTGAACTCCACCCGCACCGCCACCAACCGACCTAGCGTAATGATACCACGCATGTTGTTGGAAGTATATTTACAAGAAATTGCGACTCGATACATAAATTCCCAAACGCCCAAATCTCTCCTGTCGCAAGCCCCACTCCCCATGTCCTTTCCCTTTCCACACACAAAATAGGTTTCCACACACAAAATAGGAGACAGAAGCTAGGGCTCTGATGGTAAGAAACTCAGCCGATCTCTCCCGATTACTCCCCCGCGCCCAGCATTGTCCCCGACCTCATTGCAGGCTGGTCGAGACTGGAGAGTGGAGACATGGTAGTCTGATGCGACCCACACGGTTTCAATCCCTGGAGAAACCTGTACCTCGCTCCCTGATATCACAAATTTACTGATGTCTCTGCAATCCTAGGCAGGTGCTAGTGGACCCACCCACTTTAGGTGCGCTTGCATCGTGATGTCTAGGTGTCACTTATGGTTGTAACCTCGAAAAGAATGGCATATATTCCCCGACGAGTTGGACACAGCACTGAGGGCCATTAGTCAGGACATGTTTGGTTCAATAATAAATCAGAGGAATTTCTTTTGACCTTTTTAAAGCACAAGAACCAATCTGAGCCCCGAGAGTATGGGACTAAATTTTCCTGAATATCTGTAATATACTTCTGATGGAGCACTGCTTGCGCTGCCACTCTCCCAGGACAAATCAAGGAGGAAGCCAGTCTGTGTGTGAGTGCTGGAGCTTAGGGCTTGTTTACCAGGAGCTTAGTTGCTCTTTGTTGTCGTTGTTTCGTGCCAGGCTAGACCCCTCTGGGGGCTTTGTAACCTTTATCCTAGCTTTTCAATATAATGAGGCGTGAGCCTTGCATTTTCATCGAGAAAAAAAATCTGGTTTGTAGGCATGTAAAATTACCGCCTAGCTGTCTCTACCAGTATATGTATCCCATCGCAGCCCTCAATTTTGTCTGCTGTAGTGCTGCAACAGCAGTGATCCCTCTCCTATCCAGCACGGACGTCTCACCACACCAACACTTCCTGTCATCGCTTTTGGTCCCATAGCCATTCGGCAAGTCAAGCCCCGGCTGTCCTCGCACTAAGTGGGCTTGTTTGCTTGTCTCTATTTCTTGATCTCCTCTCCCATGACGTAGGACAACTCTTCTTCTTGGGTACCAGTACAGACCGATGCAGATTCTCCTCTAAGGAACTCTGTATGATTGGAGACTATGCCTGTGTGTTTCATCCAATTCTTGCAGATTAGGCTTTGACTTTTGGGAGCAACTTCTTGATGGCTTGTGTGATGAACAACCATGAGGCCAGCACGAGCAGGTAGATCCAGGGATTGGCCTCTTGGTAGATCCTAAGATTCTCAAGTGTAAACTATCATACTTTTACACCATCTGGCTACAAAGCTGAACTGGGTTACTGTTTATCTTCAGGTTATAGAGATGAGCCTTCTTTATATTACCAATATGAAAATTTCTACCAGTATCATCAATTTCTGCTTCAGGACAACTTGTTTGTTATGTGCTAGATGTGTTCATATAGTGGTGTAAACAGCCAGATGTTGCATGAACTGCAACAGCAGATGACAAAGTTAATCAACAGGCACAGTTAAAAGATGGTGCAAGAAAAACATCGTCCTATTAGGTTGAAGTTGGCTACAACATAAGGTTCAACACCTAAGTTTTATTGCCCAAGTCAGTGCAGGACAGCGTTCTCCTGCCTACCAAAAACTTGTACTGAATCAGCTAGAAGTACATAATGTAGATGCTCTTAGCCCTTGAAAGGAAAAAAATGGTAGTAGGTGCACCAGCACAAAACTGGCATCTGGGAGCTTACTCACAACCTTGCCAGACCTCCACAAGTAAGAAGGATAAATGAAAGGCAGGTTGTTAGAAGTATTCGGATGCAGAAATTTAGATATACCGTAACATGGCATGGTGATATCTTAGCCACAAGCTGCCAATCCAAGTCCAAGCCAATAGGCGCACGCACAAAACTGACATCTAGAGCATTACTCTTTCCCACGCTGACGACGCTCTGCAAACAGTAACCAGGAAGGTGTCACTGCGAGACATGGAAGGTTCATACAACATTTAAAAAAAATCAATGTCACACAAAATGAACTACTCCATCATTCCCTATTAGTTGTCGCTGATTCATGGAACGGATGGAGTATATCACTAATAAAAGCCAATGCCAAAAAGCTGATTAGCAAATGAATTCAGTTAAGAGTCCAAGAATATTGGTGGCCAACATGGCAAGTCAACGACCATCATGTATAGGATCAGGTTGAATTGGTCTGACAGATAGCAGCCCAACACCACACATGTGGTGAAGCAAGCCAGCAATATCTCAACTACTGTAGTTTGCTTTAAAGAACAAGCAACCATGTTAAACAGGATCACAATCGATAATTACATGGTTGTCTGCATCTAGAAATTCGTATACAAAAATTGCTGCACGTGCACTGACCTGAGCAAGAGAACCTTCCGGAGACGATAGACCACAATATTTCAGGGTTATATCACATCGTGTACTCTTTGGATATAACCTGGTGACCACTTGAAGCTGCTCAAATCTACCACACAAAACCTCTGTTTGATCAATATTGATTATCCTTGCTGCAGCTTGCCCTATAGACACGTCCACCAAGAACCGGATTGTGTTTGGGAAGACTTTCTCGGCAGGAAAAGACAGATCATCATCTGGTTGGTAACTCAGCAATTTATTTATAGCCTGCCACTCTTCTTTCGTTAGCTGCTCCTCCTCATCCAGTTGTTGTTCTAAAAGGCCACCTTCTTCAGAAGGTAACCCAGATGAGTTCCTTGAATAAGAAAAAAGGCATACTTGAGATATGACAAATTACAGCCTTGATACCGAACACAAACTAAATATAAAGGCAATGCGTAACCAGCAAAACATTGTTCCAATGAGTTCAAAACTAGTTGATAAATATAATATTTTTCGGTTCACTGAGTTGGAAGAGCAAGACCGTTATATGACACGTTCAGGAACAAAGTGCCAGTTATGCTTCAGAGGTGCAATTTCAACCGGTGTGGATAGAGGTGCCAAGAATAGAAATACGAATCAAGCAGTTCCCTTCACATGGTACTTACCTTGTTTTTAAACCAGAATGAATATGCTCGAATATGAATACAAATGCAATGTTGTAACAGATGTGAATACAAATGGAGCACCTACTCAATTCAGTCAGATCTGGATTCTTAGATATGCAATCCAAAGGTATATCTAACACTTTATCCTCGTAAATAACACACTTGATCATATTATTTTGTTTATTCATTAATATAAAACAACTCACCCAACTAACTAGGCATGCTGAAATACAACAATGTTATATGTATATTGTTTTATCCAATTCAATAACGGATAGAAAATTTTCAGATGAAGTGACATTTTGGATAGAAAAAGAACACCGTTTTAGTTATCATATTAATATTTTATGTGAATCCTGTTATGGATGCAACTTATTTTTACTGATAGCCCAGTGGGCAAATATATAGTACACGTGACTTAAGACAAGAAAGTAAATCTTGACTAATATTAATACGTAGTACACATGACTTGAGAGACAAGAAAGTAAATCTAGACTAATACGGACTCCTAGACACATACAAAGGGCGTCTCCAGCGGCTACTTGTTTTTCTCCTAGACTCCTAGACTAATACGGACTTCTTTCCACCAGCTACTTGTTTTTCTCCAGGTCCCAGGACCCTGATTTCTGCCGGATTTGGACGAAACCTCATCCGGCGTTCCCAGCCTGAACCCAACGCACTAGGGACGATTGGGGGCTCCGATGGAAGAAATAGGGCATGTGGGCCAGATCTATCGGCTGAGACAGCGCAATTTCCCCACCCTTCTTCAACCCTCCCTGCGCTACTTCCCCCTCCCACCATGCCGCCGCCGGCACCACCCCTCTCCTCTTTTGCAAACAAGTCGCTAGAAAGGGCACCACCCTCTCTTCTCTCGCCGCCGGCACCACCCCTCTCCCCTCCGTCGCAAACAAGTTCCGGAGGCAGCTTCTCACCCACTACGCCAACAGGTGTTCGGAGTTCTGACTGCTCCGCGAGGATGGACTCCAACGAGGAGGCCCTCACTGATGGAAGAGGAAACCGACGCCTCCAATGATAATGAAGAGCACCTGCTGTCCTCGCCTGTTGTAGGTGCAGAATGCAAAGCCCCAGCATGGCAACTCGGCCCTAGAGCACCGCAAGAGCAAGCCTATTTCGCCGACGATCTATTGCACAGTGAGGTGATATTTCGGTGCCGTTTCAGCATGAACCGAAAGCTCTTCCTCAAGATTGTGCATGCCCTCCAAACTCCCAGTTCATTTGCAAGCATGCACGGTAGGATTTTCATCACTCATATGGAGCTCCAGGTGATACACACAGGATGGTTATCTGCGCACGGCCGAGTCCGTGGTTGTGTTTGAACCAAACTATTTGCGATCACCCAATGCAGAAGACACAACTCGGATCCTAACAATGAATGAAGCAAGAGGATTTCATGGGATACTCGGAAGCATCAACTAGATGCATTGAGAGTGGAATTGTTGTCCATTTGTTGGCAGGGGATTTACAAAGGCTAGAAAGGAGCTTACAGTGTGATACTTGAGTGGCTACATAGGATCAAAGGAGCTTGGAGTGTGATACTTGAGGGAGTGGCTACATAGGATCTCTGGATTTGGCATCTTTTTTGGCATGACAGGATATCACAATGACATCACCGTCCTACAGTGCTCAAATGTCTTTGCCAAGCTTGTTCAAGTTCATGCTCCCCGAGTGAACTACAAGATCAATGGGCACCACTACAACAAGGATACTACCAGGCAGATGGCATCTACCCAAGATGGTCAACATTAGTGAAGATTATCTCAAACCCTGTAGTGGGGCAAGAACTCTTGTATTTGGTGTTGTCCGGTACCCCACTCAGATCTGGTCGAAGTCTGAGATGTGGGAGGTGATGAATGCCTATGTGATCTAGCAGCACATGACCATTGAGAGCGAGTAGGTCCTCTTGTAGATATTTGATCACGACCTTCCTCACCGTGTTACAGGAGATCCGAGGCCCACATGTTCATCAGCATCTGCAACACTATCTGGTAGAGCACATTTGAAGGCTCAAAGGCGAGCAAAACCTAGTTTGATGTGTTTTAGTTTGTGCTTCATAAGTTGACTATTTGTATTGATTTCTATGTTGAACTATGTAATAAAAATCATGTTGTGTGATATTTGTATCTTTTTATTCCTTCTTTGTATATTTTTCACCGGAACACCGGTTGTGGAGGAAACTAGGGGCGCAGCTGAGAATCGGCGCCCCCAGGAATGGTTGTTTTAGAGCCGGTGAACGTCCTGGGTAGTGCCAACGGCGGAGATGCCCTAATACTCCTTAAGACACCCTCTCAAATGCAAGGCATATGCAACAGCTTTGCATTTGAAGAAGTGTAACACTAGACAAATAACCTATAGAGTCTAGCCAAAGTAGATAGAGTCGATCAAAGAATGAGACCAACATAGACCGAAATTCAATTAACAGAAGAGCATAAGGTAATAGCAAAAGAAAACAATGGCGAAAGAAGCTCGCGAAAAAAGAATGTGCGTAGATCAATGACAATGCATAGATCAATGACAATGCGAAAGGAGGCCACAAAAATATTATAAAGAGGATCAGGACCAAGAAGAAAAGATCAGGACCAAAAAATGAGGCCACAAAAATCCTATAGAAAGGACCAGGACCAAAAAGAGGAGGCACAAAAATCCTGTAGATAGGACCAGGACCAAGGACCAAGAGGAGGCTACAAAAATCCTATGGAGGGACCAGGACCGAGAAAATGAGGCCACACAAATCATATGGAAGGACCAGGAATGAGAGGAAGAGGCTGACAAAAGGTATGGTGGACTCTCATGACATGAAACACAAAAAGGATTTGGTGGACGCAGTGGACAAAACAAAGGTAAGAAAATCAAAACAAAACTAGAACATGAGAGTTTTTTTTGTTGGACTTGCGACTGGATCACGAATGGAAAAGAAGCTGTATGAAGAGAAACAGAACATCTGCACAGCCGACAAAGCAAGGGATGGCCTAGAAGGAGGGGCGAACTAGCAGCACACCACTAGGCACCATGCGTGGGCAGATGAAGTGAACCAGTAGTAGGCTGCCAAACATGCGGCAAACGGAAATAAAGAGCTGCATGGCCGAAGTAGCTAGAGGCATTAGAGCCGCCTGCGTGCTGAAGCAGAGGAGTGGTGGCAGAAAGGAACATGACAGAAGGCAGCAGGCCCCATGGTGATGGCATCTTCTCGATGCAGCAGGGAGACTTGGAGACGGACGGACGGCTCATGCAAAGGATCGATGCAGCGATCGCGGACAGCTCGATCTGACTCGGGAATGCAGCTTTGATTGGTGAGGAGGCAAGACAAGGAGCTGGGACGGAGGAGATCATGAGCAAAGTGCTCGGATCTGGAGACCGAGAAATTTTGATCCAGATTGGATTTGGAGCACGAGTTGTGTGTGCGAAAAAAAAACCTAAACCTGGGATTTCATACCATGTTACGGATGCAACTTATCTTTACTGTAGCCCAGTAGGCAAATATATACTACACATGGATTGATATAGGGGACTTGAGAGCATCTCTAATAGATGCCCCATATTAGCGTTGGTGCCCTAAAAACCGTTTTTTAGGGCATGAGAGGGCAAAACACACTCTCCAACAGGTGCCCTATCACATGCCCTATTTTGGGGCTGCCCCAAATTTTGCTCCTCACAGCCCCAAATATGGGGCAGAGAGGGCCTCGCCCGGACGTGTCCTATCCTTTCCTTTTCAACGCGCGCTACTCAAACCGCCACGCTGAGCGCTTCCATTTCGCCCCTTCCCTCTCCCGATTCGACCGCCGCCAGCCACCTCCGCATCATGGACGAGGAGCTCCACACGCCACCGGCGACCATCTCCGCCCCATATGCGCTCCCGGGCACCGCCGAAAACGTCCCCGCGGGGTCGGGGAACCCTAGGGTTCCGGAGGCTCATCGGCACGTCTTTGCACCACCATGCACCGCCTCTGCCGGAGCGAATCCATCACCGAACGCTGCCCAGGATCCGCTTGCGGCCGCAATTCGGCCGAAAGCACGGACAGCCAGCGTGGGTGGCAAGCGAGCTTCGACGGCGGCGCTCGAGGGGAAGAAGAAGGTCACAGACGCTCGTGGCTCCAAGCCAAAATCGACCGAGGAGATCCCCGCAGAGGCCGAGCTCCCACCACTTCCACTGGAGGAGCCGGTTCTGGAGCCATCTCCGACACGCACTCCGGCCGCCTCCAACATGTTCGATGAAATGCCCGTGGGGTAATTTTCATCTCTTTTTTCGTGTGCAATTTTGTTTAACAATTCTAGCTATTATAATTTGCTTGCAAATACATCTAGGTTCGACGATGATGGATGTATGGATGTCATGGGTGTTGGTGCGCACTCCTTTGCCACCTCACATGAGGCTTCATCTCAAGAGTACGCCGGCAAGGATGGTCTTGACAATGATGGCCGCAAATAATTGGTGCCCTATATGTATAAAAGGTAGATATAGGATAGGGCATCTATTACAGATGCTCTGAGAGACAAGAAAGTACGAATACGGACTCTTAGACATATACTAGTATTCCTTAACAAATCCTACATGTTGATAGATAAAGGGGACAAAATGTTAAGTAGATCGAGCCATCGCAGGTATATACATGGTTGTGTTTGGGAGGTACCTATCAGTTCAGCTAAGTATTGGCAAAAGAACAAATCAAGTAAAATACAAACCCTATCAAATCCTACTTGAGGTATATAGCCCAATAAAGAAGTCGCATATAAACAAATAATTCACATCAAATCAAAACCAGTTCTCATCATTTTACACTTTTTTACATATATCATTTCACACTTTTGAATCTAACAATTAACTGAGAGCATATGTTCTGAGATTTAATAACAGCAGTAAGGAACTAAAAAATACATGAACTACCAATGTTCCAGAACAGCACAGCCATATGAAGATGGTAATTGCCTCCTAGCGCAGTTGCGCTAATTGGACATATGGAACGCTCACCCACAACCTCCCGAACGAGTGCCCCGAGTCTGGAAGTTGCCGCCCCAATACTCCCTCTGCCTGGTGAGCTTCCTAGCCGCCGGTACAGCTCCCACAGCCGGCCGGGCCACTGCCGTCCCGTTTCGCCGCGTGAAACCCGTCGCCACGCCTCCCTCGCCACTGGTGGAGCCCACCGCGTCGCTCGTACTGTTGGCTGCCGCCGGGTGGCCGTGCCGCTCGGAATCCCGTCGCCGCGCGTACTGTTGTTTGTCCTCCGCCGAGGGGATGCTGCGGTAGTTGTACGCGACGAGATGGCCGTTGCCGTCGCAGCGAGGGCACCGACCGCGACCTCGTTACAGCGCGGGTCATGGCCTCCTCGGACGCCGCCAAATGCCTCCACCTAGCGCCGCCGATAGCCTCTACCGAAATTCTCCGAGGAGCGCCACCCACCTGAGCTCCGTCTCCACCATGGCACCATCCCCTCCCGGCCTCCCCCCTTGCCCAATCCGCGCATGAGCTCTCCTCGCCATTGACCAGCGTGAGTCCACCCCCTAGTCTCCCAAGCCGCCGACGGAGCTCCCTCTAGACTCGTCGTTCTGCACTTCTGCCTGCTCCATCCAGTATGCTGGTCCCTGGGTGCAGCTGGGCGTCCTTGGGCAAGCAGCACACAACAGCGGGCTGGAGAAAAACAAGCAGCACCAAAGGGAGGGATCTGATTGCTTTTGCCTTTTCAGTTTTGAGGTCTTGTTTGCAAAATGGAACTGCCCTATACGGCTATACTCTACTACAAATGAGTCTGATTACACAATCTAGTTGCCTCATACTCGTATGAAGTTGTTGGATGGTCGTATTCCGTCCGGAATTCTTCGGAATATAATCCGGACGTAATTAGGTCCGTAAGTTTTACAGCTAGCGAACCGTGCAGAAATACGGAGAGTGAAAATCTACATCCTTTCCAATTGGGGTCGAAGTAACTTTTTAGTGGGGTTGTTGATCGTTGTTGTGAAGTTGTCCCATCATACACTAAAATCCCTTACTGTTGTCGTTAAAAAGAAGTTACTTCACCTCGTACTCAAGTTGTTTTTAGTTGTTTACCACTTTTACGAAGTTGGCTCATGGCCCCTCAAAGTTGTTTACCGATACTGTGAAGTTGACTCAACTGACGATAAAGTTGCTTAGTCTAATACTGAAGTTGAATCAACCCACATTAGAGTTGTTTCACCCATTTTGGTGTTTGAGATAGCAACGTTGGGGTGTGACGACGCACATTTGGTGCCGACAGAGCAATTTGGGGTGTGCAACGTAGCAAACGTTGGTGTCCCACAAAGCAATTTTAGTGTGTGACGAAGCAATTGTGATGCTCGATAGAGCAACTGTGGTGTGTGAAAAAATAATTTTGGTGCCCTACATCACAACTTTTGTGATGTGTTGAAGCAAATTTGGTGCCCGCAACAGCAACTTTGGTGTGCGGCGAAGCAAATTTGGTGCCCGACAAATGAACTTTGGTTTATTGCGAAGCAAATTTGCCCAACGGGGCAATTTTGGTGTGTGATGAAGCAACTTTGGAGCCTGACATAACAACTTTTCTGTGTAACGATACAACATTGGTGCCCGGTGGATCATCATGGGTGCCTAACAAGCAACTTTGGTGTGCGATAAAGCAAATTGAGTGCGACATAGCAACTTTGCTGTGTGACGACGCAACATTGGTGCCCACAAGCAACTTTGGTGTGTGATGCAGCAAACTGAGTGCTCGACAGAGCAACTATCGTGTGTGACAAAGCAACTTTGTCGCCTTACTGTACAACTTTCGTGTGCGGAGAATCAAATTTGGTGCCCGGTAATGCAACTTGGGTGTGCCATGAAAATACTTTGAGCCTGACATATTAACTTTGGTGTGTGCCAAAGCATTTTTGTGCCCTATAAAAGAACTTTGATGTGTGAGAAGTAACTGTGGTGCCCGGAGGGCAACTTCGGCACACACAAAAGTTGCTTCGGCGCCAACAAATATTGCTTTCTCACTTTAAAAGTTGATTCGGCACCCATAAATTTTGCTTCATCGCCCACAAAACTTGCTTTCTTACCACAAATGTTGGTTTGTCGCTCACAAAAGTTGGTTCATCGCTCACAAAAGTTGTTTTGGCGCCCACAAAAGTTATTTCGACACAAACAGATGTTGCTTCCTCACCCACAAAACTTGATTCGATGCAAAAGTTGCTTTGTCATCCTCAAAAGTTGCTTGCCTACAAAAGTTGCTTCGGCACCCACAAAAATTGCTTCGGCCACAACAAATTTTGCTTCCTTACCCATAAATGTTTCTTCGGTCGCTCACAAATGTTTCTTCATCGTCCAGAAAAGTTGATTCATCGCCCACACATGTTGCTTTCTCACCCACAAAACTTATTTTGGTGCCCACAAATGTCAGCCACTACAACATCATTATGGGGACGACTGGTTTGGGTGTTGCTAGCGTCGTTCTGAATCTAGTTTCTTCGTTGCTTCAGAGCACACCAAAGTTGCTTCTTCACCCGTAAAAATTGCTTCTAAAAGTCTGTTAGTTGCATCAATACACAGCAAAGTTGTTTCGCCACGCACAATTTTTTTTAGTTGTTGTGGAGTTTCTTTACTCGATGATGAAGTTGCATCATCATACCAAAATTGCTTACATTGTTATGATTTTGCCCAAACGGACACCAAAGTTGCTTTTAACAGTTATACAGATTTGCACCCTACTATCTAAACAACAGATTTGCACCCTACTATCTAAACAACAGATTTGCACCCTACTATCTAAACAACAGATTTGCCAGCAGAGACGTCACGCTTAAGCATGTGCTGCACATTAGAAGGAAAAAAGACGTCACGCTTAAGCATGTGCTGCACATTAGAAGGAAAAAATCCAAGGTTAAGCTTAGCTCCAGCCGGGTTAAGCCCAGCTCCGGCCCAAAATGAAGCCCATTCCCAGTTCCTCTGTGTTGTTTTCATGAGCAAGAAACGGTGAGCCAGCAAGAAATCTCGTCTCCCGATTTTCTCTCTGCTACTTGCTCGCTCCGCTGAATCGGGACGCCGCCGGCCTCCTCTGCTAGGGCTGTTGACCAGCGCGATACCCCCCGGCCTCCTCTCCCCCAATTCCCACCGGCAAGATACCGTTCTGGCGGCCTGGTGCGGCTTTTCCACCAGCTGCCGCCGGGCTGCTGCTTCTCCTAGACGAGGCGGGTTCGTCGCAGAGGAGAAAATCAAAGGACGCTGGACTCCTGGGAGTTGAAGGAGCCTCGCGGCAAAGCAGGCAGGCAAATCCAGAGGGGAGGCGCCGGCGGGCCGAGCGTTAAGCAAGGGGGTCAGCGGCGTTCGACCTCGCCGGGAGGTGCAGGGGTGCCTGAAGCAAGGGGGCGGCGCTGGATGATTGGTTGCAGGGAGACTCCGGGGCTGCGGCAGCAGGTTGTGTGCTATTTCGCAATTTTGACCGCCCAACGTGGGAGGAGATGTCGCTTTCGTGTCCAACCTGGCAAGCATTTATTGTGAGCGCTCGTATCTACGCCTGGGCGCCCGGGCGCCCGCTAGACGTGTCCTATGAAGATAGAGCAGTAATGAACCTTAAAGTTGATGGTACAGGCCACTAGCCTTTAACATGTTGAAGTACCAGAAAGTTAAAACTACAGTTTATCCAATTTCTATTCAGGTCGTCCCTATACTTTCAAACTTCCACATAATGGTCTTAATATTCTGACATTAATATTTTAATAGATAAATAACATTCAAATAATTGTCAAGCTATACCACAAGTGCGAACAGCATATCAAAATGACTATTTGCCAAGCTATACCACAAGCATGAACAGCATATCTGAATATTCCCAACACGTACATTAGTAAGAAAATATATTTCGAAAACTAGGACCACGCAGAAAGAACCAATGAGCAGTTAATTAATGTATGGAAGTGTTGCGTATTACCCACCACAAAGCTTGCTATTCTTACGATCTTCAAAGGCTCCCAAAAAAACAGCAGGTGAGCCAGAAAGAATAGGATGTACTTCAAATTCAAGCTTACTATGTTTATTACTGTCATTGTAGTTGAAATTCAAGCTTACTATTACTGTCAGAGCCTGCCCTACAGTTTTCAGTTTAAAAAGCATACTATGTTTATCATCTTCAAAAGTAAAATGAAAAATGTTCCTGCATGCAATGAACAGACAATAAACAGTACAATGACCCAACCAAAACTCAACCCTGGCAGTACGCTTTCCCCCATGGTTGTATAATAGTGTTTCTTTTGAAGAATGACAGTAAGATATTCGAAGTCCAATCTTTGATAAGGTGGCTCTATCGTCGAGCTTTACTAAACCTCTCAAGTCAAGCAAAAGGGATATGGATAGAAGCATGGCATGAAGAACGCAGTGTAAATACCATATCATCAAGTCCTAAAATAATAGTAAGTCAAATGAGGGTGGCAGAGAGATATCATGAAGACTTCTACAATCAGCGACTTGGCAAAAATAGGCCACACAAGATCAGAAAGAACAGATCAGGGTTGAAAAGGCCAACAAAGGTTTTGTGTATATTGAATATTGATAGTCTCAATGGTATGTGACGACAGCAAAGAGAAAAGATGCAAGGACAAAAAGCACTAGCAATGGCACATCATCTCCTTGACTTTGACCGTGTAAACTCTACCTCATCCGGGGCAAGCCCAAACAATAGCATTGCGCAGCTCAAAGAGGCAAATATATTAATTTATAACAGTAAGGGACTGGAGGACACATACAAACCACAGACCAATAGTAAAAGACCTTCATACTTTAACAAAAAGAAGTCCTCTATACCATCTATACGGGGGGTGATGGTAAGAGAAATGATGCAGAACGACTTGCAAACCAGCACAAACAGAATAATACGAGATACCATAAAAACGTTCTAGTATTATTTATTAGTACTAGTACTGACTACTAACTAATAACTCCAAAACTGAAAATGATTCACATACCGTCCAAAAGGCCACCATCTTTTCTTTGAGGTTCCCTTCTTATGCAACATTTCCTTAGATTTCACAGTTTCAACCTTAGCATGACCCAGCAACCTGAAAGTACAGATCATATCACAATCAAGTGAAGAGTGCCCCAAATTAAGGGATAAAAGTAATATGATACTGTGCAAGCACACCTCCAAAGTATTATGACTTTTAAGTCCAGAATTTTCTCGATCTGCCGAATTTCAGAAATATCAATATTAGGAGCTTGCTGCAATAGGGCGGCATAAAGTTGAACATAACGACGACGAAGCTGGCATAGATGTCTAGTTCTCTCCCATGAGAACCAATAGCTGGGAACAAAAGAGGAATAAGCTTGAGAATGACCATTCAACATTGTGAAAAGCTTAACAAATGTTCCCATCAAAACATATTAAGTTATTCATCTGAGGTACTGCACTTCAAGATGTACCATCAATTCATGCACACTAAAGAAAAATGCAACAAAATTTGCATGATGGTATAATCACACTTTAACATACCATGGATCAGTGCAACATCATTAAAATATTCTACAAGTGACTGGTTAGGACTCGCAAGGCATGTGTTGATATAGCAAAGATGAAGGCAGAACTTCAGAAGCATTGCTAAGGGCCTACATAGTAGACTGACTTTGCAATCCGGCTTTCTATAATTAATGAACCAGAGTCTCAAAAGCAATTATTGAACCACAATGGTAAATTTGCTCCCCGAACTTGAACAGATGCCACACATCTGACAATGATTAGGCTCCACCAGAACTAAAAATCAGGGTGAAATTCGCTTCCGGATTCATATGTATCTAGACACCTTTTAGAGCCGATAGACATGCATCACCTGCTTGCAGCTCCATTGCACTTCGACTATAGTCATGAAAATTTCTTTGATATGCATGTGGGCTGACAATGACTATAGTCACAAATGGAATGTGTGGCGATGGGAGATCTACGGGTTTGAACATGTCGATAAAATGTTTGTATAGATAATCAACATAAACTGATGTAATGTTCGGCCACCTGGATTTTGCTAGAGGTTATCAACACGAAGCAACCCATGCTTCCACCAACCGCAAACCCCTGGAAATACAACTGGAGGCCACCAAAATCGTAACCGGCATTTCTGAAAATTGGGTCCTATATTTGCTCAAAAATATATTAGGCCATCTGTAGAATATTCAGAGGTGCGGTCATTCGCACACCCAAGCCAACTAGTATTTAATACTCTTAGTAGCATTTTCAGCACATTTTTCACGCTAGCATAGAGCCAACTAGTATTTAACCTCAGTAACCACATCATATGCATATTACAAATAACAAATGGTACTTGTATCATGTTGAGTCATACGTTCATATCTCATTTGATGCTGCACATCCCAAAGCTTTTCCATTGTGTAAAATAGAGGAATTGGTCCCTTGTAATAAGCACAGCCATCACGATTTGTGAAGGATCCAATCATTTCTCAGAGAAATAATAACAGAGATCTAAGTTCTCCTTCTCCTCGTCCTACTTTGCACATAAAGAATCTAATTGTGTCAGAGGTCTCTAGCATGTGTCCATTCTAGCACTTTCACTTCTGTAGATCATTAGTCTCTACTAAATGTTACACAAAAAACTAGAAAACTGAACTGTTTTCACTCTCAGACACATGCATGCGGAGAAGGAAACAACAGGGAAGCAACATGGAAAAGTTAGAACATAGAATATGAGATGTACCATAATTTCTTTTGTCGCAGACCAGCCAGCATAGCATACCGCCACCAAGCACGACTATCCTCTTTTACTGGCACAACAGGTCGTAAGTGAGAAACATCAACACGTGTCCTGAATCTTGAAAACGTTTCCAACAATTTAATGCAATCGTAATACTGGGCCTGGTACATCAATATTTTACAACTGATAAGTAACTTATCAATGCCGTAGTTGAATAGATCAAAGAAGCACAAATCTAGGGTACCTCAGTTACTGTTAAAGAAACATCACTTAGGACAAGTGATGCTTTCTCTAAAGGGTTGCTCGGATCCCCTCTTTCCTGCTGTCCAAGCCGATTGTATTTAAGGGTTCCATTTATAGGGGAAACCAAATACCTCTGATTCATCGCCCATATAGAATTGCCAGAACAGGCATCGATGCCATCTTGAAATACCTGTGAAGGACCATCATCAGGAATAAAGCAGAGAATAAGAAGCAGAGAACAGGTGCCCAGGAAATGTGGTGTTCTAACAGCAAAAGGAACAACCTCACTCCATTCAGCAGGATTTAGATCCTCCCACTTCTTTGGAAGCTTCCAAGGACTGCTGTCGGAATCATGGTATATGGCTAGCATATGCAGTTCGACCGACTATAAGATGGACAAAATAGAATGAAAAATTAATGTCATAGAGCACAACTGTTTTGGTTACTAAGACAACACAACAAAAGCAGACAACCAAATAGGTAATAACTTCATGGGATATCACATTATCTTATAAATCAACTGTTTATGGTGTGAAAAGGTATGTCCAAACAAGCGCACAAAAATGACAGACAGCGATAGAAGTGCCAGTAATGACATACTAAAAACAACAACAATATTTTGTGAGCATTGTAATAGTGATAATAAAATAAATATCATGACAGAAAAACGAGATCTAGTTTCAACATTCACCATGGTATAGAACTCGTAACACAATTACAATAAGAAGGTGCAGCAGAATTTCTCTCCAACACTTAATAACAATAAAAAATTATTTGCATTTGGTCTTAACCTTTCGCAGCTTATCTAGTGCTACGCCTGCATCAAACGTCTCATTACCATCCTCATCAACGGTAACAGCAGCAAGTTTTGATAAAGTGAAACCAGACGCAAATGGATGACCGGAATTGCTGTAAGAAGAAACAAATAAAACCCTGATGAAACATTATACATCCACAATAAGAAAGTATAAAATAATTGTCTATGATTTTAGCAAACCTGACAGAATCTTCATATCTGATATGTACATTACTGATGGTGACTTTAAGATTTCCAATAATTGTAGATATTAAATTGTATAGCCATGAATTTCCACCTGGTATCTGCAGCATATAAAGACAATTTTCAAACACCACGCAACAAAGATGTAGGAAATCTGTAAGAAACAATGGAAAAGACCAATGACAGTGATCACATTGTACGTTCAAGAGGCAAATGAAACAGAGATCTCCAACACTTTTTCCCCTCTAAAATAGCATGTGTCATGGTCTCCTACGAAGCACGGACACGGGGATGGAAAGACGGGGATACACATACAGGGATACGGATACGGCATTTTCCATAAACAGCCATTCGGGGATACGGCGAGTATATATAAAATGAAATATGTCATGTAATATAGTCAAGACAGAAAATTTTAATGAGAAAAGATCAGAAAAGAGAAAACTCTACACAAGGCCCACAGCCCACTCCACCCGCATTAGCTCCAATCTTCCTTTCAATATTGGCCCAGTGAGACACACATGAAACCCTAGCCTGCCTAGTTTAATCTGAACCATCTATATTCGCTAATCCACTCACGCAGGCACGCAGCACACACCACACGGAGGCACACAACACAAGCACGCACCGGCTTGCTCTCCTGCATATGACGCTCATCGCTCGATCCCATCTGACGTCGCCGTGTCCTGCGCCCGCCGCCGCCGCATGCTGCTGCATCGCCTCTCCCTCGCCGCTCAGCCTCGCCTCTGCTGCGTCGCCTCTCCTGCTCCCTCCATGCTCTCTCCCCAGGAGCCCCGCCACTCTTCTGCGCGGCGACGCCACGCATCAGCGTCGCGCGTCGTCGCCCTCCACAAGGGCCTGCTCCAGTTCACCTCCCCGTGTCCCCCCATATCCCTGAATTGTTTTCTTTTTTTTAATTCGAATTTCGGGGATACTGCAAATTCACGTATCCCGGCGTATCCCCATATCTCCGCGTATCCCCACGGCTGTTCGGCAACATCTGCTATATCCATGCTTCGTAGATAGTCTCAGTTTTGCTAAGTTGTCAGCATGTGATTGACAGACTTAGCCCATACTCCATTAACATAAGATGCTTCAAATCCATACAACACTTCCACGGAAATAATAACTACATGAAGTCCTCGTCGTGATGTAGACTCGGATGCAATGTTCCAACTTTAAAGAGATGAACAAGAAACATCCTTCGACATCCAAAATTGAGGTGACACTATGCTTCAAAGTTATATTGTCATTGTGAATTTCCATAATGCTCGCTACCAGAGAATATTTCCCGTGTTATATCAAATTAGTAGGCAAATAAAGAGCACAAGAGATCATACAGGTCCTCCTTTCGAGCTCCTGCTTGTCGCTTCAAGAGTTGCGGTCTCTGCAGCCTGCATATAAATTCATCAGAATTCAGATTGCTACATGAAGCTGATTATGCTATAATTTTGGGGAGAGAGCAAAAAAATTGAAACAGATGCATCAATGCAAGAAAACAGAAGCAAATGAAAGAACTCATCAATAGGTCCGCATGATCAACTGAAAGCAATTCTTACACCGCCCACCACTAAACCAATACACTATCATGGTGCAATTTGGTGTGATACATCCTCTAGCCATGTTTATCACATGAGATGGTGTAGATTAAAATCTACCTTGCTTGCCTTCATTCTTTAATAGAAACAGGAAGGGATGGTACATAGTTCCCTAGCGATCTCAACAATCAGAAGATCGCATGTGCTCTTACTTTTCTAAATAAATGATCGCCAAATATTGTGCCTCAAGAATGTGTATTTCACAGCTAATGTAACACCCCGGAATTTGAAAGAGTGGATTCGACACAACTCGCGAGACTGACCAAAGTTGACCTTTTGAGCCGGTAGTGCAATATCGGATACTGTGGTTCAGTTCGCCTTGTCGAGTTGATCAAAAGCGACTTACTAGTTGTCTGGACTGGAGACTGGATGGATTTTATAGATTATTGGAGGGTTCAATATATTCTAGTGGTTTGATCTCACAGAAGTTTACAATTTACAGTGCCAAACAACAAACAAGCAATTAATAAGGGCTGGCAGCACAACTCCGGCCACCAGGAGGCGGCTGGGCAGTGGTGAGTGGAACCCTAGCCCTCACTTTGCTCTGGATACCATGTTACGAATGGACCTTGTATTGCTACTGGGCCAAAGAGCAAGTGTATACACAGGAACATATGCAAAGAGAACCCTGTAGAAAGGAGAAAATACACAGCTAACAATAACACTTAACTGTGAGGACGTCACATGTGTCCAATCCTATGCCCTCTGTGGTTTAATGCATTTTGTGAATATCCCAGTGGGCTTGAGCTAAGTGGACGACACGTGTTCAATTCGATAGTGTCAGTAATTTAAAGCATCATGTGGATAATACAGAACGCTCACTAGAGAAAGTTAAAGTGGTATTATTAGGTTCTTCAAAGGTATTAGCTGATTCCAATCTAAGCTGAAGAGCTAATGTTGGCTAGTATATAATTGTTCTTAGGGCTCTGAACTGCACCTTGCTGAGTAATATTTACTCATGCTTGCATCTCATTGTTGGTTTTATATGGTCGTTTCCAGGTATCGAGTTATCGGTATGCTTGGGTCATGGGCGTAGCACAATTGCAACATGGCGCACATGTTACCTTCACTAATAATCAGTTATGAAGTGGTACCGATGTTTGGGCCCACCATCAGCGAATGATTCAAGCAAGTAAAAAAGTAAATCAAAGAGGGCATGGTCCAGATAACGCAGTAACTGCTCGATCCAACGGCCGAGAATGCCTAAGCCCTGAAGAAGCTCCTTGGGTCTCCCGGTTTACCTCTTTAGATTCTTATATAAATGATGGTAACTACACACTTCTAGCCATAGGCGTTATTTGGTTAGTTTATACTGTTATCACATGTTATCCTAGTTAGCTAGTCAGTTAAGTTATTGATTTATGCTTACCTCCAAAACATATTGATTATTTAAACTGTGTATTATTGCTTGTTAAATAACACTAATTACCTGGAGTTGATGCTCATTTATGGTCCTCCTGTTCTACACTACAGGTGCTCATTATGGAGCTTTCTTTGCAGATGCATTATGGTCTTATTGAATAGAATAAATCAAAAGCAACCTATATCCTTGGACAAAGCCTAGTGGACTTGAAACCTGAAGAACCACAGACACTCTACAACTACAGAAAGACAGACAAAATTAGAAACTAAGAGCATACATCGTGACAGAATCCAACAAATAGACAACCCAAAACAAATGAGGGGCACGGTAGCGCCACATGCTTACTTAGGCATAAAACTCAAATCCAAATCTAAGAGAAAGTAAAGTAAGAAGTCATCTTGAACTGCCTTGTCCACTTTATACGAGTATAAGTGAATAATTGATAAGACCATTGTCTAAAGTGTCAAGACAAGAGAACAAGCAATTTTTATGCGAAAAAAGGAAGTGAAACAAACCTCAATCTGTTGAAGCTTGGCTTCAAAAAGTTTTTCTCTGTCTTCTTCCTAATGAGTGGGGTCCACAAATGTATAATCAGATAAAGGAACGATGAGGAAATGATATATGTAGAGATGTTGTTACCAATGCAATCTTAGTACCTTGAGAGTCTGCCCATCTGGAGCAGGATGAGCAAGAACAAATAGACGATCGATCAGAACAATAACTGGTTCTTTACCCAGGCTCTTCCATGGAACCTACTAGAAATCACATTTTCCATGAACTGAGACATGAGATAAAGCAAAGGCGTGCTTGGTACAAAATGCTCTATAGTAGGGCAACAAGTACCGTGATCAAAGATCAGGTATCAGGACATACACACGGCACATGGAACATGAACACTCTACCACGGCGGTTTGTACAGCTGGTAAGTTGAAAGCCTGTGCCACCGCCTTGATGCCGTATATATACTGAATTCTTGGACACGTTTCAACTATATTGTACAAAGTCTGACTATGGAAGTAGTTAAACACTAAGGAACTACTCCCTCCGTATCACTGGAAATTGGCATTAGCCATTGGCACGGTCTTCAAGATGTAAGTTCAGTCACTAATTCTATTGTCTATGCATAAAAACAAGAATAAGACTCTAGAAGTGTAATTCGAGTTAATCTATATGTGTGATTTTCAAATTTCCAATCTAAATAATTAAATGACATTTCCATAGTCATAGTTTTAGAAGTTTGACTGAACGTCGACTATTTGTGATATGGAAGAGCAATCAGCTAGTTGTGGTATCCAAAATAGCTTTTTCTATTGACTCAATCCTCTTCTTCTCCTTAGCATTCGGAAAAGACAAAAAACATCAGGGTAGGAAACATTATCTAGAATTTCTCTTGGATTCGAACCCATAACTGATGATAGAACTAGAACAGATATCTTTTGTTTTACATATCCTTTCTTTTTTATCAATTGATAATTCCAGTTCTCCTCACCAATCTGATATTACAGTCCAGGTGTAAATAGAAATTCCCTCATGGTGTAATTCCAAACGGTAGTAAATACCAGGCTTAGCAATATTTGACTGATCACAGTTCAGTATATTCCATTTATGTAGGAAACAATGGGCAGGGAGGTTGCTCTAACACACTCAAATCTTATATAGCCACAGAATGTGATAGAAATCTCTCTCTTCTCTCACAGACACACAAAGGTTCACTGGATAGTTATGTTCTGCTGCAATGCTGCGGCTCATGCACTGCGTGTATGTTTATATAGAGAGGGGTAAATGGGTAGGTGGCCGGTACAGAGGTAAGACAGTTTGCACAGCAAACCTGGTCAGATCTAATTTGCTACTGCTACTGACAGACTTAGTGCCTTACTGTTACTTAGTGCCTAAGGCTTACTAGTCAGAGTGGATATTTCTACATTACAATGTGTTTGCTGAAGAGCGAAATTATCCACAATATATAATGCACTAAAATATACGATATACTCGATTAACAATACTGTGACACAAATTCTCAAGAAACTTTTAGTGTTGTAATGTAATGTAAGAATGTCACTACAAAATTTTAGCTAAAATTAAAAACTGTTCCATAAAGCAAAATGAACACAAAAAAAATACCTTCAATGTTATGGTGCCAACAAACCCAGCTTTCACTGTTACTGGAAGCCGAAGAGAATTGAGTGCTTCAGCCTTCAGTTTCAAGTCTTTAAGAACAACATCACCTATTCACAGAGAAATTCATGCAGAGTGAATAAAGAAATACATAAAGTGGTAGTGGAACGACTCAGTTATGTGCTGAAATTTTCAATAAGAGTAAACCTGGGACAGAATTGTTTCGGCCAATAGATGCAATGCAAACAAAGTCACAAACAATAGCATAACAGAACTAGAAGATGCTGGCTGTTATGCCAGGTGCCCATAGTAGCAAGCTACAGGCATATGTCCATTTTTTTATGCAGGATACCATGCACCGTCTCTAACTTCCCTAAAGATTCTGATGTGCAAAATTGTTGAAGATTGGTCTCACTGTGTCACCATGGACACCATGCAACATCTCTCAAGGCCATCTGTGGTGGACTGAAAGAAAGAAGACGTACGAGCTACCAATGGTTGGTGCCACTGGCTCATGAAGTCGGGATGTATCATGCTTAAACACCTTGTCAACTAAACAATGCAGTATCCTGCATTTTGTTTTAAACATATCATCAAACGCAACATTTTTTTTAATACTCCTTGAATGGAGTTGTGTTTAGAAGTTTGGTCTAATCATTCCGACACACAGCGGGCCAGAGGGGTATCCATACACTAATGACTCAGTATTGCAGTTTGTAACTCAAGCAGGTGATGATGGTGGAAAGAAAAGCAGAAGATCGGAAATAAACATACCTTTCCAGACACTTATTCTAAGCGCTTCAACAGAAAGTCCTTCAACATATTCACCTAAATATTTGCGAAGCAAATACAGCACCTGCAATTAAACATGTGAAATTCCTTCATGTCTCAGGGCACAAGTAATATCATAAGGATGAAATCAAGTGATTACGAAACTCGTTATGGTTCCGTGATTAAAACAAAATACTGTGAACAAAAATAATGTGCGTATCTGCTACTTTCCTTTTTTTTCGTCGTCAAAATGGAAGACAAAAAAACACTCGGTATGTTATAATTTATCTAATGTCAGATCATACAAGGAACAAGTATATCATCAGATTAATTAGGATGAACGTATGCATCGTGGCCATCGGTTTCCTATAATAACACAAATAACCGCCCCATGGAATGGAATCCAAACACAAACAACCGGGCGGTGGATCATGCAGGATAGGTACCCTCGTCCTAATCGAAGACTCCAGGGAAATTGGGGGGAGGGTGATATAGAACATACGTGGCCCTCGAACATCGCCGAAGCCGAGGGGGCGGGTCCGAGACGGGAGGGGGAGTGGGGGGCACCCTAGAGCGACGGCGCGCGCACGAATCCGCTGCCTCCACGCGCCTGGCGGGGCACCCTCATGGACGGGGCCGAAGGGGCTAGGGTTCCAGAACACCAGGGAGGCGCGCGGTGCCTAGACGACGACGACGACGGGAACGGGGAGGAAGATGGTGCGAGTGGTGGTGAGGTGGAAGTGGTGACGAGATGGGGGCACCAGGGGCGGTGGGCTCTTTTTGCGGGTTCCAGAAACATGCGCGGGGCTTCAGCCCGGTCAACGCAGACGGGTAGTATATGCGGCCACCACGTGAGGCCGGTAATGGGTCGGGTTATGGCCGATCGACCTATTTCAGACCCATGCTCGTATAACAAATGGGTGAGGGCCTATGGGTCACATCTCAGACCCATGTCGTATTCGTTAGGTCACTTGATTCGATGGGTGACCCATCGGGTCTATAGAAAGCACCTTGGATCAGAATACAAACAACTCCAAATTTGTAACTTACACAAGTACAGCTAGAGGGATTCACCTCGTACTGACAGTGACTATGAAGTGCATGACAGAGGCGTCGGGGATGGCAGGGGGAAGCTGCAACATGCGACGAAGCGGCGGCGTCGGGGACGGAAGGGAGTAGGTGACGATAGGGAGTTGGAGACGGTGGCATTGGGAGAGCAGATTCACTCGGTGGAGGCGGGAGCCGGCAGTTAGGGACTCAGGGTCGGTGCAGCGGCTTCGCTCGTTGAGTGGAGAGCATCGCTCGGCGAGGCGGCGAAGGAGAGGGATTGTGATTGCGGGTTGCGGCTGGGAGGCGGGAGCTGGAACCCGGTAGGCCCACCGACATAGAAGATAAGCCGGTCTGACAGGAGGTTGGGCCGGATCAAGTATAAAGACATGGGCCGGGTGATACGTAAGCCGGTGCGCGACGTATGCCTTGGCCCGCACGCAAGAAGGATCCAGAAGGTTGTAGAACCAGTACAAGACGGAGTCCTGCTAAGGAAAGGAGAGGCTTAGAGGACTTAGAGTAGAGTTCGGGTATGATAGGAACCCGGATCCGGCCTTGTACCTCCAGCGAGACCACCACCTATATAAGGGGGTCTCCTGGTTCCTAGAGAGACAGGTTCAATCGACACAAGTCATAGGAAAGACACATTGTAATCTCGAGACCCGGAAGTTAAGGCGCCGAGTCCCGAAACCCTAATCAGTAAAGCCGAAGCAGGAAGTAGGTCTTTACCTCAAGACGAGGGGCCGAACCTGGGTAAATCCTTCTTTCCCCACGTTGCGCTAGACAAGCTCCGGATGTCGGAAGCCGCCATGCCCCATATCTCAAGTTACCTCCGGGTAACATCTGTCGTGACAATCCCACGACAGTTGGCGCCCACCATGGGGCCTGCGGCCAAGAGCATCACTTTTTCAGGAGAAGCGCTGCGAGGTATGGAAAACCTAGCTATCGGCCAGATCCACACGCTCCCAGGAGGGGAGCGGATCGTGGACGACTCCGGCTGGACAGAAGGAGCGGATTTTTTGGAGACTGGATCTATGTTCATCTTTGGACAGATCGATGTTTTTGTAGGCGTGATTCGGTCCAAGGGAGCCGACACGGAGCAGTATGAGCCGGAGTTCGAGTCCGAGTCCGGGTCAGCCACCATGACCCAGACAGATGGAGAAGAGTCAGTCGGATCACCCGAAGAGGGAGAATCGATGAGCCGGGTCAGCGAGGATCCCATCATTACCCCAATTAACATGTCAGATCTGGATACAGACACGGAGTCGATCTTACCGTTGTTCGATGATCGTTTTGGAGACGGGTTAGCGGACGAAGATCACCCGGAACCGTTGAGACCTACGCGTCACATGACGGTTCACGTGGTAACCCGGGCACCCCCGGCCGACGGAGCATCAGTTTCCGTAAGTGACGAAACAAGTGTTGAGGCGTTAGCAAGGCAGAACAGAGAAAACTGGGATCAACATCAAGCTCCACCGGCAGCAAACTACGCACCCCCTAATCCAGCAGTGGGAGGAATCTTACCGACTTTCAGTTCGTTAGCTCATATGCAGACTCCAGCCGCGGGAGTCCCCCTTGGGAACCCGATACTCGCTGCAAGCCCGACCAACTTGATCAGACCTCCGCCGCAGCAGCAAGCGCTCGCAGGAACCTCAGCAAGCCCGGCGCAAGGTGAAGTAACGAATAATAGCACGGCCATGATGAGAGAGTTAGAAGAACTGAGACAGACGGTGGCAAGGGCAAACCAAGAGCGTGCAGCCGAGCACCGGCGTATCCAGGAAAGGGAACAGCTTGTGATCCAGCGAGAGCAAGACCTGTTGGAAGAGAGAAGCACCCTCCAGAGTGAAGGGGATCGCGGGCAGAAAACAATAATTTTCCTAGCAACGATATCCTTAAACTAGCCAAGATCTATTCTATACAGATATAGTAGTACGAACGGAGATCGGAATACGTACCCTTGTAGACCGAAAGCGGGGATTACGTTCCCGCACAAACGTTGTCGATGCAGACCGACGAAGCCGACCTCAAGGTCGTGTAGAGGAAGCAGGCCTCCGAGTACCGCTAGCGCAGCACCTCGCAGGGAGTCGCACACGTACGGTGGAGACGACGCCTCCGAAGCTCCAGTCCAGGACGAGCAGCGGAAGACTTGGACCGGAACACCAGCAGCGCGGCAACGGGCTATGGTGGAGGAGATCCCCGGATCCTCTTGCTCGGCGCGGCTCCAACTTGGGAACCACGAGATCGAGAGAGAAATCGGGAATTAATTGGTGAATTAAAAGGCTGGGGGTGCCCTTTCTTATATAGGCTCCCAAGGGGAGCCAACCTTGCCAGCCAGGCAATGTGGGACTATCCCCACATTGCCTGGTTCGGCCAAGGGAGTGCGCCGGCCCCCTGGTGGGCCCCCTGTGGCCCACCTAGGCCGGCCCTCCTGGCCCCCACCGAATTCCCCTAGGGAATTTTCCCCTCTTGGGCCTTCTTTCGTCCGGAAGGCCCATTTAGGGAAATCTGCCTTAATAAATTCGAAAATAAATATATAAAATCATATTTGCATATTAATAACACTAATTAATATCAAACATAATATATATAACATTTCCTAGCTCCGAAAACTCTTTCGGCGCTGCCCGATCTCCATCGGACCTCTCCCGGGACGCTCCCGGTGATCTCCTTCCTTTCCGGTTGTCTTGTCGAAACCCCTTAAGTGTGTTACCCTAGCGGTTCGATATAATATCAGGTATGATCAAGACTCCTCAATGATCAACGACTAATCCGTAGGCTTGGACCCCATGAATTAATCCCTGAGATATAACGAATGACTTTCATCTATCAAACCTGAACGTGAAGTCTTAGACCTTTTGCCATAGCGATACTTAGCACGTCCGAGTGTCGTTCCATAGATATCTCCATACCTAATCCCGACCTCGTTACTGACGATGCTATCTTCTACTCGTTCATGATCTCATGTCTCCGTGACCTAGTCACATGCTTGCAAGCTCATTAGACATGATCTCACCGAGTGGGCTCGAGAGTATCTATCCTGCTACGCGGACTGGCAAATCCCGCTCTTGACCCCTCGTCTCAATGCTCCTTTCCAATACCCAAAAGTATCACCGTTATTGTCATACTAAATAAGATACGACGTTTGGTGCAATCAAAGTATCTTCCGGGAATATCAATAAGAGTTGATCTCACGGTCAAAGGTGTAACGACTATGTTCTCCAAATCTGGGTATGTCCATCACATCACTCTCCAGCGATATGACTCTCATTGCCGACCGCACCATGCCCCATGACCGGGAAACCTCGATCATCAATCGCGCAACAAAACTAGTCTTAGTAGAGGCTACTAGGGACCTGGTTGTTTACGTATCACACCCGCATTAATGTTTCTGCTTAATACGGTTCTAGCATGATACAAAAAACCTATTATGAACAAACGAGATATGATAAAGAATACACTTTATTAATTGCCTCTAGGGCATATCTCCTTCACAGAGAAGAAGGGACGAGTTAACCGCTGTCCAGAACAGAAGGCGCGGAAGCCGACTTCACCTCCCAACTGGAACAAACACCATAGCACCCGTGGCCTTGGAGTTCCAAACACCAAACCCGGTGCGAGTAGCAACACCGGTAGCGATAACTAACCTGGCGCCAGCAGCTGTCCTGCCAGGAGCACCAGCAAGAAACGCGGCAGAAGCCGGAGCAGCAATCGTCGAGCAACTACCACCACCACCACCCAGGTTTGATCCCCCTCCGGCTCATTACAATAACCCAGTTGACAATATTTTTGCAGCAACGCATGCCCTAGAGCGGATACCATTCGATAATTCACCGGCCGGCTTAGAAGCAAGGAGAGCCGTGGATCTGCTAAGGACGGCCGTGGTCCAACAGAACAACAAGCCACGAGGTTCACAAGCTTTCAACTCAGAGCCGGCAAGGACCCGTACCAGAACCCGGCAGCCAGAGCCGGTGGCAGCAAGATCAGTCCAAAACAGGCTAGGACCGGTAAACCGCCCAGCCCCACAACCAGCTCAACAGCAGCAGCAGCAGGTGCACGGACCACGAAGGATGGCCGCGCCTGCCGCTTCCGCCGCCCAGTCCATAGTAGACAGTTCAAGAGCAAGACGCACGGCGGCTGTGGTAGCCACACCTGAAGCCAGAGCAAGAGTCGGAGCCACGGTCCAACCCAGCCCCGTCGTAATTTCGCCTGCGCCGGGTCAAGGAGGAGGCTCGGCTGCAAACTTAACAGGACCCAAATGTTTGTCAGACGCGATCAGATCAGAACCTTTCCCAGAAAAATTCAAAGAACCGAGTAAGGCTGTTAACTATGAGCCGAACATGAACCCTGAGACATGGTTGAGTGGGTACAGCATGGCCATGGACATGAAGAACGCTACACCAAACCTCTGTGCAAGATTCCTGTATCTGATGATGGCGGAAGGAGCACCCAAAATTTGGCTGGACCGGCTCCCACCAAACAGCATCCAGTCATGGGAGGAACTTAAGACGGCATTTATCGCAAATTTTGCCGGGACATGCAAGAAGCAATACACCGAGGCGGACCTAGATCGATGTGTCATGAGAAAAACCGAGTCAGCAAGACAGTGGGTAGCACGGATCACAGAGATTCTGCAATCCTCAATCAATATTTCAGCTCACACGGCAATAACCACGATGGAGAAAAATTGTGCTTTCGATTCTTTAACACACAAGTTGGGACGTATGAGAGAAGACCCGGCTCGCCAAGACATCACCATCGGAGAGGTGGTCTCAATTGCTTACAAATATGCTGCCACAGACAAAAGAGCAGGAGCAACAGAAGAGCAACCGGGTTAGCGCAACACGTAACCCGACGCCAAGCCAGAACAATGGAAATCAAAACAATAAAAGACCCTATGAGGGAGGAAACTCAGAGTTTGTCGGAACCACCCAAGCCTCAGGCTACAGAGGACCAAGACCCGGCGGAAACTTCAGAGCCGGTCCCCCAAGAGGGGCAAACATCAGCGAAATTTACAACATGCTGTGTCCTAGGCATGCCAGGAACGGTAAACCAGCCAGTCACACGTTGGCACAATGTGCCGACATGAGGGCATGGAGAAAACACGAACAATCCTTGGAACAGAACCAAGGGAACTTCAATGGAAACAATGGGAACATTGGTAATCAAGGAAATCTTGGCAACAACGGTAACCAGGGCAACCAGGGTACAGGATCCGGGTCTCAGGCACCGCCAAATAACAACGCCGGGTCAGGTCAGCACCAAGGCGTAGGCTATCAACAAACACCAAAAGAACTACACAGTCAAGGCCAATATCATGTGTTTACCACCAACGCATGCAGGAGAGAGCAAAAGTTGAAAGACAGAGAGGTCAATACAGTAGCAACAACTTTGCCAAAGTACCTGAAGTGGTCAGAACAACAAGTAACTTGGAGTAGAGAAGATCACCCGGATAGAGTCGAGCACCCGGGCCTCCTAGCATTGGTGGTAGCACCACAAGTGGACGGTTTTCGTCTGAACAAGGTCCTAATGGACGGAGGGAGCAGCATCAATATCTTATACCTGGACACTTTTCAAAGGATGGGTTTGTCTGAAAACCGGCTAACGCCAACGTCAACAATCTTCCATGGAATAGTACCTGGAAAGTCGGCTCACCCAATCGGCAAGATTAGACTGGAGGTAGCTTTCGGGGTAAGCAAGACGCAGTACAGGGCAGAATGCTTGACATTCGAGGTGGTTGACCTTAAGAGCCCATACCACGCCTTATTCGGAAGGCCGGCTTATGCCAAGTTCATGGTGAGACCATGTTATGTTTATCTCAAATTAAAGATACCGGGTCCCCAGGGGATCATCACCATTGAGGGGAGCAAAGACAAGGCAATCGAGTGTGACCGAGGTGACGCCATCATGGCAGATCAGGCCTGCTCGGAAGAAGAATTGAAGTACTACAAGTCTAAGGTAGACCCGGCTGACAAGCGTGTGCTGGATAAGCCGGCCCACGAGGAAGAAAAGAAGAAATTCAAATCGGCCCAAGACACCAAGATGGTCGACTTCGTGGAAGGAGATTCCTCCAAGCAGTTCTCGATCGGGTCTCATATGGACCCAAAATAGGAAAACGCGCTCGTCGAGTTCATCCGTGAGCATCGTGACATTTTTGCATGGTCCCCTTCGGACATGCCGGGTGTCCCGAGAGAACTCGCCGAGCATAGCTTACATGTTGATCCAACAGCAAAACCAGTAAAGCAAGGTCTGCGTCGCTTCAATGCAGACAGGAAAAAAGTCATTGGAGAAGAGATAGCCCGCCTTCTAGCAGTCGGCTTTATCATGGAGGTGTATCACCCGAAGTGGCTGGCTAACCCGGTCCTAGTGCTAAAGAAGAACGGAGAGTGGAGAATGTGTGTCGATTACACAAGCTTGAACAAAGTCTGTCCAAAGGATCCTTTTGCGCTACCTCGGATAGACCAGATAATTGACGCCACAGCCGGCAGTGAACTACTGTGTTTTTTGGATGCCTACTCCGGGTATCACCAGATCAAGCTCAAAGAAGAAGACCAAGAGAAGACATCATTTATCACACCCTTTGGGGATTTTTGCTACAAAACAATGTCCTTCGGCCTCAAGAATGCAGGGGCAACATACCAGAGATGTATCCAGAAGTGCTTTGAAGATCAAATTGGACGCAACGTCCATGCTTATGTTGATGATGTCGTGATCAAGTCCCAGAAAGCCGGGTCACTACTCGATGACCTAAAAGAGACCTTTACCAACCTCCGCAAGTATCAGATGAAGCTTAACCCGACCAAGTGCGTATTCGGGGTCCCAGCAGGCATGTTACTCGGCTTCATAGTTTCAGAAAGAGGAATTGAGGCGAACCCGGCAAAAATCAAGGCAATCATGAACCTCAAGAAGCCAGAGTGCGTAAATGATGTCCAGAAGTTGACGGGCTGTATCACAGCCCTAAGCCGGTTCATAGCAAGGATGGGAGAGAAAGCATTCCCATTGTACAAATTATTGAAGAAATCAGACAAGTTCATATGGGACCAAGAAGCAGATGATGCCTTTGAAGATTTGAAGAAAACACTGTCCACGGCACCGGTATTGGCAGCTCCTACAAGTAAGGAGCCAATGTTGCTATACGTCTCCGCCAACTCACGAGCCGTCAGCGCCGTGGTTGTTGTAGAGAGGAAAGAAGATGGTAAAGAATACCCGGTTCAGCGGCCAGTCTACTACGTCAGTGAGGCCCTAACCGAGTCAAAACAGAGATACCCACAATGGCAGAAGCTGGTCTTTGGAGTCTTCATGGCAAGCCGGAAAATGCCACACTACTTCCAGGAACACCCTATAACAGTGGTGAGCTCAGTTCCCCTAGCAGAAATAATCAAAACAGGGAGGCGACAAGAAGAGTAGCAAAGTGGGCCATCGAGATGGGCCCCTATCACATAAACTATGAGCCAAGAACAGCAATCAAATCTCAAGCCTTAGCTGACTTCATCAATGACTGGACCGAGTTTGACCCCCTGCCTCCAGCACCGAGTGTCAAACATTGGGTCATGCACTTTGACGGGTCTAAACTATTCGGAGGATCTGGAGCCGGCGTGGTCTTAACCTCACCAAAAGGAGACAAGCTGAGTTATGTCTTACAGATGCACTTCGAGCCCTGCACGAACAACATTGCCGAGTATGAGGCTCTGTTACACGGCCTAAAAGTCGCCAAGGAGATTGGCATCAAGAGGATCATGTGCTATGGGGACTCAGATTTAGTGGCGCAGCAAGTATTAGGGACCTGGGATCGAAAGGACGCCAATATGGCAGCTTACAGAAGAGAGGTTGACAGAGCAACCGGGTTCTTTTCCGGGTATCAAGTGGAACACATTGACAGGAGAAAGAATGAGGCGGCAGACGCTCTATCAAGAATCGGCTCCAGGAGAGACCCGATACCACCCAATGTATTCAAGGCCGAGTTATATAACCCATCCGTCAAGCTGCCGACTGAGGAAGAACTCCAATTCCTGATGACCCGGAGTCCCAGCTAGTCGCCGCCCTACATCAGACACTGTCATGGACAGAGCCGTACCTAGCTTATCTACTCAGAGAGGAGTTACCGCAGAATGAAGTTCTGGCAAGACAAATTGTGCGCCGAGCTAAGGCCTACGTCATCATCAACGGCGAGTTACACTAGAAGAGCACGTCAGGAGTTTTTCTGCGATGTGTCTCACCAGAGGAAGGCCGGAAAATGTAACATCCCAATTTTGCTAAAATTTAAAACTTTGCATTCATACATCATTCATCTTATAGGCTTAACTTTTAATCACATAAATACTAAATAAAAATTCAATTATGAGTTTAAATAATGTTTAATCCCATTTAAATGTTTATTTAAACTTACTCCATAAATATAATTTTTTTTCAAATTATATAATGGGTAAGGTTATTATTAAAAATTGCTAATTTAAATAACCTTTCGAAAATATATTTTTATGATTTTTTCTGAAATGTTTTGAATAGGTTTAAAAATCATTTAGTAAATCAGATTTGAAAAACAGTTTTATTTTATTTAAAGGATTATGTTACCGGGCCGGCCCAGACGTTATCCACCGCGCGCGCGGTCGATAACGGCCCATCGGCCCGCTCCAGCGCGCGCGCCGCTCCCCTCTCGCTGACAGGTGGGCCCCACCTGTCAGCCGTCTTCCACCTCTGTCCGGAGATCGCGCCGGAGACGACGACCACGACCGAGCCGTTTCCGGGCCGGTTTCCGCCGTGATTAGCTCCCGCGCCCCCTCCTATTTATACCCCGCGAGGCCGCTTCCGAACCCCCCCCCCCCCAAAACCCTACCTCTCCGCCGTCGGGCTGCTCGGAATCGAGCTCGCCGTCGCCGCCATTGCCGCCGGGCTTTTTCGCGAGTGCGGTAAGCTCCAAGCTCCTCGAGCTCCACCGAGCCCCCCCCCCCTCGCTTAACCATCCTTTTGCGCACCCGTTGAGCCCCCTTGCTTGTCCCATTGCGAAGCCGAACGCCGAAAAGGACCTCGACCGAGGTGCTCCGCCGCCGGCCACCATCTCCGACGAGGAAAGGAGAGGAGTCTCGACGCCGCCGCCGCGCCATCGACCTCGCCTCCTCCTCCGCGTCATTTTGGTAAGAACCGTTCGTCCTGGGGCGGTGTTTTCATGCGGGAAGCGTCGAGGCCGACGGGCCGCCGCCGCGGGCGCCGCCGCCGGCGAGCCTTCCGGCGACCCGCGCGCCGCTCGGTTCGGCCGGGCGTCCCACGCCGTTGGATCTAGATCCAACGGATCTAGATCCAAACGATCCCGTGCGTCCGATCTCATTTAAATCGGACGGCTCTCGTCCACGATCCGCGTGAACCGTTTTCGTCCAATAGGATCGCGCCACGTAGCCCCCTTATTTTCTTTTTCGCAGGAATTTTATAAATAAAACAGAAAAATATGCAAAACTTAGAAAATTCATAACTTATGTTCTGTAAGTCCAAATTCAATGAACTTTATATCCACGGATAGCCCTGCTAGAGTAGTTTAATTCTACATCATTTGTTTTTGCTTTTGTTAAATAATAATTCATAAGATCATCCGAGGAGTAATTCGGCTATTAAATTCATAACTTAAATAATAAAAATGTTTTACAAATAAACTCAATTGTTTTAGGTTTAGGTTAACAACCTCTGCCCAGGAATATTAATATATGTCGTATTTGAAAACTTTCTTAGAACAATAAAAGTTGTAATGTTATAATCTAAGTTTTGGTTATTTTGTTTTCAATTAATAAATTGTTAAGTAAATTGAGAAATTCATAGAAATTGCATCTCATGCATTTAATACCAGAGAATATAAATCATGGATAAGTGTGTCTAATTCTACACATGGCATATCATGCATGCATACATCTTTTATTTGGTGTGTGAGATTTTATGTGGATATTTATTTGTATGTATTGCTTGTGCTAGATTGTGAAGGAGAGGAAGGACCTGCTTGTGATTGCTATTCTTGTTGTGCCTGCCCCTCCTGCTGCCAAGGCAAGTGACTTCATAAAACACCTACTATTTTATTCTATTGCATATCTAGTGTTTTCAAACAGTATTTGCAAAAGTAGTATGCATGATAGGTTTTGGGAGATTGTAGTATGCTATGCAAACCTTTTAGGTTTCCCCTTAGAAATTTCAGATTAGAACCCTATTATAATTTAGTGGAAGCACCTGCTGCAAAAATGATTGTTTTATGGTTGTGGTGATAAATGAAAATTTCCACTAAATTAATGTAACGCCTGGGTGGATTGGGTCGATCGAGGAGGTTTCAAGTTGAGTGGCTTCTCAGGGCCAAGTGTCATGGTTGTCTTCACCCAGGGTAGTTTCTACTTACCTGGGGCCATGATATGCGGTGTTAACCTGAGTTGCTCACTTGTGGTAGGCCACCCAGGGCTATGAGATTTAAGTTTACACTGAGTCTAGTTGCTTATCGTGCAACCATTGGTCAATATGGGCTCTGTCTTGATGGAGTAAGTTGATGTGGACCTGGGTCAAGAGATTGATGGTGGTAGAGTTGATAGGATGGTGGTAATCTCTTAGTATGATCATGGGAAAGCAACTTCTGAAAAGTCTCGTCTTGATCTTCTCCTTTTCCTTCTCACTAAAGGAGTGTAGAGGATAGTTTGGGTTGACTGAGTCTAATGGTGAATGTGCACACCCTCTCGAGAGTAAAAACCTAAGATCTTAGCCGTGTCCCCGGCATCGGACAATTTGAGTAACTACACAAGGCTGTGTTCTGAAAATCTCCTCATCTCAAATTTCTTAATAAAACTTTGTTGGATGAACATAGGAAGGAGACATGGACTTGTCTCGAGATTTGTCTCTGAAGGAGATGATATTGAATTAAGAAAATTGTTTATCAAAAGTAGGAGAAAATTTGCTTTGCGCAATAGCCTTGAGCTCCACCAGCCAAAATAAACATATAGTTATAGTATAATAGAACATTAGGAATGAAAGTCACTTGCCACCACAATTCAATTGTGCTGACCCTTTATAGCTGGGCTGCAACTAAACCTTGCAAAATGTCCGAATGAGGAGTAAGGGGGTCGTCTTCGAGCTACAACCAACATGATTTGCCAGTGGCTTCATGGAGAAGATGTAGCTCCATGCTACCTTTAGTATTGCGTTTGGACTCTGAAATAAAGTGTGAACTACTTATTCAGCTAGCATTTCCGCTATGCTAAGTTGTAAGGATATTTGTTTTTGAATCATTCGTCTCGTTCTGTAATAAATTTTGACATTGTACTGTGATATTACATCTTATTGGAGAATGTGAGACTTATGTGATCCAAGTCTTTGCATTATTCATATGTGCCATTGCTTTCGTAAGCAAGGGCACTACAGAAAATCCTACAGGAGATCCACTCAGGAGATTGTAGACACCACGCATCAACAAGATCAATGGTAGCCAAGGCATTTAGACATGGATTCTTTTGGCTGACGGCTTTGGCTGACGCAGAGAGCATAGCCCGGGTTTGCGATGGATGCCAAAGATATGCAAGGCAGATTCACGTGCCGGCTCAGGACCTGAGGACAATACCAATCACATGGCCTTTTGTAGTTTGGGGTATGGACATGGTTGGAGCTTTCCAGACGTCATCCGGCAAGAAAACTCACCTCCTAGTAGCAGTGGATAAATTCACAAAGTGGGTCGAGGTACAAGCCGTCAGCAGTTGCTCAGCGGCTACAACAGTCAAATTTCTGAAGAGAATCATATTCAGATTCGGGTATCCCCACAGCATCATCACAGACAATGGGACAAACTTCTCACTCAGAGAGATGCAGAAATTCTGTGGAGACAACGGAATCCGGCTCGACCTGGCGTCGGTGTCACATCCTCAGTCAAATGGCCAAGTCGAAAGGACAAACCAGGAGCTACTAAGGGGGATAAAACCAAGGCTCCGGGTCCCACTGATCCGAGCAACCGGAGCCTGGGAAGAAGAACTGCCATCGGTCGTCTGGAGCATCAATACAACCCCAAATAGATCCACAGATTTCACTCCTTTCTTCATGGTATATGGAGCTGAAGCGGTCTTGCCCAGTGATATTATCCATGACTCGCCAAGGGTTGCAAATTACATGGAGACCGAAAATGAGAAAGCCCGACTCACATCAGTAGATTTACTGGAAGAGGCAAGGGAGCTAGCCCTGGAAAGATCAGCTATATATCAGCAAGACTTGAGACGGTATCACAGCCGCCGGGTTAGATCAAGGACTTTCGAGGAAGGAGATTTGGTCCTCAGACTGGCTCAGAACAGAGCCGACTTTCATAAGATTACCCCCCCATGGGAAGGACCTTTCGTGATAAGCAGAAATCTACACAATGGATCCTACTATCTGGTAGACCTAAGGGAAAAAACACAGTAACAGGACCAAACACAGATCACACAAGATACCCAATGACAGAGAACGACAGGCCATAGAACATAGCAGAGCTTAGACCATACTACACATAGCCAGAGGAGACCCGGCAAGAACGACTTCCTACAGTTTTTTGTTTTTACTACTGAGAAAGCAGCAGGTTTCAGACGCGCTCTTTTCCTTACCAGGGTACCTAAGGGGACTGGAAGGTTTTTAATGAGGCGGCTTGCTAGCTATGTGCATATCTTATGATAAATAAAGAGAAACTTCTCTGAAGAAAAGAGTTTGTTGACAAAAGTGCCCAGATATTACACAATTAAGGGTCTTGGGGGCTTACTAACCACAGGTTATAAGTTGAAAACTCAAGACTCGGCAGAGACGCCACCAAACTTATACTCTTACTCCTTTCAAGGGTCTTGGGGGCTTACTAACTAAAAGTTAGAAGTTGAAAACTCAAGACTCGGCATAGACGCCAAATTTTCTCAAAAAGGTCTTGGGGGCTTGACAACTATCAGTTGCAAGTTGAAAACCCAAAACCCGGCATAGACGCCACAGTTTCTTGGTTATACTTGCCTGCCAGCTCGATGTTAATCTAACCCGGCAAAGAAGCCACAGCGACCATATGTTGCAAACCGGGCTTTCAATCTGACTATGATGCCCTTGGGGACTTAGCAGACCCTGGTTGACCTCGAGTTTCTAACACAAGAAGTAAAAAAGAAAGCCGGCTGTGCAGACGCAAATGAAACCAAAAGGGTCATCAACACCAAACATATGCTTGCAAAGTGCGGCTGAGGCCGAGTATAAAAATTAAAGCAAGTATATGAGGCACACGAAGGCGCATCAGCACAGGCATAGCCTCAGAGTTAAAACTAACCTATTACAGGTTATACAGGCCAAAAGAATACGAGTTCCCAAAGTGCAAAGACAGATAAAAATTACAAGCCGGTTCATGCTGCCGGGCCAGATTCAGTAGGAACGGCTGGGGTCTCGGGAGCTAAGCCGGAAGAGCCAGAGGCGGCAGACTTCTTCTTGGACTTCCTCTTCACCAAGCCCTCAGCATCCTCCCAGGAAATCTTGAAAACGCTCGAAAAGGGGCCAGAGGCCGAGCGAGGAGGAGCCGACACATCGGATAACCCGGACGCAGGAGCCACTTCCGGCTGAGTTGGCAGAGGAGCGCGGTAGCTCGGATCAAGACCCGTCAAGGCCGGCTCTTTGGGAGAAACCTTGGCTCCCTCAGCCGAGTACCCCACCTGGAAAGTGCTAAGACTGAGGTTATCAGTCAGCACTGTCGCATGGTGCCGGGTCTTCACATCTATGACCTTGATGTCCTCCTTGGTAAGAGGAGTACCGTCACTCTTGCAGGGCCACCCCTTGGTGAGAAGCTCCGTGTCAACATCTGGGTAATGCGCCTTGGTCAAGGCCAAGATGCGCATTGAGGCACGCCGGGCCGCAGACCTCCTCCAGTTATCCAGCCAAGCCGGCAGAACATTCAGTTGTTGGAGGAATTTGGCCTGCGTCGTGGGCGGCTTCTCCCATCCGTGACAGGCCATCAACGCCTTGCCAGCTCCATAGTAGAGCTGCTGCACAAGCGTGTAGACGGCCTTGAGCTTTCCCTCCGGCTCAAGCTTGCAGATAGGGTTCCAAGACCCTGGAAAGAGAAAGCCAGAGGTTTCAGGCGGCAGTACAAGCAAAGATGCGTGACAGTCAAAATTAGAGCCGGCTTACCAAAGAGCGCGGTGGTCATCTCAACAAGAAACGCAACAAGCTTTGCGTATTTGGCATTGGAGGCATTCGGATCCTCTTGAAGCTTGTCACGCTGCTCCGTCCAGTTAGTATCATGCTCCTCCATCTCTCGACGGAGGAGAGAGTTCTCTTCAGCAGCCTCGCCGAGCTTCTTCTCAAGCTCGGCAATCTTATTCTCAAGACCGGCACGGAGGCCGGCTTCCGTCCTCAACTCCCTCTTGACAACGTCAAGGGCATGGTCCTGCTGGCGGGTCTGGTCCTGAAACAAGAAACAAAAACACATGGTCAGGATGCGGCGAACAAAAGTAAAGCCCAAATTGTTATAAGTCCCAGGTCACGCAGGCTGAAACCCGGCACTTGGGGGCTACTCAATTGCGGGCTCAAGATCAAAAAGTAAGCGAAGACCCGGAACACTGCAAGCAGTCATCCCGACTCTTGGGGACTACTCAGTTGAAACCAAAAGACAAACAGAGCAAGTAAAGACCCGGAACACTGCAAGCAGTCATCCCGACTCTTGGGGACTACTCAACAAAGAACATCATAGACCAAAACAAGACAAATTGGAAGTCCCGGGTCATCGCAGGCTGATAACTCGGCACTTGGAGACTAGGATAGATATACATGCATACCTCAAAATTTTCCTGGAGCTCAGCCAAGACGCTGTCCTCCGCCTGGCGCGACTCCCCAACACGCCTGTGAAGCTCCCCGAAGAGAGCTGTCAAGTCCAAATCCTTATAGGACTGGAAGCCGGGGGCCTTGCCGGTAGAAGATTTGGAGGTGGCGACACCCGGCGCGGCGGTCATGGTGATGCGGGAGTCGAGAGGCTTCTCACCCTTGGCAGAGCCGGTGATCTCCACATCCGGCAAGCCAGATTTCTGAGGAGAAGCCGGGTGCGGCGGCGACTTATCGGCCCCTCCCTCAACCCGGAGAGGCGAAGTAACAGCAGCATCATCCACAGCCGGAGAAGGCGTGGGCATAGTACGAACTCTGTGCAAAAAGAAAGAGGGTTACGATAAATACAGGGAAGTAAAAGAAAAGGGTGCGAGAAAGGCGGCGTACCCTTCATTGACAGCAAAGCCGCCAAAGAGATCATCGCTCGAATCTGAAGACACTGAGAGAGACCGCCGCTCAGTCCCGGCTAGTGGATAAAGAACGGAAGGGCGTGTCTGCAGAGGCCTGACCCGGCGAGGAGTCGGGTTATGGGAAATACCTTCAAAAAGTGGCTCGTCACAGTCGGAAGATCCAAGCCGACGCTTCTGGCAACGAGCTTCCTTTTCCTCCTTAAACAAGATAAGTCCAGTAAGGCCAAAGTAAGAATAAGCAAAGCCAGATAAACCCAGGTACGACAAAGTTACCTCGGCGGAGTCTGAACGAAGCCTCCTTTTGGAAGCCGGCGGGGCCGGGTCTGAAGACGGAAGAACCGTATCTGACATATTGGCCTCATCAATAGAAGGGGACCGGGTTTCCCGAATGTCGGCGTCCATTAATTCAAGGAAAAGCCGGGTGATGGAGTTTAACTCACCTTCTGCTTCTTCCTCCACGCCGGCCTCGGAGCCGGCCTCTTCAACGTCGTTACCCGACTCATCGGCAGAGTCGGGCGAAGAAAGCAGTGCGGCGAACCAGCAGGTATCGTCCGCCTAAAGAATTAAAGGTTAGCAACTTGGAGAAACTTCTGAAACATGAAGAAAAAGACAAAGGAAACAGAAAGTACCGGCTTCAGCGGATTGGCGGCGCAGAAGGGAGGAAGGCCGGCGCTCGCCAGAGAATCCGGTGATTCGTTGACGATTTTCCGGATAACCCGGACCATCGCCTCCTCCGATTGAATGCTTCGGTTGAAGCGCATCGGGTCGTCCGGAGACCCGGAATATTGGCAGATGAGGCCCGGCCGAATGCCGAGTGGCATGATGCGCCACCCAACCCAGCAACGGACCAAGTCCGCGCCAGTCAGGCCGTGGGCCAGCAGGGCGCAAACCCGGCCAACCAGTGGCTTGATAGCCCCCCGATCAGCCGGGGAGGCAAAGGAGTTCATATTCTCGTGGAGGGTGAGCCTATCAGCACGAAATCCGGGAAGGGCCGGCTCACCCTCAGGAGTGAGTGACTGGCAGTAGAACCAAGTCTTCTGCCAGGCCTTTGGGTGTGAGTGGAGAACCACGCCCGGAAAGATGATGTTGCGGCGGCGCTGGATGGTAACGCCACCGCAGGAGACAAGAGCCCCCCCCCCCCGGGTATTCCCGTTGGGGCTTGCAGTAGTAGAACTCGAGGAAAAGAGGAAGACTGGGAGCGATGCCGAGATAGGCTTCACAGAGGACGACAAAATGAGTGATGTTTAGCACCGAGTTTGGTGCGATGTCTTGTGGACGGATATGGAAGTAATCGAGGATCTGGCGGAAGAAAAGGGAACCGGGGGGCTTGAAACCCCGGGGGATGTGATCGACAAAAAGAACTACCTCGCCGGGTCCTGGCTGCGGCAGGGTCTCTTCTTCGTCCGGGGCGCGCCAGTGGGCCTCCGACTGAGGCGGAAGCATGCCGAGATTCACCAGCGTTCCGAGCCGGCTATCCCGGACATTGGATTTGCCCCAGTTACACCCGGCCCGGCGTTTGGACTTCTCAGCGGCGATTGTGCCGGAAGAACCGGCGCCGGGTGTGCCCTTGACCTTCTTGGGGCCGCGTTGAGCAGCGGACTTGACCGACATTTTGGTGATTGAAAGCCGAAGATCTACAAACAAGGAGTAGCAGAGATAAAGGGTTATAATGGATCTACGGGATTACGAGAAATAACGGAAAAAGGGAGATCAAGAGACAGAGCAGTTCATCGGCAAGAACAAACAGCAAGCAACGAACAGGGCAAGTTAGAACAGATCTGCATAGTCTGGGAAATTAAGATTAAAGGAGGATAATCAAGAAGTATGAAGAACGTAGGCAAGCTCATCCGATGCAACGCAAAGTGGAACGAAGAACTCCATGAACTCATCCGAAGAACTCCACGAGCACGAGAAACTAAAATCATAAAGTTGGGATAAAAGTTTACCGAGAAAAGAAGGAAGGAGAAGATCGGGATCTTTTGCATGTGGAGGAAAGCGCGAAGTTCTTCACTCAGATCTTGCTGATGAAGATCTTGGCAAAAGCTTGAGATCCGGGGAGATGAACTGCGGCGGGAAGCTCGGAAAGCTCGGTCGCGGGTGGCTCGAGGAGACGAGACGTTGAACTCGAGGAAGAAGATGAAGGGAGTGCGCGTGGGGGAGAGTGAGCCACTGCTCACCACGGCCCTCCTATTTATAGAGCCTGGACGTTGACGTAGGGGCAGAAATGGAAAGATAAAAGGATAATGATTATCCTGGGGGACAAGATCTGGTAGGTGAGAGATATTCCCTGACAAGATCTTTGTTTCACCGAGGTGGTTATTGTCTCCTCGATTCCCGCGCTTGGATAGACATTAAATATGTCGTTGACTCGGAAGTTTGACCGAAAGACGAGAGAAAGACCAAAGAAAGGAGAAAGTCAAGGGCCAAGAGAGTGGAAGCCGGCAAGTGGTGGCCGGGTTACGAGCCGTTGACCAAGCATCAGGACGGCTGAGTAAGTAACCCGAGAGCTTGCTTGCTTAATGAGTTGTTTATTGTTTTTCAGATAACCCGGACAAAAGGACTGACGGCTTCCCCCCAAAAACATGCTCCAAAGTGCAAAGGTGAAGCTAGCCCGTCTGATGTCCAAGTTATCCTGGGGGCTACTGTTGGGGGGATCGTAACCCGGTAGGCCCACCGACATAGAAGATAAGCCGGTCTGACAGGAGGTTGGGCCGGATCAAGTATAAAGACATGGGCCGGGTGATACGTAAGACGGTGCACGACGTATGCCTTGGCCCGCATGCAAGAAGGATCTAGAAGGCTGGAGAACCCGTACAAGACAGAGTCCTGCTAAGGAAAGGAGAGGCTTAGAGGACTTAGAGTAGAGTCCGGTTATGATAGGAACCCGGATCCGGCCTTGTACCTCTAGCGAGACCCACCACCTATATAAGGGGGTCTCCTGGTTCCTAGAGAGACAGGTTCAATCGACACAAGTCATAGGAAAGACACATTGTAATCTCGAGACCCGGAAGCTAAGGCGCCGAGTCCCGAAACCCTAATCAGTAAAGCCGAAGTAGGAAGTAGGTCTTTACCTCAAGACGAGGGGCCGAACCTGGGTAAATCCTTGTTTCCCCACGTTCCGCTAGACAAGCTCCTGATGTCGGAAGCCGCCATGCCCCGTATTTCAAGTTACCTCTGGGTAACATCTGCCGTGACAATCCCACGACAGGGAGAGAGCGGACTCGACTCGAGTCTAGGTTTGTGTGCTGCTCTTGACGATGCGTTATGGACTAAATTGGGTTGGGCGATTGAGTTGTGTTGAACTATTGGGCTAGGGCGTTGGCTGGAGTGGACTAAATTAGTAGTGGGATATGTCATTTCTTACAACGAGATTCCACATGTCAGCTAATCCGATTGCCCATCGGGTCGCCCATGGGTAGACATGTCTACCCATACATTACCCATGACAAATCAGGTCGCCCATGGGCGAGACCCCTGGGTGAACATAGCGACTCGTACCCTACCCATTAGGGTTGGGTGCCCATGGACGGACGTGCCCGTGGGCGGAATTGCCCGCTTGAGCCACCACTTGTTCCGGTAGTGCCACACGACACACGCACTCCTTATTTTCCTCGTCTAGACGCCTCGTCGAAATCTCGCCGTTGCGAGTTTGATAAAATTAATGAGTCATTGATTAATTAATAATGGAGGCGTCAATTACTTTGTCGTTTCCGATTCTTTTGGTCGTGGGGCGTTATCGACTCGATTGTGACGTTACTGCCCACGTCCTACCCGACCCACGCTATACATTCAAGCAGAGGCAAACCCTAGATGCACCCACGCAATGCAATACAGGTTTCACGTTGTTCCATCTCTAGAGCATTGCGATGTCATCTTCCAAGTCTTGTCCATCCCGTCTTCCGGCGTGCATCGGTTGAAGGGACAGTAGGCCTCTGGAACCCCGCCTATTGTGATCCTATAAGGGAGAGGGACAATCAGGTTTTGGGGAATGCACTCGGGCGACTACTGGCTTCGACTTCTTCCCTAACGACGACTTCTTTCCCGACATTGTCAACCTCTTCATCAACGACATGGGTGACATGGGGAAGTCTAGTAGTGCTGCTACCGCTACACCGTACGTGTTCTTGATCTTCCTATATGATATTTGGTTATAGTTCCCGCTCTGTATTTAATATTTTTATCTACTGTTTTCAAATATCACATGATTACATTAACTTGTACAAGTTGAATGCCAGTGCTTGCGACGGATCTTAATTTTTTGTTAAGTATCGAACGTGTAATTATTTGGAAAAAAAATATAAATATTCTTTAAACATAAATAAAAAAGCAAGATATCCATGTGATATTATAAAAATAGTTGAATGTTCGTACATTGTCACGACATACTGACGAGTGGTGTCCCCATCAATACCCATGGTTACTAGCCTAGGGTGCGAGTTATGAGGTAGAGAACACATAGTGTTGGTAGATTCGTCGGCTGACAAGCGAGAGTTACCCAGGTTCAGGGCCCTCGAGTGAGGTAACGCCCATACTTCCTGCCTGTCTGTTATTGATTGTGAATATGCGGCGAGTACAAGGGTCTAACAAGATGTCGATCTTGCTAGGGTTTGGTGGTTCTGATTGGGCGTGTACTTGATCGGCCACCCTCTTGTCCTTTATATAGGGATACATGTCTCGGGTAGTAACCGACTAGGATTACTGATATGGAAAGTATAACCGACTATGTCTATCTATGGTAACAATCTTTGACTTGGACTTCGCTTGTTGGGCTTCTTCAGTCTATTGACAATTCAGCTATAGTCATCACGTGCACCAGGTACGTACACGATGGGGTACCCATTTGGTATAACCTCGTCATTAGCCCCCGAGTGCTTGGCTAATTCAGAGAATCATTCATGAACTCACTACATAGTGCATGTCTCATGTTTTATGCTTTTGATAGTATATTTCTGTATTTTGTCTTTCGACTGTGAATTATGTCAAAGGATTCGACTAAGTAGGCCTGAATTTATTCGATGAGTCAAGACCAATTAACTTCACTTGGGCAAAACCTTACTAACCTTCAATCAGGTTTCGAGTCCTTGGGCTTGAACCTGGAACATACTGGACATACTCGTCTCATACCAGTCAATGGGCTTACTGATTTTGTTCTGCAGTTTTAACTTTGCTACCCAACGCGTCCGCCAGGATTTTCATCGCATCTATTGATACGAAAAACACAAGGACTTAACACTACCGGGGTGGTCCTCGATCCTATTCGATTGATCGATGGGTCTTACCTTTGCACTTTATGCATGCAGCATCCGAGGTACCATCGACCGAGTTTACTCGGGAATCTTTATGATTTTGTGTTTATGACTGAGGCTAGTCTATTTATCGACGGATTGCCTTTATTCTTCTTTGATTCTATCGGGTGCACGACAGTGCTCCCGATGGGAGTAGCCCCCGAGATTGTGCTTTATTGCTTGTAATAGAGGATAATCTCAATTGTTTTTATGCCAGTCGAAGGTTTTTTGTTCACTCCCGATGGGAGTTTCACTCGATCACATTCTTTGTACTTATGTTCTTCTTTTGTCTAGTTGAGCATATCATCGACTTTCTGCTTTATGCACTTGCTTTGTCTGCCACACACATGATGTCATGTGTGACAGCCTTTGCATGTGAATAAGATTTTGATGGGACATGTCATGGTGGGCCCATCTCTTTGACCGTGGTGGACGTCGGTTCAGTTCTGATTTGACTTGACGTCGAGATTTTCGCAGGCGTGATGATGGTTCCCTCGTTTTGCGTGCGGAGTGGGTGGCGTGGCCTGCGACGGTTGTCTTTTGATGCTGTCACGTGTTGTGGTGTATTTACACGGACGGATGAGATTAGTTATCCTGCCATGGTAAATATAGATCCCGCTGACGTCGATTAATTTACCCTGCCATTTGCATTCTCTGCTTTCACTTCATCTTCCTCCTTGCGCGCGCGTTTGCTCTGCTCTTGCACTTGTTTCCTCCCTTCGCCATGGCCCCGAAGAAGAGCTCTGCGGCATCCGCCTCTGCTGCTGCGGCCACCACTGGCAAGAAAAGGAAAAGTGGCCCTGCTTCGACTGCTGCTGATGCTCCTGCCACCCTCAAGAAAGGATCAGAGGATTGGTCACGATCCGTTATGACGGAGAAGAAGTTGGCGGCTCTCCGCAAGGATGGCATGCTGCCGCCAGCCGAACAACTCGCCGTCCGCGCTCTTTCCAACTAGGAGGCATTCCTCAAGCCGCGTCCCGATGAGCGTGTATGTTTTGTTGAGTTCCTCCCCCGCGGCTTTGGTTTCCCGCTGCATGACTTTGTGCGCGGGCTTTTGTGTGCCTATGGGATACATATCCATGATCTGGTTCCCAATGGTATCTTGCACATTGCCTGCTTTATGGTGATGTGCGAGTGCTTTTTGGGGATATCCCCCAGCTAGGCACTTTGAAAGTCCATCTTCCAAGTGCGTCACATGGACCGCAATGGCCGTGTGAACCCTTCGGAGGCGTAGGCTTCCAGGTCAAGAGCGGCTGTAAGTACTTCCATTTGAAGGCAGCTGACGAGGTTATACCAAACGGGGTACCCCTTCGTGTGGGTACCTGGTGCACGTAATGACTAAACCCCAATTGTCATTAGGATGAAGAAGCCCAACAAATGAAGCCCAAGTCAAGGACTTCTACCATAGATAGCATAGTCGATAGTACTTTCCATGAATGTAGTCCTCGTAGGTTACGACCCGAGACTTGTACCACTATTTAAAGGACAGGAGGGTGGCCGATTAAGGACACGCCCAATAAGAATCACCAAACCCTAGCAAGATCCACATCTTGCTGGAACCTTGTACTCGCCGCATATTCACACTCAGAAACAGACAAGCAGGACGTAAGGGTGTTACCTCACTCGAGGGTCCCGAACCTGGGTAAATCCCGCTTGTCAGCCGACGAATCTACCAACACTACGCGTTCTCTACCTCATAACTCTTACCCTAGGTTAGCAACCATGGGTATTGATGGGGACATCTCTCGTCAATTGGCGCCGTCTGTGGGAATAGGTTTGGATCTGCAGATTTTTTGGTCCAAATTTTAAACGGCAGCTCGCCGACTTCTTCAAAGGAATGACATCAGCAACAACAGATCACATCCAGCTCATAGGAGACCACTCGCCAAAAGCAGCGTCACCAGCCATGATCAAGCCATACTCACCCAAAGCTCAGGAGATTTACTCCAATCTCGATTCAGGTTTTGATCTAACCATTGGGGAACATAACTTTTTTGTTGATCAGTTTGGTGTGCAGGATCTAGCCGAACAGATCGCAACTAAGCCACTCCAAGAAAGATCGACTGAGATTGCATCTTCGGTAGACAAGGAGGATACCTCATCGCAGCTCGATCTGATCCCGCCACCAAAATCCCCCACAGATTCAATTTCATCGGCGGAGTTCAACAAATTTATGGCAGATAAATTCCCTGAAGTTGAAGGACCGTCGACTACCTCAGTCGAAGATATGGTCATATCAATGGCTTCGGCTGGAAGCACTGGAGCTACAACATCAAGGATCGATCCGATCTCATCCATAGCAGGATTGATGTCCACACGAGAATTCAACGAGTTCATGATGCAAAACGAAATAGAAGAAGAATTACAATCAACTCTTCATACCAATCTAGTCGAAGATCATATGCAGATCGAAGCTCCAGAAGAAAGCTTCCACCTCTCCGAGTATGATGAGCCTACAGAAGATAGCATACGTCTGACCGAGTTCGCCAACCTAGAGATCCAATCTCCACATCGCGCTTCCGTCGACTACGAAGAACATATGCAGCAAATAGAGGATGGCGAAAACAACAAAAACGAAAACGCAAGCACAGAGTGGGATAGCGACGTCGAGGAAGCATATGAAGACCATGCAGACTATATATATCATTATCACATACCCCAGCAAGTTTGCGTTGCAATCACTGCAGAGACATCAGAAAACGCAGCCAATCGCCGACCAGTCGAGTACCCCTAGACGGTTACTTTGCCAGACGGTACCACCACTCTGGATATCACGGCGGAGATGGCTCCAAAAGTGACAAAAGTCATCGAAGATGTCATAATGATGCCATCAGACGCAACTCCAGATGAGTTAGCAACATACAACTAGTTCAACTGGCCGGAGTCGTAACGCCTAAAGCTACACAGGGCAACACTCGAGGAACGAAGAAGGCAATCAAGCATATCAAGTGCACACAGACGACAACTATCTATCAGCTCTACAGGAGCAACAGAAAGATGGGACAAATCCAGGTTCCAAAGAATCCCTGAGAAAAGGGCAGAAGTCACTCCAAACCTAGACAACTCATTCCTAACAGTCGACTCTAGTGGCATAATCCTACCCAAAACAGCAGAGGGAGCCCTCATATCCATAGGAGCATACCTTGAAGCAGGAAAACCACCGGCAGGTGACCCAGCCGAGGCTATGTACCTCCATCAAATGAAGGCTCTGGAAGTCGCAGCAAAAGAACTAGTGGATGGAGGAAGACGAGGACGAAGCAGAAGGCACTCACGAGGACGCCACAGTCGCTGTCCTCAGCGAAGCAGCGCTAGAAAGAGTTCTAGCCGTCGCAGGTCAAGAAGTCGCTCAAGGAGCAGGTCCAGGAGATCAGGCAGTCACGATTCACCTGACAACCGCAACGCAGGTCCATGCGGAGCACAATGCTTCACTCGACGGATCCAAGAGGCAAAGTTGCCAAAGAAGTTTGGCCTACCGGCCATGCCAAAATTCAACTCAAAGCAAGAACCCTCTGCTTGCTAAAGGACTACAAAATGGCAGTCATATGCCAACGCAGAACAACAACGACGACACTGCAGTATCTACAACTAATGCTTGAAGGTACAGCCCGCGACTGGCTCAAGTCACTACCTGCAGGAGCCTGCGACTCCTGGGACCACTTTAAGGAGGATTTCATATAATATTTCGACCCTCTCTGCGAAAGGTCGAAAACATTTGAGGAACTAAGAGTGTGCCGGCAAAATACAGACGAGACGCTCAGGGCATACATCCGAAGATGGACCTCCATCCGAAACTCTGCGGGTGCAATATCAGAGGATAGAGCTATGGACGCTTTCACAAATGGAGTCTATAGAAAAGATTTCAGGGAAGCACTCGGACGATAGAAGCCGAAAAATGGCAGAACTCATGAAGCTAGCAACTTAATGGGCGGATGGCAAAGACGCAGTTCAAAGCAAAACTCCCCACTCGTCGCAACGACACAGCGACCGGCGAGACAGTCGAGACCATCGCGATAGCCGAGATCGCCGTGATGGAGATGACAAACGAAGAAGACGCGACTACAATCACGGCAGCAAAGACAAAGTCAAATTCGTGGCAGCTGGATTCTCATATGACGATCGTAATCAAGATGACAGAAAATAAGACGACCGACATAACAGTCGACAAGACGACCGTCGAGACACACGAAGCAATTACAGGCACGACAGACCGGTCGACCGGCGTGACAACAGAAGCCGTGACCAGCGCGGCAACTATAGAAGACAAGACTGACAAAGACGTTCAAAGCCAAGAATTGAGAAATCATTTCAAGAGAAAATGGAGGACGAATGTAGACTCCATATGTTCAAATATCCTGCGACTGGCTGATTAACATCACACCATACAATTGGAAGCTGGCGCGAGTTCGGGCAAAGGGCGATAGATTACATAAAGCAGACAAGGAAAGAGCAACCACCAGCTGCCCCGACATCATATATACACATCCACAGGCAGTCGCAGCATTACCGCCACAGCCACAACATGACACAAATAACCAAATGGCAGGTGTCATATATCACATACCGCATAGACACTCAATATCCACAACCAAAGGGTCAAATGTACATAATCCAGAAGGGATGCATCTCCAACAGACAGTAAAAGCGCCACATCAGAAACGTCGATATGGCAGTATTAGCTCCACCCCCCGTGACAGAATTTTTGTGAGGGTCAGACACAACAATCGCTTTTGACCAGGAGGATCACCCACCAACCATCTATCGACCGGGACACGCCGTTCTAGTACTCGAAGGACAGAACGGAGGATACACTGTGACCAAAATATTCATGGACGGAGTCAGTGGCGTCAACATGATATTCACCGACACGCTCCGTCGAATGAACATGTCAGTCGAGAATCTTTTGCAATCTACAAATACCTTCCACGGTATTGTACCAGGCAAAGCCATACGGCCAGAAGGGAAAATCCAACTCGACGTCACATTTGGGGATGCAACCCACTTCAGAAGCGAACTCATCGACTTCGACGTCGTCGACTGGAAATCACAATACCATGCCATATTGGGACGGCTGGCGTTCGCAAGGTTCATGGCAGTGCCACACTACGCATACCTCAAGCTCAAAATGCCAGGTCCAAAAGGAGTCATCACAGTCAATGGAAACTTTCAGAAATCAGATAACTGTGACAGAGACTTTTGCAGAATCTCGGAGACATTCGGAACAGAGCAAACTTCAGACATGACGCGAGTCGAAAGGGAAAGAAAACAAAGCCAGAGCGTAAAAGGCGGGCAATCATAACCGTAGCACATGAGGTAAACGCCATATGGACCGTTGAACCTACAGAAGAAGAAGGCACACACGCTAAACCCTGGACAATACACTTTGACGGGTCCAAAAATGGCAGAGGCACAGGCGCAGGTATGATACTCATAATACCCAACAAGGAGCAAGTAAGTTATGTCTGCAGATAGACTTCCCGTCTCCATCAAAGGTCGAAGTTGACTACGAAGGCCTATTCCAAGGCATGCGACTGGCAAGATCATCAGGAGCACATGACATCATCTTCCGGGGAAGCTCATGCATAATCACGCAAAACGCGACAGGTGCAAGTAGGATGAATATGGACAAACTAGTCAGATATCAGGATTATTTCGATATGTGGCAAAGAAGATTCCACAGTTGCGAACTACAGCATGTAGCGTGCACTCGCAACAAACGGGCAAACAGGTTGGCAAACATTGGAGCAGCAAAGGCGCAGGTACCGCCATGTGTTTTCTTCAGGCGCATAAATCATAGGTCAATCAGAAGGGGGCACACACAAGCTACTCGAGCAATAGAAGCCTTCAGGAAGAAACCAGACCAAGAACATCCTCCAAGCAAAATAGTTCCAGCCGTGGTTGGTAAAACGATATCTGTCGTAGTATCGGCATAATTGATAGGAGACGGGGGTCCTCTAGCCTACGTATGGATTGTGGGGAAGAAGGTTGGAGTCGTCGAGGATGAGATTGAACACGACGAGTTTACCCAGCTTCGGATCCCGCAGCGGTGGCGAGATCCTACGTACTGCTATAATTTACTATGAGGCAATAGCCGTGAACAAGTTACAATGTGTATGATGCGTATTGAAGTGTGTCCTAAAGGCTTCCTGGTGGCCGGCTTATATAGGCGGTCAGACCCCAGGATACAAGTCAAGTACTTGTCCGTCAAGTAAACAAAGTCCTAGACCTAGCCGGCTTAGTTGCCGCCTTCCCTCTTGGGCTTGGTGGCTTGATGGGTTTCAGCCTTCCTTGGACCGTCCGCCTACTTCCTTGTACGTCAGCTATCTAGGCTTCCCGGCAGGCTTCAGCCTTACCACCCTTGGGCCACCCTGGACTAGCCGGATGTTGGAGATACCCCTAGTTAGTATATCTCCAACATTAGCCCCCCAAAAGGTTGAAGTTCTCCAGGTGCCAGCTCCTTCTTGATTCTTCAGTCTTCAATGTTGGCGGCTGCAGAGCTTGAACCATTCTGAAAATAATGGGGAACGTGTGCCTCAGCATTGGCACACGGCCGCCTTTATCCGAGATGGGAAAGACGGCTTAGAGAAACTTACCGGATAGCTTCACGAGAAAGCTTGATCCTTGGCGACAAGTCAAACCCATCTCTGACGGATGACGCCAGTTGGTTCACGACAGTTTGAAACCAAACGGAGCGAAAATCACGCCATGATTGCAAATCGCGGGGAAAGAGGAGTCGTGGTGATCGTGCGAGTGCGCATCGTTCTGCGGCAACAGATGATCGACACGTGTCCGGCTAATTGAGCCGTTGCACAGAGAGCAACGCCCAGACATGTAAATAGGGAGCTGAGCGGTTCATTTTCTTCCTTCTCTCTTGCTCTCCTCTGTCCTTTGCACTCCCGCGTAATCGCTCTCCCAAGCTTTCCTGCCACCACCGAGCGAACTCCGGCGAGAACTTCTCCCCCGGTGACCTCCACGCGCGGCGATGGCCACCGAATAAACCATCACATCAGCGGCGTCCAGCGAACTCGCGACCGAGACCACCGCGGCCGTGACGATGGGTGGCGCGGTATCGCGCTCCACGGCGGCGCATGCGGGCATTCCCGCCACGACCCCATCTTCCACTCCGTCCGCGCACGCCCGCGCGGGGCATCCTCGGCGCCCTCGTCTTCCACCGCGCCGACGGCGGCCGGTGGGGCGCCCGTCGACGAGGAGGAGGAGCCAGCTGACCTCGGGTCGCGCTACTGGCTCCCCTCCATTGTCGACGAAGACGCACTCAAGGACTTGGAGGCTGCCGGTTACCTGCCGACTCGGGAGGACTGCAGCTGGCGGCCCGCCTTTGGAGACGTCGTTCCGGCTCCGAAAGCCGGCGAGCGGGTAATCCTCACCTCCCACCTAGTCAGAGGAATGGCCTTGCCGCCTTCCGCCTTCTATAGCGAGGTGTTGGATCACTATGGGCTCCAGCCCCACAACATATCGCCCAATAGCAAACTAGAACCGGCTTCATAGCTTTAATTGAGGGCTATCTAGGTATTAGGCCTAGTTTAGATTTCTTCAGATACTGCTTCCGTTGCCGGCGTCAGACCGTGCCGGACGGCGGACTGGCTACTTGCGGTCAAGGACGCCAATGGTATCCCAAGATAGCATACATCGAGTCTGTCAAGGGCTGGACGTCCACCTTCTTCTACTGCCAAGACATGGCAGCACCGGGCCGTCAATTTGGCGTCCCGGACTTTGTCAACGCGCCGCCTGTGCCCAGGCCATGCTAGGACGAGGCGGTCCCCAAGTTGACGGAGGAGCTCCGCCTTATCCGAAGGCGGATCGAGTTCCTCACTCGGACGATGGCTCCTCCCTTGCTGGACGGGGTGGACACCTTCATCTGCTGGCTTAGCCTGCAAATACTGCTTCTGCGGTATAGCCCGCATAAGATGTGTCAGTATTCGCCAACTGCCACAGCTTCTCTTTGCGTAAGCGAAGAGGGGTTACCAGTTGCCGAATTGGCGGCCCGACTTCGCAGCCTTGTTAAATCAGGGCTGGTGAAGGCGGTGGAGGGCGTGCCCATGCACACCCACGACAACCCTCCCCTCGAGGTAGATACTTCTCTTTTTTGCCCTTCTTTGGCGGCTCTGCTGGCTTACTTGAATCTTCTTAACACTTGCTCTTTTCTCTTTGGCTAACAGCTCTCTGCCCTTGGGGAGAACGACCTGGCTGCCGACTTTTACGAGCCGGAAGCCGGGAAAACCAAGAAGCACAAGGCGTCCGGCGCTGCTTCCTCTACGGCTAATGCTGAGAGGAAGAAACAGACCGCAACGGCTACCGAGCCGGTGCTCGTCGATCTTGACGAGAACTCGGGGATTAACATCCCCCGAAGGTATTCATTTGCCGCCTTAAACATTTGTCGGCTTTCTTTATTACTGGTATTCATCTGGCTAACTTTACTTTGTTGCCAGGAAGCGGGTGGCAACTTCCAAGTTGTCGGCCAGATCCCTTTTGTCCAAGGGAAAGCGGCCCTAGGGCAACTCACCGGCGACCATGCCGCCAACTCCTCAGCCCTGGGCCGGCGTCTTCATGAGCGATGCCCGCCGCCAGCCCCAGGTTCCGGCTTCTAGCCCACCGCCAAGGACCTCCTCTGCCGGCCGCGCAACTAGCGCTTCTCTTCCATCGGCTGAGGCTACGGCCAATGAAGCCGTCCGATCCTGTAACATCCCAAAATTTTGGAATGTTTAAAAATCACTAAAATTTAAAACTTTTACTTTATATTAAAATAAAAATCATCAATATCCAAGAAGGGCAACTAAAAAGGATTCATTATGACTTATTCAAAGTTTTATAATATTAATTGAATCAAGTAACTTTATTTTCAAACTTAAGTGTTGAACTATAAATAGATATCCTAAATACTTATGTAATCCTAACACCATATTTGTAAAAGTACCATCACTTATTTTTGGTATGCATATTTCAAAATGTTTGTATAAGTTATTTAATTCAAAAACATTATATTTGGAATTCCTAATAAACCCTAGACCATGTTTAAAGTCATAAAACTATTTAGAACACCCTCTATCCTTAAAATATAGTTTTGATTCTAGTGTTTGATTTTGAAAATGGGTTTGGAAAGATTTATTTTAACCATATGCATTTGTGAAATTTTACAAAATTTTATTAAGATATAAATTTCATAATTGAGACTCTATTTTAAATTTTGCAAAAAGTGTCAAATAAACCATGAGGCAATATTTGTAAATTTCAAGTTTCAAATGTTTTGGAAAAGGTTTCATAAATATTTTAAAGGATAGATATTATCTTCACACAATTTTAGAAACTGATTTGACTTTATTTGGATGAATAAAATAAAAGCTATATAAGAAAACAGAAAAGAGAAAATAAAAGAACTAGAACAAAAAAAAAGAGTAACTGGGCCGAGCCCAGAACCAGCCCAGCAGCGGCCCTCTCTTCCCTCTCTCTCACCGACAGGTGGGGACCACCTGTCAGCCCGAGTTCATCCCCTACCTCTAACCGTGCCCACGACCGAAGCTCGCACCCCACGTCGCCCACCTTTTCCCACTCGCCCGAGGCCAGAAGCAGCGCCCCGTTTCCCTCCTTTAAATCTCCGAGACCCCGGCCTCCTTTCCCCTCTGTCACCGCCGCGATTGGTGCCTCGAGGCCGACGTATTTCGTCGCCGGATTTCACCTCCGCCGCCACCGTTTTCCTCGGTTTTGGTAAACCCGGTGAGCCTCCGCCACTGATTTCCTTGCCCTACCATTCTATCGCTATCGCACCTCTTAAAGCCCTTTCCCCAATTTGGTTCGCAGCCAAACGAGCGAGAGTACCGCGACCGGAGATCGCCGGAGAAGAAGCCGCTCCGTCTGCGTGTTCCCACTGCTTCCCGGAAGATTTCGACAGCGCCTTCTCCCCCACAGAGTTCACCGTGCCGCGCCTCACATTTTCCGAGCCACCCGAGAGTAGAGCGTGACCGGAGCGTCGAAAACGACGAAGTCCGAGCGCCGGCGCCTCCGTCGTCTCCGGCGAGACCGCGCCGCCACCTGCTGCAGACCCGAGGTGAGCCGCCCGATCTCCATCCAACGGCCGCGATTAGATCACTTAACGAACCGGTATCAGCCAATCATAGTCCGCCACGTCACCCGAGCTTTTCTGGATTAATTTCCGAATTAAATAAAATTGTAGTTTTGCAGAAAAGCCCCTGATAATTCAAACCATCATATCTTTTAAACCACACATCCAAATTTGACAAACTTTATACCATTGGACCCTTGACACGTAGAGTCTTTTGGTATAGTTCAATTTCAAATTTGACAAGTTAACGTTTATTCAAATTTCAAATGGAAGATTTGAATAAATTTGACCAAGGTTCAAATCCATAAGTCCAAAAATTTCAAATAAAATAGTTTTGGGAAACTTAGGATCTGTCTAATCATGTTGCACTGTTAAAATTTATTTTAGCAATGTCATTTCCATTTAAAATCAGAAATCCTAATTGTATGTTTCCAACATAGTTTAAATTGTATTAACCTTATTAAATTGTTTCTTTTACAAAAATAACACAAGTATTATCTTTGACCAGAGATAACAAAACTAAGCCTACTAAACCACTTTTGAAATATAAACTTGTAAATATATGTTTAAAACCTATTAGATTTCAAGATTGTATTAGTTTAAATGTATTCAAGTTTCAAATGGTAGAATTGGGTAAATTTGACATAAATATAAATTCATGGATCCTAAAAATGCAAATAAAATATTTGTACAAACCTTTCAACTAGTATAACATGTTGCCACTATTATAAATGATTTGTCTATTAGATATGGTTTAATAAATCAGAGTTACAACGTGTGTAATTTAGATATAACTTAAAGTCCACAAATAATTTTAATGTGAAATCATTTGTAGAATGTCACTAAAATAACTATAGTCTTGGGGGGAGCCAATACTAACCTTCATTAGATCCATATGATTTATCAACATGTGAAGTTGATTAAAATCTTATGCCTTCCTTAAATCACAACCATAGTTGGAAAATGTTATCATTTCCCTTCGATAAAAGCATTGTGCAAATATTATGAACATGACCAGACATTATAATATTGAAACAATAATTCAACCTATTTAGGTTTGAAACATTCAAATTTGATTTAGACCATCCCTTGACCACAAATGGCAAACCCTAAGTCCTACCACATTAATTCCTTTTGTAAATTGAATTATGTGATACGACTCGACCATAAAATAAATGAACTATAACAAATATTAATGAACGTAGAATTGTGATGTATGCTTTTATGTGTTATGTGTTTGTTTGAATTGTTTGTTTATTGTACTTCTCTTTCCTCGTATAGATTGAACGGAGTGAAACGTTATTCGTTGAAAAGAGTGTGAGAAACGACAACTTCCAAAAGGCAAGTGACGCTCATAAACCACCTATTGTTTTCACTATATGCATATTAGTGTTTTTCTGTAGTATGCATGTTAGGAGTGGTGTGCAGTTCTATATTATGCTATGCTCCTATGTAGTGTTTAGCTATCCCCCACCCTGAGCTTAGAAGCAAGAACACTTAGTAGGACGCTTAGCCAAGCAATGAAAAATGTTTTGATTAGTTGGATAGTGAAAAAATTAATGAAGTTAATTAATGAACTACCTGGGTGCTGGTTGGAGAACCATGGTGGGTGGCTACTCAGAGGGTCCATGTCTATGGTTCATGTCTATGGTAATTACCCTTGGTGGAAGCGCACAAATGTGGAAAGTCACTCACGCTTAAAGAGATTGTAGACACACCTTGCTTAGAAGCTTCCAGTGCAACCACAAGTCATATGGGCTCTGTCTTGACCACATAAGTTGCGAGACCCCGAGATCCGCGTGACCAGCAGATGTAGGGTGATAGGTGGGGATGGGTCCGCTTTATGGATTTTGGGGAATTGCTTCTGAAAGGTCTCGTCTCGGTCTTCTCTTTTCCATTTCATAATTGGGTGACATGGACAAGGTAATGATTGGGTCTTGTGGTGAAAGTGCACACCCTCTCGAGAGTAAAAACTAAGTATACTTAGCCGTGTCCCCGGTTACGGACATTTGAGCAACTAGACAGGGCAGATGTTGAAGATCTCCTCATCCCAATTTCTATAATAAAATTTGATGGGTGAACAAGGGTTTGGGAGAGCTCACCGCTTTCTATCGGTGGTGCTCGTTGTGAGTAGTTTTCAAAGTTGTTCACCGTTTTCTATCGGTGGTACTCTTTGTTGTCAAAGGTCTTCACTGTTTTCTATCAGTGGTACTCTTTGTCTAAGATGAAAAGTTGTTTTATAAATGATAGGACAAAACTGGCTTTATGCAAATCAGCCTGAAACTCCACCGAGCCAAATATGCATGTAGATATAGTCTTAGTAATTTCAATTACAAAGTGTCATCTTGCCACCACAATTCAATTGTGCTGACCCAATATAGTTTGGGCTGCAACTCACCATTGCAGGACCCTCAGACTAGGAGTAAGGATTGTTAGGGTCGCGAGTCTCCAACCAACATGCCTTGCCTGTGGCACATGATGAAGATGGAGCTCACTTATCCATTGCTTTCCGCTGTGTATTTATTTCGGTTTGAGCTAGCCATGAGCTATGCACCTTGTATCGAACCCCTTTCATTTCTGGATCATCGTGTAATGAATATTGATGCAATGTTATGGTATTTCATCTTAAACTGTGTGTGCTAGCAAGTCGATCCAGGTACTAGCACTATACACAGGAGGTCGCTACCTTATAATAAGGAGGGCCTTTACAGATCCCGTGCCGCCAAGGATGAGCTGCTGGTGGAGGTTGCCGGCGGGTCGCGAAGGGCTGCCCCAGCTACTGAAGGCGGCAAGGTTAGGGACCCCTGGGAATCCTTTAAGGAGGCCAAGGAGTACACCCTGGCTTTTGCCGACTTCGCCGCCCAGACTTTCGCCGACTTGGAGGGCGATATTGCTGTAAGTTGTCCTTTTGGAACTTGGTAGCATATACATAGTCTTCCCCCCGAGCACTTAGATGGCAAATCAATGATATTGGTTGCCGGCTAAGTGGTTTTTGACAATATGTTATATGCCTTTGTCTTTGTCCACAGGGCGTCCTATCCGCCAACGTGGAGCTTATTTCCTCCAGGTCGGATATAAACAAGCGGTATCGCGATCTGAAAAAGATTGCGATGCCAAGGATGCGCGGATTGCCGACTTGGAGGCGGCCCGCAAGAAGGATGAAGGTAAAATCACTGAGCTTTTTGCCTTCCGCCATGTTTTGCTTTTTGCTGCCGCCAATCATTTAGCAAGTAAATCCATATTGTAGAACCGCTAGATCACGCCCAGGATATACTGAAGGCGTCTACTGATATTTAAGCTATTATGAATGAAGCCTCCGATTTGGCGGCCGCCAATTTGGCGATGAAGGAGGAGCATCGGAAGGAGATGGAGGTCCAGCAGATGAAGGTTGCGCAGGAGTCTAGCCAGCTAACCGGAGAGCTGGATAGCCTGCGCAAGAAATTGGCGGAGGCGGAGAAGGCGGCTGCTGAAGAGATATCCAAACAGACTTCTCGCGCCCAGACTTCGGAGGATGCGGTGGCAGCTCATATGATTGAGCTGTCTGCCTTGCATAACTGGGTCCTTGGTAAGCTGTTCCTCGCTCTTCATCTTTGCCGTCAGTTTGTTAGCCTGAGCCAAAATTGACGTTTTTTGCTTTTTTGGTAAAGTTGCTGCCAGCTTAGGCGATGACAAGGTTGTCAACCCCCGCCTAGATCACCTTGCGCGTCTGGGTGAGCTGATCACCGAGACTTTGGCAGCGTCCTAGCGGTTTGCAGCCAAGTTCTTCATCTCCTCCGGCAGCCAGGAGCCCGCCGAGTTCAGCGATGTGCCCAACATGCTGGATCAAGCCACGAAGCTACACAAGAGCTCGCTGAAGTCGGCGGCGCGGGGTGGTGCCAAGACTGCGCTAGGATTATTCATGGCGCACTACCCCGAGACGGAGATAGAAGCCGTCACCGAGGGCATGCCGTCTTCCTAGGAAGACGGCAGTGAGGTCCAGCCGGCTGCTGTACTGAACAGCGTTGCCGGCTACACCACGCGTGTTGCCGACATGGTTGACACGACGGTCTTCTATCGGCGCCATCCTGTGCCCGTTGCTGGAGAAGCTGGAGCTGTCGACACGGCCGATGCGGAGGGGAGCGATAGATCTGGGGCTGAGGTTGCCAGCCCCCAAGTCCTGATATAGGCGCCCCCCCGAGCCAATAGTCGTTGTTGCCAGTTCCCTTTATTTTATCTTGACGGTCAACCTCCTCCTGCCCCTGAAATAATTATATCTCAACTTGTAATATTTGTAAATATATTTTGGAGATGTACTGCTAAGCGGGAAGCCAGCTAACTTATTATTATTTTGCTACTTGAGTAGGCTTTTGCCTTGTTTTATTTGGCCCACCTTAATTTTATTTTGACTTATATGCTTGACTGTTTGTATGTTGGTAAAACCTCAGCCGGGAACTTTAGCTGAAACAACAAGGGTTAGTACCATGAGTTTAGAATCAGGAACCAAAGCCAACATTTTGGCGCCAAAGACATACTACTAGGCGAACCACATATAAGTAATCAAAGTAAAGGAATTAGGCGGCGCAAAAAGTTGATTTTTGCTTTGGTTTGGCTCGAAAGCTGCAAGTATCTACCAGCTTGAAGCTTTGCACGGAGCTAGAAAATAGTAACTTAGATACACAGAGGATATATGATTGCAATAAAGGACAAAAGATGGTATGCTTCTCAACACAGATGAGGAACCACCGACTTATATTTCATAATCATATATAACTTATTACAACTGTAAATTGCTAAGTGTAGAAAGAACGTAGCTGCTCAATGTTCCAAGGCCGTCTTGTTTGCTCGAACGGGTCGTCAATGACTCTTTTTCGCTTGGTTCCTCTCCTTCCTGCCGCCTTTTTGCGCCTTTTCTTTTCTTCGTCGCGGATGTCGGCTAGGTAGTAGGAACCATTGAGCAGCGCCTTTGTGACTATAAACGGTCCTTCCCATGGCGGGGATAACTTGTGCAAGCCTTTTCTGTCTTGAATTAGGCGGATAAACATGTCACCTGTTCTAAAGCCTCGCTTCCGCACTCTCCGGCTATGATAGCGGCGGAGTAGTTGCTGGTACAAGGCGGAGCAATGTAGAGCGACGTCTCTTTCTTCATCTAACAATTCTAGGCTATCATGTCTTGCACCTTAAACGTCTTGCTCGATGTAGGCTTGAACTCTTGGGGAATCGTATTTCATGTCGGTGGGTAGCACTGCCTCTGCGCCATATACTAAGAAAAAAGGAGTGTAGCCGGTAGATCTGTTTGGCGTTGTGCGCAAACTCCAGAGTACAGACTGTAGCTCTTCTGCCCAAGCACCTGCTGCCCTATGTAACAGAGCTTCGAGACGGGGTTTAAGTCCTGAAAGGACTAAGCCATTTGTACGCTCTACTTGTCCATTTGATTGAGGGTGTGACACATATGCCAAATCAAGCCGGATGCCTAGATCACTGCAGTATTCTTTGATGTCGCCTTGAGATAGGTTGCTGCCATTAATAGTGATAATGATGTGTGGAACTTCGAACCGAGAGATAATTCCCCAGAGGAAATTGGTGGCTGTTCGTGCGTCAAGTTTGCTGATCGACTTGGCCTCGACCCATTTAGTGAACTTGACGACAGCGACCAACAAGTGAGTATACCCACCCCGTGCCTTCTTGAAGGGACCAACCATGTCTAAGCCCCATACCACGAACGACCAAGGGATTGGAATTGTCCTAAGCTCTTGTGCCGGCATGTGAGGTTGGCAGGCGTACAACTGGCAGCCTTTGCATGTTTTCATGATGTGCTCAACGTCTTCTTTGGCGGTTAGCCAGTAGAAACCTTGGCGGAAAGCTTTTGACACAATGGATCTGACAGAGGCGTGATGCCCGCAAGTGCCGATATGTATGTCCTTCAGAATTTCTCGGCCTTCTTCTGGCAGTATGCACCGCTGATAGATACCGCACGTGCTTCGCTTGTACAGCTCGCCTTTGATTATTGTGAATGCTTTGGCTCGCCTTATGATCTGCCTTTTCAACACCTCATCGTCCTCCGGCAACTTCTGGTCGAGTAAGAAATCGAGATATGGGACAGTCCAATCCGGCTGTACCAAGTAGACGACAAGACTTGCCCCTTCTATTGGTTCTTCTACATCGGGGTCCAACAAGTCGACGCCCTTAATGGACGGCTTATGCAAATGTTCCAGGAAAATGTCCTTCGACATTTTTTTGCATTCTGACCCGAGTCTGGCGAGGGTGTCTGCCGCCTCGTTCTCAGCTCTTGGAACATGCCGGACTTCGTAGCCCATGAAATTTTTGGCGAGTTCGTCAACTTTGGCCCTGTAAGCCGCCATTGTTGTACTCTTCGCGTCCCATGTGCCGCTTACTTGCTGCGCGACTAAATCGGAGTCGCCATAACAGAGGATTCTTTTGACGCCAAGGTCGTTTGCCACATATAACCCGTGAAGCAATGCTTCATACTCTGTGACGTTATTGGTTGCTGTAAAATGAATCTGCAATACGTAGCTGAGTTTGTCACCTTTGGGTGTGCGCAAAACAACTCCAGCCCCCGAGCCTTTGAGCATCTTTGATCCGTCAAAGTGCATGACCCAGTATTCTGACTCGGGGAGTACTGTTTCCTCCATGGCTTCTGTCTAGTCAGCAACAAAATCTGTAAGTGCTTGAGTCTTAATGGCGGTCCGTGGTTTGTAGACTATATCGAAGGCGGCAAGCTCGATGCCCCATTTGGCAACTTGGCATGTTGCCTCTGCGTTGTTGATTATGTCTCCCAACGGTGCCCTGCTGACTACTGTCACTATGTGCTCCTGGAAATAATGCCTAAGCTTTCTGGCGGCGAAGAATACACCGCAAGCCAGCTTTTGGTAATGTGGATATCTCTGCTTGGAGGCGGAGAAGACTTCACTGATGAAGTAGACCGAACGTTGCTCAGACGTCACGACTTTGCTTTCCTTTCTTTCCACGGCCAAGACAACGCTGACAACTGCTCCTGTTGCTGCAATGTAGAGCAGCATTGGTTCCTGCGATCGAGGTGTTGCCAATATTGGGGCGGATACTAGAGCCTCCTTAGGCCCTGTTTGTTTGGGCTAGGGCTTTAGCTTATACTGCTTTTAGGCATCTAGAAGCACAAGCCCAACCAAACACCTTTTTTTTTGGGTCCAGCTTCGTTAAGCGCTTCGGCGATTTGCACTGGAAGATGAGAAGCACGTCGGGGGCAACTTCCCGCAGCTTCCCGCAGGCTCCACTTAAGAAAACAAATCGTTACGTCGAATTGCCCCCAGATCTCGCATTATTTACATAGTGTGCCACCGTAAAGAAAAAAATGGAAGGAAGCGTACCGATTCCTCTGTTCCTCTTTCCCAGACCGAACACCGAACGCATCGTCAAAGAAAAGAGAACCTCCATCGCGGGTAGGGTTTGCGAGGCCGCCGCCGGCCTCGGCCTCTTCCTCCGGCGGTCCCGGGCGGCGCGACGAAGGTCGCCATCCCTCCGTGATCTCCTTCCTCTCCCATCCCCCCGACATCCAAGGCGATAGGTCCTCCCCCGACCCCGCACCTCTCCCCTGCCTCGACCTTGTCCACACCAGCGACGGCGAGGGCGCCGCCTCCATCCACGTCGACGTCTCCGTCGGTAGGTCCACCCCGACCCCGCACCTGTCCCCTGCGTCCGAACCCTGCTGCTTCCCGACGAGCAAGGTGAGCCTTTTCCCTCATCCATTGCCATTGATTTGGAGATTGTGTCTGCCCATGTGTTGCTATGAGTGTTCAATTGCAGACATATAATGTTTGTATTGGTTATGCATATTTGTTCTTGTATTGTATGATTAGATGGAACAAGAGAGTAAGAACCAGCCCAAAGCCAATTTTGATGCACTAGCTGCTAAAGCCCTTTGTGAAATATGTGCTCAAGAGAAGTTGGATGGTAATAGACTGACAACATTTTTAAACAACACGGGATACAAGAACCTAGAGAGGAAGTTCTTTGAAATAACTAGAAGAGCTTACACTAGAAAACAATTCAAAAACCGTTGGGATGCGATGAAAGTTTTGTATTTTGCATGGAAGTATTATAGAAGTAGAGCAACTGGACTTGGTTGGGACTTTGAGAAGATGACATTTACCGCCGATGAAGGATGGTGGAAAGAGACCATAGAGGTATAATTTTCATCTTATATTCACCATGTTTTTTGTTCTAAATTTGACAGCACTACTTTATTCTCATATTGATTATTCTTTTCCATAGGGCAATAAGTTGTGTGCTGGTTTTCGTGAAGGACCTCCGCCATATTTAAAAGAACTAGAGATTATGTTCTCCAAAGCCCATGTTGATGGTAAAAGTTCTTTCATGCCCGGGGCTGCCATGAATATGTACGAAGAGTTAATTGAGGAAGACGATGAAGTTGAGGAGGTACTTGTTACCCCTGAAAGTGCGGTGCGGGGAGCTGCAAAGCGCTCTATTGAAGTTGGTGTGAATACTCCAAAGCTGAAGAAAAGTGCCATACAAAAAGACTTCAAACGCATGGTTGACCATTACACTTGTGGTCCTAATGCGTCGAATGCGCTTGACCTAACCGCTGAAATTGAAACTATAATGGAAAAGGTTGTGGAGTGTGGAGCACATGAAGGAAGTGAAGAGTACTATATCGCAACCAAACTGTTTGCTAAACTTGAGAATCGAGTCTTTTTCAATACTATGAAGACAAATGAGGGAAGAAAGATGTGGCTAACAAGAATGTACCAAGATAGGAAGAAGAACAAGGCACCTATGTTCCTATCATATATCTTTATCTTGTATTAGTATCAAACAATGAATGTTGCTTGTATTTTGTAATGTCGAAACTTGGATGTTAGTATATGGTGCTATATGATGTGTTTTGCTGTGATAAGTTCCTGTCATCTTCTGATAAGTTATATCATGTTCTGATAAGTTGTTCGCATGTCCTGATAAGCTGCTCTCATGTGCTAATAAGCTGCTCTCATGTGCTGATAAGGTCTTGTCATGTTTTGATAAGTTGATGTCATTTTCTGATAAACTGATGTCATTTTCTGATAAGTTGCTATCATTTTCTGATAAGGTCCTGTCATGTTATGATAAGTGATGTTATGTTCTAATAAGGTGATGTATCCTGTGGTAAGTTGTTGCCATGCTGTGATAAGTAGTTGTCTGAATATATACACGAGATACTAACTATATTTTGTTGTTATTTCAGATGAGCACGAGTGGAAGTGTGAGTGAAAGTGATGATGAAGTTGAAGTCGAAACTCAAACAAAAGAAGACGAGTTCATGTTAATGGTTGGTTTTTTCATTATGAACCATGCCGAGAAGTACTTGAACAAGAAACCAAGAAGGATACCATTATGCACCGGTCAACAATGGGTTTTTGAAAATCTTAGTGATCACGGAGATTGCTACTCCATGTTCAGAATGTATCCTCATTGTTTTCATGCACTACATACCACATTGGTTGACACTATAATTTGAAGTCAACACGTGAAATGTGTTCTATGAAGGTTCTTGGCATGTTCTTGTGGATGGTCGGAGGCCCTGAACCAGTAAGCCAAGCACAAAATCGATTCAAGAGGTCTAAAGAAACCATTCATCGTAAATTTGATGAGGTGTTGGAGTGCTTGGTCCGTTTAGCTACGGATATCATTAAACCAAGAGATCCACAATTCTCCACATTGCATTCAAGGCTTGAAGACTCCAGGTTCTATCCACACTTCAATGATTGTATTGGTGCAATTGATGGGACACACATACGTGTAGTTGTCCTGGCTGAAGAGATTGTAAACCATGTGGGGCGATATTGATATCCGACGCAAAATGTGATGGCCGTGTGTGACTTCGACATGAGATTCACATCAGTAGTTGCCGGATGGCCAGGATCCGCAAATGACACAAGGATATTCAAAGAGTCCTTGAAAAAATATGAAGACGAATTCCCACATCCGCCTCCAGGTTAGAAATCTTGACAGACTATGTGAATCATACAGTGCTTGATTCCTTTGTTGTGCACTAACAATTGTTTTGTTTAGGAAAATATTACCTTGTTGATTCTGGCTATCCGAATCAAACCGGGTATCTTGTTCCATACAAGGGACAAAAGTACCACCTGCCGGAGTTTCGCAAAGGCCGCAAACCAAGTGGAAAACAAGAAGTTTTTAATCATGCTCATGCGTCACTTAGAAATGTCATTGAGCGCGCCTTTGGTGTCCTAAAAATGAAGTGGCGTATTTTGCTACATATTACAAGTTACCCGATGGAGAAGCAAGCTCGTATCATAGTTGCATGTATGGCACTTCACAACTGGATAAGAGAGAGTAATCTACATGACAAGGAGTTCTATAAGTGCGATCAAAATGAGAACTATATGCCGGGAAACATACAACCTGAGCCATCTGTTGCACTTCCTGGACTTCAGTTCGGGGTTGAGCATGGTAACATGAACGTTACTCGTGAAAATATAGCGGATGGTTTGATCGGAGATGTGTAATTAGCTTGGTTACAATGACTAGACATCTATTTTGTACTTAACTTATTGTAATACGAGAACCTTGCTTTATTTTGGCGTTATCTTTGGTATGTGTTATGTTAAAATTAAAGTTTTATGAAAATTCTACGTGTAAAATATGCCTGTCGTGGTGGTGTCACAGCACATGCCACGGGGTGGCTAAAGTTGGGGGCCGTACGTGCGCTGGGGGATCCAGGGAGGGCTTGCATGTCGCGAGACATGCGAGTGCGAGCTCAAGAACTCACAAGAACACAAAGAAAACAATCAACACCGGAGAAACTCGAAACAACACACACAAACACCACAATGTACCCAGGTTCGGGGCCCTCGTGGGGAGGTAACACCCCTACTCCTGCCCTTGCTTCTCTCGTATATGTGTATAACAGTGGTTAGAAAGTTGCTCCTCGAGCTGTTTTCCTCCAAGGATCGTAAGTACTAGAGGGTGGGAGAGAGCAGAACTCAGAGCAATAAGTTTCTAACCGAATGTGGCCGTCCCTCACGCAGGAGGAGTTATGGTGCTATTTATAGAGTTCTGGCCGTGTTGACCGGAAACCCTAAGTTCCCCGGGTCCACCTGGCAGCGACCCCGAGTTAACGGTAATGCCGATGTGGCCTACCCGACCTAGCCGCCGAGCTACCCAAGTAGCCTCTGCCAGGTCGTCATGACCTAGTCCTGTTCGCGCCGAGCTAGTTGATGATGGTATTCGTGTCAGAGACAAGACTAGGCTTCTCCATATCGTGCCCCCTGTCAGCATGTATGTGCTACAGTGGAATAGTCACGTCCGTGCGGTACTTCGCCTTCTATTCCGCTTCCGTGTCAGCCGGGATGTGACTTAACTTCCATGTCAGAGATATGATTGTCCTTCCCCTTGACTTCTTTCCCACTCAGAGTATGTCGGAGTATCTTTCTTAACCCGACCCACACGGACCAGATTGTCCTCTATACCCCGACAGTCCTGTGCCGGGCTCGTACTGTCGGTGATCTCCTCCGATTTCAACCAGGAGTAAGCCGATTCTTCCAGCCTGCGCACAAGGAACAAAGCAAACGTGCCGACATGGGAATGTCGGGCTAGTTAAGCCGGCTTAAGTGTAAGTCGGCCCACGAGTGTCGGTCATTTCCGGCATACGGGTAAGTCGGTTCGGCCTCTCCCGCTCCCGGCCTCTCCTATCCTTACTTCCTTCTGTTTCCGAGTGAGCCGTCCTGAGCCTAGTTCCTCGAAGATGTCTTAGGTTTGCTCCCAAGACATCTTCGAGAAACTAGTTCTCAGAAGGACTCCCAGACTCTGTCTCTATCCCTCTTGTATTTCTAGTATGATCCGAGCGAGTAGCCCTAGGCCCAGCTACTCGAAGATGTCTTAGTCTTGCTACCGAAGACATCTTCGAGAAGCTGGTGCTTAGGAAAACTCCCTGCCGCTGGTTGGGTGAGGATGAAGGACTGGGGGTCTTTTTATAGTGATTCGACCAGTCCCTTGCCTGCCCCAAAGGTCAGCTCTATTTACACCTCAAAGGTCACCTCCTGCTCTGCCTCAAGGGCCAACCTATTGCTGCACGAAGGGTCAAGTGGCTTTTGAAACTGACCAAAGGTCACTTTGTCAGATATTGGGGCCATCTTGCCCGAACCTTGCCCTGCCCGGGGGTAGCCCCCCGATACTAGTCCCCGAAGCTGGTGTAGTCCGTCATCCCCGGATGGTGGGCTGGACCAGGTTTAAACACAAACAGTCCTTACTCTCCGAGCCCGACATTGCCCTGTCGGGCAGTGAAGTTTCCCGACTTACACTTGTCACTCCGACAAAGGCTACCTGAACTCATCCTACCGAGTTACCGGTGGATCACTCCGACTTTTCTTGCCCGACCTATGTTTTTCCGATATACCCGAATCTTTTCTTGAAGATCTCTTCGCTCCACCTGTCATCACAAGCTCGCCCTTTCTCCGGGTTACTATTTTATTCCACAGACAGGCCGTCCTACACAAGCCTCCGCGGGACCCACCGGATGTCAAATCCTCCAGGCACTTGAGTACTCTTGACTTTGGGGTGTCGCCTTGGTTCCCAGGTTTGGCGGCACACCGGATCACGCCGCCTAGCCGTTGGGCTCCTGTGGCCTGCGGTGTGGCCATTTATATAGTGAACATGAATTTCAACCGACCCACTCTCCACAAACGATCCCACTCACTTGAAATGGTTCCAGGGCGGGAAAATCGGCAACTACCGTTTCGTTCCCCCCATAAATAGGCAACGGGTATCCCACTACCTCTTTCTTCTCCACTTCCCTTCTTCCTTTTTGCCTTCTACGCTCCCTTTGCCCACCGCATTGCGCCGCCGTACGCGTCTTGCGCCCGTAACCGCCGACGAGCATCCTCGCCGTTCCCGATTGGAGGACACCTGTCTTCCTCGCTTCCTCCGCCGCGCGATTTCCTCGCGCGCACTCGTTCTCCGGTAAGCATTCCCTATCATTCCCTCGGTTTTGGATCATGCTCACGGGCATTCATCGCTGCCACCGGTGTTCTTTGTTTCCCTCCCGTGCCTAGGAGGAATTAGGATCTTATACTCGCGAAACAATATAGGGTATTGGTGCTATTTTAGTTTGCGCCGGTGTCGATCCCCAACTTCCGTCCAAATCTTAGGCATTTGGAGGAGTTTGTCTCTGCTAGGGCTGCGGTTTGACTTCCTCAAAGTATTTTATTCACCCATTTACATTGATTTATATGGTTGCCCTAGATCTTCCGTTTTAAACTCACCAGACATAACTTTGTTTTGGCCCGAGTTAACAGTTCCCTTTTATATGTCGGCTTGATCCGACACTCGGTATGTCGACAATTTTAACTGGGCCGTTTCATCTTGACAGGTTTTCCCCGGAATGTCCTCAGCTCAAAATTCAGAGTCCTCCGACATGGCCGCCGAAGGGATTCAGGGTGGCTGGGAAGGCTCTGAGAAGAACAAAGCCGACCTTGATTGGCTACGTCGGTCCCGGCGTATTCCGGATCAAGTTAAGTGTCGGCTGCCCAAGGAGGAGATCGAACCCGATCCTCGGGAAGGAGAGCGAGTCGTATTTGTGTCCCATTTCGAGCGCGGCTTGGGCCTCCCGGCCAGCCGTTTCTTTCGCAACTTCCTAGATACCTTTGGACTCCAGCTCCACCAATTCCCATCCAATTCCATCACCTCTCTTTCCGCCTTTGTTTCTTTCTGCGAGGCCTACCTCGGAATTTGGTCCATGGTGAACTTGTGGGCCAAATATTTCCAGCTGCGGAAACAGAGTATTCCGAACCCGGGGGTTAAGGAGAAGGAGATGACCGCGTGCGCCGCCGCCATCGTGACCGTGAGGAAGCTCGTTCCCTTCCCCAAGATCCTTGGGCTAGAGTCCTGCCGAAAGTGGCAGAAGAGCTTCTTCTACGTGCGCAACCCGGCGCCCGCGGAAGGGTCCACCCCGGTGGACTATATTAACCTTCCCGAGTTCAATATCAATCCTCCCACTACACAACTCAACTGGCCTCTGGATCCCAAGGACAATGTCGGGGAGATCAATTTGATCCACAAGCATCTCCTCACCATCAAGGGCCAGTTACTGCCGATGATCTCCTGCGGACCTTCATTGTTTGCCGAGTTTGCCCCCTCCAAGACCGGGCGCACAAGATCTGCCATATGAGTGGCCCGTACGATCCAACCCGGGTTAGCCCGCTCGAGCTGACCAAAGCCTCCATCCATGGCCGTGTCCGAGCTATCGCGAACACCGAGATGGTCGATGACTGGGAGTGGGGCATGGTTCCCCACGACCAAGCCAATCCTCCGCCACAAGTAAGTTCTTCTATACCAGCTCCGACATACCGCTTATCTCGGTTAATCTTGTGTCGGTTGCCTGCCTTCTATATTTCCTTGCCGATTTCTTCAATCTTCTTCAGCGCTTCGAGCGCCAGAAGGAGGAGGCTGCCGAGTTCAACGAGGGCCACTGGAAGGATGACTTCCCCCCTCCGGAAACTCCTCTGACGGAGGATCCGGAAGACGAAGACAATATGCCCATTCCACTACCTCGCGCCGCCACCGCGGGTAAGCCTCCATCCCGCTCTCTGTTACAAGATTGGTCGGATGATGACGACTGTGTGATGCATGAGATTATTGCCGCCACTCCCCTAGCCTATGCTTACCCGGCTTCCTCGACACCAGCTACCTCGGGAGCTACGCGCAAGCGCACCGCCGCCAATACCTCCAGTTCTACCGACCAAGAAGGCACTGCGCCAGTGTCCAAGAGGTCCAAGGTCCAGGGCAAGAAGCCTCCCAGGAAGAAACCTCTGACTTCCGCTGGGTAAATATCTGATCCACCTCTGACTGACATAGCTTATTCCCGACTTAACCTTTACTTAATGCGATTTACGCAGGGCCGCTCTTGAACTTGACTCGGGCGCACCCCTATCGGCCTCTGCCGCTCGGGACACTGCGGGGAGCTCGGACACTATTCTTGTGGCCGACTCGCCTCCGAGCTCCACTCCTTCCACCGACTTGCCTCCTACTCCCCCGACATTATCCAAATCGGGCCTGGCGACCGCGCCGACCTCTGGCCCTTCTTCTTCGTCCGCTGCGCCTCCCAAGAACGTCCACCCGACCCAAACGGATAAATCTGCCCCCCTGTTGGTACCTCGACCAACCATGGCTCCCACAGTTCCGCCGAGCTCGGTCGCTCTTCCACCGAACCAGAAGCAGGTGCTCCAGAAACCGCCAACGCCTCCAAGCAAAGGAACAATCACCACTTTGTCCAAGAGCTCTCCCTCTGCTGCTGGTACCACTTTGATCAAGAAGCGCAAGCCCATTGCCTCTCTACAACCCACTCCAGAGACTGCCTCCTTGAAGATGCTCCGAGTTGCCGCAGGTACCGAGGTTGTTGCCACCGAGACAAGCTCATCGAGCGTAACCGTTACTCATGATGCCCGTCCCTATAGCCAAGTCGACCAATTGACTGTCGACTGGAATAGTGACGACATTTGATCTACCTCGACTGAGCTCTCCTCTTCGCTGGACCCCGCCGGACCGGGCAGGACTGCCCAGGCTATGCACCAGATGCATGTCGCGGTCCTGCAAGCCACGCAGACTTCCGAGGTAATCTTTATACTCTCCACTCCACTAGTCCCCGAGATTTATGTCGAGTAACCGATCTCCTCCTGAGTGAAGTTTACTCGGCATGAATCTTCAAAAAACTCCGTGCCTCTTCATAACTCCTTTCCTGACCTGGGTTTAACCGACCTTTTTTCCTTCTCGCATCCTTGCAGGATGTTATGCGTGCGCGCATCGAAGTTTTTCGCCGTGCGACACATGAATTCGGGCATCTAAATAAATCCCACCGAGAGCTCATTGCAAAATACCAGCAGCTCGAGCAAGAACTCGCCGCCCAAAAGCACGATTACAACTCTGAGGTGGCCAAGGTGATTCGCCTGCAACGAGAACTCGGCACCGCGCAAGTTGCCAAGGCCACACTGGAGTCTCAGTTGAGCGTCGCTGAACAGACTAAAATCCAACTGATAGAGGCTGTTGAGGAGCGAGCCAACACCGCGGAGCTCCGACTTAGGACCCTGCAATCTCGGTGCAATGCTTGGCTGGCAGAGCTCAAAAAACTCAATGCCTAGATGGATAGTAAGCTTTCGAATATCACTTTTTTTTCTTTGTTCTCCTACCCGACATACTCATTTTCTGTCGGACTATGAATTAACTTGTTACATCTCTACGTTCAGACCACTTCGAGCATTCCCAGACTGCTGCTGTTAAAGCCGTGGAGAAGATCCGGGGCAAGCGAGCCGAGGCAGGGCCGATATCATCCGACTGGGAGGTCGACGACCATCTGGTTGCCTTGTGCGCCCGAGTTACTCCCCTCAGGCTGATTGGCACCGAGCTGCTGGATGCCGGTATTAGGGCGCACCGGGTGCTATGGCCTGGCATGGTTGCTCCCACCAATATCTCGGTTTTGGTGGCTCGGCTGAGAAACGCCGAGAGCCGACTTCGGGCGTGGCGCTCTTATGCCGCCCGCGCTGGTGCTGATCAGGCTTTAGCCTTCGTGCTATCTTGGTACGAAGGCATTAATTTAGACCAAGTGTGGCGCGTGAAGGGTCGCCATGGATTATGGATCCCGTCAAGATTACCCAGCGCCAAAAACTTGCTGACTACATGGCGCGCTACTCCCAGCCTCACCAGTATGTCGAGGGTGATACCTAGAGCGACGACGAGGACTATGAGGCTGGCGTGGAGGGTGGTTCCAATGAAGAAGAATCTGCCGAGTCGACGGCCGACGAAGAAGTCCCCGAGACTCGCGCCCTGATCCCCGAGGTTGACGCCTTACTCCCGAGATTTCCAAGGAAACTCCGGTGATCCTGACTCCAACTCCTTGCGCCGCGCCCGTCACCGAGCCTCCGAAGTCGAGTGCCCCCGACACGTCCATCGTCGAGCCTGTCATCACCTCTTCCTCTGCAACCGCCGCTGTCGCCGAGCCTGTGACTACCGACATTCCAGTGTCGGCCGCTACCGATACTGCTACCCCGGAAGTTACTGGCCCAACCCCGCCAGCGACTTCCGAGACTCCGCTCGCTCCGACTTCTGGTGCTGCAACCTCGACACTGATCTCGACCATTGCCGAGACAAGCACTGCGGGCCCTGACGCCTCTGGCCAATCTGCATAGATCTCAAGTTGAACTCGTCAAATCTCTGGAATGTCGGGTGCAATATGTAATATATTTTTTAAGTAGAAGTCTAAACTCGCCATGCTTATTTTGCTAAGTTACTGAACAAGTTTCTCACATTGAACTTCTTCTTATCCAAGTCTCGAATTTACTTTCTGTTTACCATATCTGGCCATTTCTGCTCTTGTCTACCTTTTCGGTGTTTGACAGTCGAGTCACAAAATCGCCGTTTATAGTATACAGTACTCGTAAACTTTTGAGGTTCGTTGGAAGTTATCCGACATACAGAACCAACAAATTATATTTATAACAACAAACGACATATGCCGAGTAAAGCTTGGACCAAGTCCCTCAGTATGTTTTTGTGTTTACTATTTTCATAGTCTCTGCTGTTGACTACCTTTTTAGGTGTTCGTCAGTCGAGTCACGAGCTCTTTTCATACAGCATACATTACTTGTTCTTTTTGAACAAGGTCAAGATTTTACTCGGCATACAGATTACACAAATAAAGCATGCATAAGACAACCTCGACATTCCCCGAGTTTTAAGTCGGGGTGCCGACATACACAAAAAGTAATAAGAAAACAACAAAGTAAGAACAAAAACATAAATGTAAATAACATGGCAGTCCCCGAGTTTAACTCGAAGTGCCGGCATTTTCATTCATTCATAAACTCGGATACATAATTTGCTCCCTTTTACGAGTAAAAGGGGCGAAGAAGAGCTACATTCCATGGTCTTTTGGTTTCTTCTCCTGACCTGTCCATTACTCCTTTCTTGGCTTCCTGTGCGTCTACAAGGTAGTATGAATCGTTGTGCAAGGCCCTGCTAATGATAAATGGTCCCTCCCATGGAGGTGATAATTTGTGCATTCCGGCAGTCCTTTGTATTAACCTCAAAACTAAGTCCCCTTCTCTAAACACCCGTGGGTGTACTTTTCGACTATGGTACCGACGTAGATTCTGCTGATAAATTGTCGACCTCGACAATGCCAACTCTCTTGCCTCTTCAAGTAGGTCCACATCGTTTTCTCTTGCCTCTCTTGCCTCGGTTTCAGTATACATAGCTACCCTTGGCGATTCATACTGTATTTCAGTTGGGAGCACTGCCTCAGCTCCATAAACAAGAAAAAGGGGGTGTACCCGGTAGATCTATTTGGCGTGGTTCTCAAGCCCCAAAGTACTGCTGGTAGTTCCTCTATCCAGCATCCTGGAGTTCTTATGAGTGGTTCGATCAACCTGGCCTTAATGCCGGCTAACACTAATGCATTGGCCCTCTCCACATGTCCATTTGCCTCCGGGTGTGCTACCGAGGCCACATCAAGTCTGATTCTTTTTTCTGCACAGAACCTAGCAAAGTCTCCCACAACAAAGTTGGTTCCATTGTCGGTGATTATGCTATGCGGGTAGCCGTATCTTAGGATAATATCTTTCAGGAAAGCTACAACTGTATGACCAACACATTTCCGAATTGGCTTGACTTCTATCCATTTTGTAAATTTGTCCACCATCACCAATATATGTGTCATGTTTCCTCGTGCCGGCTTAAACTGTCCAACCATATCCAGGCACCATACTGCAAATGGCCAAATGATGGGGGTTGTCTTGAGGGCCGATGCTGGTACATGTATCCTGTGAGCGAATCTTTGACACCCTTCACATTTCCTTACTATATCCTCCGCTTGTTGTAGGGCCGTGGGCCAGTCAAATCCGTGTGGAAATGCTTTTGACACCTAAGCCCTTGAGGAAGCGTGATGTCCACACTCTCCCTGATGTACTTCTAGTAGCATCTCACCGCCTTCCTCAGGTCCCACACAACGTTGCAGGACTTGTGTTACGCTTCTCTTGTATAACTCCTTGTTGATGATTGTGTACACCTTCGCCCTTCTCAGTACTCGCCGGGCTTCGACCTCGCTGTCTGGTAGGGTATCATCCGTCAGATACATCATAATGGGTTGGGCCCACTCCAGTACCGGTCGCTCCGGGAATAACGGTTCGTCTATTTCCATTGGTTGTACCGACATAACAATGTCGGAAATCCACTGTGCAGTCCCCTGGTTATACGAAGTAGTCCCCGAGTTAGAAATGACAGTCCCCGGGTAAGACGCTGTCGTTCCTGAGCTTTCTGCTATGCACCCGACATCTACTTCCATTGGCGTAGCTTCCGATACTTACATCTTGGGTTCATAAATGGACTCAGACTCTAGTGAGGGTTTGATGGATGGCTTCCTCAAATGCTCCAACGCTATGCCGGGTGGGATTGCATCTCTTGATGAACCAAGTTCGAATAGAATGTCGGTCGCCTCATTCTCCGCTCGAGGTATATGATTGAACTCGCATCCCTCAAAACATACTGAGATCATTGGGACATGGAACCGATATGATGCCATGTTTGCATCCAATGCATCCCAATTTCCCGAGACTTGCTGTATGACTAAGACCGAGTCACCAAAACATTCTATTCGTCGAATGCCGAATTCCTTTGCCATCTTGATTCCGTGCACTAATGCCTCATACTCGGCCACATTGTTGGGGGTTAGTCAGTACTATCCCGGCACCCAACCCTATCTTTGTTTTGGACCCGTCAAAATGCATCTTCCAGTAGTTGGAATCTGGTATAGGTGGTTCATACTGCATTTCAGCCTAGTCCACAAGGAAATCCGGCAATACCTATGATTTGATTGCATCCCATCTTTCGTAAGTCGGGGCATAAGGTGATAACTCGATCACCCACTTTGCTATTCTGCCGCTTGCATCCTTGCAACCTAGAATCTCCGATAGTGGTGCCTCACATACTACCGTGATCGGGTGCTCTTGAAAGTAATGCTTCAGATTTTTGACCGCCAGATACACACCATATGACATCTTTTGATTGTGGGGATAGTTTTGTTTGGACGTTGATATAACTTCACTCAAGTAGTATACCGGCCTCTGCACGATCTTGCCCCCTTCTTCTCTTTCCACCACCATGACCACGCTGACAACCCGGTTAGTTGCCGCGGCATACAACAACATGGGTTCCTTGGGCAAGGGTGAAGCCAATATCGGCGCAGTTACTAACATCCTCTTCAAATCCTCAAAAGCCACATCTTCCTGTGAGGTCCAAACAAACTTATTACTTTTCTTCATGAGCTGATAGAGAGGTAAAGCCTTTTCTCCCAACCGGCTTACAAACCGACTCAGGGATGCTAGACACCCTGTGAACTTTTGCACGTCTTTCAGTGATTTTGGCAACTTCATATTTTTGATAGCCCGGATTTTGCTGGGGTTGGCCTCGATACCTCGGCTTGACACGAGGAAACCGAGTAACTTTCCTGCCGGCACACCAAAAGTGCACTTATCCGGGTTAAGTTTCATCCGGAATCTTCTTAAGTTCGTGAACGTCTCTTGCAAGTCTTCCAAGGCTTCAAACGGTGCCATCTCAATGCTGGCTTGGTAACTGTTATTGTAGGAGAACTCATCGTAGGGTAAATTATCATCCCAACTAGATCCATAGTCGAGCGCACAAGCTCTTAACATATCCTCTAAAATCTGATTCACTCTTTCAGTCTGACCATCTGTTTGCGGGTGGAAAGCCGTACTGAATTCCAATCTGGTTCCCAAAGATTCGTGCAACTGCTTCCAGAAATGAGAAGTGAACTGGGTCCCTCTATCAGACACGATACTCTTAGGAACACCATGAAGGCACACAATCCTCTTCATGTAAATATCTGCTAACTTTGCACTTGTATAAGTGGTCTTCACGAATATGAAGTGAGCTATTTTGGTTAGGCAACAAACAATAACCCAAATGAAATCATAACCCGATCTGGTCCTTGGTAACCCGGTGATGAAATCCATCCCAATAGAATCCCACTTCCAATCCGGTACTTTCAAAGGTTGTAAGAGTCCTGCTGGTTTCTGATGTTCTGCCTTTACTTGACTGCATACATAGCACTTAGTGATGTATCCTGCTATTTCTCTTTTCAGATTATTCCACCAAAATCTCTCCTTCACATCCATATACATCTTGGTATTTTCCGGATGAATGGAATAAGGTGTCTCATGAGCTTCTTGCAGAATTAACTTCCTAATATCAGGATCATTGAACACACATACACATTTTTCAAACCACAAAATCCCTTGCTCATCCTCATGAAATCCTTTAGCTTTTCCGGCTCTTAGATTGACTTTGATCTCTTCTATTTCCTTGTCTCCTTTATGAGCTTCACGTATCTTGTCCATCAAAGTAGGTTGTACAACTAATGAGGTTACAAACCCTTCAGGTACTACTTCCAATCTGAGGTCCTTGAATGCCTTGCATAAATCCTCGGGTAATTCTCATGCTGTAAGGCCATTCACATACACTTTACGACTCAGAGCATCTGCTACCACATTAGCTTAGGAACTGTTATTGTAGGAGAACTCAGCGTAGGGTAAATTATCATCCCAACTAGATCCATAGTCGAGCGCACAAGCTCTTAACATATCCTCTAAAATCTGATTCACTCTTTCAGTCTGACCATCTGTTTGCGGGTGGAAAGCCGTACTGAATTCCAATCTGGTTCCCAAAGATTCGTGCAACTGCTTCCAGAAATGAGAAGTGAACTGGGTCCCTCTATCAGACACGATACTCTTAGGAACACCATGAAGGCACACAATCCTCTTCATGTAAATATCTGCTAACTTTGCACTTGTATAAGTGGTCTTCACGGGTATGAAGTGAGCTATTTTGGTTAGGCAACAAACAATAACCCAAATGAAATCATAACCCGATCTGGTCCTTGGTAACCCGGTGATGAAATCCATCCCAATAGAATCCCACTTCCAATCCGGTACTTTCAAAGGTTGTAAGAGTCCTGCTGGTTTCTGATGTTCTGCCTTTACTCGACTGCATAAATAGCACTTAGTGATGTATTCTGCTATTTCTCTTTTCAGATTATTCCACCAAAATCTCTCCTTCACATCCATATACATCTTGGTATTTTCCGGATGAATGGAATAAGGTGTCTCATGTGCTTCTTGCAGAATTAACTTCCTAATATCAGGATCATTGACCACACATACACGTTTTTCAAACCACAAAATCCCTTGCTCATCCTCATGAAATCCTTTAGCTTTTCCTGCTCTTAGATTGACTTTGATCTCTTCTATTTCCTTGTCTCCTTTATGAGCTTCACGTATCTTGTCCATCAAAGTAGGTTGTACAACTAATGAGGTTACAAACCCTTCAGGTACTACTTCCAATATGAGGTCCTTGAATGCCTTGCATAAATCCTCGGGTAATTCTCATGCTGTAAGGCCATTCACATACACTTTACGACTCAGAGCATCTGCTACCACATTAGCTTTCTGCGGATGGTATTGGAGACTTAGATCATAATCTTTAATAAGTTCCAACCATCTTCTTTGTCTCATGTTCAATTCCTTCTGTGTAAAAATGTACTTCAAACTTTTAAGGTCCGTGAATACCTCACATCTTTTTCCCATCAGGTAGGGTCTCCAAGTTTTCAGGGCATGCACTACTGATGCTAACTCGAGATCATGAGTTGGATAATTTGCTTCATGTTTCTTGAGCTGTCTAGAGGCATAAGATTCCACTCTGCCTTCCTGCATCAATACACTTCCCAAGCCTTGGCGTGAAGCATCACAGTACACTTGGAATTCCTTCTACAAATCAGGTAAGCATAGAACTGGGGCTGAAACTAGACGTTTCTTCAACTCCTGAAAACTGGCTTCGCATGCCTCAGTCCACTCAAATTTCTTCTCCTTCTTTAATAATTCCTTCAAGGCCTTGGCGATCTTGGAGAAGTTTTCAATGAATCGTCGGTAGTATCCTGCTAGGCCCAGAAAACTTCGTAATTCACCAACATTCTTCCGCGGTTCCCACTTAGTTAGTTACAACTGAAACTTTTTCAGGATCCACCGCTATACCTTCCTTGGACACCACATGGCCTCGAAATCCGACTTGTTCTAACCAAAACTCACACTTGCTGTACTTGGCATACAACTTATGTTCACGTAGTCTCTGCAATACTAGACGCAAGTGCTCTTCATGTTCTTTGTGACTCTTGGAGTAGATTAGAATATCATCTATGAACACTACCACAAACTTATCCAGAAAATCCATGAACACTTTATTCATCATATTCATGAAATAGGCTGGAGCATTGGTTAATCCAAAAGGCATCACGGTGTACTCGTAGCCATATCTCGTAACAAATGCAGTCTTGGGTATATCCATTTCTCTAACTTTCATTTGGAGGTACCCCGATCGAAGATCGATATTTGAGAAAACACATGCACCTTCCAGTTGGTCAAATAGTTCGTTTATCTTGGGTAACGGGTACTTGTTTTTGATAGTTTGCTCGTTTATCTCTCTATAATCCGTGACTAGCCTCTGTGTTTGATCCTTCTTTTTAACAAATAAGACTGGTGCTCCCCATGGCGATGAACTTGGACGAATAAATCCTTTCTGGATGTGTTCCTCCAGTTGCTTCTTGAGCTCTTTCAGTTCATCGACGGCCATAGGATAAGGTCTTTTAGCTATTGGTCCTGTTCCCGGTTTCAGTTCGATAAGAAACTCTACATCTCTATCGGGTGGCATTCCCGGTAGTTCTTCCGGAAAAACATCGGGGTATTCTTTGACAATAAGCACATCACCCAGGCTAACCCCCTTAAGAGAATTTAGCCTAACCTTCTTAAGTTCGAAAGTTGATCTGAACTTAATCTTCCTTTTCTCTGGGGTGGTGAGGGTGATTGCTCTATTTGCACAGTCTATGATTCCTTCAAAACGAGTCATCCAATCCATTCCGATGATAACATCCAAACCTTGGGTTTCTAGGATGACTAAGTCTGTTGGAAAGGTATGCTTACCAATCTTCAAGTCTAACAGCCTACACCCGGAATTTACTATCATCTCCCCTCCAGGTGAACTTACCCTAATAGGTTTTCCTACACTTTCCTCAGCTAATCCATGTTTGTTTACAAAAGCTCTTGATATGAATGAATGTGATGCTCCAGTATCAAATAAGACTAATGCTGGAAAGGAATTGAGCAAGAACGTACCAATCACAGCATCAGGTTCATCATGAACTTCTTCCACATTGATGTGGTTCACTTGTCCCTTCTGGAAAGGATTGGGCTTGGAATTTTCATCAGCCTTCTTCTCTGGGCATTCAGTTGCATAATGTCCTGTCTTCTTGCACTTGAAGCAAGTCACATTAGACAAGTCTTTCTTCCCTTCATAGTTAGGACGGTGATTACCATTCCCATGATTATGGCCATGGTGATGGTTTCCCCTGGGTCCACCATTATTTCCGTTGTATCATCCCTTACTTCCTTTGTATCCTCCATGGTGGTTATGACCATGATGTTTTTGGCCACTACCATTGTTGGAGTGATTTCAGGGTTTATGGCTACTGACTTCAGAGGTGTGTTGTTTCTTGTGTGTCCCTTCAGAATGAACCTTACTTGCACTGAACTTTCTCTTCCTATTCTCTTCCTTTCTTATGTTGTTGTCCAGAGTGATAGCTTGATCTAGCAGAGCTTGATAGTTTGGAGCATATGCCACAGACAAGGGTATCTTCAGTTCTTCCCTAAGTCCATTGAAGAATTTTTCCTTTCTCTTTGCATCAGTATCAATGTCTTCTGGTGCATACCTTGATAGCATATAGAAGTCATCCATATACTCCTTCAGAGTTCTACCTCCCCGCCTCAAGCTGCGAAATTCCTCTTTCTTCAGGTTCATTATACCAGAGGAAATGTGAGCATTGCGGAAACCTTCCTTGAACGCATCCCAAGTCATGCCATCCAAAGGATGAGTCACTTGATAAGTCTCCCACCACAATGCAGCGGGTCCTTCCAACAGGTGTGCAGTGAACCACACTTTTTCTGCCTCAGAACACTCACAAGTTACTAAGTCCTTGTTGACTGAACGGAGCCAATCATCCGCCACTATTGGTTCAGTAGCAGAGGAGAACTTATTAGGCCTAAGCCTTAGGAATCTAGCAAGTCTGTCCACTGGAGGTGGTGGTGGTGGAGGTGGCGGGTTGTTGTTGTTGTGATTGTTGTTGTTGTTGGTTGCTGCAATGAATTGAGTCATCATATTCATCAACTGAGCTTGAGCGGCCATCAGTTCTTGCATGGCATCATTGTTGTCGGTATCACGACGAGGAGGCATTTGTAGGGTTTTCAGCATAGATGAGTGAAATATAGATAGAACTAAGAGAAGAAAAATCCTACCCATGCACAAAGCAACCAAGTCAACACAATCAACACTCAAAAGACAACTTAAAAAAAATATTTACTTAGCAATTCGAAACAGGTATTCTAAGTTGATTTAATAAAACGACAGAGTCTGCAAACCAATCATTCTAACATTGTGACATCACAAGTTGGAGATCAATGTTTTAAAAACGACGAACTAAACGAGGAAGAACATGGTGGTCTAACTACTAAGTCTAAACTTCGTCCATGACGTCTCCTTCATCTTCTTCGACCTCCTCGATGGTGATGCCTTCCTTCATGAGAATCTCCTTGTAGTCGTTCACCTCCTTCTCTAAGGCCTCGTTCTTCTCCTATAACTTTGTCTTCTCACGGTGCAGAGTCTCGATCGCTTCTTCTCCAAGACTTCAATCTTCTCTTGTAGCACTCTCTTCTCACGGCGTAGAGTCTCGATTAGATCTCGATCAGCTTCGAACTCGACGTCGTTGCTTAGAATTTCATCCTTCAAGGTCTTGATCTCCTTGTTCTTGTCTCGAATTCTCTTTTCTTGATTTTGGAACTTCTTCTCTTGAGCTCGGAATTTTTCTTCTTGAGCGTTGGCCACCTCTTCTTGGGCTTCAATCTTCTTTTGAGTCTCCTTGACTTGGGCCATTATTTCATCATTCTTCAGCAGCTCGTTGCGCCTACCCTCTTCGAGTTGCCAGAGATGAAGTTCTAAGTCTTGGAGATAAGGGTACAAAGGTTCTGGTTTGTTCTTGTCTTCCTCATTAACAAGATAGGGTATCCCATGCTCGTCACGTTGGCCAAGGTTAGAAAAGTAGTGGTCTTTTAACTCCTCCTGGAATTGACAGCAAAGACGTCCTATTAGCTCCTGCGTGACGAGATTCATCCCTTTCTCCAAGGAGTCACTAATCGACTTGTACTGGATGTCTTCGGTCTTGGGTTCAGTCTGGCGCCCTTGTTGGTAAAGACGAACTCCCCATAAGTCTTCTTTGTTGAAGTGCTTCATCTGGCTTGCCTTGATGATGGGTGTTGGAAGCACCAACAGTTCTACCAACTCCAGAAGATATCTTCCAAAACGCATGTTCTTGAAGTCCTCTGTGGTTTGATACAAGAAGAAAGACATCCTTAAACTAGAAGAGTAGAAAATGTTAAAACAGAATACTTAAGGTAAGAAGTACTAGTCATAGTTTTAATTAAGTACTTAGAGGAAATAAGGGTTCTATACTAAAATGTGATCAACACTATTATCAACTCTTTGTAAGTCGGATATTCACTATAGTGAGAGAGACAGACACCCGGCCAACCACTTATAATTGTGGAACAGGTCTCATGTACACGGACATGTAAGGTTTGTCCCGGGCCGCTTCATCCCACTATGCCGCTAGGATCCAACATACTTCAAAGATGGTAATATTATGATCAAAAGAGGCTTAACCAATCCTAAGGGCTCGAACCTACAGGCAACACTTAGCTCTGATACCATTTTGTAGCGCCCCATCTTTTATATAAAGATGGAACACTTGTGTTATGTGCTAGTCCCTGGATCACTGCCAGCACCACAGTACAAAATATATAGTATCATTGCATAAGTATCATATTACTACAACGAGATCCAAAAATAGCTAAGTATAGCTATATTACAAAGTGCATAGCCATGAAGGCTAGCTAGAATATTCATAGTTCACAACGAAAGCAATAGCAAAAGAGCCTCTTCTTCAAGCATGCGCCACAGGCAGACATGTTGGGTGTAGAATCGAGTCCAATCTCATTCCTCATCAGAATTACCTGCACATTTGAATATGCAGCCCCCGAAGGAGGTCAATACAATGAAGTATTGGTAAGTGACTATGGTGGATAATTTATGACAAGTCTAATTCTATATGCATATTTGTCTTGGTGGAGTTGTAGGCTATTTTGCAGAAAGCCAGTTTTCTCCTATCTTTTGTAAAATAATTTTGTTTCTCAAAGATTTGGCACCAAGGGATGAAGCCCAAGTGCACCAACAATTCTTTCCTTAGTCAAATTTTACTTTATGAAAACAGTGTTGAGATTCTTCCGCCCATCCTTGTCCAGCTGCTCGAAGTAGTCCATTTCCGGGGACACGACTAAGTACTCAGATTGTCGACTCTGCAGAGGTTGTGTACTTTCACCTTTAGACTCAATTAACCCAAACATCCTATACACGCGGAGTGTATTAAGGAAAGGAGATAATTGAGACAAGAACTTTCAGAAGAAGAATGCAACCATACTAGCAAGACCCGTTCCACCTACCAACTCTACATCTGCTTGTCAAGCTGATAGGTTGCACTCTCACAACTTAATTATTCTAAACAGAGCCCATTGTCAAAAGGCTGCACGGGAAGCTTCTAAACTTGGAGGGACTTGGTAATCTCTTCGTTCCTGGGTGGCCGTCCACAAGTGCACTTCTGGGTAACAACCACCATGCTCATGGCCCTAAGTAGAATAGACATTCATCCTAGGCGACGACAACCACAAGCATAGCCCCAAAAGTCACTCAACATAAACCATAACAACCAATTCCACCCAGATGTGCATTTTAAATTTGAAACACTTAGAAATATCTCCATATCATGATAAACATTTTAATAGCATAGCTAAGCAACTAATAAAACTTTTCATGGCTGCTTAGGAGATAGGGTGGCTACACACTACTAGGATATTTGTAAAATACAAACTAACTTAGCATTGTAAAATAATTCAAAAAAAAATCCCTACTATGCACACTACTCAAAGTATACTACATATGCATATAGAAAATATTGGGTAGAATATGAATGTCACTTGCCTTGGTAACAGGAGGAGCAAGCACAGCAAGAAAAACGATCACAAGCAAGACCTTCCTCTTCTTCACAATCTAGCACAAACCATGCATAAAATAAATAACCACACAATATCATCACAACACCAAACATAAATATGTATGCATGAATGATATGCAATGATAATTTGACACTTATTAATAATTTTTATTCTCTGTTATTAAATGAATGAATTATAATTTCTAGGTATTTCTTATTTTAATTTATCAATTAAATAATTGAAAACAGATAACACAATTTTGAATTCTACATTTACAACGTTTATTGTTTTATGAAGTTCTTCAAATAACATCCAAGTTAATATTTCTGGACAGAGGGCAAAATTACAACACTATAACAATTAAATTTATTTGAAAAGCATTTTTATTATTTAAGTTATAGATTTAATAGCCGAAATACTCCTCGGATAATCACACAAATTATTATTTATCAAAAGGAAAAACAAATGTTGTAGAATTAATCTACACTAGCAGGGCTATCCGTAGATATAAAATTTGGACTTACAGATCAAAAGTTATGAATTTCCTAAGTTTTGCACAATTTTCTGTTTTATTTATAAAATTTCCTGCGAAAAAGAATAAAGGGCTACGTGGCGTAATCCCATTGGAGGATACCGATTCGGTGCGGATCGGCAGCGCGAACCGTCCGATCTCTTTTAAAATGGGCGCTCGGGATTGAAGGGATCTAGATCCGTTTGATCTAAATCCAACGGTTCGCAAACAGAGGCTCAGCGCGGGCGGCGCGAGTCGCCGGAAAATCCTCTGACCGCGGCGGCGCCACGGCCGGCATCACGCGCGTTCGAGTCCTATAGGCCTACGAGACAAACGAGTCTTACCGATACGCCGAGGACGTCGAGGCGGGGCCGGTGGCGAAGCGTGGGTCTTTGGAGCGTCGCCGTTCCTCGAGGATACCTCCCCGGAGTTGGTGCTTGCGGGCGGCGGCGTGGCTCACGGACGGGGACGGCGTTCGACTGCGGTAGGAGGTCAACGACGAAGTAACGAAGATGCACACGGTTAAAGGAAGAAGAACTAGAGGGGAAGGGGGAGCTCGGGAGAGGGGATGGCGCCGGAGTTGACGAAAATTACCGGCGGCGGTGGCGGCGGCGGAGATCGCTTTCCGTACGGCCTGGGGGCGAAAAAGCTAGGGTTTTGGGCGCGGGAACGGCGGCGGAGATGGAGATATATATGGGGGAGGCTAGGGAGCAAACCCCGCGAAGATCGGAGCGGAAATCATATCCGGATCGAAGCGTATCCCGTGCGGATTCCGCGTCGGAGGTTGAAGATCCACCTGACAGGTGGGTCCCACCTGTCAGCGTGAGGAGAGGGAGAGGAAGTTCGCGGGCTGGTTCGCTGGGCCGTCTTGCTGGGCTGCTCTAGCGCGCGCGGTAGATAGAGAGGGGGCCGACATGAATTCCTTTCCTATTTTCTTTTTTCAATTTAAAATCTGTTTTCACAATTTATTCAAAAAGGAATTTTAAACTCAGTCAAAACATTTTAGAAAAAATCATAAAAATATGTCTTGGAAAGATTATTAAATTTAGAACTTTTTAGTATTATTCTTGCCCATTAAATAATTTGGAAAAATATGTTTATTAAAGAAGATTAAATAAACAACTTTATGGAATTATAAATTATTTAAACTTATAATTAAATTTTTATTTAGTACTTATGTGTTGTAATGTTATGCCTAAATGATGAATGATGCATGAATGCAAAGTTTTAAATTTTTGCAAATTTGGGATGTTAGACCCACATTGGGTGCGCATGTTGTTGGAGGGGACACACCCGACGCTTCAGGAAGGTGTAGATCAGATGAACGTCGTAACAGTGTTCAACAACCTTTCGACCTTCTCCAACAGCGGGGCAACCTCGCTTTCTTCGGCTGGAGAAAGAGTGTGCGCCCAGGCCTTCATCATCTCAGGCGCATCTCCAGCCCAAAACGCTGGCCTTAGGTCCTGGTCCACGGGGACGTAGAACCACTTGGTCCTCCACCTCTGAGCGGAGTCGGCTGCCTTCAAGGAGAAGTACTTGCAGCCGCTCTTAACCTGGAAGTCGACGCCTCCGACTGGGTTCACCTGGTTGTTGCGGGCCATGTGGCGCACCTGGAAGATGGACTTCCAAAGTGGCCAGCTCGGGGATACCCCCAAAACGCATTCGCACATTACCATAAAATAGGCAATGTGCAAAACGCCATTGGGGACCAGATCATGGATCTGTATCCCATAGGCGTAAAGCAGACCACGCACAAAATCGTGCAACGGCAAAACAAAACCCCGAGGGAGAAACTCAACAAAACACACCCGCTCACCGAGAAGTGGGGCGGGGGAGTTCTCCTTGCTTGGAGCACGGGCGGCGAGCTCCATTGCAGGTGGAGCAAACCCTCATTGCGAAGGAGAGTCAGCCTCTTCTCCGTCATGACCGTCGAGGTCCAGCCGCTCTTCAGAGCGGCGGGAATGGCGGCAGCACTCGCCTTCTTCCTCTTATGGCCGGTGGCGGCAGCGGCAGCAGCAAAGGATGTTGCACACTTTTTGGGAGCCATGATGGGTGGTGGATGCGAAAAGAAAAGGGAGGGGATGACAACACAAAAAACAGAGCGGTGCGGGCGCAAGGAAGAAGGTGAAGCAGAAGGAGAAAGGAGGCAAATGGCAAGGTAAAACAAATAACAGCGGAGGAACCCGTACTTAAGGTAAAAACCAGAGGGTCATCGCGGCCATCCAAGTGAAAATGCTACGACGCGTGGCACAATCGGAGAACAATCGTCGCAGGCCACACTGCCCATTACGCTCGCAAAACGAGGAGACCATCATCATGTCTGCGAAAATCTCGCCACGTCAGGTCAAATCAGAACTGTACCGGCGTCCACAAGGTCATAGGGTGGGACCCACTATGTCACATCCCATCAAAACGCTATTCGCACATCAAAGATGTCATGGGTGACATCATTCGCCTGACAGGCAAGCAAACACATAAAACAAAAAGGCGTCATACTACGACTGGCAAAAAAAGAAAACTCCCTGCACCTTGAAAGCAAAATAAAAAGCATAAAGATGGTCGAGTGGAAAACTCCCATCGGGAGAGACCAAAAGTATGCGACTGACAAAATGCAAATTGAGATTATCCTCTACGGCAAGCAGTAAAGCACAATCTCGGGGGCTACTCCCATCGGGAGCACTGTCGTGCACCCGATAGAATAAAAAAAATTAAAAACATAAGAATTCCCGAGTGAAAATCAGTCGATGATACCTCGGATGCTGTATACGAAAAATACAAAGGTAAGACCCATCGATCAGTCCAGTTGGCCGAGGATCACTCTAGCAGTGTTTTAATCCTAGATATTTCCATATCAACAGATACGATGAAAATCCTGGCGGCCGCGCTGGGTAACAGATCCAAACTGCAGAACAATATCAGTAAGTCCATCGACTGGCCTGAGACAAGTATGTCCAGTATGTTCCAGGCTCGAGCCCAAGGACTCGAAACCTGATTGAAAGCTAGTAAGGTTTTGCGCAAGTGCAGTTAACTGGTTTCGATTTATCGAATAATCACAGGCCTACTCAGTCAAAATCCTTTGGCGTAATTCATAATCATGCAAAATGCAGAGATATCATATCAAAAGCATAAAACATGAGACGTGCACTATGTAGTGAGTCCATTACTGATTCTTTGAATTAGCCAAACACTCGGGGGCTAATGACGAGGTTATGCCAAACGGGTACCCCTTCGTGTGGGTTCCAGGTGCACGTAATTACTAAATCCCAATTGTCATTAAGCTGAAGAAGCCCAACAAATGAAGCCCAAGTCAAGGACTTCTACCAGAGATAGCATAGTCGGTAGTACATTACATGAATGTAGTCCTAGTCGGTTATGACCTGAGACCTGTACCACTATTAAAAGTACATGAGGGTGGACGATTAAGGACACGCCCAATCAGGATCACCAAACCCTAGCAAGATCCACGTCTTGTTAGAACCCTGTACTCACCGCATATTCACAATCAATAACAGACAAGCATGACATAGGGGTGTTACCTCACTCGAGGGCCTCGAACCTGGGTGAATCCCGCTTGTCAACCGACGAATCTACCAACACTACGCGTTCTCTACCTCATAACTCTTACCCTAGGTCAGCATTCGACTCTGCACAAGGGTGGATGACCAAGTGGTTCTACGTCCCTGTTGATCAGGTGGTGCTCCCAGCCTTTTCAACTTGGACCACCCCTGTGAAGAAGAAGGCATGGGGGCACGCTCTTTCGCCAGCTGAGGAGCAAGAGGTTGCCCCCCTTTTGAAGAAAGTCGGATAATTGCTAGGTACGTCCGAGGTATTTAGTTAATTTCTATTTTCCTGAAGCGTCATGTGTGCCCCCTCCAACAGCGTGCCCATCCGATGTGGCAATATGAGGGTGCACACGATGTCACCAGAATGAGCGAAGTGGAGCTGTCGGCTAACGAGCTCGACTCTCTAGTGAAGTCGATAACAAGTTATAAGGCTGATGATGTTATCGACTACACATTCCCCACGGCTCCCTTCGGCTTGGAGAATGCCCTCCCTGAAGTGAGTAATTCACTACTTTATGTGTGTGCTCCTTGCTCATTGTTTCTTCGAGTGGCATTTGTCACTTATGCTTTTGTTCTTTTTTTGTTTTTGTAGGGGAATTCGACTGTGACTTCGCACCCTCCTCTTCCTGAAGCCGGTCCAATTGATGAGACGACTGTGCTGAAGGAAGGGGAGAAATCTGTTGACTCCCTGCCTACTACCAATTCTTCTTCTTCGGGGAAAACTGAAGTGGATGGAAAAGTGGTAGATCAGCATGAGGTTGAGTCCATTCCTGAGCCCGTCCTCAATCGTCATCGTCTGCAACATACGGATGAGGTCTTGAGGATAAGGACCTGGTGGACTCCGGCACTTCTTCTCCTGCGAAGATTGTGTCGCCTCTGGCCCAGCGCTCCCCGCTGCCCTCTTCTCGCCAGTTTGGATTCGGAGGTCCTCTGAAAGTGCATTCTTTGCACTCCTCTATTTTGGTGACTAATGACAACACAAACGGTGTTCTAATATTTGTGATGAACTATGCAGGTTTTAGAACAGGTGGGATGAAAAGAGTGAACACTTAAAATTGCCTGATTTTCAGTACTGCTTCTCTGTGTTAATCATCAGGAAATCCAGGAGGAGATTTCTAATACCCGGAAATTTTCGGTCCCCTATCCGGAGATCTCCGAGTTGCATAGGTTTTTCTCTAAGACAAGAACTCCAGAATGCACTGACTACATTTCGAGTTCAACCGGAAATGCTCAAGGAGATTTCCGGTGCTCGGAGATTTCTGAGCCCCAGTCCGGATATCTCCGAGTGTCAGAAGGATTTCGACCAAGTCATAATCTCAGAGCACACTGATCCTAGATGGAGCTCAACCGGAAATGCTCGAGGAGATTTCCGGTGCTCAGAGATTTCTGGTGCTCGGAGATTTCCGAGCCCCTGTCCGGATATCTCCGAGTGTCAGAAGGATTTCGACCAAGTCAAAATCTCAGAGCGCACTGATCCCAGATGGAGCTCAACCGGAATTGCTCTAGGAGATTTCCGAAGTCCGGAGATTTCCAGGCCCCAGTCCAGAGATCTCCGAATCACAGATGATTTCTCGCCAAGTCCAGAAGACCAACCAGCACTGACCTCCAGACCTTCTCAGCCGGAATTCCTACCGGAGATTTCCGGAGTCCGGAGATCTCCAAACCTCAACCCGGAGATTTCCGAGCTGGCGGCTATACAACGGTCAAAATTTGGGGAGGGGCCACCTACCTCCAACATTTTTAGCTTCCAGATTTCTCTCTCCTTCATTGGTGCTGAAGCTCGTTTCTTCCGGATCTCCCAATCTAGCCTCTCAAATCCGTTGATACTTGGGGATCCGAGGGAGAAGCCACCAATCTACATCTCCATCGAAGCGATTTGATTTCCCCCCCTCTATTTCTTGAGGGGCAACGAATCTAGGGTTCCTTTGTGGATAGCTAGGTTCAACCTTGTGTGTTTTGATCCTTTGTGTATTCCTTTGTGGAAGTGACATGTTGTGGTCGTTGTGGGAGCCCCAAATTCAGTTGTGGGTGTGTCCTCACGTGTTTGTACGAGATCTTCTCCGCCCTTAAAGGAGTCCTTAGTGGAAAAGTGGATTCACACCTTTGTGGTCGAATTCACCGGAGAATAGGGTGAGGCCTTTGTGGCGTTGTGCAAACCTTTGTGGTAGCTCACACCCCTCCAACAAGACGTACACCTATGTGGTGGAACTCGGGATAAAATCGCCGTCTCCGAGTCCCTACGGTTGTCCCGCTCTACTCTCCTTTACCGCTTTCTTATTTCCCGTGCTTTTTTTTATTTCTGTGTTGTCTATCACTTGTTTCATCTAGTATCACATATATACAACTTACTTCCGCCAGCCTAAAACTGAAAAAGACATAAAATTGGTCACCACCTATTCACCCCCCCTCTAGGTGGTCAACTGCCGTTCAATTGGTATCAGAGCCAGGGTGTCTCTTAAAAGCTTCACCGCTTGAGACCAATCTTGGACAATGCAAGTTGACCCGAAAGAGGTTGCGAAACGGCCGCCGAGACTTTGGCGGCAATGCAAGAGAAAGGTGCCACTATGGCCGATATCAACTCTTTGGAAACAAAGTTGACATCGTCCATACAAACCGAGTTCAAGAAGTTTCATGATATGCTTGAGGCCCTCAAGACATCTAAGGAAACCGTTCTTGCATTGCCTCAAAGCCTATGGTGCTTCCGGGCACTACACTTGATGTGGACCCCAAAATGTTAAAGGGAAAGCAAGTGCCTTTGGATGGGAAGGATGATGCTAGTAGTTTCTCAGACCCTCAAATCACTCCATCTACCCAAGATGGAGTGCCCAAAGGCTACAACGCCACTCCTCCCCCATCCCAATACCATACTCCCGATCCCAATATCCCTCACCCACAAGTTTCTCATAGGGGTGACCCCCATTGCTTAAAAATTATACATTCTCTCAATGGCAATATGTGATGAAGTCTCATGTGTGAAGCTCATCATTGTGGCGAATCGTACAAGTTGGATACAAGCCGCATGATCTAACCAACTTGATAAGGAGAGAAGTGGTGGAAGCTCAACTTGATGCCACCGCTCTATACATGATCCAAAAGGCGGTTGGGAACAAGGACATGCCTCTCATCCAACACCCCACCAATGCCAAGTAAACATGGGATGCTCTATCCGAGTTGTTTGTTGGAAATGATAGCATGAGGAGGAACCGCTATGATTCTTTGAGCAATGAAGCCGAGGGCTTCTAGAATCCTGATGGTGAAGACCACGAGACGATGTATCAAAGATTGGTGGCCACTGCCACAAGCTTTCGTGAAGTGGGTGCCTCTCATATTGATGATGCTTGGATCAAGAGGAAGTATGTAAGCTCCATGATGTCATGTGAGCCTTCCGACATCAAGAGCCTTCAAGGAAGACACAACTACTATCTCATGACTTCTAATGAGGTGATGCAAGAGATGGACGCATTCAAAGTGGCCACGAAGAATGCTAAAGACGCAAGGGCAAGGGCTCTTGGAATGCAAAAAGGGGCAATCAACCTTGCCTTGAAGCCACCGTTGAAGATGACAACGTTGATGACCTTGGAAGCTTTGCCGCCACGTCCGAAGAAGCTCTCAAGATTGAATACAACGAACATCTCGCTCTTGCGGCTCACACCTTTTGGAACAACCCTTCAAGAGCCAAGATGCGATTTGACAAGAGTCCACCTCAAGGCGATAAGGTCTCACCCTCCAAGTCTAGGACATGCTACAATTGTCAAGACAAGTTCCACTTCGTTGCCGATTTCCCTTACGAGAAGGGACAAGAGCATGGTGGATGTCTTGTGCTCAAGGGCAAGGCCAAGATGCCCCCCAAGAAGGCCTGTGGAAAGAAGAGGCCTATTCACAAGAAGCCTCGCATTATGTTGTTGACTCAAGAGGAGTACCCCACCAATGATGAAGAGTCAGAGGAAGAAACGCCAAATGAAGTGGCGGCTCTTGCAACCACCTCAACACCTACCGCTCCCTCATCAATGACAATAACTCCCTCATCAACGACAAGAACTCCTTAAAAAACGACAAGCACCTCCCTATCTCTCTTCGAGTCACCAAATGAGAATCCCATCTCCAAGAGCTCAAGATGCCTTATGGCCAAGGCATCGGAGGTACCATCATCCTCGTCCTCTCTCATGAATGAAATGAATGAGCTTGATGATTCTTCTAGCCTTCATATCAAGGAAGAGCTTGTTGGTTTCGATTCCTTTATCACTAACTTGCAAGGTGAAAGCAAGAAACAAGTTGGTGCTCTCATGACCCGTATTGGTTAGCTAGAGCATCTCAATGAAGAGATCCTCTCTAGAAGAGGTTGAAGAGTCTCATGCTCGTCTTGAGGAGCAACTTGAAACTATTGGGCAGACTCACAACTCCTCACATGCTAAACTCATTAAGGATCGTGACATGTACTTTGCTAAATTTAAGGTGGCTCAACAAGACAAGGCCGAATTTGCGGTTGGACATGTTAGACTCATTGAGGACATGGAGAAACTCATCATAGCTCACAAAGCTTTGGAGAGTGAACATGCTCTCCTAAAGAAGTCTCATGCTCAACTCCAAACTCGGCTAACTAAGCTTGATTCTCCTAGCACTTCTACCTCTATTTGCTCTTGTGATAATGCTAATCTTATGAAGGAGAATGCTAGGTTGAAGAGTGAGATTGCTAAGGCCCCCACATCCAAGACCATCCTTCTCAAGGGTAAGCAAGTTGTTAAGACTCCCATCGTGGAGGCTCACACTCGTCAAGGGAAGGAGGGACTTGGGTATGTGCCTCCCATGAAGGTGAATGCAAAGAAGAGCATTCCCACTCAAACCAAGAACTTCAACCCCATCCAAGCCAAGAAGGCCGACTCCATTCAATCCAAGGACAATGTTGCAGGTAGGAATGCCACAAGGGGCAAGCCTACTCGTAAAGATCATGCCGGGACAACAATCCCAACTATGCTTTATATGTTGATTATTTCGTGAATGTTTGTGCTCGTTACATTGGACCCTACTATGATTTTTTTTCATATGCTATTTGGGTTCCTAAGTCTCTTGTCGCTAACCATAAGGCACCCATTGTGTAGAAATGGGTTGCTAAATGCAAGAATTGATCTCTTGTAGGACCTTCCTTCCGGTGGTTCAAAATGGATAATTGATAGTGGATGTACAAGTCATATGACCGGGAGCAAAGATCTCGTCACAGAGTTGAGACCAAATGTAGATCAAGTGTCCGTGACGTTTGGTGACTTATCAAGGTCTAAGGTAACCGGGCTTGGCAAAGTGGTATTTGCCCCCGATATTACTCTTGTCAATGTTATGCTTGTAGAATCCCTTGGCTATAATTTGTTATCGGTTCGTGCCTTAAGAAAGTTGGGGATTTCTCCCTTCTTTGATAAGGACGTTGTGGTCCTCTTGTGGAGCAAGTCGCTACGAGTGGCTTTCGTGGGATACGTGCAACATGAGCTTTATCTGGTGGACTTCTCCGGAGCCACCACTTCTCAAGCCATGTGTCTATTCGGAAAAGCCAACGTGGGTTGGCTTTGGCATCGCCGACTAGCCCACGTAAACATGTGTACTTTGCAAAGCCTTCAGAAGGGTGGCCACAATCTTGGACTAAAAGTGTAACATCCGAACATTTTATAATGTTTGAAAATCACTAAATTTAAAACTTTTTGTTTGATTTAAAATAAATATTAAAATGCATAAGCAAACCAACTATTAAAGACTTCAAACATATTGAAAAGGTTTAATATTTCAAATATCTCAGTTTATCAATATTTTCAAAAGTTGTTTCAAGTTAAACATTTTATTATCCATTGTATTTCTTAAACCTCAATATATTATTTGACAAATGTTTTACAAACTTTTAAACCATTTTCATGTAATAAAAAGTTTCTTTTAAGTATATGATTTCAACCACTTAGCCATAGCTAATCATAAATTAAAATAATATTTATAACTATTTAAAACATGGTATATTTGCCAAAAGGCTTTATTCTTTTACTGTATCGACCCATTGGGTCATACCCTCTTTAAGAGAGGGTTTAGCTCTATGCATAATAAGATTGAACGAATAAATAAAGTCTTGAAAACAACTCTCCAGACAGACAGGTTGGTTATCAAAGATGCTTCGGTTTCTGTGATTCCATAGGCTCCAGCATCCCACAATGAGGATTTCCTTAAAACATATCAACTTGTAACTTTTTTTTGCAGCGAGCAGCATAGAGATAAAATCAAGATCATTGTTCCATTCTAGCAAGAGCTTCCACCAAAAGTTTCTGCTGAAGTCACACTCAAAGAAAAGGTGTAAGTAGTCTTCACTAGCTCCCTGTGTGCATAATACACAATCATAATCCTCAATCACAAAAAAATTCCTCGCTAACAGTTCTCTTGTGTTAAGTCTATCTTGCAACATGAGCCAGAAGAATATCTTGTGCTTTGTGAGTGTGCAAGATTTCCATATCCACCTAAAAGGAGAAGGGGCCAACTCAGTTGGCATCAGGCTGTTGTATACTCTCTGACTAGAGTAAGGCTTTCCATTTGGGGCCAGAGTCCATTTATCCAACAAGTTAGGTTCAGTACTAGTGGCAAGAAGGGTTTCCAATTGGTCACATTGCTGGTCAGCAACAACTGATAAAAGAATGTGGAACATATCAGCAATATCCTCATCCACACAAATAGCAACTGCCTGTTTTAGTGAAATGGACTGTGACTTAGCAAAGGAACATAGGTGATGCAATTTATATCGCAGCATCTCATCATTCCATTGATCTAACCATAATCTAATGGTTCCTCCATCCCCTGGAGTACAAGCAGCAATTTCAAGGAAGGTATTTAGAATAGTGATACAATCCTTCCACCAAAAAGAGCCCACAGATCCTGTGTTTTGTGGCAACTTGTCATGAGTATAATGAGCCTGACATATCAACTTTACCCATGGAAGGTCCTCTCTATTCATGAATTTAAACAGGTGCTTCATGAGTAATGCAATATTATGTTTTCTGAGGTTTAGAACTCCCAGCCCTCCAACTCTCTTGGGCTTGCATACATTCTCCCACTTGACCAAGCATTTTCCTTTTTTGTGAATCCTTTCCTCTCCAGAAAAAACCTCTGGTGGAACCCTCAATATAATCCAAAAGCCCCAAAGGAAGTTTTAAGGTGCACATAGCGAAGTTAGGGATAGCAGAAATGATTGATTTTATAACAACCAATCTTCCATCGTAAGATAAGGTATCTGCAATACCTATTAACCTTCTGTCAATTCTGTGAAGAATACCAATCAGATCTCCCATCTTTGGCCTGGTTGTTCCCAAAGGAAGGCCCAGATATGTAAATGGTAATGACTCCACTTTACACCCAACCACCTGGCTAAATCTGAACTTTTCTCAAGATCAAGATTAATGGGTATTAAAGAGGATTTGCAATAATTCACCTTCTGACTAGTAGATGATGAGAATTTATCAAGAAGGAATTTTAATCTCCTCAGTTGCTCAGTGCAGGCAGGCATAATAAACAGAGTATCATCTGCATATTGAATGATGGGATAGTCCAAACCAAAGGAATCTGCAAGTGGCAAATCAATCTCTCCAGTATGCCAGGCCTCATTGATAACATATTGTAGCAACTCTGCCGCTGATACAAAGAGTAGAGGTGATAGCGGATCTCCTTGCCTTACACCCCTTTTACACAAAATTTTCTTACCAGGCACCCCATTTAATAGTACAGAGGTTGAGGCAGAGAACAAGATCTGAGCAATCCAACTTAACCACAAATCCCCAAAACCAAGACTCTTCAGCATAAGGAGAATAGCACTGTACTCAACTTTATCAAAAGCCTTTTCAAAATCAAGTTTAAGGATGATAATCTCTCTCTTAGATTTGTGGCAGAGGCTGATATATTCAAAGGCCCAAGCTAGGCAGTCCTGGATGGTTCTACTCTTAATGAAACCATATTGATTTTTGTGTAATGCCTGAACAGTAACCCTCTGCATTCTATTTGCCAAAACCTTGGTAAGAAGCTTAAGAGTTATGCTGACCAGAGAAATAGGTCTATAATCATCGACAGTCTCAGGATCACTCTTCTTGGGAATAAGAGTAATATAAGCAGAGTTAATGCTATGAATATCAAGGTTACCCTCATAAAACTTAAAGCACAGCTGATAGAATTGCTCTTTAACCTGATTCCAACACTTTTTAAGGAAAGCCCCATTAAAGCCATCAGGGCCAGGGGATTAATCTGTTGGCATGCATTTGATCACCTCATCAATCTCCTCTTTGGTGAATAGAACCTCTAGGCCGGCAAAATCAATTCCAGTATTGGGGACAATTAAATTGCTCAAATCAAAAGCCATAGTCGGGGTATCAGAGCACCCAATGCGCTGCTTAAAAGCATGCCATAGAACAGCTGCCTTGTCATCATGATCACAAACCATTCTGTTATCCTCTGTATTCAACATAGCAATAAAATTGCATCTATAACTTTTTGTCGCATAGGTGTGAAAAAACCTTGTGTTCTCACCCCCCATTTTTGCCCATCTAATTTTTGCTCTATTCCTCCAATAGATCCTCTTGGCTTCAAGCAGCTTAAGTAAATGGGCTTTTAATGATCTTCTAAAGTTCTTTTCCAGCATAGAAAGTAACCTTTGGTCCTCTAAACCATCCAGTAAAGCCAAAACAAATTAACAGGAGTCAATCGTCTTATTAAGTAGAGAAAGACTTTTGCTCCATTTTTTCAGACCATATCTCAGGGATTTCAGACGAGCAGTGATATCTTGTGCTACATTTTTAAAAACACCATTGTGCTGCCAAAATGTAGAAACTGTTTCAGAAAAACCCTGCATATCCAGCCAGAACTCCTCAAAACGAAAGACCTTGGCCTTTGGGATACTAAGCCCAATCTGTATCTTAATGGGTACATGATCTGATGATAGCTTGGTCAAAGGGGAGGCAATGGTATTAGGGAAAAACCCAGTCCAGCTAGAAGAAGTGAAAACCCAGTCCAATTTCTCCAATAAAGGGTCACTCTGCATATTACTCCATGTGAATGATCTGCCCTTCAGTGGGATTTCCAGCAAATCATGGTGGCTAATGAATCTATTAAACGCCAACATATTGTGGACATCCCCTCCAGGTCTATTTCTGTTATCTAGCTCTCTGATAAGATTAAAATCCCCAAGAATCATCCATAGATGCATAGGAGAAGTATCAATGTTAACTAGCCAATTAAGAAACAGAATTCTATCAGCAGGCGAAGTAGGACCATAAACATTAGTAAGGTACCAAACCTGACCACTAATCTTAAAAATTAGTTCCACTGTAACATGGAATCTGGAAGATGAAATTTCTGTCCCATTGAAAAGATTACCATTCCAAATGGTGATGATACCCCCTGAACTGCCAACTGAAGGAGAGCAAGCAAACTGGTTAAATCTTCTCGGACAAAATTTCCTAATATAAGACAGGTCAAAAACTTCTTTTTTTGTTTCTTGAAAATAGATGATATTGCAGTTAGATTCCTCAATATTCTTCCTAATATCGTCCCATCTGATTTGGGAGTTAATCCCTCTCAGATTCCAGTAAAAAACAATCCATTGTCTACTCATTAAATAACCCACAACAGGATAGAAACTCTGAGCAATATTAAAAAGCCCAGCAAATCAATGGTCACTGAATATCTGTGAATTGGCAAACTGTGGTATAAGCAGAACAGCCAGAGCAGGTATAAATGGATCCAGAGGTAATCAAACATATACCAAAATAGCTCAAGTGGGTGATAAGTATGATCACATAGTACTTCATCAACTAGATAGGGGAAACATAAAAGGTTCATCAGATGATAACCAAGTAGCAAAATATTACAGGCCAGAACCCACAGATAGATGAAAATAGCTAAGCTGAACAGGACCAACACACTCCCAATATACATGTTACTCCACACTATCATTAGTACTATCATAGTTCAGGTTCTCCTCAGACACATCATCAAGAGGCATCTGACATGGCCCAGTGGCCAAGGCTTGAATAGTCTTCAGAGGAAGGTGTGGTGGTGAAGCAGCATCAAGATCTCTAATCTGGGCGAAGTACTCTGCCTCAAATGCTTCCTCGTCCTCCTCCTGGCATCATCATTTGATGTAGCATCCTTGAAACCATCTTTCAGTTTGGCCAGTCTGGAGCTTCTTCTAACATGTTCACATGATCTAGGTGCTTTCCCTTTCCTCTTCCTAGAGGCAGCAGAAATAGCATGAGCATTGGGGTTAACCTGATTCTCCCTAGCAAATGATGAGGCATCTGGATTCTGTAGATCAACTGCAGCAGAAATAACAGGTCCTACTGCAGCAGATGTCCCAGTGGTAATGTTGCAGTTATTCTCAGATGCAGAAACATGCTGAGTAGGCCTATTTAGTACAGGTGGGAACACCTCCACAAAAAGATGCTGTGGTGCAGAAACAGCAGGTGCTTGCTCATCCATCTGAGGCAGGGCAGGTTCAATCACAGCAGGTATGCCATCCAGAGGCTCCTCAATAACAAGTGCATTATGAATAACCTGAGCAGGGCTTTGAGGAGGAGTGACTACAACAAGCTCATCATTGTTCTGATTGGCTGGGGGGGCCATTGCAGGGGCATCATCCTCTTGCCACATAGCAAAATCATCAATGATAATAGGAACAGGATGAGGGTTGGCTCCATCTGGCGGCAAAGGGTCTTCATCACCAGCACCAGCCCCTAGCATGTTAGTGTTCAATATATAACAAGGACATGACCAAGAATTGCCATAACCTTCTGCACTGAAATTCTGAACAACCACAATACTACCAGGAATCGAGTCCAAATCAAAAGCTCTGATCTTCACCAGAATCCTGGCTTTGTTGGAATCATCTCTGTTCCATACCAGAAAACGACCATATGGTGCAAGAGTAGTAATGATAGTATTAAGATTCCAACATTCAGGTGGAAAGTTAAGGAGCATTAGCCAAACATCATGAGTGAATGTGGCCGACCTCCAATTCAATCCCTTGTCATGCTCGATGACACGCAAAACAGTATCTCCAATAAAGTAAGGGTTGTTCCTGATAGCACTATCACGATCAATAACCCCCTCAAATCTGACCAAGGCAGCCCCCATTGCACATCTGCTAATCTGTCTAATATCATAACCACGCTGGACCATCTGGGCTCTGATCAAGATAGAGGTACCTTCAAACTGCTCCCAAGAAGGTTCTGGCTCGAGTAGAACAATCGCCCAGTCGTCGCAGACCTCCGAGGTGGAGCCTCCCACCACAACAAAACCTCGTTGCGGATGGCGATTGTTGAAAGGTATAAAACCAGCACCAGGAGGAAGGTGGGGGATGGGGTCACAAGGGTAGTTCGCCATGGCGATAATGTGCAGGGAATCGGTGGCCGGCGAAGAAGCGGAGTCGCCGGGGCGAGGGTTGCAGGGCAAAGCAGAGTTAGGAACAGGGGATATCCTGTTGTCTGGTAATAAAATATTCAGCCCAGAGTCCTCCTTGGGGACGACACGACGAAATTGCCCTTTCCGTTTAAAGCGAGAAAAGCAAAACTTGGAGATATGACCATAATTCCAACATAATTTGCACCTAAACTGATTCTTACAATCCATACGAAGGTGATTAAAACCGAGACAGCGAGAGCAACATGATGCAATACCAGCTATAGCAGGTTGGGCCGAGATAACTGATGCTGGTTGGGCTTTTTCTGAAGAATTCGAGCAGTCCCCCCTAAGTGGGCTAGAAGGTTGGGCCACCGGCCTCCATACCAGGCAGGATTTTTTTCTCAAATTTTGGACACGAGAATCTCGCGCCTGATCCGTGATAACCGGCTGAACTTGAACTTGGTGATGTACTGGATGATCCATAGATCTAAGGCCAAGAGGAACTGCATTAGCACCCGAGAGAATAGGATCAACATGAACAGGCGCAGGAAGATTAACACGCAGCCGATCAAAGACCCGAGTAACAGCAAGGGGTTTATGCTTTTCATGCATGTCCGATCGACGTGAAGAAACAGAAATCCATTCAGAATCAGACTGTGCATACCAGATATGTTCCTCCCTTTGCCAATTAGGGCCTCCACTGCCCCAGAGATGAAAGTAACATTTAAACTGTGCACAAACTATTGATCTCAAATTGCAAATCAAGAATCCCACTGCCTTTGAACAGACTGCAAATTTGAAAACCCTTTCCGCAAGAAACTCCGTACCAATCTCATTGTAAGCAACACCTAGAACAGCCGAGAGGGCCAGGCTAACATTCAACTCATCCAGACGAAAGGAAGCACGACCAAAGGAGACCACAAGGAAAAACTAATGGGAAGAGGAGATGGGACTAACCGAGGTGGCAAAACGATCACGAACCTTAGATCTGAACCGATGACCAATAGAGAAATCCAAGATGTGAGCAATGGAGGATGGATCATCGAAGGGATCCGTTCCTTTGGGCCAGCGCTAGGAGAAACCCTAGGTGGAGTCGCCATCGCCATGGTAGTCGCCAGAGCTCGTGGGGGTGGGAGTCGCCATTAGTGTTACGCCATACATAAAATGATTCTCAAGAATATATTCTATATAAGAAATGAATTAAGAAAATAGAAAATCAGAAAAGAAAAAGGAAAAATCCCTGACAGCGGGACCCACCTGTCAGCCCGAGTCGTCTTCAACCTCCATCCCTAAAATCACTCCCGAAAACTTGCTCTCCAATTCCGGCTCCAATCCGTGCGCAAATTGCGTGATTTCCTTCAGCCGATCTAGCCTATAAGTAGCCCTCGCTCCCCTCCATCTTTCCCCTCTCATCCCGCTCAAAACCGTGCTCCCAGGCCGGTAAAACCACTCGCCGGACCCGTACACCGCCGCCGCCGTATTTCTTCAATCCCGGCGAAAGGAAGCAACCTCCCTCCCCGAGAACACGCTCATCCTACTCCCCACCACATTACGCACCACCCCAGCGCCCCCTCCGAGTTTTTCCGCGACGAAATCGTCGATCCCGTGCACGACTTGATAGTCACCGCCGCCACTGCCACTCCGTCCACGCCTCCGTGCCATTCCGGGAACAAATCGACGCCGACACGACGCCCATCGCCTCCGCCTCGTCTCGGCGCACCTCGCCGTAGCCTCCTCGAGTCCGGGGAGAGGCCGTGACGACCGGAACATCAACGCCCGACGCAGCACCGCCGTCACCTCTGTCTCCGGCGACCCCTGCACCGGCGAGGTAAGAACCTAGTGATCTGGTCCGTCTGATCTAGCGTGAACGCTCGCGATTAGATCTTATAAAACGAATCGGTACAAATCTTTTCTGGCCGTCAGATCTGGATCTGACGATCCAGATCAGATCCAGTCAGCGCCCAGTCAGCGCCAGCGTGGTAGCCGCGTTAGCGTTGAGTCAACAACAGAGTCAACAGATCTGGCACTTTTGTAGAAAAGACCCTGCACCTTAGTTTTATCATATCTTTTTCTCTGTTTATCCAAATTCAAATATTTTTATATATTTGGAAAGACCTTGACATGTAGAATATTTTGGATCTGTTAGAATTCAAATTTGACTTCGTTTAAAATATTCAAATTTCAAATGGAGAATTTGAGTATATTTGTCATAACTTTAAATCTACAAATTCAGAAATTGCAAATAAAATTGTTTTAGAAACGTTGGAATATTTGTAATATGATGCCTCTGTTATAAAATATTTTTGAGTATTATTTTCATGATTTAATAGTTGTATGTTTAATTTGAATTGTTTGAATATTTTTGACATAACTATTAATAGAAACATTATTTTTGATTAAATCAAATTGCTATAAATTTAATTAAATGCCCTCTGACTATTAACACTATTTATAAAATCTTATTATAAAAATTTAATCACACAAAAGTTTAATCTTATATTTATATTTATTCCTCTATTTATATTTTGCAAAAATAGAAATTAATTAAATTGCATTTATAAGCCTCATGCATACTTTATAAATATCACAAAAATTTAGTATGATGTTTGTTATGATTATAAAGTACATTGCATGCATAAGATATTTTCTCATATAGATATACTTCTCATAGGAAAACTCCTCCCCCATTTTTTCTCTATGTTAGGGTTATTTTCAACTTAGTATTTAGATAAAGTGCTATGCACTTATACACTTAGGATTTTCAACATGGATCTAGAAGACCAATGAAGGACTTAGCCAAAACAAGACTTCAAAGTTCCTTAGCGTTCGAGCTATTTGTGTGTGTTGGCCAAGGTGCAGCCCCCGAGTATCTCAAGTGGGGTGTACCGGGTGGGATGTTTGATAAGTGATGACTTATGTGGGTATATAGGCTTCAAGGGACTCGAAAAGTTTATGCATAGTTCGATTTCATCCATTGCCTTATGAGCAGTTACGCTGCCTTTTGTATTTTGAACTGTCTATGGATAACTTTTGTATCTCAGCCCCCGAGTATATTGAGTGGGATATTATGATTTTATCGTAACGATAAAGTATGCGAGCAGGGTATGACCAAATATTCTCTTTATTGAAGATATTATCCAGCAGGTGATACGTCTCCAACATATCTATAATTTCTTATGTTCCATGCTATATTATACCAAGTTATTACATGTTTTATATGCATTTTATATAGTTTTATGCATTTTCTGGAACTAAACTATTAACAAGATGCCAACGTGTCAGTTCTCTGTTTTCTGCTATTTTTGGTTTCAAAAAATTACTTATGGAAATATTCTCATAATTGGACGATTTCTTTTCTGAAGTCAGTTTTTCATCGGGAACCTTCTAGAAAGTCGAACACGAGACGAAATGGGCCACCGAGGCGGCCACACCTGGTCCTTCACGCGAGCATGTGGTGTGGGCCCTTCGGGGCGCCACCGCCTTCGCCCTTTCGCCTACATATACCCCCAAGACTAAAAACCCTAGCACGGTGTTCATATTTTCCTCCACGGGTCCCGAGCCGCCGCCGTCGTCAACACCAATTCGGGAGAGACCAGAACTTCTCCCCAGCACCCTCCCGGAGGGGGAATCATCCCCGGAGGCCTCTACGTCGCATGAGTAGTCTACCCTTGGACTACAGGTCGATAGCAGTAGCTAGATGGTTGTCTTCTCCTCTTGTGCTATCATGTTTAGATCTTGTGAGCTGCCTATCATGATCAATATCACCGTTATGTAATACTTCATGTTGTGTTTGCTGGGATCCGATGAATATTGAGTACTAAAGTTATTGCTTCATAATATATCATGTGTGTGCTATTTAATGGTCTTGTATGCTCTCCGTTACTTGTGTATGCTCTGGCCAAGTAGATGGTTGTGACTCCAAGAGCGGGTATTTATGCTCGATAGTAGGTTCATGTCTCTATTTAATCTGGGGTGGTGACAGCTAGCTCTCAGATTGTAGATGTACTGTTGCTACTAGGGATAAAACAATATTTCTTTATCTAAGGATGATGTTACTTACTTACTTTACCCAAAGTGCTTAAGGCGATAATCTGTTGCATGCAACTTAATACTGAAAGGGGTGCGGACGCTAACCCCGGAAGGAGGATTATTAGTCATAGATGCGGTTGGAACGGTCTATGTATATTGTTGTAATGCCCGAATGAATCTCACACTAGACATCATAACGTTATTATATGCATTGGTTTGCTCATCATTATTCTATCAATTGCCCAGTTGTAATTTGTTTACCCGCATGAATGTTATTATTATTTATGGAGAGACACCACTAGTGAACTGTGGACCCCGGTCCTTCTCTTTAATGTGATAAAACCACAAATGCAAACCTGTTACTTTCTGCAAACAAACATCTTTCTTCCACACATACGTTTAATCCTTTGTTACAGCAAGCCGGTGAGATTGACAACCTCACTGTTAAGTTGGGTCAAAGTATCTTGATTGTTTGTGTGCAGGCTCCACGTCAACTACGTCAAGCACTTCTCTGGCACCGTTGATACCTCGGGGAATTCTCGTTTCCTACTGGTTCAATAACCTTGGTTTCATAACTGATGAAAACTTGCTGCTCCACTACTTCACAACTTCCTCTTGGGTCTCCCAACAACACACCCACCATGTGCATCAAGCATTTTTTCTGGCGCCGTTACCAGGGAATTGAGCATTCCACCACGAGGGGACTTTTCGCACTTCCAATCTTTTTATTTTGGTACTGTCTTGCTTAGTTTATTTTTATTACTGTCTTGTTTGCTTAATATAAAAAATACAAAAAAATTAGTTACTTGCATTGTTATTTATATTTTGGTTTGCTATTTTATTTTCAGTTTTTCTTACTTTTTTTTATTTCGGTTTTGCAAATTTTATTTCAGTTTTGTTATTTCGGTTTGATTATTAATTTGCTAAAATGTGTAATGCTGAGAATACTACGTTGTGTGACTTTACTAGCACCAACAATAATGATTTTATATGCACACCTATTGCTCCACCTGCATCTAAAGCTGAATTCTTTGAAATTAAACCTGATTTACTGAACCTTGTTGTGAGACAGCAATTCTCTGGTGTTAGTTCTGATGATGTTGCTGCCCATCTTAACAATTTTGTTGAACTATGTGAAATGCAAAAATATAAGGATATAGATGGTGATATCATAAAACTGAAATTATTTCCTTTCTCCTTCAGAGGAAGAGCTAAATAATGGTTGCTTTCGTTGCCTAGGAATAGTATTGATTCATGGATTAAATGCAAAGATGCTTTTATTGGAGAATACTATCCTCCTGCTAAGATTATTTCTCTAAGAAGTAGCATCGTGAATTTTAAACAACTTGATAATGAACATGTTGCTCAAGCTTGGTAAAGAATGAAATCTTTGATGAAGAATTACCCAACCCATGGACTGACTGCTTGGATGATCATCCAAACCTTTTATACAGGACTGAATTTTTTCTTCAAGAAACTTATTGGATTGGGCTGCTGGAGGTACCTTTATGTCCATCACTTTGGGGGCCGCAACAAAACTCTTGGATGATATGATGTTGAATTATTCTGAATGGCATACAGAAAGGACACCTCAAGGTAAGAAGGTAAATTCTGTTGAAGAAACCTCCTCCCTGAGTGAAAAGATTGATATTATTATGTCTATGGTTGCAATTTCTAGATCACATGTTGACCCAAAGAATGTTCCTTTAGCTTCTTTATTTGCACAAGAAGAGCATGTTGATGTGAACTTTATTGAAAACAACAATTTCAACAACAATTTCTATAGAAACAATTATGGTAA